>CM076683.1:134244330-135741830 GCA_038501925.1 Xenopus petersii
GAGTCGAATATCGAGGGTTAATTAACCCTCGATATTCGACTGGGGAATTAAAACCCTTCGACATCGAAGGAATATCCTTCAACCAAAAAAAGATAGCCAAGCCTATGGGGACCTTCCCCATATGCTAACATTGACTTCGGTAGCATTTAGGTGGCGAACTAGGGGGTCGAAGTTTTTTCTTAAAGAGACAGTACTTCGACTATCGAATGGTCGAATAATTTTTAGTTCGATTCATTCGATTCGAAGTCGTAGTCGAAGGTCGAAGTAGCCCATTCGATGGTCGAAGTAGCCAAAAAACATTTCGAAATTCGAAGTATTTTTTCTTCTATTCCTTCATTCGAACTTAGTAAATGGGCCCCTTAATAAACCCAATAGGCTGGTTTTGCTTCCAATAAGAATTAATTATATCTTAGTTGGGATCAAGTACAAGCTAATGTTTTAGTTCATTTAAAATTTTGGATTGTTTGGTTAAAATGGAGTCTATTCTGAGCTTTTTGGATAACGGGTTTCCGGATAATGTGTCCGATACCTGTATAATAGTGGCTTTTCATGTGCAAAAGAATGGAACCAGTGTCCTTCTCAAATAGAATTCATGCCAAGGCTAGTGACATTTTGCCCCCTTTCTGGCTGTGGGGCCACCTAATATTCTTATGAGGGTCAGGTGACGCAGGCTATATTTAAAGACCCCTGTGTATAAACTGAAGCCTGATGTTGTTATTGCTTGAGTCATAACGCACAATTGTAGCCCTGTGACCACTGAACTCTCTCCAAGGAGAAATTATAGGGAGGTTTATTTGAATTGCTCGAGTGAATGCAAAAAAGAGGTTTGTGCAGAGGAATTGTGAAGCCTGGGAGAAGCCTGTTTCCTGAGTTATGCTTTGATCACATTCAGCAGGGAAAAAAGGCATATCATTTGAGAAAGGGGAGATAGATACGGGCATGATTTATTGTGCTGGGGCCTCGCTCACTCACACGTTGGATGTCTTCAGCAGAGGGAATGGGATAGGTCTGCCATATGGATATTACACTGTTTCATATCACAATAAAACCAACATGAGTGTAATATGCTTCCCAAAGGCAGGCCAATCATTAACGCTCCATTACAGAACGTGTTTCAGATACATATACAATTATTTTGCTGGGGGGCCCAGAAGCAAAAAACGCGTTTAAACACGGCCTCACTAATACATCTCCCCAAAACATTCAGAGACGTGGTGGCTACTGCTGTTAGAGACATGCATGCTGAATTGGGACTGTAAAGGTGGCCATAGACATAACAATTACCATCTTTCTTGGAAATGATCCAAGTATTAAAGAAGGAAAAGGAACTCCAGCAGTGTTACTGAAACGACTTTTTATTCCGGGTAGTGGTAAACACAACGGGGCAAATTCACTAAGATGCGAAGTTGCGCCAGGCGCAACTTCGGCGCACTTCGCCAGGCGTATTTTCGCCAGTGCTCCGCAAATTCACTAAAATCCGAAGTTGCGCACAGGGGTAGCGAAGTTGCGCTAGCGTTAATTCGCCAAGCGAAGCGAAGTTTCGCTAGCGATGGTTCATTTGCATACGGCGCGAAATTCAAATTTCAATGGAGGAACACGTATCACCACTTCAAATGCCTAGAAAACCTTCAAATCAGCAAATAAAAATGTTATTTTGCCCTACACATGTGCCCACTGTCTAGGTAAGTTGCCATGAGTCAGGAAATGTAGGGGGGAAGGAGGGGAGCCCCAAAAATATTTTCAATCTTTTTCAGCCTATCACCCATCATGTAGAAAACACGCCAGCGTTTTTTGGGACTTAGAAAAAATTTTGACTTTTTTTGAAGCAATCCCTATCTACTCTATTGCGCTTCGCCTGGTCTGAGGTGGCGAAGGAAGTCTAGCGTAAAAGGTGGCGTTCAATACACTGCGCAAGTTAGTGAATTTGCTAGTTACGTCGCTAGCGAAAATTCGCCTGGCGTAAGGGTGAGAAGTAACACTAGCGAAATTACGCCAGCGTTCGTTAGTGAATTTGCGCACTAACGAAAAATGCCAAACGCTAGCGAATTAACGCTAGCGTTCGGCGCTTCGGCACTTAGTGAATTTGCGCCAACATGTTTCGGCTTCAATACCCTTTATCACCCTTTATTCACTTGATAAATGGTATTGAACCTGAAATATGTTTTGTTTACCACTACCCGGAATAAATGGTCGTTTTCAGTAACACTGCTGGAGTTCCTTTTCCTTCTTTTAGGGTCAGGCCACAAAGGGCATTTTGGGGAGATTTGGCGACTAATCGCCTCGTTACAAGCGCCTTCCCTGACACTGCGTGTGATGGAAGTCGTTTGGGGAGCTTGGTCGCCGCAAAGACGAGGCCATTAGTTGCCAGGCGACCAAATCTCCCCAAAACGCAGTAGCAGTTGCAGCACAGAGCAACCATTAAGGAATCAGACACAAATAGTTTGAAAAATTGTACTGACCACCATCCCCCTCTCCTATTTGATCTTTCTTGGAAAAGATCTTTCCAAGAAAGATCCTTTATTTTAATACACACGTGTAGAGCTGAATCGCCAGATATACTGGTAGATATACAGGTAGAAACATTAGAATTCTATATCTGACGATTCAGCACTAACAATGGCCGATGTTTGGTTCCTTAAAAGGCACACAATCAAAATTTTCCATCCAGCGCGATCGGTATCCAAGTCTTCTGCCGATGTCGGTCGACTCTTTTCCCACCATACACGTACCGAATATCGTACAATATTATCTGTGCATCTATGGCCACCTTTAGGGGATCGCATAGACAAATTAGAGTATATTACAGATGACCTGGCACAGAGATTTAATAATCTCGAGGAAGAAAATGCAGCACTTAAAGAGGAAATTATATGTGAGGACTTGGAAAACAGGTCAAGAAGACAACATTTACATATTAGGGGGGGACCCTGAGGAGATCCTTCAGCAAGAAATTGCACAATACTTGAAAGGACTTTTTCCACAGCATTTGCCCTACTGTTGGTTTGGACGCCTGGAAATTTGATAGAGCTCATCATTCTTTGGGCCCTAAACATCCATTAAACAAACCCCCTAGAGATATTATTGTCTGCTTCCATTACTTTGAACATCGGGAGGCAGTATTAACCCAGAAACATTCCTTACCAACTCTGTAGTATCGGAATCCCAAGATTCAAGTATATTCTGATGTCTCCCCTATTACTCTCGCCAAATGGATGAAATTGAAACTAGTCACTCGGGCATTGAAAGAACATAAAATAGTCCACCGTTGGGGATACCATTAAAGGTTATTGTACTGCATGAAGGCCAAAGCTTTATACTACAAAACCTGGACAAACAACAGTAGCTTTTGGGTGCACTCGGCTTGAAACAGACTCAGTGACAAAGCCCATCTCGACCCCCATCACCGAAGTCAATGGCAACAAGCTTCAAGATTCTCACCGCAACAACAACTAGCCTTGACTCTATCACCAGCCTCTCAATCTCCTGCTGGAGACTGACACTTTACACAGCGACTGGCCCTTGAGTTGCAACAACGTTCTGTATCTCAATCTGTCTTGGTCTCCACTGCTCCATATTTACTGGACATTTCCACAAGATTACCTGCTAACTCTTCACCCTGGAGTAGAGGGCCAACTGCTCCCCCCCGTTGGAAGCTTTGTGAGATCCTACATAGTTCAGTTGGTTTACAGAGGCGTTACCAATATTGATACCTGCGAATACAATAGCGTCCTTACACTCACATTACAAATATAAATGGAGGACAGAGAACATTACTTATTTGGGCACAAAAATGACCCCTTCTTATGAAAGTCCTGGTTTGGTTTATTTGAAACATTGTCAGAACCAATATCACCATAATTATTTGAGGAAATACAAGCAGCAAATACACAATTGTATATGGCAAAAAAATCTATTATACAGGGAGGTCTAGGCATCCCTTCCCTATGACAATATTATGAAGTGGCTCAACTTCGACAGCTTCTAACATGGTCCCACCTGGGCCCCCCAAACTCACTTGGCTTGGATAGAAAATTCACAATTTATTCATGTTTGGTTTTGGCCCCAACCAGGTAACATAATGCATAAAATTTAAATAATGAAGACCACCACTTTTACCTTCGATTTATTGAAGAAGATTAAAGTTAAATATAAATTATTTTCACCCCACTCCCAGCGCCGGATTTTACAGAGGCGCGCCCCTAGGCCGCGCGGTCCGAACAGGCGGCCGCGCGGTCCTAGCGCCCACCCCACCTCACTTTACCAGCGCGCCGGCGAAAAAACGCCGGCGCAGCTGCTGTAAATGAATGGGGACGCACGCGTCCCCATAATGCGGCTGGGCGGCATGCCGCCCCTATTTTTCTGCCGCCCTAGGCCCGGGCCTATGCGGCCTTGCCGCAAATCCGGGCCTGCCCACTCCCCATTGACAGGAACCCCTTGGATGTTGCTCCAAGTGATTTCAAAGCTGGTGCTTATTTTAGAATTCCAGGCTTGTTGCAAGTTTTGGTTGTATAAAAACCAGGTGTACTGCCAAACAGGCTCCCTGTGCTACCAATTAGCAAATTATCCCTTATTTGGCACCCCCAGGAATTTTTACATGCTGTTGTTGCTCCTCAATTATTTTTACATTTGGACTCATAGATTAAAAAGTGTTGTGGCCCCTGCTGTAGACTTGGGGGCCTATTCACTAAATTCGAGTGAAGGATTCGAAGTAAAACTTCGAATTTCAAAGTGTTTTTTGGGCTACTTCGACCATCGAATGGGCTACTTCGACTTTCGACTACGACTTCGACTTCGAATCGAAGGATTCGAACTAAAAATCGTTCGACTATTCGACCATTCGATAGTCGAAGTACTGTCTCTTTAAAAAAAACTTCGACCCCCTAGTTCGGCAGATAAAAGCTACCGAAGTCAATGTTAGCCTATGGGGAAGGTCCCCATAGGCTTGCCTAAGTTTTTTTGATCGAAGGATATTCCTTCGATCGAATGAATAATGCTTCGATTGTTCGATCGAATTTTCTGTGCTAAATCCTCCGATATTCGAAGTCGAAGGATTTCAATTCCTAGTCGAATATCGAGGGTTAATTAACCCTCGATATTCGACCCTAAGTAAATCTGCCCCTTAGACTCTGGATCTCTTTAAAGAGTTGCGCTAATATGAGGAAAAGATAAGAAATAAATAGGACCAAATCACCTGCAAATTCTGTCATCTACCTTTTCAAAATCGAATAAGTTGTGTTTCATTGCTTTTCCAATGTATGCCTAACGACCGGTGCTGTTGTAATGAAAGGAAGCCACAAAAAGAAATGATCCTTGCTTATAATATAGTACATCATGTCTGGGTTGTAAAATTGAGTCTATACAAAACAAGAAGGTCCATCATATATTGCTCCATGGTGATCACATTCATTGTAGAGGTCCACAATACCACTAGGATTGTATATGATATGGAGAGCGAGTCAAACAGTACAACAAACACACACACTGACATTTATTTTATCTCTCCTCTCTTGTAACCCACAAAGCAATAGGAATTCGTTTCTACACAATTAAGCCCCTAGACCAGGTTGCTGAAAACCCGTAAGATTTGATTCATTTAGGCCATATTTTTATTTTTTTTGCTGTTTTCAAAACTATGGCTCTGTGGTTGTCACAGTGCAATTTGTTTCCATCACTTACGTGTTTGTGACTTCCCTATCACTAGTGTTAGAGGAAATGTCTTGTTCTGATCACGGTGCATAGAAAACCAGATAATGTCATCCATAGAATAGAGAACAATGAGCAAGAACACAATATCTTCTGGGATGTGCCGTGCAATTATGCCGACCCAATTTCTCTGCCCACTCCCCTTCTTTGATTTGAAAATACACAACTTTACTTGAGGGATGCGCCGTGTACTGAGGTTAAGTTGAATGTGCTTTTTAAATCTGCACCCCTCCCCCATCCTCATTTCAAAGCAATCACCAAACTCGCCATCGGAGCGAAGACTTCATTACAGAAAGACTCTTGTCCTTGTCGGCATTTGTGGCCAACCATAATTACAGGCCCACACACATTCCGATCAAATGGCAGAGAAAGATGCAAGTCTGCAATTCAGGACACAGCGGTTTCTAATTCTCCGGCGAGCAGCCTGCCAAGGAACTCGGGATATTTTGCTGGGGATTTTTTTTTTTTTCTATGGAAATTGAAAGCATGGCAGAGCAGAGCCAACATTAGGCTGTAAAGCAACGTAAACACATTGAGTGTCACCACGGATTTGAAGGCATGCGTTGGGAATTTAATTATTTACACATGCCATCCCGTATTTAGATTTTTATTCCTCTTCTCGCACAGGGGTCGCTCCTGTTCCCAGCACAAAGATCCCATTTAATTTATAGAGGTCCTACACGTGCAACATCAATGGGAAATGGGGACACAATACTTGCCGCAAATGTACATTTAGGGGCACATTTACTATGGGTCAATTAACCCTCGATATTCGACCGTCGAAGTAAAATCCTTCGACTTCGAATATCGAAGTCGAAGGATTTACTGCAAATAGTTAGATCGAACGAAATTGGTTAGAAAGCCTATGGGGACCTTCCCCATAGGCTAACATTGATGCTCGGTAGCTTTTAGGTGGCGAAGTAGTGGGTTGAAGTTTTTTTTAAAGAGACAGTACTTCGACTATCGAATGGTCAAATAGTCGAACGATTTTTAGTTCGAATCGTTCGAATCGAAGTCATAGTCGAAGGTCGAAGTAGCCAATTCGATGCTCGAAGTAGCCAAAAAAATACTTCGAAATTCAAAGTATTTTTTATTCTAATCCTTTACTTGAGCTAAGTAAATGTGCCCCTTATTGTGTTGTAAGTGACTTTGGCGCAAATTCACTAAGCGCCGAAGCGCCGAACGCTAGTGTTAATTCGCTAGCGTTTGGCATTTTTCGTTACTGCGCAAATTCACTAACGAACGCTGGTGTAGTTTCGCTAGTGTTACTTCGCACCCTTACGCCAGGCGAATTTTCACTAGCGACGTAACTACGCAAATTCACTAACTTGCGCAGTGTACTGAACGCTACTGTACCTTTTACGCTAGACTTCCTTCGCCACCTCAGACCTGGCGAAGCGCAATAGAGTAGATAGGGATTGTTTCAAAAAAAGTCAAACTTTTTTCTTAGTCCCAAAAAACGCTGGCGTGTTTTCTACATGATGGGTGATAGGCTGAAAAAGATCGAAAATATTTTTGGGGCTCCCCTCCTTCCCCCCTACATTTCCTGACTCATGGCAAATTACCTAGACAGTGGGCACATGTGTAGGGCAAATAAAATTTTTATTTGCTGATTTGAAGGTTTTCTAGGCATTTGTAGTGCTAATACGTGTTCCTCCATTGAAATTTGAATTTCGCGCCGTATGCAAATTAGCCTTCGCTAGCGAAACTTCGCTTTATATAGCGAATCAACGCTAGCGCAACTTCGCAACCTTATGCTACCCCTGTGTGCAACTTCGGATTTTAGTGAATTTGCGGAGCACTGGTGAAACTACGCCTGGCGAAGTGCGGCGAAGTTGCGCCTGGCGCAACTTCGCATCTTAGTGAATTTGCCCCAAGTCTTTAATATACACCATATAGGACATTTGCCCAGGGTCTCCGGCAACACAAGTTGGTAGCAAAAATGAACATACACAAAAGGGACAAGAGATGCTGGTAGTGCTTCATATTCATTTATAACAAACTGGGGTCTTATAATAATTTCACAAATAAGGGTTATAGAAAAAAATGTGAAGAGCCCTGCACACAAGAATGTTCAGATACATCTGGGTGCAAAGATATAAAAACATGTTTGGAGAAGACACACGTTGTACAAATCCTTGATTTTCACTCGAGAGCTGCAACATTTGTACTGGGTAAGGAATAGTAACCAAAATAAGCTCAATTTGTGTCAGGGAGATGCACCGATGGCACACGAAGCACGTCTACACAACAGAAGGGGTACTGACTGATTGGCACCCTAATAAAACAGACACATAAAAAACATACATAAAATACAGTGGCGTAACTATCGGGGGATTGCACCCAGCCACTCCCCCTTGGAGCCCGCCAGAGACCACAGCAAACGTTGTAAGGAAACCGAACATCTGTAGATGTGGGGGAGCCTGGGCCCAGAAGAGGGTAGTTACATTACTGATAAAATCCTTGTAAATTTGATCATTAGCACAAACTACTGTGTCACGGCCGGCACCCGATACCAGAACAAATGCCAAGCACCCTGGTCTCGGCTCGGCTTCACCAGTAGTGTGACCACCTTTGGGCTTCGGGAGGAGCCCTCAGCTTACTTGGGTGCCACCTGGACTTAACGAGGGATGCAAGGCGAGATGTTCTGGCTGGCGAAGGGGCACGGCTGTTAGCAAAGTCTTTTGGGCTAAGGTCACAGGCTGGGTCGAGGCAGGCGGATATCAGAATCGTCAGGCAGGCAAGGGTCAAACCGGGTTGTCAATCAAGGGGTTAAGCAGGAGAGTTGTCGTAGGCAGGCCAAGGTCAGGATACAGAGTTCAGAGTAGTCAGGATACAGGCAGGGTCAAACACAGGTTATCAGACAGACAAGATTCAGATCAGATGCACTAGGCTCAGGAAACCACAAGAAACAAGTTCTATCACGGGCAAGGAACAGTACACTGAATGGGCCTTAAATAGTTTTCAAAATTCGCGCCATAACGTGTGCAAAAACGCGCTGGCGTGTTTGCTTTAAGAGGCGCGCAGGCGCGCCGCGCGCGCCCTAATAAAGATGGCGCCTAGGAGACACGTGGCGGGCGTCCCCGCCGTGCAGGTAATTTTATTACACTAAGATACTATGGATGAGTGAAATTTATTCGCCTGATACAAATTTGCTGTGCAATTCGTGTTTTCATATATGGTGAAAATCTTCCCAAATCTGCTCTAGAATTAAGCCCTGCATTGGGTTTTACTGGGAAAATTTTTATGTTTTTTTTGTTGGAAAAAAATTCAAGAAAAAGCCTCCATTCGCTCCAGTGCATTTGGCACAAGAAAAAAAAATTAAGAAAAAACTCACACATTCACGCATTCAGAGTGAGAAAAATTCAAGAAAAAAAATTAATACAAGTGTTGCCAATATTGACTAAAAGTGTATGGACACCACTAATTCAATTGGCTAGTTAATTCGCCCTAACAATGTTGGTGGAGAATAATCATAGGGCCCCCAAAAAATACAATAAATGTACAATTATTATTCCATGGAAAACATTCTAGTGGTATCCACCCAATCACAAATTTCACCCTCCTCCCGTTTCCACCACTCACACTCAAGTACCACTACATCATACAATGACCTTCTTTGTGAGGAGAGACCAAACAATGACCATGTTTAAAGGGGTAAAAGAGGACTAAGGTCCCTGTAAGGACCAAAAAAGCCGACACAATGACTTAACATTTAGTTTAATTTGAAAGCAGAGTCTCTTTAAGGATTCATTGCTACTTATACTATTTCCTCTCCAATATACTGATTGTGTGTTGAGTTGGTATTGTGGAGTGTAGGGCCAATTCACATATTTATGGGAAAATACAATTCCAGGGAAAGGTGACAATAAGAATAAGAGTAATGGAATATTTCAAGTACAAACACAGGTTGTCCTCTGATGTTATATAGAGGGACTTTAGAGGGGATACTATCAGCATCTATATAAATACTTTATATTAAGAGAACAGAAGGTAAAACTCTCTTGTAGCTAAGAATAAACAAACAAAAAGACAGTAAGATGAAAGGATATTTCATTACTAGCAGGTTTTTATTACAGTGAGAGGACTTAAGTTATAGTTACTCAATTAGTAAGGAAAGTGCTTGTTTGCTAATAGTATTAATGCACCATACACCTTGCATTTGCAGGATTCAGGAGTCACAAAAGCAGTTCATGGCAATGACAAAACCTTCTCCCACCACGCCAACGCAGATGTCACTATATAACACAATTATAGTTTTTACTAGTGATGAGCAATTTTTTTTCGGCAGGCGTGGATTCGCTGCGAAATTCCGCACTTCACCATATGCAAAAAATTTTTGAAACGCCAAAAATCCACAGCGACAAAAAAGTCGCTGAGATAAAATAAGTCTCAGAGACAAAAGAGTCAAAATGTTGCTACAAAAAAAATGCCCGTTGACTTTAATGCATTTGGAGTGAGAAAAAATTATCGCGCACGTAAAAAATTGTCACTTTCCCGTTTCAGTCCGGTTATGCCCAGATACACAAAATGAGATCCAACAGAACCGGTTTTGTTGCGATGGGAGTAAAACTTGTCTGGCCTACAAATAGCCCCTACTTTAACCCAAATGAACAGCTATGAACTGAAATGAGATGCTTTTATAAGCCAGGCCTGATCCCCAACATCAATATCTGAAGCAGTGAGCCCCAATTAGTGACTCATGAGCAACACGTTATTTACCAACCCCTTGGATGTTGCTCCCAGTGGCCTCAAAGCAGGTGATTATTTTTTGAATAACTGACTTGGAGGCAAGTTTTAAAACCAGATGTACTGCCCAACAGAACCTCCTGTAGGCTGCCAGTCCACATAGGGGTCACTAAATGACACAATTAAAGCCCGTATTTTGCACCAAACAGGAACATTTTTCATGAATGCATTGCTCCACAAACCTTTTTTAAATTTTAATGCTGCTCATGGGTAAAAAAAAGTTTGGGGTCCCCCAAAGTATGAATATAAGCAAATCCGCTTACTACACTCCTCTACAGATCTGCTACTTAACTCTTCTCTCATTACCTCCTCACATGCTCACATTCAAGACTTTGCGAGGCCTGCACCCCTCCTCTGTAATTTGTTCCCACAGCCTGTCCGACTTTCTCCCAACCTTTCTGCTTTCAAAAGATCTCAAAAGAGGGGGGCACTGGGGGTACTTTTGTACCATGCCAGGGCCTGAAGGGGGGCCTGGCTGTGCTGCATTTTCAAATAGCCAGGCCCACCCTGACAGTTCGAAAGACATGCCGCCTCTCCTGAAGTCCGAACAGCCGAAATGCGGAAGTGTAAAACAGCTGAAGTCCCGAAGCCATAAAAAGACCCAAAGTCATGAAAACAGCTCATGTCCTGAAGCGGCAAAAAACCTGAAGTCACTAAAGGAGGCGAAGTTGAAGTCCTGAAGCCAAAAGTTCAATTCTACTAAAAACAAATGTGTGTTTTTTTATTTTTTTAATCCCCTGACCATCAATTTATTATTTTAATACGCCCCTGCCACCAATGTTTTTTTTTTTTTAAATATACTCTGGGACCCCAATTTTTTTAACTTGCCAGGGAGACCCTGGCACCAATGTTTTTTTTTAACTTATAGGGGGCTCTGGTCACCAATTATTTTTTTAAACTTGTAGGGGGGCCCTGACCACCAAGTTTTTTAAAAAAAAAAAAAAACTTTTAAGGGGGGCCCTGGCATCACTGTTTTTTTTAACTTATAAAAGGGCCCTGACCATCAATAGCTTTTTATAACGTGTGTGTGTGGGGAGAGGTTATCTTCTTTAGCTCTGATGTCTGTGTGGTATTTTAACTGTGGTGTGGGCGGGATTTGGGGTGGGGTTTACAGGCCAGGGTGGGGTTTGTAGGCCGGGCTGGGCGGGCCCAGGGGGCACCAAAATATTGGTTTGTGTCTTATGGTGGCCCTGTACCATATGCTACATTTCTCACCTGCTTATTTTTGATTTTTGCCCACTCCTGCACCTTGTGTCTCATTCCCTTCACCTTTAGATTGTAAGCTCTTTTGCACAGGGCCTTCCTCACCTTTTGTACCTACACTGGTTGTTATGTATGTAACTGTATGTTATATGTATGTAATTCATGTGATTTCTTTGTATTAGCATTTTCATTTCCCAATTCTGCACAATATGTTGGCGCTCTAAAAATACATGTTAATAATAATAATAATAATAATAATAATAATAATAATAATAGGCACCTCTGAAGAATAGAGGCTGGTTTGGAAGCAAAGAGAAGATCATCTTCTTATTAGTCCTATAATTACTTTTGATCATATAGTTTATGATTTTTTGCTGTAATTACATTTTAAGAGGTGACTGTATAGAGGTGGTATATGATATAACACAAGAGAGGTGCCGTGTAATATCACCGGGAAGGGTCATATAAAACTGGACAATGATGAAAAGGACCAGGGAACCAGTACACGACTATGTACTTTCCCCATCCTTTAATCTGTATTGCAGTGTGTTCATTAGGGAATTGTTTGGATCTTGGAGTTGTGTCCCACAAATTCAAAGAAGCTTAAAGAAATGTTAAATATCCTTGTTATTACCTGCCTTTGATCTGTCTGGGATATAACTATCATTACTGCCGCACAGTCATGTTCTGTCACTTGTAGAATCATATTGGTGTTTTCAAATAAGATCTAAGAGAAGAATAGTTGCCCTTTTGTGGAGCATTTACAGAAGAAAAAGTGACTGTTGGCAGTTAACAGACATGAATCTAAGCGGCTTATTCACCCTCCTACAGGACTTTTCAGCCAAACTCCCTTTTCTGTGATTAGCAAGTCATGAGACCTACAAACATCCAGTAATTCAGCCATTCACCCCATTTGACTTTCTAGGAAGGAATCGTCTTTGTGTAAATCTCCTTCAGCAGTCACACTGGCACCTATTCAATGCACTATATATAAATATATATATATATAATCTGATTTATGTAGGGAAAATGCACGCTCCAGTAAAACACAACCATGAAAGATTTTCTCATAAAATGAAACATCCAAGATTCGTACAAGGGGGATAAAAAAGGGAGGAAATTTTGAGGAGATGATGGTGATATGGTAGCGAGACGCATTCATCATATTTATGACACGCTTATTAAAAAGAGTTACAGGAGGGTAAGCAATGAAAAAAAATGGTTTATGGTAAAACAAACAGGATCCATTTACAGCTGGAAATGAGACAATGAACTGAAAGACTTATAGTAACAGCCTTAACTAATGTGAGCAGGGGGCACAGACTTCTACTAAACTGGAGGCTTGGAAAGATTAAATTGATTGGTTAATATGCAATAATAATGCACAAAATCATCATCTTGAGCAAACTGTCATTGTCTTTGAGTCATGTGATCATTTACATTTGGTACTTGTCATCTGAATTTATTTTTTACTTCTGCATCATAAGCGATAATAAAGTCCTCGTATAATTGCTTTCCATTACTATGAACTTGTGTTGTCATATTAGTGCCCCTAGTGTACAGTACAGTCAGGGTTGGTTTTACATAGCGGGCGCCACTAGGCCTACTGTTGTTTGTCACCCCCAGTACCTTCCCCTATTCTTGCAAATTATCGGAGCAATGGGAATAGGCACATGAGAAGTTTAAAAAACGATTGTATCTCCTGCACATCCCCAGTGTTTCTGAACCAATGAGGGTGTGGTTGGACAGCATGCCGCCCCCTAAAATCCTGCTGCCCTAGGCCTGAACCTTTGTGGCCTTTACATAAATCCGGGCCTGTTCCAATATTAGTGCCCCCCTGTAGTAGAGTATAGTGTTCCCATGTTAGCACCCAAAGCATTACAGGATATTGTTCCCATGTTAGCACCCATAGCGGCATGTGATAGTGTTTCCATGTTAGTGCCCATTGCAGTATAGGACAGTGTTTAATGCAAGCACCCATAGAGGTACAGGATAATGTTCCCATGTTAGTGCCCATACCAGTGTAGGATAGTGTTTTATATAAGCACCTATAGCAGTACAGTTTCCATGTTAGTGCCCATAGAGGTACAGGATAATGTTCCCATGTGAGCACCAATAGCAGTACATATGTCTATGACAGTACACAGGGTGGGACTGGGGGGTGTATGGCCCACCAGGGCTGCTGTATCAGGGGCCGCAGCCTCAACCCCACTTCACACAATCACCCCCCCATCCCCATGTGTACCTTTTTTTTTTTTACTAGGGCTGAAGAGGGAGGTTGGGGGCAGCAAAGGCAGGGAGCAAATCTGGGCCAGTGGGGCCAATGAGAGGTGGGTCCTTGGGGTTTTTTCATATTGTCCTGGCCCAGTCAAACCCTTGCAGTACAGGATATTGTTCCCATGTTAGTGCCCATAGAGATACAAAATAGTCTTCCTATGGTGGTATCCCTAGTGGGAAAGGAATTAGGTACCGGCACTCAAAGTGATTCAAACAGGGGATAAACCCCTTGCATGTTTATTGCGTCACAAAATTTTGGGGCATTCCCCCTTCATCAGGTGATGAAGGGGGAACGCCCCAGAAACGTAATGATGCAATAAACACTCAAGGGGCTTGTCCCCTGTTTGAATCACTTTAAGTGCCGGTACCTAATTCCTTTCTCGTATCCAATGAGGAAGTGCCGTCTTCCCAGGGTCTGTGCACCAGGCGGATATCCATTTTGAAGGGCCCGGGTGTGCGTGTGTCTTTCTTGTTAAGGCATCCCTAGTGGTACAGGATAGTGATCCATGCTAATATGGACACACTGACAGAGCAACAGTCTTAACAAGGCTGCCTGTCCCTTTAAATTATAAAAGGTGCCCTTTGACATCAGAATACACAGTATATAATCATGTATAGTTTAAGGGGTTGTTTACTTTAGGTGCATATTTTTGCCCTCTGCATCATGTCCTGCAAATTGTTTCAGATTCTTTACGCTCCAAAATGTAGGGCTTAGACCAACCCTGAGGAAGTGCCGACTATACAGGCATGAAACCTTAGGTTTTTGTTACTATGTTTCCACTCTGTGTGATATAATAAAACTGGATTGATACTAAACCCAGCATCTTCTGTGCGGAGTGGTCAGCGCTGAAAAGCGAGTATTATATTTTGCAATAGACCTGCACTCCCCCCACTAACAGTCTGCCGTGGGACCCAGTAATGTCTAGTTGGGCAACTGTTGGACAGACCTCTGTACTTACCCAGCAGCACCACATTTACTATCCAATGTGCAGTCAGACCCTAGACACAAGAGCTTTCTCAAATGAACACTAAGTTCATGCTTTTTTACCCATTAATGATTTTGCACTTGTGCCCGGGGTAAGAGTAAATAACACCCCTAATATCTGTCACAAAGAACACGTGTGGAACTGACTGGCAGGTACAGAAACTGTGAATATGTCAGTATACACAAATAAGTGATTTAATTAGGAATCTGAATGAAAGTCAACAGCAAACAGTCATATAATAAGCACATAATGGGCCAGTGGCATGCCAGGCAGCAGTGTGTAATGAGGGTAGAGGTCAGGACAGGCAACTGTCAGACAGTAAGTCCACTGGACAGGCTGGAGGATAGAGCAAGCAGCAGACATCTACAAATCCAAGAGAGCGGCGAGAGGTCAGAAGCAGGAGTTCAGCAGATACAGGACAGGCTGGGGCAGGAACTCACACTCAGGAGCACAGATTCACGTTATAAACACGAAACCACGGGAGAAAACTCAACGACCCAGAACAGACAAGAGATAGGCTTAAATAACACTTTAATTGGGACATTTCCTGCAGTTAGGTCTACGGACTAAGTATGGACCAAGAAAGGGCCTTATGACTATAAGCATTTATATATAATCTCACAATATGACACCAGCAACATCTTCAGCATCTGCCCATGGGTTTTGTTCTTGTCTTGAGGAGATCTCCACATGCTGGATGTCTCTGGAAAAACTGGAGTAGAGTCTTTCTTATAAATGTATAATTGATTCTTCTTTGATTTCATAAAGAAAACAATTTGCAATGCCAAACGCAGATGCCCTTTGCCCACTGTAGTGTAGGGGTGAAGACAAATCCAACAGGCTTCTACTCTCTACTCTATAACTGTATGTCACCAGGACCCACAGAGAGAGGGAGCCACGGAATGAGGGAACTTAGCTATTATATGTTATAATCTGCAAAACCAACGAAATGCAAAGCACAAATTGTAATAAATATGTCACTGGCAGGAATTCTTTCCTCCTTATGCTTAAAGCATGACTGATCTATTAGTAATGGGTGCAGGCCTCATGTTTATAAGCTCAATACGTATTAGTTAAAACAGTATACTGAGCTGATTGACTTCCAGATAATATAGATTTAATGAGTCATGCAGCATGCCTATTTCATATGTTGCCGGCTTTAAAAGACTGCTTTTCATAGTAACTAACATAATGGAAAATAATTGTTTGACGCTCTTAAGATCCAGATGAGGCTTCCAACCAAGCTATGAGTCTATAAGCCAAGCCAGGAGTCTATAAGCCAAGCCAGGAGTCTATAAGCCAATTCAGGAGTCTATAAGGGTCATTTACGGTGTAGGGCAGGGTTCAAGGTTCCAAAAAGTTAGCACAAACTTCCCCCCATGGACAAAGGCCTTTGCACTTTAGGATGGAGTGCCTCCCCCCCCCATGTACACAATGCTGCTGGTGTTTAGTAGCACCCCATTCATAGTTAGTGGCCAGTACCAAGGAGCCCCCTCATTCCTACTCACCACTCTCTTCTCTGGCATGTCCGTCAGACGCTCAATGTGTCTGCCTTGTACCTGCCAAGCAAAGCTGTGCCCTGGATACAAGGGATCAGTGAATGAGCAGTGATGGCTGTGAGTTTGTGCCCAGGAACTTTATAAATGACCCTTTATATGTTCTCAATATTCAGCTTTTTTCACAATGATTTTCCCTAATTTTTTGTAACTCATTAACACAGCTCAATCCAGAGACTAACAGCACCAGGGTTAGTTTGGGCTTTTTAGTTCTGGCCCCACTGGCCAGTGACGTAGAGGATGGGGCGGCCAGAGAAGATAGGATTGTGCTGTTTTCGGGCAGGGCTGTGCCATTTTAGGGCCAGGGTTGTGACATTTTTTTGGGAGGAGTCACAAAGTTTCAAAGTAGTCTTTATATCAGTTGTCTGTATATTAGTAGTTTGTATATCAGCAGTCTATATATCAGTAGTCTATATATCAGTAGTCTGTATATCAGTAGTCTATTTATCAATAGTCTATCTATCAGTAGTCTATATATCAGTAGTCTATATATCAGTAGTCTATTTATCAATAGTCTATCTATCAGTAGTCTATATATCAGTAGTCTGTATATCAGTAGTTTGTATATCAGTAGTTTGTATATCAGTAGTCTGTATATCAGTAGTCTATGTATCAATAGTCTATATATCAGTACACCTGATATTCTGGTAAAGTGTAATACACACTGGGGCTCATTTATCAACACTGGGCCATAATTGCACATGGTCAGTAACCAAAGAACCAATCTGTGCTTGGCTTTTTTTTCCAGGCAGCTGCAGGTAGAACAATGAATGCAACAATTTGATTGGCTGTCATGGGTTACTGCCCAGGGGCAAAATTGCCCAGTGTTGATAAATGACCCCCTGTGTTTATATTTATATATGAAAACACATGCGAAAACATTACAACCTCCCTTGCCTGGATTTCATAACTTTCATTTTCTGTTCCAAGATTTGATATCAAATTATTATCCCGGTGCTGCTTCCAGGCCGCCAACCTTGATCATTTCTTACACAGAATCATTCATTTCAATCAAAGGTTGGTTAAAGTGCACATGGTTGTGTTTAAGAATCGATCAAGGTAGGTAGTTATTAAGGTGCACTTAATCTAAGACTCACACATGGGCAGTAGAGTAACATTTTTCAATCTTCAATTCGCCTGTAAAACGTATTTAAATTTAAGCAAATCAATGAGCTGATATTAGACATCCTCCATTTGCTCTGCAGGAATAGCTATGAAATCCCACTCCTCAAAGCTCAGCATTTTAAAAAAACAACATTATTTTATATAAGCAGGAATTTTCCAATTGAATCTTGATTGTTACTGGGATCCACAAGAAAAAGAGATTTATTTATATCCCCTGATGCAATCACAGTCATAAAAGCATTAATATTTCATTTAAATTTGACTTTAACAAATAAAATACCCCATAGACAAAGGTCGAGTGAACTCACCCAGCACATGACAGACACAGAGACAAGGACTAACAAAGGGATCTTCTTCCTTTCCCTAATGTGCTTGAAACGGGACCATTGAAAATCAAATTGTGTTCTCAACATAATACAGCTGAAATAGCAGGAGGTATTTCAGAGGATGTTTCAGACTGACAGAGAGACAGATATAGAAATAGATAAATAAGAATATTACTAGGGGTTTTTGCTTTCATGCAAATTTCCCATCTCCCCAACCAGCCACCACATGGGTCCTCATGACCAAAAAAGTAGACGTTTAGTAAGAAACAGAACAAAATCTGAAGCAGAAGTATTACTCCATGTAGCAATACCTTTTTCAAAGTCAGAGACAGTGACCTCCCTGGTAATTTTAGAAGCAGGGTTTTTCCTATTTACAAAATGCGTTTGGATTGTACATAACCATTAAATCAACTAGTTCTGTGTCTCTCTCTCTCTCTCTCAATATATATATATATATGAGAGGCTGCTCTGATGTTCTTCTACTTCGGAAAACAATTTTTCTCGCATCATACTAAGCAGAAGAACATCTCTTTCTTTCTCCTGACAACTTCCTTGACTACTTGGTGGTCAGACTGGTGGGAAACTGACCAGCAGGTGGTGCTGTTGTAACAAAATTCATTCATATTAACAGCACATGTATCCCTTAATATTCCGGAATATAAGAAAAATAAATAATGAATGTACATTGCAAAAGTTCTTAGAATAGCCCCCTCATCAATTTTACATGCACTTATTTTAAAGGTTTACTTATCCTTTAAATGTAAAAAGAGTTGAAGAGCAACACAAGCCTGAAAAAGTCCATGGGGATGTCAAATAAGGGCTGTGATTGTAGCCTCTATGTGGACTGGCAGCCTACAGAAGGCTCTGCTTGAATGTACACCTGGTTTTTATACAACCAAAACTTGCCTCCAAGCCTGGAATTCAAAAATAATCACCTGCTTTGAGGCCACTGGGAGCAACATCCAAGGGGTTGGAGAGCAACATGTTGCTCGCGAGCTACTGGTTGGGGATCACTGCTCTAGAGTATTTTTTGACTGTGCCACATCCATAAGTGATGGATTGAAGACGTTGAGCCACTGTTATTCAGGGGGCAAAGGGGGTACAGTTGTCCTGGGTCTAAAGGGGGAGTCTGGATGTGCTGTACTGTCCAAATTATCCTGGCCCCCCTTAAGAACATGTGAACTGAATCTATGCGAGCTGTACCTGTGAAGTCCCAAAGCAGCGAACAGAGCCAAAGCCGCGACAAGACCCGAAGACACAAAAGGAGTTAAAGCCACAGGCCAGAAGGCAAAAAGAAGTTTTCATCACCGAGGACAAGGAAGAAGAACCTAAAGTAAGTTCCACTGAACACCAATGTGTTTTTTCTTTATTTATTAAACTCCTGGCTACCAATGTATTATTTTAATTCTCTATAGCCCCCTGTTCTTTTTAAATATTCTATGGGTCCCTGAACACCATGTTTTTTTTAAAACTTGTATGGGGAGGCCCTGGCAACCAATGTTTTTTTTAAAAAAATTGTCTATGAGGACCCTGACCACCAGTTTATTTTTAATTTGTACGGGATTGGCCACCATTGGGTTTTTCTAACTTAGAACATGATGTTTTGGGAATTAGAGTTTGTAACTAACAGCAGCTGTGGGGAGATCTTCTGCAGCCTTCTATTAATATGTTACAGAAATAATTAAGGCTAATAAAAGTAATCCATCGCAGAGCATGAACTTGGTGAATTATGTAACAATGTTTTTCTTCTCAGTTTCAAAAATAAATAAGAAGTCTGGAAGATTTTCAAAGACCAGGGGTTTCCCACTTCTAACATCATCGTACAGCCAAACATCTTCAGTTTCTTTGGACCCTTCCAGACATTAGCAAGAAAACATGGGGGTATTCCATGAGCAGCTCCTTCCACTTCATTGTGACAATATACAGAAGTTAAAATGGAGCATTAAAGGCGAAGAAAAGGCTAAAATTAAGTAAGCTTTATCTGAAAGGTCTATATAAATACACCAGTAAACCCTCAAAGTAATGCTGCTCTGAGTCCTCTGCCAAAAGAAACACCACATTTCTTTCCTTCTATTGTGTACTCATGGGCTTCTGTATCAGACTTCCTGTTTTCAACATAAACCTCCAGGGCTAGGGCTTGAGCATGCTCAGTTTGCTCCTCTTCCCCCTTCCATCTCTGCTGCAATCTGAGCCCAGAGCTATAAGTGAGCAGGGAGAGACTCAAGCAGGAAGTGATGTCACATCAAGCTAATATGGCAGCTGCTATCCTAAACAAACAGAGAGAGTTTCTACAGCTTATACTCAGGTATGGTAAAGCATTCTACGAATAAATGGTGTTATATCTTGCACTATTGTGGCTAATCTACTGACAATAAACTGCTTCGGTACCTTTCCTTCTCCTTTAACATAGAAGAAATTAACTCAACAACCCAATTCCGTGTCCTAATGAATCTTATTATTCTTCCAAAATAAACCTCTTTCTAATTCATTGATGGAGGAAAGGTAATAATTCAGCCACACTCTTCCTCCCAGTGTGAAAGGACAACTAACGTAGTTCGTTGATGCAGTCCCGCGATCCGACCGCCAGTTACCATTTGTTAGGATCCGATCGTTGGGCCCTAGGGCCCAACGATCGGATCAGCCCGATAATGCCCAACTCAAGGTGGGCATATCGGGGGGATATCCCCTCGTTGGCGACATCGCCAAACGAGAGGATCTGTCGCCAAATGAGCGGATCTCTTAGTGTATGGCCACCTTAACAGCGGCAGCCCTGGACCTGCAATACCTCACAGTGCGGTAAGGTCCCAGGATAGAACTTGAACACATGGGGCTAAACCCCTTTATACTGTTAAGCAGTGCCACCTAGTGGGCAAACCCTGCCTAGAGTAATCCCAGTGGACCCAGGAAGGGAGACACAGCTGAATGGGTTTACTAAAGGACCACCTAGTTGTCCATATACTAAGGGGGAACTGCCTGAGTAGAATACACCCAAATCTCAGGATCCCTACACCTATTTGAAACCAGGAAAGCGTCGGAAGAAGAAGGCAAATGATTAAAAATCTATAAAAAAAAATAATAATGGAGGCCAATTGAAAAGTTGCTTAGAATCGGCCATTCTATAACCTGCTAAAGGTGAACTTAAAGGTGAACCACCCCTTAAAAAGCCAATATCATCCTGCTTTATATTGAAGCACGGGTTCGACACAGGCGCCTCTTGGCCATTGAAAGAGATTGATATATGATCCCTGCCCAAGTGCAGCCAGTTTGGCCCGAACCAAGGAACCACTGTGCAGGATAATAACATTACAAACACTTGAAAGACAAGTGAGTCTGTTGGAATAACACAATGATATAAAATATAAAAGCGCCGTCCAATTTCCGTGGTGGCACGAGTCCACATTTGTGAATTTCCTTTGGCTCAGGCCCCTCGTAAATGTTAGAGTCGGCACTTGGACTTCGTAGTGACTGCCAAGCGAGCAACCCTGGCAAACAACAATGAGATTCGAGCTGTGCATCACCCTGGCACATATCAGTGACATTAGTGCAGACTGAGTTGGCAGACAGAACTCCCAATACAGCAGATCAGCCAATTGAGGTGGATAGAACAGTGTTTTACAAAACCAGCGTGAGTCTCCCTAATAATATTCACAGGAATTACATCGAAATTCGCGAAACGGCTAAGAGTTCGCAAAAGGCAGTGAAGTCATTGGGCATCAAAATAATTTTGACATGAGCGTCAATTTTTATACGAGCAACTATTTGGTCCAAATACACTAGAGACCGAAAATTTTTTGAATCTACAGCGAAATTCACGTAATGGCGCAAAATTCGCAAAACTCATTGAAGTCAATGGACATAAAAATAATTTTTACGTGAGCCTCAATTTTTATATGTGCAGCTATTTGGTCCAAATGCATTAAAATCCGAAAAATTCCTGAATCTACAGCAAAATACAGGAAAAAAAAAATTTGAAAAAACGCATCGAAGTCAATGCGCATCAAAATAATTTTGACGCGAGCATCAATACATGCGACTACTTGCTCCAAACGCAAAAAATTTGTGAATCTACAGCATTGAAGTCAATGGGCATCAAAATAATTTTGATGCGAGCCTCAATTTTTATAATTGCAAATATTAGGTCCAAATGCACTAAAGGCCGAAAAATTTGTGAATCTAACGCATTGAAGTCAATGGGTGTCCGAATAATTTTGCCGCGCGTCAATTTTTTTTGGATGCAGCGGATTTTTCTCCGGTGAATTGTCGTCGCAGTTTCTTAAATTAATCCGCTTGCTTCAAAACATGTAAATCCAACGCATATTCGTGTCTGGCGATTTTATTCGCCCCTCACTACTCCTCACCATCTTTCATGTTCATTTATTGCCTTCTCTCTTATTCCATGTTCTTCTGGCTACAATCTCATCAAACCTCTTTCACGTTCCCTCCAACCTTCATGGAAATAGGCGACTCTATTGACAATATTGATGGAACCTGTTATGGAGCATTAATTCAGAAAATAAAAAAATATCTAAGTCCCATAAATGTCTAAGATCAGTGTTAAAGAAGCTTGTAGAAATGAATGTAGTCACATGAAATGATTATTTTAAAACACTGCTATATAAATAAATGATGATGATGATGATGATGGCTGAAGGTCCATTACTAACAGTGGTAAATGGGAAATTTGAGCTGAAATGGCCCTTTGGAGCGACTGCTTTGCCTCTTGACCCATGACAGTGTTTGAACTCAGCAGGGGAGCGAATCACCAAGGTTCTTCGGGCGACCCTTATCCAGCTACTCCCATGTGACATGTACCAGCTGTAACACTACCACCCATTGGCCGGGAAATGCAATTCTGTATTGGCATTGGTTATATTTCTTCTGTAGAATGAGAAAACTCTGTGGAATAAAGAAAAAAAAGATTCTGCATCAAGATTAATCCTATATACTGTTACCGGGGAAATCCTTAGATAATTGGACGGCGTGGAGACTGGATTATATAGAAGAGGGCAACCTTTTCATAGATGTTTCCTACATGAAGGGTCACATTGGTTTCCTTGATGACCTGACCCAGATCTAAAGGTCATTCATCAGTGTCTTTAAAAGACAACAAAGCATTTCCCTTTGGGCCACAGAATACATGGCAATTTGTATTTTGCAGGGGGATAATGCAGCACTTTACTGAATATGATAAATCAGTCAATGGTCTAAAAAGTGTCAGGGAGAACCTTAAAGGAGAACTAAACCCTAAAAATGAATATGACTAAAAATGTCATAGTTTAAATGTCATAACTTATTGCACGAGGCTAAAGTTTGAGCTTGTCAATAGCAGCAATGATCCAGAACTTGTCACAGGGGGTCACCATCTTGGAAAGTGTCTGTGACACTCACATGCTCAGTGGGCTCTGATTGGCTGTTGAGAAGCTAAGCTTAGGGCTCGTCACTAATTATCCAGCAGAAAATGAGCTTCCCCTGTAATATAAGCTGATGCTACAGGTTTGCTGATTATTCAATTCTGATGCTAATTGCACTGGTTTCTGTGCTGCCATGTAGTAATTATCTGTATTAATTACTAATCAGTAACACAAAAGAGAAAAAGATTAACCCTTAAAGTTGCACCACCCCATCTTTAAATTCGATGACTCAAGGAACAATAAAACTTAACTTTTAATAAATTAAAACCGTAAGTCCAGAGGAGCGTTTAAAATAAGGTTAGGGACAGGGAGGCAAAGAACCCGGATTCAAATGGGCAAAGAAGTACACAGCATACAGTGGGTGTTTGGGATGTCAAAGAGTAACCCACGAGCCTACAAATGTAAATACTGGTAAGTCACATTCAATCATTTAACAGCCATAAGTCGGGGTTAACCTTGTATGATGGCTTTTAGGCCTTAAAATATCCACCACCCCTTCACCCTCAAGCACACCCTCCCATAGCTAAAGAGAGAGAAGCCAGTGTATTATGGCTGTATGTCGATTAACCCTGAATTAAATCAGGCAAACTAAATACATAAACTGCCAACCCTGGCATGCGAGTGCTGGTAGGCAGCAGAGTTCAGTTAATAAGCCATAGACTGAGATAGGGATTAACACAAAGCGCAATCAGGTCTGGTGCACCACCCCTTCACCCTCAAGCGCCCCCTCCCCTTTTCCAAAGTAAACAACCAAAGTAGCCGTATTCAATTAGTTTTAGATTTAAATGGAGGTTAAGATTCTATCCCAGTCACCGTCGAGAACCCACCCCTTCACCCACAGTGATTTTGTCTGTGAGATAAAAACCGTCAATGGCATTTTTGAGGTTCTTAATAATATTCCCGTGATGAAGGTGCCCAAGACAAACCACTGAATCCATTTGGCAGAACGGTGGCATGAATGTTTCTGCTAAGTAGTAGGAAGTGGATTTTAAGAATCGGTTCGAGGTTGAGGGGTTATTTCAGAATAGACCTGGGGGTGGTTGCCCAGTGGATTCTATTCTAGAAAACAGTTGTATTGTAAATACAGTCCCTCCCCCCATCACAATTGCCATGGAATGCTAGTTTTACATTGTCTGACTTGTGGCCTTCATGCTGGGAGGCTTTTGTACCAATTGCATTGTAGTTTTTCAGTGAATAAATAAAAGAACTTGTTTTGCTTTCGCTCCGGAGTCTTATCCACTTATCCTGTGAGTTATTTGCCTTTCACACCAGAGTGGCACTTGAATAACCTGATCTAACAAGAGACTTATCTGTCAATATGGTGAACCAAGTACTGTAGTTTTCTGAGGCTATAAGAGAATTACACAGTAACATTATTACAATGACAAGCACCTTTAATGAATGATGCTAATTTGTGCAGTGGCTTTTTGAGGCCATAAATGACTCCTAAACTGGTAGGACCATAAAAATAGGACTTTCAAACCCTCCTCTTCTAACACCACCAACTTGCCATGGACTCTATAAGGCTACAAGTGTATTGTTACTGCTACTTTTTATTCCTCGTCTTTCTATTCATATTCCAGTCTCTTGTTCAAATCAGTGCATGGTTGCTAGGGGAATTCGGACACTATGGACCTGAAATTGTAAACCAGAGACCTGCTGAAAAAAACACAAATAATAAAAAATGAAAACCAATTGCAAATTGTCTCAGCATATCCCTCGCTACATCATACTAAAAGTTAATTTAACAACAACCCCTTTAATTGACATCTACCTTCCAATTTACCCCTGCATGCTTATCCAATCAAATCTGTAGATTTGTAGATGACGGGATCTTCCCTCACCTTGGGGAGAGCTGTTTTTACCAAAGCAAAGAAGTTATAGGTAGTTTGGGATAGCAAGTAACAGTTAATGTATCAAGTCTTTTCCATAAGAATAATCATTATTTTACGAGTGTTTCTGACAAATAGAGATGAAGCAAGATAGAAATATAACTTGCAATAACCTTCTGGCACATTCAAATAATCCATTACATTCCCAATCTGTGAGTCTTGTTTCGGAGGCTGAATAA
This sequence comes from Xenopus petersii, assembly GCA_038501925.1. Classification (NCBI taxonomy): domain Eukaryota; kingdom Metazoa; phylum Chordata; class Amphibia; order Anura; family Pipidae; genus Xenopus; species Xenopus petersii. The sequence continues at coordinate 134,269,738 of CM076683.1, forward strand.
GGTATTGTCAGAGAACAGAAGGATAATCAGATCTTTTCAGATCTCTTTATGGAAAATATAATTCACAATCATCGTACATGTAATTTAGGGTGCTGAACTGTTCTGGGACAAGCAAATACAATATGCGGTATTCCGGGAATCCAAAGCATTAGAGCACAAGGAGAAATTATATTGGTGGAAGATATAAAATTCACCTAGATCAGAACATTGTGCAGGCTTTGTCATCCATGGAATTTACTTTCCTTATAGATATATAACGCTTTCTTGGCCTATTCTGCCAATTAGGAGTTAAGGGTGACCAGCTAGGTAGTGAGCATGGGTTACATTGCGAATCCTCACCCAGGGCAGAGCCTTCGCCAAATGGAAGCTTCCCCTTTAAACTGTAGTTGAACTACAACTCACAGGCATATAAGTACAAAAATAGAATAATGGACGCCAGGAGGTTCTTTAAAAAGGTAAAACAGGAGCAGATTTATTATGCCAGAGGCAAATGACCACAGGTTTACTTACAATATTTCTGAGGACACAGCAGGTGGAGTCACTTTGGACAGTAAAGGTTCACAGTCAAACAGATGCGACTCCCAAAGGATATTGCAGATAGGTGTACATCAAATCCCAGTTCAACCGACGTTGCACAGTGAGGGGATCGGGATCTATCAGGTAGGGTACAGGTAGTCCTTTGCTCACCTACTCCCCTATCAACTGAGGTCCCTGCTCTAAAGGCAAACAGGCCTTGTGGAAAGCTACTTCCTCCTACAATCCTCGTTGGAGCGACAGCTGCTCTTTCTGCTACACCTCTCTGTCTTTCTCTCCTAGAGAAACTATAACAAGATCTTACTATTTTAGCTGGTCCTCGTTCACGGGGTTACCTGGTCCCCGACTTAGCACCAAAGGTGTCAGGTCCCTTTGGCGTAAAGGCTTACTGGGGCCTATGGTGATCCCAGGCTCAATGGAGATTCACCTAGCAGCAGCACCAGGAGCCAAAGAGGAAGAGGACACTCCCTGCACAACACTATATAGCAGTGTGGCAGGGGAGTGTCATTACACTCTTTGTCCAATAGGTGTGGGTGTTACACTTTGCCAGTTACAAGGGCTTGGCCCAATAACAGGGGAAAAGAGAACTACATACAAAAAGGTAGGGGATTAACTCTATAGGGATAGGATATCCTATAGGTCCCTACAGATATATAAGCTTGTCTGTGTTTATTCCCTTGTAGGGACCCTGAGATTTCAGTATGGACTACCTTTGGCCACCTAAAGTGGTCCTGGTGATTCTTTAATAACCCAGGCAGCTATACCTCCTTTCCTTGGTCCATATAATTTCAAGGTTTGCCCACTAGGTGGCAGCATTTAAAAGTATAAAGGGGTATCACCCCATGTGCTCAAGGTCTTTCCTGGGACCTAACTTCTCTGGAAGGTGTTACAGGCCCAGGGTTACAGTGTTGAAGACTATCAGAGCACAAGTCCCGTGACTGGGGGCACCTGGGAAACTGATAATATGTCTAGCTCCATGTCAGATTTCAAAATTAAATATAAAATAATCCGTTTGCTCTTTTGAAAAACAGATTTCAGTGCAGAAGTCTTCTGGAGCAGCTCTATTAACTGATGTATTTTGAAAAAACATGTTTTCCCATGACAGTATCAATTTCGCTCTTGTATTTGTCTAATTGTTGTCAGCAAATTATAACTAGATTGATGCCAAAAATAGTCTACCAATCCAATTATTTCTATCCAAGTTTTGCCTTCGCCCGCCTTTAATCAATCATGGTGTCTATCTGTAGACCATCCAAGACTAGCATACTACATAAAAACTATCAAGAAATGATAAACCAACCAACAATCACATAATGTTTTGAGAGGCCTGGAAGAGTAAAAAGTAGTTAATTACTGGTTAGGTCATAACCAATTTTCAAATAAAAAATTTTAAGTTTTAAGTTTTAACTGGAGTTTTGTCCATTGCTTACATTTTTGAAGGACCAGGTAGACATGGGCACTAACTCCTGATAGTATTTGCCAGGTGATTCCTAGCATTGAATATAGACTTGTATTACCATCTTGGTTCCCATCAGGAGTCAGATCACCAAATGAAAGGGTCACAATCACCCAAAAAATTAATGATTTGGCAGTAAATTGAAATCCTTTGAAGTGCCCAGCTCCAATTAAAATTTTCATCAGGAGATGTTGATTCCAGGGGGCGTAACTACAGAGGAAGCAGACTCTATGGTTGCTAAGGGGCCAAGGAGTGTAATGAACCCAGAAAGTAGGGATGCACCGAATCCACTATTTTGGATTCGGCCGAACCCCCGAATCCTTTGTGAAAGATTCGGTCGAATACCGAACCAAATCCGAACCCTAATTTGCACATGCAAATTAGGGATGGGAAGGGGAAAACATTTTTACTTCCTTGTTTTGTGACGAAAAGTCACGCGATTTCCCTCCCCACCCCTAATTTGCATATGCGGATTCGGTTCGGCCAGGCAAAAGGATTCGGCCGAATCCGAATGCTGCTGAAAAAGGCCGACTCCCAAACCGAATCCTGGATTCGGTGTATCCCTATCAGAAAGGCCGACAACTTTCATTGAATTAAATTGAATTGGGACAGATGGAGTATTGCAAAACTGCCATCCACTTTTCCAAGAGCAATATGGCAGCCTACCCTATATAAGGCCTCAGAGCTCATTCCATTAGATTAGTAAACTCTGTCAGGAGGTGAAAGGAAAATCACTAGGAAACATGTGCGGACAGACTTTGGATGTTTTAGCCAAAGATCAACTTGGGTAACCTACTGAATTCACAGTAATGGGGAACGGCAGATCCATATCTGATGTCTCTAACATGGATTGCATCTGCAAGTGTTTAAGATCTGAGCATGAAAATGTGTGAATATTTGAGAAGTAGCCAAGTTGGATACTAAACAAATCACATTTCTCTGAACTTATTTGAAGGGATTGCGAGGAATGGCTTCAACAATGCGTTTCCTGCTGTCCTTCTCCTGCGTCTTAATAATGATCCCCCTTCCACAGGGTCCAAGGCAACACTAACCAATTAGCAAGATTTTTTTTTTTTTATTCCAGATTTCAAAAGAAGGTTCTGGTTTGCAAGACTTTTACACCGAGAAGCGGTATAAGTGATTCTGCTTATGCCGGGTTTGAACTATTTTTTTTTTATAGTTTTGCCTTTTTTATTCAAGGTAAATTAACTTTGTACAGTGGTTTTTTTTAACATTTTTTCAAAATAGCAAAAGACAGGAAAAATGCTTCTATCATTGCTTACTAATAGTAGCCCCAGATATACGTCAGATTTGATGTTAGCGGGGATACTACTAATCTACCCCTACTGTAAATGATAAGGATTTTACTCATGTAATATAAGGGATAATGTACCCCCTAATGTAAATCATAAGGATATTAGAAATCACTGAGGGGTTATGTGACCATATAAAGGCACAAGGCTGCAGGCTGAGTTATACAGGGAACTCTGAGTATCACTCATGTATTATAAGGGATAATGTACCCCCTACTGTAAATGATAAGGATATTAGAAGTCACTGAGGGGTTGTTCTGTGACCATATAAAGGCACAAGGCTGCAGGCTGAGTTATACAGGGAACTCTGAGTATCACTCATGTATTATAAGGGATAATGTACCCCCTACTGTAAATGATAAGGATATTAGAAGTCACTGAGGGGTTGTTCTATGACCATATAAAGGCACAAGGCTGCAGGCTGAGTTATACAGGGAAATCTGAGTATCACTCATGTATTATAAGGGATAATGTACCCCCTACTGTAAATGATAAGGATATTAGAAGTCACTGAGGGGTTGTTCTGTGACCATATAAAGGCACAAGGCTGCAGGCTGAGTTATACAGGGAAATCTGAGTATCACTCATGTATTATAAGGGATAATGTACCCCCTACTGTAAATGATAAGGATATTAGAAGTCACTGAGAGGTCTGTGACCATATAAAGGCACAAGGCTGCAGGCTGTAATCTAACAATGAAACATGCACAACAGCTTTGTCACAAACAATAATAGTCCTGGCTAAAAATCATGGAGGGCAGCTCAAATATTAAATTTTCCCCCTGTTTGATTACTGATTCCCACTTCTGTTCTAATTGGAATGTTCTTTTTCTCTTGGATTTCTGGCAAACTGGATTGAAATGACATATTTCCTGGAATTATCTGGGTTGATAGCATAAACTGACATGACTAGTTGATCGTTCTACAGAAGCAGCAGAGCACTTTGTAAGTCAGCCAAATCTAAGTTAATTTACTGGAAAATGGAGCAGTTGACAAACCCAGTGGGATACAGGAATGGTCGGCCTGCATTGCTTACTGTGTATCAGCATAACCTTCAGATTAGAATGAAACTCGTTCAAAGGAAGCCATTCCACGTGCTCACAGCAGCCCATAATCACTCTGAAATTAGGTATTTAAAGCTATTTTCTGATACAGACATTTGAGTTTCTGCTAATCTAGGCAACTGATTATTAAATTCAGTGAAATGAATGTGAACTTAACCCATCTCTATCCATCCTATTAAATGTTTCTATTGAACACTTACTTTATTTAGGGAATTATTTACCCTTTCTAAAGATACAAAGCTAAAAGTCACTGAGGGGTTGTTCTGTGACCATATAAAGGCACAAGGCTGCAGGCTGAGTTATACAGGGAACTCTGAGTATCACTCATGTATTATAAGGGATAATGTACCCCCTACTGTAAATGATAAGGATATTAGAAGTCACTGAGGGGTTGTTCTGTGACCATATAAAGGCACAAGGCTGCAGGCTGAGTTATACAGGGAACTCTGAGTATCACTCATGTATTATAAGGGATAATGTACCCCCTACTGTAAATGATAAGGATATTAGACGTCACTGAGGGGTTGTTCTGTGACCATATAAAGGCACAAGGCTGCAGGCTGAGTTATACAGGGAACTCTGAGTATCACTCATGTATTATAAGGGATAATGTACCCCCTACTGTAAATGATAAGGATATTAGAAGTGACTGAGGGGTTCTGTGACCATATCAAGGCACAAGGCTGGAGTATGAGTTATACAGGGAACTCTGAGTATCACTCATATATTATAAGGGTTAATGTACCCCCTACTGTAAATAATAAGGATATTAGAAGTCACTGAGGGGTTGTTCTGTGACCATATAAAGGCACAAGGCTGCAGGCTGAATTATACAGGGAACTCTGAGTATCACTCATGTATTATAAGGGATAATGTACCCCCTACTGTAAATGATAAGGATATTAGAAGTCACTGAGGGGTTGTTCTGTGACCATATAAAGGCACAAGGCTGCAGGCTGAGTTATACAGGGAACTCTGAGTATCACTCATGTATTATAAGGGATAATGTACCCCCTACTGTAAATGATAAGGATATTAGAAGTCACTGAGGGGTTGTTCTGTGACCATATAAAGGCACAAGGCTGCAGGCTGAGTTATACAGGGAACTCTGAGTATCACTCATGTATTATAAGGGATAATGTACCCCCTACTGTAAATGATAAGGATATTAGAAGTCACTGAGGGGTTGTTCTGTGACCATATAAAGGCACAAGGCTGCAGGCTGAGTTATACAGGGAACTCTGAGTATCACTCATGTATTATAAGGGATAATGTACCCCCTACTGTAAATGATAAGGATATTAGAAGTCACTGAGGGGTTGTTCTGTGACCATATAAAGGCACAAGGCTGCAGGCTGAGTTATACAGGGAACTCTGAGTATCACTCATGTATTATAAGGGATAATGTACCCCCTACTGTAAATGATAAGGATATTAGAAGTCACTGAGGGGTTGTTCTGTGACCATATAAAGGCACAAGGCTGCAGGCTGAGTTATACAGGGAACTCTGAGTATCACTCATGTATTATAAGGGATAATGTACCCCCTACTGTAAATGATAAGGATATTAGAAGTCACTGAGGGGTTGTTCTGTGACCATATAAAGGCACAAGGCTGCAGGCTGAGTTATACAGGGAACTCTGAGTATTACTCATGTATTATAAGGGATAATGTACCCCCTACTGTAAATGATAAGGATATTAGAAGTCACTGAGGGGTTGTTCTGTGACCATATAAAGGCACAAGGCTGCAGGCTGAGTTATACAGGGAACTCTGAGTATCACTCATGTATTATAAGGGATAATGTACCCCCTACTGTAAATGATAAGGATATTAGAAGTCACTGAGGGGTTGTTCTGTGACCATATAAAGGCACAAGGCATTCTGGTTTCATGTTTATTATGTCTCCACTGAGAAGTTCTCTGTGGATTTGGATAAAACAGAATCACATTCTTTTTGCAAATGTTAAATGCTAACACTCCAGATACAAATAATAGTTAGGAAACCCATTAAATACGTGTGTATTAGTGTTCTTAGGTTTTGTGGTGAATATTAACTACATTCGGAAGTAAAAATGGACTCCTTGTTTTCATCATGGGGTCATAACTATATATTCAGAACAAAAACAAATTCACTTGGGGTCACCTTGAGCAGAAGATAAGGGCCTGCTTAGCTGTGTACATAGACTTTGTTAATGTATTCTATCAATCATATAAGCTTCACAGTGAAAAAGGATAAACAGAAAAACTATTGGATTGTTACCAGGTGTTGCAAATAATCTCTCCAGATAAAACCTTAACATAATGAAATCTTGGTATAACAATGTATGACTTGGCCTAGATAATGGACTTTTAAGGCTTCAAGCATTTGCTTAAGACACACCTAGCAGCGAAGGAATTAGGGATATCCTTGCTTAAACATGTTAATCAGGTTAGTCAGTAGAGCCAAGCTCCAGATTGTCTTCCAAATATTTCACCAAAGGTAAACCAATGGCCATGATGTAGGTATGCTCAGCCGGAATGGTTTCTAGCTACAAGAGTAGATAATGACTGTTCTCAGCAACCAAAAGATTCTACAAATTCACCCAGTGCTTCCCATACAATAGAACAGACCATGGGAAAGCCTCCAGCTATTGCTCATAATTAAATCATTCAAATGGCGCCAAAAAAACACATGGAAGGCCAATTAAGGAAGACAAAAATAAAGATTGATGGAGAAGAAGGAAAAGGGCTCCTGCTTTTGTGCATATATTGATGCGTTTCACTAAAATACTTGTGCCCAAAAACTCTTGAACTTGGTCTTCCCCGTGGTTGACAATGTGTCCATTCTGTGTCTTCTTCTATATGATGCATAACTGTGTCTCTAGTAGCTGGGGAACCCTGGAGCTTCTTTCACCCTGCACTTGGTGGTAGTTATGAATCTTCTACAGCTCTTGTGTTAATCGTAACATCCAACTTCCTTCCGTTAAGTCCATTTTGAACACACATTCCAGAAATAATGTCCCACTCTAAAAGGGCCAGACCACAACCTTCAAAGTATGGCCACAATGATTTATGGGAAAAAACAGTACGTTTCAGGTAAGGTTGCCACCTTTGCTGATGGCTAAACCAGAACACGGGGGGCAGGGCAGATAGCATTGGGAGTGGGGCAGTGATGTAATAAGAGTCATGATGACATCAGAGGTGGTCACAATGTTGTTGGTGGAGTTATGACATCAGGGTGAGGCTATTGCATCACTTAGATGCAACCAGTTTTCACAATGTTTTTAAAGTGTTGATGATCCTATATTGTTCCATGGATAAGTAAATCCAATGTGATCTAACCTTGTCTTAGTCTTTGAATTTAGTTGTTGCCTTATTTTGCTTTATTATTTCTTATTGTTATTTTTATTATTCACAGATGTATACTGCAACTTATTTGAAAGTTAATACGTCTTTATTACTGTTTTATACTGTCTTCTACTGTATGAAGAAAATCAAAGAGAAAAAAGAGTTGAAAAAATAATGTTGATGGCCAGTATAAAACCACACAGGTGGCAACTATATCTCTAACTATATTTTGCTTGATGAGTAAGCCCAAACCTTTAACTACAGGTATGAATTAAATTATACAGAAATTCGTTATCCAGAAACTCTGAAATACAGAAATGCTAATTTAGAAAATAAAAATCTTTTTTTTTTTTTTGCGTTTTTTTGTATCTGTAATAATAAAAAATGAACTGCACTTGATAGTAACTAAGCCATGGTGAGGTGAGTATCTTAGTATTTAAATGTTTTTCATGTATTGGCCAGATTATTGTTCGGGTTATATAAGGCTGAAAAACTGGACAGAAGGTTGAGCGGCAAACAGGCCCAAATACGGAACTGTTCGGGTCAAAACCGAACAGGTGGCAATCCTAATTTCAGGTAAGAAACATGGTAAATGACATCTATTTTTTGAAGTAGTTAAACTGAGTCCACTGTTTCCAGGGCCGGACTGGGCCGGTGGGAAAAAACATGATGGGCCACAGCCCTTGTGGGCTGTGCTGGCAAAGATCCGATCCGCATGACCTCTTGATCCCATGACCTCTCCAGCTGGCCAAAGATTAGTAGGTACAAGCTGGTGGGGGGCGGAAGTGTTTCGGCAGGATGGGGGGCCGGGGGGGAGTTGCGGACTCCTGATGTGGCCGCTCTAGACCCTCCCAGTCTGATACTGACTGTAAATTAGGTCCAAAATCAAACATAGGGATTGTACACTCAAATATTAAAGTCAAAATTTATTGTATCAAAAATGTACATATCGGCAAATGGCCCTACGCATTTCGACCACATGGGTAGTCTTCAGGGGTACAAACAAAGGCAAAAAAGGGCAGAACGATTGCGTGCATTAGTGCAGTTTTTATCAATTTATCCTCATTTCCTCCCTTTGAATCGTAAAATAGCGTGTGACATCACATCGACCTCTGTGATATGCGGAAGAGGAAGTCCGTGAATGATCGTTGGAATGAGAAAGAGTTCCATTTGCCGCATTTCCTATGTACATCACTTCCGCCCACTGTTTTAAATTGGGTGCAGAAGAATTTGCAGCTCTTTAAGTGCAACGTACATCGCATCCTCCGGCTCCTCCCATAAATCTTGTGCATAACATGGGGCAAAGTTAGGGTTGTCATTTGGCCGGTATTTTACTGGCCTGGCCGGTAAAAATTATGGTTGATCCCAATATTATTAATAGGAAAAAAAGATAAATATATAGGAAGGTTGGTATTTTTTTACAGAAAAGGTGGCAACCCTAGGCAAAGTCACTAAATCTTTTTAACGCTATCCATACCAGCATACAACAATTTTAATATTTAGTGACAATATAACCTACTCTTAAAGGGCATGTAAAGTCTAAAATAGAATCAGGCTAGAAATGCTGTATTTTGTATACTAAATATAAACATGAACTTACTGCACCACAAGCCTAATCAAACAAATGATTTATGCTTTCAAAGTTGGCTACAGGGGGTCACCATCTTGTTACTTTGTTATACATCTTTGCAAGACTAAGACTGTGCACATGCTCAGTGTGGTCTGGGCTGCTTAGGGATCGTCATAAACAAAGCTGCTTGAGTTCTGCATGGCTGGGAAGTAAGGCGGGGGCTCCCCCTGCTGTTCATAAGTATGATTGTTTCCCTGCTCAGCAGTTATGGACCGTCTGACAATTCCTATCCAAAGCAGTAAATGAAGGGAGATTTTATAAAATTATAAAAACTGTACACATTTTTTAATTAAAGTATATTGGGGATAGGTTTCTTTTTCATTAAAGAAAGTAAAAACGGGATTTTATTTTTTTGCCTTTACATGCCCTTTAAAAGCACAATGAGAGATAATGAGAACTCAAACAAGGGAAACATGTCTCTATACTGTCATTAAATAGTGAAATGAGAGGGGAAAAAAAGTGACTTATATCAATATACTTTTCCATGTGTGATGCATACGATCCAAAACAAAAATTATATTAATGCAAAATAAAGAAAAAAAAGAAACACAAAACAAAATTAAACAAGGTCAAATTTTCTTTTCAATGTCACTGTGAGATCTCTGTGATTTTGTTGTGGTTCTGCCCTTTTTACCTTTTTTTGTATTTGATTTATTTTTCCCCTGATGAAGTCCACCCATGTGGTCGAAACGCGTAGGGCCATTTGCCGATATGAAAGTTTTTGATATAATAAATTTTGACTTTAATATTTGAGTGTGCAATCCCTATGTTTGATTTTGGACCTAATTCATTAGGAGGCTTCATTTGGGCAGTCTCCATGGGATTAGCACCTCAGCATTGATTCAAGAAATGGGTGTGCGTCTTCCAAATTATAGTCTTCCTGACTGTAAATTAGACTTTAAGCTCCTCTGGGGCAGGGACTAATTACAAATTCTGCAGAATACCTCAAGGACATTGACATGATTTCTGTTGCATCGCAGCTATGAATCCCTATTAATGAGGGTAGAATAACTAGAATGTGGGTTGAATTCCCAATGTCACACTGTGATTAAATTGCTATTATCAAGTCTCGCCGATTGACTCCACTGTTCTGGAATACAATGTAGAACATTTGCACAGTTTTTTACATTTTAGTTAAATCCCCATGTCGAGACTTGAGCCTAAATGCAATGGGGATTAATTCCCTAATTGAATTGGCTTTCCTTGAGAATTTGGAATTAAGTCAAACCTCTTTTGCCTTTTTTAATTAGATGTGGCAAAAGGAGGGGGGTTGGAAGAGAAAAGAGAAACATAGGAGGGAAGGCAGTAAAGGGCACAATAAAGCATTGCTGGTTTGGCAAGTGATTCCTGGTATTTGTTTTATGCAGAACAATAAATTCTACCCACTGATTGGTTATGTGACATGTGGTCTGTGGAATACGCTTGTGCTTTTAGATAAAATGATGGTCCAGATTAAGACTGATGAGGAAATCTCATTGTTTATCACATGATAACCCTATAGAACACTATGGTTCGGAACATTGTCCTGTGGCCTGTGTAGGACCAACTCTAGTTGGAGATAACTTTATACATGTATTTTTCCTTTAGATCATCTAGAACAGTGATCCCTAGTGATGGGCGAATTTATTCGGCAGGCATAGATTCGCTGCAAAATTTTGCATTTCGCTAATGTTTTCACGAAGCGACTGAGAAAATTCGCAGTGAAAAAATTGCTGCGCGTCAAAAATTTTCAGCCGCCCATTGATTTTAATGCATTTGGACAAAAGAGGTGCGCGTAAAAAAAAAAAAATCGTCAAAATTCTTGCTTGTCACAATTATTTTAAGGCCCATTGACTTCAATACGTTTCATAGTTTGTGTTTAGAGTTTCCCGAATTTTTCAGCAAAGCAAAATGAGATAGATTCGCCCATCACTAGTGATCCCCAACCAATCCCCAATGTGAGTAACATGTTGCTCACTAACCCCTTGGATGCTGCTCCCAGTGGCCTCCAAGCAGGTTATTTTGAATTCCTGACTTGGAGGCAAGTTTTGGTTGCACAAAAAACAGGTGTACTGAGCCTCCTGTAGTCTGCCAGTCCATATAGGGGCCACACTAGTCAATCACAGCCCATAACTGGCACCCCAGGAACCCTTTCCATGCTTGTGTTGCTCTCCAACTTGTTAACATTTGAGTGTGGCTCACAGATAAAAAAAAGGTTGGAAATCCCTGAGCTAGAACATATATCAACAAAAGGTTGAACATGGATGTTTATCCTTTTTTATCCTCAATTACTGTTTAACTATAGACAGGTGCAGTATCATTAGGATGTTGAAAGCATAAGATACATTCAGCTTACTGGTACAACAATAACATATTCCCTAAACGAGACAAGGTCTCATGCATAACTTATTTCCATTTATATGGGCTGAAAAATAAAGAGATGTGCCTGTAAGTGTGTATATAGTACTTGTTACATAGTGCTGAGGGAGTGGAAATACATATCAATTAATAATATACAATCAAATCAATTATATCAAATACCAGGGGCCTATAGAAATAAAGGAGAGGGTCCAAGGAGCTTACAATCTAGTTGGATAACGTAAACATACAAATGGGAGAATAATATGAACTATCCACAGCGACTGCCTCACCAGCCAAGGCTTATGAAATATGGTGCTAGTGTTCCTGAATTCAAATTTTTTGTTGAAAATGTAAAGGAGAGCTTTTTATACAGGAAGAGAGCAATTGAGTTTCCTCCAAGAAGCTGGGAGGTGGCAGTGAAAGAGGTTGTTGTAGAAAGGCGGTGACTCATAGAGAAGAGGAGTGTGTATCCAGCTACCTAGGGAGATACATAGTAACATAGTAAGTTAGGTTGAAAAAAGACACAGGTCCATCAAGTTCATCAAGTCCATCAGTTGATACATGATTTCATGAGAAAATGAAGAAGGCTTTGAAACCTTGAAGAGGAAGGATTTTGAAGTTATTGGCCTACAAGGGTAGCATGTCCCTAAGCATCAAGGTCAGCTGACACTCCTACTCACCTTGATTAGGAAAAGATCAAATAATGCGGAGTGATCCTGTGATCCAAGGCTTTCTAGTGGCCTTCAATCACCCCAGTCCAATACTGTTTATCTTTATTACTTAATGGTTACCTTGATGGAGATTCAAGCAGAAGAAAATCCAACCGTTTTTCAGGGAAGTGTTGACATGACCAGAGAAAATAACAGAGGAGCCAAAGATTATCCCAAGCCAGCAATATCAATATCAAATAAGCGCTCCTTTAAATAGGTTGTTTGCCTCTTTTCTGCCCCCAATTCTTGCTGCCAGTCCTGACCTCTAACCTGTCCTGACCTAGATTTGGCCTCAGTCTTGTCTGTGCGTCATTTACTGGTCTCCTATCGGAACCGCTGTAGAAAGTTCTGGTTCCCAAGATGGGGTGAGTGAGGAGCAGTGCTGCTTCATGGTTTACTGCAACTTCTTGCCCCTGGGCTTCATACAAACTTTTGTTACAGTCATATTTTGGATCGCTCTGCATAATGGGTATCAGGATAATAGATCCCATATCTGTAGTTAGGGATCTGGGCTACGGTGTGCTTTTTGTGTTCTTTCTAGAAGTTGAGGTGGCTGTACAGGCATTTAAAACAAAATGCTATCCCCAAACAGTCAGGTCCTTAGGATACTGGTTTCCCTTTATGGTACATCTAGTGGCATTCTGTAGGGGGGTGAAATCTGTCTTTTTATACAATTTTTTAATTCTGATATTTATATTTTTTCTTCTGTACCTGTCTGAAAGTTACTACGTTACTATGGTCAGTGACCGTCACAACCAGGCAATGTTTTGAACGGAAGACAAATAAATAGATTGGGATTCTGTTGTGATTTTTATGGTGTAGTTTTTATTTCTGAATTTCACTGCAAATAATTCACTCTACAATATAAAATGTCATTCCTGAACCAACAAGTGTATTTTAGTTGTAATATTGGTGTGTAGGTGCATCTCAGCTCATTTTGCCTGGTCATGTGATTTCAGAAAGAGCCAGCACTTTAGGATGGAACTGCTTTCTGGCAGGTGGTTGTTTCTCCTACTGAATGTAACTGAAGGAGTTGCAGTGGGACCTAGATTTTTACTATTAAAGGGCATGTAAAGGCAAAAAAATAAAATCCCATTTTTACTTTCTTTAATGAAAAAGAAACCTATCTCCAATATACTTTAATTAAAAAATGGGTACCGTTTTTATAAGAAACCTGACTGTATGCAGTGAAATTCTCCCTTCATTTACTGCTGTGGATAGGAATTGTCAGATGGTCCCTAACTGCTGAGCAGGGAAACAATCATACTTATGAACAGCAGGGGGAGCCCTCGCCTTACTTCCCAGCCATGCAGAACTCAAGCAGCTTTGTTTACGACGATCCCTAAGCAGCCCAGACCACACTGAGCATGTGCACAGTCTTAGTCTTGCAAAGATGTTAAACAAAGTTACAAGATGGTGTCCCCCTGTAGCCAACTTTGAAACCATAAATTATTTGTTTGATTAGGCTTGTGGGGCAGTAAGTTCATGTTTATATTTAGTATATAAAATACAGCATTTTTAGCCTTATTCTATTTTAGACTTTACATGCCCTTTATGTGCTGTACTTAGATCTACCAGGCAGCTGTTATTTTGTGTTATGGAGCTGGTATCTGGTTACCTTCCTACTGTTGTTAGGCTACAGGGGGGAAGGGAGGGAAGGGGGTGATATGACTCCAACTTGCAGTACAGCAGTAAAGAGTGACTGAAGTTTATCAGAGCACAAGTCACATGACTGGGGGCAGCTGAGAAACTGGCAACATGTCAAGCCCCATGTCAGATTTCAAAATTAAATATAAGAAATCAGGTTGCTCTTTTGAAAAATGGATTTTAAGTGCAAAAGTAACTTGTGCATTTTGAAATAAAAACATGTTTTCCCATGATAGTATCCCGTTAAGAATATATCAATACTAATCAGGAAATAGCCTTATAATAAAAGGGGTTGAAAACCCAAAAAGCAAAACTTGCCCAGCATGCCATTTTGTGATTTATTTCAATTCTAGCTTTCTTTATGACTCTAAGGGTCAGGGCACACACTCAGATTCGGGAGATTAGTCACCCAGTGGTTTTTAGGTGTTATTACAGTTTTGCTAATGAAGGTGAATTGCCATTAAGCTGTTTCCCCCGCTTGTCAAAAATTGTTACAATTGCTTCTTTGCTTATCTTAAATTGTTACAAAAGTATCTAAGTGCACCTGCTACTTATTCTGGGCTCTCTGCCAAAAGCCAATTAAGTTACAAACTTTATATATTTTTCTGGCTGTTCAGCGCAGGAGATCAAAGAGAAAGTCGGGACAATTCAGTAACAATCCAGGACCACTGGTTGATCTGTCAAAATCGAGACTGTCCCACAGTTGGGAGGTATTGGTTACCAACCAGGCCGTATACCAACCAGGCCCAGGCCCATATAGTCCTATAGTCTGCCCAGTCCTAGCACCTGCCCATTCACCGCCACCCACCAGAGCACTGTGGATCTGTGCGCCCAATGCCGCCCCTAAAATTTTGTTGCCGTAGACCCGGACCTTTGTGGCCTCGTCACAAATCCGGGCGTGTTACCATCAAAAAGAAAACTCATAGGATCCATTATCCAGAAACCTGTTAGACTCCCCCATAGACTTCCCCATAGACTCCATTTTAATCAAACCATTCAAATTTTAAAAAATATTTCCTTTTTCTCTGTTATAAATAAACAGTACCTTGTACTTAACTAAGATCTAATTAATTCTTACTGGAGGTAAAACAGTCCTATTGGGTTTTTTTAATGTTTAAATGAAGACTTAAGCTACGGAGATCCAAATTACAAAAAGATCATTTATCTGGAAAACCCCAGGTCCCAGGCATTCTGCATAACAGGTCCCATACCTGTAATTAGATATGATTATAGCAGTGGACATTTTTTTAAAAAGGATATACCAGAAAAATCAAATTGGCTGATTAGGGGTGAACTGTGCCCCCCATTACACACCACGTGGCCCCTCTAAGGCTGTTTTCATGGCCATTTTTGTTCAGCACAATATGTTGTGATGCATCATAGATATTTATCCCTCTCTCTACAAACATGAAACATTTTTTACTTGTGTTCGGAGCTCATTAAAATCTTTTCTGAAATGGCCTGAAAATATTAGCGGCTTTTTGTTTATAAATATCAATTTGTTTCAGAGTAAGGAATGGTTATCGTGGCAGCACAATGATCAAATACTAGTAATATTATATATATAGAGAGAGCATATCGGTAAATAGACACATTTTAAAACAGTTATACCCTCTGGAATTATATGAGATGTTTTGAAAAATAATAAAATTTAATTTATGGTCTCTGAGATTTTAGTTAAACCCAAATTTACCCAAAGGAAAGAGTTAACTTTAAGGGGATGTTGATAGATTTGCTTATTGTCAGCAGTGGAGATGTTCCATCTGGATCAAGGGTAGGGGTAACATTCTTCCTGACAAGGCCACTGACTGTGTTGTTTCTCCAGAGGGTTGTAACGCTGAAAGGGCCAAGCAGGTGCTAACTAATAACTGGCATTTCAGGGATTCACTTCTTTTATAACTGGGATTATTCAGGAATTCTGTTTTCCTTTCAAAGGAAGTCTCCAAGTGAGTAATCATTTTATCTTCAACCGCCTAGAACCGAGAGAAGTAGGGATAAGAAGAGTTTCAGATGGCATCAAAGTGATATCCCACCTCATTCCCCCTCCAAATTGGACTGTCATTCTTATATCTAGAAATCTTGCCCCAGAAATTAGCATAGAATTTGCTTTCATTCTCCTCTAAATGAACAAAACGAGGCTCGTGAACATTAAAGGGCTGTAAGCCCAATTGATAAGGTTTCTTTATGTAGATTGAAAGATGCTCAGCATTAAGTCACCAAAAGGAATATTGATTATTGGTTCAATATTGTAGGTTGTTAAAATCCATTCAACTGCTTTTTATTTTTTCTATAAATTGGATTGGAAATATGTCTGGTTCCGGGGATGGAAAGCGATGATCATCATGACTCTGTGATACTAGGGGGTATATTTATCAAAGAGTGAAGTTAGAGATCGCCACATTCCTCTAGAAATTGAAATTCCAGGCAGATCCTGACGGGGAGCGCTGGGATAGAGACATCATTAGTAACGGACGAATCTGTCCCGTTTCAACAATTTTGGTGAGCAACAATTTCTTTTTGTCGCGGCTAATTTTCGATGCAGTTTCACGAATTTATTCAGGGGCAGTGAAACTCGGAAATTCACTGCGAATTTATTCGCCCATCACTAGAAAACATGCCTTAAAGGGGTGGTTGTCCTTAAAGGGCATGTAAAGTCTAAAATAGAATAAGGCTAGAAATGCTGTATTTTGTATACTAAATATAAACATGAACTTACTGCACCACAAGCCTAATCAAACAAATAATTTATGCTTTCAAAGTTGGCTACAGGGGGTCACCATCTTGTAACTTTGTTATACATCTTTGCAAGACTAAGACTGTGCACATGCTCAGTGTGGTCTGGGCTGCTTAGTGATTGTCATAAACAAAGCTGCTTGAGTTCTACATGGCTGGGAAGTAAGGCGGGGGCTCCCCCTGCTGTTCATAAGTATGATTGTTTCCCTGCTCAGCAGTTAGGGACGGTCTGACAATTCCTATCCACAGCAGTAAATGAAGGGAGAATTTCACTGCATACAGTCAGGTTTCTTATAAAAACGGTACACATTTTTTAATTAAAGTATATTGAGATAGGTTTATTTTTCATTAAAGAAAGTAAAAATGGTATTTTATTTTTTTGCCTTTCCTTGTCCTTTAAGTAAATGTTTAGTATATTCTAGAATAACTAATTCTAAGCCACTTTTCAGTTGGCCTTCATTTTTTCATGGTTTTTGGGTTATTTGCCTTTTTCTTTTGACACTTTCCAGTTTTCAAATGGGGGTCTCTGACTCCATCTAAAAACAAATGCTCTGTAATCCTACACATTTAGGGGCAGATGTATTAAGGGTCGAATATCGAGGGTTAATTAACCCTCGATATTCGACTAGGAATTGAAATCCTTCGACTTCGAACATCGAAGTCGAAGGATTTAGCGCAAATTCTGCGATCGTACGATCGAAGGATTATTCATTCGATCGAATGATTAAATCCTTCGAATCGAACGATTCGAAGGATTTTAATCCAACGATCGAAGGAATATCCTTCGATCAAAAAAACTTAGGTAAGCTAACATTAGGCTAACATTGACTTCGGTAGCTTTTAGCTGCCGAATTAGGGGGTCGAAGTTTTTTTTAAAGAGACAGTACTTCGACTATCGAATGGTCGAATAGTCGAACAATGTTTAGTTCGAATACTTCAATTCGAAGTCGTAGTCGAAGGTCGAAGTAGCCCATTCGATGGTCGAAGTAGCCCAAAAAATACTTCGAAATTCGAAGTTTTTTTACTTCGAATCCTTCACTCGAATTTAGTGAATCGGTCCCTTATTGTCATTGTTACGTTTTATTCCTCATTTATCTATTCAGGCTTCTCCTGTTCCTATTCCAGTCTCTTATAAGAATCAATACATGGTTACTAGTTTATTCTGGACCACAGCAAATTGAAAAGCTGCTGAATATAAAGCTAAATAACTCAGAAAAACTTAAATAATAAAAAATGAAAATGAAATGCAAATTGGCTCAGAATATCCCTCTCCACATCATACTAAAAGTTAATTTAAACTGCACCAAGTGAATAGGATTAGTTGAGTAGACCAAGGTTCTGTACTAGCTGTAGCACTGGGAAACAATTATAAGGTGTGTTTCTTTTTTCATTTGGGGAACTCTGCCATGACATTTCACTGCCTACCTAAAACTATTCCTTAAAGGTTAGGTAAACCTTTAAAACAAGTGAATGTAAAACTAATGAGGGGGCTATTCTAAGAACTTTTGCAATGTACATTCATTATTTTTTCTTTTTTCCCGAAATATTAAGGGATACATGTACTGTTAATATGGATGAATTTTGTTACAACAGTGCCACCTGCTGGTCAGTTTCCCACCAGTCTGACCACCAAGTAGTCAAGGAAGTTGTCAGGAGAAAGAAAGAGGCTGCTCTGATGTTCTTCTGCTCAGGAAAGGTTTGAGAAAGGTTTCTAATTTTACTCCTAAGCAGAAGAACATCAGAGCAGCCTCTTTCTTTCTCCTGACAACTTCCTTGACTACTTGGTGGTCAGACTGGTGGGAAACTGACCAGCAGGTGGCGCTGTTGTAACAAAATTCATCCATATTAACAGCACATGTATTCCTTTAATATCTAGGAATTAAAGAAAAAAAAAATAATTCATGTACATTGCAAAATTTCTTACAATAGCCCCCTCTTCAATTTTACATTCACTTATTTTACAGGTTTACTTGTCCTTTATATCAGTGATCCCCAACCAGTGGCTCATGAGTAACATGTTGCTCTCCAACCCCTTGGATGTTGCTCCCAGTGGACTCAAAGCAGGTGATTATTTTTTTAATTCTTGGCTTGGAGGCAAGTTTTGGTTGTATAAAAACCAGGTGTAATGACAAAAAGAGTCTCCTGTAGGCTGCCAGTCTACATAGGGGCTACCAAATAACCAATTAAAGCCCATATTTGGCACGTCAATAACTTTTTACATGCATGTTGCTCTCCAACTTTTTTTTACATTTGAAAGGTTGGGGACCCCTGCCTTAAATACTAACCCACAAATCAGTGCAAAGACCCCCAATAAATTAAATATTAGACATCAGAAGGATATCAAGTCTATGCACCACAAAAATAAACCCTAAAGGGCAATTGCAGGGTGGGTGGAATCCAATCATAGCGCAACCGTTTCCACGTTGTCTCTAACGTTCCCTCTGATCTTTTACCTTGACAAAGGGATATTAAATTATTTAAGATCCACTGATTTCCAGTAACAGAAGCTCATTACTAATATCATAATAAAAGCATTAGTTATGGGAACAATAATCATAATAAAATATTTCACAGCTTTGAGCCGGCAGCGTGCTATGAATTGGCAGGATATATCAATCCCTGTTCATGGTTTCACCACAGCTGGATTTCGCTTTCCATAATGTGTCCCTTTCTAAGACGGGCGCCATAAATCGAATGGAATTGTCTCTTGTTCTGTACTGACAGGAGAGGAAACTATCGGTTCTGCAGTATTTACAGCAAATTACTTATCTCTTGTTCCTCTCCCTGTTGGCACTTTAACCCAATCTTAGCGTGTAATATCCCAGTGTTTATTGGCTGCACAACTAGGGTATAAGATCTTTATCTTTAAACATGAAGCATGAATAAGAATATATATGTATCCTTTAATTCATTTAGTTACTGAATCATAGATTGCAAAACGATCATTAATTGGACACTAGAGTATACAAAAAAAATCAGATGTATTTTTATAACTTTGGTTTACTCCTTATTAGGATTATTTTTATGTACTGTCTCTGTATCTGATTTGTTTATGGAAATGTATAAATATGTTAAAGATAAAGTAATGGGCTTCTAGCATCCCAAACTGTCCCATTCTGTGGGGCTAGAAGAAGCTCTTTTTGGCTCATGTTATAGAGAACAGGGGTTGGACTCTTGACCCTTTTTACACTCAAGGATGAGCCTTAAAGGACATGTAAAGTCTAAAATAGTATAAGGCTAGAAATGCTGTATTTTGTATACTAAATATAAACATGAACTTACTGCACCACAAGCCGAATCAAACAAATGATTTATGCTTTCAAAGTTGGCTACAGGGGGTCACCATCTTGTAACTTTGTTATACATCTTTGCAAGACTAAGACTGTGCACATGCTCAGTGTGGTCTGGGCTGCTTAGGGATCATCATAAACAAAGCTGCTTGAGTTCTGCATGGCTGGGAAGTAAGGCGGGGGCTCCCCCTGCTGTTCATAAGTATGATTGTTTCCCTGCTCAGCAGTTAGGGACCGTCTGACAATTCCTATCCACAGCAGTAAATGAAGGGAGAATTTCATTGCATACAGTGAGGTTTCTTATAAAAACAGTACACATTTTTTAATTAAATTATATTGGAGATAGGTTTCTTTTTCATTAACGAAAGTAAAAATGGGATTTTATTTTTTTGCCTTTACATGCCCTTTAAGGCCCCCATACATGGGCCTATAAAAGCTGCTGACAGACAGAGGGGGAAACCTGCGAAAATTCGACAGCAACGGCTTCGCCCCCACTGCTACACTTCACCAGGCGAAAATTTGATCAGACAACGCTAATTTACTAAAATACGAAGTTGCGTCCAGGGCGCCGAACGCTGGCAAATTTTTGGTAACGTTACATCGGTGATCAAAGCGAAGTTGCGCTAGCGTTGGCTAATTTGCATACGGCGGGAAGTTAAAGTACAATGGACAAAAATGTTGCAGCAAACACATTACATTACACAAGCCCAGGGAACCTTAATAAAATAAAATAAAGTTGTTATATCGCCCTACACATGAGCCCAGTGTATAGTTTATGTGCCATATGTTAGGAAATGAAGGGGAGAACCAGGTACCCAATAAAATTTTTACGGACGTTTGCAGCCTATCACCCTGAAAAAGTGAAAAGACGCCGTCATATATCGGAACTTGGAAAATTTTTCAACAAAAAAATTGAAGAAGTCCTATACACTCCAGTGCACTTTTCCTGGCCTGAGGTGGCGAAGGCAAGTCTGGCGAAACAGCTAACGTTCAGTAAAATCTACATCTAAGTGAATTTGCGCATTGACGTCCGTTCGAAAATTTGCCTTGCGTTAGAGTGGGAAGTTGCGCTAGTGTCTATCTCCTTCACTAGCAAAGTTATGCCTGTGCCCATTAGTAAATCAGTGAAGTACCAAAATGGCGTCGCGTTGGCGAATTCTCACCAGCGTTAGTCACTTAGTAAATTTCCCCCTGAGTTTGCAGCTTATTGGCCTGTGTGTGGAGTCATCCGACGGGCTTCCCCGATCGATAACTGGCCAAAAGTCGGCCAGATCTCGATTGGGCAGGTTAAAAAAATCTTGTCAGATTGCGGTCCCGCAACCTGACTGCCCGTATCGGATGCATTATGATCTGATTGTTGGGCCCACGATTGGATCAGCACGATATTGCCCACTTCAATCTGCTCGTTTGGCGATGGCCACCTTTAATATCAATTGGAATTAACTGGCAAGCAATGAATGCATAGGATGATCACGAGTCAGCCTGGAATATACGTCACGGCTACTACGGCACTGAATGCCTGTGGGTTCCAAGACTCTAGGCAAAAATTATTGGCCAGTTCCTTATTCTGCTTGTGGACTGGCTGCCCTGACCCATTGCTTAGACCTGGACTCTGAAACTGATAACCCCTATGTGTGCCTTGCTTTTAGCCTGCCGTTGCCTTCTCCCTCTTTAACCAGTACAAGTATGGGACCTGTTATCCAGAATACTACAGACCTGGGGTTTTCCAGATAATGAATCTTTCCATAATTTGCATCTGCATACATTACGTCTACTAGAAAATCATGAAAACATTAAATAACCCCAATAGGCTGGTTTTGCTTCCAATGAGGATTAATTATATCTTAGTTGGGATCAAGTACAAGCTACTGTTTTATTATTACACAGAAAAAAATTGTATCATTTTTAAAAATGTTAATTATTTGGATAAAATGGAGTCTATTGGAAATGGCCAAATGGAGCTTTCTAGATAAAGGTTTTCCAGATAATAGATCTTACACCTGTACCTACATTGCTATGTTTGAATAGTGTTTTCCTGTTTTACAAGCACCTGCCCTGCCCATATCCCAGTTCCGTGTCCTCCTTGATGTTCATTTCAACCCTTTTAAGACCAGGGACCCATTGGCAGTGTGAGTTGGTCCCTGGTTCTTGAGAAAGAGAAGAAAGAGGTGCAGCAGATGAACCAATGTAGACAACAACTCAACATTTAGTGAATCAGTGATCCAGCCCTGGACTCTCAGTTTGGGGATCAATGAACTGTTATCTCTGCTGAGATGGACCACCCGGCACTCTAGGAAATCCCCAGGGCCTCGATATAAAATTAAAAGAAAATTTGAAGCATTTCGTTTCGAAGAAAAAAATCGTGAATATCCCGCAAAGTCAATGGGCATCCGAATAATGTTGATGCGCAACAGTTATGACGCAAGCAACTATTCCGACATGCGTCCAAATTTTTGTGATGCCTGGCGAATTTATTCGCTGATTTAAAGCAATATTTATTGAAAAACATCTCTATACAACCTACATGTTTTGTGCCCAGTAGTCATGGACTTTGATCCTGACACATTAACTGTAGTGACAGGGAGCATTTAATTTAAAGGCTAAGTAAACCTTTAAAATAAATGAATGCAAAATTGACGAGGGTGCTATTATAAGAACAGATAAACCAAAGGTAACAAAGGGAGCACCTTCCATCAGATAGAATACTGATACAAATGACTGGTGTGCAGGGTCAAAATGGAATACTGATTGATCAAAGAAGAGAAAAAGAATGGCCCATCGGATTACACCAACCTGGTATGTAAACCGAAAATTCCCACAAGTTTTAAATAGGTTAAAGCATAACTTGTATTAACAGATTATAAAGGTATGTCCAAGATGAACAAAATGGTTAAAATGTACGTTAGGAGGGAAAGCTAAACGGACTCTGTAGTCTAGTTTAGACGGATAGTAGAGGGTTAAATGCCATTAAATAACTAAATAACAGGATTATTAAATAACTAAATAACAGGATTATTTATCCAGATTACCCAGATTAATATCATATGCGAGATCCGACGTCCTGCCTATATTTCCATATAGAGGAAGATATACTATGCTCTTGCCGTGACCGACCCTCATTGATAACTAATTCACGGCTCTTTCCCCTCCCCACACAATTAACAAAGTTGCCCAGATAGTCGGAGACAGGTTTTTATGCGAGAACCGGCACCCTGCCTATATTTCCATTTTCCCGGCACCGACCACCACAAGTTCCACCCTCATCCACCCTACCCAGAGGCAATTCACTTAAAGCAAATTCTGTCGCCCTGCCTAGCAAGTAAAAGAAAGTGCGCCTGATGCGCGTTTCGCACTCTCTGTGTGCTCTATGTGAGCTTTGTCAATAACTTTTTGCAATGTATATGTTCTTCTGCTTAGGAAAAAAATTAGAAACCTTTCTCACATCTTTCCTAAGCAGAAGAACATCAGAGCAGCCTCTTTCTTTCTCCTGACAACTTCCTTGACTACTTGGTGGTCAGACTGGTGGGAAACTGACCAGCAGGTGGCGCTGTTGTAACAAAATTCATTCATATTAACAGCACATGTCTCCCTTAATATCTTGGAATTAAAGACAAATAAATAATGAATGTACATTGCAAAAGTGCTTAGAATTGCACCCTCATCCATTTTACATTCACCTATTTTAAAGGTTTACTTATCCTTTATCCTCAGCACATGATAATTTACTGTGAGAGCTGTTCTTTTACCAAGGGCCTTTCCTAGCCAATTGTTGGTGGCCACATTTGAAAAAAAAAAAATATATATATATATATATATACGTAATAATAATAAGTAAATGAAAGTTCCCTTTGACATACATGTATTTGCTGATTTACTACATTTTTCCCCTTTAGTGTGAACGATTCTGGAATTCATTATATGGTTTCTGTTAGAAATATCTTAGTGTATGTAAAATATCAAGGGTAAAATGCTATGGTTATTATCACCCACAGTTGTATGAATATCACAGGGAGACAGTGGGAAGTAAACTTGGTGTTTTACCCGCAAGCAAAATGGAAATTATGTGGATAGATTCCTTTTATTTTGGGCAAAGTCGTCATCAATATAACATTGTGCCTGTAGTAAACACACAACCGGCAGGTCTTGTCTTTGTCAAGACAATTTACATTCAAGTTAAATACCTGTCTAAAGTTTCATCCTTGAAGCTCCTGGAGGTAACACTGGTGAAAATATATAGAAATATATGTATATGTGGCACATTAATGCACCATGTTATCAAAATATCAGAAATGAAAGAATTCTATGCATAGGACTAATTTCTTCTCAAACACGTCTTTGATCTTACATTCCTGTAATGAACCTGTGATCTGAGCTTTGCATATTCATTTGGAATCTCATTTTTGCAACAGATGTCATATTAGAATTCCCCTGGGGCTAAAATAAATATAACATAACCTGACAATACCTTTTATAGATCATTCTTCTGGGCCGGAATCAGATTTCATTAGTTCTTTTTTTTTTTCTACAGCTTCCAAAGTGCAGAAATGAAAATGTTCATATTTGGTGTTAGCCTGGGCGACATTTAACATCCCTACCGAAAATGATATTATGACCAGTTATGGTCACTGAATATTATAAATCTAAATAATGAATTAATGAGATTGTTATGCACCAAGAAACACATCTCCAAATGTAAATTTCTGCTTTTATTCACAGGTTTCCATCGTATCGGCTTTGCCTACTTGTGTCTTTCAAGTAAATTCTGCATTTGATCCCTTCAGTTTACATTATGATTTAATGTAGCCAACAAAAGACTCAAAGAAGTGTCTGAATCTTTGGTGCTGCCAATTAGAAAATTATTATTATTATAGTATTATATGGTTTTATGGAAGGAAATTGTACAAAGTGTTTATCCTGCTTTAGTCATGTTAGTAATAGGAAGGAAGTTCAATTTTAAGGAAAACTTTTAAAGACTCTGCAACATCTTGAGTGGTTGTGGGATAGCAGGTATAGTAGGGAGAGATGGTGCCTATAGTAACAGTGGATAAAAGTCTCTGGGAAGGGAGTGTGACTGTGGGATAGCAGGTATAGTAGGGAGAGATGGTGCCTATAGTAACAGTGGATTATAATAGTCTCTGGGAAGGGAGTGTGACTGTGGGGTAGCAGGTATAGTAGGGAGAGATGGTGTCTATAGTAACAGTGGGATAATAGTCTCTGGGAAGGGAGTGTGACTGTGGGATAGCAGGTATAGTAGGGAGAGATGGTGCCTGTAGTAACAGTGGATAATAGTCTCTGGGAAGGGAGTGTGACTGTGGGATAGCAGGTATAGTAGGGAGAGATGGTGCCTATAGTAACAGTGGGATAATAGTCTCTGGGAAGGGAGTGTGACTGTGGGATAGCAGGTATAGTAGGGAGAGATGGTGCCTATAGTAACAGTGGATAATAGTCTCTGGGAAGGGAGTGTGACTGTGGGATAGCAGGTATAGTAGGGAGAGATGGTGCCTATAGTAACAGTGGGATAATAGTCTCTGGGAAGGGAGTGTGACTGTGGGATAGCAGGTATAGTAGGGAGAGATGGTGCCTATAGTAACAGTGGATAATAGTCTCTGGGAAGGGAGTGTGACTGTGGGATAGCAGGTATAGTAGGGAGAGATGGTGCCTATAGTAACAGTGGATAATAGTCTCTGGGAAGGGAGTGTGACTGTGGGGTAGCAGGTATAGTAGGGAGAGATGGTGTCTATAGTAACAGTGGATAATAGTCTCTGGGAAGGGAGTGTGACTGTGGGATAGCAGGTATAGTAGGGAGAGATGGTGTCTATAGTAACAGTGGGATAATAGTCTCTGGGAAGGGAGTGTGACTGTGGGATAGCAGGTATAGTAGGGAGAGATGGTGTCTATAGTAACAGTGGGATAATAGTCTCTGGGAAGGGAGTGTGACTGTGGGATAGCAGGTATAGTAGGGAGAGATGGTGCCTATAGTAACAGTGGAATAATAGTCTCTGGGAAGGGAGTGTGACTGTGGGATAGCAGGTATAGTAGGGAGAGATGGTATCTATAGTAACAGTGGGATAATAGTCTCTGGGAAGGGAGTGTGACTGTGGGATAGCAGGTATAGTAGGGAGAGATGTGTCTATAGTAACAGTGGATAATAGTCTCTGGGAAGGGAGTGTGACTGTGGGATAGCAGGTATAGTAGGGAGAGATGGTGTCTATAGTAACAGTGGATAATATTCTCTGGGAAGGGAGTGTGACTGTGGGATAGCAGGTATAGTAGGGAGAGATGGTGTCTATAGTAACAGTGGATAATAGTCTCTGGGAAGGGAGTGTGACTGTGGGATAGCAGGTATAGTAGGGAGAGATGGTGCCTATAGTAACAGTGGATAATAGTCTCTGGGAAGGGAGTGTGACTGTGGGATAGCAGGTATAGTAGGGAGAGATGGTGCCTATAGTAACAGTGGATAATAGTCTCTGGGAAGGGAGTGTGACTGTAGGATAGCAGGTATAGTAGGGAGAGGTGGTGCCTATAGTAACAGTGGATAATAGTCTCTGGGAAGGGAGTGTGACTGTGGGATTGCAGGTATAGTAGGGAGAAATGGTGCCTATAGTAACAGTGGGATAATAGTCTCTGGGAAGGGAGTGTGACTGTGGGATAGCAGGTATAGTAGGGAGAGATGGTGTCTATGTGTCAATGGGTGTTTGTTTTTGGCACAACCCGCTTAAAGGTGGGCTACTTAAGGACAACCAGATAAAAATATGATGGTACAGGTGTGGGATCCGTCATCCAGTAATCTGTTGTTCAGAAAGCTCTGAATTCTGGAAATGCCATCACCCATAGACTCCATTTTATCCAAATAATTTAATCTATCTAAATGATTTTTTTCTGTAAAGTTGATGCCAACTAAGATAGAATTAATCCTTATTGGAAGCAAAACCAGCCTATTGGGTTTATTTAATACATGATTTTCTAGTAGACTTAAGGTATGAAGATCCAAATTATGGAAAGATTGTTAACAGAAAAACAACTTTTTGTCTTCCACAAGAAACAAGGTAGCAACTCAAAGGCAGACTCTTCTGTGTCTAAGAAGTTTCGGATAAATACTCAGTAGGACTGAAATAAGGGATTCCAGGAATTTAAGTAGCGCAGAATTGGAAGAACTCTGGTTTAAACTACCGAATGCTTTTCACATTTTCCAAGTCCTGGGATTCCTCCCAGATGTTTCATCACCATGGGAAAAATATTTTGAAAAGTAAAAAAAGAATCGGCTGGTTAAAGGTCGTATATGGTGTGATATACTGAACTTGCTTACTGATTTCGAGCACCACCTAATTGTAATTGTAAACTGGTTTCATATAAACACAACCAACAAACGTTTCTTACAGGATTGCTATAGGGCCCCTAGACAAGGACAGGTGCTAAAGTGCACAATAAACAGCTTCCAACCTCAACCAGTCACCAGTAGGTTTGGCCAATTGACTAAAAGTTGGAGAATGAATGCAAAGTTCTGAGCGGATTGGTTTTTATGGGTAACAGCACTGTTGTCATTTAGAACCTTTGGTCTCAAAGGAAAAGGCTTAATCAATGGGGGGAAGGGTGCTAATTTGATGGGTACCCCACTGATAATACTGGTGGCCACAGACTGGTGTTCGTCTTCAATGAAAAATACACCATCCAGGTTACTATTATAGGAAGTGCTGCTCATGTTCAGTAGAGCGAACACTTTCTCAGTTTTGGGAAATGCCCAGGGCACCAGTGAGGGTTGGAGGAACCAGAAGCAAAATGGTGGTACAGTTATCACTACAGCATTGCCCCATTTTGCAGAAAAGAGAGTGCCACCCAGGGTTTGAGGTTAACAATTTTTAGCTCTGGGGCGTGCCTAATACATTGGCACCTTCCACTGATCAAGCCTTTCCATGTCCTTTAAATGAGCCCCTAGGACTCTTGCCAGGTTCATCTTGCTCCTTTTAAAAGTATCGGTTGTGCCTTGTCTCCACGCCAACCTTTTAAGTGACTGATCATTGTTATACATTATTATTGTAACGTTCACAGCGGGAAACCGCAACAACGGGAGTTAAATTCACACTTTATTGTGCGTGTGGTGGAAGCCCAGGGAAAAAGCCACAAATACTTGAAGCAGGCATAGTGAAATATACAGGATTTAATGGAACTGAAGCAAAACAGGAACAGGTCAAAAATAAAGTCTTTACCAGGCAGGCAATGAAAAGCTGGAACAAAAACACAGGAACAAGATTCAGGAACTTGGAACTTGGAACTTAGAACTTGGAACTTGGAATATCCAGGAACAGATTCAGGATCAAAACCAAACACATTCAATGACTCAGCAATGAGCAAGGCTCAGGGTGTGGTTTATAAAGGGCAATTGATTAGAGAACACAAAACACATGAGGGTAACAAGAAGGGAGGAGACAAACTGGAAACGTAACAAGATACAGGATCACTATAACAGGATCAGGACCAGCCACCGACTGTGCACTTAAAGTCCAGCAACCCCAGTCCCAAGTGTTCCAATCCCAGATGGTCCTTACAATTATACTTTATCAGAACAGGAAACATTTCTGATCAAACCCTGGGCTTTCTTCCCAAGCAAAGTTTCACATAGGCGCAGTCAAGGGAACCACAAAACACTGCTAACATAACTGCGGTCAAGTCGAAATTGCTGGCCGATGATGTTGCATTTCATGGCCTCCTGCAAAATGTAGTAACTAGCTGTAACTTAACAACTTTAAGGTTAATACAAAGCAGATGGTGTAATCCAATTACTGAGCAGCATATGATCGTTTTGGTGGCCAACTCACCCTTCAGAGTTATGATAAACGTATAGCAACACAATTGCTGCATTGTTGACAACTACTTTTAAGACCATGTTCTTCTATCATCTTCGTTAACATATGTTAGGATGCTTTATATGCTCTAAGCCAATGCATGGTTCTCTGACTGATTAGACCATGGCACAAGTGATTGAATATGGCACTAACTGGCCATTTATATGGATGGCCAAATAGTACATTTATTGATTTAAAGGATAAGTAAACCTTTAAAATAAGTGAATGTAAAATTGATGAGGGGGCTATTCTAAGCATTTTTACAGTGTACATTCATTATTTATTTTTCTTTAATTCCAAGATATTAAGGGATACATGTACTGTTAATATGAATGAATTTTGTTACAACAGCGCCACCTGCTGGTCAGCTTCCCACCAGTCTGACCACCAAGTAGTCAAGGAAGTTGTCAGGAGAAAGAAAGAGGCTGCTCTGATGTTCTTCTGCTTAGGAAAAAAATAGAAACATTTCTCAAACCTTTCCTATGCAGAAGAACATCAGAGCAGCCTCTTTGGAGAAGAAAGGGCAATTTTGGGAGAAGAAACCTCCCAAAAGTCACCTGCATGCTGTAAGGGGCCCGAAGGCTCAGCCAGGAGTAGCAGACCTAGGAGGAAGCACCAGTCCAATAGTTTGAAGTACAGGTAAGGATTTAGAAGAAGAGTAGTCAAAGTCCAGGCAATATGGTCGGTTCAGGCAGCAAAGGTTCCAAGTACACGGAAACAAGCAAGGGTCAATACACAGGATCAAGAATAATAATCACAGGAAGTGCACCCAGGAACTCACAAGGAAGAACCTATAGTAGGGCACAGTCTGTAGTGCTTCAGCGTCTCTTATAGGCCTCCTTTGGCGCCAAAAATGGATGCAGTGACATCATGACGATGGCGTCCACACGCAGGCGTTTTGACGCTGGCGTCCATTCTGACGTTGACGATTCGGTGCCGGCGACCAATCAGACGCTGTGAGTCTTCTGATGCTGGCGTGATGTCACAGAACTGCAACCAGGAGGAAGCACATGGGGAACGCCACCATCTTGGACTCCGCCATCTTGGGACGCCAGGTAAGATCTCCTTACACATGCCTGATAAGAGAAACTGCAAGTTAATGGGGTTACAAATGGCGATTTTGGAGAAGAAATGGCAATTTTGGGAGAAGAAGCCTTCTCCCAAAAGTCACTTGCATGCCTGAGCAGAGAAACTGCAAGTTAATGGGGTTATAAATGGCAATATGGGTAATGTGTATACCATAAGTAGTCACAGAGTTGCATCTTCCACCACTATAGAGCATGTTTACTAAAGTAAAAATTGTCTCCTCCTCTAATCCTCCACGCTTCACTTTGTCAAAACATCTTTAAAGAGTATTATTTGATTAGAATGGAGTCTATAAGAGATGGCCATTCCTTAATTTAGAGTTTTCTGTATAACAGGTTTCCAGATAACAGATCCCATGCCTGTATTTGTGTTATAGTAAATTTAGCGAATCCAAAAGTTCATCAGATTGGATAAATCACCCTCAGTGCTAAAAAAAATAATCAGTTTATTCCTTTCATCTTGACAGTGTTTCAAAATAAGATTTTTGCTGAGTCTGATTTTTTTTTTTATTATTTTCATTTTTATCCAAAAAACAAATAAATGAGTGTTATAAAATGTTACAAAAGACATTCTTTGATGATGACACAGTTGGCAGATATCCCTTACCCCTGCGCGGCTCGCAGACACTGCCTTCTAATTATGAGACTGCATTTCTCCACTTGAGATGAAAACTATGGAGAAGGTTTAGTAATTAGTGATGGGCGAATTTGCGAAATGGCGCCGGCGTCCCGTTTTTGATGCCATCGCCCGTTTTCGCGGAAAAAATCCGGCAAATTTTTTCCGCGAATTTTCCCGGGCGTTTTGCGAATTTATTCGCTGGAGGCGAATCGCGCAAATTCGCGCCTGGCGAATAAATTCACCCATCACTATTAGTAATGTAGGAAATGGGTGGAGCAGCCCACAAAAGGCTAAACAGAATACAGATGGAATGAGCTATTTGTAAAGATGGGGTCGCTATTGAAACGGAATACAGATGACTTGACCAAATTGGAGCCAAGCCAAACATTCACGTTAAACATAACACTTGGACCGGGTTCAAGAACAGCCAAGAGAACATAAAGAGGGATATTGCATCAGGCATCCATTGTGGATAGGGGAAAAGGATTTTACTTAAGACAGCTGTAACATCAAAGGGATTCGTTTTGAAATAAATTGTGGGCAAGAGCCCCCACTCTGGTAGTTCAGCCAAGTCAGTACGAGAGCGGCTCAGAGAACAGATCCTATCTACTAATCAGAATTACAGTAACGCAAGTATATCGCATTTCTCACTTAGTGAATGAAAATACGTACAGTAAACATCTCTGACCCCTTCCATTCAGGGGAAGGACTGACCACTGAGATGGGGTGGGGCATGTGATGAATCCCTGTCTTCTGATTGGATCGTGGTATCTTTTGAAAAACGTTTTATGAATGTTGAAGCATTTGTTTGTATACGTCCCTCATATTATATAACTGAGCCTTAAAGGGGAAGTAAAGTCTAAAATAGAATAAGGCTAGAAATGCTGTATTTTGACAACTAAACGTAAACACGAACTTACTTCACCACAAAGCTCTATTTTAAAGGTTGGCCACAGGGGGTCCCCATCTTGTAACTTTGTTAAACATCTTTGCAAGACCAAGACTGTGCACATGCTCAGTGTGGTCTGGGCTGCTTAGGGATCTTTGTAAATTATCAAAACAGAACAGGTCAAATAATATCTGCCAGAAGCCAATACAGCAAGACTGATTAATAATCAGAATATACAGACTGCACTGGGTCCTGTGTTGTCATGTAATCTAATGTGGATTTTATAGTTTTTGTATTGTTTAATACAAACTTTCTCCAACTCTGCAGAAGCAGTGGCTGAAGCAAAATAATCCTCCAAATAGAATCCCAGTTTATCTGATGAAATCTGGCTCCATGATCTTTGTCCCTGCAGCTGGAGTTGGAAACAGTAAAGGGGATGTAAAGGCAAAAATAAAATCCAATACAAATCTCTACACAGTCGCCGACTGCTCTACAGGGAAACAAACAAAGCTGCTTGAGTTCTGCATGGCTGGGAAGTAAGGCGGGGGCTCCCCCTGCTGTTCATAAGTATGATTGTTTCCCTGCTCAGCAGTTAGGGACCGTCTGACAATTCCTATCCACAGCA
The DNA here is from genome assembly GCA_038501925.1 of Xenopus petersii. Lineage (NCBI taxonomy): Eukaryota > Metazoa > Chordata > Amphibia > Anura > Pipidae > Xenopus > Xenopus petersii. The sequence goes on from CM076683.1 coordinate 134,301,842, forward strand.
GTAAATGAAGGGAGAATTTCACTGCATACAGTCAGGTTTCTTATAAAAACGGTACACATTTTTTAATTAAAGTATATTGGAGATAGGTTTCTTTTTCATTAAAGAAAGTAAAAATGGGATTTTATTTCTTTGCCTTTACATGCCCTTTAAGACAATCAATGTTGTATAATAAGACAAACAATAAAATGCCCTTGATAAGTTCAGGTTACAGCAAGTAATAATAAATAAATGATAATATATGGCAGTGTTTATTAAGGTGGCCCACTGTATCCATTCATCTCCAGTCCTGCCAGTTGATTACATTATAATTATAGGTCCTGAACTGAAGATTCAACCGCACTGGCTGATATTTCATTTTACCTCCCCACAGGAAGCAATATGGCAGTTTCTACATATATTTTTGAATGCAAAAATGTAGATGAATTGGCAATGCAGATGATTTGCAGGAAAATGCATGTGAATCTAATAAATGCTAATTCTACATTCTTGTTACAGATATGGGATCCGTTACCCAGAAACGTTCCGAATTAAGGAAAAGCCGTCTCCCATAGATTCTATTATATCCATAGTAATCCAATTCTATATCCAAGTAATCCAAATTTGTAAAAAATAAAACAGTAGCTTGTACTTGATCCCAACTAATATATATTGGGTCGTGCGCAGGGCTGAACTTTAGCCTCCATTATCCCCGTCCGCAGCCTTCTTCTGCCCCACTTCTCTGAGCTCACCTTTTTATATACTTGGGTAGGCTCTGCCCCTTTAGTGATGTCACAGTGGGCGGGTGAGGGTATATTAAGAGGGAAGCACGTTGGGTTAGGGTCGGGGCGCAGAGGGTTAGGGTCAGTGTGGTCGAGTTTTTCTCGACCTGCACATCACGGAACATAAAGACCCGTTATCTGGAAAGCCCCAGGTCTCGAGCATTCTGGATAACAGGTCCCATACCTGTACTGGTTACTTTTGGCCACCTTCTGGGGATAGAACTGATATTAAGTCCACAGTATTACAAGGTACCACATCACCACCACTTCACTGTCCTACCACTCACTTATAGTATGACTGCAATCTATACATAGGTTAATCACATATTTATATACCATAAAACTAACCATTTTAGGCATTGGGGTTCCCAGTTCAGCTGCCCCAGGAAGACCACAAAACGACAAGCCTAAGCACAATACCCAACCACAGTGAGAACATATAGTTGCATTTTATTTCCACCACACGTGCATCCACTCTGTCCAAATATCTTTTATAAAATACAGAAGAAGAAGTTGAAATATGAACTCCGAGAGGAAGTAACACTCTGTGCCAGCTATTGGCCTTTTAATGAGACAATTCTGCTTATAAATTGATTCCGCTTTATATTGAACGCCTTTGTGCCCATGCATACATATTGCACTGATTGTTGCTTATTTATATTTATGAAGCTTCGCTCAGTTCATGTAAGGACTTCTCCCTCCACGTTCAAGCGAAAGCACTTCCCCCGACACATTTTATAATCAGTAGCAATTACACCGAATGAAGTGATGAAGGCTCCCATCTGACAGTTGGGTGTCTGAGCTCTAACCTCTGGCACTGTGTAGTACCTCAGGCAGCACACTGACATATTGGAAACATTATGTAGTTTGGCACGGCGCTGATCATGGGCATTACTCAAGGTGATTGTAGGGAAGACTGTAGACCTGGCAGAAATTCAACATGACTTGGCTGAGTGGGAGGATGTTGAAAAGTCTTCACCATGTTGGTCGGGAGCCTAAATCCTATCTTCATACTGCATCTTGCCCAATGTTCTTTTCTGGTTTATTAATCAGGGTTCAGGTGTTCTCACTAAAAATATTGCTCGAAACCCTTCAGCCATACAACTCCAAAGAACATTGCGCTTGTGTTTCTTTTGGCCAAGACCTCCACTGATAGATTGGCACAACTAAACAAACAAAGAGTTTGACAGGACAATGTGTCTCCCAAGTGCCCATTTGCACAGAATATTTAAATAGAATTATTATTGGTCTAACAAGTTATTGGACTTGGCTGTAGTTCTCAGTCTTAGTTCACCATAACCTTTTGCCAAAATTCCAGCAACTTTGTGATTCAAATGTCTTCGACAAGCCATGTGGCTGCTTTGAGGATGGACTATACTTTACTGCTGTTAAAGGATTTTATTCTACTGTATTTGTTATAGTGGCAATGCTCAGGGGTGGATTAATGCACAGGCTACACTAGGCTATAGCCTAGGGGTCCAGTGTAATCAGGGGCCCATCTAGCTTTTTTTTCAGTTATTATTTCTATTTTCTTTAAATATTTATGCTGGATCCAGTTGGGTGCAACTTCTGGGAGAAGAAGGAAGGAAAGGTGGATATGCATGGATGCAATGTTACTGGTATGTGCCAAACCCAGCTTAGAGAGCTTGACTGCAGATGTACCTGGATCTGCGTGAATCTGGACCCAGTAGTAGCCTAGAAGGGGGGGCTGTATAAATGTAGCCTAGGGGCCCCATGTGTCACTAATCCACCACTGGTGTACCAGGGTAGAAAAAGCAACCCAATAATCTAAGGAAAATGTAAGGTATAGGCCCTGCTACACCCACAGTTCTACCCCTTGGACACTCTATGCAGCTATGCCCTTGGCACAAGAGCTCTCTTACTGGTGGTTTTATGCCCTTCAGTGCTCTGGAACTTGTTTTCATTCCTTATTATTTTCCTTGTTTGACTTTGTTTGTCTTGTTGACAAGCATGAATTTTCCTTTTCTGTCACACGTTGTTCTAACCTTGCTTTAAGGTGGCCAGATTGGCTATTTCCTGGCACTTACACCCTTTCAAAAGCTATTTTTGTATTTCTAACATGGGCCCTGTCATCACTCTCACAGCAATGAGATTAAAAAAAAAAGAGGGAGATCATATAGGTGTATGGGGGAAATAAGGAAGGGGTGATGGTTATTTTCCCAGATCTACTTGGACCTTGGTCAAGCATGAGATCCCGGTATTCTGGCAGGCCAACACAACCCTGGTTCAAAGTTTTGAGAAATGAAAATTCACTGCTTCACACCACTTACTTGCATGTAAGGTGCATTCAATTCCCAAACTGCCTCCAAGTCCAATGGTATCCAAGCTATGCAAAGGGAAAAAGCACACCAATTCCCAAGGGCTTAAGCCTTCATCTTGTTCATTGCAAACATTGTGGCCCAAGCTTTCAGGGACCAACCCCTTCCTCAGCTGCAAATAGGTGCAAATCTCTCTGCTACTCAATAGCCTTAAAACGCACCCTAGAAAACATTTTTATTCCAGACTTGCTCATTGGGTTCTCACAACCATTACTGTAAACAACAATAGTTGTAACAACAATAGACAACAGTTAGAAGAAGACAAAACTTTGTTTGTGACCACTGAAAATCTCTGTAGGAATGGTACGGTCTGGTAAATAGGTATCATATACAACATTAAGGCATGGTGCAAAGTGCAAAAGGGGCACAACTGCACCTTTGCACCCTGCCTTCCATTGTAGGTATTTTGCTTTTTGGATGTCAGAGACCTTTGTTCTGCCTATGAATGTAGCACTGACCCCTGCTGGCCCCCTAACATTGAAAGAGAGACTGTAATTTAACTGAGTATATGCATTTGTGTGTTTGTATGGGGCTCTGAATATATCCAGTATTTCACAACTAGGGGAACTTGATCTCAACCCTCTATCATAAGAGGTCAAAGATGTAGCCATTGCTTTCCACTAGGCTGGGTGCTTGAGAAACCAGTAAATAACTTGAGCCCTCCCCCGTTCCTGGAAAGCTAAAGAAGACTAATAGCCTGGCAAGTGTGTAACACTGCTTATTCCTCTTGCTCTGCTTCTTCCATTATGTTCATCCTTTGCAAGAGAATTCAGCAGGCAGGGGTGAGCAAGGTCAGCCATAACAGTGCATAGTTGAGGGCTCACCCTGTCTGGACACAAGTGGATCACTCCATGGCTCAGTCATTCTGACAGATGCACTTGGGCTAATGAGATAACCCTCTGTGCTCACATGGGGACATGTCTAAAACTGTGCTCTGTAATGGAATCTGAAAACCAGCCTTGCTCACCCCACTGGAGTGCCATACATAAAGAATTAATGATGCTCTGTGTATTAATATCTTTACAAAATTCTTTCTAATGGAACGTGACTGGGCATTACTAGACTACGCATGTTTTTTGTACACAAGGGACAGTCACAGTTCTGGCATCAAAAACAAGATGGACGAATTTAAGACACTTGCAAATCAGGGTAATGGTTGGTGTGCTTTCCAGCTTGTCTTATTAATGAATCCAGGTCTTCTTGCAAACGTTTGTGAGTCATGATGTAGTCACCATGAATTTCATGTGGCTAGTGATAATTGCCGGTGCGTTCATGCTCATATGGTTAGCTCATCATGCAAGAAATACACAAATCAGGCACAAAATTGCCTTGAGGGCCAAGACTCAGAGCAATAAGGGAGCTCCTACAAAGTAAAGGCTATGCCTAAGACATTGAGCAAAGTCCCAATAAGCCAACAGGGTCAGAGTTTGGTTCAAATGAAGCCAATTTTATCTGTAGGTGATATATGGGGCTAATCCTCAATGCCAACAATGCTAAGCATTGTTCCTAGTTCTGTGAATCCTCACACTCAACCTATTTCCTTGTAGGATATCTCTGGCTTCATCTGCAATTTGGTTTACCTGCAGAAGTATGCTCAAAGATAATGGTCCATTGGTTGATATGGGTTGCTACACTATGGCTGATTTGCCCAGTGCTAGTAGATTTACCCCACTGCACCCAAGTCATGGATATTCATGCTATGCTCCATAGCACGGGTGTTCCATAGAGAAAGTTGTTGGCTGTTGGGTTAATGCCTGTGTTAGTTCTGTGCTTACATTACAATAAAGTCCCCTGCTCCCTTCAATGTCCTGACCTTGACCAACCCCACTCCTCCCCATATTATAAGAGAGTTGGGTAATTTAACCGAAGGCTCGTGCTTGTATTTAACAAGACTCTATTGACTACACGTTCACTCTGAATTTTTAAATAAGACGCTATCTAAACAATTTTTTTGACCTTCCTCATTTTTACATAATAACATAGTAAGTTAAGTTGAAAAAAGACACACGTCCATCAAGTTCAACCTTTACATGTATTTGTGGAGAGGACAGATGATCAATCACTCTATTCTCCTTGGCTCCTACAAGCAAAAAACGGCTGTACAGGTATGGGACCTGCTATCCAGAATGCTCTGGACCTGGGGTTTTCCAGATAAGAGATCTTTTTGTAATTTCTTCATACCTTAAGTCTACTAGAAAATCATGTAAACATTAAATAAACCCAATAGGCTGGTTTTGCTTCCAATAAGGATTAATTATATCTTAGTTGGGATCAAGTACAAGCGACTGTTTTATTATTACACAGAAAAAGGAAATCATTTTGAAAAATGTGGATTATTTGGATAAAATGGATTCAATGGGAGACAACCATTCCATAAGTTGTAGCTTTCTGGAAAACGGGTTTCTGGATAACGGATCCCATACCTGTACTTGTTTGTTGACTTTAATAGCTGCAGATAATCCTGTTGACAAGAATGCCCCAGCTGTCCTGTTAGTCCTGTTAGTGCGATCTTACCTTCTTACAGCAGGTGGGAATGATCCGCATTATCAGATCTGTTGTGTCCTCTTGTGAGTTAGCCTAAAACATCTGATACTTTTCCCTGAGGAAGTATGTGGAAGAATAAGCTTTTTATCCTATTAATTGTTACTAAATATTCTCTTTTTTGAGTTGGAGGGGTGTTTGTTTATAGAGAAGGTACTAACAAGCTCTCCTTAACCTGAAAGTTCCATTGTTTATTACTGTTTAATAATCCGCTATTAGATGCGCAGGACAGTTTATGCTTAACTGATTAAATATGGAGGCAAGGCTTTTGTTCTCCTTTAATCCCTGCATTTGTTTGGGTTTTAAAAAAAATAATAACATTTCTTCAATCAGCAATTAAGAAGATCCCTCACTGAATCCAGGATTTTCCACTCATCCCATAATATTAAAATAAGCTCTGAAGATAACGCCTGTCTCCTAATTAACCCCACTTAGAAAACCAGGCCTTCTCTAGAGGATTTAATTGCAATTTGTACAAACCTTATGGCCGGCAGCTAATTGCATTCTAAACTGTGCCTCTCCGCTGAACTGCAGATTACTTAGTATTTAGCATGTAATGATTTGGAAGTCATAATTATCAGACTATTTGTATTCAGACATAGAATTTGCTTCACACATACTTAACTTGGAGAAAATTCTCAAAAGTGTCCATTTGCCTGTCTACATGTCCAGACTAGTGTGGCCTCTGTTTGCAGATTTTAATGTGAGCTATGGAATTTTACTGGGTGATGAAGGGGGTCTCTGATAAACCTATAGACTTGCTGAAAATCTATTATAAAGCAGAAGGAGATGCACAGAAGCTCTAGATTGATCTGGTGGACAAGAGTTCTCAAAAGATGTGCAGTTTAGAAGTTTGGTGGCACGGAGCCATAGAAAGGTTCTCATAAGTGACCCTAACAGAAGGATAATTCAGTATGGACCCAGAAAGGCTGTAGCCCTGGGTACCCTACTCAGGAAAGATGTCCCCAACTGGAAAGGCAATGCTTCCTATTAGTTATTAGCTGGATTAGGTGATCAACTGTCATTCTAACAAGGCCATGGAAGGACTATAAGCAATGTTATGATAGACTCCCTCGTTAATGTGCTAGGGGTCACATATATATATATAAAAGTCAATTACTCTTATAATAGTTTATTATTAACGGTATTTATTTTCCTACTGGGTCCTCCTGTTCATCTGGATCATGTAAGATGGAGGCACCACAGCAAGTTGTATTAGATATTCAGACTCTCCTCGAAAAAAGAAATCTTAATCTGTTCCAGGAAACAAGTGGCTCTAAAGCTGGCCATAGACACAAAGATCCGATCGTACGAATCAACGTACGATCGGACTTTCCCATCTCCCGACCCGTCACTAACCATTCAGATCAAAGTCTTACCATTCCGATCAAATAAAGTAGTAAAAGAACAGATCAGCCAATGTACTACCTCTGACAGCAATCGTACGAAAGTTATGTCTGACAAAGCTAGTGACAGTCTCCCACTTAAAATCATACGATCGGCAGGCGACATAAATTTTCCTGTCCGATCGACCAAACGACTGATCTCCACCGGACGAAATATGTTGGGACTCTCCGCACATGGTCCAAAAATCGTACGAATCCACGATTCGTACAATCGGATCGTTGCGTCGTTGCCACTCAGAGAAAGAATAAAAGGTCTGTATCTCCTATCTGAGTCTGGTCTAAGCCCAGCCTGGATTTCACTGAAAGACAAAGTGAGATGGAGAACCCATGGATGCAGTTGTCCATCATTCTGAGGAATGCCTTGCACACACGCCTTGATGATTGTAGCCATTATCTCTTTAAATCATGGAGGTGGTCGGCGTGTTCTACAGCCGATGGTGTCTACTAGTCTCTTTCTCTATATAGATTATATTAGCTAATTGCTAATGGAGCTTCATTGTTGAAACTGATCTGCAGCAGCAGCTTCTTCTTGAAAGTAGTCCCACTAAATTTACTTTCCACCAGAAAACAACACAAGACCAGATGTGGACCTCAACCTTAGTAAAGGAGGGGTATTATTGCTGCTATTATTAGAATTATTATTATTGGCCTCATATGGGTAGGAAAGACATATTTGTGACTCATGGGACCTGTAAAGAGGCTTTTATAATCAATCATTAATGTATAATGATTTTAAGTGAACACCAATGATCACACCATTCTCCTTTGTCTACACAAAGGACTCCACTGGAATTTAGAGCCCCTAAGGGATACGTATATGTGTTTTTGTACATATCAACAAATGGACAGTTCCCTAGTTTGTCAATTCTGTATTGATTTCCAATGACACCTAAAACAACAGCACCACATTACATCACTTGTGTAATTTCACTTCCATCTATGAATTTTAGCTACTGATGTGTTGCCAATGTAGCCATCAATACCTTGATTTCAACTGAGAATTTGCTATTTCGGAGGCTCAATGTGGACTGTCAACCTACAGGAAGCTCGTTTTGGTACTACACCTCATTTCTATGCAACCAAAGCTTGTCTAAAAGACAGTAATTCATAAGTAAGCACCTGCTTTGAGGCCACGGGGAGCAACATCCAAGGGGTCAGGGAGCAACATCCAAAGGGTCGGAGAGTAACATGTTGCTCACAAGCCACTGGTTGGAGATCACTGATCTACAGAATTGCGTAAGAGTGGGAGGGCAGGAAATGTTAAAGGAGAACAAAAGCTTAATTAGAAGTTTGGTAGAAATGTTGTACATTATGTTTTGGGCTTCTGTACCACCCCAAGGTAGGGAAGATCAGTTCCTCCAGAGATTCCCCAGTAGCACTCCATCCTTGTTTCTGCTGATTCCCAGCACAGGCTCTGGGGCTGCTCACTTACTGAGCTCAATAGGAGTTTGACCCGAGGGAAAGTGCCTCTGAGAACATTTTCAGGGAATACAACTACTCAATGTCATATCAAGGTTGGCCAACAATAGAAAGGGAGGTGCTGATTATTTTTCTTTCTGAGCCAATCTCTAAACAAAACTGCACACAGATCATATAGCCTAGAATTTCAAGTTTATAAATGGCAGCCAGGGAGGAGGAGAAGGAATAAAAACTTGAAATCTGTTGCTTTTCTCATTCAGCAACACAGTCATCATTAACACATTGTTCAGCCTCTTTCACGCTAATGTTCCAATTACCGAGATCCCCCGGGACAGTTAGTAGGTGAAGAAAGTCCTTGTGTGATCAAGCTTTCACAATGACCTCTATTTAGAAGTAGACAGAAGGTCCTCTTGGAAGCCCCATGGAAGTTCAGGACTCTTGCAGCAGCTGTATGCTTCATCCTGTCAGCTGTCCTGGCCATATTTACATCAACTGTCAAACTGCTCCTGAGCGGGACTGAGCATGGACAATATCTTCCACTGCAAGCACCATGCGCATGTTTCTGATTCCTCCGAGCAACTGCTCACGGTCTCTGAGCGGTGATAATATTTCCTACGTTCATCATCACTGTCCCAGGAAGAAAATGTGCCACAAAAGGAATTTGAAGAGAGAAGTTGTTAAATGGGTATTTTGGCTGGAAGCTCCATTTGCAACTGTTTGTGTCTTCTCAATGTCACCTCTGTTCTTTCCTAATATAAAACTTTTTATGTATATGGTTGATAAGAATACCGGCACATTGCAAGTTTTAATAAGTGTAAAGATGCTTTCTTTTGTTTGATCCCCACTAGAACATTAATATTCAGGGTTGCCTTTTTATTATTCTTCTTGCCCACCAGCTCTTGGAATCCTATCATAAAGTAGCCATACATGGGACAAAAAAGCTGCCAACTTGCCTACTTTGGGTATTAGCATGTGTATGGTGCCTCCTGATGGCTTGGCCAAAAATTTGGTAGTTATCTACGAGGTAGGTGAGAACTATGGATGCACCAAATCCACTATTTTGGATTCGGCCGAACCCCCAAATCCTTCGAGAAAGATTCGGCTGAATACCGAACCGAATACGAATCCTAATTTGCTTATGCAAATTATGGGTGGGAAGGGAAAAACTATCTTAGATGTCCTTGTTTTGTGACAAAAAGTCATGCGATTTTCCTCCCCTAATTTGCATATGTAAATTAAGATTCAGATTCGGTTCGGCCGGGAAGAAGGATTCGGCCGAATCCAAATCCTGCTAAAAAAGGCCGAATCCTGGCCGAATCCCGAACCGAATCCTGGATTCGGTGCATCCCTAGTTAGAACATTCTATCAAGTGAGCATTACATTGGCATGTTGACTTGATCCTCTCCTGAAGAGTCTCCCTAGTGCCCATTATGATCAATTGTTGGTTTATGTGCTAAATAATCTGATCAGCCCTGCAGGTGAGTGGCCAAATCAGGAAAAGACAATTTTGTCAAACATGTGAATCTATTCTTCTACTTACCCACTAGCTCTTGGAATCCTGTCATAAGGTAACCATACATGGCCCCAAAAAGCTGCCAACTTGCCCTCTCCAGATCAAGTCAGCAACTTATTGGTATGCGTATCGGGGCCTCCTCATGGCTTACCCAAAAATTTAGCAGGTGTCCACTAGGTAGGTTATAAAATCCCATCAAGTGAGCACCACATTGGCACGTTGACTTGATCCATCTCCCTAGGAGCCCATAATGATCATTCATTGGTATTGGGGCCAAATGAGTTGAATCTGCATGGCCAGCTTTACTCTTGTATCACACATCAATCCACCGATCAGAATACGTTTCTTGCCCATAGACCTCAAAATCTATAGCACATAGGACTAGTTGAGCACAGATATATGAGATTAATGGGGTTATGTAATAAAAGGCACTACGTTTGCAGTAACCCATACCAACCAATCAGCATGTAGAATTTACTAGTCACCTGTTTAAATGCAAGCATCTTATTGGTTGCCATGAGTTACTGCTCGCGGGCAAACTTAGTGCCTTTCATTACATATGGGGGTAAGAGTGGTACAGTGAGTGACTGAAGTTTATCATTTCCAATTTTAGATAAAGGAGGAAGTTAAAGGCAGAAAAAATGGGGATAGACTTACCTAATTAGGTGCCTAAAGGCTACTAAACTGGGGTGAATATTTTGTTTTAGTCAGTATACATTGGGCAAAATTACTAGAAAAATGTTTTCCAGGTTGACATTCTTTGATGATGGTGCCCATTTAGACATGTAGTTCCATTGCTTTCCAATCGCTTGCACTATTAAAAAAGGATCCCAATGGATTTCCGCATTAGCATCCCCAACTGCACCACATTCTCATAAATGCTTCTTAAGTGTTTAAATTCAAAGGCGCATATGGATAATGCAATATAATGCTGATAGAAACCCTAGGAGATGCCTAAAAGTTACGTCTCGCTATAAGAGCAACTGGGAATCCTAATGGCCAATCTATTATGAATGATGCCGAATGGCAAGGGATATGGCAAATTGGGAAGACAATTAGTGTATCGTGATCTAACAAGTTATTTTTAATTTATATTCCAGCTTTTAAATGGGGGTCACTGACCCTCATTTAAAAACAAATGCACTGTAATGGCACAAATGCAACATAGGGCACATGGGCACCTTGACCATTATTATTACACATCAATAGAAAACTGTGAGTATTTGAGTTAAACATGATAATGTAGAATGCATCTGGCTTGGAATCTCTTGGCTGGAAAGGAACAACAACGAGCCCAGTAACGGGAGGCTCCTCTTTATCTCAGAAGCCTCTTTGGCTCGTGTCATCTGGAGCTGCATAACCTGCCTCCTTGCCACGGAGAGGGATTCTTCAGAGGTCGAGTAGAATTTAACTGTCTGACTTAATGAAAAGCTCTTGGGTGGCTGCTGTATGGGTCGCCAAAAAAACACAGCTGACTAGGATCCAAGATTCAGCCCCAGAAAAGAAAAGAACATTACAGTAACATTGACACCAGGGGAATCTTGTTGCTAATTGTGCTCTTGTATTGGGAAATAAGGACATAAGTTCTACAGTCAAATTGTACAAGGACCGTTATATTTCTATATTTTCCTGCTTTATGCTTAGTACAGGGGAATACCTATGGGATTATGGGATCTCTCTGTACAGACTATGAGCAAACTTAGAGGGCTGTTCCTGCTGAATTGTGCTTAGTACAGGGAATACCTATGCTGCCATAGTTTTATGGGATCTCTCTGTACAGACTATGAGCAAACTTAGAGGGCTGTTCCTGCTGAATTGTGCTTAGTACAGGGGAATATTTATTCTGACATAAGAGAAACTAGACAGTTGTCCCTGCTATGGTGAGTTTATTTATGGATCTGTTTGGTCACAGCCAGTTTAGGCATATTGTACCAATTTAGGTTAATAGAGTCACACACCCATAGGGACCCCATCTCAATTAAAGTTACTTCCAATCTAGGGAGTAGTCACAAAGGCAGCCCTCAGCAGTCAGCACTGTACAAATAAGAGGGAGAACCCTAATTTCCCATCCATCCCATGGTCAACTTGCAGAGGAAACAAATAAGGGAGAAAATGGTCAGCCTGCCTCCCAAACAGCTAATTGTTACTAGTCCTTCTAAATATAGGGGACCCCACCAAAACTGTCCAAAGTGGGCCCCACAATTGATAAGACAAGCCTTGTGTTTGGTCGCGCCCCCAGGGAGGCCGGACCATGCATGGACTTCTTGCCCAATTCTGTCATCATTAGGCGGGTAACACAATAGGAGCCGTATGGGAGGTGGCATGTGGCCAAAAAGACTGAGACTTAGAGAAGGAGGGCGAACATGGAGGAGTGTGGAAGATAAGCACAGGGTTGTAGGTAGAAAAAATATTTATAGCATAAGCCATTTAATGTACTATAACACGTCCCTGCCTGTGATGTTCAACAATGGATTATGGTACTGCCTGCTCACACTCTAGTTTGCATGTACAATATACTGTATAAGGGGGATAAAATGATTCAATCTATGTAATGCCTAAAGTGTTATAAAACACTGGTAATGATGCCCCGTATAGTATATGACAATCGTTTTAGGCTCCAGAACACACAAAGGGAATAATGGAACTAGAGAAAATACAGAAAAGCACAACCGAGCGAATTATGGGAATGGAAGATCATTTTTCACAGGATCGCAGGAAGGGGGCACTATATGAGATCTCATGATGTACTGTGCAAAAATCAGTTGGGTGAAAAACTTTTGACTTGGGGGGGGTGATGAAGATATTTGTATGGCCCCCAGTCTTCTCTGTAGCTGTAGCACAGTACATTCCAACATTACAGTAATGCTCTCAGATCCGGCAGCTCGTGGATGTTTTCTGGAGGTCTGCACATTCTGTTCTGGCAGAGAAATTCACAAACATATGCAACAATGATTAATGCTGCTCTCTTGCCTATGGGAGTTTGGGATAATGAGATATAACAAGTTAGAGAAGCTGCGGCTCTGGGAGGGAGAATGAATGTCTGGAACTGTACATCTTCACCCCCTCGTTCAGACTCTTCGATTATCCACTTGTCCAATTAATAAGTCATCTGTTCCTCGGAGAACTCTTACACCTTAATGCTCAATTAAAACACATAGAATCAATCCACTTTACATTTCTCCCCAAACCTGATATCTGGCCCTTTGGGATAATGTGTTATTTGAATTGCCCAACATTTCCTACCTCCCGAGCCTCTGAGGGCCAATTAGCAATTTGTCCCCTTTCTTAACTGCTCGTAAAAGTCACCAGCCGCTAAATGTATGGACTGTCCTAACAGTCAGGTATTATTATTATTATGGCTGCACAGATCCTATCTGATCCCCATTGTAAGCAGCAGTCCTGTCCTGCTTTATGGCAGCTGAGATTCTAGCTATCTGTATAACAGAACATTCTGTCCCAGTGGCTGCACAGATCCTATTTAATCCCCATTGTAAGCAGCAGTCCTGTCCTGCTTTATGGCTGAGATTCTAGCTATCTGTATAACAGAGCATTCTGTCCCTGCGGCTGCACAGATCCTGAAAGCAGCAGTCCTGTCCTGCTTTATGGCTTAGAATGTTGAGGGGTGTGTAAATAGCTGCCCATGATTTATCCATGTGACAGCCAGAATCTGATCCCCATTGACCACAATACTATGACATTGATTATTTGCAATTGTATTGCTATAATCTATATAAAAGAAAACTTTTTAATACCATGTTTGTTCGTATATTTCTTTGAGTGTGCATACCCAATATATGTTGTATATGGTTTTGGGTTACTAATTGTTGGGGGTACCCCTGGGTTATTTGTAACTTATATTTTCCATATATATTTTCTAAAAAAAAAAAAAAATTCAAAAGATTTATACCTTTTCTCTGTATTTGGAGTGCCCTTCCTTGACCTGTATTCTTAGATCTTGAATTAAAGTTGCTTTGAGAATAACCTCAGTAGGTCAGAATGTCTTTGCCACTAGCTCCTTAGAAAGATAAATGTTAGTTGTGAGCAGGGAATTCCCTTAGATTAATCTGTTATTCTATAGCCATCGATATCTCTTAAACATTCTCCCACATATTCCAGGAACTGGAACTGTTTACAGGTGACTTACCAGCAAAGTGAACAATTTATTAAACTGTCTTTTTTAATGTGGGAGAATATTATTATTATCCTGTTCCTGTAACTGTATATGTGCAATACTGGTTCACATAGTTAAGTTGGGTTGAAATAAGGCCAAAGTCCATCAAGTTCAACCCCCAAATGAAACCCAGTGCACCCACCTACACACACTGACCTCTCCATACACTCACATAAACTATATGTTCCAATATCTATACTATCTATAGAGTTTAGTATCACAATAGCCTGGGATATAATGCGTGTACAAGAAATCATCCAAGTCCCTCTTATAGTCATTAACTGAATCAGCATCACAACATCACCCGGCAGTGCATTCCACAACCTCACTGTCCTGACTGTGAAGAACCCCCTACGTTGCTTCAAATGAAAGTTCTTTTCTTCTAGTCTGAAGGGGAGGCCTCTGGTACGGTGATCCACTTTATGGGTAAAAAGGTCCCCTGCTATTTGTCTATAATGTCCTCTAATGTACTTGTAAAGTGTAATCATGTCCCCTCACAAGCGCCTTTTTTCCAGAGAAAACAACCCCAACCTTGACAGTCTCCCCTCATAATTTAAGTCTTCCCTCCCTCTAAGCAGTTTAGTTGCACTTAGTCTCTGCACTCTCTCCAGCTCATTTATATCCCTCTTAAGGACTGGAGTCCAAAACTGCCCCCATACTCCAGATGAGGCCTCACCAGGGACCTATAAAGAGACATAATGATGTCCTTTTTATTCAAGTGTAGCGCTATAGTAAATTAAGTGCACCATTTTCTATCTATAAGCTACATTCCCAATACTGTGCTCCGGATGAGACCTTAATTCTTAGGGAGTGAGCCCTGGCAAACTGTGTGGAGGCAGGGTGTAGTGTAACTGTAACTAGATTAACATATTTATTGTACAAGAGTATCCACAATAGAGTGTACATACAGAACAAGCAGGATCATACAGAACAGTGAATAGGCATATACTCACAGTACCTTTGGTCACTATCAGTCCCCACAGGGATGGGAACATGTACAGCAGCCACACGGGGTACTCCCAGCTTTCAGCCCTTTCCCTAAGTGGAACTTGAGGGGAAACTCACATCCCTAGGTCTATAAACGTAGTTCCTATTTCTGGGCAATTAGTACCCGGGATCATAATCCCACTCACAATCCTCGGAGGAGCCGCAAGCTGCTCAGCTAATAGCCTATCTGTCACTCCTAGAGTGATCTCTTAAGCTGAGTAGCCTATGCTTACTCGACCTGACCTGTCTAGGTCTACTGGATACCCTGCCTGCCTGCTCAGACTAGGGCTTACACAAAATGGACCCCAAGCACATGGCTGCCCAGGACTTTATACCTTAGCACAGTGCCATCTACTGGTCACTGTGTCAACACCAAGGGGCATAGCTTTAACCTGGAATAGTAACAGGTCCCCCTCCTAACTGTATATTAGGATCCAGTAGGGCATCTAACTAGGGGACTGCCTGCTAAATAATACTGGGAGACTCATTTACCAGTCCCCTAGGTATAGTAGGGAGAGATGGTGTCTATAGTAACAGTGGATAATAGTCTCTGGGAAGGGAGTGTGACTGTGGGATAGCAGGTATAGTAGGGAGAGATGGTGTCTATAGTAACAGTGGATAATAGTCTCTGGGAAGGGAGTGTGACTGTGGGATAGCAGGTATAGTAGGGAGAGATGGTGTCTATAGTAACAGTGGATAATAGTCTCTGGGAAGGGAGTGTGACTGTGGGATAGCAGGTATAGTAGGGAGAGATGGTGCCTATAGTAACAGTGGATAATAGTCTCTGGGAAGGGAGTGTGACTGTGGGATAGCAGGTATAGTAGGGAGAGATGGTGTCTATAGTAACAGTGGATAATAGTCTCTGGGAAGGGAGTGTGACTGTGGGATAGCAGGTATAGTCAGGGCCGCCATCAGGGGGGGACAGGGGGGACAAGCGTACCGGGCCCGGGCATGAAGGGGGGCCCGGCAGCGCTGCATTTTTTGAAGATCCGGGCCCCCCTTACGAGCGCCCGAGCCGTACGTCTTGCCTCTGTGCTGCCGAATGCGGAAGTGCCGAAAAGCCGAAGCCGATGCGCCGAAAAGACCCGAAGTCACGGAAAAAGCCGAAGTCACGAAGCGCCGAAAAGACCCGAAGTCACGAAAACAGCCGAAGCCGAAGTCCTGAAGCAGTGAAAAGACCCGAAGTCACGAAAGGAGGTGAAGTTGAAGTACTGAAGCCGTGAGTTCAATTCTACTGAACACCAGTTTGTGTATTTTTTTTTTTTTTATCTCCTGGCCACCAATGTATTATTTTAATATTCTATAGGCCCCTGCAACCAATCTTTTTTTTAAAAACATGTTTTTTTGGGGCCCCAATTTTTTTTTTAACTCGTAAGGGGCCCCTGACGCCAATGTTTTTTTTTTTTTTCAAAAAAATTTTTTTTTTTTTAAATGTTTTTTTGGGGCCCCAATTTGTTTTTAACTTGTAAGGGGGCCCCTGCCGCCAATGTTTTTTTTTTTTTTTCAAAAAAAAATTTTTTTTTCAAATTTTTTTTTGGGCCCCAATTTGTTTTTAACTTATAAGGGGGCCCCTGCCGCCAATGTTTTTTTTTTTTTTTTCAAAAAAATTTTTTTTTTTTTAAATGTTTTTTTGGGGCCCCAATTTGTTTTTAACTTGTAAGGGGGCCCCTGCCGCCAATGTTTTTTTTTTTTTTCAAAAAAATTTTTTTTTTTTTAAATTTTTTTTTCGGGCCCCAATTTGTTTTTAACTTATAAGGGGGCCCCTGCCGCCAATGTTTTTTTTTTTTTTTTCAAAAAAATTTTTTTTTTTTTTTAAATGTTTTTTTGGGGCCCCAATTTGTTTTTAACTTGTAAGGGGGCCCCTGCCGCCAATGTTTTTTTTTTTTTTCAAAAAAATTTTTTTTTTTTTAAATTTTTTTTTGGGGCCCCAATTTGTTTTTAACTTATAAGGGGGCCCCTGACGCCAATGTTTTTTTTTTTTTCAAAAAAATTTTTTTTTTTTTTTTAATTTTTTTTTGGGGCCCCAATTTGTTTTTAACTTGTAAGGGGGCCCCTGTAAGGGGGCCCCTGCCACCAGTTTTTTTTTTTTTTTCCAATTTTTTTTTGGGGCCCCAATTTGTTTTTAACTTATAAGGGGGCCCCTGCCACCAATGTTTGTTTATTTTTTAGTTTTTTTTACATTTTTTTTGTTGGGGCCCCAAGTTTTTTTTAACTTATAAGGGGGCCCCTGCCACCAATGATTTTTTAAAAAAAAAAATTTTTAATTTTTTTTTTTTTGGGGCCCCAATTTTTTATAAGGGGGCCCTGACCATCAATAGCTTTTTACAACTTGTGTGGGGGGGGTTACTTTTTTAGCGCTGATGTCTGTGTGGTCTTTTAACTGCGATGTGGAGTGGGCGGGAAATGGGGTGGAGCTTGGTCGTCAGTGTGGGCGGGGCCCAGGGGGCCCCAAAAATTTTGTTGTACGGGGCCCCGTGATTTCTAATGGCGGCCCTGGGTATAGTAGGGAGAGATCGTGTCTATAGTAACAGTGGATAATAGTCTCTGGGAAGGGAGTGTGACTGTGGGATAGCAGGTATAATAGGGAGTGATGGTGCCTATAGTAACATTGGGATAATAGTCTCTGGGAAGGGAGTGAGACTGTGGGATAGCAGGTATAGTAGGGAGAGATGGAGTCTATAGTAACAGTGGATAATAGTCTCTGGGAAGGGAGTGTGACTGTGGGATAGCAGGTATAGTAGGGAGAGATGGTGTCTATAGTAACAGTGGATAATAGTCTCTGGGAAGGGAGTGTGACTGTGGGATAGCAGGTATAGTAGGGAGAGATGGTGCCTATAGTAACAGTGGATAATAGTCTCTGGGAAGGGAGTGTGACTGTGGGATAGCAGGTATAGTAGGGAGAGATGGTGCCTATAGTAACAGTGGATAATAGTCTCTGGAAAGGGAGTGTGATTGTGGGATAGCAGGTATAGTAGGGAGAGATGGTGCCTATAGTAACAGTGGATAATAGTCTCTGGGAAGGGAGTGTGACTGTGGGATAGCAGGTATAGTAGGGAGAGATGGTGCCTATAGTAACAGTGGATAATAGTCTCTGGGAAGGGAGTGTGACTGTGGGATAGCAGGTATAGTAGGGAGAGATGGTGCCTATAGTAACAATGGTATAATAATCTCTGGGAAGGAAGTGTGACTGTGGGATAACAGGTATAGTAGGGAGAGATGGTGCCTATAGTAACAGTGGATAATAGTCACTGGGAAGGGAGTGTGACTGTGGGATAGCAGGTATAGTAGGGAGAGATGGTGCCTATAGTAACAGTGGGATAATAGTCTCTGGGAAGGGAGTGTGACTGTGGGATAGCAGGTATAGTAGGGAGAGATGGTGCCTATAGTAACAGTGGATAATAGTCTCTGGGAAGGGAGTGTGACTGTGGGATAGCAGGTATAGTAGGGAGAGATGGTGTCTATAGTAACAGTGGATAATAGTCTCTGGGAAGGGAGTGTGACTTTGGCATTGCAGATAATTAAAGGAAAACTATACCCCCCAAACAATGTAGGCCTCTATTAAAATATAGTGAGTAAAACAGCTCATGTGTAAAACCCTGCTTCATGTAAATAAACCATTATCATAATAATATACTTTTTTAGTAGTATGTGCCATTGGGTAATCATAAATAGAAAATTGCCATTTTAAAAAATAAGGGCCGCCCCCTGAGATCGTAAGATTCACTGTGCTCACATACAAACCACATGTAAGGTCACATGAGCCAATTAACAGACAGAGTTCTGCCTTTTGCTTCCTCACTTCTTCCTGTTACAGTTAGTGTTGTAGTATTTCTGGTCAGGTGATCTCTGAGGCAGCACAGATAGAGTCACGAAATGGTGGTTCAAGGCAAGAGATGTAAAAGGGCAATATTTATGTAAATATATATTCCAGTTTGGTAAGATTCTTTAATATGTCATTCAATTTGATATAAACTATCTGTTGCTTAAGTATTCATTTTGGGGGTATAGTTTTCCTTTAAGTGAGTTAAGGTACATGACCCACATACTTCCATACAAATCCCTTATTAAAGGCAAGTGCTTTTTAATGCACGGTGCAATAATGAATACTCCTGGTGTTTGTACCTTTACTGCCATTTTTCTTCCCTGGCTTTACTGACCCTTTAAGGCTCAGTATCCATTTAACATATTTTCACTCTAAGTAGCCCACGTGTCACGTTACAAATGAGTCGGTGTGAATCTTATACTGAGCATCTGTCTTTAGAAAGCCTAAATACAGTCACATAAAATGGGTTTGTTCTTCAGGACATTTGTCTTTATGGCAGGTTTGGGCCACGGCAGATTTTACAGTCGAGTCACATCCCCTTCCCTGAGTGAATTTTGTCTTCAATATTGGAAAGGAGGGTTTTATAATATTATATATTTATATATTCGCTCAGCCCCTCCGCTCCTGCACTGTGCGTATATATATATATCTTCAGTTCATTATGAAGTCACACAATGCTCTCGATTTTTGTTATTGTGACGGCAGCTGACAAGGAAATAAAAAAGGCTGAATTTTATTTATATGAAGTCGGAATTGTTATATTTCATCAGCGCTTCCAGGCGTCACAACTGTGCATTTACCTGTGTGTTAAGATGCCCCATATCATTAATCACACAATAAATATATGACAGCTGGATAGAGGGTTTAGGGATGATAGATATATAGCGCTACCTTTTTGTTGCAATTATGTATAACACACAAACATATTAGTTATTCAATTTTTATTCCGCAGCTCTCCAGTGTGCAATTTCAGGAATCTGGTTGCTATGGTCCAAATTACCCTAGCAACCATGCACTGATTTAAATAAGAGACTGGAATTTGAAATAGGAGAGTCTGGAATAGAAAGATGATTAATAAAAAGTAACAGTAACAATATATTTGTGTCCTTACAGAGCACTTATTATTTTTTTAGATCGGGTCAGTGACCCCCATTTGAAAGCTGGAAAGAGCCAGAAGAAGAAGAAAGCAACTAATAAAAAAAAAAAAACTATAAAAATTGGTGACCAATTGAAAAGTTGGATCTGTTATCTGCAATGCTCAGGATTTCTGGATAAGGGATTTTTCCACCATACCTTAAGTCTGCTAAAAATAATTTTTATTTTAAATAAACTCAATAGAATTGTTTTGCATTCAAACGGATTCATGCAGCTGGGTTAGAATGAAGACCAAGGTACTGTTTTATTATTACAGAGAAATTTAGAATTAGAACTGATTGCTGATTATGGATTCTATCCCGTACTTTGGCTTTCTGGATAATGGATCTCCTGATAAGGGATTCTATGCTACTACAAAGCTTTTAAATGTAGTAAGAGGTCATACTGTAGTAAAGCAGTAGCCAAAAATGTTTTTATGAAAGTAAAAAAATCTTTATTAGGACATATGTAAGCCTGATGCGTTTTGTGCCTCAGCTGGGCACGTATTCATAGGCTAGTGGTCTCCCCTGTTGTACAATCCTTATAAAGGGGTATTGACCAATTAAAATGCATTACATCATGCTGGTCCTTGACCAATCAAGAGAGGCCTCATTACATATACATGGGCTAATAGAGGTATAATTACTGTATAGCAACGTACTGAGCTAATCTAATAGAAGCATGCATCCATTAATAGTAATATATAATATATAGTTTTTGTATAATACATATTTTTCGTTATTTTTTGTTAATTTTTTGATACATATTATGTTTTTTGCCAATTTTGTGTCTAATTAGATGTACGTCCTTATTGCATATTACTATTACTGGATGCATGTTCCTATTGGATAAGGCTCAGTACGTTGCTATACAGTAATTATACCTCTATTGGCGCATGTCTATGTAACGAGGCCTCTCTTGATTGGTCAAGGACCAGCATGATGTAATGCATTTTAATTGGTCAATACCCCTTTATAAGGATTGTACAACAGGTGAGACCACTAGCCTATGAGTAAGTGCCCAGCTAAGGCACAAAACGCATCAGGCTTACATATGTCCTAATCAAGATTTTTTTTTACATTTTTGGCTACTGCTTTACTTCAGAATGACCTCTTACTACATTTGAATGCTTCGTATTTTCCTAAAAATTGGCAAGCCCTAGGACTGGGGGTTACCCTGGTAAGAGATCATCTTTTAATAAAACTTTCCTTTTTGGATTTAGTATATTTCATTATTCATTTGTTTAATTTTTGATTCTGGACTTTACCCCAAAAAAATGGAGCTACACACCAGCACATACATGATTCTGTGCTACTACTCACACTAGACTTCCATGGTTAGTGCAATGGCACTATAGTAAGATCATGGCAGACGTCAAGTACAGAATACTTATATATCACTCATAGCGTTGCACTCTGTGGGTTCAAGTGTTTAGTGTGTGGTGCTCTAAGGGGGTTCAATTAATTATAGAGCTTACTTGTTCTCAGTACTCAAGGCTTACTTAGGGCAGAGATTTGGGGAGATTTAGTCACTAATCTCTCCGAACTGCCTTCCCATGCCTTCCCGCTGGGGAGATTAGTCGCCCGAGGAAGAGGAGACTTGTCGCTGGGTTACGAATCACCCCAAATCTGAGTGTGTGTTTCTGCCCTAAGGCTTCTGTACTAAGATGGTGAGGTATTGAGATATAGTATGAGTTATTTGCACCTTCCCCACCAGTTGGTTAACTATGACCAACCCCTGCACCCTCAGCCTCCAATGGAGACTCCCTCCACCTTTACCAGCCACTCTCCTGTCCAGTGTAAGTATAGCGAGTGGCAGGTGGGTGCCACATTTCAGTGCACAGTTGTGGGGACTAATACTATCATTCAGCAGACCCCACTGAGAAGGTTCCCCACAACCTTGGGGTCTGCTGTATGGTAGTTACACCACAGTTACTCACCTCCAGAGGTTACAACAGTGAGATGTTCCTTGCATTCACAAAGTGAAAGCAATAGAGTTGCACCTGTGTGTGTGTATCCGAGGTTCGGTGATTGAGGGGTGCTGCACAGCTGGGCATCTCTAGGTACATCCATGATAGCACTGGTGTGGTGTCAAATGCCATGAGCTACATATCAATTGTTGTGAGGTGCAGGGAGTAGTTTACATTTGCAGTGGCCATGGGGACAACTGCTACAGGTGGGATCTACGAGTTGCAATGTTGCCCCTTAAAACTACAACACTTGTATACATATATGCATCTGTTCCCCTATATTCAAAATCAATTGAGTAAGTCAACAACCATGAAAATAGCTCCTTGCTCCATACCTACAGATGGAGCCTAGAGTATAGCAGATGTCTGAGCATTGGTAATCAGTCTCCTTCCCTTCACTATCTCACCAGCATTATCCCTGCTCCATGTCTGCGGGGGCCACCAGTGCACCAGAAACCAACATTTAGGAATCACTCCTAGGAAAACACTCATTAAACTGAGTGTATGGAGTAAGTACTTGATGTTACACTGTGGTTACAAAAAGTTGGTGGCTGATGAGTCGATATTAAACATTTATATGACCTTTTCCTATTAAGATATTTCGTTTTGAGTTTTTTCCAGAGAGAACAGAGCGGCCGTGAGTCATGTTACCCCACACACAGCAGAGTACATGGTTGAGGTGTGAGTGGGGCCAGTAAATCTGCTTTTTATTGAGGGAAGAGACACAAATAAGTAGAAAACAAGAATAAGTGATGTGTGCGGTGAGGCCAAAGGAAGCCCAAGCAAAAAACAGCCCCTAAGTGATAGAGCAAAGTGAGGGAGTCCCACAGCAATGTCTGTTACCCAATGTGCTTTGTCTTGGACAACGTAGAGAAAATATGGACAGATAAATACCTGATTAATATGGTCATTATGATTGTAGGAGGGTGCCGGGTGAGACTGGAGCAAAGCCGATTCCACCATTAAAGGTTTCAGAGGTTAATCTAAAGACTACTACGTAAACTACTGCTTTTCAGACTCGAACCCAATATTTGTTTTAGGTTTTCACTGTTTCAATAGGAAAAAGTCATTTGGAAACAATGGTTTCATTAGACATTGGAGAGCCTGGCAACTTCTGCCGGGGAAGCCCCAAGCCAAGGTTTCATAGTGTAGTGGTTATTGCATCTGCTTTGCACATAGAAAGTCCTGGGTTCACTCCTTGTTGTGACCAACCAATCAAAGTCAACAAAAAATCTATGTTCATTGTGCTGGGAAAATGCATATAACATGATCCAATAACATTCACTTGGGGTCGTTTATCAACACTGACCCATGGCAACCAATCAAATGGCTGCATTCATTGCTCTACCTGCAGCCAGCTTTAAAAAGATTGAAATTTTTTTTGGGGCTCCCCTCCTTCCCCCCTACATTTCCTAACTCATGGCAACTTAACTATACAGTGGGCACATGTGTAGGGCAAAATAAAAATATTATTTGCTGTTTTGAAGGTTTCCCAGGCTTGTGTAGTGATGCTACATATACCTCCATTGTAACTTCAATTTGGCCGTATGCAAATTAAGCATCGCTAGCGTAACTTCGCTTTGCTTGGCTAATTAACGCTAGCACAACTTCGCAACCTTACACTTCCCCTGAGCACAACCGGATTTTAGTGAATTTGCGTAGCGCTTGCGAAAATACGCCTGGCGAAGTGCGGTGAAGCGGACACTGGCGCAACTACGAATCTTAGTGAATTTGCCCCTTTATATCCTGGGTTCAATTCCCAGTGAAACCAGTCTTTTTTCTTTCTCAAAGTGAGCAATCAAAGAAGTACAACAGAAAGTTGGTCAAAAGCACAAAACTCAAAGCTGCATCACATGGACAACTCTACCTTGTCATTAATCAGACTTAAGGTGGTCAAGAACAACATACTTTGCCATGAGATGTCTGATGAAATATACATAAATTAGTCTCACAGACTCTGCCTCTCTGGATTGATTTGGCAACTTATCGATCCTTGTCTGTGTCACTTGATTTCCTGATAAAAAGATTCTTTGCAGACTGATGAGAACAGTTGAGCTGACCCATACTCCTGTCTCTGACCCATACTCCTGTCTCTGACCCATACTCCTGTCTCTGACCCATACTCCTGTCTCTGACCCATACTCATGGTTCTGACCCATACTCCTGTCTCTGACCCATACTCCTGGTTATGACCCATACTCCTGTCTCTGACCCATACTCCTGTCTCTGACCCATACTCCTGTCTCTGACCCATACTCCTGTCTCTGACCCATACTCCTGGTTATGACCCATACTCCTGTCTCTGACCCATACTCCTGGTTATGACCCATACTCCTGTCTCTGACCCATACTCATGGTTCTGACCCATACTAATAGTTCTCACCCATACTCCTGTCTCTGACCCATACTCCTGTCTCTGACCCATACTCCTGGTTATGACCCATACTCCTGTCTCTGACCCATACTCCTGTCTCTGACCCATACTCCTGTCTCTGACCCATACTCCTGGTTATGACCCATACTCCTGTCTCTGACCCATACTCATGGTTCTGACCCATACTAATAGTTCTCACCCATACTCCTGTCTCTGACCCATACTCCTGTCTCTGACCCATACTCCTGGTTATGACCCATACTCCTGTCTCTGACCCATACTCATGGTTCAAACCCATACTAATAGTTCTCACCCATACTCCTGTCTCGGACCCATACTCCTGCCTCTGACCCATACTCCTGTCTCTGACCCATACTCCTGGTTATGACCCATACTCCTGTCTCTGACCCATACTCATGGTTCTAACCCATACTAATAGTTCTCACCCATACTCCTGTCTCTGACCCATACTCATGGTTCTGACCCATACTAATGGTTCTCACCCATACTCCTGTCTCTGACCCATACTCTTGGTTCTCACCCATACTCTTGGTTTTGATCCATACTCCTGGTTTTGACACAGGGCTGGTGTTTCCCGTGCTACTCGCATCACACAGCTATTACCACCCTTTGAGGAATCTAGGGTAGATATGGAGGTCAGCAAGTGGTCTCTGAAACATTTCAGCTCCATTTGTAATGATTGTTTCCAACAAAATGCTCATTAGTGGACTAAAGTGTTCTAGCCAGACCCCATTATTTGGATTTGGGGAAACCTATCTTCCAGTTTCACAAATTTTAAGTTTCCCAATGAAACCCATTTGTATCTGGAAGTACTTGCAAGTCTACAGTCCCCTGTCTGTCACCTGCACAGAATACATTGATCAAACCTTTCATTCAATTCAAGCCAATTACACTTGCTTCAAGAATAACTATAGCAACTGTACTGTTGATAACTAAACTCTATCTGTCAGGTACAGCCAGTCAGGGCCGTCATCAGGGGGGGACAGGGGGGGGAGTTGTAGGGGCCCCCGAGGGTAAGGGGGACCCGGCCACGCCACACTTACTTGATTAGCCAGACCCTCCATCTTTCTGAGAGCTGCTGACTTCGGGAAGGCATGGACATTTAAGGGGCCCTGGCCACCAATTTTCTTATAATGTGGGGGGGGCCCTGGCAACCAATTTTTTTTTTCGCACGTGGGGTCCTAGCCACCAATATTTTATAATGGGGGGGCCCTGGCCACAAATGTTTTTTTATGGGGGGCCCTGACCACCAATATCTTTTTATTTTTTAGTAACATGTGGGAACCCTAGCCACCAATATTTTTTTTGTTTTTTTACTGTGTGGTGGGGAGGGCAGACTTGTAGGTGGGGCTTGCGGTGGGCGCAGCCCAGGGGGCCCAGGAAATTTTATCGTATGGGGCCCTGCGATTTCTGATGGCGGTCCTGCAGTAGTATCCTGCTAGTAACTTTCTAGCTAAGAGGTAAGGGAGCAAATCTGTAGGGCACCATTAGCTTTGTATTAACCCATTGGTAACACAAAGCTCCAGTAGCAAATTTCACAATAAAGTGAACTGAACTGAAACTTTGACTCACATTTCATGTTTGTCCTCAAAAATCATATTGAGAAATGTGTTCAGCTTTTTGGTGGCATAAAACAGACTTTTTCAGGTCACAGAAGTCTCTGTAATTCAAGTGCAGGGCGAGGACTCCCTCCAGAGGATCTACATTGTACTGCAGTTTAATACCCAACACTTTTATTCTAAGTAATTAGTTGTCTTTATAGGGGTGATTAATTGATGCCTGGGGGTATTGAAAAGCAGCATTTTGAGTAGTGAAGTGTGGGGTAGAGCATGCGGCAATTTATATACACACACAAAAGACAGATATTCCCCTGTACCAGCACAATTCAGCAGGAACAGCCCCTAAGTTTGTTCATAGTCTGTACAGAGAGATCCCATAAAACTATGGCAGCATAGGTATTCCCTGTACTAAGCACAATTCAGCAGTAACAGCCCCTAAGTTTGCTCACAGTCTGTACAGAGAGATTCCATAAAACTATGGCAGCATAGGTATTCCCCTGTACTAAGCACAATTCAGCAGGAACAGCCCCTAAGTTTGTTCATAGTCTGTACAGAGAGATTCCATAAAACTATGGCAGCATAGATATTCCCTGTACTAAGCACAATTCAGCAGGAACAGCCCCTAAGTTTGCTCATAGTCTGTACAGAGAGATCCCATAAAACTATGGCAGCATAGGTATTCCCCTGTACTAAGCACAATTCAGCAGGAACAGTCCCCTAAGTTTGCTCATAGTCTGTACAGAGAGATCCCATAAAACAATGGCAGCATAGGTATTCCTGTACTAAGCACAATTCAGCAGGAACAGTCCCTAAGTTTGCTTATAGTCTGTACAGAGAGATCCCATAAAACTATGGCAGCATAGGTATTCCCTGTACTAAGCACATATGTATTATTTTATTCCCTTGCTTATAAAGTTTATCTGAGACAAACAAATGTATTTTTCACTATTTACTGTCTCTGTGTGTTTTCATTCTGCTCATTAGATAAATAAAACGTCTTTAATTGATACATAAGAGAATCCCCTCCCTGTGGCTTTTTTATCTGCTCACAACTGAAGATCAGAAGGAACATTCATGAAGTGGTCAGCAACTGAAAGGGCGTGGGGCTTCCCACAATTCACTAAGATCTTTGATTACCCAAAAAAATGAAAAATTATAGACACTTTTTGTTTAAAGGAGAAGTTCACCTTTAAAAGCTTTTAGTGGGTTATGCAATAAAGGTTGGACAGTTTGCTCCAGGTTTTTGACCCAAAGTAACCGATTGGATGTTTGTTTTCCGATATCGACTAGTAGATGCTGCCTGCTGATTGGTTGCTGTTTGATACTAGACCTCGTACAAAGTTTTTTTTACTCTTAGTTTGTTTTGATTGTCCAGTATAAATATAGTTGCTGGGGTCAGTGACCCCAAAAAACAGAAAGCATTTTAAGTTTCGGGCTAAGCTGCCTAAATTGCCTACAGCAAGGAAGAATAGAAAAGCAAGCGTTAGAAAAAACATTTTCAAAACTCAAGTATTTTCCTTCCTATTCTGCCTTTTTTAACTAAAATGTAAAATGCTTTGTGATTGTTGGGGGTCAATGACTCCAGCAACCAATGAAAGGGTTGCCTCATCTTTAAGTTAACTTCTAGTATGTTATAGAATGGCTACTTATAACCAACTTTTCAATTGGTCTTCATTTTCTTTTAATTATTAGCTCTTTCCAGCTTTTAAATGGGAGTAAGTGACCCCATATAAAAAAAAAAAAAAAAAAACAAATACTCTGTAAGGCTAAAAATTAGGGATGCACCGAATCCACTATTTTGGATTTGGCCGTACCCCCGAATCCCTTGCGAAAGATTCGGCCGAATACCGAACTGAAACCGAATCCTAATTTGCATATGCAAATTAGGGATGCAAAGGGGAAAATAATTTGTACTTCCTAGTTTTTGACAAAAAGGCATGCGAATTAGGATTTGGACTTGGTTCGGCCGGGCAGAAGGATTCGGCCGAATCCTGCTGAAAAATGCTGAATCCTGGCCGAATCCCGAACTAAATCCTGGATTCAGTGCATCTCTACTATTCACATCAATGCATGGTTGTTAGGGTAATTAGACCCTAGCAACCAGAATGCCAAAATTGCAAACTGGAGAGCTGCTGAACCAAACGTTAATAACTCAAAAACCACAAATAATAAAAAATGTAAACCAATTGCAAATTGTCTCAGAATATCCCTCTCTACCTCATATATATATATATATATATATATATATATATATATATATATATATATATATTACTAACCTCTGACTTTCAAGCTACTGTCACGTTGTTATGGTACTGAGAGCCTAGCAACTCTGTTGTGGTTAAAATTCCACAGGACAATAAGTAAAAATATGCAAAAAGAAATCATAGAAAAGACGAGTTGTCTTAGAATGTTTTTAGCTCCATCAAAGTTGTCCAACTGGAGGCCCTTGAGACACATGTGGCCCTGTAAGAGATTTTTAGGGCCCCTGGACAAATAAGAAGTCTTTATTGGCAAGTGCCACCTGTGTAGAGGATTTATCACTTGAAGTAGGTGAAATATTACATGTCCAATCAATGAAAATCCCAGGGCAAAAGGTTAATGCAAGACTTACAGTAGGAAATATTTCATTTATTGTCTAATAAGACGGGAATTATTGCAAAACAAAATAAATGTTCCACTTGCTTTTCACTCATTGCGACACTTGTCCCCCCCTCGAGAGTGGCCCCTTCTCATAAACATCCCCAGATGTAACGCTCATTCTTAAATTTAACGGCAACATTTGAGGTTTTGACTTTTTTTTCTTTTTTTTGAATGGAACTTCCTACTGCGAAACAGAACTTTCTGTTCAACTTCCTTCTTGAAAAGGAGCAGAGAAGAATCACATCCCGTCATGATCGACCAAAACCTCAGATGTTCTCCCTGAGGAACTTACTTCAGCAAATTAACAAACAAAAAAGGCACCTCAACGTGTCGGGAAACAATAAATCAAACTGAAGCAACTTTAACTCCTTCACTGGCCCCTGTGTAATATTAACTGAACCTCCAACACAGTACAGAATACAGTCATAATCAATCCCTACTGTAAAATCTATAATCAGTTGTGCTCCCATTGTACCAATTAATGTGAAAGAGGTTCACTCATGTATTATAAGGGATAATGTACCCCCTACTGTAAATGATAAGGATATTAGAAGTCACTGAGGGGTTGTTCTGTGACCATATAAAGACACAAGGCTGCAGGCTGAGTTATACAGGGAACTCTGAGTATCACTCATGTATTATAAGGGATAATGTACCCCCTACTGTAAATGATAAGGATATTAGAAGTCACTGAGGTGTTGTTCTGTGACCATATAAAGGCACAAGGCTGCAGGCTGAGTTATACAGGGAACTCTGAGTATCACTCATGTATTATAAGGGATAATGTACCCCCTACTGTAAATGATAAGGATATTAGAAGTCACTGAGAGGTTGTTCTGTGACCATATAAAGGCACAAGGCTGCAGGCTGAGTCATACAGGGAACTCTGAGTATCACTCATGTATTATAAGGGATAATGTACCCCCTACTGTAAATGATAAGGATATTAGAAGTCACTGAGGGGTTGTTCTGTGGATATATCAGTATCAGCCAGTCTAGTATTTTATGGTTCAAATACTCCGTGCAACCATGCAAAAGTGCAGACTAGATTAGAATATAAAGTTCTTAGTTGTATCTGCCCTTTATGACTTTTGAGCAGGCTGCAGTGTAACCCAGGACAAGTGCTGATACATCCCCTTCTCGTGTCACGTTAGTCAAAGAAAATGCAGAAACTGACATTTGACAGACATAAACATGTTCTCTTATTAGTCACTCAACAATCCAGCACCGGAGTGGAGCTTACCTCCCTGCTCATACACTAACACAGGCCCGATTTGCACAAGGGCAGTAACCCATAGCAACCAAACGAGTACTGCAGTTATTATATATTCTAGATATCTGATATACAGTGGGTGCTACAGTATGTTACTGTGACATATACATTTAACCCCCAATTAACTAGCAGAAGAGTAAGTATGACTGTGTGTAAATAAAAAGTGTGTCGAAAAGCTAAACCAAAAGGCCAGGTTGTGTAAATAAAGTCTACTAAGACTGAGCTTCAGCCAATAAAGAGAGGAATGCAGAAAAATGCAGCCAACCAGGAGAAGGCAAAGAACAGCAATGAGGGGCAACAAGGGACAATAAGAAACAATTTACATTAATAATGGGACAATGTTTTTCTATGGTCCCTCCAAAGCCAACATTGTTCCTTACATTTTCTTACACAGCCCCAGGGGTCGGGAGGAGTCGGCGTCCAATTTGGGCGCACCGGCATCCAATTCGGCGTGCTGCGTTAATTGTTCGGCAGCCCAGTTCAGAATTGTCCGAGGCCTGTTTCTGGGTCGCGGCCTGGCAGTTAGGGACCCCTGCTTTACCATACTTGAGTAAACAGCTCTAGAAGTTATGTGTTTGTTTAGGATAGCAGTTGCCATATTAGCTTGGCATGCCATCACTCCCTGCCTGAATCTCTCATAGCTCTGGGCACAGATTACAGCAGAGAGGGAAGGAGGAACAAACTGAGCATGCTCAAGCCCTAGCCCTGGAGGTTTAAGCTGAACACAGGAAGTCTGATACAGAAGCCCATGAGTACACAATAGAAGGAAAGAAATGTGGTGATTCTTTTGACATTAGTTTGAGGGGTTACTGGTGTATTTAAATAGACCTTTCTGATAAAGCTTACTTCATTTTAACCTTTCCTTCTCCTTTAATAGTACTGAACCTCATCACGCAAACTCATCATTACGGCCCTATTCTCCAATACCAAGTAATAAAAATACTAGTGGAGAAGGTAGGCTCGCATCATGTTTTCTCCTATTTGCTGGCAGAGATTTCTGACCAAGACCAGGACCATTTTAGCTTCAACTGTTGTCTTATCTGCAGTAGGAAGCCATGGACAGGAAGTAAAGCAGACAGACATGGTGGCCACCAACCACACTGTGCAACTTTACGTTGTTAATATTAGGTTCAGTTGTAATGGGAAGTGAGGGTGGTTGTGGTTCAGGATGGAGACTCGGCAGGGGCCCTATGAGGCTTAAAGTGTGGTCCAACACAGGAGACCTCTTATGGAGAGTTAAGTGAATGAAGCAATATCTAAAGAGAAATATGGTCATCAACGTATCTTACGCTTCAGCCACCTTTAGTGAATAGACCCCTGCATATTTGACCATGAATGCTCATTTTAAATACAAACAAAGTCAGGAACATCCTTGTAATGCCTTATCTTGCCCAGCCCTCAGCATTGCAGGCTCTTAGTTAGTGCGCATGGGTGAACTTGACCTTCATGTGAACG
Source organism: Xenopus petersii (assembly GCA_038501925.1). Lineage (NCBI taxonomy): Eukaryota > Metazoa > Chordata > Amphibia > Anura > Pipidae > Xenopus > Xenopus petersii. The sequence continues at coordinate 134,333,227 of CM076683.1, forward strand.
CACATGCTGCCCCATAGGATAAGGTAATAGTGCAATTCAAGCAAACCACAAGCAACAAGGTGCTTAGGAAGATTGGAAGAAGGTTGTTTTTCTGTTACTAACCACAGGCTGTTGTAAGAGTAATTCTTAGAACAAAACGTTGGGGAAACTCATAACAACTTTCCCTTTTGCCACTAATCCATTGTCCAACCGTCAATGAATGTGTATCATGAATTACATAACAATCGGGTTTCTACATTTATTTAAGTGATACATCAGGGCATCTGCGGTCGCGGCATTGATAACAACGTTTCCTCTGGAATAGAGAAGTTCATTGCTCAGATGTAACCAACGTGTTTCAATTAAATAACTACAGCACACTGAGTGCTACAGATACGTCATGTTTTTGAGATATCATTGTTACCCATGGGCTTTTATCTGGAGCACATGGTACTGTCAGCCATTGCATCAAAAATTATTAACTTTATAGAAAATTACAGCAGTGTTTAAAGAGTTATACAATACCCATGCTATGTAGACTCCCATACCATCTAGACTCATGGAGATAAAGTATCCCTATGACAATAACATCCAAGAGTCAAGAGTTATTGTCATTTCATCCATATACGTTTGTACAGTACACAGTGAAACAAAACAACGTTCCTCTAGGACCATGGTGCTACACACAACATAGATGTACCGGACAACAGACAAAAAGTGCAAGTGCAAAAATATGCAACTCCTGCAAGACAGGACAGTACAGTGCAGGGACAGGAGAAGACAGTGCACACTCAGCAGATGGAATATGTTAAGTAAATAATGCTAAACGTCAGACATGATGGGTGTATCATTGTGATATGATAATAGTAAGAACATGATCAAGAACATGATAAAGTGCAGATGTGCTCATAGAGAACAATTGTATCCAATGGTTATTTATTTATACAATGGCGTACAGTGCCTGTGTAATGTTGTGGTACATATTAAGGTCAGATGGAGTGTGAGAGATCTGTCCGGTCCCTGAGTATTCAGGAGCCTTATGGCTTGGGGGAAGAAACTGTTACACAGTCTGGTAGTGAGGGCCCTAATGCTTTGGTACCTTTTTCCAGATGGCAGGAGTATGAACAGTGAGTGTGAGGGGTGTGTTGGATCAGCCACAATGCTGGTGGCTTTACGGATGCAGCGAATGGTGTAAATGTCCGTGATGGAAGGAAGAGAGACACCTATGATCTTCTCTGCTGTCTTCACTGTCCTCTGTAGGGTCTTGCGCTCCATGACAGTGTAGTTTCCAGCCCAGACAGTGATACAGCTGCTCAGGATGCTCTTGATAGTCCCTCTGTAGAAGGTTTTGAGTATGGATGGTGGGAGATGGGATTTCCTCAGCTTGCGCAGGAAGTAGAGGCGCTGTTGAGCTTTCTTGGCTAAGTAGCTGGTATTGTGAGACCAGGTGAGGTTCTCCTCCAGGTGGTCACCAGGGAATTTGGTGCTTTTGACGATCTCTACATTAGAGCCGTCGATGTACAGTGGCAGGTGGTCACTCCTAGTCTTCCTAAAGTCAACAACCATCTCCTTTGTTTTGTCTACATTGAGAGACAGGTTGTTGGCTCTGCACCAGTCTGTTAACCGCAGCACCATCCTCCTTAAATATTGAGCCATTAAGTTGTATGTTCTTTTGTTCTTGATTGACCATCCCGGACCACTCATCTGTCGTCTGTCCACCCTTGACATTAATAAATCTCTGTTTACGTTGTGTACTGTATAACCCCTTTGTTGACTGATATTTTCAATCGACTTTTCCACTTTCTGCCTGTTACCATCTCAAAACACATCTTCTTCCTCATCTTGGCTACTTTTCTTCTGATCTTCTGGATTTAATATGATTCAGGTCCCTTTAAGTCAAGCAACGTTTATCCACTTTGGGCTCTCTCTAAGAACAAGACTATTCTGACACAAGAGACTTTCCAGATGCACGTACAAAATTGATGCGGACAAATTTTTTCGTGAATTTTTAGCCGTTTCGCGAATTTCACGGGAAATTCGCTAATTTTTTGTCGAAGCAAAACAGGGGTAATTCGCCCATCACTAAAAGCTACATATGAAAGCATAAATGTGTATTTGCTGTCCTAGATATTCTTGCAACTATGATGGAATAACTGATACACCGATTTTTTCCAATATGTGTGAATTTCATGAGAGGGCCCTGAACAACGGTTGTCCCTTCAAAGAGGGTCCTAGCGAAATATTGGACTTTAAAGTGGTAACAAGGATCTACAATTTTCTTCCAAGCCAACTAATTTAATAAAGTTAGCAAGAATGTATTTTTTGCCACGGAAATCCACAAAGTGTTAGTGAGCAGAATGTTTCTCCCAAGCCACTGGTCGGGGACAACTGCCCAAGAGTGACCCAAAATCTGGTCATAATGAAGCATTTGTTGCCTTGGAAATTGACTGTCTATTTACATAACCCATCACATGGGGGAATCCCATAAAAACAAAGAAGTAGGGTGCAAATGCTACATCGTATGTAGCAGCTCAATGCAACCACAGCCTGAAGATGTCCCCAGTTGCTATAGAGTTGCTATAGAGGTTAGAATTATTCTTTTCCCCAGCAAAACTGGAAAATACATGGAATGAAAAATGTGTTCATTTGTGTTGTTGCTTCTTACAGTCACTATGAATTTTCCATCTTTGTCTGATGGTGTAAGAGCGCCTCTTGCTGTCTGGTTAAAATAATTTTTTCCTTTCTCATAACCATTACTCATATATCCTGTATATACTAAAAGTGCAGATATTATTTAAGTATTGCATGACTCCTGGTAGATCTTAACCCTTCTCTATTTTTGATGTCAGAGGGAGAACTGATTTAAATGAAGTAAAGTCCAATATACCATGGGGAACATGGAATATTTATGGCATCTAAATGAGGTTAAAGAAGCCTTTAAATCTCCTTGAATTAAAACTGAGACTTGGAAATAAGTAATGATTCGCTAAAAAAAGAGAAGCAAATGTGAGTAATTGTGTAAATGTTCCATGGGCCAACTAAATGAAATTCACGTTTTAGTTGGTATCTGCATAATGGGTAGGGATGTGCTGAAATTGAATTCTTATAGGAGTGTTTCTCATTTATGTAGGGATGATTGGATGAAATTACAGTAGGTTTAGCCCTGGAACTATAGATATGTCAAGAGCACCCAATGGCGCTCTGCTCCTTTTCGGCGCCGTGTCCAAGATGGCAGCACGCATAGCCGCCACGTGGATAGCGGTGCCAGCGCAGTAATGCCGGCTTGCAGACATGTGACGTCTTTGCGTCAAGTCTGGTGCCAAAATTCGAAATAAAAGGATGGCGATGGCTAGACCCTGATTCTGATTCTTGCTGCCTGCCTATTTGAACTCTTGACTGAACTTGACTACGCTTGACCCCTTTGGATACCGCAAACTTGGACTTCAGCTAACCCCTAAGCTTCCTCCTTGGTCCAGACTCTCTGCTGGTAGCCGATAGGCCCCCTTACAAGATGACAGGGGGTCCAACTACAATACAGCACCAGGTGGTAGAATATAGGACAAGGGCAGGAGCTTGTTTCAGGCACTTGAATGGAAAGTGTTGGGGTGGTGCTGCAGACCCCTAGTTTATGGGAACTCAGTGCACGAAGCAAAGTGTGTATGAAGACCAGTTGACAAATCAGGGTGCTGTAATTAGTTGAGTCAGTGTTGTCCAGGAGTACAGTGACCCTAAGTCACCCCAAGGTAAGGTCTACCATATTAGAATTCTCCTGGAAGAATCAAATGAAAGTCCAAAGACAAAGAGAAGAGAATCCCGGTGAGTCAATTATTGTGGCTGTTGATTATGGTTCTATTGAGCTGCATGCTAAATATAAGAATGAATCAACATTAAATACACTTTGGCCTAACGCCAGTAATGTCATCATTTGTTTTCATTAAACTTTATTTTTTTTAATACAAATAACATTTCTCTGGAACGTTTATTTACGAGTGCAGGATTTTCTTTGTCAGACTGGTCACTTTAGCAGACAGGAACAAACTGAAGACTGATGAAGTTCTACATGTCATTAGGTTTGACCAAGGTCTGGGATGAGGTCAATACCCGCGTCCAATAACTACACATGAGACACTAGTGAAAGGGGAGAAGGGGATTTAAATTAAACTATAAATAAAAAGGTCCAGCCAGGGCAAACAAATGACAACTGCGGGGACTCAACTAGGTGTTCCCCCAACAATATCTATCTTTAAGATAACCCCAAGCTGTCTCCATGCCTCATGTAATATCTTAAGTTGCGAATAGGTTAGTAGAAGGTTGTGATAGAACCTCTGGTGTTTCGGTTGTAGAGGCAGAAGAGTCCCCACTGTGTCCATTACTTGAACTTATTCCCAACGTTTTTCCAATACATTCTGGTTTTCTTTTCCAAAAGAACTGCCATTCTTTTTGCCCAGCATTGTTATTATAATTGCCCGAGTCATTGCTGTAATTTTAACCTAGCAAGCAGGTGCGGGTCTTCCCTAATGAGAATATCCAACAACTGCTTGTTTTATTTAGTTTTAGTAGACAAAATTAGAAACCCAACGTCTTATGACCACAGTTCACCAAGAGTTACGTTCATGACTCTCTTTTACGTTCTGCACAAACATTCAGTTCTGCCTTCTAGATTAGGGAGTAATGGAGGCAGGTCCGGACTGAGAATTAAAATAGGCCCTGGCATTTCAGGTACATAGAGGCCCAAAAAGCCCCCACCAATACTGACTTTCTATGGCACCTTATAGCATTTGCCAGAGCCCACAGATTGCCAGTCCAGGCCTGAATGGAGGGAATGCACAACACTTTACCCTGGTACAATTTGCCCAAGATGTACAACTTGCTCTACAAGGCTTGCACCTAATGACATGGTGATTTTTGTACAAGAAGTCAAGTGCATTCCCTTTCCCTTCGGGATCAGAAAAAAGGAGTAAAAATCACTATTGAGAAGACCCGCGGCCAGACCAGCGACCCGCAAACCCGCAGAACCACGGACCCGCGTCTATACCCGCACCCAGAACTTCTACCCGCAGGGTACTGCAGGTTTTTGTGGGTACCCAACCCTCTGCAGGACTCTAGCCCAGTATTGGTGTTTTTTTTTTTTTTACAAGAAGTTTTCCTTCAAGAAGCTGCTGAGATTCTGAGGGTCTGGTGTAAGCGTTCTTTCTTCCCTCCCTTAAAACTTGCACTGGTCAGCAGCCTGCAGAAAGGGTACTGGCTTTCACAACTAAATGATTTCAGGGTCCCCTTCCCCAATATCCTTTGAGAAGGTGACTTACGAGGCATCTTTCACTGCTCAGCCCCTAGCAGCTGTGAGTTCCGCTGTCACTAAGATTACACCCTTGGAATGTCTCCTATTCCATCCCTAGTAAAAATATCAGGTTTATTTAGAAGTGTCCTAACCACATGAATAAAGTGGCCGGCACGTGTAACTTTCTGAATGTCATCTATAGTCCTCTTGGCCATTCCTTTTTTCTCTCTCTATCAAAAAGTGAGGATCCGTGTGCTGGAGTCAACGGCAACCTAAGAGAAATCTTATGCCACTACGAGTTCATGCAAAGCAGTGTAACGAGAGACGGCACATGGCAATGAGCACAAGCAACGATAAATCTCCAGAGTAAATATATCCATTTCCAACTGGCATGTGCTGGAATGATCCAGGGAAATCACTTAGTAGGTTGATCTGAGTCAACAAGAAGTCAAGTGCATGTTGGAAAATTTGCAGGGATTTAATCAATTGAATCTGAGATTATCGCTTCATTGTTCCAGTTCGATGCAATTGGTGGAAATGCCGTTCCTTATTTATACAAGAGACCCTGCATACCATTAGACGTTAAGCACAGAGACCTAGTTACAGTTAATGTGGGTTGATAAGACAACTGACCATCAGGTTTAATGCCTCCTGGTGTTCCACAACCTCACCGACCTCATTGTGAAGAATCATTTTCGCTGTTTTAAATTAAAAATTCCGTTTCTCAAGTCTAAATGGGGGGGGGGTGAGTTGCCCTTTTATCTGTCTATAATGTCTTGCAATGTACTTGTAAAGGGTATTCATGTCCTCTTGCAAATGCCTTTTCTCCAACCCCAACCTAAATAGTCTTTACTCAAAGCTTCATTTTTCCATTCATTTTAGCAGTTTAGTTGCACTTAGTCTCTACACTCCTTTCCAGCTCAATTATATCCCTCTTAAAGGAGAAGTAAACTCTTTATTTGAAAAACCACTACCCTACATAGACCTCCTGCCTCCTGCCTCCCCCCCAGCCTAGCTTCTACCCTAACCCTAACTTTTTACTTTTCGCGGGCGCCATCTTCTTCTCTTCGGTCTTCATTGGGAAGTAAGTTCCGTATTGACGCATGCGCAGTTGGAGCAGCCTTCGGGTTTTTGTCAACTGCACATGCGTCGAAAGTCATGATAATTGCCGAAGCGACAGAAGAAGACCCGATGAAGACAGAAGAAGAAGAAGATGGCGTCCGTGAACTCTGATGCCATAAATCTGTACTGAGAGGTAAGTAAAAAGTTGGGTGCATCTGCCTGGGGTAGCAGCTAGGCTTGGGGGGAAGAGGGAGGGGGTCTATGTATGGTAGGGAGTAGGGTTTTTTTTAATAAGGGGTTTACTTCTCCTTTAAGGACTGGAGTTGCTCCTCAACTATTTTTACTTCTGAATAATGCTCATAGGTCATACCCTTATTTAGTGTATAACTAGAATTCATGTTATTTTTGCCCATAGTCATGAAATAACTCTTTTATGAATTCACTTGCACCTATAAACATTAGGACCCCAGTGCAAGACTAGATTTTGCAACAGACAGAGCAATAACCCATAAGGCACGATAATTTTCACCTTTTTGGATCCATTAAATGACAACCATCCGCTCCATTTATCTGGTGGTCACTACATGAAACTTCCTGGTGTAGACTTAGGGCATCACTTATTACAGGTTGTGAAAAACCTAGTGTGGCATACAGCTGAGAAGAGTTCTTTTTGTTCTAAAGACACTCCAGTGTCCATCCAGTGTCCGTCATTTCATGTTCCCTTGGGTGCTGGACACTGACCACTTCTGGAATGTTGTAATGGACTTATAAACACAATTTACCCTATGGGAGAGAACAAAGGTTATACCAGCCTGAAAGTGAGAGAATTGCTGCTCAGACTGCAAGGTGAGACAGTTAAAGGGCATGTAAATTCTAAAATAGAATAAGCCTAGAAATGCTGTATTTTGTATACTAAATATAAACATGAACTTACTGCACCACAAGCCTAATCAAACAAATAATTTATGCTTTCAATGTTGGCTACAGGGGGTCACCATCTTGTAACTTTGTTATACATCTTTGCAAGACTAAGACTGTGCACATGCTCAGTGTGGTCTGGGCTGCTTAGGGATCGTCATAAACAAAGCTGCTTGAGTTCTGCATGGCTGGGAAGTAAGGTGGGGGCTCCCCCTGCTGTTCATAAGTATGATTGTTTCCCTGCTCAGCAGTTAGGGACCGTCTGACAATTCCTATCCACAGCAGTAAATGAAGGGAGAATTTCCCTGTATACAGTCAGGTTTCCTCTAACAATGGTACATATTTTTTAATTAAAGTTTATTGGAGATAGGTTTCTTTTTCATTAAAGAAAGTAAAAATGGGGTTTTATTTTTTTTCCTTTACATGCCCTTTAAAGGAAAGAAAAGTGTAAAGAAAGTATTAGTAAAATAAGCATGACAACCCTAAGGCTTTAATTCTAAGCACAACTGACCTATCCAATTGGCCACCTCCATGGGCTGACCAGTGGAGTAACTTGAGGGGGACAGGCCCTGGTGCGTGACGCGCAGCCGGGCCCCGCCCCCCTCCATTCGGCTGCATTTGGCCATATTTGTCAGTGGAGTGTGAGCTGCCGGGGGGCCCTGAGGGGGTGCGGGCCCTGGCCTGCTCCCCCGGTAGTTCCGCCACTGGTCACAAGTCCCAGAGGACTAATTACAAGCCAGATGCAGCATTCAGAGATCAATTGGGTTTGTTGGCAGAATTTGAAGGGGGGGGGCAAATTACAAAGCTGCCAGCACAGAGCCACATACTGTACCAATGAGAAGACTGTAGCTCAGCAAAGTTAGGCTGAGGGAAAGGACTTGTTAAGGATATTGTTACCGACTTCAGTCAACGTACAGCTGGTCATTATGGGCGAGTGCTTTAATCCTGGGAGCATTGTCATTATTTTAATTTGTTAAGAAGACCTATGATGTCATGTATTGGCATCACTTCTTGGTTCCTGTGAACATTGTCCCCATGGCTTATAAAATGGTATCAAGAAGCCTATGCAAGTTGTTACCTTGGTCACTTCAGTAAAAGCCCAGCTTTGCTTCTGATATGATTGTTCTGCAGTTGTGACTTGCTCCTTGACCTTCCATTTTTCTGGCTTCTGCCTCATCTGGTTACCTTGGTGATTGCTGAAAGTTTATACCTAGATTTGCCTTACCTCAAGGTTGTCAGACTCACAAGCTACTCCTCACTGCAGTGTTTAGAGTTCTGGTCTTCTTTTTCTTCTTTCTTTATTATTTTAATCACTTCTCCTTACATATTATGATCCATTCTTCCCTCCATTTCCTCTGTTATCTCTTAGAAATGGGGGAATGGCTATGGTATAGACATACAAGGCAAATAATTGGGTGAGCAGAAGGGCCCACTGATACCTGGGCCCACCGGGAGTTTTCCTGGTATGCCGGTGGGCCAGTCCGACACTGTACCTTATACTTACCACCTACCCTATAGCAATAAATAAGCACAGGGCTGGACAATGCTACTTAGGCAGACTTGGTACATCTCTGTGCATGAGAACTAAGGGTCACGGTCTTGGTCAACATAAATGACCCCTTATATCAACAACACCCCTATACTGAGGATAATGCAATGTTCACTTCAAGTTTTCTCTTGAGTATTGAAACTTAGGATTGGGCGGTCCAATAGCTGTTACCTAAACACCCCAAATGTCTACATCTTTCTTTCTAATTTATCTTTTTATTTCTACTTTACTTCTTTACCCCTTTCCACTTTCTTTCTAACAGATATAAAGTAGAAAGGCCAATGTCACTGAGGTTCTATCAGTCCCAAGCACACAGGCTCCCCCATCGTATATGTTTAGTATAAGAAAAGTGCGTTGAGTTAAAAAGTAACTACAGAAAGGCTCAAGCAACCCATGGGGGTGGGAAATTCCTGGGAAAGAAAGATACTTTCAACGGAACATTGCTTAGTGTTCAACTTGATCGTGCTGTTCAATAATAGGCCCTGTCTGAAGTTAACAGAGGAGAAATAGCCTGACATATCAATCATACCCAAACATTCTGTCTCTACAAGATCCTCTGTTTCATGGTGGCCTCAGCATTGGCACCTTATAAGTTCAATCTTGGGTGTCAAAGATCATCATGTAGACTTATTTCTATGAATTTCAATGCTTCAGTTCAGAACATGTACGTTGTGTGCCGTCCTTCTCAGCTTTCCTATATCCAGTGTTCTACTCTGGTTTCATTCCAAAGAGTGAGAGCTATCGCTTTCCGTACAGTGTAGAATGCTCCGAGCATGAGTTCATGGACCTATTTGAAGTTCTATTCTTAGCGCATGAATGTTCATGGCTGGGAATATGTAGCACAAATTCCTCCAGGTGTTTTATTTTGGGAGATAGTAACTTTTCCAACAAGCAAAGCCGGCAAAGTTTTAACTAATGACCTGCCGAATCCAGTGAGTAGCACAGCAATTTCTTTCTATATTATTTTATTCTTGTCTAACATTACTGGGAAATGAAATTATGATGAGAGGTTCATCAATGCCCCTTGAGCAGAAGAGATCTCTTTCCAACTATTGTTGGACAACTATAGAAATGATTAACTGAATGAAATATATTGGTGTGCTCACTTCTGCCCTGAATTATTTACGGAATATAAGTGACATCAGAACTTGGAAGTGATGTCACTGACAAGTTAAAAATTGGCAAAGCCCAGGGTTTCTGTTTATTATGTTAATAGGAAGGGCTAGAATTACATAGCTGGCACCCCTAGGCCCACTGATGTTCATTGTCCCAGTCCCCTCTCTTTTATTGGGCAAATTTTCATTATCGGGACCAAGCAATGGGGATTGGCGCACGGGAAATTTAAAAAAAACGATTTTATCTCTTGTGCATCCCCAGTGTTTCTGAACCAATGTGGTTGTGGTTGGGGAGAATGCTGCCCCCTAAAATCCTGCCGCCCCAAGCCTGGGCCTTGGTGGCCTTTCCACAAATCCGGGCCTGTTAATAGGGGTCCAAACCTTTTTTCCACCATGAGCACATTTAAATGTAAAAATAGCTGGAGAACAATACTACTGTGCAAAAATTTCCTGGGACTCGTGGTGACAATTATGGGCTTGGTAGCCCCTATAGCAGAAGATATGGCAGCCCACAGGCTTTGAGGAAACATAGGGGCTGTTCCTGCTGAATTGTGCTTAGTACAGGGGAATACCTATGCTGCCATAGTTTTATGGGATCTCTCTGTACAGACTATGAGCAAACTTAGGGACTGTACCTGCTGAATTGTGCTTAGTACAGGGGAATACCTATGCTGCCATAGTTTTATGGGATCTCGCTGTACAGACTATGAGCAAACTTAGGGGCTGTTCCTGCTGAATTGTGCTTAGTACAGGGAATACCTATGCTGCTATAGTTTTATGGGATCTCTCTGTACAGAATATGAGCAAACTTAGGGACTGTTCCTGCTGAATTGTGCTTAGTACAGGGAATACCTATGCTGCCATAGTTTTATAGTATCTCTCTGTACAGACTATGAGCAAATGTAGGGGACTGTTCCTGCTGAATTGTGCTTAGTACAGGGAATACCTATGCTGCTATAGTTTTATGGGATCTCTCTGTACAGAATATGAGCAAACTTAGGGACTGTTCCTGCTGAATTGTGCTTAGTACAGGGAATACCTATGCTGCCATAGTTTTATGGGATCTCGCTGTACAGACTATGAGCAAACTTAGGGGACTGTTCCTGCTGAATTGTGCTTAGTACAGGGAATACCTATGCTGCTATAGTTTTATGGGATCTCTCTGTACAGAATATGAGCAAACTTAGGGACTGTTCCTGCTGAATTGTGCTTAGTACAGGGAATACCTATGCTGCCATAGTTTTATAGTATCTCTCTGTACAGACTATGAGCAAATGTAGGGGACTGTTCCTGCTGAATTGTGCTTAGTACAGGGAATACCTATGCTGCCATAGTTTTATAGGATCTCTCTGTACAGACTAGAAGCAAACTTAGGGGACTGTTCCTGCTGAATTGTGCTTAGTACAGGGGAATACCTATGCTGCCATAGTTTTATGGGATCTCTCTGTACAGACTATGAACAAACTTAGGGACTGTTCCTGCTGAATTGTGCTTAGTACAGGGAATACCTATGCTGCCATAGTTTTATGGGATCTCTCTGTACAGGCTATGAGCAAACTTAGGGGCTGTTCCTGCTGAATTGTGCTTAGTACAGGGGAATACCGATGCTGCCATAGTTTTATGGGATCTCTCTGTACAGACTATGAGCAAACTTAGGGGCTGTTCCTGCTGAATTGTGCTTAGTACAGGGTATACCTATGCTGCCATAGTTTTATAGTATCTATCTGTGCAGGCTAAGAGCAAACTTTAGGGCTGTTCCTGCTGGAGTTACACCACTGGAAAGATCAATCTATATATTTTGTCTTCCCTCCCCCTATGTTTGCCATGGTAAGTACATGATCAAATTCGACATTTGATCATGGATTGTTCATAGGTTGGAGAATCATTGCATTGTCCCCATATTTCCGCTTGTTAAGCCGTTTAGGGACTATAATAAGACTTCGCTCATAGAAAGAGTGTTGTGGACAAATAACCTTTTCTCCCCTCGCTGAAATCCAATATGCACCCACCGCTCTTTCATTTCAGCCGCGTCATTACAGGATTAAAGGTTTCCCTTCCTTGGAAGGGAGAAAAAAAGCAAAGTTGTTTTATTTGTTCAATTATCAAATAATCTCTCTGGGAACAATATAATGACAGCTTTCGGTTCTGTCTTCCACATTCCATTCCCTCTATCAGCTCCATTTATCCACCCAAACACCTACAGGAAATCGCTATGAGGATAAAGGTCACCCATGCCCTGCGCTTGGCAGTAATTACCTGCTGTCCTTATAACAGACTCGGCCGAGGGTCCATTTTTGAAAGGAATTTCTAATGAAAAAGAGGAAATGAGATATTGAGGGGCAGGAGGCATCTTGTAACTAAGGGAAGATCATTATGGAAACAACATACCTGTAATCTCTTTGTCCTGGTGACGATAAGATTGCCATGTCCCCAAGCAGGGGAGTTTGAGAAGAAGGTATCTGGTAATGCAAGAAGGTTACAGTCTTATCTGGGAGGGGGAACGTTTATGAATCGAAGATGCCCAGCCTACAGCCATTCCTGTATCAGGGAGACTAGGGTGCAGCTTCTCTGTTCACTCACTTACTTAATTCTCCTGGACTCTTCTCTGTACATTTCATTATAATTCCTTCTGCAGTATTTCTCCTCCTTGTTCTCATATAGAAATGGAGAATTTGCATGGGAGAGCCACATAAGGCCAAGCAGTTGGGCCAGTGGGTAGTTGCACAACGACGGAATGAAGTTATATTTGGTTTATCTTACCCTTGTGTGTGTGTGTGAATGTGATAGGGACTAGATTGTAAGCTCCATAGGGGCAGGGACTAAGGCGAATGTGCAATGTCTGTAAAGTGTGCAAGGTACATTGATAATGCCTAATACTATATAAGAGTACATCTGCTGAGAGTTGCAGTTACACAAGTGGAGAGTTGCAGATTCAATATCCTTAGTCTAGTTAACCCCCCCCCACCCCAACCCGTGTTCCCAGGCTGTGTCCCACTGCAATTACAATCTTAAAATCCAATTAGCCATACACCAGTGATTCCCAATCCCATAGAATTCCTGAATTCCCAACAGATTGTTACAGATCCATCACAGAACAAAGACTAATGGCTGGAACCCCCCAGTATCTATAATGTGTTAGATGTGCCCGCTATATATTTAAATGCATTGGATCATTCAATTTACGCGACACCAGAGGGGGGTGTCAGAGGGATGTGCCCAGCAGAGACATTTATTATTCCCAATGTGACGCCCATTATACAGGGGAATAGAGATTGGGCTAAAAATTGCACTTTTCACATTGCACTTGTGATACATGAGTGTGTGCAAAGCAGTATCTGCATCTATAGTGGGTGGTGGGTGGGGGAGCACATTCCCGGGAACCTGCCCTCAGATTCGGATACAGAGCGATGTACCTGCCACCCACCTATGGCACCGACTGTAGTACAGGCTGTACCGTCTGATTGGACCAAAGGCAAAGCTCTCAACCCACCAGCATTAAAAATCAGAACTTGGGATAAAAATCTGCCCCAGCCGTTCTGACTCCTGTGGTCTGAGTGGACCTATTTGCCCCCATACATGTGTGTGTGTCTGTATGTAAGTGAGTGAGTGAGTGAGTGTGTGTGAGAGGGTGTGAGTGTGAGTATGTGTAGGCATGTGAGAGTGAGTGTGAGTGAGTGAGTGTGAGTGAGGGTGTGTGTGAGAGTGAGTGAATGTGTGAGTGTGTGTGAGAGAGAGTGAGTGTGTGTGTGAGTGAGTGTGTGTGACTGAGTGTGAGTGTGTTTGAGTGTATGTGAGTGAGTGTGTGTGTGAGTACATATGATTAAGTGTGTGAGCGAGTGTGTTAGTGTGTGAGAGTGAGGGTGAGTGACTGTGTGTGAGAGTGTGTGTAAGTGTGTGTAAGTGTGTGTGTGAGAGTGAGTGAGTGTGTGTGTGTGTGTGTGAGAGTGAGTGAGTGTGTGTGAGTGTGTGTCTGAGTGTGTGTGGGTGTGTGTGAGTGAGTATTTGAGTGCATGTGAGTGTGTGAGTGAGTGTCTGTGTTGAGTGCATGTGAGTGTGTGTGTGTGAGTGAGTGTGTGTGGGTGTGTGTGAGTGTGAGTACATGTGAGTGTGAGTGAGTGAGTATGAGAGGTGGAAGCCCATTGCCTGTGTGTGGTGCAGTTGCACGTGGGAGGGAGTAAAGTGAGGAGAGAGGACACAATCCTATCGGCATGGGAACCAGCGTTGAATGGGAGCACAAAGTAGCCAACAGATAATAATTATTTTCTGCAGGACACAAAGGGCCCCACAAGATCAGGTTATAATAGAGGATTAGGCCTTTGAGGACAGAAGACTTGAAAGTTGAGGTCAGACCCCCAACTGCCGCCCAGTTGCTCTGCCCCCCGTCATTCAGGGCCCGGCTCCCTCGCTACGTTTTCATCTGCTGGGGAAGAAGAAGCCGGAGTTGGAAATTCCAAGAAACAACTTTAATGAACAATTCCATGAAAACAAGTCATTAGCGAGGAGAAAGCACCACCCCCAACCCCAGAGGGGCCCCTCGTGAGAATAAATATGTTTGAGTATGAAACACATAAGTATTAGTTTGTTTCAGTATTTACATACGACATTGTGCCTCTCAGTGGTATTGTGAGAGTTGTAGTCCAACAAGAGCTGGAGGCTTCCATGTTTCAGTTATTACAGTTTTGCTAATGAAGGTGAATTGCCCTTTAAGCTGTGAGTCTAACTTCTCCCAAGGGACCTATTATCTTATGTTGTTACAGTTACTTATTTGCTTATCTCAAAATTGTTACAAAAGTATCTTATCTGCAGCTGTGGCTGATCTGGGCTCTCTGCCAAACGCCGATTAAATTAGAAACTTTGTTTCTTTTTCTGTCTGTTCAGTGCAGAGAAAAACGGGACTTTCCAGTACAAACGAGGGACTGCGGGTTGCGCTGTCAAAAGAGGGACTGTCCCTCTAAAACCTGGACAGTTGGGAGGTATGATTGTCAGACTCTTTCCAGCTTTTGAATGGGGGTCACTGACCCCATCTAAAAAACAAATGCTCTGTAAGTCTACAAATTTATTTTTATTGCTTCTTTTTATTCCTCATCTTTCTTTGCAGGCCTCTCCTATTCATATTCCAGTCTCTTATTCAAATCAGTGCATGGTTGCTAGGGAGGTCCCGACCCTAGCAACCAGATGGCTGATATTGCAAACTGGAGAGCTGCTGAATAAAAAGCTAAAAAACGCAAAAATTACAAATATTAAAAAAACAATTGCAAATTGTCTCAGAATATCCCTCAGTATCTCACTGACTTATAATGGAGCATTGGGTGTCCAATAAATAAGACGCCGGGACAAATAGAGGAAGAGGCAACAGCAAAGTATTGGGACAAAAGTCTGAGACAGTTCAGCTGAGGAGACGGAGAAGAGTCTTTGTGACAATGGCCGACACTATCAGCAACTGAACTGAACTCCTGCAGGATAAGGACAGACATGGAATTCCTTGTGATCTGAGCAAAACAAGTCTCATTATGTGAGTGAGTAAAAAGCATCAGAATCCACATTGGCTATTGAGCCCAGAATTACTTGTGACATCAGATAGTGGAGAATTGATGAAGGGCATTAACTAGACAGTGGCACAAAGATACAATAAGTGGGAGGCCACGGGGTCAGAGGAGCGAGTAACAAGCACAGAGTATGAGAGTAATGAGAAAGTGTCACACGGGAGAATGAAACGAATGACGTTTGTGTAGAGGAATCCTAAGCTTTATACAGGGGGGTAATAGTCTTTGGGAAGGGAGTGTGACTGTGGGATAGCAGGTATAGTAGGGAGAGATGGTGCCTATAGTAACAGTGGATAATAGTCTCTGGGAAGGGAGTGTGACTGTGGGATAGCAGGTATAGTAGGGAGAGATGGTGTCTATAGTAACAGTGGATAATAGTCTCTGGGAAGGGAGTGTGACTGTGGGATAGCAGGTATAGTAGGGAGAGATGGTGTCTATAGTAACAGTGGATAATAGTCTCTGGGAAGGGAGTGTGACTGTGGGATAGCAGGTATAGTAGGGAGAGATGGTGTCTATAGTAACAGTGGATAATAGTCTCTGGGAAGGGAGTGTGACTGTGGGATAGCAGGTATAGTAGGGAGAGATGGTGTCTATAGTAACAGTGGATAATAGTCTCTGGGAAGGGAGTGTGACTGTGGGATAGCAGGTATAGTAGGGAGAGATGGTGCCTATAGTAACAGTGGATAATAGTCTCTGGGAAGGGAGTGTGACTGTGGGATAGCAGGTATAGTAGGGAGAGATGGTGTCTATAGTAACAGTGGATAATAGTCTCTGGGAAGGGAGTGTGACTGTGGGATAGCAGGTATAGTAGGGAGAGATGGTGCCTATAGTAACAGTGGATAATAGTCTCTGGGAAGGGAGTGTGACTGTGGGATAGCAGGTATAGTAGGGAGAGATGGTGCCTATAGTAACAGTGGATAATAGTCTCTTGGAAGGGAGTGTGACTGTGGGATAACAGGTATAGTAGGGAGAGATGGTGCCTATAGTAACAGTGGGATAGTAGTCTCTGGGAAGGGAGTGTGACTGTGGGATAGCAGGTATAGTAGGGAGAGATGGTGTCTATAGTAACAGTGGGATAGTAGTCTCTGGGAAGGGAGTGTGACTGTGGGATAGCAGGTATAGTAGGGAGAGATGGTGCCTATAGTAACAGTGGATAACAGTGTCTGGGAGGGGAGTGTGACTGTGGGATAGCAGGTATAGTAGGGAGAGATGGTGCCTATAGTAACAGTGGGATAACAGTGTCTGGGAAGGGAGTGTGACTGTGGGATAGCAGGTATAGTAGGGAGAGATGGTGCCTATAGTAACAGTGGATCATAGTCTCTGGGAAGGGAGTGTGACTGTGGGATAGCAGGTATAGTAGGGAGAGATGGTGCCTATAGTAACAGTGGATATAGTCTCTGGGAAGGGAGTGTGACTGTGGGATAGCAGGTATAGTACGGAGAGATGGTGCCTATAGTAACAGTGGATAATAGTCTCTAGGAAGGGAGTGTGACTGTGGGATAGCAGGTATAGTAGGGAGAGATGGTGTCTATAGTAACAGTGGATAATAGTCTCTGGGAAGGGAGTGTGACTGTGGGATAGCAGGTATAGTAGGGAGAGATGGTGCCTATAGTAACAGTGGATCATAGTCTCTGGGAAGGGAGTGTGACTGTGGGATAGCAGGTATAGTAGGGAGAGATGGTGTCTATAGTAACAGTGGATAATAGTCTCTGGGAAGGGAGTGTGACTGTGGGATAGCAGGTATAGTAGGGAGAGATGGTGCCTATAGTAACAGTGGATCATAGTCTCTGGGAAGGGAGTGTGACTGTGGGATAGCAGGTATAGTAGGGAGAGATGGTGTCTATAGTAACAGTGGATAATAGTCTCTGGGAAGGGAGTGTGACTGTGGGATAGCAGGTATAGTAGGGAGAGATGGTGCCTATAGTAACAGTGGGATAATAGTCTCTGGGAAGGGAGTGTGACTGTGGGATAGCAGGTATAGTAGGGAGAGATTGTGCCTATAGTAACAGTGGATAATAGTCTCTGGGAAGGGAGAGTGACTGTGGGATAGCAGGTATAGTAGGGAGAGATTGTGCCTATAGTAACAGTGGATAATAGTCTCTGGGAAGGGAGTGTGACTGTGGGATAGCAGGTATAGTAGGGAGAGATGGTGCCTATAGTAACAGTGGATCATAGTCTCTGGGAAGGGAGTGTGACTGTGGGATAGCAGGTATAGTAGGGAGAGATGGTGTCTATAGTAACAGTGGATAATAGTCTCTGGGAAGGGAGTGTGACTGTGGGATAGCAGGTATAGTAGGGAGAGATGGTGCCTATAGTAACAGTGGGATAATAGTCTCTGGGAAGGGAGTGTGACTGTGGGATAGCAGGTATAGTAGGGAGAGATTGTGCCTATAGTAACAGTGGATAATAGTCTCTGGGAA
The DNA here is from genome assembly GCA_038501925.1 of Xenopus petersii. Classification (NCBI taxonomy): domain Eukaryota; kingdom Metazoa; phylum Chordata; class Amphibia; order Anura; family Pipidae; genus Xenopus; species Xenopus petersii. The sequence continues at coordinate 134,351,091 of CM076683.1, forward strand.
GGGAGAGTGACTGTGGGATAGCAGGTATAGTAGGGAGAGAATTTTATTTAAAATATTCAAATTACAATGAACATAAACAATCAGTCAGACTGTTACAATCAAATACAGAAAAAAAAAAAAAAAAAAAAAAATCAAAACATCACAAAAATTAAAGACCTTCCCACATTATTTTAAATGTTTCTGAAGATCTACATTCTCTTGTCTTAATAAACATAATGTCTCTGTATATCGCCTCGGTTACAGTCTCCACTGACAGATGAATTTGACTAGTAGTCAACCTGCACCTCATGTGCCATAGATGGTATCGTATTATCGCTATAATAATATACAGGGTCATCCTATCTTGATTCCCAGTTCTGTGACTTGCAATGATTCCATAGGAAAACTCAGAGAAACTTAAACTTTTAATCAGGTTCAGACTGAGCCGGTTAGCCACACTTTCTCTCAGGGAGCGTGAAACTTGACAATCCAGTAAGAAGTGTTCTTGTGACTCCTCTGTTTTGCATCCCCAAGGACATTCCCTGTCTACAATATTCAAATAACTCAGATTTCTCCTCACAAATAATTTGCCTTGTAATGACAGCCATGTGATGTCCCACAATTTTCTAGGCATTCTCCTATCATTCAGAAATCTGATACTCTCTTGTAACATCTCCTCCGGGCAATCTCTGATATTTATTGAGGACACAAAATGCAAATCTAATATCTTCCAATACAAAATTTTCCTTTGAAGAGATCTTAGGTCCTCAGAGCTGACACTCCATTTTTTCAGAATTTTTATTGCTTGTCGCAAATAGGTGGGTACAAGGCCTCCTCTTATCCTTACCTCTTTCACTCTGCCACCGAGTAACCAGTCTTTGATAAAAGGCGATGCCCAATCTCTAACACTGACTTCCCACAGAGACTCTCTCCCCTGCACCACCCCTCCAAAGTTAAACTTCAGAAAGATGGTGCAAAAGAAAACCACAGGACAAGGCATGTCCAACCCTCCCCTTTTCCTCTGCAGGAAAGTGATCCCCCTTTTTACTGGGTTGAGCCTATTCCCCCAAAGCATTTGGAAGAACAGGCTCTGGATCCGGGCATAGAAAGATTCTGGCAGCAAGAAGACATAAGAAACAAAGAGAAAAAGTGGAACCAGAAAAGTCTTGATAATGTCAATCCTCTCTCTATAGGTCAGCTTCCATGATTTCCAACGCTGAACCTTTGCCAGACCTGCATTCAGTTTATCTTCCCAATTTACCTTTGCCAGATCACCCTTCCCAAATTTGATCCCCAAGATTCTAACTACACCTGGGGCTATTGGAAAATTCTCAAGTTTAAATACTGGTTCTTTATCTAAAGCCCAAAAAGCTTCCGACTTTTCATGGTTGATCTGAGACCCTGAGGCCTCAGAGTAACTTCTGATGCACTCCAAAACCTTTCCCTCCTCCTCAGGTTTTGATAATACCAGAGTGACATCATCCGCGTATGCTATAGACTTGAAGGATTGACCAAGCGGAAATGGAACACCCTCAAGCCCACAATCCTGCAGCTTCCTCAGAAATGGGTCCAATGAGAAAACATACAGGAGCGGACTCAAGGGACATCCCTGTCTCACACCAGATTTCACCCAGAAGTCCTTGCCTTTCCAACCATTAATCAATGGGAAGCTCTTTGCCCCTTCATACAAAACTCTGATCCAATCTATAAATTCAACCGGAATGCCGTATCTAAGCAAAACAGCCCATAGATACTCATGATTGACTTTATCAAAGGCTTTTGCCTGATCTAGAGACAGAAAGTATTTACCCCACTGCCAAGCCTTACACCTTTCTAGTGCTTCCCTTAGTGAAAGAACAGCTCCAAAGATACTTCTACCTTCCACTGAGCAGAACTGAGATGCAGAGAGAAGAAAACCTGCCACCGTACCCAACCTCTGTGAAAGTATCCTTGCCAGAATCTTCCTATCACAATTGAGAAGGGCAATCGGCCTCCAATTCCCAATGTGCCTCGAATCCTTCCCCTTTGATATCAGAACTAAAGAGGAGTACTGCATAGATGGTGAGAGATGTCTTTCAAACAGGCAGGCGTTAAAGACTTGGGCTAACACTGGAACCAGATCTTCTCTAAAAGTGATGTAAAACTCAGCTGTTAAACCATCTGGTCCAGGAGCCTTCTTCTTCTGCTGTTTATCAATTGCCTGCCGCACTTCCTCCTCTGTTATCTCTGACACCAAAGGGGAAAAGTCCAAATTTGCAGTGTTAGAAATAGGGGTCGGCTTTAGGAAAGCTTGAATCTTTTCCCCATCCAAAGCCTGTTCTTTGTAAAGGTCAGCATAGTACGACCCCACAACCTCCAGGATACCCTCCCTAGATTCTTCTAAATTACCCTGCAGGTTGTAAAGACCATCAACCCGCTTTCTCTTAATAGTCTCTTTACAGTTCTGACAAGGGTCCGGAGAGCGCGAGGCTCCATAGTCCCTCTCCAGAACCAAGGACTTAAGCCGGTTGTACTGATGCTGTCTCAACAAATACTTAAGCCGGTTTAATTTTTCCCCCTCCTCCCCTTTCGAAACACAGATTTCAAGTTTCCTTCTCAAAGACTGGCTCTCTTTCTCTTTAGCCCTCCCCTTTTTAAAAGAGGCAGAAGTGAAAAAGGTCCGGAAAGAATCCTTAGCCGAGTCCCACCAGTCTGCAATAGAATCAAAGAAGTCCACTTTTGATATCTGTGATTTTAAAAGAACACCAAAACGCATCTTTACTTCTTCATCTTCTAATACCCCTTTACTAATACGCCATAAGCCCTTACCAGAGCCTGAACCTCCCAACCTACCAAAATGAAAGAAAAGACCTAAATGGTCTGAAAACTCAACCACTATCTCTTTAAAGTTTGAAGACAAAGCTTCTTTTTTAACAAAAATAAAATCAATTCTACTGCTTCTAGGACCGCACCTGTATGTGTGATGGCCTTCTCTCCCTTCACAGGTTGCTAAATCCTTCAAACCAGTATCTTTGATTAGTTCCCTAAAAAATAAACATTCATATTTTTTTATCTTCCCTGTCCTGTCCTTCTCACATAATACCTGGTTAAAGTCACCAGCGAAAATAATAGGTACTGAAGTGAAAAGGAATGGTTTAATGTCATTCAATAGAGACCTTCTCTCAGGGATTGCCTGGGGCCCATATATATTAATAAGCCTCACCAACTTCCCTTCTATCAATATGTCCAGCAGTAAACACCTGCCTAATTGAACATCTACCATCTTCTTGACCACAAATTGCTTATCACCTTTGAACAGTATGGCAACTCCCCCTGCAGGTTCTGTGGCTATGGACCAGTAAGAGAGACCCTCCCTCCACTCCCTCCTTGCTATCCTGATTTCATTTAGAGATGATAGTCTAGTCTCCTGCAAAAAGATAATATCAGCTGTCAATTCCTTAAAAAATTCGTAAGCAACAAACCGGGACTTTCTGTTCTTGATACTACACACATTAATGGTGAAAAAATTAATTGACAGATCCATTTCTCTTTTTGCCAGAAACCACACTACCGTCCCCTGATCTCTTCACTTGAACCCTAGGTCCTAAGTCAGTTTCCATTTCGTGTTCGTCTAAAGATTCCCATTCCAGATCCAATGACACATCATCTAGTTCTTTTTTGCTTTTTTTTCTGCTAGTGTCCTGGACCTGGTTTTTCCTTTTTTCTCTCTCTTCTTCTTCCTCCTCCATCCTTTCCACCTCCTCTGATTCTTCCACCTCCTCTGCCCATGACTTTCCCCCTAGTACTTCGTACCTGTTCCGATTTTCAACAGTCATTTTACCCACTACATTTTTTTTCTTGAATCTCCTTTTCCTGCTTTCCCTCACTGTCTTCCATTCCTCTGTTTTTTCCTCAGCTTTTTTTTCCTTACTAGAAACAGTTGTCACTTTCTTCTGGGCTATATCATTACCATGTATTTGATTGACCTGTTGCACCTCCTGCAAGTCTGTAACACCACCAGCCATGTCCTCCATTAATTGTTCCTCTATGTTGGGAACTGATTTTTTAACATTGCGCCAGGCCTCTGGGCAATTCCTGTAGGCATGGCCAGTTTTGAGGCAGAGATTGCACATGATCTGTTTGTCACATTCTTTACCAGTGTGACCAATTTCCCCACAAAAAGCACACTTCTTTACGCTGCATTTCCCTGCTAAATGAGTTCTGGCACCGCATTTGAAACAGAGTTTAGGCTGACCGACATAATAGCATACTCCTCTATCCTTGCCAATAAAGAAAGAAGTGGGTAGGTGCTTTTGAGAATAACCTTCCGTATTAAGTTTAACCTGTACCTTATACCCTCCTACCCACAGATCTTCCTCATCATATATTTTTACCAAAGGAGATAATACTGTGCATTGCCTTCTTAGCCAAATAAGAATGTCCTCTGCATGCACAGTCTCATTTTTTATTATTATTGTTACATTCTTGAGCTCTGGTTTGGATATTGGAATCACTTTAAAATTATGCCATTCCTTAGCATTTTTCTTTAAATTATATTGCCTCCAAAATTCCTCTAACCCATGTGACAGATTAAAGCTTAAGTCAAATTCTATATCAGTAATGCCAATCAATGCATAAATATCATCGGCAGTGAAACCTAGAACTTGTTTGATCAAATTTCTAGCCACAAATCTCCTACCTGGAAAGTCCTCCCTTTCACCTACCCATTTGATTTTAACCACATTTTTTCTCTTGCCATATTCTTCTTCTGCTCCATCCTCTACCTCCTCAAACAGATTCTTTTTCCCCCAAACACCCCCTGCTTGTGTATTCCCTGCCTCACTGTTTGAAGATACAACATCACTTTTGTTTGTGGATGACGCAACAACCTTTGAAAAAGACATTTTGCTTCCTACAATTTTAGAAAAAGACACAGAAGCCTCCCCACCTGCCATAGGAATGTTAGCAGTTTGCTCAGAAGAAACACTTTCTGTTATGACACTTTCTGTCTGTTCACAAACTGCCCCTCTCATAGGAAAAGCATTGCCTGCCTGCTCACAAACATTATCCAGCTGCTTTGAGAGATCAGAAACTTTTCCTTTTGACACAGAAACGTTACCTTTTGTCCCAGAAGAAGAAACAGCCCCATTTTCCTTTGCTGAAAGATCACTAGCAGATTGACTGAGAGACAAATCAGCCCCTCCCCCCATTGCCAGAGAAGCATCAGCAGTTACCTGCTCAGGTGAGCAATTAGGAACATTTGCATTTGCTGCAGAGGGATTAGTGGCTCGTTTAGAAATGGACAAGGCACCTTTCTCCTCTGATAACTTTGCTTTTGCATTTTGGGACTGTTCACAAAAAACATTTTCACATTCATTTTCTTTAAGTAATTCAGCGATCTTACATAGTCTTTCTGATGCTATATCCCCTCCCCCCCTTTTCATTTCCTCAAACCGTTTTTTGTTATAATATAGTTCTTTCCATGGTTCAATAACCTCCAAAATAGATTTGATCTGAATATCAACCTCCTCTAAATCTTTGTTTAAATAGGCCAGGTCTCTTATAGTCTCTGTTCTCTTTTGCCCCTTTAGCAAATTAAGATCTTTTATAAGTACGTCAATTCCTTTGGTGAGTGCAGATTGTTTGGTCTCTAAGCATTTTAACTCATTCAATGCTGTAATAATCTTATCATATTCAATTACTGCACCACACACAGAGTCTTTCTCCAGAGGGTTAGATAGACCCAATGTAGGGTTGGATTTCACAGTCTTACATGCAGTGTCCTTTCCAAAAAAAGAAAAATTGTCCACTCGCCCCCCATTTGGAGCTGTATCAGTCCCAGGGCTCCCTTCCCCCTCAGTCTCTGTAACACCAGTGTTCTCACCAGCCTCCTCCATATTAGAACTCACCAAACATTCAGAAGTTAGGATTTCATTATTCTGGCCAGATGATTCCATCAGCGCTGTTTCAGCTACTTTTCGCGCTATTGCTCCAGCCGTTGTCTCCATTGCCACAGTAGCCTCTAAATCTTGCGGTACCTCCTGTCCTCTTGCTGCCGAGACTTCACGCACTTCCAGGTCTAGCTCCTCCATCACTGCACCGCAGCTCCCCGCAGTAACACTGACTTCTGGAGCCTGATCCAAGACGCAGCTCTTACTCTCTTCGGCTTCACTGCATGAGGACAGCTCACTTCCCGCTGGCTCTTTCTTTGGAGACTTTGCTCTCGTACTTCTCCTTCTACGCTCAGAGGGAGCTGCCATACTGGCTTCAGCAGCCCTCCTTCCATATCCAAAACAGGATCTCTGGCTATCACCAGGGGTATTATTTCTCTTCTTCCTCATTATTGAGGAAAGAAGGAAATGTTTAAGCCAAAAAGAAAACAAAAAAAACAAAAACAAAACTCCCAATTAAGGGAAGAGAGAAGGGAAGGGTAACAACCCTGAACTAAACCCCCCAGACCCGCAAGGGCCTGGGAGAAACCTCACTTACACAGCACACTAGACACACGACCACTCAGTTCGAGAGTATAATCGTCTCTGGGAGAGATGGTGCCTATAGTAACAGTGGATAATAGTCTCTGGGAAGGGAGTGTGACTGTGGAATAGCAGGTATAGTAGGGAGAGATGGTGCCTATAGTAACAGTGGATAATAGTCTCTTGGAAGGGAGTGTGACTGTGGGATAGCTGGTATAGTAGGGAGAGATGCCTATAGTAACAGTGGATAATAGTCTCTGGGAAGGGAGTGAGACTGTGGGATAGCAGGTATAGTAGGGAGAGATGGTGTCTATAGTAACAGTGGATAATAGTCTCTGGGAAGGGAGTGAGACTGTGGGATAGCAGGTATAGTAGGGAGAGATGGTGTCTATAGTAACAGTGGATAATAGTCTCTGGGAAGGGAGTGAGACTGTGGGATAGCAGGTATAGTAGGGAGAGATGGTGTCTATAGTAACAGTGGATAATAGTCTCTGGGAAGGGAGTGTGACTGTGGGATAGCAGGTATAGTAGGGAGAGATGGTGCCTATAGTAACAGTGGATAATAGTCTCTGGGAAGGGAGTGTGACTGTGGGATAGCAGGTATAGTAGGGAGAGATGGTGCCTATAGTAACATTGGGATAATAGTCTCTGGGAAGGGAGTGTGACTGTGGGATAGCAGGTATAGTAGGTAATTCTAGTAGGTAAGTAGTAGGTGCCTAAAGTATAGTGTTTCCACCTCACCCCTTAAAAACTGAACACATATAGAATACACAGTCTGCATGGCTAATTAGCAATTAATTTAGATGCATGATGTATGGCTGCACATAAATCAGTTCAGTCTGCAGCTAAATTAATTACTAATTAGCCATGCAGACTGTGTATTCTATATGTGTTCAGTTTTTAAGGGATGAGGTGGAAACACTACTATAGTAGCAGTGGGATAGTAGCACAGGCAGGTAAGTTGGTCTTTGGTGAAACTGTCCCTTGGGAGAGGCAGTTACTACTATTAGTGATGTGCGAAAAAAATTGCCAGGTTTCACCACAAAAAGACTCCAACGGGTGAAAAAAAATTATTGTGTGTCAAAAAAAATGTTGTCTATTAACTTTAATACATTTGAAAAAATTTTCACAGTTTTGTGAATTTTCAGGGAAACTGGGCAGATTGGCCCTTTATTATCCATTGCTAAACAATCTCCCATCTGAGTGCACAGCAAGTGTCAGGTGCATAAATACAGCCTTTATGTGGCAGTTGAATAACATCTTTATTTTCCACTTGTTTCTCTCCCTGTGACATGGAGCTTGTAGTAAACAGCTGAGAGGGGGCGGCTACTCACTGTATGATGAAACCAGTTGCAATGGAACCTGCCTCCAAAGCTGAGCCTACACTGCCACCTAATGGCCAGAAAGGGAAGGTTTTGCTTATTTGATATTTATATAAAACTCAATTTACATTAAAGGATAAGTAAACCGTTAAAATAAGTGAATGTAAAATTGATGACGGGGCTATTCTAAGCACTTTTGTAATTTACATTCATTATTTATTTTTCTTTGATTCCAAGATATTAAGTGATACACATACTGTTGATATGAATGAATTTTGTTACAACAGCGCCACCTGCTGGTCAGTTTCTCACCAGTCTGACCACCAAGTGAATAAGTAACCCATAGTCACACTCCCTTCCCAGGAACTATTAACCCACTGTTACTATAGGCACCATCTCTCCCTACTATACCTACTATCCCACAGTCACACTCCCTTCCCAGAGACTATTATCCACTGTTACTATAGGCACCATCTCTCCCTACTATACCTGCTATCCCACAGTCACACTCCCTTCCCAGAGACTATTATCCACTGTTACTATAGGCACCATCTCTCCCTACTATACCTGCTATCCCACAGTCACACTCCCTTCCCAGAGACTATTATCCACTGTTACTATAGACACCATCTCTCCCTACTATACCTGCTATCCCACAGTCTCACTCCCTTCCCAGACACTATTATCCACTGTTACTATAGGCACCATCTCTCCCTACTATACCTGCTATCCCACAGTCTCACTCCCTTCCCAGAGACTATTATCCACTGTTACTATAGACACCATCTCTCCCTACTATACCTGCTATCCCACAGTCACACTCCCTTCCCAGAGACTATTATCCCACTGTTACTATAGACACCATCTCTCCCTACTATACCTGCTATCCCACAGTCACACTCCCTTCCCAGAGACTATTATCCACTGTTACTATAGGCACCATCTCTCCCTACTATACCTACTATCCCACTTATCCTTTAAAAAAAATATTTGTAATATCATACCGAAAATTGGATCTTTGTCCCATTGTGGAGACTGGGCAAATAACAGTTGGGCAGGTCATCATTTTTGCCCCAGTGCAGAATAAGTTGTTTATTGGATATAACAGAAAATACTCTCTACGTCTGCCACTCCCTACGGTGCCATGTAATGGCCAATATTAATGACTGGTGCAGGGCCGTGTTCTTTCTTACAAGTGACTTTGCTGTTCATTTCTCACCAGGAAAGGGTTAATGAGCTGTGGGAACTGCAGCTGTACTTTGCCTTTGATGCCATTTGTGTTTTTAGCTTCTTTATAGAATGTTATAAATAATCAGCGTTGTCCCAACTGTAAGAGGGGCAGGTGGGGGACTGCAGGTGTTTGGGACAGCTTTCCCAGGCTTCATACAGTGGCCACAATTAGAGTGTGAGCTCTTTAATATAAGAGGCAAGATCAGTGAGACTGGTGGAAGTTGGAGATATTCACTGAAAATTAAAGGGGACATTTGTCAGGGGACCCCAAAGTCTTCCAGTACATTGAAATTGCTCCTTATTTGGGCCTCGTGGGGACCCCTATATCTCCTGCCCCCCTCTCAGCAACTGCAGGGTCTGCGTCTTCTGTAGTGACACCCCCTGATCTGCTGAGAGACCCCTGCCCGTCTGGAAGTGACACGAGTTTCTGTAAAGTAGCGAATGTGCAAGTCCTGCATTTTCTTCAGCCAGTGGGGAGACAATGAAGTTTCAGAGGTGCACCCCAATATGTACTTTGCCGGGTAGGTGAGAATGGAGTTGCAGAGGTGCACCCCATTATTTACTTTGCCAGGTAAATGAGAATGGCGTTGCAGAGGTGCGCCCCAATATTTACTTTGCTGGGTAGATGAGAATGGGGTTGTGCATCTATAACAGCTTTGTCGGGTAGATGGGAATGCACATTGGGGTGCCTCTCTGCATCTTCCAGAACCAGTTATAGGGGTACACAGAGGAAGCACTTTTGTTACTCCAAAAAATAATACCCCTCTCCCTGGCAGTGTTGCTGCTGCCCTAGAGTCGTATGGTGGCCATCTTGTTCTGCTCTCCATTCCTACAATGGTGCTCCACAGAGCAGGTGTCTGTTCCAGATTGTTGTGTGACTTGCAGAGGCAAATCCTCTTATCCATCTTGTGCTTCCCAACAACATGAGTCACAAGCTCTGAAGACAACGGGTGCAACAGATCAACTCTGTCCTCCCACCCATAAATCCCTCTCCCTAATAAACACTGGGCTCATTTACACCCCCATAAATATTTCCTTCATCCTCACTGATTCTGTATGTGACCCCTTCTTGCTCAGACTCGCCTCACACAGTGATCGAAATATCACATAGGGGCACCCAGTATCCCCAATTCTCTGCTGCAGTTCTCTCCAGGACAGACAGTGGGATTATACAAAAGGCTTCATACTGTATTGACACTGAGCATGTGCAGAGCCACTGACACTAAAGATGCCTAACAAGATCCAAGATGGGGAGCTGAAACTCTGAAGACCTGGATCATTACAGTTACAGGGCTTGACCTGGCACAAAAGACCATTATATAAAATACAGCATTTCTACCTGTATTCTTTAAGGCTTTAGTTCTCCTTTAAATAAGGGACGGCGGTATTGCTTTAAACTTGAATTAAACATGTAACAGGAGCCGTTATTACACATACATCAGCTTTTTAGATTGATCGCTCTAAAGGGGCCATTAACATTCTTTATAGGGGAGAAGTAAAGGTGGCAGTTAATCAGTGGATGGAAATCCAATACAGGAAGGTACCAAACATGGATGATCACAAAGGGGTGCACGTTAGCAGTAAACCTGACTAATTACAGTCATTAACATCGGAGGCCACACACAGTCCGGGCACTTCCAGTGAACACCATTAATGTGTGGCTTAAAGGGTAAGTGCTTCTTATTCAGCCCTTCTTTCTAAGAAACTCATGCCTAGGTATGTCTAACAAGGTCCTTAAAGGAAAAGTAAACCTTTAAAATAAGTGAATGTAAAATTGATGAGGGGGCTATTCTAAGGACTTTTGCAATGTACATTCATTATTTATTTTTCTTTAATTCCAAGATATTAAGGGATACATGTGCTGTTAATATGAATGAATTTTGTTACAACAGCGCCACCTGCTGGTCAGTTTCCCACCAGTCTGACCACCAAGTAGTCAAGGAAGTTGTCAGGAGAAAGAAAGAGGCTGATGTTCTTCTGCTTAGGAATAAAATTAGAAACCTTTCTCACATCTTTCCTAAGCAGAAGAACATCAGAGCAGCCTCTTTCTTTCTCCTGACAACTTCCTTGACTACTTGGTGGTCAGACTGGTGGGAAACTGACCAGCAGGTGGCGCTGTTGTAACAAAATTCATTCATATTAACAGCACATGTATCCCATAAAATTTTGAAATTAAAGAAAAATAATCAATGTACATTGCAAAAGTTCTTAGACTAGCCCCCTCATCAATTTTACATTCACTTATTATAAAGGTTTCCTTATCCTTTAAGCAGAGTGGAGGACAATTTGGCCGCTCGAGGCAGCTGTTTCATTGGAGGCTACGGACAAGTTCTGTACAAGACACACTTAGAAAAATGAAAGCTGATTTTTATTTATTTGTTTGTTTGTTTACAGCCATCCATTGGACATAAACATGCATACGTAATCGTTACGCACACATCACATGGTTTAATGTTAGTCATCAAAGATTAAAACATACAACATACATCCTTACAAAAAAATGAGTCCAAATTCAACCAGAAAACTTTGCTTTACTAAGGAATCCATGGAAATCATTGTGCTGGGTACCATTTTGTTTTCTTTTTAATTTATACAACACGGCTAACAAACAAATCTGCTCGTTCTTATAGGCTAATAGCCCAGGTGGGGTTCTGACCAAAGTTTTTAGAAAAAGGGTGTGGCGTCATACGCCATGAGGTTCTGGAGATCACCTTCAGGTGCTTTAAAGGGAATGGTATCAGCATTGATTCTCACCAGAAACCAGGTATATGTGTGCTTTTGGACAAGGATCTTCCAGAACTCTCACTTTGCATTTTTTGAAGGACTCCACTTGTGGTTTTGACCAAGGAAATAAGGTGTCAGCATCTGCCATGACTTTATGGGGATACCTCCCAGAGCTCCAGTGTGGATCACCTCAACATCAATCCCAACCAGAAACCAGGTATATGTGTGATTTTAGTCAATCTCTTTAAACTCTCATTTGACCATTTCTAAAAGCCCCACTTGCGGATTTGACCAAGAAAGAAGGGTCATCAACTGCCATGACTTTCTAGAGATGCCTCCCAGAGCTCCATTGGGGATCACCTCAACATCAATCCCAATCAGAAACCAGGTATATATGTGATTTTAGTCAAGGATCTTTGGGAACTCTCATTTGACCATTTCTAAAAGTCCCACTTGAGGCTTTGACCAAGAAAGAAGGGGCATCAACTGCCATGACTTTCTGGAGATGCCTCCCAGAGCTCCAGGGGGGATCACCTCAACATCAATCCCAATCAGAAACCAGGTATATATGTTCTTTTAGTCAACTCTCTCTGGGAACTCTTATTTGACTATTTCTAAAAGCCCCACTTGTGGATTTTACTAAGAAAAAAGGGTCGTTATCTGCCATGACTTTCTGGAGATGCCTCACAAAGCTCCAGTGGGGATCACCTCAACATCAATCCCAACCAGAAACCAGGTATATTTGTTATTTAGTTAATGATCTCTATAAACCCTGACCATTTTTAAGGCCTCCACTCCTGTGGTTTTGGCCAAGTAAAAAGAAAAACAAGGTAGCATAATTTGTCACAACTTTCCAGAGATCCCCCTCTAGTGCCTCAACAGAAATCATGTCAACATCGATTCTCACCTGAAAACAAATGTATGGTTTTTGGGAATCAAGCTAACATGCAAGACTTGCCAGCAATTTTAGACAAGCTTCTCTAAAAACTCTTAGGTCTCTATCTTTAGAGGCCCGCCACTTATAGTTGACCAAGTAAAAGCATGTGACATCCATCATATGTCATAACGTTTCAGAGATGATTAAATGATAATCGTATCAACATTGATTCTTACTAGAAACCAGGCACATGTGTGGTTTTTGGTAAGGATCTATGGGAACCCTCAAGTCATCCAGTCAACGCAATGGGTCCAACGTAATTGTGGTTTTGCCCAAATAAAACAGGGTAACCCACACCTCGATTTGCAGAAATTGCCCTCAAGAGCTTCAATGGGAAACACTTTAGCACCCAAGATTTCCCAGGGATTCTCACCAAAGTGGTGTTCAGGCAAGGATCTCTGGGAATTTGTGGTTCACCGTCAAACCAGTGGCGTTTTGAATGGGACTAAAAAGGGGTGGTGGTCAAAATACCACGTGTGCTATAAGACCTTATCTGGGGCAAAAAAAAGCGGCAATAGAATTTTTTTTAACTTTTTCATTGAAGCAGAAGTAGGCAATTCCGCCATGCACTGTAATTAATATTAAATATTAGGTTTTTTTAACCCAAAAAAACTAAATAAAATTTAAAAAGAAAAATTCTTTTAAAAAAAAAATATTTAGTTCAAGTCACAGAGCCCTCTTCCGTACAGAGGAAACCTAACGCAACGCTTAAATAGCTGCCACTGAAACGCCATTCTGACGCGTACAACTGCCTCCCAGGATTTAGCATTTTCAGTTTTCACTGATTTTGGCACAAAAAAAAAGAAGATGATGGAGCTTATTTAAAAACAAGAATTACAGTTTAAAAAGGAGGGGAGAGCAGGAAGGGCAAAAGGTAGAGCCGGGGTGGAAATAAAAGGAGCATGGGGGAGAAAGTCATTGCGATCACTAAAATCCTGTGCATCTCAGTCATTGCAGAATACTGTCTTCTAACCACAGGAGGTGCAAATCTAGTGGCGCCGTTATTGCAGCATCGTCTTGATTTGCTTCGAGGTAGTCTCATCATTCAAATGTTTTGTTGTGTACCTGAGCGGGAACCAAATGAAACAAGCAACAATGTCAGATTAGTTTTGGATGAGCCCCAATAAACAGCTTTCCCAAACTTACATGCCATACCCCAACCTATGGATACCATAATAAAATCATGAAAGCAAAACACCCCTTAGTACCTCATGTGGGCAAAAATAAGGGCACACCTGCCTGTTCAACACCTCATTCCCAAACCAAAGCAATTAATATGAAGTTTCTCCTAAAACCTCTACTCTTCTGGGAAGTTTTCCACTAGATGTAGGAACATCATTGCTGGGATTTGTTTCCAGTCAGACATATTAGTGAGGTTGGGCACTGATGTTCAGTTGGGTTCAGGTCAAGGCATGGTGCAGGCCAGTCAAGGTCTTCCACTTCCATCTATGCAACTCCATTCAGTATGGACTTTGGGTTGAGGTCAGATATTGGGGATCGGGCCTAGTTTTCAGTGGGTCTTCCAATCTATTTCAAAGGGATTAAGTTGGGTTGAGGTCAGGGCATGGTGCAGGCTAGTCAAGTTCTTCCACTTCCGTCTATGCAACTCCATTCAGTATGGACTTTGGGTTGAGGTCAGATATTCGGGATCGGGCCTAGTTTTCAGTTGGTCTTCCAATATATTTCAAAGGGATTCAGTTGGGTTGAGGTCAAGGCATGGTGCAGGCAAGTCAAGTTCTTCCACTTCCATCTCAGCAAACCCATTCTGTACATACTTTGTGCATGGGGGTATTAATTTGCCCTAACAAAAAGGGATCTTCCCCCATACTATTGCCCCCAAACTGTTGCACCCATACGGAAGCACAGAATTGTCAAGAATGTCATTTTACCCTGTAAAATAGAATCGGGGGCCCCTGCCCATGCCATGGAAACTGGCCAAGACCATTTGTTCTCCTGCACCATCTGTAGTTAAGGGAATCTGTCCTGATTTTTATGATGTCGTTTTTTTTTCTAAATGACACTGTTTACACTGCAAATAATTGACTCTACAATATAAAATGTCATTCCTGAACCAGCAAGTGTATTTAGTTGTAATATTGGTGTGTAGGTGCATCTCAGGTCATTTTGCCTGGTCATGTGCTTTCAGAAAGAGCCAGCACTTTAGGATGGAACTGCTTTCTGGCAGGCTGTTGTTTCTCCTACTCAATGTAACCGAATGTGTCACAGTGGGACCTGGATTTTACTACTGAGTGCTGTTCTGAGATCTACCAGGCAGCTGTTATCTTATATAAGGGAGCTGCTACCTGGTTACCTTCCCATTGTTCTGTTGTTAAGCTGGCCATAGATACAAAGATTTTCGGGCTGTGTGTGGAGTGTTTCGTGCCATGGCGATCGGTCGTTCAGACGATCAGACAGGTTAGAAAATTTCTGTCGGCTGCCGATAATATTTCTGCGTGTATTGCCGATCTGACGATATCAGTGGGAGATCTGTCACTAGCTTTTGTCGGACCTATCTTTCGTACGATTGCTTCATCATCATCTGTTCTTTTACTACTTCATTTGATCTGAATGGTTAGTGGCAGGTTGGGAGAAAATAAATCTGCACGTCTATGGCCAGCTGCTGGAAGGGAAGGGAGGGGTGTGATATCACTCCAACTTTCAGGACAGCATTAAAGAGTGACTGAAGTTTATCAGAGCACAAGTCACATGACTGGGGGCATCTGGGAAACTGACAATATGTCTAGCCCCATGTCAGAATTCAAAATTAAATATAAAAAAATCTGTTTGCTCTTTTGAGAAACAGATTTCAGTGCTGAATTCTGCTGGAGCAGCTCTATTAACTGATGTGTTTTGGAAAAAAATTTTCTTCCCTATGACAATATCCCTTTAGCATTAAGCATTCAGACAGGTTGTGTTCCCGTGGCATCTGCCAAACTCAGACCTTTCCCTCAGACTTCTAGATGGTGAAAGGCTTATTGTCGCTCCACAAGATGTTTCCACTGCTCCAGAGTCCTATATCAGCGACCTTTACATCATTCCAGACAGTGCTTGGCATTGCACAGGATTATTTTAGGTTTGTTTGCCTCTGATTGCCTATAAAACCCCCCAAGTTCTCTATCAACACTTCTTGCAGTGATTTTGCTTTTAAAGATACTTCGGAACTCAACAGACTGGAGCGCCGAGATACTTCTAGCCATATAGTGTAGTAGAAGAGCCTTGAAGAAACAACTTATTATAGGCTCCTCCTGATCCCTTCCCAACCCATTTAGCCATCATTCCTATCTGAATGTGTTGCATACGATTATGGAATCAATGAAAGCAAAACTATAGAAACATATCCGGGTTTAGAGTCCCCGCACCCGCAATCCACAACCCGGACCCTCAACCCGCATTCTTACCCGTTTGGACCCGCAAGTACCTTATCCGCAACCCGGACCCGCTGACTATAAAGAATCAGGAAGTGCTGTCATTGTAAACCGGAAGTGACATCACCGGAAGTAGACATGATCAGAAAAAAGGAGTAAAAATTGCTATTGAGAAGACCCGAGGGCCGACCCGCAAACCCGTGTCTATACCCGCACCCGGAATTTCTACCCGCAACCTGGTGCCGCAGGTTTTTGTGGGTAACCCGCGGGTACCTGACCCACTGCAGGAATCTACCTGGGTTCATAAAGAGTTGTTTCTTTTTTGTCCTGACAGTGTTTGGGTTCAGCCTTGCACTGGACAGTAACTAGTAGTAAGGTTACTAGACCTATCAGCAGCCTGCTGTTTACTTACTTACTTTACTGGAAAGCCATGTAAAAAGGAGAGTCTCCATCAGGTAAATTGCTTCATGTCACCCGTCCGGGCGATACTTTAACCTAACGTGTCCATGACCCCAAGGCAGACGCTACAATGCCCTCTATGTGGGAACAATCATCAGCAGAACCTGCAGCTATTGCTGAACTACAACAGAACAGTTATTTCCATTACAAACTGTCAGATCTGCCCATACATACCTGAGAGCATTTAAAAGACCTTCTACACTGTTGGGAGGCTGTTCTTTCAGAACTTTAATACATCCTTTCATCTAATGAGAAGAAAAAAAACAACAGAGTGAAACTTTTAGTAGGGGGCAGACAATTTGCAATAAGCCGTCTTTTTTAATTTTTTGGTGTTTTCTTTATTGCCGCTATCAGGCTTGGAATTTAAACTACAGGTATGGGACCTGCTATCCAGAATGCTGGGGACCTGGGTTTTTTGGGATAACGGATCTTTCCATAATTTGGATCCCCATACCATTAAATCTACTAGAAAATCATGTAAACATTAAATAAACCCAATAGGCTGGTTTTGCTTCCGATAAGGATTAATTATATCTTAGTTGGGATCAAGTACAAGCGACTGTTTTATTATTACAGAGAAAAATTATACTGGAGTCTATGGCAGATGGCTTTTTCGTAAGTCGGTGCTTTCTGGATAATGGGTTTCCGGATAACGGATCCCATACCTGTACTACGTGATTGCAAGGGGTTAATTCCCTTAGCAATCAGGCAACAGGACACGAAGGTGGAGTATAGAAATAGGATGAAAAGAAAAAAGAGCAATAAAACTAGGAGCAACAAATAAAATACAAGCATTAAAGTCTGGAGTCTTTTTTTTTGGTTGCTAGGGTCAGCGACACTGGGCGAATTTGCACCTGGGAAGTAACCCATAGCAACCAATCAGTGAGTGGCTTTTTTCAGCTACCTGCAGGTTGAGCAATGAAAGCAAACCTCTTGATTGGTTGCTATGGGTTACTGCCCAGGTGCAAATTCGCCCAGTGTATATAAAAGAACCCCAGTGTGTTCATTTGCAGACTGGAAAGAAGTACAATAGGAACATTAATACAATAAAAAAAATTTAAGACAAGTTAAAAAGTTGTGACATGCTAAGATAACTTCCCCTATAAAAGAGCGCAACACAGCTGCTGGCCTAGTGATTGTGCCATTGACACCCCATTAGTGCAGTTGTCTGTAATATATATATATATATATATATATATATATATATATATATATATATATATATATATAAATATACGGCTATAAATTACTTCCTATGAGCTTTGATGTAAGTGAGACCCAGTCAGCAGTTCATGAGGCCCATGTTACACTTACATTTAGTGCTAAAGAGCCGGCATTAAAATCAAGTCTCCTAAAAACTCATTTAGCCGGGGCACAAAAGTCTGACAGTGAAGCAGTTTGCCCGGAGCTTAGTCTGACACATTCTCTGACTGGAGACAAGACTTTCATAGGCTTCTGCTCACACTGAGCTCTGCTAATGTAGTCAGTGAAAAGGAATAATGCATTTTATAGAGCAGACTGTCTGCTGTGCGAGTAGTGTAGAGGGGGGGGAGTAGCTGGGAGTTGTGTAGAGGGGAGAGTAGTGTGGAGGAGGGGGGAGTAGTGGGGAGTTGTGTAGAGGGGGAGTAGTGGGGAGTTGTGTAGAGGGGGAAGTAGTGTGGAGGGGGGAGTATCTGGGAGTTGTGTAGAGGGGGGAGTAGTAGGGAGTTGTGTAGAGGGGAGAGTAGTGTGGAGGAGGAATAGTGTAGAGGGGGAATAGTGTAGAGGAGGAATAGTGGGAAGGGAAGTAGTGTAGAGGGGGGAGAAGTGTGGAGGGAGGAATAGTGTAGAGGAGGAGTAGTGGAAGGTAAGTAGTGTAGAGGGGGGAGTAGTGGGGAATTGTGTAGAGGGGGGAGTAGTGTGGAGGGGGAATAGTGTAGAGGAGGAGTAGTGGGAAGGAAAGTAGTGTAGAGGGGGGAGAAGTGTGGAGGGAGAAATAGTGTAGAGGAGGAGTAGTGGAAGGTAAGTAGTGTAGAGGGGGGAGTAGTGGGGAATTGTGTAGAGGGGGGAGTAGTGTAGAGGAGAAGCAGTGGGAAGGGAAGTAGTATAGAGGGGGGTGTAGTGGGGAGTTGTGTACAGGGGGAGTAGTGTGTAGGGGGGAGTAGTGGGGAGGAGGGAGTAGTGTGGAGGGGGAGTAATGAGGAGGGGGGAATAGTGTGGAGGGGGAATAGTGTAAAGGAGGAGCAGTGGAAAGGTAAATAGTGTGGAAGGGGGAGTAGTGGGGAGGGGGGGTAGTGGGAGGGGGGTTTTACAAACAGTGACTTACATCAATCTTTGATGTTTTTGCGAAAGCGCCCACTGGGTGCACATGGTCGTAGAGGATGATGACTCCCACCATGACTCTCAGACAGAACGATACCGTCTCTTCATTAGTAAAGCGGCTTCTGTACTCTCTGGAACAATAAGAAAATGCTTTACTTAGACTTGGATCCACTCTCTTTCCTAGGAAGGGTGGGATACAGAATTAGGAAAGCAAAGACATTGTGATGAAGATAAGCTGCAGTCAGAAATAGAGTAATGGAGGTCTATGGTGCTGATAAACCAAGTCAACAGCTGATTGGCCCATGTGTGGGGCCCTACGTCGGGCCAACTACTGACTGAAGCTGAAGTTTGTCTGGATGTCCATTGGGCAGGATTCAAAACCCCGTTGAAGCAACTACCATCAGCTCATTGATTCAGTCCTTGCCCCGACGCCCTGCATTCCCCATGAGGATCAACCCGGTATCTCCCTATGTCAATTAATTCCCCTTAGATTTTGATCCATTGTATAACAGAACTGCAACTCCCAACATCCTCGACTGCTTTTGGCTTTCAGAAGATGCCCAGACGACGGCTCATCTACCTGAAGTGCTGCATTATTTATAAACACTGGGCAGTAACGCATAGCAACCATTTGTGCTTTGAGTTTTTTCCTTCAGCTGCAAGTAGAACAAAGAAAGTAAAGATCTGATTGGTTGCCATGGGTTACTGCCCAGGTGCACATTTGCCCAGTGTTTATAAATGACCCTCAATGGGATCATTTCAGGCTGCTACAAACACTCATAAGAAGAGATGAAAGACGGGAACTTACGGCGTCTCCAGCATTACCCGGCACACGCTGGCCATGGTACTTAAACAATCAGTGGTGTTTTCTATTGGTAAATTCTTGTTCTGTGCAAAAGACAAAGTACAATTTAGTTAATAAAGGAGCAAACTTCAAAAAATGATTAGGGATGCACCGAATCCACTATTTTGGATTCGGCCAACCCCCCGAATCCTTCTCAAAAGATTCAGCCGAATACTGAACCGAATCCAAATCTGCATACGCCAATTAGGGGTGGGAAGGGGAAAACATTTTTACTTCCTTGTTTTGTGACAAAAAGTCACCTGATTTCCTCCCTGCTGAAAAAGGCCGAATCCAAAAACGAA
This sequence comes from Xenopus petersii, assembly GCA_038501925.1. NCBI lineage: Eukaryota > Metazoa > Chordata > Amphibia > Anura > Pipidae > Xenopus > Xenopus petersii. Next base: position 134,371,006 of record CM076683.1, read on the forward strand.
TCCTGGATTCGGTGCATCCCTAAAAAATATATCCATCCCAGAATAACAACACCTACTTAGTACCTTAGAACAGGGACCCCCAACCTTTTTACCACATTCAATTTTAAGGGATGGGGAGCAACACAAGCAGGAACGTTTTTGGGGTGCCAAATAAGGGCTGTGATTGGCTATTGGTAGCCCCTATGTGGACTGGCAACTACAGGAGGTTCTGTGTGGCAGTACATCTGGTTTTTATACAACCAAAATTTGCCTCCAAACCAGGAATTAAAAAATAAACTCCTGCTTTGAGGCCACTGGGAGCAACATCCAAGGGGTTGGAGAGCAACATGTTACTCACGAGCTACTGGTTGGGGATCACTGCCTTAGAATTATAATATAAATAATAATAATATAAAAGTATGCACGTACAGATAATATTGTATGAAACAAATTCTCGTACGATATTCGGTGCGTGTATGGTGGATGAAGAGCCGGTCAATATCGGCAGAAGACTTGGAAATTGGTCGGCTCTTCAATCGGACTGTCTGGGAAATTTTGATCTGGCGTCTTTGAAGGCTCCCAAACATCGGCCAGTGTTAGTGCTGAATCGTCAGACACAGGTAGAATTCTATTGTTTCTCTCTGTATATCTGACCATTCAGCTCTACACGTGTGTATTGAAATGAACGATCTTTATTGGAAACATCTTTTCCAGGAAAGATCGTAATTTTAATGTCTATGGCCACCTTATGGGAGTAAAATGTTTTTTTTTTTCCAAAACGCATCAGTTAATAGTGCTGCTCCAGCAGAATTCTGCACTGGAATCAGTTTTTCAAAAGAGCAAACAGATTTTTTTATATTTAATTTTTTTTTTAAACATATTGTCAGTTTCCCAGCTGCCCCCAGTCACTGGACTTGTGCTTTGATAAACTTCAGTCACTCTTTACTGCTGTACTGCAAGTTGGAGTGATATCACCCCCCCCAGCAGCCTAACAACAGAACAATGGGAAGGTAACCAGATAGCAGCTCCCTAACACAAGATAACAGCTGCCTGGTAGATCTAAGAACAACACTGAATAGTAAAATCCAGGTCCCACTGAGACACATTCAGTTACATTGAGTAGGAGAAACATCAGCCTGCCAGAAAGCAGTTCTATCCTAAAGTGCTGGCTCTTTCTGAAAGCACATGACCAGGCAAAATGACCTGAGATGCACCTGCACACCAATATTACAACTAAATACACTTGCTGGTTCAGGAATGAAATTTTATATTGTAGAGTGAATTATTTGCAGTGTAAACAGTGTCATTTAGAAATAAAAATGACACCATAAAAATAAGACAGAATCCCTTTAAGTCCCTGTACGCACTCACCTCCGATACAAACTTGGTGGTGGCATCACTTAAGGTTTTAAGCATGGGCGTGGCTTCTGCGTAGAACAAAGACATTCTGTTTGCGAGTTCGTTATTGACTTCGTTTTCTCCCTCTGCCTGTTTAGGGAACACAGTGGATGTGAGAATGAGGAACACATAAGAAGACATAAGAAGAAGTAGCTATTTAGGGAAATCTTTGCTTTATTGCTCCTGTTCATGCTGAGCCACTTCCCTTACTGGTATAAGTGGAACCCCTGTTATGTGGATTCCTTCCCAGAACTAACACAGAACAAAAGTGGAAGACGTTAGTGGGGCAGATAAGATACTTTCTTCTCTCTCTAATTGTTTGTGTGTGTCCGTGCCCTGATATATATATATCGGTTTGAAAATAGAACTGATCACCTCGTTGTGATACCTGTTATCAAAGGAAAGGAAAACTCTCCAAATAAATCAATGTAAATTGCTCTTCTGAGCAATCTAGCAAATTACATTCATTTTATTCTTCTAGATTTCAATATTGTACAGGTATGGGACCTGTTATCCAGAATGCTCAGGACCTGGGGTTTTCCGGATAACCGATCTTTCCGTAATTTGGGTCTTCACGCCTTAAGTCTACTGGAAATTCATTTAAACATTAAATAAACCCAATAGGCTGGTTTTGCTTCCAATAAGGATTCATTTTATCTTAGTTGGGATCAAGTACAAGCGACTGTTTTATTATTACAGAGAAAAAGGAAATCATTTTTAAAAATTTGGATTATTTGGATAAAATGGAGTCTATGGGAGACTTCCGTAATTCGGAGCTTTCTGGATATCGGGTTTCCGGATAAGGGATCCTATACCTGTAGCAGTATTTGCTACTAAAATGAATAGGAAAGAGCAGCGCCACCTACTGTTCATTCTGGTAAAAAGAAATGATGTTTGTGAACAGAGTCAGCTGAATGTTTATATCAGAACTAAGCAGAGCAATATCCGTTTCTTACTAAGACAGACCTCCCAACATTTTGGAAATAAAAACAGGGACAAAAAAGTTGCCGCGCATAGTGTGGCGAACATTTTTGCCCACGCCCATTTTTGTGGCCACACCCCCAAATTACCCAAATTTTTCTGGCTGTTCAGTGCAGAGAAAAATGGGACTTTCCAGTACAAATGAGGGACTGCAGGTTGAGCTGGTAAAAGAGGGACTGTCCCTCTAAAAACGGGACAGTTGGGAGGTATGCTAAGATCATTTTGTATCTTCTGTGTCCAGTCAGCTGAAACAAACCGCACACGGCAATGTTGTTTCTAGTTCATTCTGTTAGCACTGTGTAAAAACTAATAATGTTTGGAAAACTAGTAAAAAAAAAAAAAAAGAATGTGAAATTTCTATAATAATATGTTGCAAGGGATTACATTTCCTTTCATTGTACAGAAAGAAAGGTAACAAACAGTTATGGTAAAAAATAATGTTATGGTAAAAAAAAAACTATAGGGTGCAGTGTTTGAAGAAATACAACTAAACATAAATAAGTTCATATATTTTTTCATCTGATATAAGACATTAAAAGTCACAGGATTACCATTAATAGTCACAAAACCCCTCATGTTTATACTCAGAGTTCCCTGTATAACTCAGCCTGCAGCCTTGTGCCTTTATATGGTCACAGAACAACCCCTCAGTGACTTCTAATATCCTTATCATTTACAGTAGGGGGTACATTATCCCTTATAATACATGAGTGATACTCAGAGTTCCCTGTATAACTCAGCCTGCAGCCTTGTGCCTTTATATGGTCACAGAACAACCCCTCAGTGACTTCTAATATCCTTATCATTTACAGTAGGGGGTACATTATCCCTTATAATACATGAGTGATACTCAGAGTTCCCTGTATAACTCAGCCTGCAGACTTGTGCCTTTATATGGTCACAGAACAACCCCTCAGTGACTTCTAATATCCTTATCATTTACAGTAGGGGGTACATTATCCCTTATAATACATGAGTGATACTCAGAGTTCCCTGTATAACTCAGCCTGCAGCCTTGTGCCTTTATATGGTCACAGAACAACCCCTCAGTGACTTCTAATATCCTTATCATTTACAGTAGGGGGTACATTATCCCTTATAATACATGAGTGATACTCAGAGTTCCCTGTATAACTCAGCCTGCAGCCTTGTGCCTTTATATGGTCACAGAACAACCCCTCAGTGACTTCTAATATCCTTATCATTTACAGTAGGGGTACATTATCCCTTATAATACATGAGTGATACTCAGAGTTCCCTGTATAACTCAGCCTGCAGCCTTGTGCCTTTATATGGTCACAGAACAACCCCTCAGTGACTTCTAATATCCTTATCATTTACAGTAGGGGGTACATTACCCCTTATAATACATGAGTGATACTCAGAGTTCCCTGTATAACTCAGCCTGCAGCCTTGTGTCTTTATATGGTCACAGAACAACCCCTCAGTGACTTCTAATATCCTTATCATTTACAGTAGGGGGTACATTATCCTTTATAACTCCATGTGGGGCGTGGGAGAGTAGCTCTTACTGGCACATTGTTGATCCTCATGCGACTCAGGGTTCGTCTGTAGTAACTGAAATCATTCTGTATCGCAGGGTTTGTCATCTGGGAAAGCAGAAACAGGTCACAGCTGCATTACAGTTGGTCTGTGTATTATATATTAAAGAGACATTAATGATGTGCAAAGCCACAATGCTGTTGTACTAAATATATCCCTGGTTATACAGTGAGTGCATACGGCAGCTACATCCTCCCTGCAACCCTCCAGCAACTCCCAGTGCCCCCCGAGACTTACGCTTCCCTGGGACTGTATTTACAGGGCTGCCAGGTTCCTCTACAAACCTCTGTGTATCTCAAGGAAACAGAATTTCAAATATAAGGGAATTATAAGGGAAATATATTTCAAATTAAAGTGATACTTTCATGTGAAAACATGTTTTTTTCAGAATGCCTCAGTTATTAGTTCTGCTTCAGCAGAATTCAGCACTGAAATCCATTTTTCAAAACAGGAAAAGACTTAATTTTGAAGTCTGACACGGGGTTAGACATATTGTCAGTTTCCAAGGTGCCCCCATTCATGTGACTGATGCTCTATAGTAGGGATGCACTGAATCCAGGATTCGGTTCGGGATTCGGCCGATTCCTTCTGCCCGGCCGAACTGAATCCTAATTTGCAAATACAAATTAGTGGTGAGGAGGCAAATTGCATGACTTTTTGTCACAAAACAAGGAAGTAAAAAATTTTTCCCCTTCCCATCCCTAATTTGCATATGCAAATTAGGATTTGGATTTAGTTTGGTATTCGGCCGAATCTTTCTCGAAGGATTAGGGGGGTTCAGCCAAAACCAAAATAGTGGATTCGGTGCATCCCTACTCTATAGTAAAATCTAGGTCGCACTGCGATTCCTTCAGTCCAGAGTAGGAGAAACAACAGCCTGCCAGAAAGCAGTTCCATCCTAAAGTGCTGGCTCTTTCTGAAATCACATGACCAGGCAAAATGACCTGAGATGCACCTACACACCAATATTACAACTAAATACACTTGCTGGTTCAGGAATGACATTTTATATTGTAGAGTGAATTATTTGCAGTTTGAACAGTGTAATTTAAAAATAAAAATAACACCATAAAAATTATGACAAAATCAATTTCACCTTTTTTTGGGGGGGGGGTCATAAAACAATTAACAAGCAGCATTTTCAGCATTTTAAATTATTGACCTTTTTTTTCCAGCAGCTCTTTAGCTTGGCATTTATATTGCGGTGTTGCTGCTAGGGTCCCACTTTGCATGCATGCAGCAGATTCAGGGCCAGATTTATCAAAGTGTGAGATTAGAACTCACCACAGAAAAACTCGCTCACTTTCTATTCATTCCTATGGGATTTTTAAATTCACATATTTATCAAAAACAAACTCCATTAATAAATACGATTCTAAAAATCCCATAGGAATGAATGGAAAGTGATCGAGTTTTTCTGTGTTGAGTTCTAATCTCACATTTTGATAAATCTGCCCCTAACTGTCAGTTGAATAACAGAGGGTATGAACAAAATGAAGGTGCAGAGAGGATAAGGTAAAATGCCACAATCAGGGTGCACCTTTCATTCTCCAACAGAGGCACAGGCAAAGCAAACGGTTAAAGGGATACTGTCATGGGAAAACATGTTTTTTTCAAAACACATCAGTTAATAGTGCGGTTTCAGCAGAATTCTGCACTGAAATCCAATTGTCAAAAGAGCAAACAGATTTTTTTAAATTCAATTTTGAAATCTAACATGGGGCTAGACATATTGTCAATTTCCCAGCTGCCCCCAGTCACGTGACTTGTGCCAGCACTTTAGGATGGAACTAGTTTCTGGCAGGCTGTTATTTCTCCAACTTAATGTAACTGAATCAGTCTCAGTGGGACTTGGATTTTACTATTGAGTGCTGTTCTTAGATCTACCAGGCAGTTGTTATCTTGTGTTAGGGAGCTGCTATCTGGTTACCTTCCCATTGTTCTTTGTTAGGCTGTTGGGGGGGGGAAAGGGAGGGGTGATATCACTCCAACTTGCAGTACAGCAGTAAAGAGTGACTGAAGTTTATCAGAGCACAAGTCACATGACTGGGGGCAGCTGGGAAACTGACAATATGTCTAGTCCCATGTCAGATTTCAAAATTAAATATAAAAAAATCTGTTTGCTCTTTTGAAAAATGTATTTCAGTGCAGAATTCTGCTGGAGCAGCACTATTAACTGATGTGTTTTGTAAAAAACACGTTTTCCCATGACAGTATCCCTTTAAGTATATAACTGCGGAGGAACCTGTGGGGTTCATTGTCCTACCTTGAGCTCATCGAAGCGCAGAGTAAAGTGGAGAATTTCTGCAAACTGTTTGGCAAGAGCCTGCTCTCGCTCCAGGTGCTGTGTTGGGGAGTATGGGGTGCTGGTCAGAGCTCCCAGAAGGCCCCGCAATGCCGCCTCTAGGTGACCAAAGAGAGAGACACAGTAAGTAAATAGGTAATACATTAGATACTGATGCAGGTGCCATATACATATATAGACCATTAAAAGAGAAGGAAAGCTACCAAAGCAGTTTATTGCCAATAGATTAAAACTGAGCATGCTCAAGCCCAAGCCCTGACAGGAAGTCTGATACAGAAGCCCATGAGTACACAATAGAAGGAAAGAAATGTGATGTTTCTTTTGACAGAGGACTCAGAGCAGCATTACTTTGAGGGTTTACTGATGTATTTATATAGACCTTTCTGATAAAGCTTACTTAGTTTTAGCCTTTCATTCTCATTTACAATGAAGGAGCCATATATTTTTATATAAACCATTTAAATAACATATACATATAGTCATAAGAAAAAGTTTGGGAACCCCTCTTAATTGTTTGGAGTTTTGTTTATCATTGGCTGAGCTTTCAAAGTAGCAACTTCCTTTTAATATATAACATGCCTTATGGAAACAGTAGTATGTCTGCAATGTCATAAAGTTTATTGGATTAACAGAAAATATTCACTATGCATCATAACAAAATTAGACAGGTGCATACATTTGGGCACCCCAACAGAGATATTACATCAATAGTTGAGCCTCCTATAGCCTTTGATGAGTGTCTGGATTCTGGATGTGACTATTTTTGACCATTAGTCCATACATAATCTCTCCAGTTCAGTTAAATTTGATGGCTGCCGAGCATGGACAGTCTGCTTCAAATCATCCCATAGATTTTCCATGATATTCAAGTCGGGGGACTGTGACGGCCATTCCAGAATATTGTACTTCTCCCTCTGCATAAATATCTTAGTAGATTTCCAAGTGTATTTAGGGTCATTGTCTTGTTGGAATAACCAACCGCTGCTTAACTTCAACTTTGTGACGGATGCTTGAACATTATCCTGAAGAATTTGTTGCTATTGGGTTGAATTCATCCGACCCTCAACATTAACAAGGGCCCCAGTAGTCCCTGAACTAGCCACACAGCCCCACAGCATGATGGAACCTCCACCAAATGTGACAGTAGGTAGCAGGTGTTTTTCTTGGAATGCCGTGTTCTTCTTCCGCCATGCAAAGCGCTTTTTGCTATGACCAAGCAACTCAATTTTTGTCTCATCAGTCCAAAGCACTTTGTTCCAAAATGACTGTGGCTTGTCTAAATGAGCTTTTGCATACAACAAGTGACTCTGTGTAAGTGCAGAAAGGGCTTCTTTCTCATCCCCCTGCCATACAGATGTTCTTTGTGCAAATTGTGCTGAATTGTAGAACGATGTACAGATACACCATCTGCAGCAAGATGTTCTTGCAGGTCTTTGGAGGTGATCTTTGGGTTGTCTGTAACCATTCTCACAATCCTCCGCATATGCCGCTGCTGAATTTTTCTGACCTGCCAGACCTGGATTTTACAGCAACTGTGCCTGTGGCCTTCCATTTCCTGATTACATTCCTTACAGTTGAAACTGAAAACCTCTGAGATAGCTTTTTGTAGCCTTCCCCTAAACCATGATACTGATCTATTTATTTATTTATTTTCAGATCTTTTGAGAGTTGCTTTGGGGATCCCATGCTGTCACTCTTCAGAGAAGAGTCAAACAGAAGCACAACTTGCAATTGGCCACCTTAAATACCTTTTCTCATGACTGGACACACCTGCCTATAAAGTTCAAGGTTTAATGAGCTAATCCAACCAATTTGGTGTTGTCAGTAATCAGTATCGAGCAGTTACATGCATTCAAATTAGCAAAATTACAAGGGTACTCAAACAGCCAGTTTTTCACATTTGGTTTAATTTCATACAACTGAATACTGCTTCACTAAAAATCTTTCACCCCAGTACTCCGATGTTCCTGGGAAATGAAAGACCACTGTTATTAAGTGTAGTAATTTATTATGAAGGCTGAGAGGGGTTCCCAAACTTTTTCATATGACTGTATATAGACCATTAACAAGGTACAGGTATGGGATCCATTATCCGGAAACAAATTATCCAGAAAGCTTGGAACTATGGAAAGACCATATCCCGTAGACCCATTTTATCCAAATAATCCAGAATTTTACAAATGATTTCCTTTTTTTTTGTAATAATAAAACAGAACCTTCCAAACTAAGATATAATTAATCCTTATTGGAAGCAAACCAGCCTATTGGGTTTATTTAATGTTTACATGATTTTCTAGTAGACTTAAGGTATGAAGATCCGAATCATGGAAAGATCCATTATCCTGAAAACCCCAGGTCCCGAGCATTCTGGATAGCAGGTCCCATACCTGTACTGATTCAGACAGAGCAGAAGTCCTGCATTCATTAAGCGCATAGGAATGGCAGTGGATAGAAGCAGGCTTACCTAGCCTTTGAGAGAATTCATAGAATTTCTTGAGTTTCCCTACGAGTGGGACCACGGCCGCCCAAGCCTTCTCCTGCAGCTTCTCATCAGTAGCATGTTGTATGGCCTTTAGGATGGAGGAACAGCATTAGAATTCAGGATGTTGCCAAGTCCCTGAGGCTGAACAGGGGCCAGAAATGATCCCAGGTTAAAGAAAGTCTACACAGATGAGGTATGGGACATTATGGGCGAGAGAATACTGGCAACAACATCTCCACGCCTGGTCAAGAGGGGATTTGTGTTTCCCAGTTACATGCCTATGTCTTACAATATATGGACGTACTATTTAAGTCATAGTGAGCAGGCTTACCGTCTGCTGGTTGAAAGCAAATATCTGACTGGTTGCTTTGGGTTTCAAGATCTGGATAAAACTTTATGACTTATTACCCTTCTGAGTAAAGTGTACAGACCTCACGCGTTTGGAGAAAAAGACAAACTGCAAGTATAACTTACCTCCCGGATTTCATGGCCGGCCCCTCGGTAGGACTGTAAATGATCCAGGATCCCTTCTGCGTCCTTTAATACTACATTCACCTGATTATACACTGCCTTCTCGGATTCGCTGGGCTGAGCATCTAAACAGCACGAGAGCAGATTAACGCTTCGGCCAGTAACATGGAGTTAGAGAACGTGACTCATGGGTAAGACAGAGTTCAGGGCAAGCAGATTCTCCTTCTACGGGGAGATACATTGGCCGGCCCTAATGCTGCTCTCCAGATCCACATATACACTCTACAGAGAACATGAGAAGAACTGTGACTGGAGAGAACTCTACTGAACAATATGAAGGATTGGGAAGAAAATGGAAAGAGTTATGCCAGTTGAGATGCCTTGGCACCGTCACACAAATAGACATTTCCCCTGTTTAGGGCTTGTGGGGCACAAATTAAAATCAGTTATCCTTATTTTTAAACCCAGTTAATTATTATATATATGTATTCCCTCCTTTCAATCTTGATTTTCTGCTCTGCCTATTTGAAAACCCCAACAAGAGCAAACTTCCTTTGCTTTTTTTATCCAGTGATTCTAGCTCAGATGACAGTTTAAGGGTTGGGGCAGACGGGCAGATTCGGCGAGATTTAGTCGCCTCTTCTGCGGAGCAACAATCTCCCTGAACTGCCTTCCGTCTGCTTGAATGAAGAATTGCCTGTGCTAATGTACTCGCGGTGCTTCAATTTCCGAAGTCGCCCGAAGTTTCCTCGTGAGGCAACTTCAGGCAACTTTCAGAAATCGAAGCGCCGCGAGGGCATTAGTGCAGGCGATTTTTCATTCAAGCAGGCGGAAGGCAGATGGAAGGCAGTTCGGGGAGATTATCACCCGACAGAAGAGGCGATTAGTCCCCAGGCGACTAAATCTCCCCGAATCTGCCCCAACCCTTAACTGACAGTTGAGCTGAAGCAGTTACCACACCCACACCTTCCACAGAGCTCCTGCAGGACAAACGGGTGTGATAAAATGTTACTATGGGTGTGGCAAGCTGGAAATGTCACTATCCATAGCAGGCAGAACTCTCAGAACTTTGGTTTTTCTCAACAGCACAAGCTATAGAAGCATGAGTATAATTCCCTACTAAGCCTCATATTGATAGATCATTGGAAGGATCAGTGACCTTTTAAGGAACAAAGGCATCTCAGAATGGCATGACCCACCCAAAAGAGAATATCTAGAAAGATCAGTGTTACTCAATCAGAAGAATGAATGTGACAACAAACTGAACAAGGATGGACTTCTCAAACACACAACAAGCATCTTAAAAGTCAACATTCTAACAAACACAACACTGACATTTTTTAAAGGCTAAAAAAAACCACTGAATGTGGTGGCTAATGAATCCCCACTATTATGGCCCAATGTAATTGTATGATTGTAGGTCCTTTGTGTTCACTGAGATTAGGGGCAGTACATGGGAGATTCAGAATTGAAAGAACGGGCCAAGATCCTTATGTAGTGGTACCAAGTAAGTACATTTTTATAGCTGCTGAAGACTGCTATGTGCATGGAGACACAGTTTGGTAGAATGGGACAATAAGCACAGATCAACCCAACAGAAGTCATGCTGCAATACACAGAGCGGCATTTGAGATCACTGATTTAATTAAGACTTGTCGGAAGCTGTACAATGAACTTAGTGGATACCAACAGTAGTTGTCTACTTTCACCACCCTACGAATAGTCTCCGTCTTCTATGCAGAATCATGCACATAATCTATACCCATTTTACAATTACATTTAGATCATTCACTACAAATCTCAGACCAGAGACGACTACATTTTAAGGAAGTTCTCAGATGAACTTCACTTCTCTATTTGAAAGTTTTACATTTATTCTTTCACCTAGTGGAAATGGCCTTCAGCGCTGGACGTAGTTTAGGTAGTGCTTAGAGCTGGCAATGGGTCAAACGAAGTAAAACAAAAAGTTGTTTTATTGCACAGATAGGTTTCTTTTTGGCTTTGCACAGATATGTTTCTTTTTGGCTTTGCCCTGATGAAAGATCATCGATGCAGAGAGCATTTCTTATTATTGCCTCCGACAAGTCTTGATTCTGAGCTCTCTTAAATGCCGGAATATTGACGGATTAAAAATTAGACGTACATGGAAGTCAAGAGAGAGGACAATGGAAATGGTGATGGAAAACAGTGCATTAATGTCATGCTGCAACAGGACACACAGGGAAAGGCAAATCACAATCTCACTGGTGTAAAACACAATACAACCTTCCCAGCTTTCCACAGAAGACATGAACCAGGCTGCTCAGTCAAGACACCAACTGGTCAACAAGTACAGCTTGCAATTCTATTGGCTAGCATGGTGCCTGATTTAATGGACATTTTACTTTTGACTTCCAGACTTAGAAATCAACATGCAGAGTCCAAGCTGGTCAAAAGCACAAACTAACCTGAAGTTGGTCTTCAGGACTGAGTGATGTTAGTTACATGGTGGGCATCCACTAGACTATCCAAGCCTTCTAAGACAAGAAAGAGAGAAGCCTGGGGGAAGATGCAATTTAAAGTCTTCCACTGTGGATACATGTACCTATATGCAGAGGTCACCGGAATTTGCTGCTGTCCAATATTCACATACAGTAGAAGACTGTATGTAGCTGGTTTGGGAGAAGCTACATGATTCCAACACTGGTATGATCAATCCTTATACTCAATAATGGTTGTCACAGTGATCACAAAGCCAACTGTGTGATATAGTACACCAATCTTGTTCAAATCTCATAAGTAAATTGTCCCATGGGCCACAATACCTTCTAGTTAAATGGTTCCTGCATCTTTGTTGGTGTTACAGGATCATTGTGTAGTTCTAACCATAGCTGAGAAGCCACTGGCTCTGACACTGTCTAAAAGCTTCTCCCATGGGACCATCAAGAACCTACAAAAGGGACCTAACCTTAAAATCCAGTGCTTTGTGGTGTTCTGCTTCTTGTGGCTTTCTATATAGGTACAATTGGAACCAGGGGTCAGCTAATGAATGGTGCATAACTCAATAAAGTCAGCATCTAGATGTTCATTTTCATTGTGATAGATTTTAACTATATAACATGGATGCCCACAATGTGCCATTGGCAGGGATCGGACTTGTATGCCAAGACTTTAGCAGAAAGCTGGGAATTTGCTGTAACTGTTAGTTCATGTAAACCACCACCAAGCACAAACCAATATGCTACATTAAGGAGAACTGGGTCACAAAGAACAAAAATAAATCTTATTAAGTATGTGGCATCACAGTGCCAAAAGTCTATGGGTGTTCACCATGGCCCTCAGGTCTCACCGAGGATGAGATGGAGAATTCCCTCACGGTAGCACAGCAATGGACAACCATGTCCTGTTTCACCTGTGCTACTGGGAAAATTCACACAGCTACTGATGGATAGAGGTGAGGACTATGACCCTATGGACATACCATTGATGGCCAACTGGAGAAGGAGGATGTAAACAAAGGCCAAACAACTGTTAAATTGGTACTTTTTACAAAGGCACAAGGCTGCAGGCTGAGTTATACAGGGAACTCTGAGTATCACTCATGTATTTTAAGGGATAATGTACCCCCTACTGTAAATGATAAGGATATTAGAAGTCCCTGAGGGGTTGTTCTGTGACCATATAAAGACACAAGGCTGCAGGCTGAGTTATACAGAGAACTCTTAGTATCACTCATGTATTATAAGAGATAATGTACCCCCTACTGTGAGGGGTTGTTCTGTGACCATATAAAGACACAAGCCTGCAGGCTGAGTTATACAGAGAACTCTTAGTATCACTCATGTATTATAAGGGATAATGTACCCCCTACTGTAAATGATAAGGATATTAGAAGTCACTGAGGGGTTGTTCTGTGACCATATAAAGACACAAGGCTGCAGGCTGAGTTATACAGGGAACTCTGAGTATCACTCATGTATTATAAGGGATAATGTACCCCTACTGTAAATGATAAGGATATTAGAAGTCCCTGAGGGGTTCTGTGACCATATAAAGACACAAGGCTGCAGGCTGAGTTATACAGGGAACTCTGAGTATCACTCATGTATTATAAGAGATAATGTACCCCCTACTGTAAATGATAAGGATATTAGAAGTCACTGAGGGGTTGTTCTGTGACCATATAAAGACACAAGGCTGCAGGCTGAGTTATACAGGGAACTCTGAGTATCACTCGTGTATTATAAGGGATAATGTACCCACTGCTGTAAATTATAAGGATATTAGAAGTCACTGAGGGGTTGTTCTGTGACCATATAAAGGCACAAGGCTGCAGGCTGAGTTATACAGGGAACTCTGAGTATCACTCATGTATGGAAGCAGTCCTCTGATGTTTAGTAGGCAAACAGCGAGACAGACAAGAAGCAGACAAACATTGAGCACGGAGGACAAGTGCAGTCTACGGCAGGCAGAGAGAAAAATATATACAAAATCATATTCTCACTTTCAAAATCAAGGAAAAAATTTGGCCCCTGCTCAAGGTCTGTGCAAGTCAATACTTTAAGAAGGTTCCCCATGACAAGGTACCTGCCAAGACAAGAATGAGAAAAGACACAAGGTCTTTAGGAGACAGTAACAGTAGGATCAAATGCTGAAGTGGGGTCAATCAGAAGAGGAGGTGGACATCAAGCTGCTTCGTTCCTAGGAGAACCTGCAGGGTTGGATGAGGCATGGTTGGGTTGGCATAGACATCTGGTGGATATTATTATATGACCAGCATTTTGACCACCTCCTTGTGGGCAAATCCTATGTCTGCTGTCCCCAGTGGTGTTCTCAGTGAGGGGTCCCAGTCTGCCTCCAAAGCAAATTATCGTTAGTATAGATGGACTTTCATGGCTTCTGTAGATTTTCTCATCAATGATATTCTAGGCACGAAGCCTATCAGGCAGACTGATTAGCTTGTAAATTCTCAGGTCAAATTATACTAGTGATGCATGCAACCTATCATTTTTTGATTCGGCAAAATCCCAACTCTTCCACAAAAGATAAGCCCAAACCAGATTGGAACCATATATGCATTTGTAAAAAAAAAATTGTTGTGTTCAGTTTTCCAGAGCTTCAAAGTCACGTGACTTGGATTAAGTTTGGCGAAACACTAAGAGGCACATTTATCAAGGGCCGAATTTTGAATTTTTTTTAACTCACATGAATTCGATTGTACTTGAAATTCAAATATTCGACTATTTATTATTAAAATCGAATATTTAAAACTCGGACGAATTTTACCGACTTGAAAACTTGAATCGAATTCGACCAAACTCGATATGAATGTCAGGAAGGCTGCAAACCACCAAATTGATCCCTGGACCTCTCCCATTGACTTAAAAAGCAATTCGATAGGTTTAAGGTGCCGAATAGTCTAATTCTTAAAGGGCCAGGTATGATTAATCGATTTCGAATTTTTTTTAAAAAACTTGAATCGAGTTTGGATAATTCCCTAGTCGATTTTGACAGTTTTGACCATAAAAAAAAAAAATCTAAATTCAAATATTCAATTCAACCTTTAATAAATCTGCCCCTTAGGGTTGCACCAAAGCCAGAATCAGCGGATCCTTGTTTCATTCTTATTAGCAATTTTAACTGGCCAAATTAGAAGGTCTCAAAAATTAATTTAATGGGCAAAAGACTAGCAGATCTGACTAGCCAAGTGTCTTTAGTTTCAGCCAAGCTGCCGTGACATCTCTATACATAAATGCCATGAACAGAAAGTTGGGTTCTGATTGAGTTCAGTATTCGGCACAATGTTTGGTGAAAATATTAGGCATCATGCTGTATGTCTGTGTAGGTTTCCCCCACCACAAATACCTCTTAGGACAGCAAACTAGAATTTGCCCACGCCGGGCCTTGGATCCCTGATATTAGGACAAAAAAAAATAAAAAACTGATCACAAAGGACCCCAATGAGTTTGGATATGGAGATCATCTTTGTTGCCGGATAATAGAAGTGTCCCCTCCAAGTGGAGAGCTGAACGAGGCTTCACGCGACACTTACTTTCAAAATCCAAGAAAAAATGGGCTGCATTGTGGTCTATGTCTCTGGTTAGCACCTTAATGAGATTACCCATGTCAGCCAACCTAAAAATAAAGAACGGCACAGTCATTGAGTTCCAGTAAATGGGAGCGAAACGCGCGAGTTCAGTTAGTGCTCTGCTGCTTGTGGTTTCCTACAGGGGCGCAGGAACCAGAGCCTGGCATGTGAGAAGGATCACTCTGTGCAACGTGTCCGTGGTTAGGCTCTTCCTTTCATACCCCCCCACAAAAGAATTAGGGAGTGGAAAGAGTGATGCTGGGTAATTTCTCCCCATTTACATCTCTTTTAGTAGAACCCCCAGCAGCCTAATGTATAGCACACATGCCTAACTTTTGGCACCCCCTTGCAAAAAAAAAAAAAAACTTTCCTTTTCCTTTAAGCAGCTATGAGACACATTACATAAAAGGATAAGTAAACCTTTGATATAAGTGAATGTAAAATTGATGAGGGGGTTATTGCAGCGTACATTCATTATTTATTTTTCTTTACGATCCCTTCACGATATTAAGGGATTCATACATGTACTGTTAATATGAATGAATTGTGTTACAACAGCGCCACCTGCTGGTCAGTTTCCCACCAGTCTGACCACCAAGTAGTCAAGGAAGTTGTCAGGAGAAAGAAAGAGGCTGTTCTGATGTTCTTCTGCTTAGGAATAAAATTAGAAACCTTTCTCACAACTTTCCTAAGCAGAAGAACATCAGAGCAGCCTCTTTCTTTCTCCTGACAACTTCCTTGACTACTTGGTGGTCAGACTGGTGGGAAACTGACCAGCAGGTGGCGCTGTTGTAGCAAAATTCATTCATATTAATTATTAATATTTATTATAAATATCTCTGGGAGCACAGGAGAGCCACTAGTCACCATGTTTCTATATATCTAGGGGCTTATCTGGTTGATGGGAAACTTGAACAAATGTTTGACTACAAAGGGGGACCCTAAGCAAATCTATTAAGGCACCTGCTTGTGGTGCAGAGCTCCGCCCCCCTGAGCCCCAATCCATGCAGTAAAGGCACCTGCAGATTGATACGATCATGTGTGGTTGCAGCTTTCACTAAAGAATCATTAAAGGGAAAATCCTTATAGAAATAGATACTTGTGGCTACAGCCCTGAAGTGCTATCGAGGCAAGGAGTACAATTAATGTGGCCTTGTTTCTTTTTTTGGAATAGTGGGGACTGTGCTACATGAATGCTGGGGCGGGAGATGCCCCCATTTTAATGTTTCTTAAAGGGGTGGTTCATCGTTCAGTTAAATTTTAGTATGTTATAGAATGGTCAATTCTAAGCAACTTTTCAATTGGTCTTCATTATTTATAGTTTCCTTTCTTTCCAGCTTTCAAATGGGGGTCACTGACCCCATCTAAATACAATCTAAAAAACAAATGCTCTATAAGGCTACAAATGTATTGTTATTGCTACTTTTTATTACTCATGTTTCTATTCATGCCCCTCCTATTCATATTTAAGTCTCTTATTCACATCAATGCATGGTTGCTAGGGTAACTTGGACCTTAGCAACCAGACTGCTGCAATTGCAAACGGGAGAGCTGCTGAATAAAAAGCTAAATAACTCAAAAACCACAAATAAAAAAAAATGAAAACCAACTGCAAATTGTCTCAGAATATCCCTCTCTGCATCATACAGGTATGGGACCTATTATCCAGAATGCTCGGGACCTGGGGTTTTATGGATATTATCTTTCTGTAATTTGGATCTTCATACCTTAAGTCTACTAGAAAATCATATAAACATTAAATAAACCCAATAGGCTGGTTTTGCCTCCAATAAGGATTAATTATATCTTAGTTGGGATCAAGTACAAGCGACTGTTTTATTATTACACAGAAAAAGGGAATCATTTTAAACATTTTGGATTATTTGGATAAAAAGGAGTCTATGGGAGATGGCAATTCCTTAATTCTGAGCTTTCTGGATAACAGGTTTCTGGATAATGGATCCCATACCTGTAGTATTTTTTGCTTCCAGTAAGGATCTTAGTTGGGATCAAGTACAAGCTACTGTTTTACCCGAAACTCAACAGGAGAGGAACTGCACAGTGGGGGGGAGGAGGTCGGGGGGGGGGGAAACACAGGGGAGGGATTTAGCACCAAAGGGGTTGAATTCTCCTTTAATCTCATGTAGGACCTCCAGTGGGAGATGCACTAATACACTTGGGTGCTCCTCACCCCTATCACTTGGGTGCTCCTCACCCGAACCATATGCATTATTCCCCACACTCGCCCCTCAGCCCAACATTAATATACAGATGAACTCCCCCCTATTAACCCTCACTAATCCCTATCCGAATGCATTAAGCTGTGCAGCAACCTGCAAGGAAAATGGAATTAAAGGGGAACTCTCCCCGAAAAAAAAAATATTTGCATAACGAAAGACAATATAATTCTAAGCAACTTCCCAATATCAATTCATTGGTTTTTCCATTATTTGTAAATGTAATTGCTACTGAGAACAGGGCCAGCCAGTTCCGTTCTGCACTGCTGCTTCTTCGCATTGAACCAATGTAGCAAAGGATACAGGCAACCCTGTTTCAGGAGTCAGAACCAGCAGAGCAGAGGCTATTCACAGCCAATACTGCTATCAATAGCCAATACACTTAAAACTAAAGTAAAATAAACTGGAAAATGTTTATTAAGGATGCACCGAATCCATGACTCGGTTCGGGATTCTGCCTTTTTCAGCAGAATTTTGTTTCAGCTGAATCCTTCCGCCCGGCCGAGCTGAATCCAAATCCTAATTTCCATATGCAAATTAGTGGCAGTATGGGAAATCACATGACTTTTTGTCACAAAACAAGGAAATAAAAAATGTTTTCCCCTTCCCATCCCTTTTGGATCCAGTTCTGTATTCGGCCAAATCTTTCGCAAAGGATATGGGGTTCGGCTGAATCCAAAATATTGGATTCGGTGCATCCCCAACGTTTATATAGGATCCGTTATCCGGAAACCTGTTAGCCAGAAGAGATGGAAGGCCATTTCCGATAGCCTGTGAGTAAGTGCCACTACAGGCACGAAACGCGTTAGGCTCATACGTCTTTTTAATTTTATAAAACTTTGGCTACTCCCTTACTATTGGATGCTCTCTACCCACATTTGAATTTTCTACATACTCCAAAACTAATTGAGGGTTCATCCGGGACAAGAGACTACCTTATAAACTACATCATCATTTTTATTTCTTTTCTTTCTTTTTTTTCCTTTACTGATTTTTGTTTTTAGAATAGAGCCACACAACAATGTCTATGAAATTATTTAGCATCTCATAAATTTATCCGAATAATCCAAATTTTGAAAAACAATTTCCTATTTCTGTGTAATAATAAAACAGTCGCTTGTACTTGATCCCAACTGAGATATAATAAATTCTTATTGGAAGCAAAACCAGCCTATTGGGTTTATTTCATGTTTACATTATTTTCTAGTGGACTCAAGGCATGAAGATCTACATAAAGGAAAGATCTGTTATCCAGAAAACCCCAGGTCCTGAGAATTCTGGATAACAGGTCCCATACGTGTATTGGAAAGGTGCTTACAGTGGAAGAATATTGTGTATTTTCAGCTAAACAAGTGCCCCTTTCATGCTGCAGAAAAGCAATACTGGCATCTAGTGGTGGCTTTTAAGAATGCAACTACTCAAAACTGTCAGGGCTCTGACTAAAGTAAATAACAATAGTAACCCTAGCAACGACATTGTCGCAGCAAAGTTACAGTGAATATGGCTCAGGAGGATGGTAAGCATGCACTGTGTGGGGATTAAAGGGGTAGGTCATATTAAAATTTAGCTATGTTAAAGACATTTTGCACTTTTTTTGTAGATTTGGTGCATTTCTTTGTTTCTGCAACTGTCAGCTATGTGGTTCTTAGGCTTCAATCCCCCTAGCAATCAGGCAGCGGTTTGGAAGAGAGAAAACATAATGAATAGGGGAGGATCTGAAAAAAAGATAAGAAAAAGAAAATTGGACCCTCGCTGAACTTATTGCACGAGGCTAAAGTTTCAGCTTGTCAATAGCAGCAATGATCCAGGACTTCAACCTTGTCACAGGGGGTCACCATCTTGGAAAGTGTCTGTGACACTCACATGCTCAGTGGGCTCTGATTGGCTGTTGAGAAGCTAAGCTTAGGGCTCGTCACTAATTATCCAGCAGAAAATGAGCTTCCCTGGCTGTAATATAAGCTGATGCTACAGGTTTGCTGATTATTAAATTCTGATGCTAATTGCACTGGTTTCTGTGCTGCCATGTAGTAATTATGTGTATTAATTACTAATCAGCCTTATATTGTGACATTTCTATTCTATGTGTACTGTATATTGTGAGTGGGTCCCTAAGCTCAGTAAGTGACAGCAGCACAGAGCATGTGCAGTGAATCAGCAGAAAAGAAGATGGGGAGCTACTGGGGCATCTTTGGAGACACAGATCTTTACTGCTAAAGGGCTGTGGTTGCCTTGGGCGGATACAGAAGCACAAAACATCATGTACAACATTTCTAGCTACTTCTTTAGTTAGGCTTTAGTTCTCCTTTAGAAGTGAAGTGGGCAGATATCTGCCAGTCAGTTGTATAAAGAGTCTGTCAGAGATAATGAACTTTATTTCACTGGGTGCCTATAGCAGAAGTGTGAAAGTGCCAAGCTCATTTACAGACACCCAGGCTGAGAAGGGGAAATAAAAAGAGATCAGTATATAAATAAGACAGTGGGTAACACAGTGCTGGTACAAAGCTCACATGCAGATTAGGCAGCAGCTCATTAGAAATATTCAATAATATCAGGTTTGGGGAAATTGGCTTCAGCACTGCATTAAATAATTCGATAATAATTAGATGTATGATTGGCGTGTAATTAGAGAATAGTACAAGAGATGGGTTTCTATACCTGCTAGTCTGTGCCCGTTATGATTTTAAAGGGACAGTTCAGTGTAAAAATAAAAACTGGGTAAATAGACAGGCTGTGCAAAATAAATAATGTTTCTAATTTAGTTAGTTAGGCAAAAATGTAATGTATAAAGGCTGGAGTGAGTGGATGTGTAACATAATAGCCAGAACACTACTTCCTGCTTTTCAGCTCTATAACTCTGAGTTAGTCAGTGACTATAAGGGGGGCCACATGGGACATAACTGTTCAGTGAGTTTGCAATTGATCCTCAGCATTCAGCTCAGATTCAAAAGCAACAGCTATGTCCCATGTGCCCCCCCCCCTCAAGTCACTGATTGGTTACTGCCTGGTAACTAGGGATGCAGCGAACCCACTATTTGCATATGCAAATTTGCAAAAGATTCAGCCAAATTCAAATCCTAATTTGCATATGCAAAGTAGGGGTGTGAAGGGAAAAACATTTTTTACTGCCTTGTTTTTTGACAAAAAGTCACGTGATTTCCCTCCCCCTTAATTTGCATATGCAAATTAGCATTCAGATTCGGTTCTGCCTGGCAGAAGGATTCGACCGAATCTGAATCCTGCTGAAAAAGGCCAAATCCTAAATTGAAACCTGGATTCGGTGCATCCCTACTGGTAACCAATCAGTGGAAAGCAAGAGAGCTGTAGTGTTCTGGCTATTATGTTACACATCCAGTCACTCCAGCCTTTATACATTACATTTTTGGCTAACTAACTATATTAGATACATTTTTTATTTTGCACAGCCTCTCTATTTACCCAGTTTTTATTTTTATACTGAACTGTCCCTTTAAGGCTTTTTTATCCCCCCTCACCAGTGTCTGTAGAAGTGTTGCCATAACTGAACCACTAGAGGGCAGTGAAGCCAATCAACAGGAATCCAGCTACATAAAGGACAAGGAAAGTCTCTAACTGGGGGTGCCAATTTGTCCCCCACTGAATATAATTGATAACCTTGAACCACAGACCAATGTTCTGAAAATCGTTCCAGCCCAGGATACCTTTTATGTGAGTACCAAGCAGCCTCTTTGACTTATGGCTCCACACGCCGGGCACCAGGCCAGGGTTCAAGGAAAACTAAGTGACATTATCACGAGGCTTTTCTATATAGAGTTTAGGTTCAGCAGGTGCTGCGCACAGACACAGCAGAAGGAAGACATAAGTAATATGGCAGGCTAGAAAGAGTTTTAAAGGAATATTGTTACAAGAGCGCCACCTGCTGGTCAGTTTCTGACCAGTCTGACCACCAAGTAGTCAAGGAAGTTGTCAGGAGAAAGAGGCTGCTCTGATGTTCTTCTGCTTAGGAAAGATGTGAGAAAGGTTTCTATTTAAGAACAGAAGAACATCAGAGCAGCCTCTTTCTCCTGACAACTTCCTTGACTACTTGGTGGTCAGACTGGTCAGAAACAGACCAGCAGGTGGCGCTGTTGTAACAAAATTTGTTCATGTTAAATTAATATCTTGGAATTAAAGAAAAATAAATAATGAATGTACATTGCAAAAGTGCTTAGAATAGCCCCCTCATCAATTTTACATTCACTTATTTTAAAGGTTTACTTATCCTTGAAGACGAAAAAAAAATTGGTGCATTAAACTAGCCCTTAAAAGATATATGGGCTCCAGTAGGACTGCAGGCAGGTGCTGGGGCTCTAAAGGTACCTGGAGCATACAGGCATGTAGCTACAAGACCAATCCCCATATTATCAGTATAGAATCCGGCTGAAATTTCAGGTGAGACCCCTGAGGATAAAAATAACCTTTGTCCCAGTATTGGGGGGGCTCCTGTAGGAAATGCAGCAGTTACAGCAATAATAATAATACTGATAGTCAATAGAATGCGCAACAAACTAGGGATGCACCGAACCCTCCATTTTGGATTTGGTTTAACCCCAAATCCTTTGCGAAAGATTCGGCCGAATACCGAACCAAATCCGAATCCTAATTTGCATATGCATATGCAAATTAGGGGTGGGAAGGGGAAAACATTTTTTACTTCCTTGTTTTGTGACTAAAAGTCACGTGGCCGAATCCAAATCCTGCTGAAAAAGTCCGAATCCTGAACCGATACCTGGATTCGGTGCATTCCTACAACAAACATGAGGCGCTCACCTATAACCAGTGCTGGTGCTGCAGTCTGCGCTCCCCAATCTGGAAATGAACAATGAGAAAGGATCATTGGGGGGTTGTTTCAATCACCAAATCACAAAGACACGACGTTGCAAATACTGCTCTGAACTCACTGGACTTTGTTTATAAACACTGGGCAAATTTGCACACGTGCAGTAACACATGGCAACCAATCAGATGATTGCTTTCAGTGTTCACCCTGCAACTGGCTGAAAAAAGCTAATCGCTGATTGGTTGCTATGGGTTACTGCCCAGGTGCAAATTTGCCCAGTGTTTATAAATGAGCCTCACTGACTTATGGGATTGTTGGTGCAAAATAAACCATTTTCACGCTGTATTATAAGCCATAAGTAACCCCTAGGGGTCACTGCGGGACAATAAGTGTAAGTTCTGCTGACTCAGTACTAATTATTCCAGTCTAGTTTAACCCCATGCTTGCTTCATTAAGCCATAGCTGCTCTGGGAAGCCTGGTGTAGTACTATCGGGCAGATTTATCAAGGGTTGAATTGAAAATTCAAAATTGAAATTCAAATTTTTTTTTGTGGTCAAAACTGGCAAATTCGACTAGGGAGTTATTCAAATTCAATTTGAGTTTTTAAAAAAATAATTCGATTTTCGAGATTATACTCTGGCCCTTTAAGAACTCGAGTTCGACTATTTGTCGCCTAAAACCTGCTGAATTGCTGTTTAAGGTGAAAGGGAGACGTTCAGAGTCGTTTGCAGCCTTCTTCGACATTCAAGTTTTTTTCGGAGAGAAAACTCGAAACGAGTTTTTTTAAAACTTTTTCAAATTCGATTCAAGTTTTCAGGTCGATTTAATTCATCCGAGTTTGAAAAATTCTATTTTTTTTAAAATAAATTTCAATTAGTAAAATTTTGAATATATGGGAGTTTGGGGGAGTTTTTTAAAAACTGTGATTCGCCCTTTGATAAATGTGCCTCCCTGTGTTTGTATATATTAGGGATGCACCAAATGCAGGATTCGGATCAGGATTCGGCCAGGATTCTGACTTTTTCAGCAGGATTAGGATTCGGCCGAATCCGTCTGCCCAGCAGAACCAAATCCGTATCCTAATTTGCATATGCAAATTAGGGACAGGGAGGGAAATCGTGTGATTTTTGTCACGAAACAAGGAAGTAAATAAATGGTTTCCCCTTCCCACCCCTAATTTGCATATGCAAATTAGGATTCAGATTCAGTATTCAGCCAAATCTTTCACCAAGGATTCGGGGGTTCGGCCGAATCCAAAATAGTGGATTCAGTGCATCCCTAGTATATATTAATTAGTAATACAGATGCACAGAACCCTTCTTTCCTGGGTACCTGAATTTGAACTCTAACTCCGGGCAGAAATTTCCCTGTGTGTGCGATAATGGGGTTCTGTTCAGTCTAGGCTCTTGGATTGAGCCGACTCCAATCTTGCTCAAAATGACTCAAACATGGGTGAATCCTGAACCAAATGCAGGATCTTTAGTTGCTGGACACTGTAATTGGGCACATGAATTAACCTTGTTACAAAAAGGTTTCTGTTTTTTATTCCTAAGCAGAAGAACATCAGAGCAGCCTCTTTTTTTCTCCTGACAACTTCCTTGACTACTTGGTGGTCAGACTGGTGGGAAACTGACCAGCAGGTGGCGCTGTTGTAACAAAATTCATTCATATCAACAGTACATGTATCCTTTAATATCTTGGAATTAAAGAAAAATAAATAATGAATGTACACTGCAAAAGTTCTAAGAATAGACCCCTCATCAATTTTATATTTACTTATTTTAAAGGTTTATTTATCCTTTAAGCAAGAAGCGGAGTAGAAAAGAAACCATTACGGTCTGCAGCAGGCATAGGACTAGAATATTTTGCTTGGATATTTCAATGATTTCACAGAATGGGAGGCTTCAGCTTATTCTTATTCTAATTTCACTGAGGCCCTCGACACATCGCCCGTCACTCACACTCTCATAGCTGCCTGGTTGCTATGGTAATTAAGCCCTTGCAACCAGATAGCGCTTTAAATGGCAAGCCTGAGAGGCACAGAACAAAATTATCAGCAGCTCAAAAATGAAAGATAATAAGACGAACTATAAGAGAACTGTCTGTCCCAAACTACAAGTCATGATTTTTATGATGTCGTTTTTATTTCTAAATGACACTGTTTACACTGCAAATAATTCACTGTACAATATAAAATGTCATTCCTGAACCAGCAAGTGTATTTAGTTGTAATATTGGTGTGTAGGTGCATCTCAGCTCATTTTGCCTGGTCATGTGATTTCAGAAAGAGCCAGCACTTTAGGATGGAACTGCTTTCTGGCAGGCTGTTGTTTCTCCTACTCAATGTAACTGAATGTGTCTCAGTGGGACCTGGATTTTACTATTGAGTGTTGTTCTTAAATCTACCAGGCAGCTGTTATCTTGTGTTAGGGAGCTGCTATCTGGTTATTTTCCCATTGTTCTGTTGTTAGTAGGTATGCACCAAAGCCAGAATTTGGTTCGGGATTCAGCCTTTTTCAGCAGGATTCGGCCGAACCCTTCTGCCCGGCTGAACGAATCCTAATTTGCATATGCAAATTAGGGGCGATTAGGGAGGCGGGAAGGGAAATAGTGTGACTTTATGTCACAAAACAAGGAAGTAAAAAATGTTTCCCCTTCCCACCCCTAATTTGCATATGCAAGATAACTAGGGATGGGCGAATTTTTTCGCCTAGTTTCGCCGAAAAAATGACGCCCATAGACTTGTATGGAGTTGTGCGTCAAAATAAAAAGACGCGCGACAAAAAAAAATTTGCCGCGCGACAAAATTTTTTTGACGCCCATAGACTTTAATGGGCGTCGGCGTCATTTCGCCGGTGGCGAATTTTTGGCGAAACGAAACGGGTCAAATTCGCCCATCCCTAAAGATAACCATATGCAAATTAGGATTTGGATTCAGTATTTAGCCTAATCTTTCACAAAGGATTCGGGGGTTCGGCCAAATCCAAAATAGTGGATTTGGTGCATCCCTAGTTGTTAGGTTGCTGGGGGGGGGGGGAGAAGGGAGAGGGTGATATCACTCCAACTTGCTGTACAGCAGTAAAGAGTGACTGAAGTTTATCAGAGTACCAGTCACATGACTGGGGGCAGCTGGGAAACTGACAATATGCCTAGCCCCACGTCAGATTTCAAAATTAAATATAAAAAAATCTGTTTGCTGTTTTGAGAAACAGATTTCAGTGCAGAATTCTGCTAGAGCAGCACTATTAACTGATGTGTTTAAAAAAAAAAAAAAAAAAAAAAACGTTTTCCCATGACAGTATCCCTTTACAGTGAAGGTCTACATCCCCCTGTGTAAACTGAATAGAACTCTAGGCTATAAAAGCTGCTGCCAAATTTCTGCCTTAGGGACGGCAATGGGCCCCACAGTTTAGACATAGAGGATCCCTGCTCCTGGCGTCTAACACAAGTCTGTTACAAGCAGTTGAACTAAATCACACTGCAGGTTACACAAGGGTCTAATGAAGGCAGCAGGCGGCATCACTTCTGGCTGAGACAATGACAAATGATCAGCTCAAATGTGTTCCAAAGCCACAGACACAAATGGATGGTTATAACAATAACTCCAATATCAACCTCCAACCCCACAAGCGGCACACATGGAGCAGCTACACATGGGGGGTTTAGCTCCCTCTGCTGGGGAAAGATGGGATGCAAAGCATCAAGCTTCCCACACTGATTTGGCCCCTCTTTTTGTTCTCACTATAGATCAGTCCCTTCACTTCCCCAAACGCATAAAGAACTGTCACTTCCTCCTGCAAATGGAACATCCCATAATGCAGTCACACGGGGGGGGCAGTGAATATTTAGTTCCCTATCAATGGAGACCAGTCGGATATCGGGCTAAAGGGGTGGTTCGCCTTTATGTTCATTTTTAGTATGTTTTAGTATGGCTTATTCTAAGCAACTTTTCAACTGGCCTTCATTTTTACTTTTTTTATAGTTTTTTTTTCTTCTGTAGCTTTCAAATGGGGGTCACCGACCCCATCTAAAAACAAATAATCTGTACGGCTCCGATTTGACAGTTATTTTTACTTTTATTGCTCATTTGGCTATCCAGGCCTCTCCTTTATATTCCAATGCATGGTTGTTAGGGTAATCTGGACCCTAGCAACCAGGCTGCTGAAATTGCTGTTAAATAAAAAGCTACGTAACTCAAAAACCACAAATAATAAAAAATGAAAACAAATTGCAAATCATCTCTGAATACCATTGTCTACATCATACTAAACGTTAATTGAAAGAGGAACAACCCCTTTAAAGGCTCCGTAAACACTTTGCTGGAAATGCGTGGGGGCTTTGATGGACTTAAAGGGGTGGTTCACCTTTCAGTTAACTTTTAGTATGCTATAGAATAGTAATTTTTCAATTGGCCTTCATTTTTTATAGTTTTTTTTAATTACTTGCCTTCTTCTTCTGATTCTTTCCAGCTTTCATCTTGGGGTCACAGACCCAGTCAAAAAACAAATGCTACAAATGTTTTGTTATTGCTACTTTTTATTACTCATCCTTCTATTCAGGCCTCTCCTATTCATATTCCAGTCTCCTATTCAAATCAATGTATGGTTGCTAGGGGAATTTGGATCCTAGTAACCAGACCGAGACTGCAAACTGGAGAGCTGCTGAATAAAAAGCAAAATAACTCAAAAACCACAAAGTATAAAAAATTAAATCAAATTGCAAATTGTCTTAGAATATCCCTCTCTACATCACTAAAAGTTGTTCACCTCAAAGCTTACACACGGCACAGGTCAAAAGAAGTTCCAAATACACCGAATCTATAGCGGTCACCACTGGGCTTTTTTGCCGGCGCAATAGATTCTATGTTCCCCGGCATATAAGGGGTTAAAGGGGTGGTTCACCTTTAAGGTAACTTTTATTATGTTATAGAACGACCAATTCTAAGCAACTTTTCAATTGGTTTTCATTATTTATTTATAGTTTTATAGTTATTTGCCTTTTTCTTCTGACTCTTTGCAGCTTTCAAATGGGCATCACCGACCCCATCTAAAAAACAAATACTCTGTAAGGCTACAAATGTATTGTTACTGTTACTTTTTATTTCTAAACCTTCTATTCAGGCCTCTCCTATTCATATTCCAGCCTCTTATTCTAATTCAATGCATGGTTGCTAGGCTAATTTGGACCCTAGTTACCAGATTGCTTAAAATTGCCAAAATGCAAATTGGAGAGCTGCTGAATAAAAAGCTAAATAAGTCAAAAACCACAAATAATAAAAAATGAAAACCAATTGCAAATTGTCTCAGAATATCACTCTACATCATACTAAAAGTTATCTCAAAGGTGAACAACCCCTTTAAAGGGATAAAAATTCTTCAGAATTCTGCACTGAAATCCATTTCTCAAAAAAGCAAACAGATTTTGTTATATTTCATTGCGAAATCGGACATGGGGCTAGACATATTGTCAGTTTCCCAGCTGCCCCAAGTCATGTGACTTGTGCTCTGATAAACTTCAGTTACTCTTTAGTGCTGTACTGCAAGTGGGAGTGATATCGACCCTCCATATCACCCCTCCCCTCCCCAGCAGCCAACCAAGAACAACGGGAAGGTAACCAGAAAGCAGCTCCCTAACACAAGATAACTGCTGCCTGGTAGATCTGAGAACAGCACTCAAGTCCCACTGAGACTCAAGTCCCACTGAGACAAGTCACACAATTTCCCTTTCCGCCTTCCTAATCACCCCTAATTTGCATATGCAAATTAGGATTAGGTTCAGCCGGGCAGAAGGGTCCGGCCGAATCTCGAACCAAATCCTGGCTTCGGTGCATCCCTACTAACAGAAAAATGGGAAGGTAACCAGATAGCAGCTCCCTAACACAAGATAACAGCTGCCTGGTAGATCTAAGAACAACACTCAATAGTAAAATCCAGGTCCCACTGAGACACTTTCAGTTACATTGAGTAGGAAAAACAACAGCCTGCCAAAAAGCTGTACCATCCTAAAGTGCAGGCACAAGTCACATGACTGGGGGCTACTGGGAAACTGACAATATGTCTAGCTCCATGTCAGATTTCAAAATTGAATATATAAAAATCAGTTTGCTCTTTTGAGAATTGGATTTCAGTGCAGAATTCTGCTGAAGCAGCACTATTAACTGATGTGTTCTGGAAAAAAAACATGTTTTCCCATGACAGTATCCCTTGCATGTTTTACACATCATGATGTGACATAGGCTGAAGAATTCTTTATCAGCACGCCCAAGAATAGCAAAAAAAAAGAGGGAAGAAAAGAAAGAGGCGGAGTCTGCCGGGGACGAACATTGGCTCGCACCTTCGTAGAAAGGGTTTGTCCTCGCACTGAATAGCTCCACTGACGGCAAACAATGAGCCTTTCATCGTAAGCAAAACAAGCTCGGAGAAAAAAGGAAGAATGTGAAAATACATTCAATTTTCTCATCCTTTTGTAAGAGCAAAGTTATTGCTGAAATCACTGAGCTGTGTCCTGGTTCTTATTAGCATAACCATCAGGGTAAGTCCATACACTGCTTCCAACCATCTCTCTATCTACAGACAGTGTAGCAGAGAATTCTGCACCCGTGGGTGGTAACCAGTGTCCGAAAAATTGCCCAAGTCTATATTTTACATTAGTCCACATCAGGTGAAGGTAAAGAGAAACCTACCATGCCTACTCGGTGCCCTGTGTAAACTTGAAATGCATCAGGTTTTGTTTTTCTTTGTACTTGCACCGAATCCACTATTTTGGATTCGGCCGAACTCCCCAATACTTCATGAAAGATTCCGCCAAATACCGAACCAAATCCGAATTTGCATAGGCAAATTAGGGGTGGGAATGGGGAAACATTTTTTACTTCCTTGTTTTGTGACAATCACGTGATTTCCCTCCCCACTGCTAATTTGTATATGCAAATTAGGATTCCGATTCGGTTCAGCTGGGCAGAAGGATTCGGCCGAATCCGAATCCTGCTGAAAAAGGCTGAATCCTGCCCGATTCATGGATTCGGTGCATCCCTACTTTTTTATCTCATTGCTATTGCCATGTAAAAAACACATCAGGCTTGGTTTTTACTTCATTGTAAGTGCCATGTGTAGGCATGAAAAGCATCAGGCTCTGTATCTCTTTGTTTTGATCTCATTATTAGGGCCATGTACAGGTACAAAACTAGGGATGCACCGAATCCAGGATTCAAATCGGGATTCATCCTTTTTCAGCAGGATTCGGGGCGAATCCTTCTGCTGGCCGAACCTAATTCGAATTTGCATATGCAAATTATGGGCGGGATAGGGTCAAGGAGGGAAATCACGCGATGATTCCCCTTGCCACCCCTAATTTGCATATGCAAATTAGGATTGGAATTCGGTTAGGTATTCGGCCGAGTCTTTCGCAAAGGATTTGGGGGTTCGGTCAAATCCAAAATAGTGTCCCTATACAAAACGCATCAGGCTTGGTTTTTATTTCATTGTAAGTGCCATGTGTAGGCACGAAAAGCATCCGGCTCTGTTTCTCTCCATTTTTATCACATTGTTAGGGTCATGTACAAGTACAAAACGTATCAGGCTTGGTTTTGTTTCATTCCTGGGGTAGCAACACGTATGAAACACATCAGGTATTGTTTTTTCCTCACTGTAATTGCTCTGCATAGGCACAAAACCTAGACTTTATTTCCCTTTGTTTTGGCCTCTACTGTCCTGTGTAGGTACAAAAGACATCAGGCTTTGGCTTGGTTTTCACATTTTTGGTAGTGCCCTGTGAAGGTCCGAAATGCATCTCTCTTTCACCTCATTCTTCAGCATAGTCATGAAACATGTCAGACTTTGTTTCTCTTTTAATGGGACTAAAAAAAAAAAAGCCTGGCACGTTTCGTGCCTACTAATGGCACAGTGCCCTGTCATTGTAAGAAAACCTTCAGGGTTTGTGTCTCTTTGTTTTGACCTCTTTGTTAGTGCCCTGTGTAGGCATGAAATGCGTCAGGCTTTTTCTTTGTTTTGAACGAAGCTGAATAAACTTCTGTCACTGATGTAAGATTACACAGGTGTTCCTTCTTTTAAACCTTTTTGTCCATTGCTCTTGCTAAATGGGAAAAAGCAACATATCCACTTTGACACTTTAAATCGATTTACGTAGATAGCGAATACATTAGTGTCCACTCTCCCTCATCATCCTCCTTTTTTTGTGTACCTTTTACTAGGGATGCACCAAATCCACTATTTTGGCTTCGGCCGAACCATCGAATCCTTTGCGAGAGATTCGGCCTATACCGAACCAAATCCTAATTTGCATATGCAAATTAGGGATGGGAAGGGGAATTTTTTTACTTCCTTGTTTTGTCAGACGATTTCCCTCCCGCCCCTAATTTGCATATGCAAATTAGGATTTGGTTCAGCCGGGCAGAGGCATTTGGCAAAATCAGAATCCTGCTGAAAAAGACTGAATCCCGGTGCATCCCTACCTTTTATTGCTAGAAGAGAGACGTACCCTAAGCATCATGGGCCACTTACTTGTGACCCCTGCAGTGCACCCCAGAAGCTTCACACTGAGTAAATATTGAACCAAGAATTTTAAATACATTCAAACCTCAATTTTACAAACCCTGATTTTAAAGCGATACTATAATGGGATAACAAGTTATTTTCATAATGCATCAGTTAATAGTGCTGCTCCAGCAGACTTTTGCACTGAAATTCGTTTTTTAAAAGATCAAACTGATTTTTTTTATATTTCATTGTGAAATCTGACATGGGGTTAGACATATTGTCAGTTTCCCAGGTGCGCCCAGTCATGTGATTTGCGCTCTGATAAACTTAAGTCACTCTTTACTGCTGTACTGCAAGTTGGAGTGATATTACCCATCTCCCTCCCACCTCCAGCAGCCCATCGGTAACAGCTCAATGGTAGATATAAGTACAGCACTCAATAGTAAAAATCCAAGTTCCACTGCGACTCCTTCAGAAAGCAGTTCCATCCTAAAGTGCTGGCTCTTTCTGAAATCACATGACCAGGCAAAATGACCTGAGATGCACCTCCACACCAATATTACAACTAAATACACTTGTTGGTTCAGGAATGACATTTTATATTATAGAGTGAATTATTTGCAGTGTAAACAGTGTCATTTAGAAATAAAAACTACATCATAAAAATCATGACAGAATCCCTTTAAGTATTGCCTCATTGGCCCCACCATTGGTCCCACCAATATGTAATATATAATTAATTTTTCCAAAAAAAGGTTAAACGGGGGTTCTACTGTTTATACATTTTCATCAACTGGCAGTTGGGGGGTTTAATTTACACCAAAAGCTTAAATTTGACACATGGGTCTTTTTTTCCATCTAGATCACAATGTAAATACCAAAACTAAAGAGAATTTGAGAGGGCGAGTCTAATGACTTGGAAGTATTTATGGTTTGCTGGAGGAACAAGATCGGTCGTGCAGATGCATCTCACCGTGATTACCTTGTGTCGTCCCAAAATTCACATCTAAAGGGAAATATTTGTGTCCCTATTGAGAGAGAACAGCTGAACAAATATTTACCAGTACACGAAAGCTCCTTCAAGTGGATGAGAGTCGAACTTCACAAGAGGATGAGGAGAGGCAGCCTGTTCCTGAGGATCTGAAATTAAATAAAAACACCCACATTGTGACTTTTACTGCAAGATGAAGGGCCCATATAACATGGCAGCACCAAACAAAACAGGACATTGGAACCCAGGTTAGAGTCCTGCGCTGAACCAATTTGTTTAACCCCAGCCGGGACCAGCAAGCCATACCTGGACCCGCATTGGTACCTGCTTGGACCCACTACCTGACCCGCAAGTACCTTATCCACAACCCGATACGCTTACCATCAAGAATCAGGAAGTGCTGTCATTGTAAACCAGAAGTGACATCATCGGAAGAAGGCGTGATCAGGGAAAAAAAGAGTAAAACTTGCTACTGACAAGACCCGCGGCCGTCCCGCGAACTGCAGAATTGACGACCCGCATCTATACCCGCACCCGAAACGTCTACCCGCAACCCGCAGGTTACCCAATTTTTTGCGGTACCCGACCCGCTGTAGGACTCTAGCCCAGGTGCCAGTTGTCCCTCCTGCTTCTAACCATTTGGCCTATTCCATGGTCATTCCCTATTTCTTTATGGGGGAAAAATACTTAATAATTAGGGATGCACCAAATTCACTATTTTGGATTCGGCCGAACCCCCAAATCCTTTGTGAAAGATTCTGCCGAATACTGAACTCAATCTGAACCCTAATTTGCATATGCAAATCAGGGGGGGAATGTTTTACCTTGTTTTGTGACAAAAAGTCACTTGATTTCCCTTACCACCCCTAATTTGCATATGCAAATTAGGATTCGGTTCGGCCAGGCAGAAGGATTCGGACGAATCTGAATCCTGCTGAAAAAGGCCGAATCTTGGCCGAATCCCGAACTGAATCCTGGATTCGGTGCATCCCTATTAAAAGACTAGGAGAACAGAGAGGATGAGTGTGGAGAGGAGAAAAAATAATTTGTAAAGTGGGCCCACTGTCAAAAGAAACACCGCATTTCTTTCCTTCTATTGTGTACTCATGGGCTTCTGTATCAGACTTCCTGTTTTCAGCTTAAACTTCCAGGACTAGGGCTTGAGCATGCTCAGTTTTTTCCTCTCTCTCTCCTCGCTGTAATCTGAGCCCAGAGCTGAGTGAGTAGGGAGAGACTCGGGCAGGAAGTGATGTCACACCAAGCTAATATGGCAGCTGCTATCCTATATACACATGTAGAGCTTCAAATGATTTGTCTCCTTCTACTGACTCTTTCCAGCTTTCAAATGGGGGTCACTGACCATCTAAGAAACAAATGCTCTGTAAGGCTACAAATGTTTTGTTATTGCAACTTTTTATCACTTGTCTTTCTGTTCAGGTCTCTCCTATTGATATGCTAGTCTCTAATTCAAATCAATGCATGGTTGCCAGGGTCATTTGGCCCCTAGCAACCAGACAGCTAAAAATTGCAAACTGGAGAGCTGGGGAATAAAAAGCTAAATAACTTAAAACCACAAATAATAATAAAAATAAATAAATAAATAAAGCCAATTGCAGATTGTCTCAGAATAGCAAAAGAGGCTCTGACCTGCATAAATCTAATAAGCCAGCCTTAAAGGGGACCCGTCACACAAAAAAATTATTCCAAATACTATTTTATCACATTAGTCAAGCAAAATTAACTTTAATTACACTGTATAAATTATTTGAATCCTTTGGTCTGGGAATTCATAATTGTAACAAACAGGCAGGAGCCATTTTGTGGACACTGTTATTAAGACAAGACTTGTATCATCTCAGAATCTTGTTTGTGCACCAGAATGGGGGACCTGATGTCCATCCCCATGTCCTGGCTACACAATTAAATGGTAAAGAGAACGGGGGAATGTGGGGAGAGCAGTGACATGTAGGAAGTGCTGAATGGAAAGTGAAAGTAATTGCCTAAAACATAGAGGAGGGGCAGACAATATTTGATTGACAGCTGAGATGTTTAAATGAGTTTACACAAGCTATGAATGCTTTAATAAACAAAACAATTTGAATTTCAGCTTTCATTTGAAATGGACTTTTATTATACAACTTTTTATGTCCGGTTGACAGGTCCACTTTAATACTGGTTTGTTTGTATTGACTGGTTCTCAGAACCACAGCTCTGGGTCGGTTCTCTGCTGTAATATGATTGGACTGCACTGTGCCCTATCACACTACTCAGTACTATTGATATAATGGCACCAGCGCTCGTCAGGAAGCATAAATTAAACATACAGGACTACATTAGCAGCAGGAGTGTGGCACTGCCTGAAAAGTTTGGCTCTCGGGGGCCCATGACTTTATTACTTTTTGACAAGACTTGTTTATTCCACATCCTATTCCAGGTCCAATCAATTCGAACCAGTCAAGTGGAAGAGACTTGCGGCGCTTAGACATGGGGGCATTGTGTGTTTACAGCCGAAGGAAACCAAAAACTGTGCCGCTTTGCCTGCCTCCAGATTATCTCGTCAATCAGGAAGTAATAGTCATACGTCTGTCCGAGAGAAAAGAGCTGCCATATAGACTGGCAGTCAGAAAGCCTGACTTGCTGCTGCCTGGTTCTGATCTAACACACGACTCTAAAAAGGGAAGTCAGGAGTCACATTTTGGGAAATATTACAGGAACACCCTTCCATGAAGCTCGGCTGATATCTGCAAGTTGCATCAAACAAAGGACTCGTTGGCTCACCACAGACACACACACACACATACACACACACACACAGACACACACATACACACACACAGACACACACAGACACACACAGACACACACAGACACACACAGACACACAAAAAGCTGCTGGGAACTTACACAGTTCTAGTGCTTCCTGCACAAAATATACAAAATATCTGGGACACCTAGCTGGTTCCCTATACACCCCATCCTGCAAGCTAACCAGCCCCAGGTTTATACTTTTACCCAATAACGTCTCCGGCGGAGCTTACCTTGAACGGCACAAAATGCAAAGTGCAAGAGGAAATCGCAGGGGGTAACAAGCCACAAACACACAACGTTTGCATCAGTTCCGGACGAGATGCAGGGGAAGTGTTTACACTGTAACCTTTGTGCTCTGTACACCCTCAAACAGAGAATTGCGCTCAACTTAATGGGAAACCACAATGCATTTAGCAATCCCTTCCACTAGAATATTAACGGAAAACAGAATATGAGGGAGGCCTTAAGGGCATGTCCCCCAAATTGCTGTGCATTATAAAATACATATACATCAAATATACATGAAACTTTCAATGGCTTTCGTGTAAATACAATGGCTAATGTTAGAAGAATATGTCTGTTACAATTAGGGATACACAGAATCCAGGATTCGGTTCAGGATTCGGTCGAATCCTTCTGCCCGGCCTAACCGAAACCGAATTGG
The DNA here is from genome assembly GCA_038501925.1 of Xenopus petersii. Lineage (NCBI taxonomy): Eukaryota > Metazoa > Chordata > Amphibia > Anura > Pipidae > Xenopus > Xenopus petersii. The sequence goes on from CM076683.1 coordinate 134,406,243, forward strand.
CATATGCAAATTAGGGGCGGGGAGGGACATTGTGTGCATAAAAGTACAATTCACATAATAAATATACACAGAATCATAGGACAAAGAGCAGATCAAGAAGTAACTCATCAGAGAGACTTCACTATTCAATCTTTTCTTGCCTCATTGGAGCTAGAGTCCTGCGCCGAACCAATTTGTTAAACCCGACCCACAACCTGCACCCGGACCCGCAACCCACATTCTTACACTCTTGGACCTGCTACCCGACCCGCAAGTAACTCATCCGCAACACGATCCACGACCCGCTGACCATCAAGAAACAGGAAGTGACATCATCAGAAAAAAAGGAGTAAAACAGTGCTGCCATTGTAAACAGGAAGTGACATCATCAGAAAAAAAGGAGTAAAACAGTGCTGCCATTGTAAACAGGAAGTGACATCATTAGAAGTAGGTGTGATCAGAAAAAAAGGAATAAAACTCACCATTGAGAAGACCTGCAACCCTGAGAACCATCAACCCGCGTCTATACCTGCTCCCGAAACTTCTATCTGCAACCCGCAGGGTACCGCAGGTTTTTGCAGGTAACGCACGGGTACCCGACCTGTTGCAAGACTCTAATTGGAGCTAACAATGTGAGTTTCCTTGCCATGTTCAGACCTGTTGGTAGAAGACTGCACCAACGGGCCAATGCATCTTGGTCCACTGGAATAAACGTCTAACCTGCTTGTTAGATATCGAACTAATTTTGCAGCTTCCTATTGTTTGGGCAGGCCATAAATTTGGTCCATACAGAGGCAAATTGAGCCATTTTCAATCAGGATTTAGGGCCCCGAGCAGCTTTTTTATGCATATTTTATTGAATTCCAAAAAATAAATCTTGTGTACTTCCTATAGCAATGCCAATGTAATTGGTGCAAATGTAGTAGAGCATGTGTGCTTATACTCTTAGGGGCCCATTCACCAAGCTCGAGTGAAGGATTCAAAGTAAAAAACTTTGAATTTTGAAGTGTTTTTTGGGCTACTTCGACCATCGAATGGGCTACTACGACTTTCGACTACGACTTCGAATCGAAGGATTCGAACTAAAAATCGTTCAACTATTCGATAGTCTCTTTAAGAAAAAACTTCAACCCCCTAGTTCGCCACCTAAAAGCTACCGAACCCAATGTTAGCCTATGGGGAAGGTCCCAATAGGCTTGGCTAAGTTTTTTTGGTCGAAGGATAATCCTTCGATCGTTGGATTAAAATCCTTCGAATCGTTCGATTCGAAGGATTTAATCGATTTAATTATTCCTTTGATCGTTCGATCAAACTAGGGATGCACCGAATCCAGGATTCGGTTCGGGATTCGGCCAGGATTCGGCCTTTTTCAGCAGGATTCGGATTCGGCCAAATCCTTCTGCCAGGCCGAACCGAATCCGAATTTGCATAAGCAAATTAGGGGCGGGGAGAGAAATTACATGACATTTTGTCAGAAAACAAGGAAGTAAAAAATGTTTTCCCCTTTGGATTCGGTTTGGTATTCGACCGAATCTTTCGCAAAGGATTCGGGGGTTCGGACGAATCCAAAATATTGGATTCGGTGCATCCCTAGATCAAACTATTTGCGCAAAAATCCCAGTCGAATATCGTGGGTTAATTAACCCTCGATATTCGACCCTTGATGAATTTGCCCCGAAGTCTTTTCAATAAAACATTACGGAGATTCCTTGTCTGTGCCAAGGTTACAGGGAAACCATAATCTCTTCTGCAAGTAGAAGAAAGCAATGTAAATATAACAATCGCAGCTCTATATCCAAGGCAACGGCGAGTATTACAATATCTAGCCATTTATTGTAGCCACGGGCTCGTATTAAGCACGCCGACCCGCTGAAATCCCGGCCTTAACAAGGAGCCAACGCAAGCTCATGCCAGCAGTGGGCACATCGGCCAGGTATAATCACATCGCCTTTTCATATTAATGCCAGCGGGGCAAATAGCTACATAGCAGCTTTATTGTGATATACGGCGCTCTGATCTTCTGATCTAAAAAGGAAAGTTTATCTGAATAAATCGGATTGCAGCAGAATGATGAAAGAACTTGATGTAAGGACGAATGTCAGGATGTTTCAGAGCAGCAGTAACCCTTATAAATACAAGGGAATATCATAAAAGTGGTCCGGTGCTGCATCCAGTTCTTTTTCTATGAGCAGTGGGAAGCCAATCAATCTGGAATTAATCACATTCGTATATTAGACACCTAATCAGGAAGCATAGAGTGCAAAGGAGAATCTGCACATCCAACTCTTTCCTGCTGGAAACCTAGATATTACCCACAAAGACAGAGAAGCACTTCCACCACATACATGAAACAATAAACATGATTAGAATATAAAGAATTAAAGGGAGGGCTGGTTGATTGGTGAGCCCTGAAAAACTAACTGCCAGCCCTGCAGGTGGCAGCTGAGGGAAACTAAAGGATTTCCTCATAAGGGAGATATTCACCTTTCGTTAACTTATAGTGAGGTTTTTTTTTTTGTGTTTTTTATTACTTAGCTTTTTATTCAGCAGCTCTCCAGGTTGCAGTTTGGTTGCTAGGGTCCACATGCCCCTAGCAACTATACACGGATGTGACTAAGAGGCTGGACTATGAATAGGAGAGGACTAAAAAGAAAGATATGTAATGAAAATTACCAGCCTTTAGCCTTAAAGATCATTTGTTATTTTTATATGGGGTTAATGACCCCTCCATTATATAAATTATAAAGATTAAATAATGAAGACCAATTGAAAAGTTTCTTAGAATGGCTATTAACGTAATAGTGAACCACCCGTTTAAACAGAAAAGTCAATGCTCTGGAGAGTATTTTGTGCACATTTGCTCCCATTATGGTATTAGGGTTTACATCCCCTTTAAACTTAAAGGGATCCTGTCATCGGAAAACATGTTTTTTTTCAAAACACATCAGTTAATAGTGCTACTCCAGCAGAATTCTGCACTGAAATCCATTTCTCACAAGAGCAAACAGATTTTTTTATATTCAATTTTGAAATCTGACATGGGGCCAGACATTTTGTCAATTTCCCAGCTGCCCCTGGTCATGTGACTTGTGCCTGCACTTTAGGAGAGAAATGCTTTCAGGCAGGCTGCTGTTTTTCCTTCTCAATGTAGCTGAATGTGTCTCAGTGGGACCTGGATTTTACTATTGAGTGTTGTTCTTAGATCTACCAGGCAGCTGTTATCTTGTGTTAGGGAGCTGTTATCTGGTTACCTTCCCATTGTTCTTTTGTTTGGCTGCTGGGGGGGGGTAGGGAGTGATATCACTCCAACTTGCAGTACAGCAGTAAAGAGTGATTGAAGTCAGAGCACAAGTCACATGACTTGGGGCAGCTGGGAAATTGACAATATGTCTAGCCCCATGTCAGATTTCAAAATTGAATATAAAAAAATCTATTTGCTCTTTTAAGAAATGGATTTCAGTGCAGAATTCTGCTGGAGCAGCACTATTAACTGATGCATTTTGAATTTTTTTTCCCTTGACAGTATCCCTTTAAAGAAAAGCCACCAATAAAGCAGCGGTGTCTGGGGATTGATACAATTTGCCTGCAACTGAATTAAAAGCATGTTGTGACCTATAACCACAAGATCAATTCCCAACGGGACTTTGGCACAGTGCACAGCAGAGCGGTTTTATAAAGAATTCCCTATACGCAGTTCATGGGGTTATTAAAGGGGACCTGTCAACCAAAAAAAAATATTTAAAAATCCTATTTTAACACATTAGTCAAGCAAAATGAACTTTAATTACACTGTATACATTATTTGATTCTTGTTTTCTTTCAGTCTGGGAATTCATAATTATAGCAAGCAGGCAGGAGCCATTTTGTGGACACATGAGCTTACAACAGCTATGAATACTTTAATAAAAAAATAGAAATTGGATTTCATGTTTAATTTGAAAAGGATTATACAGGTTTGTGTGTCTGGGTGTCAGGTCCACTTGAAATGCTATGAATGAGCCTGAATTCCAGTGGAATGAAGATTTGTTACTGAAATAGGGCTCTGGCAGTAGGCCAGTGCTTCCCAAACCATGGGAACATCTCCCCTATGTGGGGTATTGATCAGATTAGACCACTTTAGGTAAGATTTGGGAAGAAAGATATATCATGGGTTTATCTCAAATTTTTTTTAAAAAAAAAAAGTAATTTATTAGGACAACGCGTTTCGTGCCTATGATTAAAGGCATGAAACGAGTTAGGCCACTTCTTTGTCCTAATAAATCATTATAAAATCCTAATAAATTACTTGAAATTTTCAATATACTTTTTTTTCCAAATTCTTGGGAAAAATCCACTATACATCTTTATTCCTACTTTTTGATACACACCCTTAAACTGGGGTGGATCATGGGACTTCCCTCAATTTCTAATTAAAAATAAGTTGCTGAATATACAGGGTGCAGTGCCCCGCTTTACTTCATCTTGTTATGGGCTCACATGCACCATTTTTCTGTAAGATTTGGGAAGAACCACTGCCTATCTCCCCCCAGCAGTATAAAATATTTTCTTCCAAGGGCCTATCTAGAGCAGCGACCCCCAACAGTAACATGTTGTTCTCCAACCTCTTGGATGTTGTTCCCAGTGGCCTCAAAGCAGGGGATGTTTTTGAATTCCAGGCTTGGAGGCAAGTTTTGTTTGTATAAAAACTAGGGATGCACTGAATCCACTATTTTGGATTTGGCCGAACCCCCAAATCCTTCGGGAAAGTTTCGGCCGAATACCGAACCAAATCCTAATTTGCGTATGCAAATTAGGATTTGCATATGCCAATTTGGATTTGCATATGCAAATTAGGAGTGGGAAGGTGAAAACATCTTTAATTAGGATTTGCATCTGCAAATTAGGGGTGGGAAGGGGAAAACATATTTAACTTCCATATTTTGTGACAAAAAGTCATGCGATTTCCCTCCCCGCCCCTAATTTACATATGCAAATTAGGATGCAGTTCGGCCGAATCTGAATCCTTCTGAAAAAGGCTGAATCCTGGCAAAAACCTGAACCGAATCATGGATTCGGTGCATCCCTAATAAAAACCAGGTGTAGTGCCAAACAGAACCGATTGTAGGTTGCCAGTCCACATAGGGGCTACTAATAGCCAGGAACTTTTTTCATGCTCAGCCTCTTTTTAACATTTTAATGTGGCTCACAAGTAAAAAAAAGGTTCGGGACCTCTGATTTAGAGACATGGCCTTCAAGTGGTTGTTCACCTTTGATTGAACTTGTAGGGAGGGATATTCTGAAACAATTTGAAATTGATTTTCTCTTTATTTAGCAGCTCTCCATTTTACAATTTCAGCCATCTGGTTGCTAGGGTCCAAATTCCCCTAACAACCATGCATTGATTTGAATAAGAGACTGGAATATTAATAGGAGAGGCCTGACTAGAAAGGAGAGTAATGAAAAGTAACAGTTACAATACATCTTTAGCCTTACACAACATTTGTTTTTTTTTAGAATGGGGTCAGTGACCCCTACTTGAAAGCTGGAAAGAATCAAAAGAAGGCAAATTATTCAAAACTATAAAGAATAAATAATGAATGACCAATTAAAAAGTTGATTAGAATTAGCCATTCTATAACATTCTAAAAGTTAAGTTGAAGGTGAACTTCCCCTTTAAAACTGTGAGCACACAACATACAGGTATGGACCTGTTATCCAGAATGCTCAGGACCTGAGGTTTTCCAGATAACAGATCTTTCCATAATTTGGATTTTCATACATTAAGTCTACTAGAAAATCATGTAAAAATACCGTATATACTCGAGTATAAGCCGTCCCGAGTATAAGCCGAGGTACCTAATTTAACCTCCAAAAACTGGGAAAGCTTATTGACTCGAGTATAAGCCGAGGGTGAGAAATGCAGCAGCTTCTGGTAAGTTTCAATCAAAAAATTGAGGGTTCTGCTCCCATTGGAGGCTATTCTTGGACGCCGGCAACTATTCTTGGATGCCGGCGACTATTCTTAGGCGCCGGCGACTATTCTTAGACGCCAGCGACCGTTTTTGTGCTTGACCCGAGTATATGCCGAGGTAGAGTTTTTCAGCATATTTTGTTGGCTGAAAAACTCGGCTTATACTCGAGTATATACGGTAAGCCCAATAGGCTGGTTTTGCCTCCAATAAGGATTAATTATATCTTAGTTGGGATCAAGTACAAGCTACTGTTTTATTATTACAGAGAAAAAGGAAATTGTTTCTAAAAAATTTAATTTTTTGGATAAATTGGAGTCTATAGGAGATGAGCTTTCTGGATAATGGGTTTCCGGATAACGGATCCCGTACCTGTATCAACCTAGTTGAGTCCAATTTATCCAAAAGCTAAGAAAGTCCAAAGACTAAGAAATATTCAAGGCTCTATCTTTGGGAAGTAATTATAAAGACACACAGAACCAGTGTAGAGGGGGAGAGGAGATTGTGGAATGGGGCAAGTAGAGGCACTTCTCTCCTGTCGGGCAGCTGTCACAGCAGTTCATGTTAATATTATCCTGGTGGTGTAGGGGGCCCGAGGGCTCTGTGTTTCACCTTTATTTATAATAGATATAAATCCTCCTGCAGCTCTGCATTCCTCACACATACACACCTCTAATTGCAAGCACATATCTGAATCCCCTTAGACTGCATCTGCTGCTTCTCTCCCTGCCTGTGCTCACTTGCCTCTAAAGTAACACCAAAAAATTAGAGTATTTTAAAGTAATGAAAATATAAAGTGCTGTTGCCCTGTACTGGTAAAACTGCTGTGTTTGCTTCAGAAACACTACAATAGTTTATATTATAAAGCTGCTGTGTAGCCATGGGGGCAGCCATTCAAGCACAGGATACACAGTAGATAACAGATAAGTACTACTATAGTTTATATAAACAAGCTGCTGTGTAGCCATGGGGGCAGCCATTCAAGCACAGGATACACAGTAGATAACAGATAAGTACTACTATAGTTTATATAAACAAGCTGCTGTGTAGCCATGGGGGCAGCCATTCAAGCACAGGATACACAGTAGATAACAGATAAGTACTACTATAGTTTATACAAGCTGCTGTGTAGACATGGGAGCAGCCATTCAAGCACAGGATACACAGTAGATAACTGATAAGTACTTCTATAGTTTATAGCGATGGGGGCAGCCATTCAAGCACATGATACACAGTAAATAACAGATACGTTCTATAGAATCTCATTGTATACTACAGAGCTTATCTATTATCTGCTGTGTATCCTGTGCCTTTTCTCCTTTTTCAGCTTTGAATAGCTGCCCCCATGGCTACACAGCAGCTTGTTTATATAAACTATAGTAGTACGTATCTGTTATCTACTGTGTATCCTGTGCTTGAATGGCTACCCCCATGGCTACACAGCAGCTTGTTTATATAAACTATAGTAGTACTCCCTGCTCACTCATAGCTCTGGGCTCAGATTACAGCAGGGAGGGGAGGAGGGAAGAGGAGCAAACTGAGCATGCTCAAGCCCAAGCCCTGGAGGTATAAGCTGAAAACAGGAAGTCTGATACAGAAGCCCATGAGTACACAATAGAAGGAAAGAAATGTGGTGTTTCTTGTGACAGAGGACTGAGAGCAGCATTACTTTGAAGGTTTACTGGTGTATTTAGGACCTGTCTGATAAGACTCAGTTTTAATCTTTCCTTCTCCTTTAATCCTACGATTAGATTTCTATATACATACATCAAAGTGACTTAACTTCTAAAAAAATGTAAGTAAGCCAAAAATACCTCCGAAATGACTTTGTGGTAGTGAACTATGGATGTATCAGCGCCCTAACGGGCAACCTAGGGATTCTTGGTCATAGTAATCAATACAAAGCACAATTTAGAAGCCCTTGCTAAGTTGGCCACATCAGCCATTGGCATATGCAGAACCTGCCGGCTGCAGCCCTATCATTTGTATGTGGCACAATGCCCGTCTCCTCTCTGCAGCCCGAGCAGCTGAGCCGAGAAGAAAAAAAAAAAAGCAGGTGCTGCACATGCAGAGCAGTTGTTTTCTGATTGGCGCTTCCGTTTCCCTGGTAACAACCAGTGGCCGGCAGTTTGCCTGCTGTCTCCAGGCTTCTCTCTATTGTAGAGTCAACTAGTAACCGACAGTCGGCAAATGAAAGAATCTGGAAACATAGTTATTATGTCTAAGTGACAAGGAGACAGTGGGAGGGAGGGGTGGGGTCCTGTTTGTTTTTTTATGCCTAAACCCTGTGAAAGTTTGAGGAGCGCATATATACTCACAGACATTAAGGCATATTTGGCAAAGGATGCTGGGAGTTGTAGTCAAACCAAAGAGAGAGATGGTGCAGTGAGAAAACGAAAAAGGCAACAAAATACAATTTTTACTACAGGTATGGGACCTGTTATCCAGAATGCTCGGGACCTGGTATTTCTGTATGTGTTCCATACAGAAATGTGTTCCATACCTTAAAGGGGTGGTTCACCTTTAAGGTAACTCTTAGTATGTTATAGATTGACCAATTCTAAGCATATTTTCAATTGGTCTTCATTATTTATTTATTTATTTATTTTAGTTTAGTTTTGTAATTATTTGACTCTTTCCAGCTTTTAAAAAGTGGGGTCGCTGACCCCATCTAAAAACAAATGCTCTGTAAGGCTACAAATGTATTGTTATTGCTACTTTTTATTTCTCCTCTTTCTATTCAGGCCTCTCCTATTCATATTCCAGTCTCTTATTGAAATCAATGCATGGTTGCTAGGATCATTTAGACCATAGCAACCAGATTACTAAAATTGCAAACTGGAGAGCTGCTGAAAAAAAAAGCTAAATAACTCAAAACCCACAAATAATAAAACATGAATGCCAGTTGCATATTGTCTCAGAATATCACTCTGTACATCATACTAACAGTTAATTTAAAGGTGAACAACCTCTTTAAGTCTATGAAAAAATGTATGAAATGCTAATTAAACCAAATAGGCTGGTTCTGCTTCCAATTAGGATTAATTATATTTTAGTTGGGATCAAGTACAAGTTACTGTTTTATTATTACACAGAAAAAGGACATTGTTTTAAACAATTTTGCACTTGATCCCAACTAAGATATAATTAATCCTTATTGGAAGCAGAACCAGCCTATTGGGTTTATTGAATGTTTATATGATTTTCTAGTAGACTTAAGGTATGGAAATACAAATTCCAGATTTCCCTTATCTGGAAAACTCCAGGCCCTAAGCATTCTGGATAACAGGTCCCATATGAAAACATATAATTAATCTGTGGGCAAAAACGTTGCCCCCTGGATTGTCAGCGGCTACCAGCCAGGCCTTCTTGCCTGTGGCTAGCTATGTTTAAACATGTTGGTTTTTCATTTCTAAACATGTCATTAGAGCCCCCTCTGTCTCCCGTGGCCCTTACAGAAGAATTACAGGCCTTGCATGAAAGCCGCACATGAGTAAGGTCCCAAGGCTCGGGCTACACGCTTTTCCCTTTCTCTCATATTTCTCATTTTCTCTGAGCTACGCCAAGAAGATAATGTAACCGAGTAGAACATTGCCCTCCAGCCGGAAGCATGCCGTAGCTTGTCCCACTTGGATTGCTTTCTCTATAACATCTCATCCCCACCTGTGTCTCTGCAAAAAGGACATTTGGTACTTTCCAGTTTCTACATCAACATTCCCAGAGCTGAACCAATTAGCTGCTCTCGCCCAAAGAAAAATCTTCCATTGAAAACCAGGAGAAAATGTCATTTGAGGATGCCATTACTTACACAGAATAGAATTGTCCAACCTATAGCTCTTAAAGGAAAACTATACCCCCCCAAACAATGTAGGTCTCTATAAAAAGATAATGCATCAAAGAGCTCATGTGTAAAAACCTGCTTCATGTAAATAAACCATTTTCGTAGTATGCCATTGGGAAATCCTAAATAGAAAATTGGCATTTTAAATAATAAGGGCCGCCCCCTGGGATTGTAGGATTTACAGTGCACACAAACATGCCAAACAAACCATACATGCTAGGTCACATGAGCCAATTAAATGACAGAGATGTCTTTTGCTTCCACACTTCCTGTAAGGGCAGAGACACGCTAAGATTCAAGGAGATTAGTTGCCCAGCGATAAATATCTTCTTCTTCTGGGCCACTAATCTTCCGGAACTGTCTCCATGGCTATAATGTAAATCGCCAACGAGGTGTCAATCGGTGCACTTTGTTTTCTGAAGTAGCCCGAAGTTGCCCACGAGGAAACTTCGGAAAACGAATCACTCGAGTGTCATCCCGCTGGCAATTTACATTCTACGGGAGATTAGTCGCCCCGAAGAAGAAAAGATTTATCGCCGGGCAACAATCTGAGCGTGTCTCTGCCCTTATGGTTACAGTTATAGTATTTCTGGTCAGGTGATCTCTGAGGCAGCAAACAGACCATCACAAAATGGTGGTTCAAGGCATGAGATGTAAAAGGAATATTTACTTAAATATATATTCCAGTTTGGTAAGGTTCTTTAATATGTCACTTAATATAAAAATAAACTATCCGTTGATTAAATATTCATTTTGGGGGTAAAGTTTTCCTTCAAACTGTTGTTGAGCTACAACTCCCAGGATACCCTAACAAAAAGCCGTAGAATTTGGAGGAGCCAAAGATTTGCTGCCATTTTAGAGTCTAGAGGGAATAGTATATTGTCTTCGAATATCCCTGTCAGCATAATCCTAAAAAAAAGTCAATTTAAAGGCGAGCTACCCCATTGTGGGGCAGGGTGCCTACTTGTGAGTTTACCCTCGCCATAGAATTCCAGTTTCCACTGGTAGGGATTCTTTTGGGTGCATCAAATCTTCAAAAACAAAGAGCAAGACCTGGGGTATAAGGTTAGAGGTTCGGGTCTACCTTTGATTTAATGAAAATCATGGAGATCAAAAGCCTACAAATATCAAAGAACGACAACAGAGAAATGTCATGTCTACAGCAGGTTGAGGTTCTTCTCTGCTAAGCCAGTAGGTGCTCAAGATCAAACCATACTATGCACCTTTGCTCTTGCTTTAAAAACAAAGAGCAAGGACTGGGGTATAAGGTTAGAGGTTTGGGTTTACCTTTGATTTAATAAAAATCATGGAGATGAAAAGCCTACAAATATAAAAGAACGACAACGGAGAAGTGTCATGTCTACAGCAGGTTGAGGTTCTTCTCTGCTAAGTCAGTAGGTGCCCAAGATCAGACCATTCTATGCATCATTGCTCTCGCTAATAAGATAACATCCTATCCAGTTCATCAAAATTTGTTGACCAGCTCCCCCAAGCCTAAAGGGTTTATGGCTAAGTGCCAGCCACATGAGGCGGATGCCCTAAAAAGAAGCCTAGACACAAGGCCCTAGGCACCAAGTGTCCCCTGAAGGAGCAAATGGCTGCTTATAGCTAGCCATCAGATTCCTGGGGAGTGTATGCTGCAGGTCTGGGTGCTCATTTATGTTTGGGTGTCACAGTTTAATACATGGACTGGCTACAGAATCGCACATTTGGACATTATCCCATTCTGATCCAATCCAGAGAGCATGCTAGTCACACGTGTTAGTCAATCTGGAAAGAATGTGTTGCCTGACTCCAGGGATTGGCCATTGAAAATTGCTTTTACTTCTTTCTCTAAAGCTGGAATGGTGCTTGAGATTTTGGGGGATTTTCTAAAGACGGACATTCATGGGAAAAATTATTTTCATAACTCTGCAAAGAAGAAAAATACAAGATCAGACACATTGTGCCAACGCTCATGAGCCACTTTTAGAGATGGATTGTGGCTCAGTCTTCCGATCATTTCCAACGCCGATACTTCTGAACAAGGTTCAATGACTTTGCCCGAGTAAATTTATGGCAGAATAGTAGAGATGTATTGACGGCAAGTTCTTTAAGCCCTGGAATGTGCATTCTACAACAAGCAAGTTGAGACACAGATGTTTCTGTGTCAGCGCTGGTTGTGCATGCAAAGAAAGCCAACGTAACATATAATACAATCACTCTATAGCTGCTCTAAGTTCCCCTTTACATGTCAAGTAGAGCAAGGCTATTAAAAGGGACCACATCATTTTTCCATGGGAGGGCGCCATTCATTAATAGTATATTTTTCATTTAAACGTAGTTCCACTATCCAGGAGGATATTGCATTTTCTCAATGCAATTTACGCCCTACTGTGGTCTCCATAACTGAAGACAGGGCTCTAGACGGCCCACCCCTGCCTACAGCCAAGAAGCCTGCTGGAATCTCACACTGTCAAGCAGTAATAAGGAGGGCTACCCCCAAGGAATTCAGATAGGCAGCAGCAAGATAAAGAAAATGAGAAACCGGAGCAGCCTCCAGCTTTTGTAGAAAGGAACCCGTACAGCAGTTCTATATCTTAGAACAAACAAAACTCTTTAAGGGCCTTTAAATAACCATTTCATTTCTTTTTTTTTGGTGAACAATATAAAGAACACAGATCCAGAAAAGTTGAGATCTCACCAACGATCCACATGGTACTCACAAGGGCAGCAGATTTTTATATTTTTATAAGTTTATCTTTACTATCCCTCTCTCAGCATCTGTTTCTCTTCATTCTCTCTTCATGTAGCAGTTGGGTGTCAGATATTCACTGGCAGTTAGATCCAATATATCTTATAGGGGGGCTCCTTTTGCCTAGAAGATGTATTAGAGCTCACTCTATTAAACTCACCAGACATCATGTCTCTCTACATGCAGGATTTGTGCAAAAGGCAGTTGTTTTGTTAGATTTTGTTTGTACTGGAATCGGTTATTTGAGTGAGCTCTAATACATCTGCTAGGAAAGGAAGCCCCCCTATAAGATATATTGGATCTAACTGTCAATGATTATCTGACACCCAACTGCTGCAAGAAGACAGAATGAAGAGAAACAGATGCAGAGAGAGGAATAGTGAAGATAAACTTGATTATTTCAGAAACAATGCAGACTATTTAAATGATTGTATTTAGAAAGTTTCTTATTTCAGTATGATGAAGCTTATATTAATTTTTCATTTTCGAGATAGTTCCCCTTTAAGTCAATATATAACATATACTGCAGAGTAGTGATGTGTGGGCCGGCCCGATACCTACAGGTTTACCCGCGGGTCGGTCAGGATCGGCCCGACCTCACACCCCCATTTGCAGGTGGCCACCTTGCACTGCCGGCTTCCGGTTTTATAGCCACGCCCCTGCTATAAAAAAGAACCCGGAAATCGTATGTGGGCGGGCGCGGGTGGAGGGAGGGTGGGTACCGGGTCGGGTTTTACCCGACCCGCACATCACTACTGCAGAGCTGTACAACACAAAAGCCAGATTGATACATGAGGTTGAGAGGACCCTGTTCATCAGAGCTTACACTCCAGAGCAGAAGGGGGTACGAGAAACAAGATTAAAATTGCGTCCATGTTCAACGGGTTTAAAGTTTCTGTGAGCACACAATATGATCCTACAGCGTATGGGGTTCTTCAAACAGAATGGGGGGGGGGACAGTGGGGACCAGATCAGACAAACAGTATCTTGTAAGATCTCAGGGTGTTGGGAGCAGATAAAGTACCAAACCCTATTCAGCTCTGCACGTGGCCAAATATCGAATGGATCGGCAGTCTTATAAGCAAATGGACAAAAACACGGAAACATATGGAAAAGGATAAGGATTAAGATAGAAATAACAAAACCACATTATAAAATATAGAAAAGCTTGATGCTATTCTCAAATCGCTCTGATACCAGTCCCCTGTATTATAAAGGTAACAGCCAGTTCCAATGCTACTCTGCTCCCTATGGAAGAACTAACGAATAAATGCTTAGAATACTCTACTACTGCAAGGTACTGTTTTATTATTACTGAGAAAAAAGAAATTTTATACAATTTGGATTATTTGATTATAATTATAATTTTCGATAACGAGTTTCTGGATAACAGATAAAAACATGCACGAGAACACGCACACAGGATAAACAAACCCCTTATTAAAAAAAAAAACCCAACCCCCCCCTCCTCCCCCCAAGCCTAGCTGCAACCCTATGCAAATGCCCCTAACTTTTTACTTACCCCTCTGCGCAGATTCAGCCATGACATGATTCAGTTCATGACAGCCATCTTCCGAGTCTTTGGTAATCTGAGAATGAGACCGGCGGAGCAGGGCATGCGCAGTTGGAGCAATTTCCCGGGCTGCGACAACTGCGCATGCGCCGAAATTGACGGAAATTGCCGAAGCACCAGAAGAACACACAAACACCCGGAAGATGGCTGTGAACTCTGATGCCTGAATCTGCCCTGAGGGGTAAGTAAAAAAGTTACAGGCATTTGCCCGGGGGAGCAGCTAGGCGGAGGGAGGGTCTATGCATGGTAGGGGGGTAGGGTTTTTTTTTTAATAAGGGTTTGTTTGTCCTTTAAGACAATTGCATGTGCTTGAAATTGCAGCCACCAGGCAATCATACAAACCCCAAAATCACTAACCTGGGGCAGCCTCTGGAATTGGATTCCTGCTGAGGGGGCTTCATGTGACAGTTTCACTGAATCAATAGCCCTCAGAAGAGTTGGATTGATAACAAACAGCCACCAAAATGTCCCCTGCTAACCTGAATGAGGACTAAGCAATAAAGTGAGGAGGGGCTGGGTCCTTTATGGTTTTCTTTGGGGAAGGGACAAAGCTAACAGGGGTATGGAGGCAGGGCAAATACCAGTAGTTTTGCTGACAAAGTGGCCAGAAAAAAGAAATTCATAGATTCATGAATTAAAAACAGCATGTAGTGTCAAATAGCACAAAAGAAAGTGCAATACCTAAATATCCCTTTACTGATATCCAAAAGATAAATAGTAAGGGAGGATAATGAAATAAACCAATCCGCTTCTCCCAATTTCCAGGTAGGGACTGGCCAGACATCTCCTGAGCCATAAAGGAAACAAGATCATCTTCAGCACCATGGAGAGCAGCCAACCTTGCTCACATGCGATCCAATGAGGATACACCAAATGCACAATTCAATGGAATCCCAGCACTATTGTTAGATTTGGCCTAAATAACCAAAAACACACTCTCTACCTAGTCTTCAACTACATCTCCCAACCATATGCTGGAGGTTTGAGTTAGAACAAGAGAGATACGGGTGACCATTAATGATGAGCGAAATTTTTTGCCAAGTTTCACTGCAAAAATGAAGCCCATAGACTCATATGGGTGTAACAAATTGTCGGGAGTCGAAAAAATTGCCACACAGACTTCTATGCATTTTAGGGAATTTTTACCATTTTGTGATTTTTCGGTGAAGCGAAACGGGTCAGATTCGCCCATCACAAGTAACCATCCCTGCATTACAGGCTGTGATACAGACGGGGCCTTGGGATGAACCAGGTCCAGGATTTGGTTAAATCCTTTCAGCCAAACCAAATGACAGGCCTAAAAGGAGAACTAAACCCTAAAGTTAAAAAAACCCTACACCCCTACCCTACATAGACCCCCCTCCCTCCTCCCCCCCAGCCTAGCTGCTACCATGGGCGCCATCTTCAGCCATTTCGGTAATCCTCGGAATGAAACTGGTGCTTCGGCAATTTTTGTGAGTTTCGGAGCATCCGCAGTTGTTGCGAATCAGGAACTTGCTCCTGGTCTTAATCGGAAGATTATTGAAGAGAAGAAGATGGCGCCTGTGCACTCCACTGGAGGGGTAAGTAAAGACTTTGGGGCATTTGCCCCGGGGTAGTAGCAAGGCTGAGGGAGGGGGAGGAGGGAGGGGGTTCTATGAAAGATTAACAGTGACTGCAATATCACACAGCGCCATCTGTTGGTTGTATGAAAGAATAACAGTGACTGCAATATCACACAGCGCCCTCTGTTGGTTGTATGAAAGATTAACAGTGACTGCAATATCACACAGCGCCATCTGTTGGTTGTATGAAAGAATAACAGTGACTGCAATATCACACAGCGCCCTCTGTTGGTTGTATGAAAGATTAACAGTGACTGCAATATCACACAGCGCCATCTGTTGGTTGTATGAAAGAATAACAGTGACTGCAATATCACACAGCGCCCTCTGTTGGTTGTATGAAAGATTAACAGTGACTGCAATATCACACAGTGCCCTCTGTTGGTTATATGAAAGAATAACAGTGACTGCAATATCACACAGCGCCCTCTGTTGGTTATACAAAAGATTAACAGTGATGGCAATATCAAACAGCACCCTCTGCACATGGTAGTGGGACAGTGGGACAATGCACACAGTAATCCGTTTGGCAATTCTCTGTCACCATCAGCTTTGCAAAGAAGTCCGGTTGATCGCTGGGGGGGGGTCGCTTTGGCAGAATGTGCGCTGCTGGGAGACAGGGCTGTAGTTGTGTCTAGGCTTATACGCGAGTCAATAAGTTTTCCCAGTTTTTGTAGGTAAAATTAGGTACCTCGGCTTATACACGGGTCGGCTTATACACGAGTATATACGGTACTATGTTAATATGATCCAGGGACTGGTCCGATTGCCATCTTGTATTCAGTAAGGAATATTTTCCCCCTCTGAGGCAAATTGGAGAGGCTTCAAATTGGGTTTTCTGCCTTCCTCTGGATCAACTGGCAGTTAGGTAGGTTATATATAGACTTAAATGGTTGAACTTGATGGGCAGGTCTTTTTTTAACCTAACTTACTATGTTACTATGATCCAGGGACTGGTCCCATTGCCATTTTGGAGTCAGGAAGGAATTTTTCCCCCTCTGAGGCAAATTGGAGAGGCTTCAAATTGGGTTTTCTGCCTTCCTCTGGATCAACTGGCAGTTAGGCAGGTTATATCTAGACTTAAATGGTTGAACTTGATGGACATGTGTCTTTTTTTGACCTAACTTACTATGTTACTATGATCCACCAAGAAGACAAGCTGACCAGACGGAGCGTTTATATTTGGCTAAGCGCTGCCTCTCTAGGGGTTTATGTATAGTAAACTCAAAATATAGATAGGAGAAAATCCTGCCTGGCAGGTTCCCCGTTTGCTATGAAATCCTAACAACATCTAAATAACCACAAATAGCAACACAGAGTCACCAAGAACATGCAAAGTCACTGGGCATGGGGATAGTGCTTACCAATATACATAGGGAAATAGGGTGCTGCCATACAACTTGACTATACAGAGGCAGACAAGTAATGCGGAGAGACGACACAATGCCTAACAAACAATAACGTTTATACTTCTCTCTGGCACATGGGAGTTTCCATGTTTTACGCAGCAAGAAACACCAAACTAAATATTTATAATGTTCAGAAGCCAAATTGCTCTTTTAATAAGTCCCTGCTTTGAAGTGCAAATTGGAGATAAAGTAAACGTTATTTTGTAGGCGGGGTAAGCCAATTTATCTGCCATTGGAATGAGAAACGGCAGTTTATAAACAAAGCAGGTCATTGCTTTCATAAACTCCCATGAACTTGAAATCCAACCAATCTAAATTTATTATTAAAATCAGATTTTTTTCAACTCGGGTGAATAGGATCGACCCGAAAACTTCGAATCGAATTCAAATCTAATTCGATTAGAGTTTTAAAAACTCAATTCGAGTTTTTTCTCCGAAAAAAACTCAAATGTCAGGAAGGCTGCAAACAACTCAGAATTGATACCTGGACGTCTCCTATTGACTTAGAGCAGAGACACAGGGTCAAATTTGGGGAGATTAGTCGACTGGCTACAAATCTCCTCTTCTTCGGGGCGACTAATCTCCCTGTACTGCCTTCCCACCCGCTAGAATTTTATGATGGCACTCGGAATCGTCCAACGTTGCCTCACAAGGAAACTTCGGGCGATTTTGGAAAACGAAGAGCTCCGAGTGCCATACAGCTAGCGACTTACATTCTAGCTGGTGGGAGGGCAGTTTGGGGAGATTAGTCACCCTGAAGAAGAGGAGATTTGTCGCCGGGCGAATAATCTCCCCGAATCTGAGCGTGTGTCTCTGCCCTAAAGGTGAAAGAGAGAAAGGAAGGAAGAAGAAAAAGAAAAGAAAGAGAAGAAGGCAAGAAAAGAAGGAAGGAAAAGAAAGGAAGGCAAGAAAGAAAGGAAAAATGTAAGTATATAATCCAGCAGGCCGTCAGTCAGAAGCCAGTGATTAGAGATATCCAGCATGAAGGCAGCTTTATGTGATCTAATCATACTTTCTAATCAGAGCTTTTAAGCAGCATATTAAATGCCGCCATAAAGCTGCGGCCTCAGACTGAGCGAGTGGCTTCCACCACGCAGGGAAATGAGCGAAATGACTGTTGTCCTAACGAACAGAAATAATAGCTGGTATTAACGCCGCGGCACGCACGGCAACCTCTTAAAAAGGGGAAGCAGAGACGGAGGGGTTTAGGCTCAGCACCCTGTAATTGCCTAATAACAAGGAGAGGATTAAGTGACATCACACAGTGTGGCCCCATGCAGAAATCACCCCCCAGTATCATTAGCCAATCACATATCAGAAGAAAAAGGAAAACAAAATATAAAAGGGGTAGAATAATATATGTAATTAAACATAACAACTGTCAATCTGTGAAATCAACCCTTGGACTCATGGGGATTTTCTTGTCCTGGTGTTACTGTTTTTATCTACCGTATATACTCGAGTATAAGCCGAGTTTTTCAGCCCCCAAAATATGCTGAAAAGCGATACCTCGGCTTATACTCGGGTCAAGCGCAAAAACGGTCGCCAGCGTCTAAGAATAGTCGCTGGCGTCCAAGAATAGTCGCCGGCGTCCAAGAATAGTGGCCGGCGTCCAAGAATAGTGGCCAGCGTCCAAGAATAGTGGCCGGCGTCCAAGAATAGTGGCCGGCGTCCAAGAATAGTGGCCGGCGTCCAAGAATAGTCGCCGGCATCCAAGAATAGTCGCCGGCGTCCAAGAATAGTCTCCAAGAATATTCGCCGGCGTCCAAGAATGGTCGCGGCATCCAAAAACGAGATGCCGGCACCTCCAATGGGAGCAGAAACCCTAAATTTTTTGATTGAAACTTACCAGAAGCTGCTGCATTTCTCATCCTCGGCTTATACTCGAGTCAATAAGCTTTCCCAGTTTTTGGAGGTAAAATTAGGTACCTCGGCTTATACTCGGGACAGCTTATACTCGAGTATATACGGTACATGTGGCTGCTGTAGTCTCTGTAATGTAAAGCAGTCGTATTCCCATCTAACCCTCACATCTCACTGTGTTGTACCAGTCCCTACCTGTAACTCAAGTCAGGCCTGGACTGGAAGTCAACATAGGACCTGCCATTCCAAGTACAGGTATGGGACCTGTTATCCAGAATGCTCGGGACCTGGGGTTTTCCAGATAACGGATCTTTCCGTAATTTGGGTCTTAAGTCTACTATAAATTCATTTAAACATTAAATAAACCCAAAAGGCTGGTTTTGCTTCCAATAAGGATTAATTATATCTTAGTTGGGATCAAGTACAAGCTACTGTTTTATTATTACAGAGAAAAAGGAAATCATTTTCAAAAATTTGGATTATTTGGATAAAATGGAGTCTATGGGAGACAGCCATTCCGTAATTTGGAGCTTTCTGGATATCGGGTTTCCGGATAAGGGATCCTATACCTGTACACAGAGGCCCAAACAGCCCCTGACAAGCCCACTATATGGTAACTTTCTATGGAACCATACAGCAGCCCCTCTGGCATTTGCCAGAACCCACAGATTGCCAGTCCGGGCCTGACTCAAGTACATGTGCAGTGATCACCTGGATTGCTGGGGGGCACCCTGTGAATGTAGGGCACCCAGTAGGAGGCTGCACATCTCACGGAGGATACAGAGCTTAAAGGGGAAGGAAAGCTACAGAAGCAGTTTATTGCCAATAGATTAGCCACAATAGTGCAAGCTATAACACTATATTTAGTCTGCAGAATGCTTTGCCATACCTGAGTAAACAGCTGTTGAAGTGTTCTGTTTGTTTAGGATAGCAGCTGCCCTATTAGCTTGGTGTGACATCACTTCCTGCCTGAGTCTCTCCTTGCTCATGCATAGCTCTGGGCACAGATTACAGAAGGGAGGGGGAGAGGAGCAAACTGAGCATGCTCAAGTCCAAGCCCTGGAGGTTTAAGCTGAAAACAGGAAGTCTGATACAGAAGCCCATGAGTATGTGCTGTTTCTTTTGACAGAGGACTCAGAGCAGCATTAATTTGAGGGTTCACTGGTGTATTTATATAGACCTTTCTGATAAAGCTTACTTAGTTTTAGCCTTTCCTTCTCCTTTAATAGGATCCGAAGCCCATTTATCTTCACTAAAACATTTACAAGATAAAAACCCAACAACCCCTTTCATATTCTTAGATTAGAGTAAAAATTAGAGTTCCAGGAAACGTCTGCGCCTCGGGCAATGGAATTCGCATCCCTGGAACAATCGCCACTGAGCAAAGTTTATTTTATTAAACATGGTCATTATGTTGTTATTCTTTCTCTTACTGGAAAGCAAACACATCCTCCAAACACTGATAATGAGCACCAGGGCCTGCAGGACACTGCTGGGGGTAGAGCCAAGTTCCAATAGGGGGCAGTGGTCTGATTTAGTTGCAGTTGGGCCGCTTCCTTAAAGGATAAGTAAACCTTTAAATAAGTGAATGTAAAATTGATGAGGGGGCTGTTCTAAGAAACTTTGCAATGTACATTCATTATTTATTTTGTTTTTATTCCAAGATATTAAGGGATACATGTGCTGTTAATATGAATGAATTTTGTTACAACAGCGCCACCTGCTGGTCAGTTTCCCACCAGTCTGACCATCAAGTAGACAAGGAAGTTGTCAGGAGAAAGAAAGAGGCTGCTCTGATGTTCTTCTGCTTAGGAATAAAATAAGAAACCTTTTTCACATCTTTCCTAAGCAGAAGAACATCAGAGCAGCCTCTTTCTTTCTCCGGAATCAGCTGCAGCGCAAAAAGCTAAATCATTAAAAGAAACACTACAAATAAAAACAAAGACCAACTGCAAATCGTTTCAGACTGCCCCTGTCTACATCATACTATAAAGGTATACAAATGAAATACATATCAAAATGGCTTTTCTGGAAGTCAAACACCACTACTTGTGGTTTTCAGGATTTTATGGCTGGAGCCACGGTTTAAGGGCCCACATTAGGTTAGGGCCCCACTTTATAACAAGATAACATATATGGGAACCATTGTTGTATAAGACGGCAAGAATATTTAGAGCAACAAATAATTGTTCTCTTCACACCTATAATCTAGAACTCTAGGACAATCTATGAGAAAATAGACATTGGGGGGTTATGTAATAAAAGGCACTAAGTTTGCCCCGGAGCAGTCACCCATTGCAACCAATCAGCAGGTAGCATTTACTGGTCAGCTGTTTAAACGCATTATTTGTTGGGTAACTACAAATTTACCGGTAGTGCATTTTATTACATACGGGGGATTGTTTCTAAATTTCACCAAAAGATATAAAGTAATGTGGCATTAAAGGGAAAGTTTTTTTTTTCCCTAGCGAGCCCTTAACACACCTTTAATCCCCAAGGTCCTTTTGAGGATGCCAATAAATAGAATAAATAATTAAAAGGTGTAATTAAATGCCTAGTTGATATATAAATATAATGATTTTATCGACCCTTAAGATAATTCTTAATCAATGATTAATCTGGGGTCCTGGCCGGCTGGGTTTCAATTAAGAATTATTTTAAGGGTGAATAAAATCATTATGTTTATATATCAAGTAGGTTTTTGATTGAACTTTTTAATTATTAATTCTCTGAATTTCACCCTAACAGGGCTAAAAATGGGGCAAACATCTGACCAATAGAAACAAATCAGATGAAATCTTGGAAAGAATCATAAACCTGCAAAAAGCTTGCAATCAAACGCAGAGAGTTTGGCGCTGAATCGGCACGCAGTCAGGTTCCTGGTTCCACCCAAGCATCAGCCACAGATTACTGCACAATAACACACAGAGCTGAGTCAATCTCCAGATCTTGGAGGGGATTTATAAAGATTATTATTCCCATTGGGGTAGAAATAAAACTCAGCTTGATTTGTGTGGAGCTCAGGGTCACAGAGAGAACAGCTGAAGCATCTCCTGCCAAGGCTCGACTGCTAAAGGGATGCTTAGTAATGCTCTGGCTCCGGCACTACACGTGCACTCACTTGTCTCAGTCTGAAGACTCTCACTGCTGCCAATATACAGTATACAACATACAACATATATTAGCCACAATAGTACAAGCTAGAACACTATTTTATTCTGTATAATGCTTTACCATTCCTGAGTAAACCGCTCTAGAAGCTCTCTGTTTGCTTAGGATAGCAGCTGCCATATTAGCTTGGTGTGACATCACTTCCTGCCTGAGTATCTCCCTGCTCACTTATAGCTCTGGGCTCAGATTACAGCAGGGAGGTAGGGGAAGAGAAGAGCAAACTGAGCATGCTCAAGCCCAAGCCCTGGAGGATTAAGCTGGAAACAGGAAGTCTGATACAGAAGCCCATGAGTACACAATAGAAGGAAAGAAATGTGCTGTTTCTTTTGACAGAGGACTCAGAGCAGCATTACTTTGAGGGTTTACGGGTGTATTTAAAATTAGGGAAGCACCAAATTCACTATCTTGGATTCGGCCAAACCGCCGAATCCTTTGCGAAAGATTCAGCAGAATTCCGAACCGAATCCTAATTTGCATAGGCAAATTAGGGGTGGGAATTGTAAAAAAAATCGACTTCGTTGTTTTGTGATATAAAGTCACAAGATTTTTCTCCCCCACCCCTAATTTGCATATGCAAATTAGGATTTGGATTTGGTTCGGCGGGGCAGAAGGATTCGTCCGAATCCTGCTGAAAAAGGCTGAATCCTGGCAATCCTGAACCGTATCCTGGATCCGGTGCATCCCTAATTTAAATTGACCTTTCTGATAAAGCTTAGTTTTAACCTTTCATTCTCCTTTAAAGCACACCTGAAATTCAACTTTTACTATGCCTTACACTACTGGTGCATCGAGTAACCTCCGAAACCTGTAGGTTCACCTGTGTATTAGTGTTGTGCCCACCCCTCCACAATCTGAGCCCACAGCTAAACAGCCTACACTGCTGAATAAAACACATTGCAGCTGAAAATTACTGTCTGGAGCTGTATTGATTCAATACTTTCCTACAGTGATGTCATTCTACCTCCACTAGTGACATCACATCCTTTCCTACAGTGATGTCATCCTACCTCTTCACGTAAAGCCCACCTACATTTGACTGTCTGCCTATCACAAGAAAGGGATGGGTGCGGGTTTATAAGGATAGGGCAAATGTTAGCCCAGGTTGGTGTGAATCATAAGGGGGCAGGAGTGGGTCAGCAAATCCCCGACCTGTATATAACTGCTGCTGCAATGGTTTTCAAATGATTTTGCATTTTTTTAGGGTATGTTGCTCTTCTGTCTGCTAAATAAACAGTTGGGGTATTAAGAGACTGTATCAAGTCCCAGAATCACAATCCCTTCAACAAGAGCAGAGAAGGAACCCAGAAGCACATCATATTGGGAATTATGAATAATACAAATTGATAGGAACATGGAGTAAGACAAGTTAGAGCAGATCAGGATATCAGAGAAGATACAGACGTAACATCAGCTATAAAACGGCCTACAAACTGCCTGGCAATTTAAATGTCGGTGGCAAATGGGAGCCACTGGCACAAGTTTATTTCAGCAGGAATCAGGTAGCCAGTGTGGCACAGGAGGATTACACACCATGTTGGGGGAGAAAATACATCTCCATCGACCGCACTCCAATTTTCATTAAAACCGCCTTTATTATTTGCAGAACTTTGCATAGCAGTATAGCAACATAATGTTCTGCAAATAATAAAGGCAGTTTTAATGAAAATTGGAGTGCTGTCGATGGAGATGTATTTATGTGATATAAAGAAGCCTTTGTGAACAGGCGTAAGGACTTGCACCCATGAAGAAAATTGGGCCTAGAAAGTAAGTGCGGTTTTGATTGGAAGTGTGAGGGACAAAATACACAAGAGCCATAAATAACGTGTAGGAATATCCAGAATGGCGCTTAATGATGTCATCAATTAAAACAGATATTTAGTGAAGTCACATGACTAATACATTTTTTTTAAAAATCAGAACTGGAGCAGCAGGTGTAAAATACAAGGATTGTGAGTACAGGGATGTTAGTTACACGGGGGGGGGGAGATGATGTTGGCGCTGGGTAATGGAGACTAGAGAAAAGGTAAAAAATTGGGGCGTCACTGGGTAATGTGGGGGACAGGCAATTTAATTGTTGGGTATAGACAAAGTCTGGAGGGTCTTGGGAAAAATTTTTAGTAATGACACAGGGAAGTTACAGGTCTAGAGAGAATGGATGCCTCTGGGTAATTTGGGGCACGGGCATGTTAATTACAGGATTAGGGTTAAGGGGTGTCAGTGGGTAAGATGGGGTACAGTTTATTACAGGATTAGAGACAAGGGGGTGGCTAAGGAGAGGGTGGCAGTGGGTAACAGGGGGAAGACATTAAGCTGGACACACAGGAGGAGCGTGTGGTTACAGTTAATAGGAGGGTGACAGTTAATAGGAGGGTGGCAGTTAATAAATGGGTGACAGTAAATAGGAGGGTGACAGTAAATAGGAGGGTGACAGTAAATAGGAGGGTGACAGTAAATAAGAGGGTGACAGTAAATAGGAGGGTGACAGTAAATAGGAGGGTGACAGTTAATAAGAGGGTGACAGTAAATAGGAGGGTGGCAGTTAATAAATGGGTGACAGTAAATAGGAGGGTGACAGTAAATAGGAGGGTGACAGTTAATAAGAGGGTGACAGTAAATAGGAGGATGACAGTTAATAGGAGGGTGACAGTTAATAAGAGGGTGACAGTTAATAAGAGGGTGACAGTAAATAGGAGGGTGACAGTTAATAAGAGGGTGACAGTTAATAAGAGGGTGACAGTTAATAGGAGGGTGACAGTTAATAGGAGGGTGGCAGTTAATAAATGGGTGACAGTAAATAGGAGGGTGACAGTAAATAGGAGGGTGACAGTAAATAGGAGGGTGACAGTAAATAGGAGGGTGACAGTAAATAAGAGGGTGATAGTTAATAGGAGGGTGGCAGTTAATAAATGGGTGACAGTAAATAGGAGGGTGACAGTAAATAGGAGGGTGACAGTTAATAAGAGGGTGACAGTAAATAGGAGGATGACAGTTAATAGGAGGGTGACAGTTAATAAGAGGGTGACAGTTAATAAGAGGGTGACAGTAAATAGGAGGGTGACAGTTAATAAGAGGGTGACAGTTAATAAGAGGGTGACAGTTAATAGGAGGGTGACAGTTAATAGGAGGGTGGCAGTTAATAAATGGGTGACAGTAAATAGGAGGGTGACAGTAAATAGGAGGGTGACAGTAAATAGGAGGGTGACAGTAAATAGGAGGGTGACAGTAAATAAGAGGGTGATAGTTAATAGGAGGGTGGCAGTTAATAAATGGGTGACAGTAAATAGGAGGGTGACAGTAAATAGGAGGGTGACAGTTAATAAGAGGGTGACAGTAAATAGGAGGATGACAGTTAATAGGAGGGTGACAGTTAATAAGAGGGTGACAGTTAATAAGAGGGTGACAGTAAATAGGAGGGTGACAGTTAATAAGAGGGTGACAGTTAATAAGAGGGTGACAGTTAATAGGAGGGTGACAGTAAATAGGAGGGTGACAGTAAATAGGAGGGTGACAGTTAATAGGAGGGTGACAGTTAATAAGAGGGTGACAGTAAATAGGAGGGTGACAGTTAATAAGAGGGTGACAGTAAATAGGAGGGTGACAGTTAATAGGAGGGTGACAGTTAATAAGAGGGTGACAGTTAATAGGAGGGTGACAGTAAATAGGAGGGTGACAGTTAATAGGAGGGTGACAGTTAATAAGAGGGTGACAGTTAATAGGAGGGTGACAGTAAATAGGAGGGTGACAGTAAATAGGAGGGTGACAGTTAATAGGAGGGTGACAGTTAATAAGAGGGTGACAGTTAATAGGAGGGTGACAGTAAATAGGAGGGTGACAGTAAATAGGAGGGTGACAGTAAATAGGAGGGTGACAGTTAATAGGAGGGTGACAGTAAATAGGAGGGTGACAGTAAATAGGAGGGTGACAGTTAATAGGAGGGTGACAGTTAATAGGAGGGTGACAGTAAATAGGAGGGTGACAGTAAATAGGAGGGTGACAGTTAATAGGAGGGTGACAGTAAATAGGAGGGTGACAGTAAATAGGAGGGTGACAGTTAATAAGAGGGTGACAGTAAATAGGAGGGTGACAGTTAATAGGAGGGTGACAGTTAATAAGAGGGTGACAGTTAATAGGAGGGTGACAGTAAATAGGAGGGTGACAGTAAATAGGAGGGTGACAGTTAATAGGAGGGTGACAGTTAATAAGAGGGTGACAGTAAATAGGAGGGTGACAGTTAATAAGAGGGTGACAGTAAATAGGAGGGTGACAGTTAATAAGAGGGTGACAGTAAATAGGAGGGTGACAGTTAATAAGAGGGTGACAGTAAATAGGAGGGTGACAGTTAATAAGAGGGTGACACATGTGGAGCAGGGCAGTGGAACAGGAGGAGGATGAGGGAAGAGTGTAAGAAATAGACAGAAATATCAAATTCTCTCGGCTGCTCGGAGCGCATAATCTCTCACCTGGCGGAATTCACTGAGGGACGGAGCTCGGGCCTAGCGTGGCTGCCGCATCTCCACACACACAGCTCCCTTCTCATTCACAGCTCCCGGCTCTGACACACACTGCACCACAACTACAAGCACCGCCCACTCTCCACCTCCTGCCGATAACACCGCCCTCTATCCGCCCACTCCCACACGGACCGCCTACTCGCCCGCGCGCTATTGGATAGTCCGACAGACACTGCGAAGTCTCTATAGCTGCGGATTATTTGCGCTTTAGAAATAAATTTCACACGAGGCTACTGAAGGAAACTGAAAGTTATAGTTTTATGACAGTAGTAGAAAATTGCAGGGCAAAAATCGAGACTGGATCCGGTTGCCATCTTGGGACTGGCAGAAAGCCATCGGAGACATTATTTCTATGGGTGGCAAATCCCCGGAAATGTGGCGTCGTCATCGCAACCAACTACAGAAGGGATCAGCCATCTTGGGAATGGCACATAGTGTGTTCTGATGATCTGTACTTATAACTTTATCTGCCCGTGATTATACCAGTCACTGCGGGTATTTGTTACTAGCGACACATTTAACATCTACAGTCAGTGAACTAAAAAGGGATAATGTACCCCCTACTGTAAATGATAAGGATATTAGAAGTCACTGAGGGGTTGTTCTGTGACCATATAAAGGCACAAGGTTGCAGGCTGAGTTATACAGGGAACTCTGAGTATCACTCATGTATTATAAGGGATAATGTACCCCCTACTGTAAATGATAAGGATATTAGAAGTCACTGAGGGGTTGTTCTGTGACCATATAAAGGCACAAGGCTGCAGGCTGAGTTATACAGGGAACTCTGAGTATCACTCATGTATTATAAGGGATAATGTACCCCCTACTGTAAATGATAAGGATATTAGAAGTCACTGAGGGGTTGTTCTGTGACCATATAAAGGCACAAGGCTGCAGGCTGAGTTATACAGGGAACTTTCTATATATTATAAAGAATACCGGTGTCCTGGGGCACCCGTGTAACTTGGCCTGGCACTTATATTTCGGGCAGGGTCATTTTTAGCTCTTGAATCAGTCATTGGTTGTTTTTCTATGTGTAAATCTGTATGTTCCGTGTATACACCTATTTATTGTACTGCACTGCAGAATATGTTGGCACTTCATACATAATAATCATTTCAGGCAGACAGCTGTAACATTACTGACAAAGATACAGTTATGTCAGAGATTCGCTGAATTGTATGACACTGTATCAGAGCCACATAGCAGGGCTCACGCTGGCACAGAGACATCCACAAGACACGAGAGCGAGACGCAAGCCCCCGTGGAGTCAGTGGGGAGAGAATCAGTTTCAGTGCTTGTGCGAGTGTTTCCTGTACCCCCACCTCTCATTATACAGGAAGGCGCTAATGAGAGGCCCTAGAGGAAGATCAATGTGCGCAGGAATTTACTGTATCACTGGATTGGATATTCCAGGAGAGATGTTTTTTTGTTGGATGTAAATAAATAATATTAGTTGCAGCAGTAAATGTATTTTTTTTTTTATACGCGTCTTTAGTTACCCGTCTGCTTCATTAAAAGGGTTGTTCACCTTCCAAGTGCTTTTTTTCAGCTGTGTTGTTTCAGATTGTTCTCTGCTGTGGAGCAGCACTATTAACTGATGCATTTTGAAATAAACATGTCTTCCCATGACAGTATAAAATAGGGGACAGGAAGTAAAACAACTACCCCTTGGCATAGGTTCTCTTTGTTACAGTAGGGATAGTTAACTCCTTACATCACCAACACTGCAAAGCTTTTCATTCCTCTCCTCCTCTTCGCATGTTTCTGGTCATCTTCTTGGTTCCTGTGCCATTTCCCATTTTAAACCTCTCTTGCTTGCTGCTCCTTATCCCTGGAATCCTATCCCCAAATTCCTCCATTGAAGGGATACTGTCATGGGAAAACATGTTAAATTTCAAAATGCATCAGTTAATAGTTCTGCACTGAAATCCATTTTTCAAAAGAGCAAACAGATTTTGTTATATTTAATTTTGAAATCTGACATGGGGCTAGACATATTGTCAGTTTCCCAGCTTCCCCAGTCATGTGACTTGTGCTCTGATAAACTTCAGTCACTCTTTACTGCTGCAACAGAACAATGGGAAGGTAACGTGATAGCCCCCCCCCTACACAAGATAGCAGCTCCCTGGAAGATCTAAGAACAGCACTCAATAGTAAAAGGCAAGTCTCACTGAGACACATTCAGTTACATTAAGAAGGAGAAATAACAGCCTGCCAGAAAGTAACAGAGAGGAAAGGAAAGAACCCCTCTTCTATCCGATAATCCTATGGTCCATTTATAAAAATCAAAATTCATCAACTTGCTTAATACCTATAATTGGAAGTGATTACACCTTAACTGTATGATTACGTGATTTTAAAAATATAAATAGTGGATATATCAATTCATTAAAATTTCATTATTATGTTACAGAGTTCATAGTTTTTAAATTAAAGTGCTAATTCATTTAATTTTTTAAAAAGGGCAGACTAAATCAATTTAATTCTACCAATTCATTAATTGACAATTAATTCATTTGCAATTGATCCACTGCCTAAAGTGCATAGGTGTTAGAATAAATGAATTAGGATACTTAAAGTGCAAGTGCATTAGTCCAACTTAGGACATAGAAAAATAAGTGAAGAATGAATATATGAACCAAATTAATTAAGGATAAATCAATTACCCAGCAACTCAACCTGATATAGAAGTAGGAAAATTGATATACAAGAAGGTGGAGCTGTGCCAAAACTTTCTACCTATTGTATTTATTCCTGGCCCTTGAGAATCCCATTGCGGGATACAATAGGAAGGGAAGAGAAAAGAGAGGGGTTTGAGTGCCGAATTCGACCAAACAACCTCCCCCCTTGACCAATTCTAATAATTAAATAAAGAAGGCTTGAAGCTAAGTTATTGAAAATTGCCTGCCAGAAAGTAGTTCCATCCTAAAGTGCAGGCACAAGTCACATGGCTGGGGCAGCTGGGAAACTGACAATATGTCTAGCCCCAAGTCAGATTTCAAAATTTAATATAAAAAATCTGTTTGCTCTTTTGAGAAATGGATTTCAGTGCAGAATTCTGTAAAAAATACAAGGGTTTATAAAAGATGTGATTACAAATTGGCATTGCTGTCCCTATAACATATATATATGTGTGTGTGTGTGTGGCAGTTGCAAGTTACACAACCAATACTAATGTGTCTGTTTTGCCTTCTAAATATGATAGGGGATGTAGCAAACTTCATTCTTGCCTTGTGGTCTAACACATTTAGCTTTACAAACACAATATGGCCCTTAAGGTTAATTAGAATAAGTTATTTTAGTGCATATTTCCAGCACATATTACTGAGCACAAATGCAAAGCCATTAACCTGCCAGACAAATGCAACGCTGAATTAACCACAGACAGAGAAGTGTCCAAAGAACAAAAATAAAAGATCAGAGACAAGTCGGAAGAAGGGGGAGAGACCCCAGAATTAAAGATGGAGAAAAGAAAGCGAAGTCTGAGAAGTAGGGAAAGCGCAGATGAGAAGGAGAGAATGATCTCAAAGAATGAGGGAGAATTTAAAGGACAAGGAAAGGCAAAACAATAAAATCCCATTTTACTTTCTTTAATGAAAAAGAAACCTATCTCCAATATACTTTAATTAAAAAATGTGTACCGTTTTTATAAGAAACCTGACTGTATGCAGTGAAATTTTCCCTTCATTTACTGCTGTGGATAGGAATTGTCAGACGGTCCCTAACTGCTGAGCAGGGAAACAATCATACTTATGAACAGCAGGGGGAGCCCCCGCCTTACTTCCCAGCCATGCAGAACTCAAGCAGCTTTGTTTATGACAATCACTAAGCAGCCCAGACCACACTGAGCATGTGCACAGTCTTAGTCTTGCAAAGATGTATAACAAAGTTACAAGATGGTGACCCCCTGTAGCCAACTTTGAAAGCATAAATCATTTGTTTGATTAGGCTTGTGGTGCAGTAAGTTTATGTTTAGTATACAAAATACAGCATTTCTAGCCTTATTCTATTATAGACTTTCCTTTAAGAAGGAGAAAGAAAAGGAGAGGTGCTCAAGATTGGGAAAGAGATGCAACATCTGAAGAGGAAAGAGGGAGAAGAATGAGAAAGAGCGAGAGAAACAGCAGGTATAGTAGGGAGAGATGATACAATTTATGTCAGTGTTTCTAGACCTGTGACCCAAGTTGTATTACTCCCTTTCAATGTGGGGGGGGTTTCTGGTAACTTCTTTCAATAACAGACCATAATATGAAGAGCCCACACACTCTCCTCACTGCCAGTACAGACAGCATTTGGGCCAAGAAAGTGAGCGTCAGACCTTGCATCGCTGCTAAAAAATAACTGTAGCCTCAGCTCCAGTAAAAGGCCAAGTTAAATGAAGCATGAAATGAATTTCATCTCTTGGATACCACATAAAGCAAAAGATATTCCGCAGAATGTAAATGCAGCCCCTGCTCGTTATTCCATTCCCCTTTATATTATTGTTATGGTAACCTTTATAGAAAGGAAAAATTCATTTTGTCTTCAAGCGTCCCGGCAGTTGCAGAGTCGTACAACTATAATATTCTTAAATGGTGCTCCCTGGAAAACAATTACCTGTAGTAGGAAAATACAACAGTGGCCTTTTAGAGAATCCCTGTCCATCATGAGGCCCCCATCAAGGCAAAGGTTGGCTCTGAACCTTTGAAGAGACTGCCACAAGGATACACTTGCTCATGAATACTCACCTGGGGCCCTTAAGCAATACCCGCCCATCACTTATAAGACAGGGGCCATACTTTCAGCCTAAGTACAGCCCTGTCGGTAAAACGCCAAAACATTTTGCAGCGCTGTACAATACAAGGGTGAATACAACAAAAATACAAATTACATTCTGATCCATGAAGAGGGTAAAGTCGTCTCGTCATTGTCACTTCCCTGCATGGTTTTATGTGTAAAAGATCATGCCAAACTAATTTAATTACTTTTTATGAGGAGGTGAGCAAAAACCTTGACTCTGGGATGGCAGTGGATGTGATCTACTTGGGCTTTTCTAAAGCATTTGATACAGTGCCACACAGAAGGTTACTGGATGACTTAAGGAATATTAACCTGGAACATAGTATTTGTACCGAGCATTTTCTAATCGGACCAGTATACCACTTTGCTTTTTAACTTGTTTATTAAAGGAGAACTAAACCCTAAAAATTAATATGGCTAAAAATGCCATATTTTATATAGTGAACTTATTGCACGAGGCTAAAGTTTCAGCTTGTCAATAGCAGCAATGATCCAGGACTTCAAACTTGTCACAGGGGGTCACCATCTTGGAAAGTGTCTGTGACACTCACATGCTCAGTGGGCTCTAATTGGCTGTTGAGAAGCTAAGCTTAGGGCTCGTCACTAATTATCCAGCAGAAAATGAGCTTCCCTGGCTGTAATATAAGCTGATGCTACAGGTTTGCTGATTATTCAATTCTGATGCTAATTGCACTGGTTTTAATTATCTGTATTAATTACTAATTAATTAATCACTAATCAGCCTTATATTGTGACATTTCTATTCTATGTGTACTGTATATTGTGAGTGGGTCCCTAAGCTCAGTAAGTGACAGCAGCACAGAGCATGTGCAGTGAATCAGCAGAAAGAGGATGGGGAGCTACTGGGGCATCTTTGGAGACACAGATCTTTACTGCTAGGGCTGAGGTTGCACAAAACATCATGTACAACATTTTAAGCTACTTCTTTAGTAAATATTTAGTTTCCATTTAATGACCTGGAGGTGGGCATTAAAAGTACAGTTTGTATTTTTACTGATGATACTAAATTGTGCAGAACTATAAGTTCCATACAGGATACTCCCACTTTGCAGAGTGATTTGACTCAATTGTAAAACTGGACAGGAAACTGAAAAATGAGGTTCAGTGCAAAATGCAGAACTTGATGGACTTTTATTTTTTTTTCAACCCATCTAGGTACAAGTATGGAACCTATTATAAAGAATGCTCGGGACCTGGGGCTTTCGGATCTTCATATCTTACTACTAGAAAACCATTAAATAAACCCAATCGGCTGGTTCTGCTCCCACTAAGGATTAATTATATCTTAGTTGGGATCAAGTAGAAGTTAATGTTTTATTATTTTAGAGAAGAGGAAAGCATTTTTAGAATTTTGGATTATTTGGATAACATGGAGTCTATGGGAGATGGCCTTTCACTAATTCAGAGCTTCCTGCATATACCTATACCTGTATGTAACTTTTCTGGTGCTACTCCCCAAACCTCCTTAATCCTATGCACCCTAGATGGATCCCAACATCTAAAAGGGGCTGTTGGTTCATAATGTGGAAATGTCACAAGCAGAGGAACCCAGCCGTGTCTGAACTACCTCCTGCCACCCTCTGCGGGTAATGGTGACACTTCCTTTCCTCTAGTTCGTAATTCTGATCTGACTCACCGCAAGAGTCTTGTACAAACCTACAAGAAAGGCAGCTCAAAGTGTACAGCCTGAACAGGAAAAGGTGCTCTATTTATAGTGAACAATTACACACAGAGCTGGTTTAGGGGTTCCATTGGGCCACACAAAGCAGCAGCAGCAGTAGTAGTAGTAGTAGTAGTAGTAGTAGTAGTAGGTAGGAAGAGTAGAGGATAGTAGTATCTAGATGGAGACAGTAGGGCAAGATGACAGCATACAAGGCATACAATGTAACTTTCTATACAGGTATGGGACCTGTTATCCAGAAACCTCGGGACCTGGGGTTTTCCGTATAACAGATCTTTCCATAATTTGGATCTTCATACCTTAAGTCTACTAGAAATTCAAATAAACCCAATAGGCTGGTTTTGCTTCCAATAAGGATGAATTATATCTTAGTTGGGATCAAGTACAAGTTACTGTTTTATTATTACACAGAAAAAGGAAATCATTTTAAAAACTTTTGATTATTTGGATAAAATGAAGTCACCTTTCCATAATTCGGAGCTTTCTGGATAGTGGGTTTCTGGATTATAGATCCCATACCTGTATCAGCTTTGCCCAATCAGCATCCCTAGATTCAACTGGAGTCCCTGCACAGTTGGAGAGGTGACACCAGGATCTTCTTACACTTGCCAAGCAGGGAAACCATCATACTGAGCGGGGAAACAATCATACTTATGAACAGCAGGGGGAGCCCCCGCCTTACTTCCCAGCCATGCAGAACTCAAGCAACTTTGTTTATGACGATCCCTAAGCAGCCCAGACCACACTGAGCATGTGCACAGTCTTAGTCTTGCAAAGATGTTTAACAAAGTTACAAGATGGTGACCCCTTGTAGCCAACTTTGAAAGCATAAATTATTTGTTTTATTAGGCTTGTGGTGCAGTAAGTTCATGTTTATATTTAGTATACAAAATACAGCATTTCTAGCCTTATTCTATTTTAGACTTTACATGCCCTTTAAAGGTCTTCCAATAAATTCTGCTCAACAGCTAAAGCAGTAACCCTACTAAATATAGCCATCAAAACTCAGATACAGCTCCTGCTCCTTAAGAGACAACACTGACCTTAGACTTCAGCTCACTATCAAGCTGGTGTTATTCTCATGTTACTCAAGGCTTACTAGAGACATGGCATAGACCAATGATACCATCTTTGTCTGTAAGATAAGCAGCCACAATTATTAATTAAAGTGACAGTTCTAAGATCCCTCAAGCTATAAAAATATATATATAATACACAAAAGCAATTACGTGTATATCCTTATAAATGGTGAGTTCTGATGTCATCAATTATAAACGGTGAGTTCTGATGTCATTTCTGTCACATGACTCACTGAAACTTGTGTATTATAATAAATAAAGTACCCAGAGTTGCAAAATATGAGGATATTAGAAGTTACCTCGGAGTTCCATGACCTGTATAAAAGCACTCAGCCTCTTGTCATGAAACTCCTCAGTAACTTATAATATCCTTATAATTTACAAGAGGGGGTACTTTATTCACTATATATTAGTGGCAGTTCCTCTTTAAGCTCAGCCATACAATATGAACGTTTATTTTGTTCCACACAGGGAGGAAGTAGCAGGTTTACAAGTATAGGAGCTCAGCTATTCTGCGGTGGCTGTTCTTTGTTGTTGTTGTTATATTGACTAGCGCACTAGCAGTGTAGGAGGGAAAAGTAGTAGTTCCTCTATAAAAGAACGTGGAACATGTTATAGAATAGCCTTCTTTTCAAATGGTCTTCCTTTTTAATAGTTTTGAAAACATGTTGGCGCCTTGTGCATCTTTCCAGCTTGCAATTTAAAATGCTACCTGGTTGTTGGGGTCACTGACCCAAGGGACTTTAGCACATTTAACACATTTCCACAACTCCATAACTGCCCGGGGGATCTTATAGTCTACGGTCCCTATCATATTCACACAAACTATGTGCCTTCAGCCCAAAGACTCTTGCTTTACAGTTGTGCCCCTCTGCTTGTTTAGAACCCCTCGACTTGCACCTCTCGTTTTAAGACCTGGCGGCATCTGAGTAGCTGAGGGCTCCTCCTAAAGCCAAAGGCGGCTGCTACAGGCGGAAGCACGAGCTGAGACCAGGGTGCTTGGAATCGCTTCTAGATTTAGGGTGCCAACCGTTACATAGAGGAGATGCTCCCTGAAATGATTTGGGCTTACTTATAGTTCTAACGTCTTGCTTCAGTTAAACTTGATGGTTGATCATAGTGTTTAACAGCTGTAGGTGTCTGACGAGCAAAGATGGATCAGGAGAAGGGTTGGGTAGATCGATGGAGTGACCATGCAGGTATATAGAGCACACAATTCCTGAAGGCAACTCAAAGAAAGATGGACATTCTCAGGCAGAATACAGCATCTCTATAGGAGTTACCCTAAATTCTCCAGCTACTCCTAATCCAGGGAACACTCCTCCTACCAAACAGGTTCCTCACAATATTTAAGTGTTTTACTCAAATAACCATGGAAATTCTTAGGCAGGGTAAACCATCTCTATAGGAGTGACCTTAAACTCTCCAACTACTCCTTTTCTAGGGAAACACCCCTCCTACCAAACAGGCTCCTCACAATATCTGAACTCTATAACTACTCCTATTCCAGGGAAACTCACATCCCCAAAACCACCTAACAGATTCCTCACAATATTTAAGAGTTCTACTCAAAGAACCATGGACATTCTCAGGCAAGGTACAACATCTCTATAGAAGTGACCTTAAGCTCTGTAACTACTCCAGAGAAACACCCCTCCTATCAAATAGGTTCCTTGCAATATCTAAAAGTTCTAGTTGGTTGGAAGGGCTTAGTCTCTGCATCCTATATATACAGGGTTGGCCTGCCAACATTATTAGTGGCAACCCTAAATATCCATTAGGGTAATATATATATATATCTAATAGTGGGCACTTTGGGGCAAATTTACTAAAGGGCGAAGTGACAAACGCTGGAGAAAATTCGCCAGTGTGACGTCATTTTGGAATTTGACCGCTTTACTAACGGGCGCTGGCATAAATGTGCTAGCGAAGGAGATAGACTGTAATGCTTCTTCGCACTCTAACGCCAGGCGAAGTTGTGATCTGGTGAATGGGACGTAACTACGCAAACTCAGTAAGAAGTGGATTTTACTGAACGTTACCTCTTGCGCCAAACTTGCCTTCACCACCTCAGACCAGGCGAAGTTCAATAGAGTAGATAGGAGTTCCTCAAAAAAAAAAATTTCTAAGTTCCAAAAAACACTGGCAACTTTTCAGCTTTTCAGGGTGATAGGCTGCAATATATTGTAATTTAATTTTGGGGGTACCCTCCTTCCCCCCTACATTTCCTTACATATGGCACATAAACTATACACTGGGCTTAGGTGTAGGGCAATATAACAACTTTATTTTATTTTATTAAGGTTTCCCAGGCTTGTGTAATGTAATGTATTTGCTGCAACATATACGTCCATTGTACTTTAACTTCATGCCGTATGCAAATTAGCCAACGTCGCTTTGCTTTGCTTGTCGAATTAACGCTAGCGAAACTTCACCATTGTTCGACGCCCTGGACGCAACTTCATATTTTAGTGAATTAGCGATGTCCTGGCGACTTTTAGCCTGGCGAAGTGTGGCGATGTGAGTGCTGGCGAATTTCCGGAGGTTAATGAATTTGCTCCTATGTGTCTTTAGATGCAGAACAATAAAGGAAATAATTCATGTGCTTTGAGTGAGAGAACTGAAGGCACTTCTGAGACCAGAATATATTATAATATCACTGTTCGGCAAGAGCTAATTGGGCATCTCTGCATTGGTCGTAATTAAGCCAAAAAGTTGCATTTTGAGCATCTGAGTTTAATGTTATAATTCCTGCCATTGTATTGCTGGTATTGATCGGCATCTCCAGGTTTGGGGAAAAGAGATTTTTTTTCCCTCTTTTTATTATTATTGGAAATAAACACAGGTTTAATATGTTGTCAGGCAGAAATATCAATTCCTTATTCCCACCTGTTTAAAGTCAGAAATAAATAGGGATGCACAGAATCCAGCGAATGCATTCCTCCCAACATTTTGGAAATAAAAAGAGGGACAAAACAGTTGCTGCGCGCAGTGCTGCAATTTTTTTGACCATGCCCATTTTTGTGGCCACACCCCCTAATTACCATGTTCATTTTACAAAATTTGGCAGGTTATGAAAGTTTGAACACATTTCTGTGGGTTTTTTTTTCAGTTATTACAGTTTTGCTAATGAAGGTGAATTGCCCTTTAAGCTGTGAGTCTAACTTCTCCCAAGGGACCTTCTTATCTAAATTCTAAATTGTTACGATGACTTTTTTGCTTATCTCAAAATTGTTACAAATTATCGTATTTGCACCTGGTGGCTGTTCTGGGCTCTCTGCCAAAAGCCAATTAAGTTAGAAACATTGTTTCTTTTTCTGGCTGTTCAGAGCAAAGTAAATCGAGAATTTCCAGTACAAACAAGGGACTGCGGGTTGAGCTGTCAGAAGAGGGACTGTCCCTCTCAAAACGGGACAGTTGGGAGGTATGGTTTATGGCATGTGTCTTAATGTGTTTTTTGTTGTTGTTGTTTTTTTCTTTCAATTTTGTTTTGTTTGATGTGTTATAAAAAACAATAAAAAGTTTTTACCTTTAATAAAAAAAAAGTTCAGACATTGATTGGCTCGGCCCTTGTGATCAATGTGTTTGTCCGCACAGCACTGTGGGCCCAGGAATATCTTGGCCTGGCACTTAATTATTTATATGCAGCTCTAATAAGCTTAAAGGATTTCCATTGCTTTCTAATGATTTCTAGCGATCGATGCCTTTAGGGCTCTTACACATGAGCGTTTTTACCTGCGCTCCCCTGCGTTCCTTTTTTCGGCGTTCAGCCGCAGGGGAGCACAGGAATAGATAATAGTCTCTGGGAAGGGAGTGTGACTGTGGGATAGCAGGTATAGTAGGGAGAGATGGTGCCTATAGTAACAGTGGATAATAGTCTCTGGGAAGGGAGTGTGACTGTGGGATAGCAGGTATAGTAGGGTGAGATGGTGCCTATAGTAACAGTGGATAATAGTCTCTGGGAAGGGAGTGTGACTGTGGGATAGCAGGTATAGTAGGGAGAGATGGTGCCTATAGTAACAGTGGATAATAGTCTCTGGGAAGGGAGTGTGACTGTGGGATAGCAGGTATAGTAGGGAGAGATGGTGCCTATAGTAACAGTGGATAATAGTCTCTGGGAAGGGAGTGTGACTGTGGGATAGCAGGTATAGTAGGGAGAGATGGTGCCTATAGTAACAGTGGATAATAGTCTCTGGGAAGGGAGTGTGACTGTGGGATAGCAGGTATAGTAGGGAGAGATGGTGCCTATAGTAACAGTGGATAATAGTCTCTGGGAAGGGAGTGTGACTGTGGAATAGCAGGTATAGTAGGGAGAGATGGTGCCTATAGTAACAGTGGATAATAGTCTATGGGAAGGGAGTGTGACTGTGGGATAACAGGTATAGTAGGGAGAGATGGTGCCTATAGTAACAGTGGATAATCGTCTCTTGGAAGGGAGTGTGACTGTGGGATAGCAGGTATAGTAGGGAGAGATGGTGTCTATAGTAACAGTGGATAATAGTCTCTGGGAAGGGAGTGTGACTGTGGGATAGCAGGTATAGTAGGGAGAGATGGTGTCTATAGTAACAGTGGATAATAGTCTTGGGAAGGGAGTGTGACTGTGGGATAGCAGGTATAGTAGGGAGAGATGGTGTCTATAGTAACAGTGGATAATAGTCTCTGGGAAGGGAGTGTGACTGTGGGATAGCAGGTATAGTAGGGAGAGATGGTGTCTATAGTAACAGTGGATAATAGTCTCTGGGAAGGGAGTGTGACTGTGGGATAAGGGAAAATGATGACAGTAACAGTCAGTGCTACCCATTTTGTCTCCCCTTGAATTCTCAGCTCTCTAGAGTCTCAGTACCACTATACACAACCTCATTGACAGCCAAATAATCTCAGAGTTTCTGTAAAGGTCGAAGCAATGATTGAGCTGCAGCATTTTACGATCCAGCCCATTAGTACGACTCTACCATTTATTTTCAGTTGTATCAGCAGAAAGTATTGGCTTAATGGGCTGACACGCAGGAGCAGACGCTTTATAGACGTGAGTATAAATAAATATATATAAAAGCACAATACTCTGCGGGTCCCTGGGGGTGGGAGAAGCTTACGAATATTCTGGAAATCAATGACTTTATAAAGGTAGAAAATCTTGTTTAGCCACTGGGAAGACTTTCAGAAGGGGGAGGTGTGCGTTTCGCAATAGAAGGTTATTAATACCATGTGACACATTTCTATAATGAGGATGTTTGAGAGAATATGGACAGACCTGGAATAAGACAGAAGTGGAAGTGGTTTAACAAAGAAATTGCAGATGACGAGACACAGTCCTTCCCTGAGAAAAGCGTCGGCAGGAAAATCACTGTCATTACTAACACTTTACTAGTGGAAAAACTACACATTGTGCGAACCAAACACTTCCATATTTTAGGGTAAAGGAGGGGGGCAACCATGAGAAATGCTCTTTTATTGCTCCCGACTCACATGGGACACCGTCCAACTTAAGCTGCACTACACACACACGTTTAAAGGAATAGTTTACATTCAAATTAACTTTAAACATTTTTTAATTATTCAGCTTCTCCTTTTCAGTTTAAATTGGGGGTCACTGACCACAGAGACCACAAAACTATTGTTCTGTGAGGTTACAATGTGGGAGGATGCAGCCCGAAAGTACTACTCCTGTACTACTACTCCTTTATTACTACTCCTGTACTACTACTCCTGTATTACTACTCCTGTACTACTACTCCTGTACTAATACTCCTGTATTACTACTCCTGTACTACTACTCCTTTATTACTACTCCTGTACTACTACTCCTGTATTACTACTCCTGTACTACTACTCCTGTATTACTACTCCTGTACTACTACTCCTGTACTAATACTCCTGTATTACTACTCCTGTACTACTACTCCTTTATTACTACTCCTGTACTACTACTCCTGTATTACTACTTCTGTACTACTACTCCTGTATTACTACTACTCATGTACTACTACTCCTGTACTACTAGTGCCGTGTCTAGAATATTTGCAGCTGGGGTGGCAAAGCAGAAATTAGAAGTGACCATATCAAGGCACAAGGCTGCAGGCTGAGTTATACAGGGAACTCTGAGTATCACTCATGTATTATAAGGGATAATGTACCCCCTACTGTAAATGATAAGGATATTAGAAGTCACTGAGGGGTTGTTCTGTGACCATATAAAGGCACAAGGCTGCAGGCTGAGTTATACAGGGAACTCTGAGTATCACTCATGTATTATAAGGGATAATGTACCCCCTACTGTAGATGATAAGGATATTAGAAGTCACTGAGGGGTTGTTCTGTGACCATATAAAGGCACAAGGCTGCAGGCTGAGTTATACAGGGAACTCTGAGTATCACTCATGTATTATAAGGGATAATGTACCCCCTACTGTAAATGATAAGGATATTAGAAGTTATTGAGGGGTTGTTCTGTTACCATATAAAGGCACAAGGCTGCAGGCTGAGTTATACAGGGAACTCTGAGTATCACTCATGTATTATAAGGGATAATGTACCCCCTACTGTAAATGATAAGGATATTAGAAGTCACTGAGGGGTTGTTCTGTGACCATATAAAGGCACAAGGCTGCAGGCTGAGTTATACAGGGAACTCTGAGTCTCACTCATGTATTATAAGGGATAATGTACCCCCTACTGTAAATAATAAGGATATTAGAAGTCACTGAGGGGTTGTTCTGTGACCATATAAAGGCACAAGGCTGAAGTGGAAGTGGTTTAACAAAGAAATTGCAGATGACGAGACACAGTCCTTCCCTGAGAAAAGCGTCGGCAGGAAAATCACTGTCATTACTAACACTTTACTAGTGGAAAAACTACACATTGTGCGAACCAAACACTTCCATATTTTAGGGTAAAGGAGGGGGGCAACCATGAGAAATGCTCTTTTATTGCTCCCGACTCACATGGGACACCGTCCAACTTAAGCTGCACTACACACACACGTTTAAAGGAATAGTTTACATTCAAATTAACTTTAAACATTTTTTAATTATTCAGCTTCTCCTTTTCAGTTTAAATTGGGGGTCACTGACCACAGAGACCACAAAACTATTGTTCTGTGAGGTTACAATGTGGGAGGATGCAGCCCGAAAGTACTACTCCTGTACTACTACTCCTTTATTACTACTCCTGTACTACTACTCCTGTATTACTACTCCTGTACTACTACTCCTGTACTAATACTCCTGTATTACTACTCCTGTACTACTACTCCTTTATTACTACTCCTGTACTACTACTCCTGTATTACTACTCCTGTACTACTACTCCTGTATTACTACTCCTGTACTACTACTCCTGTACTAATACTCCTGTATTACTACTCCTGTACTACTACTCCTTTATTACTACTCCTGTACTACTACTCCTGTATTACTACTTCTGTACTACTACTCCTGTATTACTACTACTCATGTACTACTACTCCTGTACTACTAGTGCCGTGTCTAGAATATTTGCAGCTGGGGTGGCAAAGCAGAAATTAGAAGTGACCATATCAAGGCACAAGGCTGCAGGCTGAGTTATACAGGGAACTCTGAGTATCACTCATGTATTATAAGGGATAATGTACCCCCTACTGTAAATGATAAGGATATTAGAAGTCACTGAGGGGTTGTTCTGTGACCATATAAAGGCACAAGGCTGCAGGCTGAGTTATACAGGGAACTCTGAGTATCACTCATGTATTATAAGGGATAATGTACCCCCTACTGTAGATGATAAGGATATTAGAAGTCACTGAGGGGTTGTTCTGTGACCATATAAAGGCACAAGGCTGCAGGCTGAGTTATACAGGGAACTCTGAGTATCACTCATGTATTATAAGGGATAATGTACCCCCTACTGTAAATGATAAGGATATTAGAAGTTATTGAGGGGTTGTTCTGTTACCATATAAAGGCACAAGGCTGCAGGCTGAGTTATACAGGGAACTCTGAGTATCACTCATGTATTATAAGGGATAATGTACCCCCTACTGTAAATGATAAGGATATTAGAAGTCACTGAGGGGTTGTTCTGTGACCATATAAAGGCACAAGGCTGCAGGCTGAGTTATACAGGGAACTCTGAGTCTCACTCATGTATTATAAGGGATAATGTACCCCCTACTGTAAATAATAAGGATATTAGAAGTCACTGAGGGGTTGTTCTGTGACCATATAAAGGCACAAGGCTGCAGGCTGAGTTATACAGGGAACTCTGAGTATCACTCATGTATTATAAGGGATAATGTACCCCCTACTGTAAATGATAAGGATATTAGTACAGTATTACATTACATTTTTCTAGATTTTAACACTTGCCGGAGGGCTGCTACTTTGTAGGTTGTG
The DNA here is from genome assembly GCA_038501925.1 of Xenopus petersii. Lineage (NCBI taxonomy): Eukaryota > Metazoa > Chordata > Amphibia > Anura > Pipidae > Xenopus > Xenopus petersii. The sequence continues at coordinate 134,448,811 of CM076683.1, forward strand.
TGTATGTCCTTAGTAGAACAGTACTATTATAGCAAATTACCCCCAGTGACAAAACATTTTAGGGAATGTTGTTATAAGAAGGGGCCGTACAGAGAGTTGTTAGCAATTCTAGTTACAACTGTGAAGTCAGAGAAAGTCCCTTATAAACTGCACTGTGACAATGAAATAAAAAACACTGTTTAAGTGTAACTGGGTTTATACTCTACTCACCTTTATTCACTCAAGGAAGTTGTCAGGAGAAAGAAAGAGGCTGATGTTCTTCTGCTTAGGAATGAAATTAGAAACCTTTCTCACAACTTTCCTAAGCAGAAGAACATCAGAGCAGCCTCTTTCTTTCTCCTGACAACTTCCTTGACTACTTGGTGGTCAGACTGGTGGGAAACTGACCAGCAGGTGGCGCTGTTGTAACAAAATTCATTCATATTAACAGCACATGTATCCCTTAATATCTTGGAATTAAAGAAAAATAAATAATGAATGTAAAATACAAAAGTGCTTAGAATAGCCCCCTGATCAATTTTACATTCAATTATTCTAAAGGTTTACTTATACTCTCAGGACTGGACGTTGGGAAGTTGCTTAGAAGGACATTTTCTTTCATTGAGCAAAATTGTATTTTGTGGGGTTTATATCCCCTTTAAATCTCAGGCTGGACTAATGGGCACGTTCAGCACTGCAGTTCTGGGGAGAGACGGAGCAAAGTACAATAAAGGGAATATAAAACACACAATTACAGGAGGGGGTTGGTTCTCAGTATAAAATTCCTTATCGACCCTCATTAAAACTGCGGCTTTATCACAAAGAGGAGCAGTAGATGTGACCTACATTCTGTTCCACATTCAGCTCAGAAATACGAGTCCCTTTATGAACCGCACAGAGAGAACAAGCCCAATCCACAATCGTCTGTTCTGCAAAACCCGGGAACATAAATCAGCCGCTCCAGCAGGATTTCTCCTCACTCCTCACTGCCGGGAGTCCCACGTCTATTCAATCCCGGCTCATTACATTATTGCCCCAGAGCTTACGCTTTGACCCTCTAACGGCTGATCAGGGATCAGTCATTTTGCTTTGGGAAGAGAAGAACATTTTTGCTTCCGTTATAATGTGATTTATTTATTTTTCATCAACCCTAGAATACTAAATGTTGAGCAAAGGAGATGGTTACAAAGCCGTGGACTTAAACTCACCCAAAGCCTTTGCTGGAAAGGTCCCAGACTGGGAGAGATTTGGGAAAAATCTCCATTTTCTCAGCTTGAAGTGACATTTGGTAGTGAACAACTATTTAAACATCTAGTATCCTTGGAACTCTCAGCCTGATGCAGTGATATTTCCATGGCTGAGATTCTGTATAACAGAACATTCTGTCCCAGTGGCTGCACAGATCCTATCTGATCCCCATTGTAAGCAGCAGTCCTGTCCTGCTTTATGGCAGCTGAGAGTCTAGCTATCTGTATAACAGAACATTCTGTCCCAGTGGCTGCACAGATCCTATCTGATCCCCATTGTAAGCAGCAGTCCTGTCCTGCTTTATGGCAGCTGAGATTCTAGCTATCTGTATAACAGAACATTCTGTCCCAGTGGCTGCACAGATCCTATCTGATCCCCATTGTAAGCAGCAGTCCTGTCCTGCTTTATGGCAGCTGAGATTCTAGCTATCTGTATAACAGAACATTCTGTCCCAGTGGCTGCACAGATCTTATCTGATCCCCATTGTAAGCAACAGTCCTGCCCTGCTTTATGGCAGCTGAGATTCTAGCTATCTGTATAACAGAGCATTCTGTCCCAGTGGCTGCAAGGATCCTATCTGATCCCTATTGGAAGCAACAGTCCTGTCCTGCTTTATGGTAGAAATTCTATTTCATCTAAGAATTCACATTTTTTACATCCAGAGCAGGATTGAATGCTTTTAAGAGGTTAAATTAGCAGAATGACTCGTATTAAGAAACCATGCAGATCAATGCAGCGGAAACAACCACACAATAGATCTAAAATAGGGAGTTTTATGAGAACTGGACACATTGTCCGTCACTAATTAGCATGAAAAAGTAAAGTGGAACATGTTATCCCTCGAAATATTATGATCTCACAGATCAGCCAACATCTCTTCCTCCAGCTCTGCTCATACTTCTCATTTCTCACTCACTGCACTTCTCTGTTCTCCGTCTGACAGTTGGACACCACATCTAGGATCTAAACAGAATTAAAATAATTCAATCCTTTAATTGTTTAGAAAGGAAACGTAATGCCCAGCGACTATTCCAGCAGGACAGACATAATATGTCATGAGATCCCCAACTCCATTCCAGGGACTTCTGGGATTTGTAGTTCAAGTGTAACCCTAGTGTTACTCTATAGAATACCATTGTTCTAATAAATTAGAAACCTTTCTCACATGTTTCCTAAGCAGAAGAACATCAGCCTCTTTCTTTCTCCTGACAACTTCCTTGACTACTTGCTGGTCAGACTGGTGGGAAACTGACCAGCAGGTGGCGCTGTTGTAACAAAATTCATTCATATTAACAGCACATGTATCCCTTAGTATCTTGGAATTAAAGAAAAATAAATGATGAATGTACATTGCAAAAGTGCTTAGAATAGCCCCCTCATCAATTTTACATTCACTTATTTTAAAGGTTTACTTATCCTTTAAAGGGTTTGTTCATCTTTAAATTAACTGTTAGTACAAATTTAATTTAGTACAGAACATCAGAGCAGCCTCTTTCTTTACAAACGTTCTTAGAATAGCCTCCTCATCAATTTTACATTCACTTATTTTAAAGGTTTCCTTATCCTTTAAGAATGTGTTAAATATTTGTGAACACAATTGCTGCTGACAGCAGTATCCACCCTTTCTATTTACTGCACTGCTGGTTCTGACTCTTAATGCAAGCTGTGACTGTTGAACAGGCCTGTAAAGAAGCAGCAATGTATTGTGGGAAATGGAGTCTTGGCTAGAGGAGAGCTGATTTCTGCTACTGTTTTTCCAATACTGCAATTCATCTACTGGGTCCATCTATAACAGGGCTATTCAGTTAGAGGACTATGGACCTAATGAGGCCCATAAAGGAATTTATTGGCCCCAATCAGCTCAAGGGCTCAACATACATCACATTGTTATTATAATATAATCCATGGAACACATAGAATGACAAAACATGAGCCGCTACGAGTAACTTCCCCTTTAATAGTTAAACTCCTAATGTAAATCTGCACATAATAAAGTGTCTGTCAGTCTGGTTATGGGAAATAGGTTAAAAAAGGAAGAGTTGGCTCATTCTGTGCAACTGCACCTCCCTGCCATTTGCTCATCTTTATTACACTTCCCTATGGGACCGAGGGGAATGCACCCTGAGCCCAAGGCTTCCGAAAGGAGAAGTCAGTTTTATTTTAATTTAACATTGGCAAAAGAAAATAATTATTACTGTGTAAATACGGCGAGATAAGGCTGCAAGGAGGAAGTTCTGATTTATATACTCACAGCAAGAACAAGAACTCAGGAGGAAGGAACAGTTTAACCCACGCATTGCTGCAGGGACAGTTGTCTGTAGGGTGATAGCAGGTATAGTAGGGAGAGATGGTGCCTATAGTAACAGTTGGATAATAGTCTCTGGGAAGGGAGTGTGACTGTGGGATAGCAGGTATAGTAGGGAGAGATGGTGCCTATAGTAACAGTGGATAATAGTCTCTGGGAAGGGAGTGTGACTGTGGGATAGCAGGTATAGTAGGGAGAGATGGTGTCTATAGTAACAGTGGGATAATAGTCTCTGGGAAGGGAGTGTGACTGTGGGATAGCAGGTATAGTAGGGAGAGATGGTGTCTATAGTAACAGTGGATAATAGTCTCTGGGAAGGGAGTGTGACTGTGGGATAGCAGGTATAGTAGGGAGAGATGGTGTCTATAGTAACAGTGGATAATAGTCTCTGGGAAGGGAGTGTGACTGTAGGATAGCAGGTATAGTAGGGAGAGATGGTGCCTATAGTAACAGTGGATAATAGTCTCTGGGAAGGGAGTGTGACTGTGGGACGGCAGGTATAGTAGGGAGAGATGGTGTCTATCCCACAGTCACACTCCCTTCCCAGAGACTATTATCCCACTGTTACTATAGGCACCATCTCTCCCTACTATACCTGCTATCCTACAGTCACACTCCCTTCCCAGAGACTATTATCCACTGTTACTATAGACACCATCTCTCCCTACTATACCTGCTATCCCACAGTCTATAGGCACCATCTCTCAGTGTCTAGTTGAATCTGCAGGATTGATACAGTCCCACCACTGATGACCTTGAAGATGACATTGACACTATTGCTTTAAGGCAATGGGGCAGCTTTAAAGGGATTGGGCGCCTTTAAATTAACTGTTAGTATGATCTACAGAGTTATATTGTGAGATAATTTGCAATTGGTTTTAATTTTTTATCATTTGTGGTTTTTGACTTATTTAGCTTTTTATACATCAGCTCTCCAGTTTGCAATTTCTGCTATCTGGTTGCTAGGGTCCAAATTACCCTAGCAACCATGCATTGATTTGAATAAGAGACTGGAATATGAATAGGAGAGGCCTGAATAGAAAGATGAGTAATAAAAAACAATAATAACAATAGATGTGCAGCATTAGGGATCTTACACACGGGCGTTTTTTCCTGCGCTCCCCTGCGTTGCGCTTTCTCCCGCAGGGGAGCGCAGGAAAAACCGCCCGTGTGTAAGAGCCTTAAGGTGACCATACACAGGGAGATTCGCTCGTTTCTCAATGTCGCCAAACCAGCGGATCTCTACCAGATATTCCCAAATTGAAGTGGTCGATATTGGGCTGATCTGATCGTGGGCCCTAGGGCCTAACAATCGGATCAGAATGGAGGCGATACGGGCGGCTGGATCACATCAACAAATAGTCGACAATCTGATGGGATGGCAATTTTTTTGACCTCGCCCATTTTTGTGGCCACACCCCCTAATTACCATGTTAATTTTACAAAATTTGGCAGGCTATGAAAGTTTGAACATATTTCTGTGTTGTTTTTTTTTCCAGTTATTACAGTTTTCGTAATGAAGGTGAATTGCCCTTTAAGCTGTGAGTCTAACTTCTCCCAAGGGACCTGTTATCTTATATTGTTACATTTACTTATTTGCTTATCTGAAAATTGTTACAAAAGTATCTTATTTGCTGTTCTGGGCTCTCTACCAAAATGCCAATTAAATTAGAAACTTTGTTTCTTTTTCTGGCTGTCCAGTGCAGAGAAAAACGGGACTTTCCAGTATAAAGAAGGGACTGGGGGTTGAGCTGTCAAAAGATGGACTGTCCCTCTAAAAATGGGACAGTTGGGAGGTATAGTCTATAGGGGCACCCACGGGTGGGGGTTCAGTTGCATTTGCCTTCAGTCTGTACATGTAGGAGGGGCATCAAAGATAAGAGAGTTGAACATTAGACACTGATGGTCAGTTTGGCCCTTGGGATGTTGTTGAACTACAAGAAGCATTCGTTGATCAAAGCATCATGGGAGTTGTAGATCAGCAACATCCAGGAAATGATGATGATGACGGAAGCCTTGGCAGCCACTTCTATTCCTTCATAAAGATTCTGAAAATCGGATTTGCCAATGGAGCACCTTAATCTAAGAAGTAAATTCCTGCGGTGCACGGCTAAAAATTCCAGTTATACCCAAGAGCTTACAATCTAAGCTTCATTATGTTATGAGATGGTGACCCCCTCAAGTTCACAGGGATCCAACTCAGAGACTGACCTGCCCTGCAGCTGAAGAAGGAAGAAGTCACAAAGGGTAAGTCTTCTTGCGATATTTTAACACAAATTGCAGTTGGTCTTTTTTTTTTTTTAATTTCCAGTGCTCTTTGATTTAACTTTTTTTTTTTTGCTTTACAATGAGTAACGAGAAGTATTCACAGGTGTTGTAACCCATAGCAACCAATCAACATTTAGATTTGACAACTGCAGTTGAACCACCAGAGCTTACAGCTTATTCATTTCTATGCACTGCCGGGTGGGGGGTAAAATGATTATTAGAAACATAAATTCGTAAAGCGCCAACATATCCCGTGGGCTGTACAATAAATGGGTTTATCCACTGAAAAGAAGGTCCTACGTACAAACGCAGCCGATGTCTGTTATAAAGAGAACTGATTGCAAGCTCTTATGGCAACGCTGAAATAGAAGTTTATTCCCAAAACTGGAAAGTATCTGTTAACCAGCCGAGTGCTGAATTAAAGGCACAGCCCAGTGTAACAATGAAAAGGTCAGGTAAGGGCAACACTGGGCACTGAGGGGTTAAATGCAATAGACGCCAAATATTTGTCACGATAATTATGAGAGAGCAGGTGGGGGCTATAAAGTGCAGCTTGTGCAGAGACACTTACCTATTAGCTTAGGACTGTGGGTAGGTGGTTGTACAGTTAGTAGGTGGGTATCTGGTTAGTAGGTTATGCTTAACAACATGACTGACAAGGTCCCGCAGAAGCCTCACTTGAACATTGATTATTGGTTACGTTGGTTTGGATAAATACACCAGCAGGGGGCACCTCACCTACAAGTGTGGGGGGTTTGACCCCAGGGCCCTGGAGAAGGTGGAGACGCTGCTGCTCAGGTAAGTGCCCCCTATAGCTACTACTCTATAGCTACTACTCTATAGTTACTACTCTATAGTTACTACTCTATAGCTACTACTCTATAGTTACTACTCTTTAGCTACTACTCTATAGCTACTACTCTATAGCTACTACTCTATAGTTACTACTCTATAGTTACTACTCTATAGCTACTACTCGTGTATTGGGGGGGCAGTATTCCAACTACTGTTACTAGACTGGCACAGAGTAGAACTGGGGTACTGTAATAAAGTGGGGTACTAATAAAGTGGGGTGCTCATGAGATGGAATAATGAAGCCTCTGAACTCCCTGCCCCTCAATAGGATTGAGTTCCACCCCCTGCTGCAGACTGTAATGATTTCTGGGCAGAACTGCAGGAGACTCATTGCTACACCGCCAGGCAGTTACACTGGAGATCCATAAAACAAGGCAGTTAATTACCTCCTAATAGTTAAAGATTCCCCGACTGAAAATGGCAACAAAACCCCCCCGTTAGGAAGAGATCACCTGACCAGAAATACTGCAGCTCTAACTGTAACAGGAAGAGATCACCTGACCAGAAATACTGCAGCTCTAACTGTAACAGGAAGAGCAACATGGACTGTGTAAATTAACTCTGCTGTATATAGAGAATGATGCAACATAGGGGTTAATTGCAGCACTTGTACATATAACCGTATACTATCTCTATTCCATTAACAAGTCTCCCATCCATAATAGCATTTAAAGGAGAACTAAAGCCTAACTAATATTTTGCGCTTCTGTACCAGCCCAAGGCAACCACAGCCCTTTAGCATTAAAGATCTGTGTCTCCAAAGATGCCCCAGTAGCTCCCCATCTTCTTTTCTGCTGATTCACTGCACATGCTCTGTGCTGCTGTCACTTACTGAGCTTAGGGAGCCACTCACAATATACAGTACACATAGAATAGAAATGTCACAATATAAGGCTGATTAGTAATTAATACACATAATTACTACATGGCAGCACAGAAACCAGTGCAATTAGCATCAGAATTTAATAATCAGCAAACCTGTAGCATCAGCTTATATTACAGCCAGGGAAACTCATTTTCTGCTGGATAATTAGTGACGACCCCTAAGCTTAGCTTCTCAACAGCCAATCAGAGCCCACTGAGCATGTGAGTGTCACAGACACTTTCCAAGATGGTGACCCCCTGTGACAAGGTTGAAGTCCTGGATCATTGCTGCTATTGACAAGCTGAAACTTTAGCCTCGTGCAATAAGTTCACTATATAAAATATGGCATTTTTGGTCTATTCATTTTTAGGGTTAAGTTCTCCTTTAACATTCTGTTCCATGGAAAATATTACTTAAGTATTAATTTATGAGAATTTATTATTTAATAACTATTTCTGATATAACTTTAACATAATAATTATCTGAATGAAACAGGAGGGTGATACAGAAAAGCTGTTTGTTGAGTCTTGAGATCTACTCACCAGCTAAAGGTCTACTGGTAGATCCCGATCCCATGATTTAAACACTTATTTGATAAGTGCTCCATCTAATGGCTACACATAGAAAGTGCAGGTATATATTTATAATAACACACATTACTGACTGGTTAATATTTGCCCCATTTTGATGATACTGATGTGCCTGACATATAAGGTAAATGATTAAACTATATATATATATATATTTTTTTTTTTTTTAAGTAGGGATGCACTGAATCCAGGATTCGGTTCTGGAGCCAGCCTTTTTCAGTAGGATTCGTATTCGGCCGAATCCTTGTGTCTGGCTGAACCAAATCCTAATTTGCATATGTAAATTAGAGGTGGGTAGGGAAATCACGACTTTCATCACAAAAAAAGTTTTCACTTTTTCCTTTCCTGACCCTAATTTGCATATGCAAATTAGGATTCAGTATTCGGCCGAATCTTTGAGCAAATATTCAGGGATTTGGCCAAATCTTTCCCCCAGGATTCGGTCGGATCCCGCTGAGAACAGAAAACATAAAGGACAGGTCCATGTCTCTGAGAGCTTCTTGTTCTAGGCGTATGTTTTCCCACTGCCGGTGCCGATTGCTGTAGTTGTGCCCTGGGCATATGAAAGGACTAGGGATGGGTGAATTTTTTCGCCGAAAAAATTACGCCCATAGACTTGTATGGCAGTGTGCGTCAAAAAAAAAAAAAAGATGCGCATCTAAAAAAATTTCACCACGCAAACTTTTTTTGAGGACCATAGACTTTAATGGGCGTCTGCGTCATTTCGCCAGCGGCAAATTTTTTATCGAAACTAAATGGGTCAAATTCGCCCATCCACAGAAAGGACCCCCAGCAACTCCATGCTTTACGACTGTGTCACCAAGCAATCTAATCCTGGCCAGGACCAGGCAGAGAGCACGGAGATGTGAGTCCCCAGAACTCAGACCAACCGCAGGGGTGTCTAATTCTGACTCCTTGTACAACTGATTGGGACTCAATAACGCAGCGATTTCCCCCTGAAATGTGCCACATTATCATTTGTACTGGCCACACAGGATAAAAAGCACTGCAGTGTGTGGCTGGTGTCAAACCCTGAGCATGTAGCTAGGAATGCTGGGAGTTGTAGTACATAGAGCCATAGAGCCACAGGAGTTATCCCATTTATTCTCCCTTATTCTGTAACTATAGGACCCCAAATACATTTCTGCTACACGCAAGGTGGGTCCCGGGGTTTAGGGAACTACAACCAAGGGTGAGTTTAGTTATTGTTTATGTGAGTAATGTCTGAGTGTAAAACCTATTGCAGGTACAGACGTGATGTTGGAGTGGGTCTGATATATACATATAGATATATAGGTAAGGGCAGATTTAGCAAAGGTCGAGGGGAATTTTCAAATTAAAAATATTCGAATTTTAAGCTAATTTTGTGCAACTCGACTAGGGAATAGTCTAAATTCGATTCGAATATCAAAATTTATCTTGTACTGTCTCTTTAAAAATTTGACTCTGACCATTCGCCATCTAAAACCTGCCGAATTGCTGTTTTAGCCTATGGGGGACCTCCGAGAACCTATCTGGAGTCAATTGGTGGACTCTGAAAAAGTTTTTTTTTTTTTTAGGAAAACCTTCTATTTGAATTCGATCGAATGCGCTATTACGTCAATTCGTACGATTCGAATACGGACCTAAGCGATCGAAAACGGAACCAATTTAATTTCGGTTGGTCTTTTTGAATTCGAATTTGGACCCTGTATAAATCTGCCCCGTAATGTCCGTTTGCTCTACTGTCCTTACCAGCAATTATGCCCCTATAGGGGCCCCACTCCTTTATCTGCATCCCTTACAGACAGCTCTGACTACAACTTGAGTCCTGAACAGAACCAATTTCTAAGACACAGACCCGACCCCGAAGCCTGCGACCCGGCATATTTACTCACTTTGATCCGCTACCCAACCCAGACCTGCAATTGCCTTATCCGCAACCCAACCCGCCAACTACCATCAAACAGGAAGTGATGTCGCTGCAAACCGGAAGTGATGTCATCAAAAGTGGGCGGGACAGAAACAAGTTTTGTAAAATACAGACTATTACATAAGATAAGAAATTTAGATGAGACCCGTGGCTATACCCGCACCTGAAAATCGTTCCCTCATTCCCCAGGGTGCCACTTTTTTTGCAGGTAACCCGCAGGTATCGAGTGTTGCCACCTTTTCTGAAAAAGTTTACCGGCCTGTGGGGGGGGCGGGAACAAAAGGGGGTCGTCTGTGATACAAAGGGGGCGGAACCACATAAAGTGACGCAAAAGGGGCGGAGCAACATCACACAATGGCCAGAAGGCTGAAAAAAGGGTACGTTTTGAGCGAATTGGGGGCGGGCCAAGGGGTATTAATTAAAGGGTATTACAAATGACTACATTGCCGGTAAATTTGTAATACAGTAATTTACTGGCTAGGCCGTTAAAATAGCGGAGGGGTGGCAACCCTACTGCTACCTGAGCCGTTGCAAGGCTCTACTACAACTCCCAGCATCTGAAGTAATTGAAGGTAGAAACCTCTCCTTGAAAAGCTTCACCACATCTGAAAATGCTTTTCCTTTCCATTTGAGTTTTGGGAGCAGCCCCAGAAGAGGCAGTTGGAGAGTCGCCATTTCCACAACTGTCAGCCAGGGGGCGCCAGCTCTATATTTAGCACCACTTATTTAGGGCTCACCCAACACACACAATAATGACACAAATGCTCTTGCTGGATTGACGTTAAAACATTTTTATTAGCCTATAGTATGGAATGGTTAATAAATTCAGCTTCCAGGCTACCGTACCATGTGCTGGGGCTACTGAGCAAGGGCTGCTAATCCCCATCTGCGCTTTCCCTTTAAACTCAACCTGATACGAAGTCGCCACAATAACGGCAAATAAATAGGACTTTCCCATGCAAAGTCTCACTGCTTTCTGTTTTTGAATTGTTTAACTTTATTAATAAAAAGTAAAAAATGGACTGGAACCAATCAAAAAGTATTTAAAAAAAAAAAAAGGGGGGGGGTTGGGAGAAAATCTCTCCCCCCAAAAAACTAGGAAATATAAATAAAGTCAATTTTCCATGCCTTAAAGCAACAATAGGTATTGGTTCCCAAAATAAATGCGTAAAGCAAAGTGCATATAAATAGGGAGAAGGTTCAATAAAGGTTTAATATTCTCTTTAAGGTGGAGTTCCCCTTTAAGTTAACCTTTATAGAATGTCCTTAGAAACTTTTCACTCGTTCACTTTTTGAATTATTTGCCTTCTGCATCGTTTCAGCTTTGAAAACAGGGGTCACTGACCCTGGCAACCAAATAACTACCGCTTTGTGAGGGTACTTTTTTTCCCTGCTTATTGTTGTCTTTCTATTCATTTATACATATTCCAACCGGTCCCTCAAACCATCGCCTGGTTGTTAGGGTACATTGGACCCCTAGCAACCAGAGAGGCTGCTGAATTTCCAACCTGCAAAGGTAAATAATTTAAAAACCACAGTAAAACGAGGACCAATTGCAAACTCTTAGAATATCCCTGTCTAAATCACACTAACAGCTCATTTAAAGGGGAACTAATCCCTTAAACACATAAGTTGTATCCACAGAGTTCTCCCTCACCCCTTCCCAAACTAAAAATCTACCACAGATAGTTTCACTAATAATGATTAGGAGTCACGTGATTGTCCGTGTAAGGCGGATCTGAACACGACTCCGCCCCCCTACGTAGAACCGGCCAATAAAAACTCTCTCCAGTTTTAATCACATGTTGTTAAGAGCCAATAAGCTTCTCTATCACTAGCCATGTACATAAATCACTCTACCTTAGTACAGATTAAATTATATACAAAAAAAATGACAATTGTACATCGCCGTGGTACTAATGATATTTATTACTGATCCCGTATTTAACACTGTCTGTTCCATGTAGCCGTTTACATGGGGGAAAAAATAGAATCTCTCTGTGAAGTCCCGTCGCACCCCAATAAAATAGATTAGGACTACAATGAGTAAAATCCTGTTTGTTTAAGGGCAGGGTTCAAGTAGGTTGGAATGGGGTTAATAATCGCATGCAGAATGGAAACAGACTAATATCGGACATTCGTTTTGAGTCCGGCGAAATCAAGCGGAAATGTCGTATCTATATATATATATATATATATATATATAGGTGTGTGTGTGTGTGTGTATATATATATTTATATATGTATATCCTTCTAACAAAAGAAGTCTTTAGATAGAAATATAGCTTTTTGTCTGTACTACTTGTAGTAAAGTGGAGGCGGCCGATGAGTAGGGAACAGACACGGGGCACATTAATACCATCAAAGAATTAAAATCTACATGAAATTCTGCCGTTGATACAATAAATACCTTGATGTGTTCATTATAAGGAGAAGCAGCATTTCCCTGGCAGATATACAGGTATGGGATCTGTTATCCGTAACCCCTTATCCAGAAAGCTCCGAATGGCGGTCTCCCATGGACTCTGTTATAATGAAATAATCCAAACTTTTAAAATGATTTCCTTTTCTGTAATAATAAACCAGTATCTTGAACTTGATCCCAACTAAGATATAATTAATCCTTATTGATAGCAAAACCAGCCTATTGGGTTTATTTAAAGGATAAGTCAACCTTTAATATAAGTCAATGTAAAATTGATGAGGGTGCTATTCTAATAATTCATTATTTATTTTTCTTTAATTCCAAGAGTTAAGGGATACATGTACTGTTTTGTCACAACAGCGCCACCTGCTGGTCAGTTTCCCACCAGTCTGACCAGCAAGTAGTCAAGGAAATTGTCAGGAGAAAGAAAGAGGCTGCTCTGATGTTCTTCTGCTTAGGATAAAAATTAGAAACCTTTTTCAAATCTTTCCTAAGCAGAAGAACATCAGAGCAGCCTCTTTCTTTCTCCTGACAACTTCCTTGACTACTTGGTGGTCAGACTGGTGGGAAACTGACCAGCAGGTGACGCTGTTGTAACAAAATTCATTCATATTAACAGTACATGTATCTCTTAATATCTTGAAATTAAAGAAAAATAAACAATGAATGTACAAAGGTGCTTAGAATAGCCCCCTCAACAATTTTATTTTTAATGTTTACTTATCCTTTAATGTTTACATGATTTTCTAGTAGACTTAAAGGAATCGTTCAGTTTGAAAATAAAAACTGGGTAAATAGAGAGGCTGTGTATAATAAAAAATGTATCTAATATAGTTAGTTAGCCAAAAATGTAATGTATAAAGGCTGGAGTGACTGGATGTGTAACATAATAGCCAGAACACTACTTCCTGCTTTTCAGCTCTCTAACTCTGAGTTAGTCAGTGACTATAAGGGGGGCCACATGGGACATAACAGTTCAGTGAGTTTGTAATTGATCCTCAGCATTCAGCTCAGATTCAAAAGCAACAGTTATGTCCCATGTGCCCCCCTCAAGTCACTGATTGGTTACTGCCTGGTAACCAATCAGTGGAAAGCAAGAGAGCTGAAAAGCAGGAAGTAGTGTTCTGGCTATTATGTTACACATCCAGTCACTCCAGCCTTTATACATTACATTTTTGACTAACTAACTATATTAGAAACATTTTTTGTTTTGCACAGCCTATCTATTTAGCCAGTTTTTATTCGCACACTGAACTGTTCCATTAAAGGGATTCTGTCATGATTATTATGGTGTAGTTTTTATATCTAAATGACACTGTTTACACTGCAAATAATTCACTCTACAATATAAAATGTCATTCCTGAACCAACAAGTGTATTTAGTTGTAATATTGGTGTGTAGGTGCATCTCAGGTCATTTTGCCTGGTCATGTGCTTTCAGAAAGAGCCAGCACTTTAGGATGGAACTGCTTTCTGGCAGGCTGTTGTTTCTCCTACTTACTGCAACTGAATGTGTCTCAGTGGGACCTGGATTTTACTATTGAGTGCTGTTCTTAGATCTACCAGGCAGCTGTTATCTTGTGTTAGGGAGCTGCTATCTGGTTACCTTCCCGTTAGGGATGCACCAAATCCACTATTTTGGATTCTGCCGAACCGCCGAATCCTTCACAAAGGTTCGGCTGAATACCGGACTGAATCTTGCTTATGCAAATTAGGATTCGGTTCGGCCGAATCCTGCTCAAAAAGGCCGACTCCTGGATTCGGGTGATATCATTCCAACTTGCAGTACAGCAGTAAAGAGTGACTGAAGTTTATCAGAGCACAAGTCACATGACTGAGGGCAGATGGGAAACTGACAATATGTCTAGCCCCATGTCAAATTTTAAAATTAAAGATAAAAAAAGCTGTTTGCTCTTTTGAGAAACGGATCTCAGTGCAGAATTCTGCTGGAGCAGCACTATTAACTGTTTTTTTAAAAAAAATTCCCATGACAGTATCCATTTAAGGTTTGAAGATCCAAATTATGGAAAGATCTATTATCTGGAAACCCCAGGTCCAAGCATTCTGGATAACAGACCCCCATACCTGTATAGTGTTGAACGGAGAACACCAAGATGGGGTATGTTGGCAGGACAGAGACCAGGGACCACTAGGGCACATGACAGGTTCCAAGAGTCCCCTGGGCTACTGTAATACTGGCAAAGGCAGAAGGACATTGAACACAGACAATACATATACATAGAGTTCAGCACAAGATGAAGGTTCAGGACTGTGTAACAGCAGCTTATATATATACACTAGAGACTGGAGCACAGAGCAGAGATATTCATTTCTTATTATTCAGTCAACAGGTGGACAAAGGAAACAGGGAATACTCCTTTCCGGTCCGGGAAGCCTTCAATGTGCCCAATCTGCAATCAATAAATAAAGTTTATCTGTTTTACAATCAGAAAAAAAAAAAATAGACAAACTGGGGTTCATTTATAAACACCGGGCAAATTTGCACCTAGGCAGTAACCCATAGCAACCAATCAGTGATTAGCTTTTTTTTCCCTGCCAGCTACAGGCTGAGCTCTGAAATCAATCATCTGTTTGGTTGCCATGGGCTACTGACGAGGTGCAAATTTGCCCACCGTTGGCGCCAATGTATTAAATAGAGAAAAGCTTTGGATGCATGGTGGCAGCTCTACTGTATATTTCAGGATGGAAGGTCCCAGCTGAGCAAAGAGCTAACACACAGCAGTATTATGGAGTCAGTCCATATTGCAGTGATCCCCTTGGGGAACATGTTGCTCCACATCCCCTTGGATGTTGTTCCCAGTGGCCTCAAAGCAGGGGCTTATTTTTGAATTCCAGGCTTGGAGGCAAGTTTTGGTTGTATAAAAACCAGATTTACTACCAAACAGAACCTCCTGTAGGCTGCCAGTCCATATAGGAGCTCCAAAATAGCCAATCGCAGCCCTTACTTGGCACCCACAGGTGCTCGTGTTGAACCCCAACTCTTACTACAATTAAATGCGTCTCACATGGGGTCCCTTGCCGTATTGTATGTATAAAACCATATCCCGACTACATGAAACTCACCCACCACTCCTGGTCCTCTTCTCCGGTGACGATAATAACTTCCCCCTCCGCAAACGTGAGTTCGTCGTCATTGTCCGCTTGGCAGTCGTATATTGTTTTAACTCGTTTCGTTTTATTCTTCCCCTTTAACAGAAAATAAAGTCAGTTTTGTTTAAATTACTATTAAACATTATAATTATTCATCTATTAATATTCAGGTGTGGGGTTCATTATTTGGAAACCCGTTATCCAGAAAGCTCTTAATTATGGAAAGGCCGTCTCCTATTTTATCCAAATAATCCAAATTTTTAAAAATGATTTCCTTTTTCTCTGTAATAATAAAACAGTCGCTTGTACTTGATCCCAACTAAGATATAATTAATCCTTATTGGAGGCAAAACCAGCTTATTGGGTTTAATGTTTATATGATTTTCTTTAAGGTAACAAATTTCCAAATTACAGAAAGATCCATTATCTGGAAAACCACAGGTCCTGTGCATTCTGGATAATAACAGGTCCTGTACTGTGTACTTGATCGAAGCTAACAACTAATTAATGCTTATTGCATTAGTATTGCATTAATTATCCTATTGGGGTTATTAGGAGGCAAATTTATCAAGGATCGCGTTTTTTTAAAAACTCCCATAAATTCGAAATTCTACCAAATTTATTAATAAAATAGAATTTTCTCAGCTTGGACAAATTTAATCGACCCGAAAACTCGAATCAAAATAGTTTCGAATTAGATTCAAATAAGAAAAACTCAAATCGAATCAGAAGAACTCGAACTGAAATAATTAAACTTGATTTAAGTTATTTTTTTCCCTTCAAAAAAAAAAAAACTAGAATATCAGGAAGGCTGCAAACATCACCAAATTGATTCCTGGACGTCTCCCACTGACTTATACAGTAATTCGGCAGGTTTAAGGTGGCGAATAGTTAAATTTGTGTTCTTAAAGGGCCAGAGTATGATAAATCTCAAAATTTTGAATTCACATTCACACTGGAATCGAGTTTGGATAATTCACAATTCGAATTGGAGAGATTTGACCCAAAAAAAAAAAAGTTCAAAATTCGAATTTTCACTTCGACCCTTAATAAATCTGCCCCTTAATGTTTAAATTATTATTTTGTAGACTTATGGTATAGAGAACCAACTTATAGACAGACACCAATCCAGAAAGCCCAAGGTCCCGAACTTTCTGGAAAGTAGGTGCCATAACTGTATTTATCTTCACATTTATATTCATTTGTATGAATTATAAAATTTTCGACTAACCACAGCACTTACCGTATTAATCTTTCGGGGGAGGGGCACAGGCGTTTCTGGAAGTGGGGGTGGGCCATTGTTGGAAGTTTCTGGAACTTGCTTTTGGACAGGGGTTTGGTCTGTGTGCTGTGCATCCACCGGCTGAGCATTTTGATTGGTCTCGTGGGAGTGAGGCTTGGGAACTATATCTCCAACAGGGGTTTTAGACATCACCTCTGCCAGGTTGGGCTTGGGTGGAAGATCTTTCAGCTGGGGCTTTGGAGGTAAATCTTGGGGTTTGGGGGGCAAATCTGCCAGCTGAGGTTTAGGGGGCAATTCTCCAGGCTTGGGAGGCAGATCTCCGACGTGTGGTTTCTGGGCGATATCCGAAGGCTGCGGTTTTGGAGGAAGATCGGCAATTTGTGGCTTCTGAGGAAGATCTGCAGGCTGGGGAGATTTCTGGAAGATTTCGGGCTGCTGGTTATACTTATCCATCGAGAGATGATGACTGGTGTCTATTTTTCTAAGTGCCACTGAGGACAAACAAAGAAGAAATAGTCAAACTTCTGAGAAACAATGAATGTAGGTAAACTTAGTGCGTATCCTGTATTTACATACAAATGACATGGAATCAAAGTATAAATCCTTATTCTATGCCCACAATTTATTTACTCTGTGTAAAACACATTCCAAATATATAAACATAGGGATTCAAGGCTGACAAGGCTACAGGGAACTCTGAGTATCACTCATGTATTATAAGGGATAATGTACCCCCTACTGTAAATGATAAGGATATTAGAAGTCACTGAGGGGTTCTGTGACCATATAAAGACACAAGGCTGCAGGCTGAGTTATACAGGGAACTCTGAGTATCACTCATGTATTATAAGGGATAATGTACCCCCTACTGTAAATGATAAGGATATTAGAAGTCACTGAGGGGTTGTTCTCTGACTATATAAAGGCACAAGGCTGCAGGCTGAGTTATACAGGGAACTCTGAGTATCACTCATGTATTATAAGGGATAATGTACCCCCTACTGTAAATGATAAGGATATTAGAAGTCACTGAGGGGCATATGCATATATATGCACATACACGTCTCACATTTAAAGAAAAAGGAAAGCTACTGGAGCAGTTCATTGCCAATAGATTTTCCACAATAGTGCAAGCTATAACACTATATTTATTCTGTAGAATGCTTTACCATACCCGAGAGAACAACTCTCTGTTTAGGAAAGCAGTTGCCATATTAGCTTGGTGTGACATTGCTTCCTGCCTGAGTCTCTTAAAGCTGTAGGCTCAGATTACAGCAGGGAGGGGAGGAGGGAGGGGAAGAGGAGCAAACTGAGCATGCTCAAGCCCTAGCCCTGGAGGTTTAAGCTGAAAACAGGAAGTCTGATACAGAAGCCCATGAGTACACAATAGAAGGAAAGAAATGTGCTGTTTCTTCTGACAGAGGACTCTGAGGGGTTACTGGTGTATTTATATAGACCTTTCTGGTAAAGCTTACTTAGTTTTAACCTTTCCTTCTCCTTTAAGGTATAGGTGTGAAAGCGAGAGACTTACCTTTCTGAGGTAGTTTAGGTAGGACCCTTGGGCCTAATGTAGTCTTCGTTGTTCCTGTGCTAAAATAAATTAAAAATAAAACAACAGATGATATACAGGTTTCCAGGCTCCTGGAATTAATCTTACTGGAAAGCAGCAAGAGTTAAACTGTCCACTGACATGTAGATCTCTAATACTGGCTTAGTCCATCCACGTTCTCCCTTACAGAATTGCTGCAATCCATACACCCCCAAGAGCCGTCTCCTTAAACCCAACCAGACTCACCTTGCTGAATGGGACAATCTCTCAAACTTGTTCAGAGTTTTGTCTGCAGCACTCAGGCCCGTGTCATTACCTGGCGGAAATAAATATTAAAAGTATAAACACAACCACAAAAAAAGTTTTCTTTAGAGTGGGAATATACTCTGTTTATAAGCAGGGTTATCTTACTGAAAAATAATACGAGTGGGTACTGCCATACTGCATGCACTGACCAAGGCCAATCTTCTACCTCACCTTATAAGCACTAAAGGTGCTACTTTTATTCCCTGACATATAAGAACCCTTACAGACCCCAATGATTCCTTCTGAGTGTGCCCCATAATGGATTGGCTTATATTGGTTATGGTTCTTATGTTGCTTAAAGGAGAACTAACCCCAAGAAACAAAGGTGGCTAAAAATGCCATATTTTATATAGTGAACTTATTGCACAAGGCTAAAGTTTGAGCTTGTCAATAGCAGCAATGATCCAGGACTTCAAACTTGTCACAGGGGGTCACCATCTTGGAAAGTGTCTGTGACACTCACATGCTCAGTGGGCTCTGATTGGCTGTTGAGAAGCTAAGCTTAGGGCTCGTCACTAATTATCCAGCAGAAAATGAGCTTCCCCTGTAATATAAGCTGATGCTACAGGTTTGCTGATTATTCAATTCTGATGCTAATTGCACTGGTTTCTGTGCTGCCATGTAGTAATTATGTGTATTAATTACTAATCAGCCTTATATTGTGACATTTCTATTCTATGTGTACTGTAAATTGTGAGTGGGTCCCTAAGCTCAGTAAGTGACAGCAGCACAGAGCATGTGCAGTGAATCAGCAGAAAAGAAGATGGGGAGCTACTGGGGCATCTTTGGAGACACAGATCTTTACTGCTAAAGGGCTGTGGTTGCCGTGGGCTGGTACAGAAGCACAAAACATCATCTACAATATTTCTAGCTACTTCTTTAGTTTGGATTTAGTTCTCCTTTAAAGTAGCTGCCTATTAGCTTAAGGCAATACTTTTATATCACACCCTAGTGCCAAAGCGGTCAATGAAGCTTTCCAAGTTCTTTCCTAGCAGTATGGCAGCTTCCGTGCACGTATACTTCATGACAAACACACGGGAAGAGAACCCCTTGCTGATAAATCAAGTATATTCTACCAGTGCTTATCTCAAATTGGGAATAAAATGAAAGCCTTAGAGAAGAGAAAGCAGGAATTTAGAAAAGAACAAGAGAAAGGAATATCCCAGCGTTCATGTTGCTCATAATTCTCATTTTAAATAACTACTGCTCCCAGAATCCTTAGCCAATCTTACAAGAGCCGATGAGCTGCAAGATAAAAATCCCTGGCTTAGTATCTATCTCTCTCTATCTATCTATCTATCTATCTATCTATCTATCTATCTATCTATCTATCTATCTATCTATCTATCTATCTATCTATCTATCTATCTATCTATCTATCTATCTATCTATCTATCTATCTATCTACAGATGCAGCCACTTTGGTTTGTCTGTTTGACACAGAATAACTAAACACAGATATTCCATTTATCTCATTTAACACAGAAAACTGCGTCACAACATCCCATCTAATTAAAGCATTCACCATTGTGAACAATGGAGCTTTGGTATGCTAATGAAAAGGTTAAATGCATTAAATGAGTTAAGATGACTTAAGATAACACAGTTTCTTCAATTACCCCTGAGTCATGACGCATTTAACTCACAAATTCAAGTGGCTTCATCTGTATCTATCTATCTATCTATCATCCATCTGTCTGTCTGTCTGTCTGTCTGTCTGTCTATCTATCTATCTATCTCTATCATCTATCTATCTATCTATCTATCTATCTATCTATCTATCTATCTATCTATCTATCTATCTATCTATCTATCTATCTATCTATCTATCTATCCACTAAATAGCATTGAACATATATATATATATTGAGGCTGACTAGGGATAAGCTGAAAAAAGAGCTGCTGAAATCAAGGCAGGAATAGGACTGGATTATGTCCTAGTGGAGCTTACAATCTAAAATCCCCACCATATTCCCACACATTACAGGACATTCTATCGGCAGTAGGGATGCACCGAATTCACTATTTGGGATCCCTGAATCCTTTGTGAAAGATTTGGCCGAATACTGAACCGAATCAGAATTTGCATAAACAAATTAGGGACGGGAAAGTAAAAAGCGGGAACAACAATTTTTTCACTTGTTTTGTGATGTCATATGATTTGACTTCCCGTCCCTAATTTATATATGTAAATTAGTATTTGGCTTTGGTTTGGCCAAATCCTGCTGAAAAAGGTCAAATCGTGGCCAAATCCCAAACCAAATCCTGGAGTTGTTGCATCCCTTGTCAGGAGTCTGTCTGTCAACCTGTCTATAAATTGTCGGAATACGAGGAAAGAGACCTAGTGATAATGAATGCAGCAGCAAAAATAACAAAGTAAAAAAAAATAGTTTATTTAGGACATAACAGCCTATGAGTAAGTGCCCGTCTGCTACGAAACGTGATAGGCTACTATGTCCTAAATAAAAACTTTTTTACTTTATAATTTCTGCTGCTGCATTTATTATCACTGGGTCTCTTACATGGATTTGGAATTATAGCAACCCATTGGACTGGGGTTTCATGTGTTGAGACCTTAGTGGAACTTTTTCTTTGTAAGTGATTATATATATATTTACTACAGCCTGGGAGCAGATCTGCACACCAACACCTCAAGAGGAATGGGAGGAAACCCTAATCCTTAAAGGGATAATGTCATGGGAAAACATGTTTTTTTCAAAACACATCAGTTAATAGTGCTGCTCCAGCAGAATTCTGCACTGAAATCCATTTCTCAAAAGAGCAAACTGATTTTTTTTTTTTTACATTTAATTTTGAAATCTGACATGGGGCTAGACATATTGTCAGTTTCCCAGCTGTCCCCAGTCACGTGACGTGTGCTCTGATAAACTTCAATCACTCTTTACTGCTGTACTACAAGTTGGAGTGATATCACCCCCCTCCCTTCCCCCCAGCAGCCTAACAACAGAACAATGGGAAAGTAACCAGATAACAGCTCCCTAACACAAGATAACAGCTCCCTGGTAGATCTAAGAACAACACTCAATAGTAGTAAAATCCAGGTCCCATTGAGACTGATTCAGTTACATTGAGTAGGAGAAATAACAGCCTGCCAGAAAGTAGTTCCATCCTAAAGTGCTTGCAAAAGTCACATGACTGGGGGCAGCTGGGAAACTGACAATATGTTTAGCCCCATGTCAGGTTTTAAAATTGAAAAAAAATCTGTTTGCTCTTTTGAGAAATGGTTTTCAGTGCAGAATTCTGCTGGAGCAGCACTATTAACTGATGTGTTTCGAAAGAAACATGTTTTCCCATGACAGTATCCCTTTAATCCTAGGGCCAGGGGGGCAAAAGTCATAGAGGAAGAGGCATTACATTTCCACTCTGTTCTATAGCTATTGAGAAAGAAGAGGAGAATGGTTTATCCCGCTGATCCTGTCAGTTACTTGCCCTGCATTTTTCTGCGTAACGACTTTGCTGCTTTCCTCAGGAAATTAAGGGCTGAGACACATGATCAGATTCGAAAGATTAGTCGCCCAGTGACAAATCTTCTCTTCTCCGGGTCATATAATCCCCCCAAACTGCCTTACGTCTGCTAGAATTTAAATCGCCGGCGGGATGGCACTCTGAGTGCTTCGTTTCCCGAAGTCGCCTGAAGTTTCCTCGTGAGGCAACGATTGCCATCCCGTCGACGATTTACATTCTAGCCGGTGGGAGGCAGTTCGGGGAGATTATACGACCCGGAGAAGAGAAGATTTGTCACTGGGCGACTTTCGAATCTGATCATGTGTCTCTGCCCTTAATGGCCTGAGGAAAGCAGCAAAGTCATTACGCAGAAAAATGCAGAAACCAGGGGATAACTACAGCAGACCCTATGCACTTGCCAAAATGGCATTACAGAGACAACTGACAAGTAGCCAAAGAACCAGATATTCCCCACAGAGCTGGGAGCTACAAGAAGTGACCCAAATATCCAAATCTACCCCACTATGAGATAGAATTTAATTAAAAGTAGGGAGGGATGTGTGTATGGATGCTGGGTTTTCATTTGGAGGGGTTGAACTTGATGGACTTTGTCTTTTTTCAACCCAATTTAACTATGTAACTAACTATGTAACTATGAGCAGCGCATCTCAAAAACACACGTGCTCCACGACGACCAGAAAAGCAGACATATAAAGTGACCCGAGTTCTGAGCGCAACCCGATCTGCAGACCATCAAGAAACAGGAAGTGCCGTCATTGTAAACTGGAAGTGACATCACTAGAAATAGGCGTGGTTAGAAAACGTTTTAAAAATATGCGTAAAGGCGTAAAACTCGCAATTGAGAAGATCCGCAGAGCAGCCGACCCATGTCTATACCCGCACCTGAAAGTTACCCGAGGGTACCCGACCCACTGCAGGCCACAAAAGTAAATGTGCACTATATCCATACAGCCATTGAACGAAACGACCGCCATAGGCACCAGCACCGAGCCAGACATGGGACCAAATGAGCTCTGAAGATGATGGGAAGTGATGTCGATATCCAGAAAACTCAATGGACTCCAGAGAAGCCAGAGGAACAAATGTGCTCTAGAAACATCAGTGGAGGTGACCAAGAAAGTTTCTGAAGAGTAGGTCTCCATATCCGGATCTGCCAGATATCTCCTTGCCCGTTGATGTGGTCCTCTTTTGACAAGCCCATTGATGGCCGATATGAATTAAGTGGACTGACTTGGCCAAAGTGAGCAACGGTCTGCTTGTTTGGAGGTCTTGCCAAATAAACAGGTATTTTAGTGTAGGCCACCTACTGCCATGGCATTATGTATGGCTGATGGTTCCATTTTGGCTCCTTTCAGCACTTCTCACCCTAACCAGGTTAGGCTTTCCATTTTGCTACTCCCCAAGTCTTACCCCATCAGAAGCCTTGTTCCAATATCTTGCACTGATGGGATGTAACAAGATGGAAAGAGACTGTCTGCAAATTTGGATATATGGCTCTGAACCATTAGGCTGCATCTGTGCTATAAACCAGCGGTTCTGGATACAAGGTTGGCCAAAGGGACATAAAGGAGTGATTTGCATGTCTCCGCCCATGAGGCCTTATGGGAGAATAAAAACTCAAATTAATGGTATTTAGTTAGTGTTAGGTGTATGGCATGAGACAAGTAAATACCTTCTGAAGGGCTTTTTGGCTCCTTTTAGCCAATCTCACCCTAAGCAGGTTCAGTTTTCTATGATGGTTCCATTATTATACTGCATTATAAACCGTGCCCAGATTAAATCGGAGTCGCTAAATTGGCCCAATAGCAATGCAGCTGTTTGTTTTTGGGGCCACACTGAACATTTGCCCAGTCCCTAAGAGTTTGACAGATGTAATGTTGGCAAAGCCAGAGAGAGCACAAGCTGCAGCCATTGGCTGAGAACTGTTTGCAGAGTGGAAACGTTGTGAAGAGGTGGATACAGAGGAGGAAGTGCAACAGCAAAGCATGGAGAAAAGAGGAAGACGAGGAAAGGCACAAACTTGGCCAGACAGCTGTCACTTTAGAACTCACCACAAATAACTGAGCCCTTACTGGGGGGGCCATGAGGTAGCGGACTTGGTGGGTCGGAGAGGGTTCGTTTGTGTCCCGGGGGTGGGGGAGGAGGTCTCTTCTTGGACAGGGTGCAACTGCCACTAGGGGATTGGGTGCTTAGAGGGAGGGTTGAAGTAGGGCCACTCGCCACTAGAAAAGCATAAAGAAATCTTACTAAAGTTATTCGCTTCCCTACTAACATCTCTCACTTCTGCTCAACAACGGAGTGAAATCTGAAACGTCACGTTGTCAGAGACACTTTTGTGTTGCATTCAATTTGCAGACAGTTGCTTTCAGATGATCCAAACAGCTGGGAGGGGAATGGAAAATAATTAAAGACACTGAAAAGGTTTTTGAAAACATTTAAGGAACATGAGAATTTACTCAACTTACCTTTAAATTTAGTTGCGGTTTCGTGTTTGCCAGTGCCCCTATCTGCGCATGAAGCTCCTGGGCTCAAAGGAGAAGCTATGCCCATCAGTATTGTTTTGTGCCAAGTGATTACAACGTTAAAGGGGAACTATCATGAAAATGTAATATAAACTTCATCATACTGAAATAAGAAACTTTCTAAATATAATCAAATATTCTGTACTGTTTCTGAAATAATCAAGTTTATCTTCACTATTCCTCTCTCAGCATCTGTTTCTCGTCATTCTCTCTTCATGCAGCAGTTGGGTGTCAGATATTCATTGACAGTTAGATCCAATATATCTTATAGGGGGGCTCCTTTCCTAGCAGATGTATTAGAGCTCACTTAAATAACTGATTCCAATACAAACAAAATAACTGCCTTTTGCACAAATCCTGCAAGTAGAGAGACATGATGTCTGGTGAGTTTAATAGAGTGAGCTCTAATACATCTTCTAGGCAAAAGGAGCCTCCCTATAAGATATATTGGATCTAACTGTCAATGAATATCTGACACCCAACTGCTGCATGAAGAGAGAATGAAGAGAAACAAAACAGATGCTGAGAGAGGAAAAGTGAAGAAAAACTTGATTATTTGAGAAACAGTACAGAAATTTTAATTGATTGTATTTAGAAAGTTTCTTATTTATATATTTTTAGACAATTTAGACACCCTCACATATCATTGACAGGCACATCCCTAGTGATATGGACACCTTAACGGGTCCTAATGGGGACCTTGTGTCTTAGCTGTGCTTATGTAACCCCTGTAGTTCTCACAGTGTACTCTAGATGGCTCTGTGTCAGAGTATAAAGGTCCTGGAAAACATGCTGTCTGGGTCCATTACTTTAGCCCAACCAAGCAGGCTGGAAGGGAATGGGTAGTGGATCCTAGGAGCAGTGGCCCTAGTAAAGTGATAGCATACTCTTTTATAGATCACTTTAGGAGAGATAGACAGGTTATGTAGTTGAGCAGCTCAAGGCTCCAACGAGGATATTAGAGGGATTAAGATCCCAGGGTATTAATAACCCACTAAGTGTTGAGACTAGGGATGATAGGAATTCCTCTAGATTCCACTTAAGGTGATCCTGAAAACTGGGCAATACCTCCTCTCAAGCTGTGTAACCCTCTGCTTATGTGTCCCTGGCCTGTAGGGATCCAACCTATACTGGTACAGTGAGTATATGCTGCCTTTATGCTTAATTGTGGATATGTGCTACTGTGAATAAATACTGTTCTTGGTTAAGCATAAAAGAACCTTTGGCGCCCAATTCTTGTGCATTGGCACACGGTTACAGTTACACTGTACCCGATATTTGATGAGTTTGAATATATTACAAAGGGGCCCTAGAGAGAGAAGGGGAAGGTCAGATTCTTATTCTGGGTCCCTGATGATCAGGACATGTTTAGGCCACGTCCGGTTAAAGACCCAAGTATGCTGGTTATACTTTGTCAGCCTCCAGTGAAGGAAGAGAGTACCAGGCTAACAGAATCTATGGGAATAGAATGGATGGGACCCTTTCATCGGTGGAAGAATTGCTGGATAAGGTGAGCGACAAACCCATCATAGTTTACCAGGAACTAGAAGGTGCCCCGGGGATGTCAGGACCTGTCCCAGAACCCGCACTAGAGCCAGCATTAGAACCCATAACAGAAGCCGTCCTAGATAAGCCATCTAGTGACTCTAACATATGATATTGTATAGAAGACACAGTCCTGCTGTGCTCCCGGGACAGACATGTGTGAGGAGAGGGTCAAGTGTGGATATAAAGGAAAGGCTAAAGGTTTCTGAGAGAGAGTTGCCAACCCCAAGGGCAGAGCTGCATATGCAGATTGGGACACAGACCAACATAAAACTCCATCTAAATACAAAGATCAATGAATAAAAACAGAAAAATAAAAATAATTGATGCCAATTGCAGGATGTTTTATAATACACCATATAGATACTAATATATCAGAAATAGTTATCCATCTACCTAAATACGCACACAATAGGCTCTCTGATATTAAAGCTGATACGCATAGTGCTCTAACAGATTTGTATTTTTTTTTTTAAATACAGGTATGGGACGTAGAATGGTTTTCCGGATCATGGATCTTTCCATAATTTGGATCTTCATTCCCTAAATCTACTAGAAAATCATGTAAACATGAAATAAAGCCAATAGGCTGGTTTTGTCTCCAATAAGGATTAATTATATCTTAGTTGGGATCAAGTACAAGTTACTGCTTTATTATTACAGAGAAAAAGGAAATTATTTTAAAAACTTTGGATTATTTGGATTAAATTGAGTCCATGGGAGACGGCTTTAATAATTCGGAGCTTTCTGAATAACAGATCCCATACCTGCCTAACATATTTTAAAGACATTTTGAAGTCTCTTTTGCACTGGGTGTCCTTTTGTCATGTAGTTTATTGAAGGTATGGGATCCGTTATTCAGAAACACGTCACCCAGAAAGCTCCAAATTACGGAAAAAGGTCTCCCATAGACTGCATTTTATCCAAATAATCCAAATTTGTAAAAACGATTTCCTTTTTCTGTGTAATAATAAAACAGTAGCTTGTACTTGATCCCAACTAAGATATAATTAATCCTTATTGGAAGCAAAACCAGCCTATTGGGTTTATTTAATGTTTACAGGTTTTTTCTATTAGACCTAAGGTATAAAGGTACATATTAGGGAAAGCCCCAGGTCCAGAGCATTATGGATAACAGGTCCCATACCAGTAAAAGCATTTGGGGGCTCGCAGTACTGTGCAGGGCTTGAGGGTGCTGCTCTGTACCTCCCAAACCAATATATTGCCATATTAGCAGGGAAATGGAGATGAAGGGCATCCAATGCAGGATGCTTCTAATTTGAAAAAACTTCCGAGCATAAGGAATTAAGGTCTGAGCTGATTACCCAAGACTTAAAGGATAAGTAAACCTTTAAAATAAGTGAATATAAAATTAATGAGGGTGCTATTCTAAGCACTTTTGCATGTACATTGTTTATTTTTCTTTAATTCTAAGATATCCAATTCTAAGATATTGGATGTTCTTCTGCTTAGGAAAAAAAATAGAAATAGAAACCTTTCTCACATCTTTCCTAAGCAGAAGAACATCAGAGCAGCCTCTTTCTTTCTCCTGACAACTTCCTTGACTACTTGCTGGTCAGACTGGTGGGAAACTGACCAGCAGGTGGCGCTGTTGTAACAAAATGCATTCATATTAACAGTACATGTATCCCTTAATATCTTGAAATTCAAAAAAAAAAATAATAATAATTATGAATGTACATTGCAAAAGTGCTTAGAGCCCCCTCATCAATTTCACATCCACTTATTTTAAAGGTTTACATATCCTTTAAAAAAAACTAACTGTAAAAAAAAAAAAAAAAAATTAAACTGATTTACCAGCCCTTTATAGCTCATTATCTCCTTCAGAAGGTAATCCTGTTGATATTACTTAAAGGGCCCTCATGTTGATATATAAAGCCAGAGAGCCTGCACTGTACCTTTGCCTGCGTTCCGAGGTGGCAGCGGAGGGGCATCGGCAACAGGAGACGTGGGGGAGTCTGTGCTCGTAGACATGAATATCTGGTTTGTGAAGGCTCCATAAGAGAGTCTCTGCTTGTCCCGAGGAGTGATAAATCCGGGCAGCGACAGCTTGTCTTGTGGGGAAATGCTGGACGAATGGCAGAAGCTCTGGGGTCTGGGGTTCCGCTCTTTCTTTATTGGGCTTGGCTTTTGGGAGAAACAAATTAAAGTCAGTCACATAAATATAAGCACACACATTACCCCCCAATCATCGTCCTGTTTGAATAACTGGAGTAGAGAAAGCAAAATACACCTACATATAAGGTAGGGATGTACCAAATCCAGGATTCTGCCTTTTTCAGCAGGATTCGGATTTGGTGGAATCCTTCTGCCCAGCCAGACCGAATCCTAATTTGCATATGCAAACTAGGGGCGGGAAGGGAAATCGCGGGACTTTTGTCACAAAACAAGGAACTATCAAATTTTTTCCCCTTGCCATCCCTAATTTGCATATGCTAATTAGGATCCGGATTCGCTTCGGTATGTGGCCAAATCTTTTGCGAAGGATTTGGGGGTTCAGCCAAATCCAAAATAGTGGATTCAGTGCATCCTTAATATAAGGAGTAGTTTTAGTATTATGTGGGTTTATGGAAAGATATATAATGAACATTTAAGCCAACCTTATACTCTAAATCATCATCGCTCTCATCCATTTCTTCCTGTCGGAGGTTCCAGTCGTACTCCACATGGACATGAGGATTCAGCTTCCCTGCCAGGCCTTGGGAAATCTGCACCAGAAACATTCCGTTAAATATATATGGAAACTACGCAGGAGGGGAGATTGGTACCATATAGACACTTATTTCCATTGTCCTACTGCCCATAAAATTAATATTCTGCTATTGGTTTCCAGGAAGCTGTATGACACCACGTTTTCATATATATAAGTTGATATTTACATAACTAAGCATAAAAGGTTTTTAATAGTTCTTTTAAGGAACACCACTAGTTTACATGAATTTATTAGTGGTTCTTCTTGCATTTTCACCTTGCTTAAAGGAGAACTAAACCCTAAAAATGAATGTGGCTAAAAATGCCATATTTTATATAGTGAACTTATTGCACGAGGCTAAAGTTTCAGCTTGTCAATAGCAGCAATGATCCAGGACTTCAAACTTGTCACAGGGGGTCACCATCTTGGAAAGTGTCTGTGACACTCACATGCTCAGTGGGCTCTGATTGGCTGTTGAGAAGCTAAGCTTAGGGCTCGTCACTAATTATCCAGCAGAAAATGAGCTTCCCTGGCTGTAATATAAGCTGATGCTACAGGTTTGCTGATTATTAAATTCTGATGCTAATTGCACTGGTTTCTGTGCTGCCATGTAGTAATTATGTGTATTAATTACTAATCAGCCTTATATTGTGACATTTCTATTCTATGTGTACTGTATATTGTGAGTGGCTCCCTAAACTCAGTAAGTGACAGCAGCACAGAGCATGTGCAGTGAATCAGCAGAAAAGAAGATTGGGAGCTACTGGGGCATCTTTGGAGACACAGATCTTTACTGCTAAAGGGTACAAAACATCATGTACAACATTTCTACCTACTTCTTCAGTTAAGCTTAATTCTCCTTTAAATCACTGTCTCTTATGTTGTCTTCCTTCCTTATCACCTCCCACAAATCCTGTTCTGTTACCATGAACCCCCTAACTAAAAGTCAGAGAGAGTCACGCACCTAGCAGCCTAGAAGGAGGCATATCATCACTGGATGCCGAATAACCAACCCGAGTCGTAAACAAGCCTTTCTATAGCTCGAACTACTGTCTCATAGCCTCATACTATAAAATTATGGCAACATCATGTTCCTCTATAAAAGACTGATGTTCTTCTGCTTAGAAACCATAGACAGATACTTACCAGCTCCTCACACTGAGTTGCTTTCAGTCTCTTTGCTATGTCGTTAGCCGTCTCACCGACATGGTTAACTGTTACAAAAATGACAATGACTGTCAGTCCTGAAATTTATGCAGCATCT
Organism: Xenopus petersii; assembly: GCA_038501925.1. Classification (NCBI taxonomy): domain Eukaryota; kingdom Metazoa; phylum Chordata; class Amphibia; order Anura; family Pipidae; genus Xenopus; species Xenopus petersii. Next base: position 134,478,997 of record CM076683.1, read on the forward strand.
GGCTAAACTGTATACTGCCCTACTATTTATTATTATTATTATTACAGGTATGGGATCCGTTAACCGGAAACTCGTAATCCAGAAAGCTCCAAATTACAGAAAGGCTGTCTCCGATAAGACTCCATTTTATTTAAATAATGAAAATTGTTTAAAATGAATTCCCTTTTCTTTGTAATAATAAAACAGTCGCTTGTACTTGATTCCAACTAAGATATAATTAATCCTTATTGGAAGCAAAACCAGTCTATTGGGTTTATTTCATGTTGATATGATTTTCTAGTAGACTTAAGGCATGAAGATTTAAATTACAGAAAGATCCAGCATACCCCAGGTGCCGAGCATTCTGGATAACAGGTCGTCTCTGATTTTTTTTATCCAAATAATCCCAATTTTTAAAAATGATTTCCTTTTTCTGTGTAATAATAAAACAGTCGCTTGTACTTGATCCCAACTAAGATATAATTAATCCTTATTGGAGGCAAAACCAGCCTATTGGGTTTATTTAATGATCACATGATTTTATAGTAGATTTAAGGTACGAAGATTCAAATTACAGAAAGATCTGTTATCTATATAATCCGGAAAACCCCAGGTCCCGAGCATTCCGGATAACAGGTCCCATACCTGTGATTACATGTATTTTTAGAACGCCAACATATTGCGCTGCACTGATTATGTCAGAGAATCAGGATCAGTGTGTGGTGGAGGATTACTATGTGAATGAAAACAAAAGCATTATACACTAGAGTCCTGCAGCGGGACGGGTACAAAAAAATGGACCCGTGCAGGACTAGTGATCTTATCTAGTGATCTTTTAACATGATAAAGGACCAGTGGGACCAGCCATAAGGCAACAAACTACAGATATGGGACCTGTTATCCAGAATGCGCGGGACCTGGGGTTTTCCACATAATGGATCTTTCTGTAATTTGGAACTTCATACCTTAAAGAATAAGTAAACCGTTAAAATAAGTGAATGTAAAATTGACGAGGGGGCTATTCTAAGCACTTTTGCAATGTACATTCATTATTTATTTTTCTTTAATTCCAAGATATTAAGGGATACATGTACTGTTAATATGAATGAATTTTGTTACAACAGCGCCACCTGCTGGTCAGTTTCCCACCAGTCTGACCACCAAGTAGTCAAGGAAGTTGTCAGGAGAAAGAAAGAGGCTGCTCTGATGTTCTTCTGCTTAGGAAAGATGTGTAAAAAGGTTTATAATTTTATTCCTAAGGAAAAGAACATCAGAGCAGCCTCTTTCTTTCTCCTGACAACTTCCTTGACTACTTGGTGGTCAGACTGGTGGGAAACTGACCAGCAGGTGGCGCTGTTGTAACAAAATTCATTCATATTAACAGTAGATTATCCCTTAATATCTTGGAAATAAAGAAAAATAAATAATTGCAAAAGTCCTTAGAATAGCCCCCTCATCAATATTACATTCACTTATTTTGAAGGTTTACTTATCCTTTAAGTCTACTAGAAAATCATATAAACATGAAATAAACCCAATAGGCTGGTTTTGCTTCCAGTAAGGATTAATTATATCTTAGTTGGGATCAAGTACAAGCTAATGTTTTATTATTACAGAGGAAAAGGAATTAATTAAAAAAAAAATTGGATTACTTGGATAAAATTGAGTCTATGGGAGCCGGCCTTTCTGAAATTCGGGTTGCTTTCTGGATAATGGGTTTCCGGATAAGGGATCCTATACCTGTACCGGTTGCTTTGGATGTAAAGTAGCAGCTATATAGCAGGACACCACATTGGGTTTCTTACCGGCATCAATAGTTGGCTTTCCCCTCAAAAGCAATTTTAAGCATTCTGGCTTGTTATATAAGCAGCAGTAGTGTAAAGCAGTGTTGCCCTTTCCAGTCTGTTTATCTAAATTTCCACTGCAGGAAAAAAAAAAAAAAAAAAAAAGTGAGACAAAAAAATAAATTTGGGGTGAGGGTAATGACTCACAGTGCTGCACATTTTAATCATTTTATTCTATCAATAATGAGGAGATATCAAGAACATGCCAGACAACAAGAACTAAAAAGTACTTATTACTAATTACATTCACTCTTTCTAAGGGCTAAAGCTTAAAGGGGTGGTTTAGCCAGGGTGGGTCCAATGCCCCCATTCCAAACCTGGGTTAACCTTTACGTTAACTTAGTATATTATAGAATGGATAATTCTAAGCAACTTTTCAGTTGATCCTTTTTATAGTTTTTAAATTATTCTTGACTCTTTCCAGCTTTCAAATGGGGGTCACCAACCCCATCTAAAAAAACAAATGCTCTATAAGGCTGCATATTTATGCTTATCGCTAGTTTTTTTTTTATTACTCCTCTTTCTGTTTAGTCCTTTAGGCTTATTTGTTATTAGAGTAATGTGGACCCTAGCAGCCGAATGGCTGAAATAGCAGACATGACAGCTGCTGAATAAAAACCTAAACAACTCAAAAAACACAAATAATACAAAATGAAAACCAATTGCAAATTGTCTTATAATATCACTAAATAGCAAAAGGATGTGAGTTTTTATCAAAAGGGTAAACCAAAAAGTAGTTTAAAAGTTCGAATACATTTATTAGGACAATGCAGGTGAAGGCCTAATGCGTTTCGTGCCTATTGGAGCACTTACTTATAGGCACAGCCTAAGTTCCCCAATAGACACGGAACGCGTTAGGCCTTCACCTGTATTGTCCTAATAAATGTATTTGAACTTTTAAACCACTTTTTGGTTTACTTTTTTTTTTAAAATAGGCACGAAACGCGTTAGGCCTTTCACCAAAATATTTTTTTTAAATAGGCATTAAACGCGTTTAGGCCTTCACCTGTATTGTCCTAATAAATGTATTTAAACCACTTTTTGATTTACTTTTTTTTTTAAATAGGCACGAAATGTGTTAGGCCTCACCTGTATTGTCCTAATAAATGTATTCGAGCTTTTAAACCACTTTTTTGGTTTACTTTTTTGAAATAGGCACTAAACGCGTCAGGCATTCACTGGTATTGTCCTAATAAATGTATTTAAACCACTTTTTTGGTTTACCTTTTTGAAATAGGCACGAAACGCGTTAGGCCTTCACCTGTATTGTCCTAATAAATGTATTTAAACTTTGAAACCACTTTTTGTTTTACTTTTTTTGAAATAGGCACGAAACGCGTTAGGCCTTCACCTGTATTGTCCTAATAAATGTATTTGAACTTTTAAACCACTTTTTGGTTTACTTTTTTTTTAAAATAGGCACGAAACGCATTAGGCCTTCACCTGTATTGTCCTAATAAATGTATTTGGACTTTTAAACCACTTTTTGGTTTACTCGCCAACACAACAAGCTTTTGTGTTGGCAAGTAATATCACAAAGAATGGTGTGATGTCAGAGAACATTGTGCCCAGTGAAGCTGTACAATTGTAGGCACTACACCTTTAAATACGCAAATACAGTTCAGCTGTTTTCTAAAAAGTACAACGGTGTCTGCCGAGGTACATAAAGTGCAATAGTTTTGTGTGATGTGGAATTTTAGCATGTATTGGCAGAGTTAGGGGTGCCCTGGATAATGCACGGTTATTTTAGAGTAGGGCAAAAATACAAAATCCTACCAGTTTTGTACCAGGAAGTCGACCAAGGGAAGAGACATAGGGTCAGCAGTCCGGACTGCAAAATGAAGTGCAGTTTCACCTGGCTCCTAGAAAGTAAAATACACTCTGCACATTACTTTAACTAAGGGATATAGACAAGGAAATTACTGGTACTGTCTTAAAGGATAAGTAAAACTTTAAAATAAGTGAATGTAAAATTGACGAGGGGGCTAGTCTAAGCACTTTTGCAATTTACATTCATTATTGATTTTGTTTTTATCCCAAGATATTAAGGAATACATATACTGTTAATATGAATGAATTTTGTTACAACAGCGCCACCTGCTGGTCAGTTTCCCACCAGTCTGACCACCAAGTAGTCAAGGAAGTTGTCAGGAGAAAGAAAGAGACTGCTCTGATGTTCTTATGTTTAGGAAAGATTTGAGAAACGTTTCTAATTTTATTCCTAAGCCGAAGAACATCAGAGCAGCCTCTTTCTTTCTCCTGACAACTTCCTTGACTACTTGGTGGTCAGACTGGTGGGAAACTGACCAGCAGGTGGCGCTGTTGTAACAAAATTCATTCATATTAACAGTACATGTATCCCTTAATATCCTGGAATTAAAAAAATAATAATGAATGTACAAAAGTGCTTAGAATAGCCTCCTCGTCAATTTTACATTCTATTACTTTAAAGGTTTCCTTATTCTTTAAGTTTGCAGAAAGGCAGAAGATTACAAGGACGCACAATGAGGAAACAATATATTCATGCAACCTTTATTCTTTACCAGTACAGAACAGCAGCAGCTCTCGGAACTCTCAAAACCTTTATTTGTCATTGACAAATAGAAAACATTAAAGGGGACATTTCATATAAACTTCATACTCAGATATATTACCGTATATACTCGTGTATAAGCCGACCCGTGTATAAGCCGAGGTACCTAATTTACCTAAGAAAACTGGAAAAATGTATTGACTCGTGTATAAGCCTAGGGGCCCCATGTCAGATTTCAAAATGTGAATGTGACCCAGCCGCAACAATTGGGGGACACTGGGCAGGTACCTGGGCGCCGCCATTTTGAAAGCGAACGCCGGCAGGGAAGGACGCGCCGCCCGGAGCTCCTGGACCTGCTCCGGGCGGCGACACAGGCAGTCCTGCTGGGGCAGAGGTGACAGAGGGAAGAGCAGAGGTGACAGAGGGAAGGACAGAGGTATGACCCGCGTATAAGCCGAGTTTGAGTTTTTCAGCACATTTTGGGTGCTGAAAAACTCGGCTTATACGCGAGTATATACGGTACTCATCCTTCCTTAAAACATTGAATGATGCAGAATGAAAAATGTTTTGAAAGCATTTTACCTCCTAAAACTGTCATTATATCAGAGCTGCAGAGAGAACCTCTCTGCTCTGTGTCTAGGCTGAAATGAAGAGTGGGAGTGTCTGTTCTTTCTCTCACAGGAAGTTGTCACAGCACAGACTGACAGGCTGAACTCTGCACGGAAACTCCTCCCCTCTCACCCCCTGTCCTGTGTTTCCCCAGCCTGCACATAACTGTCTTAGCTGTAGGTTTGTTTTCCTGCATATTGATATATGATCAGGTGCAGGGAGTTGCAACGGAATAAATGCAGCAGTTCTGGGACAATTTATGATCAGGTGCAGGGAGTTGCAAGGAAAAAATTCAGATGTCTGGAACAGTGCAGGGAGTTGCAAGGGAAAAATGCAGCTGTTGTTGTGGAACAGTTTATGGTCAGGCACAGGGAGTTACAAGGGAATACATGCAGCTGTTCTGGAACAATTTATGATCAGGTGCAGGGAGTTGCAAGGTAAAAATTCAGATGTCTGGAACAATTTATGATCAGGTGCAGGGAGTTGCAAGGGAAAATGCAGCTGTTTTGGAACAGTTTGCAATCGGGTGTAGGGAGTTGCAAGGGAATAAATGCAGCTGTTGTGGAACAATTTATGATCAGGTGCAGGGAGTTGCAAGGTAAAAATTCAGATGTCTGGAACAATTTATGATCAGGTGCAGGGAGTTGCAAGGGAAAATGCAGCTTTTTTGGAACAGTTTGCGATCGGGTGCAGGGAGTTGCAAGGGTTATATAAATGCAGCTGTTGTGGAACAGTTTATGATCAGGTGCAGGGAATTGCAAGGTAAAATACAGCCGTTCTGGAACAATTTATGTTTAGGTGCAGGGAGTTGCAAGGGAATAAATACAGCTGTTCTGGAATGATTTATGATCAGGTGCGGGGATTTGCAGGAGAATAAATGCAGCTGTTCTGAAACAATTTATGATCAGGTGCAGGGAGTTGCAAGGTAAAATACAGCTGTTGTTGTGGAACAGTTTATGGTCAGGCACAGGGAGTTACAAGGGAATACATGCAGCTGTTCGGGAACAATTTATGATCAGGTGCAGGGAGTTGCAAGGTAAAAATTCAGATGTCTGGAACAATTTATGATCAGGTGCAGGGAGTTGCAAGGGAAAATGCAGCTGTTGTGGAACAGTTTGTGGTCGGGTTCAGGGAGTTGCAAGGGAATAAATGCAGCTGTTCTGAAACAATTTATGATCAGGTGCAGGGAGTTGCAAGGTAAAATACAGCTGTTCTGGAACAATTTATGTTTAGGTGCACGGAATAAATGCAGCTGTTCTGGAATTGTATAATATATAATAAAATATGCGGGAAGTTACAAAGGAAAACACAAAAGATGTTAATTGCTTTTTGTATACAACATAATACTGTGTAGAAAATGACTATGATATTTACACTAACTGCTGATACACATTGCCCCCAGAAAAGAATAAAATACTTTTAGTAACAGATTATGTTTTATTTATACTGCAGTTTGCTTTTCTTTTTTCCCCAGTCATAGCAGGGCAAGGGAAAGGAAAAAGCAGTGAAGGGAGGAGGAAGGATAACGAACAGGGCAGAGAGGGAGTTAAATGAACAGGGCAGAGAGGGAGAGAGAGGAACACTGCAGGGAGGGGGTTAAATGAACAGGACAGAGAGGAACAGAAAGGAGCAGTTCAGGGAAAGTAAATGGTGATCTGATCAATCTGCATCACAACACAAAACACGCCCAATGCTCCCTCAGTGGCTGCTGCTCTGTGCCAAAGGCAGGAGGTGCCGATGGCTCTACAGTCTGATACTGGAAACCTCTGAACAGGAAGTTGCAAAGGGGGAGGGCTGAGCACAGTTTTCAAGCTAATACAGACATTTGACCCAAGAGGTATTAAAATAAACAGTATTTCTTCTATTTTCACCTTTCAGTTAACTTTAAGTATGTCCAATTCTAAGCAACTTTTCAGTTGGTCTTCATTATTTATTTTTTATAGCTTCTTAATTATTTCCCTTCTTCTAACTCTTTCCAGCTTTCAAATGGGGGGGGGGGGTCTAAAAATCAAATGCTCTGTAAGGCTACAAATTTATAGTTATTGCTACTTTTTATTACTCGCCTTTCTATTTAGTCCCTTTCATATACCTGTTTCTTGTTAAAATCAATGGTTGCTAGGGTAATTTGGACCCTAGCAACCAGGTGGCCGAAACTGCAAACTGGAGAGGTGCTGAATAAAAAGCTAAATAACCCAAAACCCCCAAATAATAAAAAATGAAAACTGAATTGCAAATTGTCTCAGAATATAACTCTCTACATCATACTGACAGTTAACTCAAAGATGAAGAACCCCTTTAAGGAAAGTGAGATTTTGGTGAATATTTATTTGCTGCCTTGATTTTTTGAAACTATGACTTATTGACCAATGTTTTCCTATATCTGTCCACATATCCTGAACTATGTAGTCAAATGGACAATATAAAATTTTAAATCACATATAAACAGCATGTCAGCATGGAATCAGTACCAACATTTTTATTTTGGGTGAATGTAATTAAAAAAAAAGAAAAAAAAGAAAGAAAACCATTAAAGCTGAAGAGCAAGAGTCAATGTTACCTGTCCAGATTCTACCAGTGGTTCCATGATCTCTGCACCTTCTGCATAGACTTGGATTAGTGCAAGTAAGTCCCTGGATTTCACAGCCTTAAGTAGCTCATTCAGTTTTTCTGCCCCGGTAGAACAGATCTTTCTGGAAAACCTCCGCTCCACATACTTAGCAGTGATATATTCTTTACGTGCGATCCTGTGAGCAAGGCAGCGATAAAGGGAATTAGAAGAGAAATTTCTGTACTGCAGACATTATCGGATATTACATCTACTATAAGTAATTCTAAAAAAAACTGGACTTGCTGTAGAAAGACAGCTGAGTTTTGCCCTGTAGAGTTCCCTCTCCTATGCTGAGCCATTCGCTTGGTGAGCAGTTGTTTTGTCTCCCCAATGTATAGATCTGTGCCCTCCTCGCTACACTGGACTCCATGTACCACCTGTGTTTTTAAAACCTGGCAACACACTAAGACAAAAATTGGTACACCCAAATTATCCAACACCAAAATGTGGTAAAAGCAGTCCAGTGTAGCGAGGAGAGCACAGATCTATACATTGGGGAGACAAAACAACTGCTCACCAAGCGAATGGCTCAGCATAGGAGAGCGAACTCTACAGAGCAAGACTCAGCTGTCTTTCTACACTTAAAAGACAAGGGACACTCCTTTGAAGATGGCAAGGTCCAAATCTTGGATAAAGAAGACGCTGGTTTGAACGAGGCGTGAAAGAGGCGATTCATGTCAAGGTGGAGAAACCATCCCTGAACAGAGGTGGGGGCCTTCGACACCACCTGTCTGCTACATACAATGCTGTTCTAACATCTGTACCCCGACGGTTTCAGAACACTTCACACATCCATTCATGCAACTCTCACAAGTAACAACTTTTTCTAGAAGTTGCAGGACACATTGGATAATCCTATAACAGTAACTATACAGAATCAACACCTCTGTGAGTTTCAGATGTCACCTCTTTGAAGAGTTACAATGTGCCATTGTTATTGGATTAGTAAAAGAGTTTATATACCGAGAACTTCCCACACCAGTCAGTTGTACTGAAGAAGCTGCTCGGTTGAGTAGTGAAACATCTTCAATGATTACTCAGCAAGTCCAGTTGTTTTAGAATTACCTATACTAGAGATACCATGACCTGGATGAATGAAAATCTTCATAGTCATCGAGGATATTATCGAATCAGTTCCGGAACAATTTCTGTAATTGCACCTGCTTTACATGCAATTCCCACAAAGGCTTCATTTATAATTCTAGCACTTTAAACAGGCGGAGAATAATAAGGAATAAGTTGACTACAAACTTCAAAATATTTTAATTTGGTTGCAATAAAATAAGCACAGGAGTGTTTACTAGACAGATTAAATGCATTACTAGCACACTCCTTCATCGCCTCCACATTCGTAATTCCAGTATAATTCATTAAAGGGCTTGTAGGAATCAATACAAATATTCATTTCATATGATCAAAAATAAATCCCCTGTATTATGTGCATATATATAAATCCACATGAAAAACTGGAACACTCACAAGACTTATATAAATAATTTTTGTCAACATTTCGGTCCTGCAAAGGGGACCTTTCTCAAGACATCCTCTTAGCTGGATCGAAACATAGACAAAAAAATATTTTTTTTTCTTCACTCATTCATAAGTTCTGTGAGTGCTCCAGTTTTTTTTTTTTTACTCACTTCTTTTGGATACATACACATACGGTTGTGTTCAAAATAATAGCAGTCCAACATCACTAACCTTATCAATCCCTGTTTTTAGTAGAAATCCGATTTCTACTTGGCAAATAATTTACTAGTAGGTGTAGTAGAGTAATAAAACCCAAAAGACCCAACAGTGATGATTATTTGTCATTGAATCATTCATTGAGGCTAGCAGTGTTGCACATAATAAAAGCTTGTTCCAAATAATATCAGTGTGGAGTTCAATTAGTGAGCTCAATATTGTGTGAAAAAACATGTGTTAATGCTGGCCCTTATTTAAGGAAGGAAGGAGCAAATATTGTGCTGCTGGTTATAGTGTATTTCTCTCCGAGTCAAATGGCTAGTTCAAGACATTGTTCAGAAGAACAGCGGACTTTGATTAAAAAGTTGATTGGAGAGGGGAAAACATATAAAGCAGTGCAGAAAATGATAGGCTGTTCCCCTAAAATGATCTCAAATGCTTTAAAATGGACCAATACCTGAAGGACATGGAAGAAAATGAAAAACGACTATTGGAATAGATAGAAGAATAGCCAAAATGGCAAAGACTCAGCCAATGATCAGCTCCAGGAAGGTGAAAGGAGTAAAGTTCCCTGTGATACTGTTACAATTAGAAGACGACTATGTGAAGCCAAACTATCGGCAAGAAGCCCCCGCAAGTCCCATTGTTGAAAAAAAGAAGTGCTGAAGAGCTTACAATTTGCCAAAGAAAACAATGACTGGCCTAAAGAGAAATGGCACAACATTTTGTGGACTGATTGAAACAAGATTGTTCTTTTTGGGTCTAGGGGCCACAGACAGTTTGTCAGACGAGCCCCAAACACTGAATTCAAGTCACAGTACAGAGTGAAGCCGGGGGCACAAGCATCATGATATGGGAATGTTTCTAATACTGTTGTGTTGGGCCTATTTATCTCATACCAGGGATCATGGATACGTTTCAATACATCAAAATACTTGAAGAAGTCATGTTGCCTTATGCCGAAGAGGAAATGTCCTTGAAATGGGGGATTCAACAAGACAACGACCCCAAACACACCAGTAAATGAGCAACATCTTGGTTCCAGACCAACAAGATTGACTTTATGGAGTGGCCCAATCCCGCACCTTAATCCAATAGAAAACTTGTGGGATGACATCAAAAATGGTGTTTGTGAGGCAAAAGCAAGAAATGCAGAACAGGTTGTTGTAAGTTGGTGGACTCCATGTAACACAGATGTGCAGCAGATCTCAGAAACACTGTTCTACAACTCAATATTAGTTCAGTCATTCAAAGGAACGCAAGATCTTGATACAGGTTTCAGTTAATACAGTGAATGAATGTGTAAAGAAGAATGCAGACACTGCTATTTTTGGGAACAGCCTGATATTCCCTTTTTTTCAGGCTGCTGTCAGGAACCAGGTAGGGATGGGGTACAGTGGCCCTTTAAAGGAAAATAAAAGCCTTTACCACACGACTTTATTATGTTATAGGGAAACCTTTGCTTTGCCTTATTGCTACCTTTTTTTCCGAAATACTTTTCATTTATTGTTCGGTTTCATCTCATATGTTAAAGCATGAAGGCTGCGAGTTTAAAGCATTTTTGCAACTTGGTTGCTATTGGTGCACGCTGAAGATAAGGCAGGCATTGTGGGAGTCAATGTTTGCATATGCGCATGCGTCACTTATGGATTAAAGCTAATACGCATGCTCGCAGTGCAGGAGAGCTGCATTCTGAGATTTTTTTTCATTAACTCCACATCTTTTTCTAAAGAGCGATGTTTAAACTGCTGAATGGGTTGAACTAAAGGAGAATCAGTCATCACAAAACAGGTATGCTTCGCTAATGAGCTTAACTCTTTGTTAGACTTTCCTTGTCCTTTAACACTTATCACCCAATGCAGATTGACTTGAAATACTAAGAAAAATAAAGATTCCTCGATCTTTAAGATTTTTGGACCGTGTGTGGAGTGTCCCGACATTTTTCGTGCCATGGCGATTGGTCGTTCAGACAATCTGACAGGTTAGAACATTTCTGTCGGCTACCGATAATATCTCTGCTTGAATTGCCGATCTGACGATATCAGTGGGAGATCTGTCATCAGCTTTGTTGTATATAAACATTCATACGATTTCTGTTAGGGGCAGAACATCGTTTGATCTGTTCTTTTACTACTTTATTTAAACTGAAGGTTAGTGGCAGGTCGGGGCATGGGGACATTCGTTCATTCGTCCGATATTGCAGGTAAATCTGTACATCTATGGCCACCTTTAGAACAGTATTGATCCCAGACAGCTGTGGGAGCCAAACAGAGACTACATACTTGTCCTGCTCTATCCACATCTGTAACCAGCTACCTTCATAGTCAAGTCTAGACATAGACCAACATGATAATAAATCTAGACCAGACCAGGACTTAGTGCATTCAGGTTACTTACATATCACTGGAGGGAGACGGCTTGGCTGATGGAGAAGGCAAATTCCCTTCCATAATGTCGTTGAAGCTATTGTTTCCTACATTCTTGGCCAGCTGTGGACAGAAGAAAAGAGAATTACATTGTTCTTGGAAGCACAGCATTTAGAGAGAGAGAGACAGCGCATTACAGATATTGACAACATCAAACATCATTGTTTCTTCAAATTCACATATTATATCAATGATAAATGACTCATGTTAGACACACGACTGGCAGCATAGACACTGTCCAGGCAAATTGCTTGTATAGAATCTACTTTATAGAAAACTGAAAAATAAGGCTGCTTTTAAAATATTCATGATGTAATGTGAAGGGCAAGATGTAGGGGGTCATATTTAGACTTGGGCTGCGGATTGAATGCCATAAACTGCTACTGCTGGAAGGTGGAAAGGCTGATTAATATAATTAATCCTACTAGGGGTCCAGTTCTTTTTGTATTTACAGGGGGTTTGTATTTTTTTCATTCCACCCGTTACAGTGAGACCCATAACTCGTGAGCATTCTGTAATATAATTAGCCCTCCTACTGTTGTACACTCGCTCAATGATGTAGGCCAGGGGCAGGGCCGCCATCAGGGGGGGAGAGGGTGGACAAGTGGCCCAGGGCTGAAGGGGGGCCCAACAGTGCTGCACTTATCGAAGAGCCAGCCCCCCTTGACCGTTCCGCAGCCGTGCCTCTGCTTGCGAAGTCCTGAAGAGGCAAAATGCGGAAGTGCCAAACATACGAAGTCCTAAGTGGCGGAAAGACCCGAAGTAACGAAAGGAGCCGACACTGAAGTCCTGAAGCGGCGAAAACAGCTATAATTCAAGTCCTGAAGCCACGAGTTCTACTGACATCAATGTAGGTTTTTTTTTTTTTTAATCCCCTGGCCACCAATGTTTTATTTTAATAATCTAGAGGCCCCTGCCACTTGTAAGGAGGGCCCTGGCGCCAATGTTATTTTAAAAAATTATTTTTGGGGCCCCAATTTTTTTTAACTTGTAAAAAAAACTTTTATGTGGGGCCCTGGCGTTTTTTTTTTTTTTACCTTATAAGGGGGCCCTGACCATCAGTATGTGTTGGGGGGGTTACTTTTTTAGCGCTGATGTCTGTGTGGTCTTTTAATTGTGAAGTGGAGTGGGCAGGATCATGGGTGGGGCTTGGGCACCAGGGTTTTTGTTGTATGGGGCCCCGTGATTTTTAATGGTGGCCCTGGCCAGGGGTCCCCAAGCTTTTGTAGCCATGAGTCATATTCAAATGTAAAGAAAGTTGGAGAGCAATACAAGCATGAAAAAAATTCTTGGGGGCTAAAATTCCTTTATTTTAAATTTGAGCTGTGACTGGCTGTTTCGGTCTATAGTCCTGCAGCGGGTTGTGTACCCGCGGGTTACCCGCAAAAACATGCGGTACCTTGCGGGTTGCAGATAGAAGTTTCGGTAGCAGGTATAGATGCAGGTCGGCGGTTCTTCGGATCTTCTCAATAGCAAGTTTTACACCTTTATTTGTGACCACGCCTACTTCTAATGATGTCACGTCCGGGTTACAATGACAGCACTTCCTGTTTTTGATGGTCAGCAGGTTGCGGATCGGGTTGTGAATAAGGTACTTGCGGGTCGGGTAGTGGGTGGAAGCGGGTAGCGGGTCGGATTTAACAAATTGGTTCTGCGCAGGACTCTAGTCTATGATAGGCACAGAAATGAGCAGTACTAGTTCTACTTTGTATCAAGTAGCAACGATCATCTGGTAACTAGTTCCTTTTTTTAGCAGATTGGATAGAATAATGTATTGGAACACGGATGTTACAAATGTATTACTATGTCGCAATGGTGTGAAAAATATGCATTATGGACACTGCTACATGGATTTATTTTAAAATACTGGGACTCACATACTGATTGGACATTTGCATATGGACTGGGAAAATAACTGGATTCTGCACATACCCCCACTTTTTTGTTTTAATTGCTCATTCAAGCACTGGTGGGGGGATGGAAGGGGTGTGTTTAAAAAGCCTGAACATTCTGTTTTTTTATGTTACACTTGATAAAGGGCACACAGGCCCGAAACATGTTGTGTATCAGTAGTCGGCAATAAAAGACTATTCACAGCATTAATATGATTTTTGAGAGCTCTCCTCAATTTTCAAGATTCTAAAGTCCATATATCAGGATATTTGTGAGCTGATCGGGGAAAGTTGCACTCCTATACTGGATTGAACTAGCAGTGCGTTTGGATACCCCCTACTACTCTGTTACTGGCTGTTTGGTAGCCCCTATGTGGACTGGTAGCCTACAGGAGACTCTGTTTGGCAGTACACCTGTTTTTTTGGCAACCAAAACTTGCCTTCAAGTCATGAATTAAAAAATAATCACCTGCTTTGTGGCCACTGGGAGCAACATCCAAGGGGTTGGAGAGCAACATGTTCCTCATGAGCTACTGGTTGGGGATCACTGATGTAGGCAATTAGTTCTGGGTGCAAGACCACGAAAATTGAGCCCCATATAAAACTACAACAGCCTGATGAGGTTCAATTAACACTTATCCGTTATCCTGAAACCCGTTATGCAGAAAGATCTGAATTACAGAAAAGGCCGTCACCCATAGACTCCATTTTATCCAAATGTTTTAAAATGATTTCCTTTTCCTCTGTAATAATAAACTACGATATAATTAACGGATAATGATAAAACTTGGAATAAACAGCTTTCAAGGCAGTGATTTTCAGGTTCTGCCCGAAACATGTAGTGTTTTACACTGCTAAAATAAATGGAAATTTGCAGTTTGAAAATCACTGCCTGAAAGCTGTTTATTCCAAGTTTTATCATTATTCGTGAATACTTTTTGGGGTTAAACAGACTCCTGGAACTACTACAGCTGCACGAACTTTAATATTTGGAACATTTGAGCCAGCATTTTCACTTTTCTTAAGATATAATTTATCCTTATTGGAAGCAAAACCAGCCTATTGGGTTTATTTCATGTTTATATGAATTTCTAGCAGACTTAAGAATTACGGAAAGATCCATTATCAGGAAAGCCCCAGGTCCTGAGCATTCTGGATAACAGGTCCCATACCTGTACTGACTTTTAAAGTTCTTTTTACACCGGTAGGATAGTTACTAGGACATGGCTACAAAAACTGCCTCGAAATAATACGGAATGAGTATTGGGATAGGTGGTGAGAATAAAGGGGAGAAAGCAAAGGAGATGATACCATTAACGGAGCACCATTTACAGTACTTACCAAGAGTTCAGAAGTCCCTAATTTGTCTAACTCCAGAGATTGGATCCTAGAGATATGAACCCCCATTTCCCTATGTATCCCCGAACATTCTATACAGGTTAAAATCCCAAGGTTTGTGGAAAGCCATGTTGGGTCTGTGAAAATATATGAAAAACACAACAGAACTGGATTAATAATATTCACTGTATAAACCTCTGAATGGCACCATTAAACTATACGAATAGCATTTTCTTTACATTCATGTTATGTACATTTAATAGACGAGGGGGCTATTCTAAGCACTTTTGCAATGAACATTCATTATTTATTTTTCTTTAATTCCAAGATATTAAAGGAGAAGGAAAGTCAAAACAGAAATAGCCTTCTAAACAAAGTCTTGTGGACATAGAAATCACTGACCGTTTTTAAAGATGCATATTACCGGGATTTATGTTTTGGTTTCCCGGATTTTATGTTGCTAAATCAGCCCTCTCCCTTGCCAAGCGCCATATTTTATTTGCAAAATAGCTTTTATTTTGAGCGTCCCTGCAAAGTTTTTAATGTGCAGCTGCATGTGTGTCCTGGCACGCTCATGGTAGGGGCTGTGCTGGAGGAGCAGAAGGGACCGGGACAAAAGAACACTCCTAGGAACGGGAAGCGCTGCTCAATTGAAGAAGGTGGGGGCGAGAGAGTTTCAACAAGCTGCAAGAAGCCGTTCTGTGTGAGTAGACACAGAAACCGCTAGTATTCTGGAGAAGGAGGGGTTGGGGGGGAAAGAGTTAAAAGTCGTCTGGAGAGGGAGTCTGAAGGGGCCGGGAACAAGATAACTGAAGTGGCTGCTGTGTAACAGAAGCAGTACGGGAAGGCAGTGACATGCGTGCGCATGCAGTAAGGTGAAAGAAGTATAGGAAGCCTACGCTACCTTACTAACATGGCGCCTGTGTGTCTGATTATATGAACAGAAGAAGCAGATGGATTCTACACGATAGGATTAATATATGAGAGTTACAAACATAGTGATTTGGTATGTCTTGGGGAGTAGATTACAGGGAAATAGGTATTCATTTTTGCCTTTCCTTCTCTTTTAAGGGATACATGTGCTGTTAATATGAATGAATTTTATTACAACAGCGCCACCTGCTGGTCAGTTTCCCACCAGTCTGACCACCAAGTAGTCAAGGAAGTTGTCAGGAGAAAGAAAGAGGCTGCTCTGATGTTCTTCTGCTTAGGAATAAAATTACAAACCTTTCTCAAACCTTTCCTAAGCAGAAGAACATCAGAGCAGCATGGGGGGGGGAGGAGGGTCTACCCAGGGTAGGGTTGAATTCTCCTTTAAAGAAAAATAAATAATGAATGTACATTGAAAAAGTGCTTAAAATAGCCCCCTCATCCATTTTACATGACTTATTTTACAGGTTTACTTATCCTTTACAAGAAACACAGCAGTCAGCCCAAAAAGGTATAGAGCATAATGAATTGTGAGGAGTAATGAATGGCTACTATCAGCAGATGGCAGCATATCCCCAACCTGGGAAGCACTTACATGTCTGACTGAATTCCCAGACAAGCTCAAGCAATTTTGGAAGGTGTAGAGTAGACACTGCAGAAGACCATTGATCTTGTCAGTGGGAATACTGATATAACACACAAAAGCCATGAATATCATGTAAATGATATCCTTATAAACGGTGAGTTCTGATGTCATCAGTTATAAACAGTGAGTTCTGATGTCATTTCTGTCACATGACTCACTGAAACTTGTGTATTATAATAAATAATAAATAAATAATAATATCGGAGTTCCATGACCTGTATAAAAACACTCGGCCTTCGGCCTCGTGTTTTTATATGGTCATGAAACTCCTATGTAACTTATGATATCCTTATATTTTACAAGAGGGGGTAGTTTATTCACTATATAAAATGCATCAGAATGCCTGGTGTGTCATGCAGTATAATTAAAGGGTTACAGTCCTTTCTGCGCCTAATCTCTCCAGAGACTCCAGTAACTCATCATCAATGGACACCCCAAAGCAGGCACTAAGTGGTATTCAGCAAAGTAATGGATTTGGCAGTTGCCAAGTTTATTTAGACTGAAATGCAGCGATTGCTCATCTGCCTGAACTGATTTGAACAAACCTTCAGGGTGAAGGAGGTACAATACCAACACCAATGCTGATTCATTTTGCATGAAAGTGAAAGTAATTGCTTAAAGCTGCCCATAGATGTTGAGATTTTTAAAAGCTCAGATCCTCATCGTGAGACCACGATCTTCTCAGAACGATCGTACGAATTTACCATCAACTAAAAAGACCAATTTGGCAGGAAAACAAAGGGGAGCTGCCTGCTTGGCCCTGCAAACATAGATACATTGCACTGGGACCGACAAAGATTTTTTAACCTGGTCGATCAATTTCCTGACAGATGTCGGCCGAAAAATCGCAAGATGTACGATCGTTCGAATCCCACTAACCACAAGATAATTTCGAAGGATTGGTCGGGCTTCCCTAAAATCGGTCGTTCGGCAAGAACAATCGTCGCGTCTATGGGGAGCTTTAGACATAGAGGAGGGACAGGCAATATTTGATTGACAGCTGAGATGTTTAAATGAGTTTACAACAGCTATGAATGCTTTAATAAAAAAATGAATTTGGATTTCATGTTTAATTTGAAAAGGACTTTTATTATACAGATTTGTATGTCTGGGTGACAGGTCCCCTTTAAATGATTAAATACCACATTCTTGGTAGTGTTAAATCCTTCACTTCATTGGATGTAGCTTAAAGGATTTCTGCCATGATATTTATGATGTCGTTTTTATTTCTAAATGACATTGTTTATACTGCAAATAATTCACTCTACAATATAAAATGTCATTCCTGAACCAACAAGTGTATTTAGTTGTAATATTGGTGTGTAGGTGCATCTCAGGTCATTTTGCCTGGTCATGTGATTTCAGAAAGAGCCAGCACTTTAGGATGGAACTGCTTTCTGGCAGGCTGTTGTTTCTCCTACTCAATGTAACTGAATGTGTCTCAGTTAGGGATGCACCACATCCAGGATTTGGTTCGGGATTTGGCCTTTTTCAGCAGGATTCGGATTCGACTGAATCCTTCTGCCTGGCTGAACCAAATCCGAATTTGCATATGCAAATTAGGGGCGGGGAGGGAAATTGCATGACATTTTGTCACAAAACAAGGAAGTAAAAAATGTTTTCCCCTTCCCATTCCTAATTTACATATGCAAATTAGTATTCGGTATTCGGCAGAATACAAAGGCAAAGGATTTTGGGGTTCGGCCTAATCCAAAATAGTGGATTCGGTGCATCCTTAATCTCAGTGGGACCTGGATTTTACTATTGAGTGCTTAGATCTACCAGGCAGCTGTTATCTTGTGTTAGGGAGCTGCTATCTGGTTACCTTCCCATTGTTCTGTTGTTAGGCTGCTGGGGGGATGATATCACTCCAACTTGCAGTACAGCAGTAAAGCATGACTTAAATTTATCAGAGAACAAGTTTATCAGAGCACAAGTCACATGACTAGGGGCAGCTGGGAAACTGACAATATGAAAAACAAAAAAATGTTTTGCTTTTTTGAGAAATGGATTTCAGTGCAGGATTCTGCTGGATAAGCACTATTAACTGATGTGTTTTGAGAAAAAAAAAATTCCCGTGACAGTATCCCTTTAAAGGCAAATCTCACACGAGGTGGTATCTCTGCTCTGATTTTACAAGCAGTTATCAAATTAGAAGTCACCTGTACACTGTGTGACCCTTTTGCTCACGCCATCTTAATAATGCTGAACCCACTTGGTTTGAAATTTCTTTATAAACAATATAAAGAAGTGCGTTGCTACATACCCGGTGACCCACAATCACAGCAAACTTCGTTGCCGGGCGTTTTTTGTACATCGTCTATAATTGCTTTAGTCAGATCCTCCAGGCTGCTCTCGCCAGTGCTCTGATCTCCCCGGAAAGCCATATTCAGTGCATCTTCTTTGCTATTTGTCAGCACAGAGATCCACCTGTAACAGAAAAACACATTGCTATGTTAATATCTGTCAACACAAAGTATACAATTTGTAGCAGCTTCCATCGGATAGAGAGAGACAACATATATGGTGTGCAGGGTCCAGTAGGATACTTATTAAACAGAACAATTAGAAAAAGAATCACCCATTTAGTTGCACCCACCCATTATATAGTCAGAGAGTCCCACCAAAGGTAAGTTAAAACGTTACTTTTAATACTATGTTAAGAGTGAATGTCCAGACATCAAATCTAGAAGGGTTAAAGGAGAACTAAACCCTAAAAATGAATGTGGCTAAAAATGTCATATTTTATATAGTGAACTTATTGCACGAGGCTAAAGTTTGAGCTTGTCAATAGCAGCAATGATCCAGGACTTCAAACTTGTCACAGGGGGTCACCATCTTGGAAAGTGTCTGTGACACTCACATGCTCAGTGGGCTCTGATTGGCTGTTGAGAAGCTAAGCTTAGGGCTCGTCACTAATTATCCAGCAGAAAATGAGCTTCCCCTGTAATATAAGCTGATGCTACAGGTTTGCTGATTATTACATTCTGATGCTAATTGCACTGGTTTCTGTGCTGCCATGTAGTAATTATCTTTATTAATTACTAATCAGCCTTATATTGTGACATTTCTATTCTATGGGGCCCATTTACTTAGCTCGAGTGAAGGAATAGAGGAAAATAGTGAAAAAAAACCTTCGAATTTCGAATGTTTTTTTTTGGCTACTTCGACTATGGAATGGGTTTCTTCGACCTTCGAATCGAACGATTCTAACTAAATCGTTCGACTATTGTACCATTCGATAGTCGAAGTACTGTCTTTTTAAAAAAAAAAAAAAACTTCGACCCCCCCCTAGTTCGCCACTTAAAAGCTACCGAAGTCAATGTTAGCCTATGGGGACGGTCCCCATAGGCTTGGCTATCTTTTTTTTGGTCTAACAAAAATCGTTCAATCGATGGATTAAAATCCTTCGAATCGAATGATTCGAAGGTTTTAATCGTTCGATTGAACGAATAGCGCTAACTCCTTCGACTTTGATATTTGAAGTCGAAGGATTTAACTTCGACAGTCGAATATCGAGGGTTAATTAACCCCCGTTATTCGACCTTAAGTAAATTTGCCCCTATGTGTACTGTATATTGTGAGTGGGTCCCTAAGCTCAGTAAGTGACAGCAGCACTGAGCATGTGCAGTGAATCAGCAGAAAAGAAGATGGGGAGCTACTGGGGCATCTTTGGAGACACAGATCTTTACTGCTAAAGGGCTGTGGTTGCCTTGGGCTGGTACAGAAGCACAAAACATCATGTACAACATTTCTAGCCTGCTTCTTTAGTTAGGCTTTAGTTCTCCTTAAAAAGAAAGAATTTGGAGCCAAAGCTATATAGACACTTCTGTCACTGGCTTGTACAAAGATTGTTGAGGGTTAACTGCTATTCAAATTCATTGCATATAAACCCTTTGAGGGGAATTGCTTTGCCCATGTAAAGATAAAATTGCAGAAAATGTAGATAACTGAAATGAATCCCCTAATAACAGAGAAGAAAAAAAAAACCCTCATCTATCCGATAATCCTATGGTCCATTTCTAGTAATCAAATTAATCAAGGTTTAGACAGCATAAAAATCGAGACCACATTCCTGGTTTTCCTGCCTTTCTTCGCTTTGTGGTGTCCCATGCATAGTAAATGCAATAGGTAGAAAGTTTTGGGACAACTCCACCTCTTCGTATATCAGTTTTCTTACTCCTATATTGGGTTTGAGTTGCTGGGCAATTGATTTATCCTTAATTAATTTGGTTCATGTATTAATTCTTATTTTCTTCTAAGTCCTAAGCTGGACTAATGCACTTGCACTTTAGGTATTATAATTCATTACTTTATTGTATTCTTAACACTTTAGGTAGTGGATTAATTGCAACTGAATTAATTGTTAATGAATGGTAAGCCTATAATAGATTCAAATTAATTTACTCTGCCTTCTTTTAAAAAATTCTATGAACTAGCACTTTAATTTAAAAGCCATAAACTCTGTAATCAAATAATGAAATTTTAATGAATTGATCTATCCACCATTATATTTATACTTCCAAGATCACGCAACAATATAGTTATAGTTAAAGTGAATTCACGTTCATTTATATTTATTAAGCAAGTTGATTAATTTAATTACTAGAAATGGACCATAGGATTATTGGATAGAAGAGGGGTTCTTTTCTTTTCTGTTATTACTAAAGGTGGCCATACATGGGCCGATAAAAGCTGCAGACAGACTGAGTCGACAGCTTATTGGCCCATGTATGGGCCCCCCCCTCCGGATCGAGATCATCTCGATCGGATGGGACAAAAAATCCCGTTGGATCGCGGCTGCATCTGTTCGTTGATGCGGTCCCGCGATCCGCTCGCCCGCTCCCATTCGTTAGGATCCGATCGTTGGATCAGCCCAATATTGTCCACCTCAAGGTGGGCATATCGGAGAGAGATCCACTCGTTTGGTGACATCGCCAAACAAGCGGATCTCTCCGTGTATGGCCACCTTTAGTTGTACTGAATCAGACCTCTCTGTCTACCGAAGCGATAAATAAGTATTAAGGGTATCTTCTCTTTCAACTCAATTAATCACCACCTTGTTCTGTTTAATATATTAATATCTGTACCAGTTCTGGTATTTCCGGAAAAAAATCCTTAAAGGGGTGGTTCACTTAACTTTTAGTATGATGTATAGAGTGTGATTCTGAGACAATTTGCAATTGGATTTCAATTTATATCATTTGTGTTTTTTACGTTATTTAGCTTTTTATTCAGCAGCTCTTCAATTTGCATTTTAAGTAATATGGTTGCTGGGTTACAAATTCCCCTAGCAACCATGCATTGATTCGAATAAGAGACTGGAATATGAATAGGAGAGGCCTGAATAGAAAGAAGAGTAATAAAAAGTAGCAATAACAATACATTTGTAGCCTTAAAAAGCATTTGTTTTTCTAGATGGGGGTCAGCAACGCCCATTTGAAAGCTGCAAAGTCAGAAGAAAAAGCCAAATAACTATAAATCTATAAAATTATGAAAACCAATTGAAAAGTTGCTTAGAATTGGCCATTCTATAACATACTAAAAGTTACCTTAAAGATGACAGGGATACTGTCACAGAAAAACGTTGTTTTCAAAATGCATCAGATACACATTAGATAACAGATAAGTTCTATAGAATTCCATTATATACTACAGAGTTTATCTGTTATCTTGTTTATATAAACTATAGTAGTACTTATCTGTTATCTACTGTGTATCCTGTGCTTGAATGGCTACCCCCATGGCTACACAGCAGCTTGTTTATATAAACTATAGTAGTACTTATCTGTTATCTACTGTGTATCCTGTGCTTGAATGGCTGTCCCCATGGCTACACAGCAGCTTGTTTATATAAACTATAGTAGTACTTATCTGTTATCTACTGTGTATCCTGTGCTTGAATGGCTGCCCCCATGGCTACACAGCAGCTTGTTTATATAAACTATTGTAGCGTTTTTGAAATTTTTATCAGTGTAGCACAACAGTACATTATATTTTCATTACTTTTAAACAATTTAATTTTTTTGCTGCTATTGTTCCTTTAAGTTACTGAGTGGAAACCCAGTTTTTCACTCACGCTATGTATTCCTGTTCATCTTCAGCTTGGAAGTGGTATGTTCTGTTGTCTGCAAAAGGAAAAAAGAAAAGAAATAAATGATTTAAAAAATAGGTAAAACACAGAAATTCATTGTAAAACATGTAAAAATACAATAATATTAGACAAAAATGTAATTACCGTATATACTTGAGTATAAGCCGACCCGAGTATAAGCTGAGGTACCTAATTTTACCTACGAAAACTGGGAAAACTTATTGACTCTAGTATAAGCCTAGACACAACTACAGCCCTGTCTCCCAGCAGCGCACATTCCGCCAAAGCGACCCCCCCCAGCGATCAACCGGACTTCTTTGCAAAGTTGATGGTGACAGAGAATTGCCAAACGGATTACTGTGTGCATTGTCCCACTGTCCCACTACCATGTGCAGAGGGTGCTGAGTGATATTGCCATCACTGTTAATCTTTCGTATAACCAACAGAGGGTGCTGTGTGATATTGCAGTCACTGTTATTCTTTCATTTAACCAACAGATGGCGCACTGTTATTCTTTCATATAACCAACAGAGTACGCTGTGTGATATTGCAGTCACTGTTATTCTTTCATATAACCAACAGAGGGCGCTGTGTGATATTGCAGTCTCTCCCCAAGTGAACTGTTGGTATAGGAATGATTAAAAATGACTGCAATCTCAGCTACTGCCCGCTGACCCGAGTATAAGCCGAGGTAGACTTTTTCAGCACATTTTGGATGCTGAAAAACTCAGCTTATACTCGAGTATATATGGTATGTGTACATGTCCCTTTGCCTCATTAAGCTTTATCACTAGATGTAGACAGGGCTACCGTATATACTCGAGTATAAGCCGAGTTTTTCAGCACCCAAAATGTGCTGAAAAAGTTAATCTCGCCTTATACTCTAGTCAATGGCTGCGCATCAGCAGAACACACGCGCCTGCGTGCGCGCCATTCAATTCCTATCTCCGCATCTCCCCGGCACCTCCCACTGACTCACACCTTCTTTAGTGACGTCATCAGTGAAAATGTGTAGCTTTACTTAAACAATGAAAACCTATTGAAAAGTTGCTTTGAACTGGCCATTCTATAACATACCAAAAGTTAATTTAAAGGTGAACCACCCCTTTAAGCTATGGAGATCCAAATTTGAGAAACCAGAGCTCAACCTGATAGGCTTTATGTATTGTGTACAATAGGGATAAATGGGGGACCACACAATGAGCACATACGTGAGATGAGATCAAAGCTTTTCTTCTCGTCAGCATTCGGCTTGACTTGGCAGGTGAGCAGGTTCAGCTTTGCCGGTGGCCTGTTCGACTGGAATGAGAAAATAAAATAAAGTTTGAGGAATTTCAGTCAACAGACACATATCAATAGACTGGCTGGTTTCCTTGCTTCTCAGCAACAGTATCACACCCTTGGTATTAACAGAGGGAGATCACGTCCTTTCAATGCAAACAATAGCTCCCTATACAAATGTATAAAAACTATATTTAAAGCATAACTAACCCTTAGCAAAGAAGTAGGATAGAAATATTATGTATCATGCCTGTGGGTCCTGTACAAGCCAATTCATTAAACCAATAATGTACAAACTGAACTGCTGGTCAGTTTTTGACCATTCTGACCACCAAGTAGTCAAGGAAGTTGTCAGGAGAAAGAAAGAGGCTGCTCTGATGTTTTTCTGCTTAGGAATAAAATTAGAAACCTTTCTCAAATCTTTCCTAAGCAGAAGAACATCAGATTAGCCTCTTTCTTTCTCCTGACAACTTCCTTAACTACTTGGTGGTCAGACTGGTGGGAAACTGACCAGCAGGTGGCGCTGTTGTAACAAAATTCATTCATATTAACAGTACATGTATCTCTTAATATCTTGAAATTCAAAATAATAATAATGAATGTACATGGCAAAAGTGCTTAGAATAGCCCCCTCATTAATTTTACACTCATTTATTTTTATTAATCCTTTAAGGTGCCCATAAACGAGTAGGCATTGGCCTACGTGGTCTCTCTTCACCAAACTGGCAGTTCACTGCTCTGCACATGGTTCCACACTGTGGGTCTTCAGACTCGGATTGGGCTAGCTGGAATAACCCTTATTTTATTTTGATAATTTACATTTTATCTTATTTATGTTCTGAAAATGACCTGACAGAGCACACAGGCTCATTTCCCAGTAGGCCTAACTGTACTGGATTTTGTAGAGAAGAGCATCTGGGAACACAGACAGTTCCAAGCAGTTGGATCTCATGAGCAAGTGTCTAATTGCTGCCTGCACTCACTGAAGCACCAGCTGGTAAGTCTCATCAGCCAATATCTGCACTTGCTTCAATACTGGGTGACACAAAGTAAATATATTTTCATTCCTCACCTGTTATACAAGCAAATGAGCAGATTTATTTAGTTACGTATACTATCAACTTCCTAATTCTAACCAGCAGTTGGGTGTCAGATGATAAACTCACCAGACATCATGTCTCTCTACATGCAGGATTTGTGCAAAAGGCAGTTATTTTGTAAGATTTTATTTGTACTGGAATCAGTTATTTGAGTGAGCTCTAATACATCTGATAGGAAAGGAGCCCCCCTATAAGATATGTTGGATCTAACTGTCAATGAATATCTGACACCCAACTGCTGCATGAAGACAGAATGAAGAGAAACAGATGCTGAGAGAGGGATAGTGAACATAAACTTAAAAGAACTTTCATTTGAAGCAACGTAGGGGGTTCTTCACAGTCAGGACAGTGAGGTTGGGGAATGCACTGCCGGGTGATGTTGTGATGCTGATTCAGTTAATGACTATAAGAGGGACTTGGATGATTTCTTGGACAGACATAATATCAAAGGCTATTGTGATACTAAACTCTATAGTTAGTATAGGTATGGGTATATAGAATTTATGTGAAAGTAGGGAGGGGTGTGTGTATGGATGCTGGGTTTTCATTTGGAGGGGTTGAACTTGATGGACTTTGTCTTTTTTCAACTCAATTTAACTAACTAACTAACTAACTAACTAACTAAGTAACTTGATTATTTCAGAAACAATGCAGAATATTTAATTGATTGTATTTAGAAAGTTTCTTATTTCCGTATGATGAAGCTTATATTAAATTTCATTTTCGAGTTTCCCTTTAACCAGTGACATACCGTTGCATGGGAAATGGTCAGGATCCCGTTTTTCACAGTGCACTTTCTCCTCTGCCAAACTTTCCGGATCCTTTAACATAAACACAGAAATATATATATACATGAATTATTAAAAGGAGCTATGAACAGTACAGTGCTGAGAACCGGTTGTCAATAGTCTCCTGATCTCAAAGGATTCAAGAAGATAAAGTTATAACCCCTAATCTAATGTATTGATATATATATATATACATCGCAGTAGCCAGACACAGTATAATACACAGTTTTAAATAAACCCAATTGGCTGGTTCTGCTTCCAATAAGGATTAATTATATCTTAGTTGGGATCAAGTACAAGCTACTTTTTTATTATTACAGAGAAAAAGGAAATCATTTTTAAAAATGTGGATTATTTGGATAAAATGGAGACTATGGGAGATGGCCTGTCCGTAATTCAGAGCTTTCTGGATAACGGGTTTCCAGATAACGGATCCTATACCTGTACTAAAGAATAACAGCAGTATGTAACGTACCCATCGCTCTTCTTCAGCAGGTAGCCTTTCTTCTCACTGCCGTACTCCTTGTTGCCCTGGAGCTGGTGCATGCTGTAGCCTGTCTGTTTACTCTGGGAATCCTGGGGAAGGGACACATGGATAAGTAGGGGTAGAAGGGTATAAATAACAACTGTAGGGGCAGAAGAGTATAAATAACAACTGCAGGGGCAGAAGGGTATAAATAACAACTGTAGGGGTAGAAGGATATAAATAACAACTATAGGGGTAGAAGGGTATAAATAACAACTGCAGGGGTAGAAGGGTATAAATAACAACTGTAGGGGTAGAAGGGTATAAATAACAACTGCAGGGGCAGAAGGGTATAAATAACAACTGTAGGGATAGAAGGGTATAAATAACTGTAGGGGTAGAAGGGTATAAATAACAACTGTAGGGGTAGAAGGATATAAATAACAACTGTAGGGGTAGAAGCGTATAAATAACTTTAGGGGTAGAAGGGTATAAATAACAACTGTAGGGGTAGAAGCGTATAAATAACTTTAGGGGTAGAAGGGTATAAATAACAACTGTAGGAGTAGAAGGGTATAAATAACAACTGTAGGAGTAGAAGGGTATAAATAACAACTGTAGGAGTAGAAGGGTATAAATAACAACTGTAGGGGTAGAAGGGTATAAATAACAACTGCAGGGGCAGAAGGGTATAAATAACTGTAGGGGTAGAAGGGTATAAATAACAACTGTAGGGGTAGAAGGATATAAATAACAACTGTAGGGGTAGAAGCGTATAAATAACTTTAGGGGTAGAAGGGTATAAATAACAACTGTAGGGGTAGAAGCGTATAAATAACTTTAGGGGTAGAAGGGTATAAATAACAACTGTAGGAGTAGAAGGGTATAAATAACTGTAGGAGTAGAAGGGTATAAATAACAACTGTAGGGGTAGAAGGGTATAAATAACAACTGTAGGAGTAGAAGGGTATAAATAACTGTAGGAGTAGAAGGGTATAAATAACAACTGTAGGGGTAGAAGGGTATAAATAACAACTGTAGGTAAATATTGGACTGTAATGAGCATTGAGCACAGGTGAACATGACTACTACAATCTGCAACTGATCTTTTTGGATTTGGAATGAATGTTTATGTTTTTGTGGCTTTTCAGTTTGATAATTAAACTTGATATATAGTTGTCGGGGTCGCTGACCTAGCAACCAGGCATTTGTTTGTCCATCAGAAGGCAAGGTGATCAAAAATGAGGGATTTATGGCGGTGATAACAATGAGACACTTGTAGAGCAATTGACAATAAATAAAGGTGACACTTACTCTCCTAGACTTCGATCAGGGAAAGCAAAATAGAAAACAAGGGAAGAAAAGCAAAGCAACAATTAAACAATAGTTTTTATGGTAGCTCCACAGTTCAGTCAAAGATTGTTTCTTTATTCAACGGCAAGAAACCTACAGGTCACAGGCTTGGTTAAACTGCACTGTAATACTTTATCATTATGGCTTATGACTCCCAAGACAAAAAAAGGCAAAGCTCACTGCAAAGTCAAGGGCTGAGATAATTAAAGAGGAAGCAGAGGAGTGTAGGGAAGTACTGATGGATAATCAGTTGACTGTTTAGGGTATAGGGAAGTACTGATGTATAATCAGTTTACTATTTGTTTAGGGTATAGGGAAGTACTGATGTATAATCAGTTTACTATTTGTTTAGGGTATAGGGAAGTACTGATGTATAATCAGTTTACTATTTGTTTAGGGTATAGGGAAGTACTGATGGATAATCAGTTTACTATTTGTTTAGGGTATAGGGAAGTACTGATGGATAATCAGTTTACTATTCGTTTAGGGTATATTGAAGTACTGACGGATAATCAGTTTACTATTTGTTTAGGGTACAGTATAGTACTAATGGATAATGAGTTTTACTATTTGTTTAGGGTATAGGGAAGTACTGACGGATAATCAGTTTACTATTTGTTTAGGGTATAGGGAAGTACTGATGGATAATCAGTTTACTATTCGTTTAGGGTATAGGGAAGTACTTCAGTTGCAGTCCCACTTTTCACCTATTCTGAGAGCAAGACATTTTAACAATGTGTGCTGCAGAGAGAGCATGTGAAATATTAGACATTTGTTTTATTAAATAAAATGAATAAGCTGAACAATGAAGAACGGGCCATGGGGGTCCCAAACTGTTCACTCCAGCATGACACAAGTATGATTACATGAGTGAGTGCAGGATGATAACATGAGTGAGTGCAGGATGATTACATCAGTGAGTGCAGGATGATTACATCAGTGAGTGCAGTATGATTACATCAGTGAGTGCAGGATGATTACACTAGTGAGTGCAGGATGATTACATCAGTGAGTTCAGGATGATTACATCAGTGAGTGCAGGATAATTACATCAGTGAGTGCAGGATGATTACACTAGTGAGTGCAGTATGATTACATCAGTGGGTGCAGGATGATTACACTAGTGAGTGCAGGATGATTACACTAGTGAGTACAGGATTATTACATCAGTGAGTACAGGATTATTACATCAGTGAGTGCAGGATGATTACATCAGTGAGTTCAGGATGATTACATCAGTGAGTGCAGGATGATTACATCAGTGAGTGCAGTATGATTACATCAGTGAGTGCAGGATGATTACACTAGTGAGTGCAGGATGATTACATCAGTGAGTACAGGATTATTACATCAGTGAGTGCAGGATGATTACATCAGTGAGTTCAGGATGATTACATCAGTGAGTGCAGGATAATTACATCAGTGAGTGCAGGATGATTACACTAGTGAGTGCAGTATGATTACATCAGTGGGTGCAGGATGATTACACTAGTGAGTGCAGGATGATTACACTAGTGAGTACAGGATTATTACATCAGTGAGTACAGGATTATTACATCAGTGAGTGCAGGATGATTACATCAGTGAGTGCAGGATGATTACATCAGTGAGTGCAGGATGATTACACTAGTGAGTGCAGGATTATTACATCAGTGAGTACAGGATTATTACATCAGTGAGTGCAGGATTATTACATCAGTGAGTGCAGGATGATTACATCAGTGAGTGCAGGATGATTACATCAGTGAGTGCAGGATGATTACATCAGTGAGTGCAGGATGATTACACTAGTGAGTGCAGGATGATTACATCAGTGAGTGCAGGATGATTACATCAGTGAGTGCAGGATGATTACACTAGTGAGTGCAGGATGATTACATCAGTGAGTTCAGGATGATTACATCAGTGAGTGCAGGATGATTACATCAGTGAGTGCAGGATGATTACATCAGTGAGTGCAGTATGATTACATCAGTGAGTGCAGGATAATTACATCAGTGAGTGCAGGATGATTACACTAGTGAGTGCAGTATGATTACATCAGTGGGTGCAGGATGATTACACTAGTGAGTGCAGGATGATTACATCAGTGAGTACAGAATTATTACATCAGTGAGTGCATGATTATTACATCAGTGAGTACAGGATTATTACATCAGTGAGTGCAGGATGATTACACTAGTGAGTGCAGGATGATTACATCAGTGAGTACAGGATTATTACATCAGTGAGTGCAGGATGATTACATCAGTGAGTGCAGGATGATTACATCAGTGAGTGCAGGATGATTACACTAGTGAGTGCAGGATTATTACATCAGTGAGTACAGGATTATTACATCAGTGAGTGCAGGATGATTACATCAGTGAGTACAGGATAATTACATCAGTGAGTGCAGGATGATTACACTAGTGAGTGCAGGATGATTACATCAGTGAGTACAGGATTATTACATCAGTGAGTGCAGGATGATTACATCAGTGAGTGCAGGATGATTACATCAGTGAGTACAGGATAATTACATCAGTGAGTGCAGGATGATTACACTAGTGAGTGCAGGATGATTACATCAGTGAGTACAGGATTATTACATCAGTGAGTGCAGGATGATTACATCAGTGAGTGCAGGATGATTACATCAGTGAGTGCAGGATGATTACACTAGTGAGTGCAGGATGATTACATCAGTGAGTGCAGGATGATTACATCAGTGAGTGCAGGATGATTACACTAGTGAGTGCAGGATGATTACATCAGTGAGTTCAGGATGATTACATCAGTGAGTGCAGGATGATTACATCAGTGAGTGCAGTATGATTACATCAGTGAGTGCAGGATAATTACATCAGTGAGTGCAGGATGATTACACTAGTGAGTGCAGTATGATTACATCAGTGGGTGCAGGATGATTAGACTAGTGAGTGCAGGATAATTACATCAGTGAGTGCAGGATGATTACACTAGTGAGTGCAGGATGATTACATCAGTGAGTACAGGATTATTACATCAGTGAGTGCAGGATGATTACACTAGTGAGTGCAGGATGATTACATCAGTGAGTACAGGATTATTACATCAGTGAGTGCATGATTATTACATCAGTGAGTACAGGATTATTACATCAGTGAGTGCAGGATTATTACATCAGTGAGTGCAGGATGATTACATCAGTGAGTACAGGATTATTACATCAGTGAGTGCATGATTATTACATCAGTGAGTACAGGATTATTACATCAGTGAGTGCAGGATTATTACATCAGTGAGTGCAGGATGATTACATCAGTGAGTACAGGATTATTACATCAGTGAGTGCAGGATGATTACATCAGTGAGTACAGGATGATTACATCAGTGACTGCAGGATGATTACATCAGTGAGTGCAGGATGATTACATCAGTGAGTACAGGATGATTACATCAGTGAGTTCAGGATGATTACATCAGTGAGTGCAGGATGATTACATCAGTGAGTGCAGGATGATTACATCAGTGAGTGCAGTATGATTACATCAGTGAGTGCAGGATAATTACATCAGTGAGTGCAGGATGATTACATCAGTGAGTACAGGATTATTACATCAGTGAGTGCATGATTATTACATCAGTGAGTGCAGGATGATTACATCAGTGAGTACAGGATTATTACATCAGTGAGTGCATGATTATTACATCAGTGAGTACAGGATTATTACATCAGTGAGTGCAGGATTATTACATCAGTGAGTGCAGGATGATTACATCAGTGAGTACAGGATTATTACATCAGTGAGTGCAGGATGATTACATCAGTGAGTACAGGATGATTACATCAGTGACTGCAGGATGATTACATCAGTGAGTGCAGGATGATTACATCAGTGAGTACAGGATGATTACATCAGTGAGTTCAGGATGATTACATCAGTGAGTGCAGGATGATTACATCAGTGAGTGCAGGATGATTACATCAGTGAGTGCAGTATGATTACATCAGTGAGTGCAGGATAATTACATCAGTGAGTGCAGGATGATTACACTAGTGAGTGCAGGATGATTACATCAGTGAGTACAGGATTATTACATCAGTGAGTGCGCGATTATTACATCAGTGAGTACAGGATTATTACATCAGTGAGTGCAGGATGATTACACTAGTGAGTGCAGGATGATTACATCAGTGAGTACAGGATTATTACATCAGTGAGTGCAGGATGATTACATCAGTGAGTGCAGGATGATTACATCAGTGAGTGCAGGATGATTACACTAGTGAGTGCAGGATTATTACATCAGTGAGTACAGGATTATTACATCAGTGAGTGCAGGATGATTACATCAGTGAGTACAGGATAATTACATCAGTGAGTGCAGGATGATTACACTAGTGAGTGCAGGATGATTACATCAGTGAGTACAGGATTATTACATCAGTGAGTGCAGGATGATTACATCAGTGAGTGCAGGATGATTACATCAGTGAGTACAGGATAATTACATCAGTGAGTGCAGGATGATTACACTAGTGAGTGCAGGATGATTACATCAGTGAGTACAGGATTATTACATCAGTGAGTGCAGGATGATTACATCAGTGAGTGCAGGATGATTACATCAGTGAGTGCAGGATGATTACACTAGTGAGTGCAGGATTATTACATCAGTGAGTACAGGATTATTACATCAGTGAGTGCAGGATTATTACATCAGTGAGTGCAGGATGATTACATCAGTGAGTGCAGGATAATTACATCAGTGAGTGCAGGATGATTACATCAGTGAGTGCAGGATGATTACACTAGTGAGTGCAGGATGATTACATCAGTGAGTGCAGGATGATTACATCAGTGAGTGCAGGATGATTACACTAGTGAGTGCAGGATGATTACATCAGTGAGTTCAGGATGATTACATCAGTGAGTGCAGGATGATTACATCAGTGAGTGCAGTATGATTACATCAGTGAGTGCAGGATAATTACATCAGTGAGTGCAGGATGATTACACTAGTGAGTGCAGTATGATTACATCAGTGGGTGCAGGATGATTACACTAGTGAGTGCAGGATGATTACATCAGTGAGTACAGGATTATTACATCAGTGAGTGCATGATTATTACATCAGTGAGTACAGGATTATTACATCAGTGAGTGCAGGATTATTACATCAGTGAGTGCAGGATGATTACATCAGTGAGTACAGGATTATTACATCAGTGAGTGCATGATTATTACATCAGTGAGTACAGGATTATTACATCAGTGAGTGCAGGATTATTACATCAGTGAGTACAGGATAATTACATCAGTGAGTGCAGGATGATTACACTAGTGAGTGCAGGATGATTACATCAGTGAGTACAGGATTATTACATCAGTGAGTGCAGGATGATTACATCAGTGAGTGCAGGATGATTACATCAGTGAGTGCAGGATGATTACACTAGTGAGTGCAGGATGATTACATCAGTGAGTACAGGATTATTACATCAGTGAGTGCAGGATGATTACATCAGTGAGTACAGGATGATTACATCAGTGACTACAGGATTATTACATCAGTGAGTGCAGGATGATTACATCAGTGAGTACAGGATTATTACATCAGTGAGTGCAGGATGATTACATCAGTGAGTGCAGGATGATTACATCAGTGAGTACAGGATTATTACATCAGTGAGTACAGGATGATTACATCAGTGAGTGCAGGATGATTACATCAGTGACTACAGGATTATTACATCAGTGAGTGCAGTATGATTACATCAGTGAGTGCAGGATGATTACACTAGTGAGTGCAGGATGATTACATCAGTGAGTACAGGATTATTACATCAGTGAGTGCAGGATGATTACATCAGTGAGTTCAGGATGATTACATCAGTGAGTGCAGGATGATTACATCAGTGAGTGCAGTATGATTACATCAGTGAGTGCAGGATGATTACACTAGTGAGTGCAGGATGATTACATCAGTGAGTACAGGATTATTACATCAGTGAGTGCAGGATGATTACATCAGTGAGTTCAGGATGATTACATCAGTGGGAGTAGGATTATTACATCAGTGAGTGCAGGATAATTACATCAGTGAGTGCAGGATGATTACACTAGTGAGTGCAGTATGATTACATCAGTGGGTGCAGGATGATTACACTAGTGAGTGCAGGATGATTACATCAGTGAGTACAGGATTATTACATCAGTGAGTGCATGATTATTACATCAGTGAGTGCAGGATGATTACATCAGTGAGTGCAGGATGATTACATCAGTGAGTGCAGGATGATTACACTAGTGAGTGCAGGATGATTACATCAGTGAGTGCAGGATGATTACATCAGTGAGTGCAGGATGATTACATCAGTGAGTGCAGGATGATTACATCAGTGAGTGCAGGATGATTACATCAGTGAGTGCAGGATGATTACATCAGTGAGTGCAGTATGATTACATCAGTGAGTGCAGGATGATTACACTAGTGAGTACAGGATTATTACATCAGTGACTACAGGATGATTACATCAGTGAGTACAGGATTATTACATCAGTGAGTGCAGGATGATTACATCAGTGAGTGCAGGATGATTACATCAGTGAGTGCAGGATGATTACACTAGTGAGTGCAGGATTATTACATCAGTGAGTACAGGATTATTACATCAGTGAGTGCAGGATTATTACATCAGTGAGTGCAGGATGATTACATCAGTGAGTGCAGGATGATTACATCAGTGAGTGCAGGATGATTACACTAGTGAGTGCAGGATGATTACATCAGTGAGTGCAGGATGATTACATCAGTGAGTGCAGGATGATTACACTAGTGAGTGCAGGATGATTACATCAGTGAGTTCAGGATGATTACATCAGTGAGTGCAGGATGATTACATCAGTGAGTGCAGGATGATTACATCAGTGAGTGCAGAATAATTACATCAGTGAGTGCAGGATGATTACACTAGTGAGTGCAGTATGATTTTATCAGTGGGTGCAGGATGATTACACTAGTGAGTGCAGGATGATTACATCAGTGAGTACAGGATTATTACATCAGTGAGTGCATGATTATTACATCAGTGAGTACAGGATTATTACATCAGTGAGTGCAGGATGATTACACTAGTGAGTGCAGGATGATTACATCAGTGAGTACAGGATTATTACATCAGTGAGTGCAGGATGATTACATCAGTGAGTGCAGGATGATTACATCAGTGAGTGCAGGATGATTACACTAGTGAGTGCAGGATTATTACATCAGTGAGTACAGGATTATTACATCAGTGAGTGCAGGATGATTACATCAGTGAGTACAGGATAATTACATCAGTGAGTGCAGGATGATTACACTAGTGAGTGCAGGATGATTACATCAGTGAGTACAGGATTATTACATCAGTGAGTGCAGGATGATTACATCAGTGAGTACAGGATAATTACATAAGTGAGTGCAGGATGATTACACTAGTGAGTGCAGGATGATTACATCAGTGAGTACAGGATTATTACATCAGTGAGTGCAGGATGATTACATCAGTGAGTGCAGGATGATTACATCAGTGAGTGCAGGATGATTACACTAGTGAGTGCAGGATTATTACATCAGTGAGTACAGGATTATTACATCAGTGAGTGCAGGATTATTACATCAGTGAGTGCAGGATGATTACATCAGTGAGTGCAGGATGATTACATCAGTGAGTGCAGGATGATTACATCAGTGAGTGCAGGATGATTACACTAGTGAGTGCAGGATGATTACATCAGTGAGTGCAGGATGATTACATCAGTGAGTGCAGGATGATTACACTAGTGAGTGCAGGATGATTACATCAGTGAGTTCAGGATGATTACATCAGTGAGTGCAGGATGATTACATCAGTGAGTGCAGTTAGATGACATCAGTGAGTGCAGGATAATTACATCAGTGAGTGCAGGATGATTACACTAGTGAGTGCAGTATGATTACATCAGTGGGTGCAGGATGATTACACTAGTGAGTGCAGGATGATTACATCAGTGAGTACAGGATTATTACATCAGTGAGTACAGGATTATTACATCAGTGAGTGCAGGATTATTACATCAGTGAGTGCAGGATGATTACATCAGTGAGTACAGGATTATTACATCAGTGAGTGCAGGATTATTACATCAGTGAGTGCAGGATGATTACATCAGTGAGTACAGGATGATTACATCAGTGAGTGCATGATTATTACATCAGTGAGTGCAGGATGATTACATCAGTGAGTGCAGGATGATTACATCAGTGAGTGCAGGATGATTACACTAGTGAGTGCAGGATGATTACATCAGTGAGTGCAGGATGATTACATCAGTGAGTGCAGGATGATTACATCAGTGAGTGCAGGATGATTACATCAGTGAGTGCAGGATGATTACATCAGTGAGTGCAGGATGATTACATTAGTGAGAGTAGGATTATTACATCAGTGAGTGCAGGATGATTACATCAGTGAGTACAGGATGATTACATCAGTGAGTGCAGGATGATTACATCAGTGACTACAGGATTATTACATCAGTGAGTGCAGGATGATTACATCAGTGAGTGCAGGATTATTACATCAGTGAGTGCAGGATTATTACATCAGTGAGTGCAGGATGATTACATCAGTGAGTACAGGATTAATACATCAGTGAGTGCAGGATTATTACATCAGTGAGTGCAGGATTATTACATCAGTGAGTGCAGGATGATTACATCAGTGAGTGCAGGATGATTACATCAGTGAGTGCAGGATGATTACATCAGTGAGTGCAAGATGATTACATTAGTGAGAGTAGGATTATTACATCAGTGAGAGTAGGATTATTACATCAGTGAGTGCAGGATGATTACATCAGTGAGAGTAGGATTATTACATCAGTGAGTGCAGGATGATTACATCAGTGAGTGCATGATGGTTACACTAGTGACTGCAGGATGATTACATCAGTGAGTGCAGGATTATTACATCAGTGAGAGTAGGATTATTACATCAGTGAGTGCAGGATGATTACATCAGTGAGTGCATGATGGTTACACTAGTGACTGCAGGATGATTACATCAGTGAGTGCAGTATGATTACATCAGTGAGTACAGGATTATTACATCAGTGAGTGCAGGATTATTACATCAGTGAGTGCAGGATGATTACATCAGTGAGTACAGGATTATTACATCAGTGAGAGTAGGATTATTACATCAGTGAGTGCAGGATGATTACATCAGTGAGTGCATGATGGTTACACTAGTGACTGCAGGATGATTACATCAGTGAGTGCAGTATGATTACATCAGTGAGTACAGGATTATTACATCAGTGAGTGCAGGATTATTACATCAGTGAGTGCAGGATGATTACATCAGTGAGTACAGGATTATTACATCAGTGAGTGCAGGATTATTACATCAGTGAGTGCAGGATGATTACATCAGTGAGTACAGGATGATTACATCAGTGACTACAGGATTATTACATCAGTGAGTGCAGGATGATTACATCAGTGAGTACAGGATTATTACATCAGTGAGTGCAGGATTATTACATCAGTGAGTGCAGGATGATTACATCAGTGAGTACAGGATGATTACATCAGTGAGTGCAGGATGATTACATCAGTGACTACAGGATTATTACATCAGTGAGTGCAGTATGATTACATCAGTGAGTGCAGGATGATTACACTAGTGAGTGCAGGATGATTACATCAGTGAGTTCAGGATGATTACATCAGTGAGTTCAGGATGATTACATCAGTGAGTGCAGGATGATTACATCAGTGAGTGCAGTATGATTACATCAGTGAGTGCAGGATAATTACATCAGTGAGTGCAGGATGATTACACTAGTGAGTGCAGTATGATTACATCAGTGGGTGCAGGATGATTACACTAGTGAGTGCAGGATGATTACATCAGTGAGTACAGGATTATTACATCAGTGAGTGCAGGATGATTACATCAGTGAGTGCAGGATGATTACATCAGTGAGTGCAGGATGATTACACTAGTGAGTGCAGGATTATTACATCAGTGAGTACAGGATTATTACATCAGTGAGTGCAGGATTATTACATCAGTGAGTGCAGGATGATTACATCAGTGAGTGCAGGATGATTACATCAGTGAGTGCAGGATGATTACATCAGTGAGTGCAGGATGATTACACTAGTGAGTGCAGGATGATTACATCAGTGAGTGCAGGATGATTACATCAGTGAGTGCAGGATGATTACACTAGTGAGTGCAGGATGATTACATCAGTGAGTTCAGGATGATTACATCAGTGAGTGCAGGATGATTACATCAGTGAGTGCAGTATGATTACATCAGTGAGTGCAGGATAATTACATCAGTGAGTGCAGGATGATTACACTAGTGAGTGCAGTATGATTACATCAGTGGGTGCAGGATGATTACACTAGTGAGTGCAGGATGATTACATCAGTGAGTACAGGATTATTACATCAGTGAGTGCATGATTATTACATCAGTGAGTACAGGATTATTACATCAGTGAGTGCAGGATTATTACATCAGTGAGTGCAGGATTATTACATCAGTGAGTGCATGATTATTACATCAGTGAGTACAGGATTATTACATCAGTGAGTGCAGGATTATTACATCAGTGAGTGCAGGATTATTACATCAGTGAGTGCAGGATAATTACATCAGTGAGTGCAGGATGATTACACTAGTGAGTGCAGTATGATTACATCAGTGGGTGCAGGATGATTACACTAGTGAGTGCAGGATGATTACATCAGTGAGTACAGGATTATTACATAAGTGAGTGCAGGATGATTACATCAGTGAGTGCAGGATGATTACATCAGTGAGTGCAGGATGATTACACTAGTGAGTGCAGGATTATTACATCAGTGAGTACAGGATTATTACATCAGTGAGTGCAGGATTATTACATCAGTGAGTGCAGGATGATTACATCAGTGAGTGCAAGATGATTACATCAGTGAGTGCAGGATGATTACATCAGTGAGTGCAGGATGTTTACACTAGTGAGTGCAGGATGATTACATCAGTGAGTGCAGGATGATTACATCAGTGAGTGCAGGATGATTACACTAGTGAGTGCAGGATGATTACATCAGTGAGTTCAGGATGATTACATCAGTGAGTGCAGGATGATTACATCAGTGAGTGCAGTATGATTACATCAGTGAGTGCAGGATAATTACATCAGTGAGTGCAGGATGATTACACTAGTGAGTGCAGTATGATTACATCAGTGGGTGCAGGATGATTACACTAGTGAGTCCAGGATGATTACATCAGTGAGTACAGGATTATTACATCAGTGAGTGCAGGATTATTACATCAGTGAGTGCAGGATGATTACATCAGTGAGTACAGGATTATTACATCAGTGAGTGCAGGATTATTACATCAGTGAGTGCAGGATGATTACATCAGTGAGTACAGGATGATTACATCAGTGACTACAGGATTATTACATCAGTGAGTGCAGGATGATTACATCAGTGAGTACAGGATTATTACATCAGTGAGTGCAGGATGATTACATCAGTGAGTGCAGGATGATTACATCAGTGAGTACAGGATTATTACATCAGTGAGTGCAGTATGATTACATCAGTGAGTGCAGGATGATTACACTAGTGAGTGCAGGATGATTACATCAGTGAGTACAGGATTAGTACATCAGTGAGTGCAGGATGATTACATCAGTGAGTTCAGGATGATTACATCAGTGAGTGCAGGATGATTACATCAGTGAGTGCAGTATGATTACATCAGTGAGTGCAGGATGATTACACTAGTGAGTGCAGGATGATTACATCAGTGAGTACAGGATTATTACATCAGTGAGTGCAGGATGATTACATCAGTGAGTTCAGGATGATTACATCAGTGAGAGTAGGATTATTACATCAGTGAGTGCAGGATAATTACATCAGTGAGTGCAGGATGATTACACTAGTGAGTGCAGTATGATTACATCAGTGGGTGCAGGATGATTACACTAGTGAGTGCAGGATGATTACATCAGTGAGTACAGGATTATTACATCAGTGAGTGCAGGATTATTACATCAGTGAGTGCAGGATGATTACATCAGTGAGTGCAGGATGATTACATCAGTGAGTGCAGGATGATTACATCAGTGAGTGCAGTATGATTACACTAGTGAGTGCAGGATGATTACATCAGTGAGTGCAGGATGATTACATCAGTGAGTACAGGATTATTACATCAGTGAGTGCAGGATGATTACATCAGTGAGTGCAGGATGATTACATCAGTGAGTGCAGGATGATTACATCAGTGAGTGCAGGATGATTACACTAGTGAGTGCAGGATGATTACATCAGTGAGTGCAGGATGATTACATCAGTGAGTGCAGGATGATTACATCAGTGAGTGCAGGATGATTACACTAGTGAGTGCAGGATGATTACATCAGTGAGTACAGGATTATTACATCAGTGAGTGCAGGATTACTACATCAGTGAGTGCAGGATGATTACATCAGTGAGTGCAGGATGATTACATCAGTGAGTGCAGGATGATTACATCAGTGAGTGCAGGATGATTACACTAGTGAGTGCAGGATGATTACATCAGTGAGTGCAGGATTATTACATCAGTGAGTGCAGGATTACTACATCAGTGAGTGCAGGATGATTACATCAGTGAGTGCAGGATGATTACACTAGTGAGTGCAGGATGATTACATCAGTGAGTGCAGGATGATTACATCAGTGAGTGCAGGATGATTACATCAGCGAGTGCAAGATGATTACATTAGTGAGAGTAGGATTATTACATCAGTGAGTGCAGGATGATTACATCAGTGAGTACAGGATGATTACATCAGTGAGTACAGGATGATTACATCAGTGAGTACAGGATGATTACATCAGTGAGTGCAGGATGATTACATCAGTGAGTACAGGATGATTACATCAGTGACTACAGGATTATTACATCAGTGAGTGCAGGATGATTACATCAGTGAGTACAGGATTATTACATCAGTGAGTGCAGGATGATTACATCAGTGAGTACAGGATTATTACATCAGTGAGTGCAGGATTATTACATCAGTGAGTGCAGGATTATTACATCAGTGAGTGCAGGATGATTACATCAGTGAGTACAGGATGATTACATCAGTGAGTGCAGTATGATTACATCAGTGAGTGCAGGATGATTACATCAGTGAGTGCAGGATGATTACATCAGTGAGTACAGGATTATTACATCAGTGAGTGCAGGACGATTACACTAGTGAGTACAGGATTATTACATCAGTGAGTGCAGGATGATTACACTAGTGAGTACAGGATTATTACATCAGTGAGTGCAGGATGATTACACTAGTGAGTACAGGATTATTACATCAGTGAGTGCAGGATGATTACACTAGTGAGTACAGGATTATTACATCAGTGAGTGCAGGATGATTACACTAGTGAGTACAGGATTATTACATCAGTGAGTGCAGGATGATTACATCAGTGAGTACAGGATGATTACATCAGTGAGTACAGGATTATTACATCAGTGAGTGCAGGATGATTACATCAGTGAGTACAGGATGATTACATCAGTGAGTACAGGATTATTACATCAGTGAGTGCAGGATGATTACATCAGTGAGTACAGGATTATTACATCAGTGAGTGCAGGATGATTACATCAGTGAGTGCAGGATGATTACATCAGTGAGTGCAGGATGATTACATCAGTGAGTGCAGGATGATTACATCAGTGAGTGCAGGATGATTACATCAGTGAGTGCAGGATGATTACATCAGTGAGTGCAGGATGATTACATCAGTGAGTGCAGGATGATTACATCAGTGAGTGCAGGATGATTACATCAGTGAGTGCAGGATGATTACATCAGTGGGTGCAGGATGATTACATCAGTGAGTGCAGGATGATTACATCAGTGAGTGCAGGATGATTACATCAGTGAGTGCAGGATGATTACATCAGTGAGTGCATGATGGTTACACTAGTGACTGCAGGATGATTACATCAGTGAGTGCAGTATGATTACATCAGTGAGTACAGGATTATTACATCAGTGAGTGCAGGATTATTACATCAGTGAGTGCAGGATTATTACATCAGTGAGTGCAGGATGATTACATCAGTGAGTGCAGGATGATTACATCAGTGAGTACAGGATTATTACATCAGTGAGTGCAGGATTATTACATCAGTGAGTGCAGGATGATTACATCAGTGAGTGCAGGATGATTACATCAGTGAGTACAGGATTATTACATCAGTGAGTACAGGATTATTACATCAGTGAGTGCAGGATTATTACATCAGTGAGTGCAGGATGATTACATCAGTGAGTGCAGGATGATTACATCAGTGAGAGTAGGATTATTACATCAGTGAGAGTAGGATTATTACATCAGTGAGTGCAGGATGATTACATCAGTGAGTGCAGGATGATTACATCAGTGAGTACAGGATGATTACATCAGTGAGTGCAGGATTATTACATCAGTGAGTGCAGGATTATTACATCAGTGAGTGCAGGATGATAACATCAGTGACTACAGGATTATTACATCAGTGAGTGCAGGATGATTACATCAGTGAGTACAGGATGATTACATCAGTGAGTGCAGGATGAGTTTACTATTAAGGGCTCGCACGCTTAATTACAAAATAACGGTCATTTGCTAAGAAACTATTTGCAGATGCTGTCTGAAATTTCCAGTAAAATCCCCCATTATTTCTCTTGTTATGGTGACTGTGTCCTCTCAGACAAAAGCTGAAGGTCAGAGAAACTGCAGCAAATCCGCAGCATTACTTCTGCCCACTAGAGGGAGCCTGATGACTCTGCTGGTAAGCGCTGTGATATTTCTTGTGCCTCTGATGTAATAAAACGCATGTAATAGGCAATTATACAAATGCTGATTCATTAACACCCTGACATACCATAATAAATATGCTGGGGGCCCACAGACTAATCCCTAGGCCCGAAGGTATCAGATAGAATTAACAAGGTAACCCCAACACTTTAATGGTTCAAGTGGAAGCTCACTGTGTGAGTATAGAGTTAATACAGTAGGTGCAATATGCTGCAAGCCTATACGTTACACAGGGAATAGCATCCAGCACATTCTATGTATTCCCACCCAGCTTATTGTGTATTGATGCATAGACAGTGCAGTATATAAAGGAAAGGGCAACACTATATTGGAACACAATCAGGTCTAACCTGGAGATCAGCACATCTACTCCCTCCTTCCCCACCATATAGTGTTAGCCTTTATTTATAGCTATGGGACCTATTATCCAGAATAGGGGGTTTTCAGATAAGGGATCTTTCCATAATTTGGATCTCCATATATTAAGGGGGTTATTTATTACAGTCCGAATTTCTGAGATGGAGGATTATTAGATTCAGACTTTTTACAGCCTCAGGGTACAGGTATGGGACCTGTTATCCAGAATGCTCGGGACCTGGGGCTTTCCGGATAATGGATCTTTCCGTAATTTGGGTCTTCATGCCTTACGTCTACTAGAAATTAATTTAAACATTAAATAAACCCAATAAGCTGGTTTTCCTTCCAATAAGGATTAATTATATCTTAGTTGGGATCAAGTTCAAGCTACTGT
The DNA here is from genome assembly GCA_038501925.1 of Xenopus petersii. NCBI lineage: Eukaryota > Metazoa > Chordata > Amphibia > Anura > Pipidae > Xenopus > Xenopus petersii. The sequence continues at coordinate 134,522,201 of CM076683.1, forward strand.
TTTATTATTACAGAAAAAAAGGAAATCATTTTAAAAAATTTTGATTATTTGGATAAAATGGAGTCTATGGGAGACAGCCATTCCGTAATTCGGAGCTTTCTGGATATCAGGTTTCCGGATAAGGGATCCTATACCTGTATAATAAGTCTATAAAAAAAAGTTTTTGTTTTTTTTTTTACTATAAAATCTGAAATTTTAGTGAAAAAAAAATAGAATTTTTCAAGATTTATTATACCCCAAGGCTGCAAAATGTCAGAATCTCCGAAATCTCAGACCTGTCAAGGTTGTATATAAGTCGATGGGAGAGGTCCCTATGCTATTTGGAAGTTTCTGTGGACTGGGCTGGAATTAGCCTAAAAATCCAGCTATTTCGGGCAAAAATCAGGAAAAATTCTGAAAAAGCTTGAAAAAAATCATATAATTAGGGAAAAAACTCGTATAATGCGATTTTTCGTACAATCTTTTCCCCGAACCGATGAATTCATGCTTTTTAAATAATAAATAAGGTCAAATCGTGGATTCTAGTTTGGTCAGACTTTTTTTTATTCAAAATATCAGAAAAATTCATTATAACTAACCCTCTAATTCCGCTTAAAATTTATTTAAACATTAAATAAACCCAATAGGATTGCTTTGCTCCTAATAAAGATTAATGATATCGTCGTTTGGATCAACTACTGTTTCGTTGTTAAATAGAAAAAAGAAATCAATTCTCAAAATCTGAATTATTAGATTACAATGGAGTCTATGGGAAAAGGCCTTGCCGTAATGTAGAGCCTTCTGGATCATGGGTTTCAGGATAAAGTATCCTGTATAAAGTGCTAATATAATTTGCAGTACAGGTATGGGACCTTTTATCCAGAATGCTTGGGATCTGGGGTTTTCTAGTCTACTAAAAAATCATTTAAACATTAAATAACCACAACGGGCCCTGGAGCTTTCTGGATAAGGGATCTTTCTGTAATTTGGGTCTCCATATCTTAAATCTACTAGAAAAACATGTAAACATTAAATAAACCCAATAGGCTGGTTTTGCTTCCAATAAGGATTAATTATATCTTAGTTGGGATCAAGTACAAGTTACTGTTTTATTATTACACAGAAAAAGAAAATCATTTTTTAAAAATTGGATTATTTGGATAAAATGGGAGAAGGCCTTTCTGTAATTTGGATCTTTCAGGATAATGGATCCCATACCTGTACTTTCTAGGGTTATATTTTTGCAACCCACTCCCAATGCTCTAAGGGTTAAATGGAAACTAATGTGTGATTATCGAGTTATTAGTGAGGGCAATACCATATGTATAAAAGGTCTATGAGAATAGCAATGAGTGCAATAAATTGGCCAGCACGGCTAGGAGACAGGATCTCAGTAACTGTTGGGGATGGGTCCCAATCAACTAGCTTATGCCAGGTACAGTGTTTAAAGGAGAACTAAACCCTAAAATTGAATGTGGCTAAAAATGTCCTATTTTATATAGTGAACTTATTGCACGAGGCTAAAGTTTCAGCTTGTCAATAGCAGCAATGATCCAGGACTTCAAACTTGTCACAGGGGGTCACCATCTTGGAAAGTGTCTGTGACACTCACATGCTCAGTGGGCTCTGATTGGCTGTTGAGAAGCTAAGCTTAGGGCTCGTCACTAATTATCCAGCAGAAAATGAGCTTCCCTGGCTGTAATATAAGCTGATGCTACAGGTTTGCTGATTATTACATTCTGATGCTAATTGCACTGGTTTCTGTGCTGCCATGTAGTAATTATGTGTATTAATTACTAATCAGCCTTATATTGTGACATTTCTATTCTATGTGTACTGTATATTGTGAGTGGGTCCCTAAGCTCAGTAAGTGACAGCAGCACAGAACATGTGCAGTGAATCAGCAGAAAAGAAGATGGGGAGCTACTGGGGCATCTTTGGAGACACAGATCTTTACTGCTAAAGGGCTGTGGTTGCCTTGGGCTGGTACAGAAGCACAAAACATCATGTACAACATTTCTACCTACTTCTTTAGTTTAAGTTTTAGTTCTCCTTTAAGGGCATGCTGGCATGAAACCCCAGGCTTCATCACCTGGCAGACACGTAACAACACATTACAAGCACACAGCACATGCCTGTTATCAGCGGCTGCATTCATTGTATTAGTGACGGGGTTCCTGACCCACCAACACAGAGTCCTAAATGAAATGACTGGGTCTGTGGGGCGCACTGTGTATTGTAATCATAACATTTGCACATGAAGAGTGAAAAGTCAGGCAGACACAGGGCTGGCACAGATCAGTAAGCAGCAGATGGAAGACACACACACAGCATATGGCAGGTACAGACTCAACAAGGGAAAGTGGGCAACACATGACACACAAGGAGATGAATGTGTCTGTAACAGGGGCAGCAAAGGGCTCAGAGTTTCTAAGAGAAGCACAAGCAAAAAGTATACACGTTATAGGCAGAAGCACAGCGAATACATGTTACAGGAGAAGGAAAGGTTAAAACTAAGTAAGGTAGGTGTGTGTGTGTGTGTGTGTGTCATACCTATAAGAGTTATAGTACAGCAATAGTGGTATAGTTGCCTATACCTTGGGTATATGCTAAATGCAACCATTTTTCCTACAAATACATCCCACTAATAATTTCACCTACTCCTTAAGCCTGTATCCCCTCCTCCCACGGATATACCCCATTAGATCCCTAACCTTGTGATAAGACCAGTCCCCTCACACTCAGACTAAGAGGCATACACACTGAGCAGCCAGGGTAGCACAACACTGGTGGCCAGGAGCAACTTTCATTACACTGGTTACCAGCATGGTACAGCACTGACAGCTCCCACACAGCAATTCCCTAAACTGGAAGGAAAGCAGATTTACAGAATTTGTTTGCTGCATACTGTGGCAGTACGACAGACCTCTGTTAAAAAGATGTTCCCACTTGCTTTCCAAAGAAACAGCGACTGCTAAACTACCCGATTACGAATTAATGTAAGCAGACTTACGGTGGCCATAGACGATACAATTACGATCTTTCTTGGAAAAGATGTTTCCAAGAAAGATCATTTGTTTCAATACACAGGTGTAGAGCTGAATCGTCCGATAAACAGAGAGAAACAATAGAATTCTTCCTGTATTTGACGATTCAGCACTAATAAAGGCAGATGTTTGGGAGCCTTCAAAGTCACCCGATCAAAATGTTCCAGCCAAGCACGGTCGGCTTGTCTTCCACCAAACACGCAACAAATATTGTGTGAAAATTTGTTTTGTACAATATTATCGGTGCGTCTATGGCCTCCTTTACTCAGATTCCAGATTTGGTTATCCAGACCCTTAAAGGGATTCTGTCATGATTTTTATGATGTCGTTTATATTTCTAAATGACACTGTTTAATTCACTCTACACTATAAAATTTCATTCCTGAACCAACAAGTGTATTTAGTTGTAATATTGGTGTGTAGGTGCATCTCAGGTCATTTTGCCTGGTCATGTGATTTCAGAAAGAGCCAGCACTTTAGGATGGAACTGCTTTCTGGCAGGCTGTTGTTTCTCCTACTCAATGTAACTGAATGTGTCTCAGTGGGACCGAGATTTTACAATTGAGTGCTGTTTTTAAGACCCCCATACACAGGCCAATAAAAGCTGCCGACAGACCAAGTCAGCAGCTTATCGGCCCGTGTGTAGAGCCCCCGACGGGCTTTCCCAATCGATATCTTTCCGAAAGTCAGACAGATGCTGATTGGGCATCTATGCGGTCTCACGATCCGACTGCCCATATCGGATACATTATGATCTGATCGTTGGGCCCTAGGGCCTATGATCGGATCAGCCCGATATTGGCCACTCCAATGTGAGTATATCGGGGAGAGATCCGCTCGTTTGGCAACATCACCAAACGAGCAGATCTCTATGTCTATGGCCACCTTTATATCTACCAGGCAGCTGTTATCATGTGTTAGGGAGCTACTATCTGGTTACCTTCCCATTGTTCTGTTGTTAGGCTACTGGGGAGGGGGGGAGGGAGGGGGTAATATCACTCCAACTTGCAGTACAACAGTAAAGAGAGACTGAAGTTTATCAGAGCACAAATCACATGACTGGGGGCAGCTGGAAAACTGAAAATATGTCTAGCCCCATGTCAGATTTCAAAATTAGATTTAAAAAAAAATCTGTTTCCTCTTTTGAGAAACGGATTTCAGTGCAGAATTCTGCTGGTGCAGAACTAACTGATGTATTTTGAAAAAAAATGTTACTCCAAAAAGGCTTACTCCATGATAGTAACCCTTTAAATCAGCAGGCAGTGTCGGTAATAGGAAGAGCGAAGTACACTAATAAACTGCTTCCCCAGGAAAAGAAAATTCTTCAGGAAACATACAATTAACCTGAACCATGACAAAAGGCCTAGTGTATCAAACTAAATTGCATTTGATTGGCCACAAGGATCCAGGACCTTATACTTGGCACCACTGCTGCACCAGCCATGCCGACCCTTACAGACATGGTTCTACAGCTAGGGTTGCCATAGTTTCTGGAAAAAAAATCCTATATTTTATGTTTTTTTTATAACATTGTCAACAAGCGGCATTATTACCGACCGGGCCGGTAAAATCCTGGCCATGTGGCAACCCTATCTACTGCTAAAGCCACAACATACAACTAGGGTTGCCATTCGGCCGGTATTTTACCGGCCTAGCCGGTAAAACACCTGCCAAGGCCGGGATTACAAATTTACCGGCAATATAGCTGCCGGTAAATTTGTAATACCCTTCAAAGAGAGCCCTCGGCCTGCCCCTAATCCCCTGTAACTTACCTTTTCTCCTCAGTCTATGGTTCTCCGCGATGTACCCCGCCCCTTTTGTTCCGCCCCCCACCAGCCGGTAAAAAATATAAGAAAAGGTGGCAACCCTACATACAACAGTGATCTTGTAGCAGTTCAGCAACAGCTGGAGAGAGCCAGGCTGAAGATCACTATTGTATAGAATGAGTGTGAAACCTGAAATTGCTCCTACCTCCTTCTGATCCAGCTGTAAAGAGGATTTGATCAGGTCTCGCAGGGCAGTGAGCTGTTTCTTTTCCTCATCCTGAGTCTGCTTAATCTGGAAAAAAAAAAAGCATACAGACGCATTTTTTTTCTGATACATCTTTAAATCTCATAAATATATATTTTTTTATTTAGAAGTATCTCCCCACTTCTGATTTGCACAAACATTTAGGCTAGGGCCAGACGATTGCAGATCTCTGAAGGAGGAGAATCTGCTGATCTGATGCTCCCCAATCCATAGGGTGGATTTCGGCAAGGAATGCAAAATGTTGGTGTTGAAATCCACCGCGTTTACAAAAGTTTCAGTGAGTCATGTGACAGAAATGACTAGGGATGCACCGAATCCAGGATTCGGTTCGGGATTCGGCCAGGATTCGGCCTTTTTCAGCAGGATTCGGATTCGGCCGAATCCTTCTGCCCAGCCGAACCGAATCCGAATCCTAATTTGCATATGCAAATTAGGGGCGGGAGGGAAATTGCATGACTTTTTGTCAGAAAACTAGGAAGTAAAAAATGTTTTCCCCTTCCTCCCACTAATTTGCATATGCAAATTAGGGTTCGGATTCGGTTCGGTATTCGGCCGAATCTTTCACGAAGGATTCGGGGGTTCGGCCGAATCCAAAAAAGTGGATTCGGTGCATCCCTAGAAATGACATCAGAACTCACTGTTTATAAGGATATAATTTACAAGATATTCATACACAAAAGCCATAATATCATGTAAATAATAGCCTTATAAACAGTGAGTTCTGATGTCATCAGTTATAAACGGTGAGTTCTGATGTCATTTCTGTCACGACTCACTGAAACTTGTGTATAATAATAAATAAAGTACCCCAGTTGCAAAATATGAGGATATTAGAAGTTACCGAGGAGTTCCATGACCTCAGCCTCCGGCCTCGTGTTTTTATATGATCATGAAACTCCTCGGTAACTTATAATATCCTTATATTTTACAAGAGGGGGTACTTTATTCACTATATAATACACAAAAGCCATGAATATCTTGTAAATGATATCCTTATAAACGGTGAGTTCTGATGTCATCAGTTATAAACAGTGAGTTCTGACGCACTGAAACTTGTGTATTATAATAAATAAAGTACCCTCCAGTTGCAAAATATGAGGATATTAGAAGTTACAGAGGAGTTCCATGACCTGTATAAAAACACTTTGCCTTTGGCCTCGTGTTTTTATATGGTCATGAAACTCCTCGGTAACTTATGATATCCTTATATTTTACAAGAGGGGGGTACTTTATTCACTATATATAAATGGCTTAGTGATGTCATCAGTTATAAATGGAGCTTAATGATGTCATTTGTGTCACATGACTCACTAAAACTTGTGTATTACAATAAATCGGGTAGCCCTTGTTGTAAATTATATCCTTATAAACGGTTAAGTCATGTCATCAGTTATAAATGGAGCTTAGTGATATAATTTTTGTCACATGACTCACTAAAACTTATAATAAATCGAGTAGCCCTTGTATATTATAGCCTTATAAATGGCTTAGTGATGCCATCAGTTATAAATGGAGCTTAGTGATGTCATTTGTGTCACATGACTCACTAAAACTTGTGTATTACAATAAATCGGGTAGACCTTGTTGTAAATTATATCATTATAAACGGCTTAGTGATGTCATCAGTTTTAAATATTTACACACAATGTTGAAGCACATGGTGTGCCCAGTCACACTCAAAGCTACCCCCCCCCTCCTAGTGCAGATATTTCTTTAAGAGGTTACTTAAGGGCAGAAAAGCAAAAACATTTTGGTCGGGGATAACTATCGTATGACTGCTGTCAGGGGCAGAACATGGGCTGATCTGTTCTTTTGTACTTTATTAGATCTGAATGGTTAGTGGCAGGTCGGGATATGGGGAAGTCCGATTGTTTGAGGATTCAAACGATCAGATCTTTGCATCCATGTCCAGCTTAAGTCAGACTGTAGTGTTCTGGCTATTATGTTACACTAGTGATGTGCGGGCCGACCCGATAACAGCAGGTCGGGCGGGTTCGGGTCGACCTTTGCAGTGCTCCTCGCCTCCTCGCCACCTTCAAATGCCAGCATCCGACTTCCGGTTTTATAGTCTCTTTTTGTGACATCATCGGTGGGGCCGGTCAGGTCTATAAAAAGGACCCCCGGAAGCGGGTGCTGGAAACCCTGACCCGCACATCACTACTTTACACATTACATTTTTGGATAACTAACTATATTAGATACATTTTTTATTTTGCACAGTCTATTTACCCAGTTTTTATTTTTACACTGAACTGTTCCTTTAATGTTTACATGATTTTCTAGTAGACTTAAGGTATGAAGATCCAAATTATGGAAAGATCCATTACCCGGAAAACCCCAGGTCCCAAGCATTCCGGATAACAAATCCCATACCTGTATTTAGAAAACGTATTATTTCAGTATGATAAAGCTTATATTGAATTCTCGTTTTTGCGATAGTTCCCCTTTAATGGAAAGCCAATATTGTTCTCTTTTCCGGGCTTTCAAGTACAAGTTAACACTGTGTATTCGGCTAGTTCCTCACGGGTGCTGATATCAGTCTGATGAAATACAGAGGCCAAAAATCATCCCCTACTCAAGTATTAGCCTGCTATTCTGCCCAGAACCATTGTGTGGGCTTGTGTTCAAGCACAAGTATTAGATTTTGGCATGAGAATGCATTTCTTCTGCAAAATCAGCCTTGTGTCCCTGCACAAACCCCACACAATTGTTCTGGGCAGGAGAGGAGGCTAATGCCAATGTAGCAACTGATTTTAGCCCCAGTGTGGCAGTAGCTTTAAGGTGGTGCTATCCCTTTAAATCATGTAAAAAGTGGGGATGTTAAACATGTGTAAGTGGAAAATATAAAGGCAAATAAATAGTGGGCAGTTCATATTCTCAGCTGAGCAATTAAAACGTCAAAAAAACCGCGAAACTCACAAATTCACAACTTCAAACCCCCCATCCGACCGCCGTGGTAAAATGATGCCTCACTTACATTGTACAAATCTGCAGCCAATTTCTCTATGTACTGCTTGAGTTTGTCAGCTGTTTTCAATCCGTCCTGGAAGAAACTAGAGTGCAGTGTTCTTAAATATCAACGTGAATATGAGAGGAGAAACATATGGAAAGTGATGATCTTTTTGTTAATATTGTATAGCGAGAAGCCGTAAAACTATGGCAGCTTAGGTATTCCCCTGTACTAAGCACAATTCAGCAGGAACAGCCCCCTAAGTTTGCTCATAATCTGTACAGAGAGATACCAATTCCAAGAGGGATACATGTACAGTTAATATGAATGAATTTTATTATAACAGCGCCACCCGCTGGTCAGTTTCTGACCATTCTGACCACCAAGTAGTCAAGGAAGTTGTCAGGAGAAAGAGGCTGCTCTGATGTTCTTCTGCTTAGGAAAAAAATAGAAACCTTTCTCAAACCTTTCCTAAGAACATCAGAGCAGCCTCTTTCTCCTGACAACTTCCTTGACTACTTGGTGGTCAGAATGGTCAGAAACTGACCAGCAGGTGGAGCTGTTGTAACAAAATGCATTAATATTAACAGCACATGTATCCCTTAATATCTTGGAATTAAAGAAAAATAAATAATGAATGTACATGGCAAAAGTGCTTAGAATAGCCCCCTCATCAATTCTACATTCACTTATTTTAAAGGTTTACTTATCTTTTAACAAATGAGGCAGCTCTGGGTGTTTTTAGCCTTTTCTCCTCCAATGGCGAAAATCCCAATTTACCCAATGCTTTTGCCAAACATATAAACTTCTTATTGGATCACTTTCTTCCGCCCCAGGACAAGAAGACACTTACTTGCACTGTGCGTGATAGTACTTTATAAGGTTCTGCAGCAGATCCACGCCTTTCTTAGTCTTGATTTCATTAACTTTAATGAGATACTGCCAAAACAAAAGAGAGAGCATTGTTGATAATTACACGTTGCAGGCCGGGTATTCAAGCTGTGCTTTAGCGTTAGGAATCTTCCTTTCTGAGCTGAACAGCTAATTGAATAATCATCCCCCCTGGTTATTATGTTAATAGGAGGTAAAGATCCAGGGCTTCTGTTTTGGGAAAACAATAGGAACAGGCAAGTCAGACACACACATTCTTATATGGATTTGTCATGATTGGGTCTGGTATAGATATAGGGACACAGTAATAAGTCTCGAGGCTCACTGTGAATGCTGGGAGAGGATGTAAATAACAAGTAGTGATTTTTACTTTTTTTTCTATACAAATTCATATGACATTTTGAAATTTTAACAGAGGGATGACCCTTAAGTGAAAAATAGAATTCTCATTAGTAAGTATAACCACAAAGCCACTAAAATGCAGAAATGGGTGGACCTGGGGCAGTCACTTCTCTTTCCTTTCCCCTTTATTTCTCAAAAATAATGAGTTGGCAGTGTGTTTTAGATAGATGTGGCCCTTATAAAGCAGAGTATTAATTGTGCCTATAACACTTTACTTTAAGGATAAGTAAACCTTAAAAATAAGTGAATGTAAAATTGATGAGGGGGCTATTCTAAGAACTTTTGTAAAGAAAGAGGCTGCTCTGATGTTCTGCTTAGGAAAGATTTGAGAATGGTTTCTATTTTTTTTCCTAAGCAGAAGAACATCGGAGCAGCCTCTTTCTTTCTCCTGACAACTTCCTTGACTACTTGCTGGTCAGACTGGTGGGAAACTGACCTGCAGGTGGAGCTGTTGTAACAAAGTTATTTTGTTAGATTTTGTTTGTACTGGAAACAGTTATTTGAGTGAGCTCTAATTCATCTGGTAGGAAAGGAAGCCCCCCCCCCCATAAAATATATTGGATCTAAATGTCAATGAATATCTGACACCCAAAATCTAACAAAATAACTGCCTTTTGCACAAATCCTGCATATAGAGAGACAAGATGTCTGGTGATTTTAACAGAGTGAGCTCTAATTAGGGTTGCCACCCAGCCAGTATTTTACCGGCCTAGCCGGTAAAACACCTGCCAAGGCCGGGGCCGGTATTACAAATTTACCAGCAATGTAGCTGCCGGTAAATTTATAACACCCTTAAAAAGACCCCCTCGGCCCGCCCCCAATCCCCAGTAAACTTACCTTGTCCTTCGTTTCTTGTCCTGGCCGCGCCTAGGCCCGCCCCTTTGCGACAAAGCCCCACCCCCTTTGACGTCACACCATGCCCCTTTTTGTACCCGCCCCCATCAGCCGGAATTGTTTTTTGCAAAAGATGGCAACCCTAGCTCTAATACATCTTCTAGATAAAAGGAGCCCCCTATAAGATATATTTGATCTAACTGTCACTAATTATCTGACTCCCAATGAAGAGAGCATAAAGAGAAACAGATGCTGAGAGAGGAATAGTAAAGATTGGACTGTCAAGGTTGGGGTTGTTTTCTCTGGAAAAAAGGCGCTTGCGAGGGGACATGATTACACTTTACAAGTACATTAGAGGACATTATAGACAAATAGCAGGGGACCTTTTTACCCATAAAGTGGATCACCGTACCAGAGGCCTCCCCTTTAGACTAGAAGAAAAGAACTTTCATTTGAAGCAACGTAGGGGGTTCTTCACAGTCAGGACAGTGAGGTTGTGGAATGCACTGCCGGGTGATGTTGTGATGCTGATTCAGTTAATGACTATAAGAGGGACTTGGATGATTTCTTGGACAGACATAATATCAAAGGCTATTGTGATACTAAGCTCTATAGTTAGTATAGATATGGGTATATAGAATTTATGTGAAAGTAGAGAGGGGTGTGTGTATGGGGCTGGGTTTTCCTTTGGAGGGGTTGGACTTGATAGACTGTCTTTTTTCAACCCAATTTAACTATGTAACTAACAATGTAAAATAAACTTGATTATTTCAGAAACGATGCAGAATACTAAATGATTGTATTGAGAAACTTTCTTATTTCAGTATAATGAAGCTCATATTACATTTTCATTTGCACCATAGTTCCCCAATGCCTTGTACCTCACACATCTGCAGCTGAAACAGTCGCCTCTCCTTCTCCATCTCTTCTGCAATCTCGGCCCCGGTAATCTCTGTGCGGATCATCCCATGTTGTTTGGCATGTTCCCTTTTCTCCTTTTCGATTTTCGTGCTAAATTGAAGAAGAGGCTCTCAGTTTACAAGATTGTCTCTTTCCTTCGCCAGATTTTTAAACATACAAGATAAAAATAACTGGTATTTTATTTCATAAGAGTACATTTTTAGCCATACTAGTCCTTTGACTGGAAAGATCACGTCTGTACACTGCTGCTTTAAATTAAATCTGCACCAAGCAGGAGCATCTTTGTGATTTATTCCCGGCTTCAGTAACTAAACAGATGGCAAATACGTTGCAGATCTGACTCTCTGGGAAACCTGTGTCTCCAGACAATATGCAATGCTGTAGTGAGTATACAGCTATTCTCCAAGGGGAATTAGGTTTAGTCCTTAATTGTTTCCATAAAATGGGAGGAGGGCAAACATACTTACAATTTGGTTTCATAATCCTTCCAAGCTCTGTCAAATGGCTTCTTGAGGTCCTGACCGAGGTAAAATAAGGTAATAATTAACGGCACTGCAAAATAATTTTAAAAAGTATAGAAAATACCATTGTTTGTGTGGCCACTTACCCCTTTTACTCCCTTTAAGTCACCTTTCAAGAGAGAATCCAAGGTGAAGATAACATTGTGGCTTAATCCCTGTAACTGGTTGGAGAAAAATACTTTTAGTATATTCAGTATATTAATCATAATGCAGTTCTACTAACAAGAGCCTCTCATCTCCACTGAACACATACTTCATCTGAGGTGTTCCTCATTTCTAGTTGAATTGCCTTTATTGAACAATATGTAAGAGGACTGAGGATGTTTTATAGCGGAAAATGGTGTAAAATATAGCTCACATACGCAAAACACCATTTTTATCCGTATGCATGAATTAACATTGTGCGTTCTGAGTCCGGACAATTACCCATTGTAAACAATAAAAATAAATTGCATTATGGTTTAGCTAATTATTTAACACCGCCCCAGACCTGTTGTAAACCATTCAATGTCAACGGGACATATTTGTAACAACCTGCCTGGAGTTGAACCAAGGACCTGGTGTTTCTCTGCTGTGCTACAGTATGTGAGCAGACAAGTAAGGCCCTGGTTCACTCCTATTGCTTTCCATGTAATTGCAAGTAAGCTTGGCTTGTTTCACCTGTTCCAAAGCTTATAAGGGTCAGCCCTAGAAAAGCTCAGGGAGAAATGGTATAATGGAAAAAAGGGAAAAAACAAGGATTTTGTAGTGTAGTACTATTTGTATTGTAGTTCCACAACTTCATATGTTTCACCTGTTGTCAGTCTGGCCACAGGTGATCAGTGTTAGCCAATAAGCGGCCTATAAACTCCCTACACTGCACCAACCCATTGGCCAACTTAGCATTATTTCCCAATCGTTCCTGGGTGTGATTTTTGCCTGATTTTCTGTTCCTGACCTTTGCCTGTTTTTGACCTACTGCTGTGTCGCTGCCTGAACCAACCCTTGCCCGTTTGACCACTCTTCTGGATCCTGACTGTACTGTCTGACTGATACTGATCTAGCCTGTTTATCCTGACTACACTCCTGGCTCCTGATCCTGTACTGCACTGTCTGACTGTTATTGATCCGGCCTGTTTACCCTGACTATGCTCCTGGCTCCTGATCCTGTACTGCACTGTCAGGCCGGATCAGTACCAGTCAGTTTATTCCGGCTATGCTCCTGGCTCCTGATCCTGTACTGCACTGCACTGTCTGACTGGTAATGATCCGGCCTGTTTATCCTGTCTACCCTCCTGGCTCCTGATCCTGTACTGTCTGACTGATACTAATCCAGCCTGTTTATCCTAACTACGCTCCTGATTCTGTAGTGAACTGTCTGACTGATACTGATCCAGCCTGTTTATCCTGACTTCACTCCTGGCTCCTGATCCTGTACTGCACTGTCTGACTGGTACTGATCCGGCCTGTTTATCCTGACTATGCTCCTGATTCTGTACTGCAGTGTCTGGTTGGTACTGATCCAGCCTGTTGATCCTAACTACACTCCTGGCTCCTGATTCTGTACTGCATTGTCTGACTGGTACTGATCCAGCCTGTTTATCCTGACTACGCTCCTGATCCTGGCTCCGGATTCTGTGCTGCACTCTCTAGTTGGTACTGATCCTGCCTGTTTATACCGACTACACTCCTGGCTCCTGATTCTGTACTGCGCTGTCTGGTTGGTACTGTCCTAGCCTGTTCCAAGACAACCCTCTCTTTTCCCCATCTGGGCATGGTTTTATGCATTGCACTGTGGTGTGGTGTGTTTCGTGTGATATAAAGCCAATTACACTGCTTTAGAAATATACCCCATAGGCCTAGGAAATATGGGCTGCAATATGGGCACATTGACACCAAAACGGTTACCCTCTTGCACCCGTTCTAATCTGCAGTCACCTCCCATGGGAAATGCAGTGCCAATAAACATTATTTCTACTGGACATCAGATTCAGTCCGCCTTCTCGATGACCATGTTGCCCTTCATGTGCCCTGTCATACTCTGGGCAGGCTGCAAAATGTGGCCGAGTTGCACTGGATGTTATATGGAAAACTGGTGAAAAAATAATGTGGCCATAATCTGACCATAATATGACATGACAAAGGAATGGGAATATCACTATGGAGCCATAATCTGTTGCTCCCTCTGGGGAGAGAAATTTAGCTACACTCTGCTAATGAAACTAATATTTTAGCCACACAAGGGATAGCAGAGGAACTAGTGCCTCCTTTTTTTCTTTTCTGTGTGCACAAACAACTTCTTGGGAATAAGCAACAAGAAACAATTAACTGTTAATATTAGAAGTGAAAAGGCAGAGGGTGATTCCCTACAGATTCGCAAGCCATTTGTTGAAAGGGAACATTACTAATTGGATGATGGTGCAATTTTATGAAGATAATGACAATTCTAAGAAGCAAAAGAAATGCAGCTGTACCATAGAGAAAGACAACAATGGGCAGAGAGAATTAGGAATTGAATGGAAAATGAGAAAAAAGCAAGAACTAGAGAAAAGACAAGAGACAAAAGAATATTAAACAAAGGAGAGAGAAAATATCAAAACAAGACAGAGAAAAAGAAATGAAGGTCACAGAACAGCGTTTAATAGTAGACCTAATAATTAGCCAAACAGAAAATCCTACACAACCAAAAGATCCAGTTTTGAACCTTGGGATTCAGTTGGAACTATGACTTCATATATCTGAGGTAGGAATGCACCAAATCCACTATTTTGGATTCTGCCGAACCCTGAATCCTTCGGGGGAAAGATTCAGCCGAATACCCAACTGAATCCAAATTTGCATATGCAAATTAGGGGTGGGAAGGGGGAACATTTTTTACTTCCATGTTTTGTGACAAAAAGTCACACAATTTCCCTCCCCGACCCTAATTTGCATATGCAAATTAGGATTCGGTTAGGCCGAATCCTGCTGAAGAAAAAGGCAGAAGCCTAGCCGAATCCCGAACCGAATCCTGGATTCGGTGCGTCCCTAATCTTAGGTGATGTGCTTAAACTAGAATTTACTTTAATTTCAAATTAAATAATGAAAACTAAAACCAATCTACCAAAGTACCTAAGAAAATGAAGGGCCTTCGTTTGCCTGCAGGAGAGCTTTCTGTATGGCTGTCCTACAAGTCCTGTGTGTACTGGGATATTAGGCTATACCAGGAGAAGGAAAGCTACCAAAGCAGTTTATTGTCAATAGATTAGCCACAATAGTGCAAGCTATAACACTATATTAATTCTGCAGGATGCTTTACTATACCTGAGTAAACAGCTCTAGACACTGGGGCTCATTTACCAACACTGGGCAAAATTGCCCATGGCAGTTACCTATAGCAACCAATCAGTGATTCGCTTTTTAAAGACAGCTGCAAGTAGAACAATGAATGCAGCAATTTGATTTGTTGCCATGGTTTACTACCCATAGGAAAATTTGCACAATGTTGATAAATGACCCCCACTGTCTCCATTTCTTTAGGATAAAGCTGCCATATTAAAAGAAAATTATACCCCCCAAATGAACACTTAAGCAACAGATAGTTTACATTATATTACGTGGCATATTAAAGAATCTTACCAAACTGGAGTATATATTTAAGTAAATATTGCCCTTTTACATCTCGTCTTGAACCACCATTTCGTGATGGTCTGTGTGCTGCCTCAGAGATTACCTGACCAGAAATACTGCAGCTCTAACTGTAACAGGAAGAGATCACCTGACCAGAAATACTGCAGCTGTAACTGTAACAGGAAGAGATCCTGACCAGAAATACTGCAGCTCTAACTGTAACAGGAAGAGATCACCTGACCAGAAATACTGCAGCTCTAACTGTAACAGGAAGAGATCACCTGACCAGAAATACTCCAGCTCTAACTGTAACAGGAAGAGATCACCTGACCAGAAATACTGCAGCTCTAACTGTAAACAGGAATAGATCACCTGACCAGAAATACTGCAGCTCTAACTGTAACAGGAAGAGATCACCTGACCAGAAATACTGCAGCTCTAACTGTAACAGGAAGAAGTGTTGAAGCAAGAGACAGAAATCTGTCTGTTAATTGGCTCGTGCGACCTAACAAGTATGGTTTGTAGGTGTGTTTGTGTGCATCGTACGATCCCAGGGGGCAGCCCTTATTTTTTAAAATGGCAATTTTCTATTTGTGATTACCCAATGGCACATACTACTAAAAAAGTATATTATTATGAAAATAGTTTATTTAAATGAAACAGGCTTTTACACATGAGCTGATTTATGCAATATCTTTTTATTGAAACCTACATTGTTTGGGGGGTATAGTTTTCCTTTAACTTGGTGTGACATCACTTCCTGCCCGAGTCTCTCCCTGCTCACTCATAGCTCTAAGCTCAGATTACAGCAGGGGGGTAGGAGAGAGGGGGAAAAGGGAGAGAGGAGCAAACTGAGCATGCTCAACCCAAGCCCTGGAGGTTTAAGCTGAAAACAGGAAGTCTGATACAGAAGCCCATGAGTACACAATAGAAGGAAAGAAATGTGATGTTTCTTTTGACAGAGGACTCAGAGCAGCATTACTTTGAGGACTCAGAGCAGCATTACTTTGGTGTTTTTATATAGACCTTTCTGATAAAGCTTACTTAGTTTTAGACTTTCCTTCTCCTTTAAGAGTAAAAGCAATCAGTACTTTGAAGAATGAAGGAACCAGAAATCTATGATCTAGAACTTGAGATCTAGATCAGGAGGCTAAGGAAAACCATTTAACTTGATCCCGGTCTTCAAGAAGCTATTGCTGAATTTGTTTGGCTGTGTGCATGCAGGGCATTATTATCTTAAGATTTGGGAACACGAATGAGCAGTGTTTGCACCTCAGGGTGCCTTATATCCCTTGCACATTTAACAACTGTAATAAGAAATCGTTGAACCCAATGACTACAGCATGATGGCTGCCCATAGGATTTGGCCAGCTTGTTTAGCAGTTGGCATTGGATATAGGGTTTTGAAGACATCATAGCTTATGTTTTCTGTTGAAATGATGCTTGCTTGTATCGCTGACCATCCATAAGGAAGACGCTGGGTAATATCAAGTCTGCTTTATTATATCATACAGTGTGAAAGCATAATAACAGTGGGTGTGCAGTAATGATAACCTACGTGTTTCGTACTTGTGTAGTGGAAACTTCCTCAGGGTTACGTGAACATCATGTGTCATAGTGTTTAAATAGGGTCACACTTTCAATGTAAGTGAATAAACATGGTTAATTTCTACAAGGGATATTTTTTTTAATATTATTTTTCATAAATTAATATTTTGTTATAATACCTTCAGTTTCTCATTAATCAGCGCTATTATTATATTTGTTATGTGATCAGTAGATCACACTAAAATATAGTAGGAGACTTCGCTAGTATTTTGGGGTTATTATTTGCACTTATCACTAAAATTAAGTTGTTTTATCTTAGTCTGCTATTTTATTATAGCCAACCACAGACAAAATATATATGTTACAAAATATAAGCAATAACGTTATAAGAATCCACAACAGATACTGGCTACATGGCACTTACCAGGTTTTTAAGTAGAGTTGACAGTTCTTTCGTGAGAGTGGTAAATTTCACAAAGGCGGTGCCCAAATCTGCATTATCACGACTTAGAAAATTACTTCCAAATTTATCTAAGGCTTGTGCATAGTTTTCTTCATTTTGAACATGATCTTGAAATCAAAACATAAATATATTTCATATTAAAGCAATGTCCGTGTTGGCAAATGAAAAATGAGAATGGCTTCAAACAAAAACTGTGCCTGACTTTAAGTCAAGTAGATGGTACTAGACAGTAGCAAACATTTGCAACTAATGACTAGGGTTACCCCTATGAAGATGGAACTAATTGTACGATGTTGACTGTACTGTACAGGTATGGGTTCCGTTATCCTGAACGTTCTGAATTACGGAAAGGCTCGTCTCCCATAGACTGCATTTTATCCAAATAAGCCAGGTTTTAAAAAATGATTTCTGTTTTCTCTGTAATAATAAAACAGTATGTACCTTGTACTTGATCCAAACTAAGATATAATTAATCCTTTATTTCATGCTTACATATGATTTTGGAGTAGACTAAAGGTATGAAGATCCAAATTACAGAAAAATCCATTATCCAGAAAGCCCCAGGTCCCAAACATTCTGGCTAATAGGTCCCATACTTGTACCAACAAACTTCAGCTAGCCTGTTTATTTAATGACATCATGTAGACCTGCACATGATGCGATGGCATTGGCTGGGTAAAGATGTTAACAGATGAAAACTGTGAGACTATGTGCTGTATAAATTTCCACTGAAATTTTACATCTTTTGGGCTCATAGATCAACTTTTGTGGAATCATGAATGGGGAATCCAATATCAAGAGACAGATGCTTCTTTTGTAAAGCAGTAATCAAGCAGGCAAAAATAGAAAATGGGGAACAGATTGCTTCACTTGCAAAGACTAATCACAACATTTTTAAAGGTATATCTGTAGTAAAAAGATGAATAGTGAGAGTGCAGCTTTATTAAATAAAAAGAAAGATATTTGGGTTACAGGGAACTCAGAAAAAGCAAATGGGCTTAAAGTGTTGTATCCCCTGATGTAGAGTCCTGCAGCGGGTCGGGTACCCGCGAGTTACCCGCAAAAACCTGCGGATTGCAGGTAGACGTTTCAGGAGCGGGTATAGACGCAGGTCAGCGGTTCTCCAGGTTTGCGGGTCGGGGGTCTTCTCAATAGCCAATTTTACTCCTTTTTTTCTGATCAGGCCTACTGCCAATGATGTCACTTCCGGTTTACAATGACAGCACTTCCTGTTTTACTCCTTTTTTCCCGATCACACCTACTGTTAATGATGTCACGTCCAGTTTACAATAACAGCACTTCCTGTTTTACTCCTTTTTTCCCTGATCACGGCTACTTCTAATGATGCCACTTCCGGTTTACAATGACAGTACATCCTGTTTTACTTCTTTTTTTTCTGATCACACCTACTTCTAATGATGTCACTTCCAGTTTACAATGGCAGCACTTCCTGTTTTACTACATTTTTTCTGATCATGGCTACTTCTAATGATGTCACTTCCGGTTTGCAACGACAGCACGTCCTGTTTCTTGATGGTCAGCCGGTTGCGTATAAGGTACTTGCGGGTTGGGTAGCGGGTAAGTATGCGGGTCGCGGGTCCAGGACTTTACCCTTATGTACACAGCAACAGGAGTCACAGCAACAGGACCCACTTTGTAAATGTATACATAGCTCAGTTCAAAAAAGTTATCATTGGCAGACACATACTTTCAGCATCTGACTGTGTTCAGTCTACTTTTTTAATTATTGGAGGGACAAATATTTTTTGTGCAACATTTGTCCACTGCGTGGGTAGGTTAGAACTGACTTATACAGCTTGCTTGTTCTGAAATGCTCAATCCATGCTGCATCAACTTGGGAAAATGTGAAATATGTCATGGTCTGAGGGCATATGAAAACATTCTTTGTGCTCCACAGTTTATTGTGTGTGTTGGTCTTACTTATCAACTGCATTATCTTTTCAAGAAAGGAGCACCAGACTGGGGGAAAAAAATTAAATTATCTTAGGTGATGCCTAATATATTGGCTCCCCATAGTGAATGGGGCTTTCCTTGTCCTTAAAGAAAACAGCCTGTTTATTAATATTTCATAAATAACTTTAAAACCAATAAAAACTGCAAACCGCTGCTTAGAAATGACATGTTCTTTTATTATACATAATGTTACTTGTGGGTTTAAAATCCTTTTAAGCATGACGGGGCATGAAATGTAAAGCTCTGATGGGTGGGTGGGTGAACAGACCTTTGCTATGAGCGCACCTTAGCTATAAAATCTAGCGTTGGCAACTGAACAAGAAAAGATTTATTGACCTGGAAAGAATTCAAAAACCGGTAAGAACATGAATTGAAGGAAAATGCTGTTTCATTTCAGAGGATGAGAAAAAGCATAACTAAACCCAACTAATAATATAATAAGAAAAAATTATTTCTATTTCAGATGTAATAAAGGGAGAGAGAACTTCTTATGCTAATTGGCTATGTTTTACCCACAATTCACCATGCCCCAATTGGAGCCTATAGCAAGCACTCACTGTACTACAATACTTTGCACTCCGAAAATCCCGCCAAAATTCCCGAATACTTTATGAAAGATTCAGCCGGATACTGAACCAAACCTGAACACTAATTTGCATATGCAAATGAGGGCAATGAAGGGTTTAAAATGTTTTAGCTTCCTTATCCGTTTGACAAAAAGTCATGTGATTTTTAGGATTCAGTTTGGCACTTCTGAAATCTGAATCCGTCTCAAAAAGGCCGAATCTCAGATTGAGTGCAACCCCACATTACAGCAGCAACCAGATTGAGGGACGCAAGGAGCTGGTGTAAGGCAGCGGTGTTATGCATCCCTTGATCTCGTTGTAACTTAAAAGGACCAGTAAAAGCAAAAATGTTCTAAAAATAATTTGTTAGTATGCTACGAAAAAAGACGCCAACACATATTAAACGTTAAAATCGCGAAATCTTTATTAAGAAATAACTTACCGAAACTCCGCTTGCGTTCCTCTTCAGAAAAGGCAACAGGGCGACAATTCATCATGCTCCCTGGCTATCTCCTATAAGGAAGGCAGGGAGGAGAAATGGAGCGCCAAGCGATGGATTGCCGATTGCATTTTCTGAAGAGGAGCGCAAGCCGAGTTTCAGTAAGTTATTTCTTAATAAAGACTTAGCAACTTTGAAGTTTAATATGTGTTTGGTATCTTTTTTTCGTAGCATACTAACGAATTTTTTACAAAATGTTTTGCTGTTACTGGTCCTTTAATGGTGCATCTGATGCAGAAAGCCGAGCGTGCTTTAACATATTCTAGAACTGAAGAGTTTTTCTAAAGAAGTAGACACTGCATATAATGAATAAATATGAGCTTTATGTTGTTCAAGTGATTCTGACATGATTTTTATGATGTTGTTTTTATATCTAAATGACACTGTTTACACTGCAAATAATTGACTCTACAATATAAAATGTCATTCCTGAACCAACAAGTGTATTTAGTTGTAATATTGGTGTGTAGGTGCATCTCAGGTCATTTTACCTGGTCATGTGCTTTCAGAAAGAGCCAGCACTTTAGGATGGAACTGCTTTCTGGCAGGCTGTTGTTTCTCCTACTCAATGTAACTGAATGTGTCTCAGTGGGACCTGGATTTTACTATTGAGTGCTGTTCTTAGATCTACCAGGCAGCTGTTATCTTGTGTTAGGGAGCTGCTATCTGGTTACCTTCCCATTGTTCTGTTGTTAGGCGGCTGGGGGGAAAGGGAGGGGGTGATATTACTCTGTACAGCAGTAAAGTGACTGAAGTTTATCAGACAACAAGTCACATGACTGGGGGCAGCTGGAAAACTGACAATATGTCTAGCCCCATGTCAAATTTAAAAATTAAATATAAAAAAATCTGTTTGCTCTTTTGAGAAATGGATTTGAGTGCAGAATTCTGCTGTAGCAGCATTATTAACTGATGCAGTTTTTTCCATGACAGTATCCCCTTAATGCTTATGAATATCAGCTGGCTAATACACATTTTGTTTTGAATGCCATTGATGCAATATATATTTTGCCTTACCATGTTTCGGCCCACCCCAGGGTCGGACTAGGGGGCTCGGGGCCTACCGGGGCTGCTACTTCAGGGCCCCCAAACCCCTCCTTGGGCCCCCCGCCTAAGAACTGAAGACATATCAGGCCCCACCATGCCGCAATCCCCCCTCCAGCACCCGCCACACACCTACTTTTTTTTTTTTTGCTGGCAGCAACAACCGGGCACCTCTAATAGTGGGTCTGTGCAGGTGGGGCCCACTGGGGTTTTTTTCCGGTGTCCCGCCGGTCCTGTCCGACCCTGGTCCACTCCCACACTTTCCCCACCCGCCGACCCCCCAAAAAACTTGAATTATAGGGGAGTCTTGTCACAGTGGCCTGATTTATTTATCGGAACACAATGGGTGTACCCCTGCCCGGTCCTTTATATTCAGAATAATTAAAGCACTTCCCAATAAGCTCAGCAAATGAAAGAAACCATTTATATTAATACTGGAGAAAAGCTTAAGAGTGCCCCTGCAATAAGCAATTACCTTTAGCTATAGATCCCATTCATTAATTGAACGAGGTACACGCTCACATTTATAATAATATCATCTGAATGCCGCAAGTTACATTCCCAAGGCCTCAATCCAAACATTCAATCTTGCGATTACACTGATTTGCTTGTCGTATACGTGTTGCGAAGTTTAAAGTGTGTTCTCGCAGCATATGGCCTTAATCTATTATTTAACAAATGTCTTGGCACCCGTGCAAGGCCTATGTGCCAGAGAGAGAGAGATTGTATTTTTTATTCTGATGAATAATTACAATGTTGAGGAGCTATTTATACAATACAAAGCTGCATGGATATTGCAATCAACTTTGCATTGTCCTTCTGCAACACTCTGGGGGGGGGGGAAGGCCCCCTTGAATGTATCTTCCATCGCTTTGCACATTAATTATCTATGCGCCTAGATTTAAAAGACAATGGGCAAGGTTGTTATTACACTGGGTAACAGTTTCACATTTTTTTTTTTTCTGCCAATCCGAATGCTGCTGAAAAAGGCCAAATCCCAAACCGAATCCTGGATTCGGTGCATCCGTAATATAAATATAAATAATTTAAAAAAAAGGAAGCCTATGAACTCAGATATAATGACCAAAATGTCAGAGAAACTGTTAGAAATCTTGGGAAGATTTATTGGAACATTACTTGCATGTCACAGGCGCAGGAGCGTCCTTGTCTTAGTCAGAAAGAAATGCAGTGCAGCATCTTTATTGTTTTCAGAAGTCTTTTCTAATACGTATAATGTCCCTGTCAGACAGAAGAAATCAAAGCCGGCTTTCCCTGCTTGAGATCTACATGGTTCTGCAAACTCAGATACTTCCCCCTCTGGGAACATGATATATTCTCATTACAGATGAACCAAACACTGATAGAAATAATGAGGCACTTGTCATTGTCACCGGGAGTCGAGCGAGCAAGTTGTGCGTCATCTACAGGTTACACAGCCACCATATAGGAATGAAAGCAGGTACATGACATGCTCAGGCTACTGATCAACCCTTAAAGGAGAACTAAACACTAAAAATGAATGTGGCTAAAAATGGCATATTTTATATAGTGAACTTATTGCACGAGACTGAAGTTTCAGCTTGTCAATAGCAGCAATGATCCAGGACTTCAAACTTGTCACAGGGGGTCACCATCTTGGAAAGTGTCTGTGACACTCACATGCTCAGTGGGCTCTGATTGGCTGTTGAGAATCTAAGCTTAGGGCTCGTCACTAATTATCCAGCAGAAAATGAGCTTCCCCTGTAATATAAGCTGATGCTACAGGTTTGCTGATTATTAAAGGGGAAGTAAAGTCTAAAACAGAATGAGGCTAGAAATGCTGTATTTTATACTAAACATAAACATGAACTTACTGCACCACAAGCCTAATCAAACAAATGATTTATGCTTTCAAAGTTGGCCACAGGGGGTCACCATCTTGTAACTTTGTTATACATCTTTGCAAGACCAAGACTGTGCACATGCTCAATGTGGTCTGGGCTGCTTAGGGAACGTCATAAATTATCAAAACAGCACAAGTCAAATAATATCTGCCAGAAGCTGATACAGCAAGACTGATTAATAATCAGAATATACAGACTGCACTGGGTCCTGTGTTGTCATGTAATCTAATGTGGATTTTATAGTTTTTGTATTGTTTAATATAAACTTTCTCCAACTCTGCAGAACCAGTGGCTGCAGCAAAATAATCCTCCAAATAGAATCCCAGTTTATCTGTTTAAATCAAGCTCCATGATCTTTGTCCCTGCAGCTGGAGTTGGAAACAGTAAAGGGGATGTAAAGGCAAAAAATAAAATCTAATACAAATCTCTAAACAGTAGCCAACTGATCTACAGGGAAACAAACAAAGCTGCTTGAGTTCTGCATGGCTGGGAAGTAAGGCGGGGGCTCCCCCTGCTGTTCATAAGTATGATTGTTTCCCTGCAGAGCAGTTAGGGACCGTCTGACAATTCCTATCCACAGCAGTAAATGAAGGTAAAATATCACTGCATACAGTCAGGTTTCTTATAAAAACGGTACATATTTTTAAATTGAAGTACAGGTATAGGATCCCTTATCCGGAAACCCGATATCCAGAAAGCTCTGAATTACGGAATGGCTGTCTTCCATAGACTCCATTTTATCCAAATAATCCAAATTTTTAAAAATGATTTCTTTTTTCTCTGTAATAATAAAACAGTAACTTGTACTTGATCCCAACTAAGATATAATTAATCCTTATTGGAAGCAAAACCAGCCTATTGGGTTTATTTAATTTTTAAATAAATTTCTAGTAGACTTAAGGCATGCAGACCCAAATTACAGAAAGATCCGTTATCCGGAAAACCCGAAAAACAGGTCCCATACGTGTATATTGGAGATTGGTTTCTTTTTCATTAAAGAAAGTAAAAATGGGATTTTATTTTTTTTTGCTTTTACATGACCTTTAAATTCTGCTTATTGCACTGGTTTCTGTGCTGCCATGTAGTAATTATGTGTATTAATTACTAATCATTGTGACTTATATTGTGACATTTCTATTCTATGTGTACTGTATATTGTGAGTGGGTCCCTAAGCTCAGTAAGTGACAGCAGCACAGAGCATGTGCAGTGAATCAGCAGAAAAGAAGATGGGGAGCTACTGGGGCATCTTTGGAGACACAGATCTTTACTGCTAAAGCCTTGCCCATGTCTAAGATGCAGCACATTCCCACATCCAAGATGCAGAACATTCACATGTCGAAGATGTAGAACATTCACAGTGAAATGCAGAGGATTGCTAGGTTCTTAAAGACCCAGGGGACAAAAACATTGATGCCCAGCATCACATGGCAGCGTATATTCCATTGTATAGAAAGTTGGACTGTTAGCATGTTGGACTGCCTCTGGTTCCTGCACCCTAGAAATTCTACAAGGAATAATCCTCAGGAAGCATCAATGCTTATTTCAGGGGTGCCCAAAAGGTAGATCGGTCTACCGGTAGATCTTTAGTTGGTGATCAGAATAACATTTTCCATGTTACAGAATGCTAACAATGCTTTTATTAGTAAATTATGGGAACTCCGTTCCATAACTCAACGAGCTCGCGGTGGATGGGACAGCTGTGCTTAGCAAGTCATTGCACCAGTTGAAAGCAAGGGACGATGTTCATTGTATAAAGCATGCAGCTCCTCCTTATGTTTGTGTCATTAGATAAAACATTGTCTGGTACGACAATAGCCACCAAATTTCAATACACAGCTGGTCATACATTTAATGGGCCACTCATTTGGCAAGGTCGTCAGACAAGTGGATCCCTTTACTTGACAGTAGTTCACATTGATGGCTCCTCCGTGTACCCTAAACTGTTTAAGAGATTTCAGCAGGCCAATGTTTCATGGGAAAATATCACTTGGAAAAGCAACATCAGAGCAGCCTCTTTCTTTCTCCTGACAACTTCCTTGACTACTTGGTGGTCAGACTGGTGGGAAACTGACCAGCAGGTGGCACTGTTGTAACAAAATTCATTCATATTAACAGCACATGTATCCCTTAATATTTTGGAATAAAAGAAAAATAAATAATGGCTGTACATTACAAAAGTGCTTAGAATAACCCCCTCATCAATTTTACATTCACTCATTTTAAAGGTTTACTTATCCTTTAAGAAGGGGTTGGATGGCTTTTTAGCAAGGGAGGGAATACAGGGTTATGGAAAATAGCTCATAGCATAAATTGATCCAGGGACTAGTCCAATTGCCATTTTGGAGTCAGGAAGGGATTATTTCCCCCCGAGGAAAAATCGAGAGGCTTCAAATGGGTTTGTCGCCTTCCTCTGGATCAACTGGCTGTTTTAACTAGAGTTAAAAGGTTGAACTTGATGGACGCGTGTCTTTTTTCAACCTAACTTACTATGTTACCTAAGCATGCTGGATAATCTTCCCGTCTTTAGCAGCTTCTCTGAATTGGACCTGAACCAATTTCTCACTGTGCCAGTTACACCATTTATCAAATAATTCCAAATAAATCAAAATCAACAAATGAAATGGTTATGCTCCATGCACCCGCAGTTGTACCGGCATCTGCTTCCTCAAGGTTAAACGATATTGCTTCTAAACAGCCGGCAATGCTTTGCAGATCAATAGTTTTGTGCTTTCCAAATTCAGCCAAGTGGCCCTTTTTACATCCATTAGCCTCAAGGACTTGTGACAAGTCATTTCTTTAAAAGGCTCGCGCCATAACAGATATACTTTAGAACAGGGAGACAACATTTTGGCAGAAGAGGAAGTCAAAATTGGGGAAATAATTTACCTTCCTTGACAAGTAATCAAGCGGATTATATTTTAAAGAATTTATAGAGCTTGATTTATCATCTGCGGATTTAGAAAAGGAATATCGGGTTCCATCTTGGGATCCATACCTGCTTCAAGCTACTGTAGATACACTGCAAATAGGTTATATTTTATGGCACAGAGAGATATAGCAAGTGTAAAACAAGATATTCTAGTACAGGTATGGGACCCTGTTAAGCAGAGTGCTTGGTTTTCCGGATAATGGATTATTCCGTAATTTGGATCGTCATACCTTAAAGGGATACTGTCATGGGGAAAAAAATCAAAAAGCATCAGTTAATGGTGCTGCTCCAGCAGAATTCTGCACTGAAATCCATTTCTCAAAAGAGGAAACAGATTTTTTTATATTCAATTTTGAAATCTGACATGGAGCTAGACATATTGTCAGTTTCCCAGCTGCCCCAGTCATGTGACTTGTTCTCTGATAAACTTCAGTCACTTTACTGCTGTACGGAGTAATATCACACCTCCCTTTCCCCCCAGCAGCCTAACAACAGAACAATGGGAAGGTAACCAGATAGCAGCTCCCTAACACAAGATAACAGTTGCCTGGTAGATCTAAGAACAGCACTCAATAGTAAAATCCAGGTCCCACTGAGACACATTCAGTTACATTGAGTAGGAGAAACACCAGCCTGCCAGAAAGCAGTTCCATACTAAAGTGCTGGCTCTTTCTGAAAGCACATGACCAGGCAAAATGACCTGAGATGCCCCTACACACCAATATTACAACTAAATACACTTGTTGGTTCAGGAATGAAATGTTATATTGTAGAGTGAATTATTTGCAGTGTAAAAAGTGTCATTTAGAAATAAAAACTACATCATAAAAATTATGACAGAATCCCTTTAAAGGGGTGGTTCACCTTCAAGTTAACTTTTAGGGGCCGATTCATGAAGCTCGAGTGAAGGATTCGAATTAAAAAAACTTCGAATTTCGAAGTGTTTTTTGGGCTACTTCGACCATCGAATAGGCTACTTCGACCTTCGACTACTACTTCGAATCGAACGATTTGAACTAAAAATCGTTCGACTATTCGAGCATTCGATAGTCGAAGTACTGTCTCTTTAAGAAAAACTTCGACCCCCTACTTCGGCAGCTAAAAGCTACCGAAGTCAATGTTAGCCTATGGGGAAGGTCCCCATAGGCTTGCCTGAGATTTTTTGATCGAAGGATATTCCTTCGATCGTTGGATTAAAATCCTTCAAATCGTTCGATTCGAAGGATTTAATCGTTCGATCGAAGGAATAATCCTTCGATCGTTCGATCGCAGGATTTGCGCTAAATCGTTCGACTTCGATATTCGAAGTCGAACGATTTTAGTTCCTAGTCGAATATCGAGGGTTAATTAACCCTCGATATTCGACCTATAGTGAATCGGCCCCTTAGTATATTGTAGAAGGGCCAATTCTAAGAAACTTTTCAATTGGTCTTCATCATTTATTTTTCATAGTTTTTTGAATGATTTGCAATTTTCTTCCGTTTCTTTGCAGCTTTCAAATGGGGGTCACTGACACCATCTAAAAACAAAAGCTCTGTAAGGCTACAAATGTATTATTATTGCCACTTTTTATAACTTATCAATCTATTCAGTCCCTCTCCTATTCATATTCCAGTCTCTTATTCAAATCAATGCAGGGTTGCTTGGGGAATTTGGACCCTAGAAACCAAATTGCTGACACTGCAAACTGGAGAGCTGCTGAATAAAAAGCTAAATAACTATAAAACCACAAACAATAAAAAATGAAAACCAATTGCAATTGGTCTCAGAATATCCCTCTCTACATCATACTAAAAGTTAACTCAAAGGTGAACAACCCCTTTAAGTCTACTAGAAAATCATGTAAACATTAAATAAACCCAATAGGCTGGTTTTGCTTCTAATAAGGATTAATTATATTATACAAGGTAAAGTTTTATTATTACTGAGATAAAGGAAATAATTTGGGTTTCCGGATAATGAATCTTATACCTGTATCCACATTCATGCAGTAGAAATGAAATGCTTCAGTAGCCCCACATTACTTTGCCAACAGCAACAATATTTTTAAGGATGCATTCACAAAAGAAGAATTGGCCATGAAAATAACCCCAACCCACAGAGTTCTCCTCAAATCTTCCCAACACACTGTAATCCATGTGAAAGTCATTATTCCATTGGCATTTGGCTGCCGTGAGAAAGTCCAAACGAAACAAAGGTAACAATAGCTTTACGGATGATAAATGTGGACAAAAAAATCAAGCCAAGCTGAAATAATGACCATATTATTTATTTATGAACTGTTTTATATGTAAAATACACTGTACAAACATCCTTTTCATACTATTAGTATATTGTTATGTGACTATTATTCAGAAAGTCAAGTGACATGAAATGCCAAAGACTAAATCAACAAGAACTGTATAAAATGAACCCTATAGAGAAGTTAGGTCGGCAATGAAATAGTCCTTAAAGAGACAATACAAAATGAGGCTATATCTTACTGTGCTCACAGAACACTCTACTACTGTATGTAGAAGACAGAGTTTCCTTGTGTAGGCACAAGCAGTGGGAACTGGCAACCCATAGTTGTTATAGCCTATGGGAAAGGTTTTTGACTGAGGGATAGCAGGTATAGTAGGGAGAGATGGTGCCTATAGTAACAGTGGATAATAGTCTCTGGGAAGGGAGTGTGACTGTGGGATAGCAGGTATAGTAGGGAAAGATGGTGTCTATAGTAACAGTTGGATAATAGTCTCTGGGAAGGGAGTGTGACTGTGGGATAGCAGGTATAGTAGGGAGAGATGGTGCCTATAGTAACAGTGGATAATAGTCTCTGGGAAGGGAGTGTGACTGTGGGATAGCAGGTATAGTAGGGAAAGATGGTGTCTATAGTAACAGTTGGATAATAGTCTCTGGGAAGGGAGTGTGACTGTGGGATAGCAGGTATAGTAGGGAGAGATGGTGCCTATAGTAACAGTGGATAATAGTCTCTGGGAAGGAAGTGTGACTGTGGGATAGCAGGTATAGTAGGGAGAGATGGTGTCTATAGTAACAGTGGATAATAGTCTCTGGGAAGGGAGTGTGACTGTGGGATAGCAGGTATAGTAGGGAGAGATGGTGTCTATAGTAACAGTGGGATAATAGTCTCTGGGAAGGGAGTGTGACTGTGGGATAGCAGGTATAGTAGGGAGAGATGGTGTCTATAGTAACAGTGGATAATAGTCTCTGGGAAGGGAGTGTGACTGTGGGATAGCAGGTATAGTAGGGAGAGATGGTGCCTATAGTAACAGTGGATAATAGTCTCTGGGAAGGGAGTGTGACTGTGGGATAGCAGGTATAGTAGGGAGAGATGGTGTCTATAGTAACAGTGGATAATAGTCTCTGGGAAGGGAGTGTGACTGTGGGATAGCAGGTATAGTAGGGAGAGATGGTGTCTATAGTAACAGTGGATAATAGTCTCTGGGAAGGGAGTGTGACTGTGGGATAGCAGGTATAGTAGGGAGAGATGGTGCCTATAGTAACAGTGGATAATAGTCTCTGGGAAGGGAGTGTGACTGTGGGATAGCAGGTATAGTAGGGAGAGATGGTGTCTATAGTAACAGTGGGATAATAGTCTCTGGGAAGGGAGTGTGACTGTGGGATAGCAGGTATAGTAGGGAGAGATGGTGTCTATAGTAACAGTGGATAATAGTCTCTGGGAAGGGAGTGTTACTGTAGGATAACAGGTATAGTAGGGAGAGATGGTGCCTATAGTAACAGTGGATAATAGTCTCTGGGAAGGGAGTGTGACTGTGGGATAGCAGGTATAGTAGGGAGAGATGGTGTCTATAGTAACAGTGGATAATAGTCTCTGGGAAGGGAGTGTGACTGTGGGATAGCAGGTATAGTAGGGAGCGATGGTGTCTATAGTAACAGTGGATAATAGTCTCTGGGAAGGGAGTGTGGCAGATACATTTTATATTTTAAAGCACTTGCTCCAGCAGTTAACTACAACCACATTTAAGGATTCTGTGAGCTGCAATACAGAACAGCCAGAGGGCACGGATTCTGCCAAAACTAAAATATAATTAATTATATGTGCAACAGTAATTACTCTTACCTTGGCCTGAATTATAAATTGCTTTCACTGATTTTTTCACTTTTTGTAAAGATGTCCTATCTTGATCTAAGGCCTGAAAAAAAAAGAAGAAAAAAAATCTTTTAAAAACTCATAACAATTTAAAGGGGACATATGTCAAGAACAAGCATTTGTCATTGCATTATTCATCTCTAAAAATAGAAGAGATGTGCCTTTAAAGTTGCTCTTTGTACATATTTATTAACATATACATTAAAAGCCATGTAGCCCCAGCCAATCATTCCACTTCATCATTCAGCACTTTACACTGTAGGTTCACAGACAAACCTTATCTGGTGGGTGTGCAGGACAGGGAACTGCACCAAGTATGGGACCTCTTATCCAGAATGCTCGGGACATGGGGTTTTCCGGATAACAGATTTTTCGTAATTTCGATCAGTTAATAGTGCTGCTCCAGCAGAATTCTGCACTGAAATCCATTTCTCAAAAGAGCAAACAGATTTTTTTTACATTTAATTTTGAAATCTGACATGGGGCTAGACATATTGTTAGTTTCCCAGCTGCCCCCAGTCATGTGACTTGTGCTCTGATAAACTTCAGTCACTCTTTACTGCTGTACTGTAAGTTGGAGTGATATTATCCCCTCCCTCCCCCCCAGCAGCCTAACAACAGAACAATGGGAAGGTAACCAGATAGCAGCTCCCTAACACAAGATAACAGCTGCCTGGTAGATCTACGAACAACACTCAATTGTAAAATCCAGGTCCCACTGAGACACATTCAGTTACATTAAGTAGGAGAAATAACAGCCTGCCAGAAAGTAGTTCCATCCTAAAGTACAGGCACGAGTCACATGACTGGGGGCAGCTGGGAAACTCACAATATGTTTAGACCCATGTCAGATTTGAAATTGAATATAAAAAAATATTTTACAACAGCGCCACCTGCTGGTCAGTTCCCACCAGTCTGACCACCAAGTAGTCAAGGAAGTTGTCAGGAAAAAGAGGCTGCTCTGATGTTCTTCTGCTTAGGAAAAAAATAAAAACCTCTCAAACCTTTCCTAAGCAGAAGAACATCAGAGCAGCCTCTTTCTTTCTTAGTTCTTAGAATAGCCCCCTCATCAATTTTACATTCACATAATTTAAAGGTTTCCTTATCCTTTAAGCACCTGCCTTGTCGTACATGGTTTGAAAAGTATGAGACAACAGGACAGAGAATAATAAGGGACAGACACACAAGCTTTCAAGAGCAATACATACTGTATTCACCAACCGGTACCAATGAGAGGTGCAAGTGCTGACAGATAAAATGTCATTCAATCTAAACTGACATGAGATCCACTAGATCCCAGCACAGTCTGTCTCATTACCACCTTTGACCACCTCCGCAATCTTTAATTACAACCCCCGGCAAACAAAGGATTCCGCTGATTACTAAAAACCTTTACGAGTACAAAGGAATGTATATGTGTTTCTGTACACTGTACATACACAATTAACCTCATACACAAGCAGTGAGCATTAATACTATATGTTCATTTAAAGGAGAACTAAAGCTTAACTAAAGAAGTAGCTAAAAATGTTGTACATGATGTTTTGTGCTTCTGTACCAGCCCAAGGCAACCACAGCCCTTTAGCAGTAAAGATCTGTGTCTCCAAAGATGCCCCAGTAGCTCTCCATCTTCTTTTCTGCTGATTCACTGCACATGCTCTGTGCTGCTGTCACTTACTGAGCTTAGGGACCCACTCACAATATACAGTACACATAGAATAGAAATGTCACAATATAAGGCTGATTAGTAATTAATACACATAATTACTACATGGCAGCACAGAAACTAGTGCAATTAGCATCAGAATTTAATAATCAGCAAACCTGTAGCATCAGCTTATATTACAGTCAGGGAAGCTCATTTTCTGCTGAATAATTAGTGACGAGCCCTAAGCTTAGCTTCTCAACAGCCAATCAGAGCCCACTGAGCATGTGAGTGTCACAGACACTTTCCAAGATGGTGACCCCCTGTGACAAGTTTGAAGTCCTGGATCATTGCTGCTATTGACAAGCTGAAACTTTAGCCTCGTGCAATAAGTTCACTATATAAAATATGCCATTTTTAGCCTCATTCATTTTTAGGGTTTAGTTCTCCTTTAACACTATACTAAGTCCATTTAATAGCAGCCATGTATTTTTTAGCCTGTGTGGCATTAAACAGAGTTTTTCCACGCTGGGCAACCACTGTGGCATTTAATGAAATGGTAAAAACAGTGGAGTAATAGTAAAACATTCTTTGCCGCAAGTTACAGCGAAGCATTGTGTCTGCCTGAGATGTAGCAGTGCTATTGTTCCCTCCCTAAAGCTCTGGCACTAAACATAACGAGGCTGCTAATAACAGCACTCAGCCGCTCTATTCATCGGCACAGCTTTTGTACTACACTCAAACAACAAATTATAGCAGCGAGTGTAGTAAAGAGCAAGAGTACACACAGCTCCCCACAGACGCTCATTCTGTTGCTCTCAAATCACTTTTACCAAACACATTGTAGTAGGAGAAACCGATTTCCCCCAACAATAAATTAAAGGCCCAGTAAAAACAGAAAGGGCCCCCCAAGGTAGAGTCCTGCAGGGGGTCGGGTACCCGCGGGTTACACGCAAAAACCCGCGGTACCTTGCGGGTTGAAGTTCCTGGTGCAGTTATAGACGCGGGTTGGCGGTTCTGCAGGTTGCAGGACTTCTCAACAGCGATTTTTACTCCTTTTTTCTGATCACGTCTACTAGGATGAGTTTTTTTAGGGTTTCATCATCCTTTAAAGCAGCCGTTGGACAGTTATATATATCACAATGCTGTATTGCTCAGTGCAGTACAGTAACAAAGGTCTTGTACCCGAGCTCAACTTACCTAGCTGTGCCCCCCAATATTTGTCCTGCTTTCTACAAATATATTAATCGTGCCCCCCAATATTAACTGATATGGGCACCCCGTGGGACAGCAGTGCTGGAATCTCTTTGTGGTCTATGGAAGGTTAAAGGAATTGTTCAGTGTAAAAATAAAAACTGGGTAAATAGATAGGCTGTGCAAGATAAATAATGTTTCTAATTTACTTAGTTAGGCAAAAATGTAACGTATAAAGGCTGGAGTGACTGGATGTGTAACATAATAGCCAGAACACTACTTCCTGCTTTTCAGCTCTCTAACTCTGAGTTAGTCGGTGACTATAAGGGGGATCACATGGGACATAACTGTTCAGTGAGTTTGTAATTGATCCTCAGCATTCAGCTCAGATTCAAAAGCAACAGTTATGTCCCATGTGCCCACCTCAAGTTTTTGATTGGTTACTGCCTGGCAGCCAATCAGTGGAAAGCAAGAGAGCTGAAAAGCAGGAAGTAGTGTTCTGGCTATTATGTTACACATCCAGTCACTCCAGCCTTTATACATTACATTTTGGCTAACTAACTATATTAGATACATTTTTTAGTTTGCATATACTATATACCCAGTTTTTATTTTCACACTGATCCATTATCTGGAAAACTACAGGTCCAGAGCATTCTGGTAAACAGGTTCCATACCAGTACTATACATACACAATATACAGGAACTATTGTTTTGTCAGTAGCCTTGGGGGAGCCATTCTCCGTGCTGTTCTGCACTACCAGTGTCAGCAGTACAAACAAAGAGAAAATTCATGTCGATATATTCAGATTTTTGACATTTGGTGTATTCCTGTGTGCCTCTAGCACAAGCCTATGAATAACAAGTGAGTGTTTGGTGTGGGTAGTTGTTGCTAAGGGTCTGTAAATATATTCCCTCTGTATTCAGGCTTTGTATTCTGTAAGAAATACTGCTCTCTGTATATTTCTATTGGAACGGCTTCCCCATTGCCTAGTTTGGGTCTTCATACCTACTAGAAAATCATATAAACATTAAATAAACCCAATAGGCTGGTTTTGCTTCCAATAAGGATTAATTATATTTTAGTTGGGATTAAGTACAAGTTACTGTTTTATCATCACATATAAAAAGGAAATAGTTTTTTTTTAAATTTGGATTATTTGGGAGATGACCTGTATGACCTGACATAAGCAATATACAACTGTGTGTAAAAGTAATTAGTGACCCGCATCTGCAGGTATGTAATTATATTGCGTGTATTCATATGTATGTGGCACAGGGTTAGAGTCAATGAGGATTCCCTAGCACAAAGCATGACCTGGAGATATCTCTTATCCAATACAAATCACAAGCCGACTCTCTGGAAAATGATAGGGCTTCAGCAACAAATAAATTGCCTGGGACATGTCATGTAAATGTTGCTGGTTACTATTTACTAGGGATGCACCGAATCCAGGATTCGGTTCGGGATTCCCCCAGGATTCGGCCTTTTTCAGCAGGATTCGGATTCGGCCGAATCGTTCTGCCCGGCCGAACTGAATCCGAATCCTAATTTGCATATGCAAATTAGGGGATGGGGAGGGAAATTGCGTGACTTTTCGTCACAAAACAAGGAAGTTAAATTATTTTTCACTTCCCACCCCTAATTTGCATATGCAAATTAGGGTTCGGATTCGGTTCGGTATTCGGCTGAATCTTTCACATAGGATTCGGGGGTTCGGCCAAATCCAAAATAGTGGATTCGGTGCATCCCTACTATTTACAGATATGAATCAAGTGCAGCTACTGCTGCGTGTAGGGAAATTATGATAATGTTCTGCATCCATGGCGGGAAGACTGGCCTATTACTAACTGTAATATATATATTACAGGTGTCACCTACTGCACAATTCCTTTACCTTTTATTTTCATCTCTAATTCATGCCTCTATGTTAGCCACCCACCCACTTAGACTGTAAGCTCTACGGGCCGAATAGTTCAGTGTGAAAATAAAAACTGGGTAAATGGATAGGCTGTGCAAAATAAAAAATGTTTCTAATATAGTTAGTTAGCCAAAAATGTAATACATGAAGGCTGGAGTGAACAGATGTCTAATAAAACAGCCAGAATCCAACTTCCTGCTTTTCAGCTCTATGAGTCTGAGTTAGTCAGCGACTTGAAGGGGGGCCACATGGGACATTTCATGGGACATTTCATGGGACATTTCTGTTCAGTGGTAACCAGGGTAACCAGTCGGTGTAAACCAAGAGAGCTGAAAAGCAGGAAGTAGTCCACTGACTGACATGTTATACATAAAATCACTCCAGCCTTTATACATTACATTTTTGGCTAACTAACTATATTAGAAACATTTTTTATTTTGCACAGCCTAAATATTTACCCAGTTTTAATTTTTAAACTGAACAATTCCTTTAAACGCCTTCTTACTGTGTCTCTTACCGCATAGCACTTAAGCTCTATGTCTTTATTTAAGCTCCATGTACTGTATATATTTATTGTATTTATCATATGACTTGTAGGGATGCACCGAATCCACTATTTTGGATTCGGCTGAACCCCCAAATCCTTCGCGAACGATTCGGCCGAATACCGAACTGAATCAGAATCCTAATTTGCATATGCAAATTATGGGTGGGAAGGGGAAAACATTTTTTACTTCCTTGTTTTGTGACAAAAAAGTCACATGCTTTCCCTCCCTGCCCCTAATTTGCATATGCAAATTAGGATTCGGTTCGGCCGGGCAGAAGGGTTTAGCCAAATCCGAATACTGTTGATGAAGGCTGAATCCCGAACCAAATCCTGGATTTGGGGCATCCCTAATGAATTGTCATCCAAGTGTGCACTTTTATAAATTATAATTATATATATTGTACTTTTGTGCATTGTAGGCACTGCGGCTACTTAACAGCACTTTACAAATAAAGTTATACATATATACAGCACTGCTGGTCCACCCTACTCAGCCCCTTTAGAAGAAAGCCACACCTCTTTTGAAGCATCTTGGAAAAGGGCAGTGCAAAGGTTTCTGCTATTACACCCTATGGCAGCCATGCTGAGTTTGTAAACTAAAAAAAGACAGGCATTTATTAGCAACTAAAATTTTGAAGCCACTCTCGTGTAGGGTTGCCACCTGGCTGGTATTTTACAGGC
Organism: Xenopus petersii; assembly: GCA_038501925.1. Lineage (NCBI taxonomy): Eukaryota > Metazoa > Chordata > Amphibia > Anura > Pipidae > Xenopus > Xenopus petersii. The sequence continues at coordinate 134,558,372 of CM076683.1, forward strand.
CTGGCCAGTAAAACTGTTGTTTGGAACCAATGTCATTTATAGGGAAAAACCTATAAAATATAGGAAGTCCGGTATTTTTTTCCAGAAAAGGTGGCAACCCTACTCTCATCCCTGATACCGTTCTGCATTTTCACATCAAGCTGTCCCTCCTGATGATGGAAGCTTGTACATGTATACTATGTATAAATATTAGGATGCACCAAATCCAGGATTCAGTTCGGCTGAATCCTTCTGCCAGGCTGAACCAAATCCAAACCCTAATTTGCATATGCAAATTAACAAGTAAAAAATGTTTCCCCTTTCCAACACTAATTTGCATATCCAAATTAGGATTTGGTTCGATATTTGGCCACATCTTTCCCGAAGGATAAGGGGGTTCAGACAAATCCAAAATAGTGGATTCGGTGCATCCCTAATTACCATATAAGGGGATCATATAATAATCTCTCTAATGATTTATTTACCAGTAGGTCTTTCCAGCTGACACAAGGTCACCCATTCCGATTAGAAGAAAAGAGGTTCCAGCTAAATATTGGGAAGGGGTTTGTTACAGTGAGAGCTGTGAAGATGTGGAATTGTCTCCCTGAATCAGTGGTACAGGCTGATACATTAGATAGGTATAAGAAGGGGTTGGATGGTGTTTAGCAAGTGAGGGAATACAGGGATATGGGAGATAGCTCATAGTACAAGTTGATCCAGGGACTAGGAAAGAATTTGTAAATTGGAGAGGCTTCAAATGGGGTTTTTCGCCTTCCTCTGGATCAATTAGCAGTTAGACATGTGTCTTTTTTCAACCTAAATTACTAGGGATGCACCGAATCCACTATTTTGGATTCGACCGAACCCCGAATCCTTTGTGAAAGATTCGGCCGAATACCGAACCGAATCCGAACCCTAATTTGCATATGCAAATTAGGGGTGGGAAGTGAAAAATAATTAAACTTCCTTGTTTTGTGACGAAAAGTCACGCAATTTCCCTCCCCACCCCTAATTTGCATATGCAAATTAGGATTCAAATTCGGTTCGGCCGGGCAGAAGGATTCAGCCGAATCCGAATCCTGCTGAAAAAGGCTGAATCCTGGCCGAATCCCGAACCGAATCCTGGATTCGGTGCATCCCTATAAATTACTATGTAACATGCAAAGAGGTTAGTCTGGGGCACATGGGCAGGCATCAGTCTGGGTTAGCCCATGGGATCACTAAAAGGTAGATCAGCCAAGAAAGCAAAGGGGAAACTGGAGTAATATTGGGGGTGCAGATAGTTGCAGCTACAAAGTCATCTGTAGGAGGCTGGTTGTACGAGGTTGTACAAAACATATGTACTTGTTTCATCCATCACTTGCTCTTCAAAGTCAGTGGCTCGACACACTTGTTACAAAAAGACTCTTTCATTTTATTGTGCTGATCTGGATGGCTACAGAAGAACCAAGATGAAAGGTTGTTACTGAATGCCATGTATTACTATGCAGTCTGTATGCGCCAAATGCACGGCTGGAATGCACATAAACATCACAACTGTCACATGTGTCTCTGTGTATCACAACTGTCACTTTTGCTGTGAGCCCCCTCCTGCACTAGAGCCCAGGCTTTCCGTGTCCGATAGTGTGACTACAGCCCATGTCTATGGACATTGTATAGGATCCCTTCCAGAAAGCTCTGAATTACGGAATGGTTCTCTCCCATAGACTAAATTTTATCCAAATAATCCAATTTTTTTTTTCCTTTTTCTGTGTAATAATAAAACAGTAGCTTGTACTTGATCCCAACTAAGATATAATTAATCCTTATTAGAAGCAAAACCAGCCTATTGGGTTTATTTAATGTTTAAATTAATTTCTAGTAGACTTGAGTCATGAAGACCCAAGAAGACCCAAATTACAGAAAGATCTGTTATCCAGAAAACACCAGGTCCCGAGCATTCTGTTTAACAGGTCCCATACCTGTATAGCATATTCTATACCTTGCCTAATGAAAGACAATGACATTCTAAATTGCTTCTATGACATTGTTTCATGAGTCAGGACCAGCAGTGCAGACAATTAAACAATACAAAATTTGCTTAGATCTGCAAGGTATCAAAAGCTGTTATTCAGGCCATGGCTCCATTTAAAGGGGTTGTTCAACCGCCAAACACTTTTTTCAGTTGAGTTGTTTTCATATTGTCACCATAAACAAATACTTTTTCAATTGCTTTTCATCTTTTATTTTTTACCGTTTTCCCAAAATGTAAGTTTAAAGTTGAATGTTGAATTTTCGAGTTTTTTTAATGGTAAAAATTGTCAAATTGAAGCAGGGAGTTATTCAAATTCGATTCGAGTTTTTCAAAAAATTTGAATTACATTTTTCGAGATTTATCATACTCTTGCCCTTTAAAGGGGAAGGAAATGTCCTCGGCGCTAGGCCCCCTCCCCCCCTCCCGTGTATTGCCCCCCCTCCCTCCTCCCCCCTGGCCTACCCCTCCCGCTGGGCAAATGCCCCTAACTTGTTACTTACCCTTCTGCGCAGGTCCAGTCCACTGAGTTCACAGGAGACATCTTCTTCCATGCGATCTTCTTCCTGCTTTGACCGGCGTTTTGGCGCATGCGCAGTAGGATCATTTCGCCGGTACGGATCTACTGCGCATGCGCCAAAAGTCACGCGCATGCGCAGTAGATCGTACCGGCGAAATGATCCTACTGCGCATGCGCCGGTCAAAGGAGGAAGAAGATCGCGTGGAAGAAGATGTCGCCTGTGAACTCCGTGGACTGGACCTGCGCAGAAGGGTAAGTAACAAGTTAGGGGCATTTGCCCAGCGGGAGGGGTAGGCCAGGGGGGAGGAGGGCAATACACGGGAGGGGGGTTAGCGCCGAGGACATTTCCTTCTCCTTTAAGAACTCGAATTTGACTATTTGCCACCTAAAACCTGCCGAATTGCTCTTTAAGTCAATGGGAGACGTCCAGAGATCATTTTAGAGTTGTTTGCAGCCTTCCTGACATTCACGTTTTTTTCTGAGAATTCGATTCGAGTTTCAAAAATTCGATTTTTATAATAAATTTTGATTGGTTGAATGTCGAGTTTATGGGAGTTTTAAAAAACACATGAAATCGAAATTCGAACTTTGATAAATGTGTCTCTTAGTTGATACATTTCTCAGAAGTATCTGTGAAATATTAGCAACTATTGTATCAATTCTAAGTCAATGGGAGACGTCCAGGGATCATTTTAGAGTTGTTTGCAGCCTTCCTGACATTCACGTTTTTTCGGAGAATTAGATTCAAATTCAATTCGAGTTTTTGGGTCGATCCTATTGACTTTTATAACAAATTTCGATTGGTGGAATGTTGAGTTCATGGGAGTTTTAAAAAAAAAAAAAACTCACATGAAATTGAAATTCAACCTTTGATAAATGTGCCTCTTAGTTGATACAATTAGTTGATACAATTAGTTGTTACAATTAGTTGATACATTTCTCAGCAGTATCTGTGGAATATTAGCAACTATTGCATCAATTTTAACAGCTGCCTTTAAGGGTCAGGGCACAGATTTGGGGAGATTAGTCACCCAGCAACAAATCTCCTCTTCTTTGGGCGACTAATCCACCAAACTGCCTCACGCCAGCTAGAATATAAATCGTCGGCGGCATGGCACTTTGTTTTCCGAAGTCGCCCGTAGTTTCTGGGTGACTAATCTCCCCGAATCTGAACGTGTGACCTGACCCTTATAAAACGCAGGGATTATGCTCAGCAGGGACAAAGATAACCAATGTATCAACTAAATGTATCAATTTAGATCAGTTTACAGGGTCGGCGACCCCCCCCGAGCTGCTTTAGAAGGTGAAAAATAAAAGTTTACACCAGTAATAGAGAAACCGTGACAAATAGAAAGTAATTGGAAAAAAGTTTTTATTTCTGGTGATCTATCTGAAAGCAACTGAACTGACAGAAGTGTCTGAAGATCTTATGCATACAGGCATTTTGTAGACACAAATAAAACATCAGCGAAGCAGAATATTACTCAGCAGACTGTCAGAAACGCGACAAACCACGTGTGATTGGCTAAAGGGCGAGGACAAGCCGCCAGAAAATATCAGCTCAGACAAAACTCATGTCGGTCCAGAACTGAGGATTCAGCTCCCCCCCCCCCCAAACGTTCCAAATGTATGTGACTGCAGCTTGTGCACAATGCGGGGGGTCGGCCCAGATTTCTCACATTGCTGCCGAGGGATTCTAATCAGCACTTTACTTTGGGAATAACTCAGCTAAACTGCCATAAAGGGACTCATTTTTAGGTGAAAATTATACGCTGCAATTTTTTTTTTTTTTTTGAAAAGGTAATTAAGTGTTCTTAAAGATGTGGTTATTTCATACACCTGCACTGCTTCCACTAGGAAACATGATTGGTGTGATAAAAAATGCACATCTGCAAGTTCAACATCACAACATAAATACCAAGCAGGTTGATTCTGATTTATACATAACCATTTATACAGATTCCATATTCTGAATTAATGGGAGCGCCTTCATTACAGTAAGGGGTAGATTATATATCGCATACGTGACACTCAGAGTTCCCTGTATAACTCAGCCTGCAGCCTTGTGTCTTTATATGGTCACAGAACAACCCCTCAGTGACTTGTAATATCCTTATCATTTACAGTAGGGGGTACATTATCCCTTATAATACATGAGTGATACTCAGAGTTCCCTGTATAACTCAGCCTGCAGCCTTGTCTCTTTATATGGTCACAGAACAACCCCTCAGTGACTTCTAATATCCTTATCATTTACAGTAGGGGGTACATTATCCCTTATAATACATGAGTGATACTCAGAGTTCCCTGTATAACTCAGCCTGTAGCCTTGTGCCTTTATATGGTCACAGAACCCCTCGGTGACTTCTAATATCCTTATCATTTACAGTAGGGGGTACATTATCCCTTATAATACATGAGTGATACTAAGAGTTCCCTGTATAACTCAGCCTGCAGCCTTGTGTCTTTATATGGTCACAGAACCCCTCAGTGACTTCTAATATCCTTATCATTTACAGTAGGGGGTACATTATCCCTTATAATACATGAGTGATACTAAGAGTTCCCTGTATAACTCAGCCTGCAGCCTTTCCTTTTTAGTATTTGACACTACAGTTGGTTCCATTTGCTAAAACAACCCCCCCCTCCAGTATTCACATCTTCATCAGGAAATGCAGCAACTGAAAGAAACTAAAGGATGTTGCAGACATTTCATATTCATTTGAAAGCTAATTTACGACACTGATTATGCAAATACAGTGTATGTTTATTAGTGCTGATATGTTGAGATGAATCAGAGAGGTGGCAAGTGAGTCAAACTGTCCATATACAATAAAATCTGCTCATCTCTGAGACAAATCAGACAGCTGATGCTGGGAGTTACAGTATAAATATATCTAGCGGTGCTTCATTTACCTATGCTCCTGCTAAAACAAAGCATGGGTTAACGGTGCTGCATAGAGGCAAGGACTACACGTATTATACGCACTTCCCAGGTACGATGGTCAAATCAATTCCCTGCTTCTCGGTGCATTGAAAGCCGTATAGATTGCAAGCTCCCGTGGGTAGAACCCTTTGCTCTGCATTATTACTGTATGGTAGTTTGTATGTAATGCAATTACACAGCGTGCCAATACCTTGGAATAATTTATTGCTCAACTGACCCAGTTTTTCACCATCCCCCAACACAGTTGAGTCTCCCAATTGGGCAGCTTAATGGGCAGTACAATAGTGAATATTGTTATATTATGCTCCCTGTCATGTGCAATTGAAAATGGCAGGACATATCATATCCTTGTGCTTTTATTTAGATTTTTCCCTGGAGGAGACCCTCAGATGCCAGGAGGCCCCTCTGCCCTATTGTTAATCCATTTTCTCTCTTTTCCTTTGTCTCTGTGTTGTCTCTTTTGCTGTCACCATGCGACTGGCTTTGCAGGTGCTTAAGACTTTATACTGAGAAGTCTTTATTGCTCCGCTCCGTTCAGTTTAAGGGGCAGATTTATCAAGGGTCGAATTGAAAATTTGAATTTTCTAAATGTTTCATACTTTTAGTCAAATTCAAGTTCTTAAAGGGCCAGAGTGTGATATGTGGGGAGAGTCCCGACATTTTTCTTCTGGCGGAGATCGTTCGTTTGGTCGATCGGACAGGTTAGAAATTTTCTGTCGGCGGCAGGTAATATCTCTGCGTGTATTGCCGATCGTACGATTTTCAGTGGGAGACTGTCACTAGCTTTGTCTATCGTACGATTGCTGTCAGGGGCAGAACATCGGCTGATCTGTTCTTTAAAGGAGAAGGAAATCCAGTCGGCGCAAAAACCCTCCCCCCCTCCCGTGTGTTGCTCCCCCTCCCTCCTCCCCCCTGGCCTACCCGTCCCGCTGGGCAAATGCCCCTAACTTGTTACTTACCCTTCTGCGCAGGTCCAGTCTACGGAGTTCACCGACGCGATCTTCTTCCTGCTTTGACCGGCGTTTTGGCGCATGCGCAGTAGGAGCATTTCGCAGGTACGGATCTACTGCGCATGCGCCAAAATTCACAAGGTTTTCCGATTTCACTTCGTGACTTTTGGCGCATGCGCAGTAGATCCGTACCGGCGAAATGCTCCTACTGCGCATGCGCCGGTCAAAGCAGGAAGAAAATCGCGTGGAAGAAGATGTCATCTGTGAACTCCGTAGACAGGACCTGCGCAGAAGGGTAAGTAACAAGTTAGGGGCATTTGCCCAGCGGGACAGGTAGGCCAGGGGGGAGGAGGGAGGGGAAGCAACACACGGGAGGGGGGGGGGGAGGGTTTTTGCACCGACTGGGTTTCCTTCTCCTTTAACTACTTTATTTGGTCGGAATGGTAAGACTTTGATCTGAATGGTTAGCGGCAGGTCGGGAGATGGGAAAGTCCGATCGTACATTGATTCGTACGATCAGATCTTTGCGTCTGTGGCCAGCTTAAAGGTGGCCATACATGGATAGATCCGCTCGTTTGGCGATGTCGCCAAACGAGCGGATCTCCCTCCGATATGCCCACCTTGAGGTGGGCAATATCGGGCAGATCCGATCGTGGGCCCTAGGGCCCAACGATTGGATCCTAGCTTTCACAAACGGGCGGTCGAACAGATGCGGCCGCGATCCAACGGGATTTTTAATCCCATCCGATCGAGATCTGGCCGACTGTCGGCCAGATCTCGATCGGGGAAGCCCGTCGGGGGCCCCCATACACGGGCCAATAAGCTGCCGACGCGGTCTGTCGGCAGCTTTTATCGGCCCGTGTATGGCCACCTTAAGAGCGAGAGGCAAGGTCATTGTTTCAGGTCTGTACAGGACACATTTGCTTTATGTGCATCAGATACCAGAGGCTCCTGGAGCTGACACATTACCTCTCCCTAGTGCTTGTTTGTCTCCTTTATTACAATCAGTGCTGCTAGTTGATTGGCTGAGTGTATCAGCACAACACTCCAGTAGATGAGCGCACGGTGCAGCCCCGGAGAGACCTCTGCAGTGGATTATGGGGAAGCAGCAGGGAGAAATGCTGGATGTTACTGGGCAGAACACACTGCAGACTCCTAGTTTAATTCAGCTCCATGGTCTGGATTGTGTCTCAGCCTGTACATCTAAGCCTGATGTGTCAGGAAAGATCATGGCTGCCCATTCATTGTGTAGGATCCCTGTCTATTAAATACCCTCACTATTAATGTACTGTGTAATAACTGTACCATTTACCTCTGGCGAATGCAATGTCATGATTTTTATGAGGTTGTTTTTATTTCTAAATGACACTGTTTACACTGCAAATAATTCCCTCTATAATATAAAGGAAAACTATACTCCCAAAATGAATACTTGAGCAAGAGATAGTTTATATCAAATGAAGTAGCATATTAAAGAATCTTACCAAACTGGGATATATATTTAAGTAGGGATGCACTGAATACACTATTTTGGATTCGGCCGAACCCCTGAATCCTTTACGAAAGATTTGGCCGAATACCGAAACAAATCTGAACCCTAATTTGAGTGTGGGAAGGGAAAACATGTTTTACTTACTTGTTTTCTGACAAAAAGTCACACGATTTCCCTCCCTGCCCCTAATTTACATATGCAAATTAGGATCCGGTTTGGCGGGGCAGAAGGATTTGGCCGAATCCACCTGACCAGAAATACTACAACGCTAACTGTATCAGGAAGAAGTGTGGAAGCAAAAGACAGAACTGTATAGTTTGTTTGTGTGCACCGTGAATGATACAATCCCAGGGGGCGGCCCTTATTTTTTTAAAATGGCAGTTTTCTATTTAGCATTACTCAATAGCACATACTACTAAAAAAGTATATTATTATGAAAATTATTATTATGAGCTGTTTTATGCAATATCGTTTTATAGAGACCTACATTGTTTGAGGGGTATAATTTTCCTTTAATTCCTGAACCAACAAGTGTATTTTTAGTGGTAATATTGGTGTGTAGGTGCATCTCAGGTCATTTTGCCTGGTCATGTGCTTTCAGAAAGAGCCAGCACTTTAGGGTGGAACTGCTTTCTGGCAGGCTGTTGTTTCTCCTACTCGATGTAATTGAATGTGTCGCAATGGCACCTGGATTTTACTATTGAGTGCTGTTCTTAGATCAGCCATGGTGATGTGTGGACCGGCCGTGGGTTTACCAGCGGGTATGGTGGGTTTGGGCCAACCCTTCACCCCCCATTTGTGGGTGGCTGGCGGGTCTGGGTTGATGTTTAATAGACTTCAGGGAGCAGAACTTATAAGATATGTCATGAAAAGATAAACACAAACAGATTATGGGGGAGAGCTCTAATAATCAGTAGCTTACTAAACTGGGTGGAGGGGGAATCACTGACTGGATATCAAACCAGCAATACAGTACAATTTACAGGCATTCTGTATGTTTCTTATGCACAGCAAACCAATGTCACTAAATTTAGGGAGCTGCTATACATTGCAACCAACAAAGCAGCCCTATGAACCTGATACAGGGATCCCTTATCCAGAAAACACTGAATTATGTGGAGGGTGTTATTTTCTGTAATAATAAAACAGTCCGTTGCACATGACTATAACTAAGCTGCATACATCCATGTTGGTGGCAAAACAATCCTATTGATTTAGTATTTAATTATTTTTTTTTGTAGACAAGGTATGGTGGAAAAACTTTATCCCAAGCATTCCTCACAACAGATCCCATGCATGTACAGGTGTGGGACCTGTTATCAAGAATTTACTAGAAAATCATATAAACATGAAATAAACTCAATAGGCTGGTTTTGCTTCCAATAAGGATTAAAGGGGTTGTTCCCCCATAAACGAACTGTTAGTAATTGCAATTGGTTTTTTTGCAATTGCTTTTTATTCAGCAGATCTCCAGTTTGCAATTTCAGCTATCTAGTTGCTAGGGTCCAAATTACCCTAGCAACCATGCATAAGAGACTGGAATATGAATAGGAGAGGTCTGAATAGAAAGAGGAGTATTAAAAAGTAGCAATTACAATACAGTGACCCCCCTTTGAAAGCTGGAAAGACTCGGAAGAAAAAGGAAATAATTAAAAAACTATATAAAAAAAAATATTAATAATGAAGAAATTGAAATGTTACCTAGAATTAGCCATTCTATAAAATCCTAAAAATTAACTTAAAGGTGAACCACCCCTTTAATTATATATTAGTTGGGATCAGGTACAAGCTACCGGTTTATTATTACACAGACATCATTTTTAATCATTTAGATTATTTGGATAAAATGAAGTCTAGTCCGTAATTTACAGCTTTCTTGTTTTCGGATAACGGATCCCATTCCTGTAGTTATAAATAATGGATGTTCAGTTGCAAAAAGATAAATCCCCAAGACCTAGCACAAGTCCTGACAAACAGATAAAATTGCACTTCAAGCAAACAATGACAAATGGTATTTCAGACATGAGAAAATGTAATATAGTGCAGTGCAGTAATTATACAAAGATGATATACACAGACCATCACACTACAGGAATAAAAACCTGCCTGGCAACAGTTTAGTTGCAGAGATGTATATATCAACTACTACACAAGGAGCTTCCCTCCAGCAGATCATGAATCATCTTGCTTAAGGGCTCTTACTCACGAGCGCTTTTACCTGCGCTCCCCTGCGTTCCGTTTTTCGGCATTCAGCCGCAGGGGAGCGCAGGAATAGACGCATTTCATTATTTCAAATGGGGCTGTACTCACACAGGCGCATAGAGGCGCCGAACGTAGGTTGAGACGCAACATGCTGCCTTTTTCCTGCGTTCGGCGCCTACACGCGCCTGTGTGAGTACAGCCCCATTTGAAATAATGAAATGCGTCTATTCCTGCGCTCCCCTGCGGCTGAACGCCGAAAAACGGAACGCAGGGGATCGCAGGTAAAAACGCTCGTGAGTAAGAGCCCTAATACAACTTCGGTAATTAGAACAAGTAAAACACAAGGGAATAAATCACCAGAGACTGCCAGGCTAATTAATTTACTCTGCACTGAACAACCAGTTAGCACAATATCAATCTCAAAACCAAGGAATAGCTAATCAGCTCTGAAGCTTACGAGCATGACCTTCTACATGTCAAACAATTAAACAAATGAACTGATTCCTAACCCAAATCTGAACCCAGTACTGATCAGCCCCTGCTATAATAACCATTGTGTCATCAGCCCCTGCTATAATAACCATTGTGTCATCAGCCCCTGCTATAATGACCATTGTGTCATCAGCCCCTGCTATAATAACCATTGTGTCATCAGCCCCTGCTATAATAACCATTGTGTCATCAGCCCCTGCTATAATAACCATTGTGTCATCAGCCCCTGCTATAATAACCATTGTGTCATCAGCCCCTGCTATAACCATTGTGCCATCAGCCCCTGCCATAATAACCATTGTGTCATCAGCCCCTGCAGCACATAACATCACCTAACCCTATCAACCCCAGAGACACACACTTATTTTTAATCAGCCCTGCAGCACATAAGCCTTTCCATTGTTTCGCACCTGCAGAACATACACTTACCCCTAATCTGAACCTACAATACATTAACCTAGTCCCTATCACCCCTGCAGTACATCAACCCAAACCAATCAAACCTGCAGCACTTAAACCTATTCAAACCAGCTCCGCAGCACTTAAATCTATTCAAACCAGCTCCGCAGCACTTAAATGTTTGGGACCTGGGGCTTTCCGGATAATCAATCTTTCTGTAATTTGGATCTTCATACCTTAAGTCTACTAGAAAATCATGTAAATATTAAATTAACCCAATAGGCTTCCAATAAGAATTAATTATATCTTAGTTGGGATCAAGTACAAGCTACTGTTTTATTATTACACAGAAAAAGGAAATCATTTTTAAAAATTTGGATAATTTGGATAAAATGGAGTCTATGGGAGACGGCCTTTCCGTAATTTGGAGTTTTCTGGATAACGGTTTCCCATACCTGTACCAGAAAAAGTAAAAAAAAATTCAAAGTAGACTTTTTAAATACATCTCTAAAGGAATTGGCATTCCAATTTGTAAGCACTTTTTTTAAAAGCTTTCTGGGTAATAGACCCAATCCCTGAATTGAGACATTTGCAACCAGGCAAAGAACTGACAGTTGAGCCAGATTTCTATGACTTTTCTATTCAGACCTGAGTCTGTTGCTTAATATACACATAGATGTTTAAATCAGCAGTTTAGAATTGCCTTTTGTTTAGACCAATTCATCTCTGCGTGCGGCACATTCCCAGTTTAGCACAAAATCACTATTTACAGATTGGAAGAACAAATGTTAACGATGCGCCATCTCCGAACAGGAGCAACAACATCCCCAAAACCATCCCTTATAATGGGCCCACTGTTATTTTGTTGCTTTTTTTAATTTACTGTTGTGTAATAGAATAAAGATTAAAAAAGATTTACTCCAATTACCACGGGCAGCAATTTAAGATAGAAAACAACTTTGTACTTTTGCAAATGCTACTAAATTGGAAAGACGAAGTTTGTCATCCAAATATCCAGTGGTGGAAAGCAAAACCCTCTTAACTGATTCATATTTAGGGAGTGTTTCTCTTTAGCATGCAGGTTATATTTCTAGTGCACATGCATCACTGAGCATAAACTCACATCATTCATAGGGGCAAATTCATTAACCTTCGGAAATTTGCCAGCGACGGCTTCGCTCACATCGCCACACTTCGCCAGGCGAAAATTCGCCAGGACAACCCTAATTCACTAAAATGCGACGTTGCATCCAGGGGGCCTAACAATGGCGAAGTTTCACTAGGGTTAATTCGACAAGCAAAGCGAAGTTGCACTAGCGTTGGCTAATTTGCATACGGCATGAAGTTAAAGTTGAATGGACGTATATGTTGCAGCAAATACATTACACTACACAAGCCCAGGGAACCTTAATAAAATAAAATAAAGTTGTTCTATTGCCCTACACATGAGCCCAGTGTATAGTTTATGTGCCATATGTAAGGAAATGTAGGAGGGAAGCTAGTTACCCAAAATAAAATTTACGATCTTTTGCAGCCTATCACCCTGAAAAACTGAAAAGTCGCCACCGTTCTACATGTCAAACAATTAAACAAATGAACTGATTCCTAACCCAAATCTGAACCCAATACTGATCAGCTCCTGCTATAATAACCATTGTGTCATCAGCCCCTGCTATAATAACCATTGTGTCATCAGCCCCTGCTATAATAGGTGGTAAAGGCAAGTCTGGCACAAGAGGTAACGTTCAGTAAAATCCGCATCTTAGTAAATTTGTGTAGTTACGTCCATTCACCAGAGCAACAATTTGCCTGGCGTTAGAGGGAGAAGTAGCGCTAGAGTCTATCTCCTTCACTAGCGAAGTTATGCCAGTGCCTGTTAGTAAAACGTCGAAGTCCAGAAATGATGTCACGCTGGCCAATTTTTACCAGCGTTAGTCACTTTGCCCTTTAGTAAATTTGCCCCATAACCTCTTGGGTGCAGGTTCATTAGCAGTCTCTAACTACCAGAATCAGAACAGATAGGAACAACATATAAAGTTACATAGTTAAAGGAAAACTATACCCCAAAATGAATACTTGAGCAACAGATTATATCAAATTAACTGAAATAAAACTTGTATACCGATATATACTGTATATTTAAGTAAATATTGCTCTTTTACATCTCTTGCCTTGAACCACCATTTTGTGATGGTCTGTGTGCTGCCTCAGAGATCACCTGACCAGAAATACTGCAGCTCTAACTGTAACAGGAAGAGATCACCTGACCAGAAATACTGCAGCTCTAACTGTAACAGGAAGAGATCACCTGACCAGAAATACTGCAGCTCTAACTGTAACAGGAAGAGATCACCTGACCAGAAATACTGCAGCTCTAACTGTAACAGGAAGAAGTGTTGAAGCAAAAGACAGAACTCTGTCTGTTAATTGGCTCATGTGACCTAACATGTGGTTTGTTTGTGTGCAGAGTGGATCATACGATCCCGGGGGCGGCCCTAATTTTTTTAAATGGCAATTTTCTATTTGTGATTACCCAATGGCACATTCTACTAAAAAAGTATATTATTATGAAAATGGTTTATTTACATGTAGCAGGGTTTTACACATGAGCTATTTTATGCAATATCTTTTTAAAGAGACCTACATTATTTGGAGGGTATAGTTTTCCTTTAACATGCTGAACTGATGAGGAGCCGATTATTTTTTACTAAAGGCCAGTTAGTCTGACGTCAGTGGTAGGAAAGCTTTTCGAAAGGTTAATAAAGGAGAAGATACTGGACTTCATAGCAAATCATAATACTATGAGTTTGTGCCAGCATGGTTTTATGCGTAGGTGAGCAGGGACCTTGATTCTGGGATGGCAGTGGATGAGATTTACTTAGACTTTGCTAAAGCATTTGATACAGTGCCACACAAAAGGTTACTGGTTAAATGAAGGAATGTTGGCCTGGAACATAGTATTTGTACCTGGATAGAGAACTGGCTAAAAGATAGACTACAATCTGGATTATTTGATTATAATGGAGTCTATGGGAGATGTTCATTCCGTAATTCAGGTTTACGGATAATGGATTCCATACCTGTACATGAAATTCAAGAGTGATTTCATGAAGGTCAGGGGACTGCCCCAGACAAATTGGAACGGTAGACATGGATGAACAGGGATCATTTATGCTCAGGAACTTGTAATTATTACACACTGTCAAGATTCCCTTGGAGAGGCCCTCAATACTAAAACCTAAACCCAACATAATCACACTTCAGCAACTAACTGAAGATTCACAGTGGTAAAACAAAAAAAACTTTCACGGTTACTAAAAGAAATTTTGGTGGACACTGGTGGGCAGGCCCGGATTTGTGGGAAGGCCAGCAAGGCCCGGGCCTAGGGTGGCAGAATTTTAGGGGGGCGGCATGCTGCCCAACCACACCCACAATGGTTCAAAAAACACTGGGGATGCACAGGAGATACAATCTCCATGAAAATTTGCACAAATAAAGGGGAGGGGACAGGGGCGACAAATGGCAGTGGGCCTAGGGGCCTCCGCTATGTAAATCTGGCCCTGCTGGTGGGCAGATTTATCAAGGGTCGAATTGAAAATTTTAATTTTTTATGACCAAAACTATCAAATTCAACTTTGTTAAAATTCGATTCTAGTTTTTTTTAAAATTCGATTTTCAATATTTAACATATTTTGGCACTTTAAGAACTCAAGTTCAACTATTCCCCACCTAAAACCTGCCAAATTGCTTTTTTAGTCCTGGGATCAATTTGGAGTTGTTTGCTGCCTGCCCGACATTCAAGTTTTTTTCGGAGAAAAAACTTGAATCTAATTCAATTATAATTCCAGTTTTCAGGTTGATTCTATACACCCGCGTTTTGATCATTCGATTTTTTAAATAAATTTAGATTGGTCGAATTTCGAGTTCATGAACGTTTATGGACGTTTTAAACAACTCCCAGGAATTCAAAATTCGACCCTTGATAAATCTGCCCCGGGAGTTCAAAAACATCTTTAGGGTGTCAGCAATTCCATTACTATTCCTTGGAAATCCACGGCTCACCTCCCACTGAATAGAGATAATGAGAACATTAGACTGAATGGACTCCCCAAGCTGCTGAAAATAGGGGGTAACATTATTATATCCACGAGTCTTGTATTAAGTGAAATCTCCCCTTTAACTGTTTTACACAAGAAAGGATTTATACGAAATATGAACTGCTGTTTAATTGCACTATTTATTTCTTATAATACAGAAGAAGACTGCGACTCAATCACCCCCTATAATTATAATCCATTCCTTGCGGTGATTCAGTAAAGAATAGTGAGAATACAGTCATTTATGGCTTCCAGCTCTCAGGCAGGGATTCTGTTTGTTTTGTTCATGTAGTTCTGCCTGTTACACGCAAATGTCTGGCGTAAGAAAAAAGCAACTTGAAATGAGAACACAACAGACTGGTACAGGTAAGGGATCCGTTATCCAGAAAGATCCAAAATGCCCAGAAAACTCATCACACATAGGGGCAGATTTATCAAGGGTCGAAGTGAAAATTCTAATGAAAATATAATCGAATTTCAAGCTATATCCTTATATTTTACAATAGGGGGTAATTTATAGGGATGCACCGAATCCACTTTTTTGGATTCGGCCGAACCCCCGAATCCTTCGCGAAGGATTCGGCCGAATACCGAACCGAATCCGAACCCTAATTTGCATATGCAAATTAGGGGTGGGAAGGGGAAAACATTTTTTACTTCCTTGTTTTCTGACAAAAAGTCACGCAATTTCCCTCCCTGCCCCTAATTTGCATAAGCAAATTAGGATTCGGATTCGGTTCGGCCGGGCAGAAGGATCCGGCCGAATCCGAATCCTGCAGAAAAAGGCCGAATCCTGGCCGAATCCCGAACCGAATCCTGGATTCGGTGCATCCCTAGTAATTTATTCACTATATATATATATATATATATATATATATATATATATATATAATGGATATTTCCGTAATTTGGATCTTCATACATTAATGGGGTGGTTCACCTTCAAACAACTAGTGGTTTTCAGATAGATCACCAGAAATAATAACTTTTTCCAATGACTTTCTATTTTCTATGCGTCACAGTTTTTCTAATACTAAAGTGTAAAGTGTCATTTTTCACCTTCTGAAGCAGCCCTGGGAGGGGGGGTCGCCGACCCTGTAAAATGTTCTAAATGGATACATTTAGTTGATACATTTCTTATCTTTGTCCCTGCTGAGCAGAATCTCTGGGTTTCATTACAGGCAGCTGTTAGAATTGATACAATAGTCGCTGATACCCCAGAGATGCTGCTGAGAAATGGATCAACTAAATGTTGTAAAATTGTAAAAGTTCAGAGTCTGCACCTGAATTACTGAGCTGCCAGACTCAAACACCAGAGATAGGAACATTTTTAAACTTAGATTTTGGAAAAACGGTAAAAAATAAATAATGGAAAGTAATTGAAAAAAGTCTTCATTTCTGGGGAACAATCTAAAAATAACTGAATTGAAAAAAGTATTTGGAAGTAGGGATGCACCGAATCCAGGATTCGGCCTTTTTCAGCAGGATTCGGATTCGGCCGAATCCTTCTGCCCAGCCGAACAGAATCCGAATCCTAATTTGCATATGCAAATTAGGGTGGGGGATGGAAATCGCGTCAGAAAACAAGGAAGTAAAAAATGGTTTCCCCTTCCTACCCCTAATTTGCATATGCAAATAAGGGTTCGGTTCGGTATTCAGCAGAATCTTTAGCAAAGGATTCGGGGGTTCGGCCAAATCCAAAATAGTGGATTCGGTGCATCCCTATTTGGAAGGTGAACAACCTCTTTAAGTCTACTAGAAAATCATGTAAACATGAAATAAACCCAATAGGCTGGTTTTGCTTCCAATGAGGATTAATTATATCTTAGTTGGGATCAAGTACAAGTTACTGTTTTATTATTACACAGAAAAAGGAAATCATTTTTAAAAATGTTGATAATTTGGATAAAATGGAGTAAGCTCTTCCATAATTCAGAGCTTTCCGGATAACGAGTCCCATACACGCACGCGCACGCACGCACGCACGCACGCACGCACGCACACACACACACACACACACACACACATAGATTTAGCTGCAGAAAGACGCCCATAGATGCTAATGGGTGAATAATATTCTTGAGCATCCAAAAAAAACTGTCGCCCATAAACCTTAATGCATTTAGCCGATTTGTTGATGTTTTTGTGAATCTTAGGCAAAGCGAAATGGGTTAGATTTGCCCATCACTACTCAGCAGGGATAGTTCCAGAATCCCAATAGTAGCAGCAGTATGTATGTAAACCAGACAGGGCAGTGTACTGGTAAATACAACTATGTATATATATATATATGTATGTATATATATATGTATGTATATATAGATATATATATATATATATAGATATATATATATATATATATATATATATATATATATATATATACACACACATTATTTTTTTGTGATTTATTTCACATTATTTCATGCTGCAGCCAATATTTCAGTCCAACCTTTATCAAGTGTTGATTACATTAAATAATGACCATGCACTCAAACTGGTCAGAGAGTGAGATCTTTCCAACTACTGTAGGTATATCCATACAAAGAGAAACTATGCAGGCTTTTTGTTTGCATGCTGATAGAAAACGAATGCTCGCCCTGATACCTTGCAACATTCTTATCTGAAAGGCCCACAGGCAATAAGAACGCAAGAGGAATGCAAACATACCTGAAACTACATGATTATCAACAGATAAATGTAAGATATTTAAAGACTGGGGCAAGGCATGGCTGTCAGGTTATGCTCTGCATTGTCCCTTAGCAACAGCAAATGTATGTATGTATGTATATCTTTATTTGTAAAGTGCTGGTAAAGGACTAAAAAAGTTGCTAGAAATGTTATACATTATGTTTTGCACTTCTGTACCAGCCCAAGGCAACCACAGCCCTTTAGCAGTAAAGATCTGTGTCTCCAAAGATGCCCCAGTAGCTCCCCATCTTCTTTTCTGCTGATTCACTGCACATGCTCTGTGCTGCTGTCACTTACTGAGCTTAGGGACCCACTCACAATAGTACACATAGAATAGAAATGTCACAATATAAGGCTGATTAGTAATTAATAAACATAATTACTACATGGCAGCACAGAAACCAGTGCAATTAGTATCAGAATTTAATAATCAGCAAACCTGTAGCATCAGCTTATATTACAGGGGAAGCTCATTTTCTGCTGGATAATTAGTGACGAGCCCTAAGCTTAGCTTCTCAACAGCCAATCAGAGCCCACTGAGCATGTGAGTGTCACAGACACTTTCCAAGATGGTGACCCCCTGTGACAAGTTTGAAGTCCTGGATCATTGCTGCTATTGACAAGCTGAAACTTTAGTCTTGTGCAATAACTTCACTATATAGAATATGGCATTTTTAGCCATATTCATTTTTAGGGTTTAGTTCTCCTTTAAAGGACAGAACTGCTAAGAGAGATGCCATGCTTAAACTGTGTCCTATTTAAAGGCTCTGAGGAATATTACCGTACCTCCTGCAAAACCAGTAATAAGTAAACAATAACAATTTTGCAGATGTTACAAATACCCATTAAACAGCAGGAATATAGAACAGCTTGTCTTTATTATTAGTGAAAAGTCCCCTTAACTGTGATAAGTGACCCCAGAATAGCTCAATAGGAGGGAGAAGCTTAATCCTCTGCTAATAAATCCAACTGGTAGCCGCTTCCCAGAGACACTTGCCTGTTGCCAGGAGGACAGTAGCAGCTCAGCAAGACTTGCCAGCCATTGGCTCAAAGATACAAGCCGTCACATGACTGCAGAGCTGCTTCACAATAATCCCAGCAGTGACATCCCATGGGCTCATCTGGCTGCTTTTCTCACTGACCAATTGCAGGGCTTGTTTTATACATCCCCCAAAGTCAAGGAATTCTATTTTGTGTCAGCATAGTATTAATGAGCCTGGACAGCTTTAAAGAGACACTGAACTAAATTAAATATTTGACTAATTGTACCTAAAGGGAATACCTCTGCTGCCATAGTTTTATGGGATCTCTCTGTACAGACTATGAGCAAACTTAGGGGACTGTTCCTGCTGAATTGTGCTTAGTACAGGGGAATACCTATGCTGCCATAGTTTTATGGGATCTCTCTGTACAGACTATGAGTAAACTTAGGGGGCTGTTCCTGCTGAATTGTGCTTAGTACAGAGGAATACCTATGCTGCCATAGTTTTATGGTATCTCTCTGTAATATTTATAAGCAAACCTATGGGACTGTTCCTGCTGAATTGTGCTTAGTACAGGGAATACCTATGCTGCCATAGTTTTATGGGATCTCTCTGTACAGACTATGAGTAAACTTAGGGGGCTGTTCCTGCTGAATTGTGCTTAGTACAGAGGAATACCTATGCTGCCATAGTTTTATGGTATCTCTCTGTAATATTTATAAGCAAACCTATGGGACTGTTCCTGCTGAATTGTGCTTAGTACAGGGAATACCTATGCTGCCATAGTTTTATGTGATCTCTCTGTACAGACTATGAGTAAACTTAGGGGGCTGTTCCTGCTGAATTGTGCTTAGTACAGAGGAATACCTATGCTGCCATAGTTTTATGGTATCTCTCTGTAATATTTATAAGCAAACCTATGGGACTGTTCCTGCTGAATTGTGCTTAGTACAGGGAATACCTATGCTGCCATAGTTTTATGGGATCTCTCTGTACATACTATGAGTAAACTTAGGGGGCTGTTCCTGCTGAATTGTGCTTAGTACAGAGGAATACCTATGCTGCCATAGTTTTATGGTATCTCTCTGTAATATTTATAAGCAAACCTATGGGACTGTTCCTGATGAATTGTGCTTAGTACAGGGGAATACCTATGCTGCCATAGTTTTATAGGATTTCTCTGTACAGACTATGAGCAAATTTAGGGGCTGTTCCTGCTGAATTGTACTAAGTACAGGGAATACCTATGCTGCCATAGTTTTATGGGATTTCTCTGTACAGACTATGAGCAAATTTAGGGGCTGTTCCTGCTGAATTGTGCTTAGTACAGGGAATACCTATGCTGCCATAGTTTTATGGGATCTCTCTGTACAGTCTATGAGCAAACTTAGGGGCTGTTCCTGCTGAATTGTGCTTAGTACAGGGAATACGTATGCTGCCATAGTTTTATGGGATCTCTCTGTACAGACTTTGAACAAACTTAGGGACTGTTCCTGCTGAATTGTGCTTAGTACAGGGGAATTCCTATGCTGCCATAGTTTTATGGGATCTCTCTGTACAAACTATGAGCAAACTTAGGGGCTGTTCCTGCTGAATTGTGCTTAGTACAGGGAATACATATGCTGCCATAGTTTTATGGGATCTCTCTGTAATAATTATAAGCAACCTTATGGGACTGTTCCTGCTGAATTGTGCTTAGTACAGGGAATACCTATGCTGCCATAGTTTTATGGGATCTCTCTGTACAGACTATGAGCAAACTTAGGGGACTGTTCCTGCTGAATTGTGCTTAGTACAGAGGAATACCTATGCTGCCATAGTTTTAGGGGATCTCTCTCTGTACAGACTATGAGCAAACTTCAGGGCTGTTGCTTCTGAATTGTGCTTAGTACGGGACAATACCTTTGCTCACATAGATTTATGGCATCTTTCTGTACAGGCTATGAGCAAGCTTAATTTCGCAATAAACTGGTGGATGCTCCTCATGGTATCTGGCCAATTATTCTGCAGGCCAAACATCACTGTCCCTTTAAACCTTATGAAAGGAGGAGCTATCTGGGAAGGAACCATTACCCACCAGGAAGAGCACAGGACACTGACCTACAGTTCCTAAGGGATAAGAGGATGACTGACTCAGGGATTTCCAGGAAGAAGTGTCCATCAATATTCACTGTGAGCATGGCACCCTCTTATCACATGAGCTTCACAAGCCAATTAGCCAATTAGCTGTGTAATCCTCAGTGATTTCCAGTGCAAATGTTTATTTTACAGCACATTTCCAAACAATGACCTGAGTTAATGAATGGAATAGCATTCTCCCTATGGATAAAATCAGCTCTTTGCTTGCCCTCCTGTATACTGATGATTATAAACTGCCACATTCCACACATTCAGCAGCTTCTGTGCAGACCAATGCCAACCTCGGGGGAATTTTGGGAGAGCTGGGCTGTAGGTCGCTTGCACTTTTATTCGGAAACTGCCCCTTTTCTGATAATATTCATTTTATATTAGGGATGCACCGAATCCAGGATTCGGTTCGGGATTCGGCCTTTTTCAGCAGGATTCGGATTCGGCCGAATCCTTCTACCCAGCCGAACCAAATCCGAATCCTAATTTGCATATGCAAATTAGGGGTGGGGAGGGAAATTGCGTGAATTTTTGTCAGAAAACAATGAAGTAAAAAAATTTTTCCTCTTCCGTCCCTAATTTGCATATGCAAATTAGGGTTCGGATTCGGTTCGGTATTCGGCCGAATCTTTCACCAAGGATTCGGGGGTTCGGCCGAATCCAAAAAAGTGGATTCGGTGCATCCCTATTTTATATATATGTTATACATATTATACATTTATCAAGGGTCAAATTTCAAATTCATGTGAGTTTTTTTTTTTTTTAAGACTCCCCTAAACTCCCATCAATTCGACCAATCTAAATTTATTATTAAAATGTAATTTTACGAACTCTGACGAACTGAAAATTCAATCAAACTCAATCCAAGTTTTTTCTCCGAAAAAAAACATGAATGTCAGGAAGGCAGCAAACAGCTCCAAATTGATCCCTGAACCTCTCGCATTGACTCAAACAGTAATTCAGCAGGTTTTAGGTGGCGAATAGTCAAAATTCGAATTCTAAAAGGGCCAGAGTATGATAAATCTCAAAATGCATATGCAAATTAGGATACAATTTGGTTCAGACGGGAAGAAGGATTCGACTGAATCCTGCTGAAAAAGGCCGAATCCTGCCTGAATCCCGAATCGAATCCTGGATTCGGTGCATCCCTAATATAATCCAAACTAAAATATAATTAATCCTTATTGGAAGCAAAACCAGCCTATTTGTTTTATTTAAAGGAGTGGTTCACATTTAAGGTAACTTTTAGTATGTTATAGAAGGGCCAATTATAAGCAACTTTTCAATTGATTTTCATTATTTATTTTTTATAGTTTTATAGTATTTCTTCTGACTCTGCAGCTTTTAAATGAGCGTCGCTGACCCCTTCTCAAAAACAAACGCTACAAATGTATTGTTATTGCTTTTTATTTTTATTACTCATCTTTCTATTCAGGCCTCTCCTATTCATATTCCAGTCTCTTATTCAAATCAATGCATGGTTGTTAGGGTAAATTGGACCCTAGCAACCAGATTGCTGACAAAGCAAACTGGAGAGCTGCTGAATAAAAAGCTAAAAAACTCAGAATATTCCTCCCTACTATCCCTATCATACTAAAGTTATCTCAAAGGTGAACTACCCCTTTAATGTTTCTAGTAGACTTAAGGTGTGAAGATCCAAATTACTGAAATATCCATTATCCGGAAAGCCCCAGGTCCCGAGTATTCTGGATAACAGGTCCCACATTTGTATTTGTAAAACTACCCAACCTTTATTGTTTTCCTGCCCTCTCCTACTCATGTCTGAGTGATCCAAAACCACAGCCTGGTTTCTACAGGCAGTATCCTCAGAAAGAGTGGGGTGGGGGGGGGCTATAATAAAATACAGTTAATCGTTGAAAACTGCCAATTAAATACTTCAACTTAGTGAATTAAAACTAAATACAATATATACATAAAATACAAATGAAAGATTAGTTACAAATGTTATTAATTTTAAGCCACACTTCCCCTTTAAATCTTCCACTTCTGTTTCTTGAGTGGGTAAAAAAAAAAAAAAAGAAGTGCCTTTTGGAGTAGTCAGAGGAATATTTTATTGCTTAGCGCAGACAAAAAGATGCCATTGAGTTGCATGCAGAGGAGCGTGCCTGAACAAATCCAAAACCTTGGCAGCCTTCCACCCATCATTAGTTTAGTCTTGCCGACAGCAGCTTTATTCTGCACTGCACATATTTTGCTGGGCCGTCCCATTTCCCTGAGTCGGGGAACTCAGCTGCACATGCACTCACTTGTGATGACTGGCCCATCCTAAGGGCTCTTACACACGGCCGTTCCGACCTGCGCTCCCCTGCGTTCCGTTTTTTGGCGTTCAGCCGCAGGGGAGCGCAGGAATAGACGCAAGTAATTATTTGAAATGGGGCTGTACTCACTCAGGCGCGTGTAGGCACCGAACGCAGGTTCAGACGCAACATGCTGCATTTTTCCTGCGTTCGGCGCCTACACGCGCCTGAGTGAGTACAGCCCCATTTCAAATAATTACTTGCGTCTATTCCTGCGCTCCCCTGCGGCTGAACGCCAAAAAACGGAACGCAGGGGAGCGCAGGTCGGAACGGCCGTGTGTAAGAGCCCTTATAAACAAGCCCCACTTCATTACCCCCCACAATAAACTGGGCCATGACTTAACCCTTGCCATGCTGTGCTAGGTGCCACTGTATGATCATTTCATCCAGGCATTACTTAGTGATATTATTTGGCAGCTCTCTTAGGATTCCCCCTTTAAAGCGGCACCTGGCAATGACCAGCAATTGTCCGTGAAGCTTTACCTGTATTGAGACAGGACATGGAGCCTTACATTCCCTTTAAAGGGGTTGTTCACCTTCAAACAACTAGTTGTTTTCAGATAGTTCACCAGAAATAACGACTTTTTCCAATTACTTTCCATTTTCTATGTGTCACTGTTTTTCTAATATTGAAGTGTAATATTTTTCACCTTCTAAAGCAGCTCTGGGAAGGGGGGGGTCGCTGACCCTGTAAACTGTTCTAAATTGATACATTTACTTAGCTTTGTCCCTGCTGAGCAGAATCTCTGGGTTTCATTAAGGGTAAGGCCACACTGGGCATTTTCGGGCGACTTTGGAAAACCTATCGCTGCGTGTGATTAGCGCCGGCCATTTTTCATTTTAACCGGCGCAGAGTGAGGGAAAGCGTTTGGGGAGACTGGTCACCGCAAAGACGAGGCGATTAGTCGCCAGGCGACCATATCTCCCCAAAACGCCCAGTGTGGCCTTACCCTTAAGGCAGCAGTTGGAATTGATACAATAGTTGCTAATATTCCAGAGAAATGTATCAACTAGATGTATCAACTAGATGTATCAACTAAATGTATTCAACTAAATGTATTCAACTAAATGTATTCAACTAAATGTATTCAACTAAATGTATTCAACTAAATGTATTCAACTAAATGTATTCAACTAAATGTATTCAACTAAATGTATCAACTAAATCTATCAACTAAATCTATCAACTAAATGTGTCAACTAAATCTATCAACTAAATGTATCAACTAAATGTTGCAAATTTGTAGCAGGTTAGAGTCTGCACCTGAATTACTGAGCTGCCAGTCTCAAACACCAGAGACAGGGTCATTCAACTTTAAACTTAGAAAAATAATAAAAATAAATAAATAATGGCAAGTAATTGAAAACAAGTCTTTATTTCTGGGGAATATTCTAAAAACTCCTGAACTTTAAAAAAGTGTTTGGAAGGTGAACAACCCCTTTAAAGGAGAACTAAACCCGAAAAATGAATGTGGCTAAAAATGCCATATTTTATATATTGCACGAGGCTAAAGTGTGAGCTTGTCAATAGCAGCAATGATCCAGGACTTCAAACTTGTCACAGGGGGTCACCATCTTGGAAAGTGTCTGTGACACTCACATGCTCAGTGGGCTCTGATTGGCTGTTGAGAAGCTAAGCTTAGGGCTCGTCACTAATTATCCAGCAGAAAATGAGCTTCCCTGGCTGTAATATAAGCTGATGCTACAGGTTTGCTGATTATTAAATTCTGATGCTAATTGCACTGGTTTCTGCGCTGCCATGTAGTAATTATCTGTATTAATTACTAATCAGCCTTATATTGTGACATTTATATTCTATGAGTACTGTATATTGTGAGTGGGTCCCTAAGCTCAGTAAGTGACAGCAGCACAGAGCATGTGCAGTGAATCAGCAGAAAAGAAGATGGGGAGCTACTGGGGCATCTTTGGAGACACAGATCTTTACTGCTAAAGGGCTGTGGTTGCCTTGGGCAAAAGCACAAAACATAACGTACAACATTTCTAGCTACTTCTTTAGTTCCCCTTTAAAAATAAATGGATCCTGGGCAGCATAAGAGTAAAAGCCATAATATGAGGAGTCATATCATACTTGTACTGTACAGCCTCGCTGGGTGGAGAGGGGCTCTTCTGTACTCACAACATCCTATAGTCTCATACTGCAGTATACTATATAATGTGCTATTATGGCAATATGGCAGCTCTCACTTACATGTAAAAAGACAAATATACAGACAAGGACTGCCCTGTGCACACAACTAGATACACAATATAACTGGATGTGTTTTGGTGGGTGGGGGCAGGGAGGAATCACGGGTTTTTAATGAACCACAGTCTCTGCAGGGCCCCCTCTGTGGGCATTGAGTCTGATTCTCCTATAGCTATGCCAATGCCCCAACATAGGGGCATATTTATAAAAGAGTGAAGTTAGAGATCGCTACAGTAGCTAGAAGCTAGTAGACTAACAGCACTCAATAGTAAAATCCAGGTCCCACTAAGACACATTCAGTTACATTGAGTAGGAGAAACAACAGCCTGCCAGAAAGCAATTCCATCCTAAAGTGCTGGCTCTTTCTGAAATCACATGACCAGGCAAAATGACCTGAGATGCACCTACACCAATATAACAACTAAATACACTTGCTGGTTCTGGAATGAAATGTTACATAGTTACATAGTTAAATTGGGTTGAAAAAAGACAAAGTCCATCAAGCTCAACCCCTCCAAATGAAAACCCATCATCCATACACACACCCCTCCCTACTTTTAATTAAAATTCTATATACCCATACCTATACTAACTATAGAGTTTAGTATCACAATAGCCTTTGATATTATGTCTGTCCAAAAAATCATCCAAGCCATTCTTAAAGGCATTAACTGAATCAGCCATCACAACATCACCCGGCAGTGCATTCCACAACCTCACTGTCCTGACTGTGAAGAACCCCCTACGTTGCTTCAAATGAAAGTTCTTTTCTTCTAGTCTAAAGGGGAGGCCTCTGGTACGGTGATCCACTTTATGGGTAAAAAGGTCCCCTGCTATTTGTCTATAATGTCCTCTAATGTACTTGTAAAGTGTAATCATGTCCCCTCGCAAGCGCCTTTTTTCCAGAGAAAACAACCCCAACCTTGACAGTCTCCCCTCATAATTTAAGTACTCCGTCCCTCTAACCAATTTAGTTGCACTTAGTCTCTGCACTCTCTCCAGCTCATTTATATCCCTCTTAAGGACTGGAGTCCAAAACTGAACTGCATACTCCAGATGAGGCCTCACCAAGGACCTATAAAGAGGCATAATTATGTTTTCATCCCTTGAGTTAATGCCCTTTTTTATACAAGACAGAACTTTATTTGCTTTAGTAGTCACAGAATGACACTGCCCAGAATTAGACAACGTGTTATCTACAAAGACCCCAAGATCCTTTTCATTTAAGGAAACTCCCAACACACTGCCATTTAGTGTATAACTTGCATTTATATTATTTTTGCCAAAGTGCATAACCTGCATTTATCAACGTTGAACCTCATTTTCCAGTTTGCTGCCCAGTTTTCCAGTTTAGACAAATCACTCTGCAAAGTGGCAGCATCCTGCATGGAACCTATAGTTCTGCACAATTTAGTCTCATCTGCAAAAATAGAAACCGTACTTTCAATGCCCACCTCCAGGTCATTAATAAACAAGTTGAAAAGCAAGGGACCTAGTACAGAGCCCTGCGGTACTCCACTAACAACACTGGTCCAATTAGAAAATGTTCCATTTACCACCACTCTTTGTAGTCTATCTTTTAGCCAGTTCTCTATCCAGGTACAAATACTATGTTCCAGGCCAACATTCCTTAATTTAACCAGTAACCTTTTGTGTGGCACTGTATCAAATGCTTTAGCAAAGTCTAAGTAAATCACATCCACTGCCATTCCAGAATCGAGGTCTCTACTTACATTCTCGTAAAAAGAAATTAAGTTAGTCTGGCAAGATCTATTACGCATAAAACCATGCTGGCACAAACTCATAGTATTATGATTTGCTATGAAGTCCAGTATCTTATCCTTTATTAACCCTTCGAAAAGCTTTCCTAATACTGACGTCAGACTAACTGGCCTATAGTTTTGAGGCTGAGAACGGGATCCTTTTTTGAATAGAGGCACCACATTAGCAATTCGCCAGTCTCTCGGCACAATGCCAGATCTCAATGAATCCTGAAAAATTAAGTAAAGAGGTTTGGCAATCACAGAGCTAAGCTCGCTAATTACCCTGGGATGAATACCATCTGGCCCTGGACCTTTGTTAATCTTAACATGTTCAAGTCTCTTTTGAATTTCTTCATGTGTGAACCATGCATCATTAGTTGTATTACTAGAATTGGGAGTGTTAAGAAGGAAACCTTCAATTACTGGTTCTTCATTTGTGTACACAGATGAAAAATACGAGTTCAGAATCTGCGCTTTTATTTTGTTTTCATCAACTAGCTGACCCCCCTCTGATAGTAAGGGTCCCACCCCTTCCTGCTTAATTTTTTTACTATTGACATATTTAAAAAATAATTTTGGATTTTTTTTACTGCTTGCTGCAATATCCTTTTCTATAGCAATTTTAGCTTGCCTTATAGCTTCTTTGCATGATTTATTGGCCTCCTTGTACCTTATAAATGTTTCGGCTGTACCAGCTAACTTGAAAGCCTTAAAAGCACGTCTTTTCTTACCCACCTCAACACCAACGCTTCTATTGAACCAAAAAGGTTTTGCTTTGCAACGACGTTCCTTGCTTACAAGTGTTTTTATTAAGCAGCATTTTAAAGACTTCCCATTTTTGTTCTGTGTTTAACCCTGTGAAAAGCATTTCCCACTTAATATGTTGCAGAGATGCCCTTATACTGTCAAAGTTTGCACGTCTGAAAATTTAGTGTTTTAGTTACTCCCTTATAGAATTGCTTCTGCAATGTTGTATTGTCAAGTGAATTATTTGTAGTATAACAGTGTAATTTAGAAATAAAAACTACACTACAAAATCATGACAGGATCCAAATTACAGATATAAGGTATGAGGATCCAGATTACGGAAAGATCCGTTATCTGGAGGGAAAGAAAACAGGTCCCGAGGATTCTGGATAACAGGTCCCATAGCTGTAAAATAATACAGAGTCTAGTGTCTCACTTTGTTTGGCTGGTTAAATCCATGTTTGCTATACAGACCCATCTGCCATTTAATCGCATCCAGCAATAACGCAGAGTCTGAACTCGCACTTAAATATAAAATATTATCAAACAAGGAGACGGCAGATTAAAGAAACAGAAGGTTTCCCCGAATACTGAAAGACATTTCCAATTTTCAAATGCACAATAAATCCAAGAGTTTGTTTCCCAGGCTTCATTTTTCCTGGCAAATATCTCGAGGAATCATTCCAGCAACAGGGAGCCTTATTCTCAGCCTGCACATCTGATATTGGCTTTACCGTACAGGTGTGGGATCTGTTATCCGGAAACCCATTATCCAGAATGTTCCAAATTACGGAAAGGCCTTCTCCCATAGACTCCATTTTATCCAAATAATCCAAATTTATAAAAAAGATTTCCTTTTTCTGTGTAATAATAAAACAGTCGCTTGTACTTGATCCCAACTATAAGATATAATTAAATCCTTATTGGAAGCAGAACCAGCCTATTGGGTTAAATAAAGGGGTGATTCGCCTTTAAGTTAACTTTTAGTATGTTATGGAATGGCCAGTTGTAAGAAACTTTTCAAATGGTCTTCATATTTATGTTATAGCTTTTGATTTTTTTCTAGCTTTCAAATGGGGGGGTCACTGACCCCATCTAAAAAAAACAAATGCTCTTTAAGGCTTAACATGTATTGCTATTGCTGCTTTTTACTACTCCTCTTTCTATTCAAACCCTCTCCTATTTATATTCCAGTCTCTTATTCAAATCAGTGCATGGTTACTAGGGTAATTTGGACCCTAGCAACCAGATTGCTGGAAGTGCAAACTGAAGAGCTGCTGAATAAAAAGCTAAATAACTCAAAACCCACAAATAATAAAAAAATAAACCCAACTGCAAATCAGTTCAGAACATCCCTCTCTACATCATACTAACAGTTAATGTAAAGGTGAACAACCCCTTTAAGGTGTGAAGATCCAAATTACAGAAAGATCCATTATCTGTAAACCCCCAGATCTCAGGCATTCTGGATAACAGGTCAGAAACTGTCCAGTCTAAAGCAGAGACCTCCTGTTATAAACACAGAGTTACTCCCAACTAACATATCAGAAAATAACAAAAAATGTATCTAAAATGTATCTAAAAATGTAATGTATAAAGGCTGGAGTGACTGGATGTGTAACATAATAGCCAGAACACTACTTCCTGCTTTTCAGCTCTATAACTCTGAGTTAGTCGGTGACTATAAGGGGGGCCACATGGGACATAACTGTTCAGTGAGTTTGCAATTGATCTTCAGCATTAAGCTCAGATTCAAAAGCAACAGTCATGTCCCATGTGCCCCCCCCCCTCAACTCACTGATTAGTTACTGCCTGTTAACCAATCAGTGGAAACCAAGAGATCTGAAAAGCAGGAAGTAGTTTTCTAGATATTATGTTACACATCCAGTCACTCCAGCCTTTATACATTACATTTTTAACTAACTATATTAGATTTATTCTTTTTTTCAAGTCTATCTATTTACCCAGTTTTTATTTTTACACTGAACAATTACTTTAAAACCATTGAACCATTGAAACTGTATTATTAATCTGTAATGGAAAGCTGCTTAGAATTACAATTGCTTACATTTCATTTTGGTGTTACATCCCCCTTAAATGGACAGCTGATTGGCCGCACATGTTATTGTGAAACCTCAGTCAGAATCAGTGGAAGTTGGATCTCAGTAAATTTTCCCAAGCAGAGGAAACGTAATGTTCCATCTAGCGCTTGAAATATTAAGATTTCCTGTTTTGTTTTTTATAAGGATAAATAGATGATGCTAAGTTAGCACAGTGGGTCGGTATCGGAATGGCCAGATGGAGATATTAAAGGTATAGTGGATATAAAACAAATCCGTTTCATAATATATCTCAGTCTGAGATATTTCATTGTAAATATGTGACTCAACTGAATGTTTTCATTGCTGCAACTGCTGGATCCCATGGGGGCAGCCATTCAAACCTGAAAAAGGAAAAAAGGGAGAGGATACACAGCAGATAACATATGTTCTGTAGAATACAATGGGATTCTTCAAAACGTATCTGTTATCTACTGTGTAACACAAGAATGGCTGCCCCCATGGCTACACAGCAGCTTGTTTATATAAACTATAGTAGTACTTATCTGTTATCTACTGTGTATCCTGTGCTTGAATGGCTGCCCCCATGGCTACACAGCAGCTTGTTTATATAAACTATAGTAGTACTTATCTGTTATCTACTGTGTATCCTGTGCTTGAATGGCTGCCCCCATGGCTACACAACAGCTTGTTTATATAAACTATAGTAGTACTTATCTATTATCTACTGTGTATCCTATGCTTGAATGGCTGCCCCCATGGCTACACAGCAGCTTGTTTATATAAACTATAGTAGTACTTATCTGTTATCTACTGTGTATCCTGTGCTTGAATGGCTGCCCCCATGGCTACACAGCATCTTGCTGGTTTTGCCAGTGCAGGGCACCAGTACATTATATTGTCTTTTCTATAAAACACTTCCATTTCTTGGTGTTACTGTTCCTTTAATGCTCAACAGCTGACACCAATTGCCTGTGGTGGTCTGAGATTAGGGCAATCCAGGTTGCAGGCCCACCAGTTGCTGCAGTTTGGAAAACAAGGGTTGCCACAGTTTCACATACCTGACAGATGCTTTCCCTATCTGAAGATTCCCAGCATGAGCTTCAGAAATAAAACTTTGACCAATTGCAGCCAGACATTCAGTAACAGCTGGAAAGCCACAAACTGGGAATCCCATACAAAGGCATCCCCTAAAGGCCAGTATTCTGTAATTATGTTGTTTATAGCCTTGTTTATAGGTACTTTGAAACATTTTGTACTTTGCTGGTTCAAGTTGGGGTTTGTTTAGCTGTTGCAGCACATTGCTGTTGGTCCTTCCTAAAAAGTCTGTTGCTGCACTTTTTTAACTAATTGACTTTTTTATGAGATTTTCATAATATTGCTGCAAGCTATAGGCTAGCTTAATTTCACATGTATAAATAAATCTCAACGTAGAAACCTGTAGGTTTTTTGCCTTTCTGCCCGGCACTCAAACGATTAAAGGATAACAAAAGCCTAACTAAAGAAGTAGCTAGAAATGTTGTACATGATGTTTTGTGCTTCTGTACCAGCCCAAGACAACCACAGCCCTTTAGCAGTAAAGATCTGTGCCTCCAAAGATGCCCCAGTAGCTCCCCATCTTCTTTTCTGCTGATTCACTGCACATGCTCTGTGCTGCTGTCACTTACTGAGCTTAGGGAGCCACTCACAATATACAGTACACAGAATAGAAATGTCACAATATAAGGCTGATTAGTAATTAATACACATAATTACTACATGGCAGCACAGAAACCAGTGCAATTAGCATCAGAATTTAATAATCAGCAAACCTGTAGCATCAGATTATATTACAGACCAACCTCGTTTTCTGCTGGATAATTAGTGATAATTAGATAATAAGCTTAGCTTCGCAACAGCTGCTCAGAGCCCACTGAGCATGTGAGTGTCACAGACACTTTCCAAGATGGTGACCCCCTGTGACAAGTTTGAAGTCCTGGATTATTGCTGCTTTTGACAAGCTGACTTATTGGTGCAATAAATTCGGTATATAAAATATGCAATTTTTGGCCACATTCATTTTTAGGGGTTAGTTCTCCTTTAAAGGGAGCTTTATCAGAAAGGTCTATATAAATACACCAGTAAACCCTCAAAGTAATGCTGCTCTGAGTCCTCTGTCAAAATAAACAGCACATTTCTTTCCTTCTATTGTGTACTCATGGGCTTCTGTATCAGACTTCCTGTTTTCAGTTTAAACCTCCAGGGCTTGGGCTTGAGCATGCTCAGTTTGCTCCTCACTCCCTCCCTCCTCCCTGCTGTAATCTGAGCTCAGAGTGAGCAGTGAGAGACTCAGGCAGAAAGTGATGTCACACCAAACGAATATGGCAGCTGCTATCATAAACAAACAGAGACAATGTCTAGAGCATGCTAAAGAATAAAAATGGCGTTCTAGCTTGCACTGTTGTGGTTAATCTATTGGCAATAAATTACCATGATAGCTTTCCTTCTCCTTTAAGCATTTTTCTTTAGCACCAAGCAGACAAGCACTGCCACCCCATTGCTAATGATTGCTTACCATACACCCTGGACTGGTGCACCTCCTTAAAGGAAAACTATACCCCCAAAACAATGTAGGTCTCTATTAAAAGATACTGAGTAAAACAGCTCATGTGTAAAACCCTGCTTCATGTAAATGAACCATTATCATAACAATATACTTTTTTAGTAGTATGTGCCATTGGGTAATCATAAATAGAAAATTGCCATTTTAAAAAATAAGGGCCGCCCCCTGAGATCGTACGATTCACTGTGCACACATACAAACCACATGTAAGGTCACATGAGCCAATTAACAGACAGAGTTCTGCCTTTTGCTTCCTCACTTCTTCCTGTTACAGTTAGTGTTGTAGTATTTCTGGTCAGGTGATCTCTGAGGCAGCACAGACAGAGTCACGAAATGGTGGTTCAAGGCAAGAGATGTAAAAGGGCAATATTTATGTAAATATATATTCCAGTTTGGTAAGATTCTTTAATATGTCATTCAATTTGATATAAACTATCTGTTGCTTAAGTATTCATGTTGGGGGTATAGTTTTCCTTTAATGAAAAATCCACAGACCCATAATATTATTCAAGTGAGCACTGTGCCGCCATCTTGTTTCCTGTCCCCACAATCTATGCTTCAGCCCGGGGCTGTGCACATAGCAAGTAGAGCAACCGTTTGGGTTTCTAACTTCTGTTTGCATACGCATAACCCAGGGTAGCTGTGAAGGATCCCTGGTATAGACATAAAAATGCAAGTACTCACTCGAATAATAGCCCTAGCTAGTGCCTTTTTTTTTTTTTTTTTAAGCAAATAGAAACACTGGCATGGAGCCACAGGTATATAATTACATTATCGGATCATAATGAAGGGTAAACAGCTGTCGGATTGTGGGACCGCATCAATGAACAGATGCAGCCGCGATCCAACTGGAATTTAAGTTCTGTCCAAACAACATCTCAACGACTTTCAGCCAGATATCGACTGGGGGAAGCCAGTTGGAGGGCCCCATAAATCATTAAGGTGTAATAAGGAGCCAATAAGCTGCCGACTCAGTCTGTCGGCAGCTTTTATCAGCCCATGTATGGCCACCTTAAGAATATCACTGTCTATACTATCACACTAAAAGTTAATTTTAAGGCTAACTATCCCTTTAAAGCAGTATTTAATCGAAGCTTCAAATAATTATTAAAAATTCCACCCTATTTCAACTGACAATGATTCACTATTAATTAAAGGGGTGGTTCACCTTTAAGTTAACTTTTAGCATTTTATAGAATGGCTCATTCTAGTCAACTTTTCAATTGGCCATCATTTTTTAATTCTTATATTTTTTTAAACTATTTGCCTTCTTCTTCTGACTCTTTCCAGCTTTCAAACAGGGGTCGCTGAAGGCTGTGAGGCTACACGTGTATCATTATTGCTACTTTTTATTACTCATCTTTCTATTCAGGCCTCTCCTATTCATAATCTATTCTCTTATTCAAATCACTGCATGGTTGCTAGGGGAATTTCAACCCTAGCAACCAGAAAACTGGAGAGCTGCTGAATAAAGAAAGCTAAATAACTCAAAATCCACAAATAAAAAAAAAAATGAAAACCAATTGCAAATGGTCTCAGAATATCACTCTCTACATCATACTAAAAGTTAATTTAATGGTGAACAACCCCTTTAATGTACACATTTACAAATTAGACATCACTTTCTTATGGAATCATTCCTTCCACTTAGTCATTTTGGAGTGCAAACAGCATTCTCTTTCAGGCCTCTGTAATCCCAAATCATGTGAGGATATTTCGTAAGAGCCCAGCGAGGGAACGGCTTCTGTTTTCCATTAGCTGTTGGTACCAATGGCAGCCTGACGATTATTAAAGGGACAGTGACATACATATCAATCTGATGCCATGAACATATACATAAGCAAACACACTCCCCTGACTTGATAACATCTCTATTAGTTGAAGTGAGTGGGGGGGGGGGGCAATGCAACATTTGGATCTCTAACAGTGACCTATCAGTGCAGAATAGCAGTGGCAGCAACTTATCTACAGTGTAGAGGGTCTCGTTATACAACTTTCTAGGTTTCCAGGTCAGGTCAAAAATATAATTGCGCCACAGGTATGGGATCTGAATTACGGAAAGGCCGTCTCCCATAGACTCCATTTTATCCAAATAATCCAAATTTTTACAAATGATTTATTTTTTCTGTGTAATAATAAAACAGTAGCTTGTACTTGATCCCAACTAAGATATAATTAATCCTTATTGGAAGCAAAACCAGCCTATTGGGTTTATTTAATGTTTACATGATTTTCTAGTAGCCTTAAGGTATGAAGATCCAAATTATGGAAAGATCCATTATCAGGAAAACCTCAGGTCCCGAGCATTCTGGATAACAGGTTCCATACCCGTACTGAGCTTTATAAACTTTACGCACCAAAACATGACATTCCCCTGAATACACCTAAATCATAAACTGCGATTCTTCAGATGTGGCCACTAAAGCAGTAAAAACCATAAGGTCGTTTTATATCACGTGTGGTGTGTATATATATATATATATATATATATATATATATATATATATATATATCCTGGAAAATATGCATGAAAATGTTGAGGAATGCACTTGTTAGTCATAAGACGGTTTTAAAGTGTTATAAAAGTGTAAAATTAAAATGTTATGATTTCTGGTTTCTTCCCACATTTCAAAAACAGAGCAGTTAAGAGACTAATGTGAATGATGTATATTATCTGTAAAGCACCACGGAGTGTGTCAGCGCTATATAAAGACCGATAATAAAAATAAATGCACCTAAGTATTAAGTACTAAGCACAAGGAAGACATTGATAATGAAAGGCTTCTGTCATTTGCACAGAAATCCCGAGAAGCAAATGTTTCTCTCCTTGATAGAGTCTTGCTGTTTCCTGCTGAGTCGGAATAACGGATGTGTCTGTTATCATTAAACTAACCCAGCATAAAGGACATACTAACCCTTAAAATAAAATTGTGTTGTAACCTTCCCAAAATGCCACTGAACACATGCTCATATCGCCATATACAGGCTGCTTTGCTGTATAAAAGGCATAGGGGCAAATTCACTAACATTCGTAGTTTCGCCAGGCGCAACTTCGCCCCCCTTGCTGCACTTCGCCAGGCGTAGTTTCGCCAGCGCTCCGCAAATTCACTAAAATCCGAAGTTGCGCACAGGGGTAGCGTAAGATTGCGAAGTTGTGCTAGCGTTGATTCGCTAAGTGAAGCGAAGTTACGCTAGCGAAGGCTAATTTGCATACGGCGCCAAATTCAAGTTTCAATGGAGGAATACGTATCAGCACTACAAATGCCTAGAAAACCTTCAAAACATCAAATAAAAAATTTTATTTTGCCCTACACATGTGCCCACTGTCTAGGTAAGTTGCCATGAGTCAGGAAATGTAGGGGGGAAGGAGGGGAGCCCCAAAAAAATTTTCGATCTTTTTCAGCCTATCACCCATCATGTAGAAAACACGCCAGCATTTTTGGGACTTAGAACACTTTTTGACTTTTTTTGAAGCAATCCCTATCTACTCTATTGCGCTTCGCCTGGTCTGAGGTGGCGAAGGAAGTCTAGCGTAAAAGGTAGCGTTCAGTACACAGCACGCGTTAGTGAATTTGCGTAGTTACGTCGCTAGCGAAACTTCGCCAGGCGTAAGGGTGCGAAGTAACACTAGCGAAACTACGCCAGCGTTCGTTAGTGAATTTGCGCAGTAACGATAAATGCCAAACGCTAGCGAATTAACGCTAGCGTTCGGCGCTTAGTGAATTTGCCCCAAAGTCTTTATTAAGAAATAACTTACCGATACTCCGCTTGCACTCCTCTTCAGAAAAGGCGACAGGGCGATCCATAGTGCGGCGCTTGATTTCTCCTCTGCCTTCTATAGGAGATAGCCAGGGAGGAGAAATCAAGCACCGCACAATGGATCATCACCCTGTCTCCTTTTCTGAAGAGGAGTGCAAGCGGATTATTGAGAAGTTATTTCTTGATAAAGACTTTGCAGATTTATAGTTAAATGTGTCTTGGTGTGTTTTTTTTTGTTATGTACAAGCAAATTTTTTTACAATTTTTTTTTATGTTAATGGTCCTTTAAGGGGGTTATTTATCAAAGGTTGAATTTCAAATTAATGTTACTCTAATAAATTCGAATGTACTCACAACTCGAATGGGAGGTTATTTATGAAAAAAAACGTGAACGTCTTATATTCAATTGAGTAGTCCCAGCCTGAAAACATTCTAATCGAGTTTTCCACAGAAAAAAAAACTTGAATGTCAGGAAGGCAATTAACATATTCAAATGGTTCAAGGGACCTCTGCCATTGACTTGTACATGAACTCGGTGGAGAATATTCGAATTTCCATGGTCAAGGTGTGATAAATCCCACATTCTAATTTAAATTGGCGAGTTTTGAGTAAAAAAAAATAATGTGAAAATTCAAATTCACCATTCGAATCTTAAAGAAGAATTCAACCCAAAAGTTAAAAAAAACACTACCCCCCCACCCTACATAGACCCCCCTCCCTCCAGCCTAGCTGCTCCCCCGGGCAAATGCCCCTAACTACTTACCCCTCGGTGCAGATTCTGTCCAGCGGAATTTACGAGCGCCATCTTCTTCTCTTCGGTAATCTTTGGGATGACGCCGGCGTAACGGCACATGCGCAGTTGGAGCAACTTTCTGTCTCGCGACAACTGTGCATGCGTCAAAACTCGCGAAGATTGCCAAAGCGGCAGTCTTATTCCGAAGATTACTGAAGCGGCTGAAGATGTTGCTCGTGAACTCCGCTGGACGAATCTGCACCGAATGGTAAGTAAAGAGTTAGGGGTATTTGCTCGGGGGGCCACTAGGCTGGGGGAGGAGGGAGGTCCATATAGGGTAGGGTTTTTTAAACTTTAGGGTTTATTTCTCCTTTAATAAATCTGCCCCATAAAGGGTAGGTTCGCCTTTAATTTATCCCAGTTTATAAAAACCCTCCCCCTACCCTGGTTAGACTCTCCTCCGTCCTCCCCCCCAGCCTACCTGCCCCCACCCCCCGGGCTAATGCCCCTAATTTTTTACTCACCCCTCCGTGCATATTCTGGCCTCAGAGTTCACGGCAGCCATCTTCTTCTTCTCCGGTAATCTTCGTGCACTGACGGCATTTTCGGTGCATGCGCAGTTGGAATAAATTTCCAGTCCCAAAGAACTGCGCATGCGCCGAAACTTCCGAAAAAGACAGAAGAAAGAAGATGGCTGCCGTGAACTCTGAGGCCAGAATCTGCACGGAGGGGTGAGTAAAAAATTAGGGGCATTTGCCCTGGGGGGTAGGTAGGCTGGGGGGAGGAGGGAGGGTTTTTGTTAACTATGGGTTGAATTCTCCTTTAAGGTAACTTTTATTATGTTATATAACGACCAATTCTAAGCACCTTTTCAGTTGGTTTTCATTATTTATTTATTTTTATAGTTTTATAGTTATTTGCCTTTTATTTCTGACTCTTTGCAGCTTTCAAATGAGCGTCACTGTCTCCCTTCTATAAAACAAATGCTCTGTAAGGCTACAAATGTAATTATTGCTACTTTTTATTACTCATCTTCCTATTCAGGCGTCTCATATTCATATTCCAGTCTCTTATTCAAATCAGTGCATGGTTGCTAGGGGAATTTGGACCCTAGTTACCAGACTGGTTAAGATGCAAATTGAAGAGCTGCTGAATAAAAAGCTAAATCACTCAAAAACCTTCAATAATAAAAAAATGAAAACCAAATTATCTCAGAATATCACTCTCTATATCATACTAAAAGTTATCTCAAAGGTGAACAACCCCTTTAATACCATTGTTAAAATTAAAAAACTACAAATCCCACCATCCTTCTGGCATCTCAGCTCATGGAAGTATTGTCAGAGATATAGTTGTGAAGAGATAGGAGACCCCAAACCAATACACAGATTTCTCTCTTCACACAGTTGAAGTTGCTACACTGATGCATTAAACATTCTGTAAAAGGAAAATCTGCTCTGCATCTGCGAACTACAACTCCCAGCATCCCCTGACATGATGTGAGTATTGCTGGGATTAATACTTTAAGAATGGGCAATAAAGAAGATGCAGCTAGGACACGCCTGTTTTGGAATAAGTGTGTGGGAGAATAAAAGGTTACACATAAAAGAAAGCGCACTGCAATTCGGCAGAAGAACGAGCAGAGCCACCGCTCAGCATTTTGCAGCTGAAATCATCAGAGCACAGAGACGTAGGACTGACATATCCATTACAGGCACCCAGCATAGAAAGAGAGGACACGGCTATGGGGAAAAATATGCTTTTTTTCAAAACACATCAGTTAATAGTGCTGCTCCAATAGAATTCTGAATTGAAATCCATTTCTCAAAAGAGCAAACAGTTTTTTTTTATATTTAATTTTGAAATCTGACATAGGGCTAGACATATTGTCAGTTTCCCAGCTGTCCCCAGTCATATGACTCGTACTCTGATAAACTTCAGTCACTCTTTACTGCTGTACTGCAAGCTGTAGCTCCCCTTCCTCCCCCCCAGAAGCCATAGACATGCAGATTTTACCTTCATATCTGACCTGCCACTAACCATTCAGATAAAATAAAGCAGCAATGAGAACAAACCTGCCCGTCACAGCAATCGTGCGGAAGTATGGCCGACAAATTCTACTGGGAAGCTCACAGAGATATCATCAGATCGGCAATACATGCAGAGATAGTATCGCCAGCCGACAGAAATCTTTTAACCTTGCAAATCGTCCGAACGACCGATCTCCATGGGACCTAAAATTGTCAGGACTCTTCACACAGTCCGAAAATCGCATGAATCGAGGATTCACACAATCGGATATTTGCGTCTATGGCCAGCTTAACAACAGAACAATGCGAAGGTAATCAGATAGCAGCTCCCTAAAACAAGAGAACAGCTGCCTGGTAGATATAAGAACAACACTCAATAGTAAAATCCAGGTCCCACTGAGACACATTCAGTTACATTGAGTAGGAGAAACAACAGCCTGCCAGAAAGCAGTTCCATCCTAAAGTGCTGGCTCTTTCTGAAATCACATGACCAGGCAAAATGACCTGAGATGCACCTACACACCAATATTACAACTAAATACACTTGTTGGTTCAGGAATGAAATTTTATAGTGTAGAGTGAATTAAACAGTGTCATTTAGAAATAAAAACAACATCATAAAAATCATGACAGAATCCCTTTAAAGTTCTGGATAACCAAATCTGGAATCTGAGTAAAGGAGGCCATAGACGCACCAATAATATTGTACAAAACAAATTTTCACACTATATTTGGTGCGTGTTTGGTGGAAGACAAGCCGATCGGGCTGGCTGGAACATTTTGATCGGGTGACTTTGAAGGCTCCCAAACATCGGCCTTTATTAGTGCTGAATCGTCAAATACAGGAAGAATTCTATTGTTTCTCTCTGTTTATCGAACGATTCAGCTCTACACGTGTGTATTGAAACTAACGATCTTTCTTGGAAACATCTTTTCCAAGAAAGATCGTAATTGTATCGTCTATGGCCACCTTAACTCCGCTTTACTGTAGCCTTTCAGTAGAAGTAAAAATACAACACAACAGCTCGCCACGAGATCAATGACTTGTATTTTGTGCTCTGCAACTCCATAGACTGGTCAGAAACAGCCAAGGTTTTGACAGGATTATTAACTTGTTTCTGCAATACCATAGACTTGCTGGCCAAGTGCAGTTGAACTCTCAATCAGGGGACGCTGAAATATAAAGTGATTTGCCACCTGAGAATGCTGGGAGATCAGCAAGGCTGTAACTAAAATAAAACTTTTACTAAAGGGCGAATTTTCACCTCTGACGGCTTCAGCACACTTTGTTAGACATCAATTTGCAGCGTCTACGCTTATTCATCAAAATGTAAAGTTACGTCTCGACAGACTAACTCTGGCGAAGTTTTGCCACCAAAAATTTGTCAGTGCGAGCATTTCTTAGCGAACTTTCACTAGCGTTAAAGGGGTGGTTCACCTTTAAGGCAACTTTTATTATGTTCTAGAACGACCAATTCTAAGAGACTTTTCAATTGGTTTTCATTATTTATTTTTTATAGTTTTATAGTTATTTGCCTTTTTCATCTGACTCTTTGCAGCATTCAAATGGGCATCACCGACCCCATCTAAAAAACAAATCCTCTGTAAGGTTACAAATGTATTGTTACTGTTACTTTTTATTTCTGATCCTTCTTATTCAGACCCTCTCCTATTCATATTCCAGTCTCTTATTCAAACCAATGCGTGGTTACTAGAGTAATTTGGACCCTAGTTACAAGATTGCTTACGATGCAAATTGAAGAGCTGCTGAATAAAAAGCTAAACAACTCAAAAACCACAATTAATAAAAAATGAAAACTAATTGCAAATTGTCTCAAAATTACTCTCTTCACCAGGGGTACCCAACCTTTTTTTACTCATGAGCCACATTCAAAAATAAAAATAAAAAGTTGGGGAGCAACACAGGCATGCAAAAACTTCCTGGGGTGCCAAATAGGGGCTGTAATTGGCTATTTGGTGGCTCCTTTGTGGACTGGAAGACTACAGGAGGCTCTTTGTCACAGTAAACCTGGGTTTTATGCAACTAAAACTTGCCTCCAAGCCTGGAATTCAAGATTAAACTCCTGCTTTGATGCCACTGGGAGCAACATCCAAGGGGTTGGTGAGCAACATGATGTTACTCACGAGCTACTGCTCTACATCATACTAAAAGTTCTCTCAAAAGTCTGTCTAATGTTATTGCCTTCTTGGTATGCAAGACTGCTAAACTGTATCAGAAAGAGCTCTACTCCCAACTCTAGCTCCCACAACGTCTACCAGTTATTCTCCTTCTTAGGTCTGTTATTATGAGAACATGCAAAGTTTGGTGGAATTGGAGTCTCGGTTTGAGTAGAGCTGAAAGTCTATACAATATTTCAGGGAGTAGGCATGATATTCAGGATGTGAATAGTAAGAAAAACTTATTTTAACAGCAATTACATTTACAATTAACTTTTAAAGGAGAAGGAAAGGTTAGAACTAATAAGTTTTATCAGAAAGATCTATATAAATACACCAGTAAACCCTCAAAGTAATGCTGCTCGGAGTCCTCTGTCAAAAGAAAAACAGCATTTCTTTCCTTCTATTGTGTACTCATGGGCTTCTGTATCAGACTTCCTGTTTTCAGCTTAAACCTCCAGGGCTAGGGCTTGAGCATGCTCAGTTTGCTCCTCCCTCCCTGCTGTAATCTGAGCCCAGAGCTGTGCGCGAGCAGGGGGAGACTCAGACAGGAAGTGATGTCACAGCAAGCTTATATGGCAGCTGCTATCCTAAACAAACAGAGACAGTGTCTAGAGTGGTTTACTCAGGTATGGAAAGGCATTCTAAAGAATAAAAATGGCGTTCTAGCTTGTGGCTAATCTATTGGCAATCAACTGCCTTCTCCTTTAAATCACTGAAAATATTCAGCTGAATATTGTAAAAGTTTCTTAAAAAATACAACTTAATTTTTTTTATTCCTTGGGTTGGGTCCATTTAATTGTTCCTGATGTTCAGATTGCAAAGCAGAATAACAAAACTGAAAGTCACACAGAGGCCAAATGTTTGCAGCTTCTTTACTGAGAATGAACTGGAGGTTGTGCCATCCACCCACAGCATCCAAACACATTCTGTGGTCTCTGACTTCCTTAGTTCATGGCCCTGCATGCTGGTAAAGCCGGAAATTCAGACCTTTGCAGCTAAACCTGCTTATCATCACTGACGGATCAAACACTTGGTCCAGTCTGCTAGTCTAAGTAATCGTTGAAGGCAGAATTAGAGAAGCTGGACTCCTGAAGGAATTAAAAGCACATAAAAACATGAACAAAAAAATAGAAAAAAATCTGTTGGGGAGGAGTGAAACCTGAATGAGCCACATTAGATCTATTCTTGTTTCATTCTTGTTACCTGAGTATTATCCAGCTTATGTCTGTTCTATAATCAGCATATGTGCAAGGAGTCACCTTGTAAAAACACAGAAGCACAAGGATATCAGGCAAGGAGTCAGGCACAGCCTGCAACTGATATACGTCAATATGCATCCCCTTTAATTATCTCTTTCAAATTCAACAAAGCAAGGGATGAATATCGAAATAAAAGATGTTTTTTTTTTATTATAGAAAATATACTTTGCCCATAGCAAAGCATCAGACACTGCAATGATCACCTAGTTACCAAACCATAGTTGTACAAATATCCCTGCAGTCAGTTGCATGAAAAATCCCATTCATTAAAGGAGAACTAAAGCCTAACTAAAGAAGTACCTGTAGCTATAAATGTTATACATTATGTTTTGTGCTTCTGTACCAGCCCAAGGCAACCACAGCCCTTTAGCAGTAAAGATCTGTGTCTCCAAAGATGCCCCAGTAGCTCCCCATCTTCTTTTCTGCTGATTCACTGCACATGCTCTGTGCTGCTGTCACTTACTGAGCTTAGGGACCCACTCACAATATATAGTACACATAGAATAGAAATGTCACAATATAAGGCTGATTAGTAATTAATACAGATAATTACTATATGGCAGCACAGAAACCAGTGCAATTAGTATCAGAATTTAATAATCAGCAAACCTGTAGCATCAGCTTATATTACAGCCAGGGAAGCTCATTTTCTGCTGGATAATTAGTGACGAGCCCTAAGCTTAGCTTCTCAACAGCCAATCAGAGCCCACTGAGCATGTGAGTGTCACAGACACTTTCCAAGATGGTGACCCCCTATGACAAGTTTGAAGTCCTGGATCATTGCTGCTATTGACAAACTGAAACTTTAGCCTCGTGCAATAAGTTCACTATATAAAATATGCCATTTTAAGCCACATTCATTCTTACGGTTTAGTTCTCCTTTAAAGAGACTTGCAGCAACACCTGCTACTCGCACTTCTCCATAAATGTGCTTGCAAAGCTTGGACCTTCATTCCTTATGCTTCAGATAGAGTTCTTCTGCCCCGACTGACACAGGGGAACCCTGGAGATACCACCACCTCTAACCAAGGCACCAGTAACAGCAACAACACTGGAATTTTGGGTAAAATATGCTCCATTGTAGAAAAAAAACATCACCATTGTGTCCAAAAGTGAACAAAGCTCACTGCCCTTGTATTTCATTGCTCCTAGTGTGCTAAATGATAATTATTGCAC
Source organism: Xenopus petersii (assembly GCA_038501925.1). NCBI lineage: Eukaryota > Metazoa > Chordata > Amphibia > Anura > Pipidae > Xenopus > Xenopus petersii. The sequence continues at coordinate 134,602,096 of CM076683.1, forward strand.
GGGACAAATCTACAAAACAGTATTTGCCAAATATTGGTCAATCCTTGGCCTACCAATTTATCACACACACACACACTCTGTGCCCCTTTACTCTAAATATAACTAGCCACCTAAATAAAGCCGTTTGCCTTTTCAACTCAACAGCTTAAAAAACACTAAAAGAAGATTAAAGCACATTTTACCATTTCTTTACCGGCTTTTTCTGCAGACCAGAAATGCGAGAACAGACATGAGGGGTCTATAGAGTCCAGGAACTGTGTATATTCATGAGGCTGAATAGTTGCTGAATAAAAAAACTTGAAAAACCACAAGTAATCAAAAATGAAAACCAACTACAGGTATGGGACCTGTTATACAGAATGCTTGGGACCTGAGGCTTTCCAGATAACAGATCTTTCCAAAATTAGGATCTTCGTACCTTTAAATCTACTAGAAAATCATAGAAATATTAAATATGCCCAATAGGCTTCCAATAAGGATTGATTAAATGTTAGTTGGGATCAAGTGCAAACTACTGTTTTATTATTACAGAGAAAAAGTAAATCATTTTTAAAAATTTGGATTATTTGGATAAAATGGAGTCTATGGGAGATGGCCTTTCCGTAATTTGGGTATTTCTAGATAATGGGTTTCCGGATAACTGATCCCATACCTTACTTGATCCATACTAAGATATAATGAATCCTTATTGGAAGCAAAACCACGATTTTTTAGTAGACTTAAGGTGCGAAATTATGGAAAGATCAGTTAATCCGGAAAAACCCAGGTCCCGAGCATTCTGGATAACAGGTCCCATACCTGTACTGCATTTACTGTTGTTTAACTTCCCTCAGATGTTACGGTTGGTTTTTTTTAAGACTTATCCCTCTCAGTGCCGCTCTTTGGGGCAAATTCACTAACTGGCAGAGTTGCGCCAGCTTTGCCGCATTTCGCCTGGTGAAATTTTCGCCAGCGCTCTGCAAATTCACTAAAATGCTAAGTTGCAATCAGCGAAGCAAAAGGTAGGGAAGTTGCGCTAGTGTAAATTCGCCAGGCAAAGCGAAGTTGCGCTAGCGAAGGGTAATTTGCATACGGCAGGAACTTAAAGTTTGAATGGACGTATCTGTTACGTAGTGAATTTGCCCCTTTATCTTTATACTTAATATATGAAGTGTTTCAACTCTTCCTGCTATGAAAAACGTAAATGCATTTCAAAAAAATCTATATTAACTACAGAACAAAATTATTACACAAGTAAGCAAGCTACTTAAAAAAAAAACAAAAAAAAAACACCCTTTGCAAAACATTAGTTATTTTCCCCTTTAAAGCATTGATGCAAAGTATAATGCTGGCAGTTATTTTTTACACAAACATCACCATGCAAAGTATATGACACCTGGATATAAGTAATATCTCGCTCTATTTTATATCGGACTTGGGAAACTAATAATCTGGCCCTCTTTGAATTGCAGGGAAGAGAAAGGGAAGCAAATGTTGCAAGTAAAATTTCTTCCCTCATACTACATGTGGCATTTTGTTATAAAACGCTATAGAAGATATTAATATAGATCTAAAAATGAAGCATCAAATTGCATCAGCATCCCCTTTAAAAGACACTGTGTGTATTCTATTGTGAGTCCTTTCCTTCCTACAGATCCTATTCTCCATTTTGTATGTGGTCCCCCGGAGAGGTCATATAAAGGAAAAAAAAATTAATAATGTGTGATCCCCCTACTAAAGGATAAATCAATCCAGAGCTTTATTTTCTTTGTAGCAAAATGGGACTGTTGAGAAGCAGGTTAGCAGACATGGAGCAAGCCATCTTTGCATTCTAACGAGGTCTAGACAATACAGCAGCCAGTGAATATATTAAGGCACGGGATTCAAACCCTACCTCTTCCAGCACATTGATCGAATTCCTGCAGCTCTGAAGACGGGTAGTAAAACTGGACGTCGTGGGTGAATTGTAATCCTCTGTGGTCTCCGATATAAACTCCGATACTGAGATCTGATCGGGCATCCTAGCGATGAGGAGACAAAAAAATAAACAAAATAAACAAAAGGAGATGAGGAGAGAAGGTCCAGAGAAGGGGGGTGAGCAGACACACACACAATATGGGAGGCGAGTTACGTACATTCAGTAATGTATTGGTATCCTAATAAATAGTATTAAATACTAATGCAGATTTTGCCCCCTTTTTTTGCATATGTTTATGAAGCACAGAATGAACTCAAATAAGAATGTGAGTATGTGAGAATGAGGCACTTAATTACATTACAAATCCCTAGGGATGACAGAATGTCAGCTGAAACTGCAGTGCATTGCAGTGTGAAACAAGGTCACTTACACCCTTTGTTAAAGAAACTGTAACATCAAAAAATTTAAGGACTTAAAAGTAAAACCAGTTTTACCAGGTCAACACTGAATTATATGTGTCTGTTTGCTACAGAAACATTGCTATAGTTTATATAAACAAGCTGCTGTGTAGCCATGGGGGCAGCCATTCAAGCACAGGATACACAGTAGATAACAGATAAGTACTACTATAGTTTATATAAACAAGCTGCTGTGTAGCCATGGGGGCAGCCATTCAAGCACAGGATACACAGTAGATAACAGATAAGTACTACTATAGTTTATATAAACAAGCTGCTATGTAGCCATGGGGGCAGCCATTCAAGCACAGGATACACAGTAGATAACAGATAAGTACTACTATAGTTTATATAAACAAGCTGCTATGTAGCCATGGGGGCAGCCATTCAAGCGCAGGATACACAGTAGATAACAGATAAGTACTACTATAGTTTATATAAACAAGCTGCTGTGTAGTCATGGGGGCAGCCATTCAAGCACAGGATATACAGTAGATAACAGATAAGTACTACTATAGTTTATATAAACAAGCTGCTGTCTAGCCATGGGGGCAGCCATTCAAGCACAGGATACACAGTAGATAACAGATAAGTACTACTATAGTTTATATAAACAAGCTGCTGTGTAGTCATGGGGGCAGCCATTCAAGCACAGGATATACAGTAGATAACAGATAAGTACTACTATAGTTTATATAAACAAGCTGCTGTCTAGCCATGGGGGCAGCCATTCAAGCACAGGATACACAGTAGATAACAGATAAGTACTATTATAGTTTATTATAGTGTTTCTAAAGCAAACACATCAGTTTTACCAGGGCAGGACAACACTGCATTATATTTTTATTACTTTAAAACACTAATTTTTTAATGTTACTGTTTGAAGTGAGGAAGGAAATGGAGGAATATCACACAGACAAGATGCCTTGCAAATAGTTCCCTTGCTGAAATTGAACCAATAACCCCAGTGCTACAAGCGTAATTCATGTAGGTGTACTGGACAGGGGCATACAATCCAGTGGATTCCATGGGCAAGTAACCCTGTGATTCATCTTGGAATACCAGCGATAACAAGTGATGGGCAGCAAAGTGACATAAACCTGCTGCACACGTCTTCCATCATACACGCCATTAAGGCATTGATTGCACATCTACTTGCATGTGTATGCAAATGGGAGAACACAGAATATATACGCAGGTTTTATGCAGGTTGTGTGCTGAATTGTAACAGTCGGGAATAAATTGCATTAGACTGCGTAAAGTAAATTCACATACTCGACAAAGTATAAAGATCCAAATTACAGAAAGATCCATTTTCCAGAAAGCCCCAGGTCCTGAGCATTCTGGATAACAGGTCCCATACCTGTATATACAGTATATTGTACAGAACCTCAAATCCGCTAGCATCATTATACAGTAAAAAGCTTTGAACACACACACACATATATATGTGTATGTATATATATATATATATATATATATATATATATATGTGTATGATCATACAATGCTTCACTTGCACTCTTTAGTCTTACACAGATCAGTATACAGTCATACATCATATAAGCATACATTATATAGATCAGCATACAGTCATACATCATATAAGCATACATTATATAGATCAGCATACAGTCATACATCATATAAGCATACATTATATAGATCAGCATATAGTCATACATCATATAAGCATACATTATATAGATCAGCATACAGTCATACATCATATAAGCATACATTATATAGATCAGCAAACAGTCATACATCATATAAGCATACATTATATAGATCAGCATACAGTCATACATCATATAAGCATACATTATATAGATCAGCATATAGTCATATATCACATACGTCATCACAGGAGCCCCACTTACATCATTCTACAGAGCTACGCTTACATTATTTACTCTTCCACACACCATACAAAAGAACTGCGCACAGCATAACACAAAGCCTCGTCATCATACAGATCTTTACAGACATCATAAGGGATCCCCCGCTGACATCATTGCATCATCACACACACACACACACACACACACACAACACACTGAGCTTTACATGCTTCATCACACAGCTTTAGTTACATCGTCAAAGGGAGTCTGACATACACTGAGCTTTGCAAAAATCACCAGATGGAGACCCACATCCCCACACCAAATCTCACTGACATCATCATACTGAGACCCCATACCACCATCACATGGACCCCACTGACATCATTGCTTGCATCATCATGCATAACTTTACATACATAGGTTAATGGAACCACATTTATCTCATTAACACACATATATCATCATAGAAAACTGCACTTAAATTATCATAACAACCTCTCATGATCACAAGGTTTTGCATGCACTATACAGACCCCATTACATCATCATGATACAGATCACATACATCATTTTACAGATTATATAAATCATTATACAGACCATCAATTGCATCATTATACAGAGCCCCGCATCACTCAGGGGCTTATATTTCAACCTTCAATCATTACAAAATGACATTACATTTTACAAAACTCGTCCGGCACTTTGTGGATCAGCAGCTGAATTGTAACAGTCGGGAATGAATTGCATTAGACTGCGTAAAGCAAGTTCACACACTCGACTGCTCTGAGAAATGTACCAACTCTCCCCTGACAGTCCAGAAAGGGTTAATACTGAAAACAAAATATCCAAGGAGGGTCACACCAATCACGGAAATACACAAATACAAGAGGTTCTGGATTCACGCAAAGTGTCAGTTATCAGACACACATCTTCATGCAACATACACACAACAACACAGATTAACACAAGACATGCTCACGCACGGTTTTGTCCATGGAAACACAAAGCATGTCTCACACGCATATCATTGTAATATGGAAGGATCACAGATGTTTATCACAATCACTTACCGCATCACACAGAGAAATCAAAGTTCCAAGCACACACAGCCATGTGTCACCCACATCGTACTGCACTAAAGCAATGCATCACACAGAGAATGACAGACATATTATTCTCATAGAATGGCACACACATACACACAGAATGACACATAGAGTATCCCATACACACAAGGTATCTCACGGAATGTATTACATAGAGAGTATGTCACATGTAACAGACGGACATACACACAGGGTAACAAAATATCACACAAAAATATCTAACAGAATGTTACACACACCGTAGCTTGCAGAATATCACACACACACAGAGTATGTCACAGAATGACACGCAGAGTATCTCACAGACTATCATACACACTATTTCACAGAATGTCACAGACTGACATATACACAGGGTAACATACAAAATATCACACACAAAAAGTATGTCACACACACAAACAGTGGCTTGCATAACATCACACACACATAGAATGTCACAGAATGACACAGAGTATGTCACAGACTGACATATACACAGGGTAACACAAAATATCACACAAAAAGTATCTAACAGAATGTCACATATAGAGTAGCTAGCAGAATTTCACATACACAGAGTATCCCACAGAATGTCATACACGGTATTTCACAGAATGTCACACACAAAATGTCACCGAATAACACAGAGTATCCCACAGAATGTCACAAAATGACACACAGAGCATCTCACAGACTGTCACACACACAGAATGTGACACACACAAGGTATCTCAGAGAATGTCACACACAGAATGTCACACACACACACACAGTAGGTCACAGTGAGCCCACACAAACACAAAGAGTAGTTGAGGGTGACAGACAAAAGCCCACAGTAGGAATCACACACAGACACAAAAGAGAGAGGGGGGGCAGACTATATGCAGCATACAGACAGTCTATGCTGTTAATGATGATCACATACATGTCAGGCTGCAGAAGTGCGAGGCGCTCCCCCCGCAGTTAGTGGTAGAGTCTGTCCGTGTGTCCCACTCTGCCCTGTCCTGCGCCTTCTGAGCTGCTGCTGCCCGTCTCGCCTCACTCTCTCCTCTGTTGTCCCTCAGCTCTGCCGCCCGCTGCCTGGCTCATCCCCACGGACTCTCCCAGCCGCACACAGCCGGGCTCAGACCTCTCTCTATGGCGCCCTCCCTGACTCTCTCCTCCTCCGACACCACTAGCAGCAGCAGCACGCCTAGCAGGGAGCGCGCACCGCGGGCACACACACTCCCTAACCCTAGCCTGGCGCGCGCACCGCGGGAACACACTGAGCGCGGCCTTGAAACAAGGAAGCAACTCCCTAAGCTGTTTCCTCAGCCCTCGCACTGTGAGTAAGAGACGGGCACTCTGTGTGGTACTCTGGTATCATCATAGCTCTGCGCTAGTACTTTTAACCCCCCTCCCGCCTACAATGGACCCTTCCTGCACCGTCTTTGTCTTTTATCCCTCCGCCTCTAAATCTACAGCTGGGGGTTCCCAAACACAGCGTTTTACTTCTTCTTTCACCCCTCAAACTGAAATGGGAGCTCCCTGTTCACCATGAGGTACAGAGCGCGGGAACCGTTAAAGCCAGAATTAAAGGGCTGCTGCACCTTTAAGTTAACTCTTGGCGCCCAAAAGGTAGATCAGGACCTATATGAGTAGACCTCAAGACACTTATCAATAAACAGCTCACCCTCCTCTTTCATGCTTTATTTCACATATTTATTCTGTTAATGTTACATAAGGAATAGTTGTTTATTAAATATAACAATATACATTGTCCCACATAATCCAGTCTTTGGACCCTAGATACCAGATGACTTAAAGGGATACTGTCATGGGAAAAAAAAAATTTTTCAAAATGAATCAGTTAATAGTGCTGCTCCAGCAGAATTCTGCACTGAAATCCATTTCTCAAAAGAGCAAACAGATTTTTTTATATTCAGTTTTGAAATCTGACATGGGGCTAGACATATTGTCAATTTCCCAGCTGCTCCAAGTCATGTGACGTGCTCTGATAAACTTCAATCACTCTTTACTGCTGTACTGCAAGTTGGCGTGATATCACCCCTCCCCCTAAGCAGCCTAACAACAGAACAATGGGAAGGTAACCAGATAACAGCTGCCTGGTAGATCAAAGAACAGCACTCAATAATAAAACCCATGTCCGACTGAGACACATTCAGTTACATTGAGAAGAAAAAACAGCAGCCTGCCAGAAAGCATTTCTCTCCTAAAGTGCAGGCACAAGTCACATGACCAGGGGCAGCTGGGAAATTGACAAAATGTCTAGCCCCATGTCAGATTTCAAAATTGATTATAAAAAAATCAGGGGTCCCTAACCTTTTTTGGACCGAGGACCGGAGCCAATTTTTTTTTCGAGGACCGGGGGATGGGGTTGGGGTCGGGGTCGGAAGGGGTCGCCGTGGGTCAACAACATATTTGGACGTGCCAGCGTCCAATTCAGGGCAAACCGGCGTTTTTGTGCACTGGGCTCGGCGGCCCAGTGCAGGAGTGTCCGTGGCCCTGCGGTTGGGGACCCCTGCTCTACATCGTACTAAATGATATCTCAAATGTGGACAACCCCTTGAAAGTCTGAATGCCAAAAACTCTATATTTACTATAGTGGGGATACAAAACTTGAATTTTTCAAGATTTATTATACCCTGAGGATGGAAAAAGTCTGAATCCGAAAGTCCGGCATCTCAGACCTGCCGAGGTTGTATATAAGTCAATGGGAGAGGTCCCTATCCTATTTGGAAGTGTCTGCACTGGAATTAGCCTGAAAATCCAACTATTTCAGACAAAAATCCGAAAAATTCTGGCTTTTTTCCCGAAAAGCGTGATTTTCGGGCTCATTTGTAATTTGGGTTAAAAATCATATGATTCGGATTGTCACTCCATTTTTTTTTTTTTAAATTTTGTTCCCTATCCGATGAAATCGTGCTTTTTTAATAATAAATAAGGTCCAATCATTTATTCTAGTTTGGCCGGACTTTTTTAATTAAAATACTCCAAAAAATTAGGATTTTGATAAAATCATGTTTCATGATATGATTTATGCTGGGACGCGGACAGACGCTTTCCATTAATATAAATGACATGAGTCGAAGGGGTCAACTTAATAATCAGCCGTTTCTGCGCCGGCTGAAAAGTTCCATAAGCCAAGTATTAAAAGCCCGGTGCAATAAAGCATATTCAAGAACATTACTAATATGATTATATTAATTATATATAATCTGATATATTCCCTTACCTATAGGTAAGACTAATATCTGAATTACATATTTACATGATAGGAAAAAAAATCTATTGTGTGTAATTCACCGCTATTAATATTCAATAATTTTCTAAACAACCAATTAGCAACACAAAAACATATATTGTTACAGATCATTTAAATTGCAAAATTAAAAGGTTCATACTACACCATATGACTAAATGGATCTCCTTTTTCCCTATGGTCCCCATGCTTTGCCCTCCTTACACATTCTGCACTATTGGGCTCTTATCCTCTTAAAAATTCACTGGCCTTTTTCAACAGGATTCGGATTCGGCAAAATCCTTCAGCCCGGCCGATCCGAATCCTAATTTGCATATGTAAATTAGGGGCGGGAAGGGAAATCGCATGACTTTGGGGCACATTTACTTAGTTTGAGTGAAGGAATAGAATTAAAAAAACTTCGAATTTCGAATGATTTTTTTGGCTACTTCGACCATCGAATTGGCTACTTCGACCATCGAATTGGCTACTTCTACCTTCGACTACGACTTCGAATCGAACAATTCAAACTAAAAATCGTTCGACTATTCGACGATTCGATAGTGGAAGTACTGTCTCTTTAAAAAAAACTTCGACCCCCTACTTCACCAAGTAAAACCTACCGAACCTCAATGTTAGCCTATGGGGAAGGTCCCCATAGGCTTTCTAAGCTTTTTTTGATCAAAGGAATTTAGTTCGATCGATGGATTAAAATCCTTCGAATTGTTTGATTCAAAGGATTTAATCCTTCGATCGAACGATTATTCGTTCAATCGTTCTATCGAACGATTTAACTTCGACAGTATTTAACTTCGACAGTAGAATATCGAGGGTTAATTAACCCTCGATATTCGACCCTAAGTAAATCTGCCCCTAAGTGTCACAAAACAAGGAAATTAAAAATGTTTTCCCCTTCCCACCCCTAATTTGCATCTGCAAATTAGGATTCGGTTTAGTATTCGGCCGAATTTCGAATTCATGTTTTTTAAAACTCCCATAAATAAGAAATCCGACTAGTTTAAATTAGGAATGCACCAAATCCAGTATTTGGTTTGGGATTCGTCCTTTTTCTACAGGATTCGGCCTGCAAATTAGGATTCGGGTTCAGCTGGGCAGAAGGATTCTGCCGAATTCGGCATATGCAAATTAGGGACGGGAAGGCAAATCACGTGAATTTTTGTCACAAAACAAGGTAATAAAAAATGTTTTCCCCTTCCTACCCCTAATTTGCATACGCAAATTAGCATTCGGTTCAGTATTCGGCTGAATCTTTTGCAAAGGATTCGAATTACATGAAAAATGTTATACTCTAACAAATTGAAATGACCCAAAAACGTTGAATTAGATTCGAATTCGGTCAAACTCAATTCGAGTTCTTTCTCCGAAAAAAATTTGAATGTCAGGAAGGCTGCAAACATCTCCAAATTGATCCCTGCACCTCTCCCATTGACATAAACAGTAATGCGTCAGGTTTTAGTTGGCAAATTCGAATTCTTAAAGGGCCAGGGTTTGCTAAATCTTGAAAATCGAATTCAAATTTTTTTAAAATTTGAATCGAATTTAAATAACTCCCTAGTTGAATTTAACAGTTTTTACCATAAAAAAAATCTGAATCTGAATTCGAATTTTCAATTCGACCTTGATAAACCTGCCCCTTGGTGTGGTATAAGCCTAATATCTGGCTTGTTAAGTCACTTGAAGCCTAGAGCTGGACAGACATCTAAGCACGGAAGTGATCCGGAAGCTCTTTGACGCATGACTGATTAAGAAAGAAGATGACATATCTAAACACTGAAAGCTTTTGGACACATATGTCATGGGGTCCTTTTGGGATCTCATCACTGCTAAAATGTTAGAAATCAATTAACTGGTCAATAGACAGCTTGGCCTTCATTAACTGAAAGCTACATTTGGAATATCACAGGACTCTTCCCAAACTGTGAGTGCCACCAGCTGGCCCAGGAGCATCAGCCTATGTACATGCAAGCACAGCATCTCATAAAGGGAATTTCACTGAATCATGCCATTGCTAACTCACGGCATGGGTCTCATGGGTTTGATTCTTATACTAACACACAGAAGGGCTTATTAAAGGGGAACTATCCCAAAAATATAAGCTTTATCATACTCAAATAAGAAACGTTCTAAATATTATTATTGTTAAAATGTATTTATATAGCACCAACATATTGCGTAGCACTGTAAACTAAATGTGATTATACAACTAAATCACATGAATTATATACATAGAACATATGGAGTTACATACATCAGAATATTATGAAGTGCTTTGAATGTCAGGGTCATTAATTTGAATTTGATTCTGAAAGGTAACGGAAGCCAGTGCAGGGATTGACAGAATGGCGAGGCAGAGGAGGAGCGGTTGCTGAGGTGTATGAGCCTCGCAGCAGTGTTCATTATGGACTGGAGAGGTGACAGTCTCTGGAGGGGGAGGCCAATTAAAAGAGAGTTACAGTAGTCTAGACGTGATATGACGAGAGAGTGAATAAGAATTTTGGCAGCATCTTGGGTGATAAATGATCGCATTTTGGATATGTTCCTTAGGTGGAAGTGACATGATTTAGTATTCAATCAAATATTCAGCATCATTTTTGAAATAATCAAGTTTATCTTCACTATTCCACTCTCAGCATCTGTTTCTCTTCATTCTCTCTTCATGCAGCAGTTGGGTGTCAGATATTCATTGACAGTTAGATCCAATATATCTTATAGGGGGGGCTCTTTTCCTATTATCAAAATCAATTATATGCCACAACAATAGTGGTTTAATTGGCTCTGGGTCCTCAAGTGCCTTATTCATTTGTTAAACTGAGGTATGGGATCTATTATCTGGAAACCCATTATCAAGAAAGCTCCAAATTATGGAAAGGCCGTCATCCATAGACCATTATAATCAAATATCTGAAAAATTTTTTTTTTCTCTAATAATAAAACAGTACATTGTACTTGATCCCAATTACAGAGAAAAGGGAAATCATTTAAAAAAAATGGATTATTTGGATAAAATGGAGTCAATGGGAGACTGCCTTTCTGTAATTCGGAGCTTTCTGGATACTGGGTCTCCGCATAACAGATCCCATACCTGTACAAGAAAACTGACATCCTGAAAGATTAGTTGGCAATTAATATAAAGACTCAGAAAGCAGTGCAGTCTGCAGCATGCACCTAAATTAAAGGGGCTTGTTCACCTTCAAACAACTAGATTAAAGTCTTTATTTCTGGGGAACAATCTGAAAGGTGTATTTATAAAAGGAGGAACTTTCACCCATTGATAAATACTCTTTTAAAAATCCCATAGAAATGAATGGAGAGAGGTGAAATTTCACTGTAGAGGACTGTGGCGATCTCTAACTTCACTTTTTGATAAAGTTAGTTGTGCAAAACTAGACTTTTATTACCTGGGAAATACACATAACTCCTATCACTTTTCATCACTTACGGCTTGTGCTGAAGTTACTTGTTGCCTATTCTTTTAATGGGGTGGTTCACCTTTAAGTTAACTTTTAGTATGTTAGAAAAAAGCCAGTTCTAAGCAACTTTGGTCTTCATTATTTTTTTTTATAAAGTTGTTTAATTATTTGCTTGTTTCTTCTGACTCTTTTCAGCTTTCAAATAAGGTCACTGATTCCATCTAAAACAAATGCTCTGTAAGGCTGCAAATGTATTGTTTTTGCTATTATTTATTACTCTTATTTCTATTCAGGCCTCTCCTATTCATATTCCAGTCTCTTATTCAAATCAATGCATGGTCCCTAGGGTAATTTGGACCCTACAATATGCTCCAAGGGGTTATCCTTAGTGGTGTTGGGCACTATTGCTTAAATTAGTTTGAATTACCTTGCCCTATTATAATGTACCTGCTATCCCACACCCACTGTTACTATAGGCACCATCTCTCCCTACTATACCTGCTATCCCTCAGTCACACTCCCTTCCTAGAGACTATTATCCACTGTTAGTATAGGCACCATCTCTCCCTACTATACCTGCTATCCCTCAGTCACACTCCCTTCCCAGAGACTATTATCCCACTGTTACTATAGGCACCATCTCTCCCTACTATACCTGCTATCCCACAGTCACACTCCCTTCCCAGAGACTATTATCCACTGTTACTATAGGCACAATCTCTCCCTACTATACCTGCTATCCCACAGTCACACTCCCTTCCCAGAGACTATTATCCACTGTTACTATAGGCACCATCTCTCCCTACTATACCTGCTATCCCTCAGTCACACTCCCTTCCCAGAGACTATTATCCCACTGTTACTATAGGCATCACCTCTCCCTACTATACCTGCTATCCCACATTCACACTCCCTTCCCAGAGGCTATTATCCACTGTTACTATAGGCACCATCTCTCCCTACTATACCTGCTATCCCACAGTCACACTCCCTTCCCAGAGACTATTATCCACTGTTACTATAGGCACCATCTCTCCCTACTATACCTGCTATCCCACAGTCACACTCCCTTCCCAGAGACTATTATCCCACTGTTACTATAGACACCATCTCTCCCTACTATAACTGCTATCCCACAGTCACACTCCCTTCCCAGAGACTATTATCCACTGTTACTATAGAGTAGACACCATCTCTCCCTACTATACCTGCTATCCCACAGTCACACTCCTTTCCCAGAGACTATTATCCCACTGTTACAAAGGCACCATCTCTCCCTACTATACCTGCTATCCCACAGTCACACTCCCTTCCCAGAGACTATTATCCCACTGTTACAAAGGCACCATCTCTCCCTACTATACCTGCTATCCCACAGTCCCTTCCCAGAGACTATTATCCACTGTTACTATAGGCACCATCTCTCCCTACTATACCTACTATCCCACAGTCACACTCCCTTCCCAGAGACTATTATCCGCTGTTACTATAGGCACCATCTCTCCCTACTATACCTGCTATCCCTCAGTCACACTCCCTTCCCAGAGATTATTATCCACTGTTACTATAGACACCATCTCTCCCTACTATACCTGCTATTCCACAGTCACACTCCCTTCCCAGAGACTATTATCCACTGTTACTATAGGCACCATCTCTCCCTACTATACCTGCTATTTCACAGTCACACTCCCTTCCCAGAGACTATTATCCCACTGTTATTATGCCACTGTTACTATAAAAATTGCTTCTTTGCCTATACAGAGAAGAGGTAGATTTGCGGAACACATTATTATTCTAATATGTGTCCTTCCATTAAATGTTGCTCTATGTTACCATTCTATGACAGGTGCCAAGTGCAGGAACCTATGGCATATGGAAGTAGAAACAACATATGTGACTTTAGGAATACTATTAGAGCCTTAGAAAGGGCTTGTGTTGAGCACATAACACAGGCCAGGCAGAATTGTTTTGGAGTGAACCCATGCAGAACATTTCTCTTAATAGTGACCCCTCAGTGTAAGGTTGGCTGCATCGTGATACAAGAGATAAATTCAGCAGCTACTGTATCAGCAGATGTTGCTGCTCAACGTGTCACAAGGCAACAAATGTGCTGAGCCCATCGGAATAATTTTTCTAGGCCAGGAACAATATTATGAGGACTCAATGGAAATTCTAATGGTTATTGTTGTTCGTTTTTTTTCTCATTTTCTAGCATTTCTGTGAGACTACAGAAAAACTGCAAGCAAACGCTAGTGAAAAACAAGCAGCAATATCACATTCTTTCTATCCCACAGATATTTTTCCTTCTGTTTTTATTCTCTAGGGCTGAGATCCACAGCTGTTATGGAACCACAGCTCCCAGCATCCTCTGTCAACTACACTCAACAAAAAAAAAACTCGAAGATTCCGAGATTTATTATACTCCAAGGAAAAGTCCCTATCCTATTTGTAAGTTTCTGTGGTCTGCACTAGAATTAGCCAGAAAATCCAACTATTTTGTTTTTTTCTGGCAAAAATCCAAAAAAGTTAACTTTTTGGGAAAAAGCCCTGAAAAAAATCGAATGATTCTGAAAAAACCTCTGAAAAGACTGTACGATTCGGGTTGTAGCTAGGTTTAATCGAGTTTTCCCCCAATTTGATTAAATTGTGCTTTTTTGATAATAAATAAGGACAAATCGTGGATTCTAGTTTAGTGGGACTTTATTATAAAAAAGTCAGATACATTTGGATTTTGAAAAATAACCCCCACAAGCATTCCCGATATCCAAAGTTTGAAGGAAAGCATGCTAACTCCATCAAGCTATTTCTTAAAATGTAACCCTCTCCCTCACTTTGTTCTCTTGAAAAGTGATGAACAGGTTCTTTGGGACGTCAGGACTTGAAGAACGGATTTGTTTTGGAAAACATGACTTCACAACGGATCACAGCGAGAAAATCTGGAAATAACATACGCTCCCAATAAACTCATATTGGGAACTTGAATTTAATTTATAGAGTTGGTGCTGAACATGGTTTTTGCCTATCATTTTAAAAGAAAGAGGCTGCTGTGATGTACTTCTGCATAGGAAATGCTTGAGAAAGGTTTCTAATTTTTTTCTTTCTTTCTCCTGACAACTTCCTTGACTACTTGGTGGTCAGACTGGTGGGAAACTGACCAGCAGGTGGCGCTGTTGTAACAAAATTCATTCATATTAACAGCGCATGTATCCCTTAATATCTTGGAATTAAAAAATTAATAAATAATGAATGTACGTTACAAAAGTGCTTAGAATAGCTCCCTCATCAATTTTACAGTCACTTATATTAAAGGTTTACTTATCTTTTAAGCAGCTTCACCTCTAAGTTTTAGCTCCTCATAACGCCACATATTTTATTAATTTAAGTGTGACTGTTGCCTCTCTGATGTGACCATATCCTGCTCATCGGTTTATAGCCTGAACCATTGATACCCCTTAGTAACTGGATTGATTGTTGCTGAACATTTTCAAGTAACTTGGCTTTGCTAGGAAGAAACACAAAATCACTCCATGCTGAGATATTACTGTTTACCAGTACTCTGTTATATTGTTAGCCTGAAGCAAAGAGATCTGTGAGTGATTATTAGTGTACGGGATGTAGCCTTCTACAACCAGGGACCAATACTAAAATAAAAATAGCAAGCTGATGTTATGAGGAAGGAAGTGAAATGTGGCGAGGAACTGGTCTGTGCTCATAAAATGGGAAACACTGTGGTCTGTACTAAGGGTCTTGTCTGTGGTCTGTGTTTCATTTGTTGAAAGGTTGTGACCATGGTGTGGGTTAGTAGAAAGCTGGTGGTCTATGTTAACTGATTGGTCTAGAAGGGACAGGTCTGTGGAAGGCCGTTGTCTTTGAAAATGTGCTTGAATATTACAAAAAGCACTTGTCATTCATTATAAATCCTATGAGTGAGTGGTGTACTGTAACTACAGAGGAAGCAGACCCTGAGGCTGCAGGGGGGCCCAGGAAGTACAGTGGCCCATGTAGGGTCGCCACCCGGCTGGTATTTTACCAGTTGTTGCCGTAATTTTTAATAACCTTAAAAAAAGCCCTTGGCCTGCCTCCAATTTGCTCAGAACTTACCTTTTTTCTCAGCCTTCTGACCATCTTGCATGTTGCTCCGCCTCTTTTTGCGGCACGATACATGCCCCTGCCCCCTTTGCATCATGGACGGCCCCCCTTTTGCTGCACAGACCATCCCCTTTTGTTCCCCCACCGGCCAGTAACATTTTTCACAAAAGGTTTCAACCCTAGGCCCATGAGGCTTTAATTCATATACAATTTCAATAAATATTGGTAAAACAGGTCAATCTCTAGATATTTTGGGGGCCTGAAAAATAATTTGCTATGGGGTCCAGTAATTTCCAATTACACCACTCCTAATTTAAATGACCCGATTTGAAACTAGTAGGATTTGTTTTTCAGATACAGAGGTGCAATTGCCTCAGGACTAATATTGTTATATTTTACAGCAGTGGGTACATATCTTCTTGTAATACCCATTTTTTAACGATTTCATGGAAGCATGTGACCTCACAAATCACCATTTATGTAATAAGTAATGCAAATTATAAGAAGTCACTGAGGGGTTCTTGACCATATAAAGGCACAAGGCTGCAGGCTGAGTTATACAGGGAACTCTGAGTATCACTCATGTATTATAAGGGATAATGTACCCCCTACTGTAAATGATAAGGATATTAGAAGTCACTGAGGAGTTGTTCTGTGACCATATAAAGGCACAAGGCTGCAGGCTGAGTTATACAGGGAACTCTGAGTATCACTCATGTATTATAAGGGATAATATACCCCCTACTGTAAATGATAAGGATATTAGAAGTCACTGAGGGGTTGTTCTGTGACCATATAAAGGCACAAGGCTGCAGGCTGAGTTATACAGGGAACTCTGAATATCACTCATGTATTATAAGGGATAATGTACACCCTACTGTAAATGATAAGGATATTAGAAGTCACTGAGGGGTTGTTCTGTGACCATATAAAGACACAAAGCTGCGGGCTGAGTTATACAGGGAACTCTGAGTATCAGTCATGTATTATAAGGGATAATGTACCCCCTACTGTAAATGATAAGGATATTAGAAGTCACTGAGGGGTTGTTCTGTGACCATATAAAGACACAAGGCTGCGGGCTGAGTTATACAGGGAACTCTGAGTATCACTCATGTATTATAAGGGATAATGTACACCCTACTGTAAATGATAAGGATATTAGAAGTCACTGAGGGGTTGTTCTGTGACCATATAAAGACACAAAGCTGCGGGCTGAGTTATACAGGGAACTCTGAGTATCAGTCATGTATTATAAGGGATAATGTACCCCCTACTGTAAATGATAAGGATATTAGAAGTCACTGAGGGGTTGTTCTGTGACCATATAAAGACACAAGGCTGCGGGCTGAGTTATACAGGGAACTCTGAGTATCACTCATGTATTATAAGGGATAATGTACCCCCTACTGTAAATGATAAGGATATTAGAAGTCACTGAGGGGTTGTTCTGTGACCATATAAAGACACAAGGCTGCAGGCTGAGTTATACAGGGAACTCTGAGTATCACTCATGTATTATAAGGGATAATGTACCCCCTACTGTAAATGATAAGGATATTAGAAGTCCCTGAGGGGTTCTGTGACCATATAAAGGCACAAGGCTGCAGGCTGAGTTATACAGGGAACTCTGAGTATCACTCATGTATTATAAGGGATAATACACCCCCTACGATAAATTAAAAGAATAATAAAAATTACTGAGAATTTATAAGATCTTTTGTACCAGGTTATTTATGAGTTTTGTGTAGAATTCACGTATACAGTAATAAAGCTCCTATACAGTGCATTATATGAAAAGCGTAATACTGCTATTGAAGCACACACAGTTCATGACTGATAATCTCTGGGGTTTTATGTTCGCTGGTTATGTAGAAAAGGAATCAGCCCATGCTATAAAATGTCTTTTGCAAATACAGCGGGTGATAATAATCTGTACATTCCTACGAACGGCATTGCAGAAAATCTAGGGCCCCTGCCTATAGCTGTTAAAAGAATGGAGGGAGTTGCAGATCAACAGCAGCAACAACAACATCCCTGAGGAATGACCTGTAAATATATAACAAATGTAAAACAGTTTCAATATGTCCAATCTTATGTGTTATGTCCTCTCTGCCCTCCTGTTACATGTACAAACATCATCTCTGCTATACTGAACATTAAGGGGCAGATTTATTAAGATCGAATTAGTAGCTCGAATATTCGACTTCGATTTTTGGTCAAAACTCAAAAATTCGAGTTGGGAATAATCCCAATTTGAATTCGAGATTTATCATATCTATGCTCTGGGAATGATTCAAATTCGACTAGTCGCCACCTAAAACCTGCTGAGTTTATGTAACAGTCAATGGCAGAGGTCCAGTGACCCATTTAAAGATGTTAATAGTCTTCCTGAAATTCAAGTTTTTTTTTCAGAGAAAAAAAACTCAATTTAAGTTTAGTCGAATTCAATTTGAAGTTGATTTGAGTTTTCGGGTCGGTAATATTGGTTCGAGTTTTAGAAGTTTTTCCTTAAATAATATTAATATATTCATTCGAGTTCTACTATGGCAACCTAGGTATTCCCCTGTACTAAGCACAATTCAGCAGGAACAGTCCCCTAAGTTTGCTCATAGTCTGTACAGAGAGATCCCATAAAACTATGGCAGCATAGGTATTCCCCTGTACTAAGCACAATTCAGCAGGAACAGCCCCTAAGTTTGCTCATAGTCTGTACAGAGACATCCCATAAAACTATGGCAGCATAGATATTCCCCTGTACTAAGCACAATTCAGCAGGAACAGTCCCCTAAGTTTGTTCATAGTCTGTACAGAGACATCCCATAAAACTATGGCAGCATAGATATTCCCCTGTACTAAGCACAATTCAGCAGGAACAGTCCCCTAAGTTTGCTCATAGTCTGTACAGAGAGATCTTATAAAACTATGGCAGCATAGGTATTCCCCTGTACTAAGCACAATTCAGCAGGAACAGTCCCTAAGTTTGCTCATAATCTGTACAGAGAGATCCCATAAAACTATGACAGCAAAGGTATTCCCTGTACTAAGCACAATTCAGCAGGAACAGCCCCTAAGTTTTCTCATAGTCTGTACAGAGAGATCCCATAAAACTATGACAGCAAAGGTATTCCCCTGTACTAAGCACAATTCAGCAGGAACAGTCCCCTAAGTTTGCTCATAGTCTGTACAGAGAGATCCCATAAAACTATGGCAGCATAGGTATTCCCTGTACTAAGCACAATTCAGCAGGAACAGCCCCTAAGTTTTCTCATAGTCTGTACATAGAGATCCCATAAAACTATTACAGCAAAGGTATTCCCCTGTACTAAGCACAATTCAGCAGGAACAGTCCCTAAGTTTGCTCATAGTCTGTACAGAGAGATCCCATAAAACTATGGCAGCATAGGTATTCCCCTGTACTAAGCACAATTCAGCAGGAACAGTCCCTAAGTTTGCTCATAGTCTGTACAGAGAGATCCCATAAAACTATGACAGCAAAGGTATTCCCTGTACTAAGCACAATTCAGCAGGAACAGCCCCTACGTT
Organism: Xenopus petersii; assembly: GCA_038501925.1. Lineage (NCBI taxonomy): Eukaryota > Metazoa > Chordata > Amphibia > Anura > Pipidae > Xenopus > Xenopus petersii. Next base: position 134,621,699 of record CM076683.1, read on the forward strand.
TTCTCATAGTCTGTACAGAGAGATCCCATAAAACTATGGCAGCATAGATATTCCCCTGTACTAAGCACAATTCAGCAGGAACAGTCCCCTAATTTTGCTCATAGTCTGTACAGAGAGATCCCATAAAACTATGACAGCAAAGGTATTCCCTGTACTAAGCACAATTCAGCAGGAACAGCCCCTACGTTTTCTCATAGTCTGTACAGAGAGATCCCATAAAACTATGGCAGCATAGATATTCCCCTGTACTAAGCACAATTCAGCAGGAACAGTCCCCTAATTTTGCTCATAGTCTGTACAGCGAGATCCCATAAAACTATGACAGCAAAGGTATTCCCCTGTACTAAGCACAATTCAGCAGGAACAGTCCCCTAAGTTTGCTCATAGTCTGTACAGAGAGATCCCATAAAACTATGGCAGCATAGGTATTCCCTGTACTAAGCACAATTCAGCAGGAACAGCCCCTAAGTTTTCTCATAGTCTGTACAGAGAGATCCCATAAAACTATGACAGCAAAGGTATTCCCCTGTACTAAGCACAATTCAGCAGGAACAGTCCCTAAGTTTGCTCATAGTCTGTACAGAGAGATCCCATAAAACTATTACAGCAAAGGTATTCCCCTGTACTAAGCACAATTCAGCAGGAACAGTCCCTAAGTTTGCTCATAGTCTGTACAGAGAGATCCCATAAAACTATGACAGCAAAGGTATTCCCTGTACTAAGCACAATTCAGCAGGAACAGCCCCTACGTTTTCTCATAGTCTGTACAGAGAGATCCCATAAAACTATGGCAGCATAGATATTCCCCTGTACTAAGCACAATTCAGCAGGAACAGTCCCCTAAGTTTGCTCATAGTCTGTACAGAGAGATCTCATAAAACTATGGCAGCATAGGTATTCCCCTGTACTAAGCACAATTCAGCAGGAACAGTCCCTAAGTTTGCTCATAGTCTGTACAGAGAGATCCCATAAAACTATGGCAGCATAGATATTCCCCTGTACTAAGCACAATTCAGCAGGAACAGCCCCTAAGTTTGCTCATAGTCTGTACAGAGAGATCTCATAAAACTATGGCAGCATAGGTATTCCCCTGTACTAAGCACAATTCAGCAGGAACAGTCCCTAAGTTTGCTCATAGTCTGTACAGAGAGATCCCATAAAACTATGACAGCAAAGGTATTCCCCTGTACTAAGCACAATTCAGCAGGAACAGTCCCTAAGTTTGCTCATAGTCTGTACAGAGAGATCCCATAAAACTATGACAGCATAGGTATTCCCTGTACTAAGCACAATTCAGCAGGAACAGCCCCTAAGTTTGCCTACAGCCTGTACAGAGAGAGATGTTATATTCCTGTACTAAGCACAGTTCTGCAGGTTAATATACGGCTGTGTGACCCTTTCACTGTTGCATTAGGTCATAATTGTCTTTTCCAGTAATAGCTTGAATTTATGGGATATAATATCATGGCACTGCAGTGCTTCAGTTTCCATCTCATAAATAAACAGGTCAGGCTTGTTTATGAAGTCACAAATCCTTTTAATTTATGGTTATATATGGCTGCATTTAATTTTATGAGAAGAGACAATAAATTCTGATAATAACTGCTTTGCATAATGCTAACCATTGGATCTCTATTGGGTCATTCATTCATCTGTCTAGTCCTGGCAGGATTAAAACTACCCGGGGCTGTTTCGATATGTCCTTACCAAAGCCACGCTGGAGATAAATATCTGGAGAGATTTCTTGAGATGTTGCCCATGGCAACCAATCAGACCTGATTAGTTGCTATGGGCAACATCTCCAGAAATCTCTCCAGATATTTATCCCCAATGTTAGTAAACAGTATTTTATGTCATTATAGCTGTACTAGGAGCCAGTCAGGCATTTTCTGCCATTATTTTAACTGCACCAGACTGGCTACTACTAACTGCTAATAGTCATCATGGGCTGGAAAGTATTTTACCACCATTACTTGGGGTGTAAGTGGGTGGAGTCAGGGAAGAGAGTGGGTGGAGTCAGGGCGGGAGTAGGCGGGAGGATGGGGATCGGAGTGCGCTGGGCCCCTCGGAAGATTGTTTTGCAGGGAGGTCCGGGGCACTCTAGCTACGCCACTGACATAAACATACTTATATGCAAATTCGTTAAAAAAAACAAAAAAAGTGTGGATTAACGTTTCGAATGATATAGTGATGTACAGTGATATCTGGAGACAATAAGCAATTGGTTTTCATTTTTTATTATTTGTGGTTTTTGAGTTATTTAGCTTTTTATGCAGCAGCTCTCCGGTTTGCAATTTCAGCAATCTGGTTGCTAGGGTCCAAATTCCCCTAGCAACCATGCACTTATTTGAATAAGAGACTGGAATATGAATAGGAGAGGCCTGAATAGAAAGAGGAGTAATAAAAAGTAGCAATAACAATATATTTGTAGTCTCACAGAGCATTTGTTTTTTTAGTAACCCCCCCCCCCATTGAAAGCTGCAAAGAGTCAGAAGAAGAAGGCAAATAATTGAAAAACTATTATAAAGAAAGTTCATGTTTAAATTAAGACCAATTGAAAAGTTGCTTAGAATTAGCCATTCTATAACATACTAAAACTTAAAGGGGTTGTTCACCTTTGAGATAACTTTTAGTCTGATGTAGAGAGGGATATTCTGAGACAATTTGCAATTGGGTTTCATTTTTTATTATTGAAGGTTTTTGAGTTATTTAGCTTTTTATTCAGCAGCTCTTCAGTTTGCAACCTAAGCAATCTGGTAACTAGGATCCAAATTCCCCTAGCAACCATGCATTGATATGAATAAGAGACTGGAATATGAATATGAGAGGCCTGAATAGAAGTATCAGTAATAAAAAGTAACAATAACAATACATTTGTAGCCTTACAGAGCATTTGTTTTTTAGAAGGGAGTCAGCGACCCCCATGTGAAAGCTGCAGAGTCAGAAGAAAAAGAGAAATAACTATAAAACTATAAAAAATTAATAATGAAAAATTGGCAGTTCTATAACATAATACAGGGTGCCTTAAAGGTGAAGCACCCTTTAAAATCCTTTAATTTATACACACAGATTACTAATCAGTGACTGGCCAGTCTAGTAATTCAGAAAAACTATTCAAAATTAATACATAAGCAAATACATAAATTAGGAGACCCTTAAAAATCATATACGCTTCTGACCATAACTCTCTCACAATTCAAACAATTCAATCAATTTCAGTTAAAAATCCAAAATCTGAAAAAAAAAAATATTCTTTTCCCTTTTCAGTTATCAGTTCCAAAACATCAAGTATTAGGTGGAAGCGTCACGTCCATAGCCTGAGATCCTTAAAAAGGAACGGACTAAATAATTCAACTCATTTCTTGAGTTCGGCCCTGCCAGAGGTCAAGTTCAGCAACTAGATTTTCTTGGTTTATTGAGCTCTCCATACAGTGTTTCGGGGGTAACTACCCCCTTTCTCAAGTGTATGATTGGAGAGCACTTGAGAAAGTGAGTAGATCCCCCCGAAATGTGGTGTAAAGATCTCAATAAAGCAAGAAATTATAGCACATTTATCTTGTTGTGAGCGCCATCTGATTTCCTTCTTGCTATTAATATGCTACCAGCAAACTGTCTATATAAAAATTATAACAAGATGTTTTCAGTTAAGAAAAATGCATTTGGCAGAAGGACTAAAACCTAAATTACTCTTGAGAGTAGGGGGTCTGTTGTTGTGCAAGGAACCCCTAAGCAGCACAGTTCCCACATAGATCACCGTACTATTTGTTACACAGGACCTGGATTTGCGTTAAAGGAGAACTAAACCCTAAAAATGGCATATTTTATATACCGGACTTAGAAATCACGGGGCCCTGTAGAACAAAATTTACTGGGCCCCACCCATCACAGTTAAAAGACCACATAGACATCAGCGTTAAAAAAGGTAATCCCCCCACACACACATTTTATAAAAAGCTATTGGGGACAAGGGCTCTCCTATAAGATAAAAAGAAACCATTGGCGCTAGGGCCCCTCCATAACATTTTTTTTAAAAAGCATTGGTGCCAGGGCCCCCCTTTGGGGCCCCAAAGAATATTTTTTAAAAAACATTGGTGGCAGGGGCCTATAGAGTATTAAAAAATACATTGGTGGCCAGGGGATTAAAGAAAAACACACATTGGTGCTCAGTAGAATTGAACTCGTGGCTTCAGGACTTCAACTTCGCCTCCTTTAGTGACTTTGAGTCTGTTTGCCGCTTCGGGACTTCGGAACTTTCGCCACCTCCACATTTCGGCTGTCGGGACTTCGGAAAGAGGCGGCTCGGCTTCTACTCTGTCAAGGGGGGCCTGGCTCTTTTGAAAAGTTTAGCACTGCCGGGCCCCCCTTCAGGCCCGGGCCCGGTACACTTTTACCCCCTGATGGTGGCCCTATCTGGACTTATTGCATGAGCCTAAAGTTTCAGCTTGTCAATAGCAGCAATGATCCCCTAAGCTTAGGGGCCGTCACTAATTATCCAGCAGAAAATGAGGTTGGTCTGTAATATAAGCTGATGCTACAGGTTTGCTGATTATTAAATTCTGATGCTAATTGCACTGGTTTCTGTGCTGCCATGTAGTAATTATCTGTATTAATTACTAATCAGCCTTATATTGTGACATTTCTATTCTATGTGTACTGTATATTGTGAGTGGGTCCCTAAGCTCAGTAAGTGACAGCAGCACAGAGCATGTGCAGTGAATCAGCAGAAAAGAAGATGGGGAGCTACTGGGGCATCTTTGGAGACACAGATCTTTACTGCTAAAGGTTGCCTTGGGCTGGTACAGAAACCAAACATATATTGTACAACATTTCTAGCTACTTCTTTAGTTAGGCTTTAGTTCTCATTTAAAGTGCTAGTAACATGTTACCTTTTATTGGATCTCATGCTGCTGCACCTTTATTTTCCATAGCTCAGGGGTTAATCTTGCATTGTAGAAACACCTACTGGAGTGTTTTAAAAAAAAAAAACTTGAATGTAAAAAATTTGGCATTTAATAAATAATCCCCTCAATTTATGTCTATTGGAAAGTTCCTGAGAATGAATATATAAAAGTGAATTAAAGGAAGCGGACTGAACTGTGTCACCTAATCGGTTAATTGGCTAATGGCCCTCATATGTTGCCCAGCCCAATAAGTGAAAGACTGACATAAATACTAATACTAGAGGCCAGATAAGTTCAGTGAAACCCGGTTTCTCCTTCCAATTCTTTTTCTCTCTTTGTCTCCTACACGGATTCCTGCTCAAGCTATTTTGGCCACTCATCTCATGATAAATGCAGCGGCTAAAGCTATAATTGAAAGCAGGTTGTGCCGTGCGTTACATATACTGGCAATCCTCCATGGATCGTCACAACTTGCCCATAGGAAAGCTGCCAGATAGGGGTATGAGACATTGCTCCAGCCCTGAGTATGAGCAAAATGAGCCTAAACGAGCTTCCAATGAAAACAGATTGACTGTAATGTCATATTTTGAATTCTCCGACTCATCAGTTTCTGTTATTATCATGTGCACTTATGTGTTGAGAGGTGACCAATTGAAACTTAATCTTCCCGCAGTCCAGCTGCATCCTTTATAAACACCCAGGGCCGCCATTAGAAATCATTGGGGCCCCATACAACAGAATTTTCGGGGCCCCATACAACAACATTTTCTGGGCCCTGCCCACACTGGCACCCAAGCCCCACCCCAGACCCCGCCCACTCCACCCAAGCCCCACTCCATCCCGCTCAAAGACCACACAGACATCAGTGCTAAAAAAGTAACCCCCCACACACAAGTTCTAAAAAGCTATTGATGGTCAGAGCCCCCTTATAAGTTAAAAAAAAAAGAAAAGAAAAACATTGGCGCCAGGGCCCCCCTTTACAAGTTAAAAAAATTTGGGACCCCAGAGAATATTTTTTTTAAAAAACATTGGCACCAGGGCCCCTCTTACAAGTTAAAAAACATTTGGGACCCCAGAGAATATTTTTTTTTAAAAAAAACATTGGTGGCAGGGGCCTATAGAGTATTAAAATATTACATTGATGGCCAGGGGATTAAAAAAAACATTCTGATGTTCATTAGAATTGAACTTGTGGCTTCAGGACTTCAACTTCGCCTCCTTTCGTGACTTTGGGTCTGTTCGCAGCTTCAGGACTTCAACTTCGTCTCCTTTTGTGACTGTGTCATTTTCGTAACTTCAGGACTTCAATTTTGGCTGTTTTCGTAATTTCGAGTCTTTTCGCTGCTTCGTGACTTTGGGTCTTTTTGCCGCTTCGGGACTTCAGCTGTTCGGCACATGGGCTGTTTGGCTTTTCGAGACAGAAGAGGAGGCACAGTTTCGCTGCAGTCAAGGGGGGCCCGGCTATTTCAAAAGTGCAGCACAGCCTTTCAGGCCCGGGCAGGAGTACCCCCTGTGCCCCTCTAAAGTGGCCCTGGGTATGAGACATTGCTCCAGCCCTGAGTATGAGCAAAATGAGCCTAAACGAGCTTCCAATGAAAACAGATTGACTGTAATGTCATATTTTGAATTCCCTGACTCATCAGTTCCTGTTATTATCATGTGCACTTATGTGTTGAGAGGTGACCAATTGAAACTTAATCTTCCTGCAGTCCAGCTGCATCCTTTATAAACACCTATAATAACCAGAGAGACACAAAGCGAGCCTGATCCGTGCATGACATAGCACCTTGCTCAATGTAAGCTCTGCAGTCTGGAGGCTCTGATGCAAAAGCTGAGAATTGTGTGAACCTGTAATTCTCACCTTGAGAACTGATTCAGGGACACGCACCATCCTCAGTGACTATAGGTTGAGGGATACTATCATAATTTATTTTCATTTTAACGCCATCATATAGGCATTCATGTTATAAAAACATGTGAGTGTTTTTTTTGAAAGGGTCAATTCTTTTTAAATATAGGTTCTACTATTCTGCACCAAATGGCTTAATTAGGAACCCAATGCAATTTCCAAAGGCATATCACCGTGTTTTTTTAGCCACAATGCAGCCATTTTTTCCCCAGCAAAATTGCAGGAGCTGCTCTGATGTTCTTCTGCTTAGGAAAACAATTAGAAACCTCTCTCAAACCTTTCTTAAAGGATACCTGTCACCCCAAAAAAATTATTCAAAATCCTATTACTACATTATTCAAACAAAATTAACTTTAATTACACTGTATAAATTATATGAATCTTGTTTTCTTCCGTCTGGGAATTCATAATTATAACAAGCAGACAGGAGCCATTTTGTGGATACTGTTATTTGCATCATGTCAGAATCTTGTTTGTGCACCAGAATGTGGGACCTGATGTCCATCCCCATGTCCTGGTTACACAATTAAATGGGGAAGAGAACAGGACAATGTGAGAAGTGCAGTGACATCTGGGAAGTGCTGAATGGAAAGTGAAAGTCATTGTCTGCCCCGCCTCTATGGCTAAGGTATAGAGGAGGGGCAGACAATATCTGATTGACAGCTGAGATTTTTAAATGAGCTTACAACAGCTATGAATGTTTTAATAAGAAATGGAAATTGTATTTCATGCTTAATTTGAAAAGGACTTTTATTATACAGATTTTTGTGTCTGGGTGACAGGTCCACTTTAAGCAGAAGAACATCAGAGCAGCCTCTTTCTTTCTCCTGACAACTTCCTTGACTACTTGGTGGTCAGACTGGTGGGAAACTGACCAGCAGGTGACGCTGTTGTAACAAAATTCATTCATATTAACAGTACATGTATCCCTTAATATCTTGGAAATAAAGAAAATAAATAATGCATGTAAATTATAACAGTGCTTAGAATAGCACTCTCATCAATTTTACATTTTTTTTCAATTTTTGATTAGGTTTGGGCAAAGTGAGTGATACAAAGGTCTATGCTGGGACTAATTAGCCTGGATCACAGATATTCTATTATGTGCATGGCCCTACAAGGTCGGCTATACAGAACGCATAGGAAATCTTCAATAGTAAAATCCAGGTCCCACTGCGACACATTCAGTTACATTGAGTAGGAGAAACAACAGCCTGCCAGAAAGCAGTTCCATCCTAAAGTGTTGGCTCTTTCTGAAAGCACATGACCAGGCAAAATTACCTGAGATGCCCCCACACACCAATATTATAACTAAAAAATACACTTTCTGGTTCAGGAATGAAATTTTATATTGTAAAGTGAATTATTTGCAGGGTAAACTACACCATTAAAACCATGACAGTGAATATATTCAGGATTGGAAGGCATTAGGGAAATCATGAGAGCCAATGAAAATGCCATGTTATAGTAGGAAAAAATGAGAATAGAGATTAGTGTTGAATTTCGACTCACCAAAAAAAAGGCAACAACCGCCCAACAACTATATGATACGTTTGCCCATATACTCCCTTTATTCGGCTCAATGTGATGAAGAACATGCCATTGTGGAGACTGACCCACCTGGAAATTTACAGCAGCCTGGACCATTCTAGGGTTCTCTTTGCAGGAAGTTTCATCATTTGCAACTTCCATACAGTGATTTCAACATGAATGCGTTACTGACACCGCGAGCCAGAAGTTGCGACATTCACACAAATGCTGCAGGACCAGAATAGGGGTAACAGAAGAGGCATGTGTCTAATTCACAATGTTTGGGGTGGCACCAGCACATGCCTTCTCTGTCCTCTAACCCTAGTCTGGGCCAAAACTCCCTCACTGGCCAGTGACAAGCGAGCTCCGCTCCCCACGCAGAAAACATGGAGACATGTGCCTGTTTGCACATTTGTGCACAACCAGGGGGTGGGGCAACATCAGACTTGGGCCCCCCACCACAGACATAAGTGTCCTCTGGCCCCCCTCCTTGGGGGCCAGGAAGGGAATTCGGAAGCCGCTTCCGTGCAAAGAGCGGGATGAGGGCCGTGGCCCACTGGGTTTTTTCCCAGTAACCCGCCAGCCCAGTCCAACACTGGATGGGGGAAATGCAGTAATAAAAACATTTGCTGCAACTTGAGTGTGATTTTCCAAAGCAAGGGGCAATTTGCTGCCATATAGATGGTTCCTGCTCAAGTTGCGGTACACACTATTTAGCGTGGAATGAGGATGGAATTGTTTGAAAGAACTGCTGGCTTTGGATCTGCTTCCAGCCACACCATGTTGTGAATCTCTGTGCAGATCACATTGTAAAATACTTGCCATGGAGGCCCCGTGTGGATAACATAAATAAACACAGATGTTAAACTGAGAATTTGGTTCAAATTAAAAATTCATTTTAAAGGGATTGTTCCCCTTTGAGTTAACTTTTAGTATGATGTAGAGAGGGATATTCTGAGACAATTTGAAATTGGTTTTCATTTTTTATTATCTGTGGTTCTTGAGTTATTTGGCTTTTTATTCAGCAGCTCTCCAGTTTGCGATGTCAGCCATCTGGTTGCTATGGTCCAAATTACTCTAGCAACCATGCACTGATTCGAATAAGAGACTGGAATATGAATAGGAGAGGCCTGAATAGAAAGAGGAGTAATAAAAAGTAGCAATAACAATACATTTGTAGCCTTACAGAGCATTTGTTTTTTTAGATGGGGTCAGCGACCCCCATTTTGAAAGCTGGAAAGAGTCAAATTAAAAAACTACAAAAAATAAACAATGAAGACCAATTGAAAAGTTTCTTAGAATTGGCTATTCTATAACATATTAAAAGTTACCTTAAAGGTGAACCACCCCTTTAATGATGGGATAAAAAATATTTGCATACAATCAGCACACAACAGATTTAATTATCGTTTTTCTCCCCCTCTGAACTGCGGCGTTCAGCATACTGTAACATGATGTAAAGGGGTAATGTGAGGTCTTGTAATGAATCAGGGACAGAGAAGCATTTCTGGGAAATTCTTTCAGATTATTTACAGTTCTCTCTTACTGCTGTTTTCCTTTTCATTACTGCCCATGAAGGAACATTACTAGGAAGACTGCGTAGGAAACTGAAATATCTGCCTGTGGTATACAGTTTACTACTGGTATGGGATCTGTTATCCAGAAATCTGTTTTCCAGAAAGGTCCGAATAATGGAAAGGCTGAGTCACATAGACTTCATTTTATCCAAATAATCCAAATTTTTTAAAACGATTTCCTTTTACTCTGTAATAATAAAAAAGGACCTTGTACTTCATCCAAACTAAAATATAATTATCCAAATTACAGAAAGATCCATTATCCGCAAAATCCCAGGTCCCAAGAATTCTGGACAATGGGTCCTATACCTGTACTATCTAATAAGGCAAAGAAAGCATCAATTGACCTTTATTATGTTCTTCCATGTGCCTCCTATTGTGTAATAATTTAATTATAGCTAATATATGTGAACATATATCATATCATTTATGGGTAGTTTGAAGTTATATTCATATATATAGAGAGGGATTATAGGTGCACAACCCAGTGAACCTATAATAATCAGCAATAGGGCAAACATAGAGGCCAGTTAAGTTTTGGCCACATACTGTACTGTATAGCCACGAGGGGGCAGATCATTCACTGGAATAAATCTTACAAATGAGTTGGTCACTCCTAGACTCAAGCAGACCAATCAAAGCTCAGTGCTGTTTTCCACCAGGGATCCGAAGGCTTTTTGGGTGTATGCGAGTAAAACTGAGATCATACTAGGGAGACATGAGCAATGCTGGGCAAGCATTTACTGTTCTTGAGGCCCCATATGGAGCAAGAGCTTTTAAACATTACGGGATTCAAAGAGGCACTCAGTGAAACGAGTCAATGAATTATTACTTAGTGAATAAATAAAAGGCATGATTAATTAGGGAATGGCCTACTCTCCCTTCATATTGAAAATCCCACAGGTATTGCAGGTGCCTTGCCTTTGTACAGCAGATTGGAACAGTATTACTGAGGCCAATACAAGTACTGTACTTATAATATGCATGGCTGACATTATCATGAGAGACCTGGTATTAGTGTTTGCACAGAGACTGTGGTGGGATCCACCACCACCCCGGGCCCCCCACCCCAGACACAAAGCATCCACTGGCCCCCCTCCCCAAGCCACAACCCCCCCTCCGCCCCCCCCCGCACGTTCCTTCTTTTTCTTTCAGCCACGCAGGGGACCAGGGAGAGAGGTTGGAAGTTGCTTCCGGCTTCCGCTCAAACAGGGCCGCTATCATGGGAGGTGCTGTTGTACTGGGCCCTGGCCTAAAGGGGGTCCCAGCTGTGCAGCACTTTTCGAAAAGGCCGGGCCCCCTTAACAGAGTCAAAGCTGTGCCACACCTGCCGAAGTTCCGAAGAGCCGTGGTCTGAAACCGAAAAAATCCGAAGCCACGATAGGAGCCGAAGTTGAAGTCCCGAAGCAGCAAAAAGCCCCAAAAGGAGGTGAAGTTGAAGTCCCGTAGCCGTGAAAAAGACCCAAAGTCACAAAAGGAGCTGAAGTTGAAGTCCCGAAACCCCTAAAAGACCCGAAGCCAAGATAGGAGCGGAAGTTGAAGCCCCAAAGCAGTGAAAAGACCCAAAGCCATGAAGGAGCTGAAGTTGAAGTCGCAAAGCCACAAAAAGACCCTAAGCCACGAAAGGAGACAAAGTTGAAGTCCCGAAGCCGCGAAAAGACCTGAAGCCACGAAAGGAGCCGAAGTTGAAGTCCCAAAGCTGAGAAAAAAACTTAAAGTCACGAAAGGAGCTGAAGTTGAAGTCCTGAAGCAGCAAAAAGACCCAAAGCCTCAAAAGGAGGCGAAGTTGAAGTCCCAAAGCCGCGAAAAAGACCCAAAGTCATAAAAGGAGCTGAAGTTGAAGTCCTGAAACTGCTAAAAGACCCAAAGCCAAGATAGGAACCGAAGTTGAAGTCCCAAAGCCGCAAAAAGACCCTAAGCCACGAAAGGAGACAAATTTGAAGTCCCGAAACTGCAAAAAGACCCAAAGCCACAAAAGGAGCCAACGCTGAAGTTCGCAGCAAAAACACAAAAAGGCATCAAATTAGCTGAAGTTGAAGTCCCGAAGCCGCGAAAAGACCCAAAGCCACAAAAGGAGCCGAAGTTGAAGTCCTGAAGTCACGAGTTCAGTTCTACTAAACACTAATGTGTTTTTTTTAGGTTTTTTTTATTAAATCCCTGGCCACCAATGTATTATTTTAATACTTTATAGTCCCTTGATACTAATGTTTTTTTTTTTTTAAAAAAAATTCTCCTGGGCCCAAATGTTTCTCTTTAACATGTAAGGGTGGGCCTTGGCGCCAATGTTTTTTTAAAAATTTTCTATGGGGGCCCTGGCGCCAATGTTTTTTTTTAACTTGTAAGGGGGCCCTCACCATCAATGGAATTTTATGTCCAATGACAGACAACCAGTTATATGTTAAACACATGCGAGCTATCTATGTTGATTAACTTTACTGATCAAGCAGTCCATGAGTCCACATGTACTCATGAAAAACTGTCAGGAATGACAGCATGGAGATGATAGGTCGCCACTTTAGGGTGTGACTTCAGACTGCAGACTTCAATATGAGGCCAAGAAAGTCTGAAATACCTGCTGGTGGCAACAACCATGAAATAAGTGCTTCTCTTCTGATTGGTTGAGGCAGGTATTGCCTTGAAGTGTAGCACATAATAGCATGTCAATGTGAGAGAGTCCAAAGGAAAAGGAGACCAGGAGCATTAAGCAAAGTGATTCCCATCCACGCTCTTGAGACTATGCATTAGACTGGCTTTCTAAAAGCCATTATGGATGTGATCATCATCAACATCAACATCATCATCATCACAGACTCAAATTAACAGATGGGGCAGGCGACATTACTCATATAAAAAATATTTTTCAAATAATTTATGCTCCATAGCCATGAAGATAATGTATTTCCAAACTGCTAATAATAAATTATCTGCAAATGGTGAACACATGTGGAGTTCGAGTTCAGGAAATGCAAAACAGTTTATGAAAGGGGAACATAAACCAAAGGACGGATAAAACTACCTACCGGTTCCATAGTGAGTCTCTAGAGGAAAAACTCGAAAGTCTAGAGGCCGAAGATCGCATGTCGCTGCCGTCACCATAAGAAAATGACCTGGAAATAATGAGAAGAAACAAGCTGCAATTTACATGTGTGTCGTGTATTTATTTCATCGAATTATTCTGCAGTGAGTACAGAATGGCTCATGCCTATAGGCTCTTCTGTAGCCGGGGTAGAACTTTGGTTTATCATTTTATTCAAGCTAATGTGGAATGTTCGTTCCCTGTCCTGTTCTATTTACTGAATAATGTTTGTTTATTGTTTGGCTCTGGCCACATCATAATATTAGTTCAGATATTGTTGTTATGTGGGATCAGCTTCTAGTTCTTGGCCCAACCAATATGCTATTTATTTTAGTTCTGTTTTTGTATCGCTTGTATAGACGCTATCTTCTCATTGATTAGATAAATCATTCATGCAAACTGCAGCTGACCATTGCTGGTCCTGTTCCAGATACCTCTGCAATTTTTATTAAATTGACCCAACTCCTTATAGGATTTAAAGTATAAGTAAACTTTAAAATAAGTGAATGTAAAATAGATGGGGGCTATTCTAAGCAGTTTTGCAATGTACATTCATTATTTATTTTTCTTTAATTCCAAGATATTAAAGGATACGTGTGCTGTTAAAGGAACAGTAACGTCAAAAAAGAAAAGTGTTTTAAAGTAATGAAAATATAATGCAGTATTGCCCTGCACTGGTAAAACTGCTGTGTTTGCTTAAGAAACACTACTATAGTTTATATAAACAAGCTGCTGTGTAGCAGTGGGGGTAGCCATTCAAAGGAGAAAAGGCTCAGGTTCCACAGCAGATAGCAGATAGCAGATAAGCTCTGTCTGTCTAATGGTGTTATCTGTTATCCATTAGTTAACCTGTGCCATATAGCCGTTTTTCAATTTCCGCCATTGCTCCACAGCAGCTTGTTTATATGAACCATAGTAGTGTTTCTGAAGCAAACAGATCAGTTTTACCAGTGCAGGGCAACACTACATGATATTTTCATTACTTTAAAACACTTACATTTTTTGGTGTTACTGTTCCTTTAATATGAATGAATTTTGTTACAGCAGCGCCACCTGCTGGTCAGTTTCCCACCAGTCTGACCACCAAGTAGTCAAGGAAGTTGTCTGGAGAAAGAAAGAGGCGGCTCTGATGTTCTTCTGCTTAGGAAAAAAATTAGAAACCTTTCTCACATATTTCCTAAGCAGAAGAACATCAGCCTCTTTCTTTCTCCTGACAACTTCCTTGACTACTTGGTGGTCAGACCGGTAGGAAACTGACCAGCAGGTGGCGCTGTTGTAACAAAATTCATTCATATTAACAGCACATGTATCCCTTAATATCTTGGAATTAAAGAAAAATAAATAATGAATGTACATTACAAAAGTGCATAGAATAGCCCCCTCATCAATTTTACATTCACTTATTTTAACGGTTTACTTATCCTTTAAAGGAATGTGAGCTATGCCTACTGCTAATGACGATCCTGATACTTACAAAGAGATTTAGCAGCTGGACAAAATCCTGTTGGGAATTGTATTATAAATGGGAGAGATCTGGGAGACAGTCGGCACTACAGAAACCTAATATAGTCCAAGAGCAGAACTGTGATATTTATATAAAGAGAAGAAAGTTGTGGAATCCTGAACAGAAGCGGATGGAAAAAATTCTTCAGAGAAATCCAGAGAAACAGTAAAACAGAGGGAGGATGTCAGTCTAGATGTTAACCTTTACAGATATTTATATGAGAAGGGTTATGAGACCAGAATTCCCGTTGTGTGTTTATTGATTGGAGCCAAGGAATGGCCTTGTTTTGATTGTTGGGTCCAAACAAATGCAGTCAGCAGGGACCCAAGTCAACGACCTCCTGCTTGAAACTCACTTTGAGACGTGTATATTTTCCAATGCCTAAAGGACAAGTTGCTTCTGATTATGAACTGCTAAAACATTTCTGTTGCAAAGGGCTACTATTTTTATTGATTACTGTCAACAGAGTAATTTATTCTACCTAATCCCTACATTTTCCAACCACCCTAGTGAACTGTAGGCATCTTGCTAGGATATTGAGCTGAGTTTTCTTGTAGGACTATTTTCCACACAAAAATAGGGTGGAGCCTGGAAAAATAATGATATTAATCTACATGCAATAAGATAAAATGTGCGCTGGGTAGAATACCCCATTTGGCTCCACCATGTCCAAGGAAGGCCTGTTGCTTCTTAAAGCCGAGAAGGTGAACATTAAGCAATAGGGTTTAATTAATGGTATTTTGAACTTTTTGGTTTTCAAGCCATCCTTTTAGGCCTCCCTAGTTTCGAACCAGAGACCTGTTACATCCCAGGTACTGCTCCTCCTGCTTGGGCCACAGGAGGCAGTGTGGAGACAGACTAGCTCTGACAGCTGCCTCTGTGACAGTTTTCACATCCTCTATCCAGTTGAGGGCAATTGCTAATTTGAGGGCTATTTATAGGGCACCTATCACAACCAAAATCAAACACTTATTAACAATCTGACCAGTACACGTTTAATCAAACTACATATACAGTTGTTTGGGAAAAAAAACAGCAGTTTTTAAAAAATCCCTTACATTGTCAAATGGGTTCTTTCACTGAGGGAGTCCATACTGTGACTATAACATGCAAATGAGTTCAGGAGCATGCTCAGATTGTAGCACTGCCCTGAGTATTCTACCCAGAATGCCTAGATTTAGTAAACTCCTCCACTAGAAGTATCACGAGATTTCCCTATCTTGTCCCCTGCTGGTAAAGTCATTATGCAAATGAAGGGCACACACTAACTTCCAGCAGGTGGCAGCACTACTGAACAGCAGCTAACACAGAAGTCTGGCTGATTTGAAAATAGCTTAGAAGAGTTGCTAGGCAAACAAGGAATTTCAACTGAGCATGTGCGAGATTTCAGAGCTGCAGTTGGCTGTGAAGATATAGGTAGGAGGAGCCAGTGAAATCCAAGATGTCTGCCTCAGCTAGAACTGCAATAAGATAGGGCAGATCTTGCAGAAGGTATAGTGAGCTGATGATTTACATTATACAAACAATTCTAACTGTTTTAAAATCAGATTTATTAAACTTTCACATAGTGTATTTACTTAGTAAATTATTTTAGTTGATGATTGGTGCCCTTTAAGCCTGATTCCCCGACACCCTGTGCTGAATTATTGGCCCTACCGCTGACTCCAAGCCTCTTGATATCCTGATCTTGTTCCTGTTCCTGATCCTGCTGCAGTTTCTGCTCCTATTCCTGACTCTTATCTGGTAACCTTGTCTTGTTCCTGCCCTGTCCTGTTCCTATATGGTCCTTGTTCCCTTTCATACTGATCTCCAGTTTTTGACCTCAGCTTGTTTTTTGACCTGGCATGTACTCTGCCCGTCCCGACCTTTGACCTGTTCCTGATACTCTCTGTCTCCCGCCTGCCTTTGATGTTTGTCCTCAACCCAATTTTGTTTTGTGCTGTTTTTATATCCCTCTGCAGAGATGTGTGCACAACAAGTTATACAGCACATTGGCTCCTGTCCGTCAACCATTACAGGTCCAACATTTAGTTCCCCTTCACACACTGTTGACATTAAATCATAGTTCCAAAAAAATCTCTGGGATTTGACCTTCTTTCTGTGCATCCAAGAGTATCTAGTAGAGCAATTATGCATTTCTTTACAACCACACCCTACATGACCTTCAGGCTGGGCCACCACATCCTCTTCTATGGATCCTCCAAATGGGACCAGCCTCACAGTTTAGACAACCTCTGAAAAACCAAACACATGCACAAAGGAAGGTGGGTCTTTGGTCACATGCTATGCTACCCCTAAGATAATGTGCTTTTGAAATATGGACATGGTATCAGTGAACAATCACAACCTTGTGATCACAATGACTCAGCAGTGAAGACAAAGTCATAGGTTCATATATAGTTTGTTCATTGTACTTGGGATCTTCCAATACTTGTTAACTGCATTTTCCAGCAATCCTGCCCTAAACCCTAATCTCAGCAGGCAGCTTTGAGTGACATGTAAAGACTAGGCAGCTTTTTTTGTGTTATATGAGCTTCGATGATTATACTTCTCATATTCCCTTAGGTGCTACAACAAATTACACAGGGATGGCATGATTTCCTGTTCATATTTGCAAATCTCATATGAATGTCACCCGACGTGATGTAGTTAGTACTAACATTTGTTATAACATCTGTCAGACAGCTTCATGGTTGGGTTTCCTTCTTTCCTGTGTTCATACCCCAACATTTCCCACAGCTTCCTTGCACATCACACAAACAATTAGAGCAGAACAGGGTCTTGTACAAAAGCCAAATGTAGCCCTGCAGGGCCTTACTAGCTCTGAATAGACACACAACATATAAGTAGTTGATGGAAAAATGCTACAGGAGTAGTAGTAATATATTCAGTAGTTTAAAACTAGTTTCAAACATAATGGGAATTATTTATTAAAGTCTGAATGCCCCAAAAACTCAAAAAAATCAGAATTTTAGTGAAAAAAAAAAAAATTAATTATACCCCTAGGATGGAAAAAGCACAAATCCGAAAATCCGGCATCTCAGACCTGCCGAGGTGGTATATCAGTCAATGGGAAAAGTCTTGAAGATATGATCTGCACCGGGTTTAGTGCAAAAATCCGAAGTTTTTGTGACTTTCAGGATGGTAAATACCTGCACTGGAATTTTCTGGGAAAATGTATTGGGAAATAAGGGGAAATATACTGGGCAGATTTGGTCTATAGTATAATTCAGAAAATAATGAGATAAATTCAAATTTTGATAAATAACTCAGAATGTGTTTATAAGGTGCAAGTAGGACTAAATATAAAACATCACAGTCCAGATGACAGAAGTGCCCTCATGCTTCATGGTCCTTCATGGAGCTTCATTTGAAGACTTCTTTACAAACAACCCTCCACCGATACTGAATCTCTGGTACTTGAGGATGGGGTCAACATCCCTGTGTGTCTATCCCCTTCTTTGGCCAATCACTGCCTGAGTTCCTTCCCACCTAGTGTGCAATAAATATTCACCAGCCATCCCCTTGATTTAAAGGTATCCATTCTAAACTTAGGCCTCCTCACTCACATCTATACTATTGTAGGGACCCACTAGGGTGCTAACTCCATTAACTACTCATTGACACCATAGACTGCTCACTAACTAGCCTAGTCCAGGCTGTTGGTCCTAGGGCAAGCTACTATTACGCCTTAGGTGGGAGACGAGCTGACCAATATCAGCAGAAGACTTGGATATCGGTCGGCTTGTCGATTGGGCTGGCCAGAAAAATTTGATTGGACACCTTTGAAGGTCGCCCAAACATTGGCCATTGTTAAGGCAGACATCATACAATTATGATCTTTCCTGTAAAGGATCTTTCCAAGAAAGCTTATTTGTTTCAATACATACAGGTAGAGCTGAATGGTCGGATATACAGAGAGAAACAATAGAATTTTACCTGTATCTGATGATTCAGCACTAAAGGTGGCCATAGACTTAATAATTACAATCTTTCTTGAAAAATCATACGGGTAGAGCTGAATTTTCAGATAAACAGGTAGAAACAATGGAATTCAACCTGTATCTGACAATTCTGCACTAACAATGGCCGATGTTTGGGAGTCTTCAAAGGCACCCGATCAAAATTTTCCATCCAGCCCGATCGACGACGCCTGACCGATATCCAAATATTCTGCCGCTCTTTTCCCACCATACACGCACCTTTACTGCTGAGTCATTAGATATAGGTAGAATTCTATTGTTTCTACCTTTATATCTGATGATTCAGCTCTACATGTGTGTATTGAAATGAACGATCTTTCCTGGAAATATCTTTTCCAGGAAAGAGTGTAATTTTAACGTCTATGGCCACCTTCAGGTGAAGAGTCAGTACCATTAAATCACTTCAGAGTAAGTTAGAGGGAGAAGGTCCTCCATATGAGGGTTAAGGTTGGCCATAGAGGCACCGATAATATTGTACAGAATGAATTTTCATAAAATATTCGATGTGTGTACTGAGATCTCTTGTCTCAGGCTTCCAGAGCCTCACTCCACTAGAGTAGACCCAAACAAGAACACTATGTGGATGGAAAATGACTTCCTCCCACCCATACCAAAGCGACTTTGCCAACTAACTAAGAAAAAACAAAGCATCCAAACTTAATGGAAACGTTATGATCAATAAGATAATGGAGATAGTTGGGCTGATGTTTTTAGGTGGAGAAGGCATTAAAATCTGGTGGAAAATACAAAATGCATTGTGTTTTAACATCTATTTGTAATGTGTCTTTCCACAGTTTACATAGATCAATAAAACCACTCTTCCCCAAGACAGCTTTCCTGCCATAGAGTTCTGCAATCTAGCGAGCACTTTGCAGATGATAGAAATGTAAATGAAAGAAAAGGTCAGCGCTGAAGTATGGTTGTGTGCCAATGAATTGTTTTAAGACTGAATCTGAAGGACTCCTTGTTAAGAGGAATTCAGGCTTTAATTGGCTAGTGGCGAGGACAGTCATGACATAGGAGAAAATAAAGAATTTGGAATCCCACCAAACATTCCGTAGGACTGGAAATAGTCTTTAAAGAGTGTGAGAGATTGTCCACGTGGGCACATTTGAAAAACCCACAAGTGTCCATCGATTCATCATTTGGATCACACGCTATAAATTATTTCTATACATTAAAACTAACTGTACCGCGCTTCAGAATAGTCTGTTCCAGTACAAACCAAGGGTAACAAAGGCCAAGCTAGAAATCAATAAAGATAACAACATGGCGAGCAGGACTACTGCTATGACTCCAACCATGGGGAATAAAAGTGCAGTCTTTGCAGGATGGCTAGATCCTGAGCTACAGTCTTAGTGCTCTTACTCCACATCTTATTGGCATCTAATCTTGCTTTAGACTCAGGCCTGATGAATTGCAAAACCTATACAAGCAAGAGAGAAGGGTTTACACATTTGGTAGTAACTGGACACGTGATTCAGAACATCAGTAGAAATGCAGTAGAACTGGCTAATCAACTCTTAATATTCAACTAAATAAAGCATACAACATATATTGAATATAATGACATTGGTTCCTTCATGCCAGTTTCATTTCTGTCACGCTGGGGGACATGCTGGTGGGCAACGTTGAAAAATGTTTTGGCTACCATGGCTAGAGAAAGAGACAGCGAGAATGAGGGAATCACTCAGGTGATTATACTAATATGTAATTATACTATTATGTAATAGTATGGCTTTTTTCAGTTTAGTTGTTTTCGGATTCTTCGCCATAAACAAGGACTTTTTTCTATTACTTTCCATCTTTTATTTTTTACCGTTTTCCCAAAATTAAAGTTTAATTGGAAAAAGTCTTTATTTCTGGTGAACGATCTGAAACCAAATGAACTGGAAAAAGTTTTTGAAGGTGAACAACCCTGTTCAATTAAATCCTAAAAATGCTTAAAGGACAAGGAAAGTCTAAAATAGAATAAGGCTAGAAATGCTGTTTTTGTATATTAAATATAAACATGAACTTACTGCACCACAAGCCTAATCAAACAAATAATTTATGCTTTCAAAGTTGGCTACAGGGGGTCACCATCTTGTAACTTTGTTAGACATCTTTGCAAGACTAAGACTGTGCACATGCTCAGTGTGGTCTGGGCTGCTTAGTGATCGTCATAAACAAAACTGCTTGAGTTCTGCATGGCTGGTAAGTAAGGCGGGGGCTCCCCCTGCTGTTCATAAGTATGATTGTTTCCCTGCTCAGCAGTTAGGGACCGTCTGACAATTCCTATCCACAGCAGTAAATGAAGGGAGAATTTCACTGCAAACAGTCAGGTTTCTTATAAAATACAGTACACATTTTTTAATTAAAGTATATTGGAGATAGGTTTCTTTTTCATTAAAGAAAGTAAAATGGGATTTTATTTTTTTGCCTTTCCTTGTCCTTTAAAGTTTCAGCTTGTCAATAGCAGCAATGATCCAGGACTTCAAACTTGTCACAGGGGGTCACCATCTTGGAAAGTGTCTGTGACACTCACATGCTCAGTGGGCTCTGATTGGCTGTTGAGAAGCTAAGCTTAGGGCTCGTCACAAATTATCCAGCAGAAAATGAGCTTCCCTGGCTGTAATATAAGCTGATGCTACAGGTTTGCTGATGATAAAATTCTGATGCTAATTGCACTGGTTTCTGTGCGGCCATGTACTAATTATGTGTATTTATTACTAATCAGCCTTATATTGTGACATTTCTATTCTATGTGTACTGTATATTGTGAGTGGGTCCCTAAGCTCAGTAAGTGACAGCAGCACAGAGCATGTGAATCAGTGAATCAGCAGAAAAGAAGATAGGGAGCTACTGGGGCATCTTTGGAGACACAGATCTTTACTGCTAAAGGGCTGTGGTTGCCTTGGGCTGGTACAGAAGCACAAAACATCATGTACAACATTTCTAGCTACTTCTTTATTTAGGCTTTACTTCTCCTTTAACACAACATTCTATATATGAGCTGAAGGAAAGGAAAAGAGTTGCCTAATGGTGTGAAATCATTAGTCCCAAACCCTTCCATTCCTCTACAGTTCTGAGCTGGCTGACATGGGCCTCTGAATTGACTTCCCCCCACAGTCTGTAACTGATATGCAGATCTCCAGTCCCCGGCTGCCCCTGTGTCTAAAATACTTTCTTAATTAAAGAGAGAACAGGAAATGTTTTCTGCTCAGGGTAAAAACCGAGGAGGGGTTTTAGGTCCTAGATTGTAAAAAATACTTCCTATCCACTTGTCTTCTTCAGGGAGAATTTCCTGAGCTGCCAGAAAGTGAACCCACTTAATAAAAATAGTCTGTTGTAAGGATCCTCACCCTGATTCATTGTTTCCCGTCAGACTGTCAAGGAGGCACAAGGAAAGTCAAAATTAACAAACATGGTCAATGCTGCATGATGCCTGAGTTATCTATAGGGGATCTGAACAACTGAGGCTGCTTTTGGCCCCTTTAATAATACAGCCCTACAACACCACATGTTTTTAACAAGAACTATTGGAAATACATCATCTGTAGCAGTTGGAATATCAACGATTTAGAGGGGTTGTAACTGTGAGATAGCAGGTATAGTAGGGAGAGATGGTGTCTATAGTAACAGTGGGATAATAGTCTCTGGGAAGGGAGTATGACTGTGGGATAGCAGGTATAGTAGGGAGAGATGGTGTCTATAGTAACAGTGGGATAATAGTCTCTGGGAAGGGAGTGTGACTGTGGGATAGCAGGGAGAGATGGTGCCTATAGTAACAGTGGATAATAGTCTCTGGGAAGGGAGTGTGACTGTGGGATAGCAGGTATAGTAGGGAGAGATGGTGCCTATAGTAACAGTGGATAATAGTCTCTGGGAAGGGAGTGTGACTGTGGGATAGCAGGTATAGTAGGGAGAGATGGTGTCTATAGTAACAGTGGATAATAGTCTCTATGAAGGGAGTGTGACTATGGGATAGCAGGTATAGTAGGGAGAGATGGTGCCTATAGTAACAGTGGATAATAGTCTCTGGGAAGGGAGTGTGACTGTGGGATAGCAGGTATAGTAGGGAGAGATGGTGTCTATAGTAACAGTGGATAATAGTCTCTATGAAGGGAGTGTGACTGTGGGATAGCAGGTATAGTAGGAGAGATGGTGTCTATAGTAACAGTGGATAATAGTCTCTGGGAAGGGAGTGTGGCTGTGGGATAGCAGGTATAGTAGGGAGAGATGGTGCCTATAGTAACAGTGGATAATAGTCTCTGGGAAGGGAGTGTGACTGTGGGATAGCAGGTATAGTAGGGAGAGATGGTGCCTATAGTAACAGAGGGATAATAGTCTCTGGGAAGGGAGTGTGACTGTGGGATAGCAGGTATAGTAGGGAGAGATGGTGTCTATAGTAACAGTGGATAATAGTCTCTATGAAGGGAGTGTGACTGTAGGATAGCAGGTATAGTAGGGAGAGATGGTGCCTATAGTAACAGTGGATAATAGTCTCTGGGAAGGGAGTGTGACTGTGGGATAGCAGGTATAGTAGGGAGAGATGGTGCCTATAGTAACAGAGGGATAATAGTCTCTAGGAAGGGAGTGTGACTGTGGGATAGCAGGTATAGTAGGGAGAGATGGTGCCTATAGTAACAGTGGATAATAGTCTCTGGGAAGGGAGTGTGACTGTGGGATAGCAGGTATAGTAGAGAGAGATGGTGCCTATAGTAAACACTTTATTGAGGGTTTCCCAAATAATGGTGCAAGTTACCAATAATAATTACATTTATTTTTCACATCATTTTTTTATTTTGTTTAATCAAATATATTAATAAAAAAACTGTGCACCTCTCCTCCATCGTTTTCCTTCTAAATAGAATAGCTACTCTCCATAGATATCTCAGTGATGGGACAGGAGCAGGAAGCACCATTGGCTACTCGTTTCATTCACGTGAGATGTGATGTGAGTTGATAACGGTTTCATGTGATTTGGAAGCGGAGTCAGGAAGATGATCATTATTACAGTTTGAAGAAATTGTGGATCTCGTTTCACTTCTTGGGAGGAGCAAAAACCCATTATATTAGGAAGAGAAGATGAAATCTATCTTTAATCAGATACTAACAATAATATCTATATCAATTGCCATTCTTACATTGAACAATGGAATTAATTTCTGAATGATCATATCTAATAGCAGGTTGCAATATGGGATTTCATCCTGAATCCTGTAGGGAAATGAGAGCAGAGCAGGCAGTAACTCTTCCAACACTTTCCCCTTGTCTCTGTTCTCTCCCCATGTTTATTAATTATTATTATTATTGATGAGCCCTAATATCTTCCAACCGTTTCCTTTTTTCTCTGCCCCTTGCCCCTACCCTCACAGTAGCTTTATAATCTATTTTGCCCCAGGCAGTCGCCTCCCCCGTCACTCGGTGCCATATAATGACAACAACTTGCACAAAGAAGTGTCTATTTTATTCAGAGACCATGTGATAAATCCTTGGGTTTTTGAAAATGCAATAATATAGGTAAACAATAGACAGTGGTTGAATAGTTGACACTTTCTGCTTCGCCTTTTAAAGAAATTACTTTTTTTTTGCTATGGTCCCTTTTGTTTCTGTATCTCTTTAAAAGTGTGCACTGCTTGGCGGCATTGAGTGATGAGCGTGTAGTCAGAACTTCCTGTGCACTCCGTTAACTGTTTGTGTGCACTGCTATCAAAGCCTGTGTGTTAAATTGATTTCAGCAGAATGTCAAATGACGGCTAGATATTTCAGTAAGTACCCCAGTGCTGTCTATGAACCTTTACTGAACTACACCTCCCAGCCATAGTGAGTGCATTTATTATAATTACATCTACCCTGACTTTTTACTCTGCCCTTTGCTATTTCTGTTCCTACACATCCCGGTAGCATCAAGTCCGTAGTTAATCCCACAGCATGAGTGTGCCCACCACTCTCTCACATCATTAGTCTCCCTCCTGCACAACCTGAAAACAGATAGTAAGCTCTGCGGCAAAGAGATTCCTTTGTTTGACTCGACATGAAAAGAAATGATTCACTGTTTAATGTGCTCCTATGAGGTGCTCTATATCTCTATGATATAAATATATACAGCTATTGGATCAGTTATATGGAAACCCTTTATCCAGATTATGGAAAGGCCATCTGTAATCTGTAATAATTAAACATTACTTTGTACGTGATCCCAACTAATATATAAATAATCCTTATTGGAAGCAAAAAAAGCCTATTGGGTTTATTTAATGTTTACTCGATTTTCTAGTAGATTTAAAGGGATACTGTCATGGGGAAAATTTTTTTTTTCAAAAAGAATCAGTTAATAGTGCTGCTCCAGCAGAATTCTGCACTGAAATCCATTTCTCAAAAGAGCAAAACTTTTTTATATTCAATTTTGAAATCTGACATGGGGCTAGACATATTGTCAATTTCCCAGCTGCCCCAAGTCATGTGACTTGTGCTCTGATAAACTTCAATCACTCTTTACTGCTGTACTGCAAGTTGGAGTGATATCACCCCCTCCCTTTTCCCCCCAGCAGCCAAACAAAAGAACAATGGGAAGGTAACCAGATTACAGCTCCCTAACACAAGATAACAGGTGCCTCAATAGTGAAAACCCATGTCCCACTGAGACACATTCAGTTACATTGAGAAGGAAAAACAGCAGCCTG
Organism: Xenopus petersii; assembly: GCA_038501925.1. Classification (NCBI taxonomy): domain Eukaryota; kingdom Metazoa; phylum Chordata; class Amphibia; order Anura; family Pipidae; genus Xenopus; species Xenopus petersii. Next base: position 134,646,847 of record CM076683.1, read on the forward strand.
CCAGAAAGCATTTCTCTCCTAAAGTGCAGGCACAAGTCACATGACTGGGGACAGCTGGGAAATTGACAAAATGTCTAGCCCCATGTCAGATTTCAAAATTGAATATAAAAAAAATATTTTTGCTCTTTTGAGAAATGGATTTCAGTGCAGAATTGTGCTGGAGTAGCACTATTAACTGATGTGTTTTGAAAAAAAACATGTTTTCCGATGGCAGCATCCCTTTAAGACATGGAGACAAATTGCGGTAAGATCCCTTATCTGGAAAACCCCAGGTCCCGAGCATTCTGGATAACAGGTCCCATACCTGTATATATTTGCAGACAGCATCGTCCATTCAGTATATTTAATCCCAAAGTGCTCCAGCCCTAACATCACTAACTGTATAAATTTACACATAAATGCAGATTTTATTTCCAGGTTGGCTGCATTATTGTAATAAAACCCTTAACCCCTTCTTTCTTAATCTTAAACCCCTAAGTGTTGCCAGACTTTCATTCCCAGAATGAATTAACCCATGATTATGTTGAAACAAAGCTTTTCATATAAATCTCATATACCCCAGCCAAACATTTGTCATTTGCTTTCATCCATTTAATTCCCTCCCTTCTCCTTGCAGAAAAAAGTAAAGATTGGTGATACCTTTTATTGGCTATCACCAAACTTTACTTTTTCTGCATTTTTTTCAATGGCTAAGGGCAGAGACACACGCTCAGATTTGGGGAGATAACTCGCCCAGCGACAAATCTCCTCTTCTTTGGGGGCGACTAATCTGCCCAAACTGCCTCCCGCCAGCTAGAATGTAAATCGCCGGCGGGATGGCACTTGGAGCAATTCGTTTTCTGAAGTTGTCCGAAGTTGTCTCACAAGGAAACTTCGGGCGACTTCAGAAAACAAAGCGCACTGATTTCCATCCTGCCGACCATTTACAGTCTAGCTGGCGGGGGGCAGTTCAGAGAGATTAGTCGCCCGAAGAAGAGGAGATTTGTTGCTGGGCGACTAAATCTCCCTGAATCTGAGTGTGTGTCTCTGCCCTTACACGGTACAACATCCTAATCCCTTATCCTTAGGAGCCGGCAGAAAACCTCCTTTAAACAAATAACCCTACACTCACCAGAAACCATCCAGTTCCAATTCCCATCTCAGGCTCTTGCCGTCTCACCATTAAATCCATTATTCCATGTTACGAGAGAAAATAGAATTCCGTGCAGGGTGAGGGGGGGAAAAAAATATTCCGAAAAGTGTGACCCAGAGAGGAAAGAAAAAGAAAGTCAGAATTAATTTTTCTTTTGTAGAATCCAAAGCTCTAAGTCAAATCATTCCTGAGAAGTGTTTGGGAGAGATCCATGCAGCCTCCTGGTTAATGTGAAACACTGGAAAGAGGGGCAGGAAGGGGAATCAGGCATGTGAGCAGGAATAAGAGAAAAAAAAAAACTGCTTTTTTTGTGGAAAGCCCTTGGGTTGAAAGCAGAGGGATTTCAGGAAATTCAAACAGTCCAGCAGGAAATCTGAACACAAGACATTCCACCATCTGGAGAGTTAAGGGCACAGAGTTATATCCTGCTGAGCTCGGCCTTGGGAGCCCAAATGTACATTATCTCTCGTCAGATATTCACATCACTCTTGTTACAGCAATATATTGATTTACAGAGGGACCACAACTCATCTGCCCCCCTCTCTCTTGCTTTTTCTCTAGGCTATTTACAGTGGACGCAGCTCAGCCTCGGATGCTTTGCATATATATAATTCATCACCAGGAGGGTTGCTAAAAAAGGGTCTGGCACAGGACTGGTTTAGCACAAAACTTTATTGGGATACCAACAATATACCTAGAGCTGGGGTGTTATAATTTGACCTTTCAGCGGTTTTCTGTGCCGCATAGGATACATAGGGCAGTGATGTTATTATAGGGGTTGTTCACCTTTGCATTAACTCATAGTATGATGTAGAGAGTAATTATCTGAGACAATTTACAATTGGTTTTCATTTTCTATTATTTGTGGTTTTTGGGTTATTTAACTTTTAATTCAGCAGCTCTCCAGTTTGCAATTTCAGCAATCTGGTTGCTAGGTTCCAAATGACCCTAGCAACCACGCATTGATTTAAATAAGGGACTGGAACAGGAACGGGAGAGGAGCTGAATAAAAAGATGAGCAATAAACATTAGTAATAACAGATAGACAAGAGGGTTATTTATTAAAGTCCGAATCAGACTTTTTTTTTTTTTACTATTTACTATAAAATCCGAATTTTTTGTGAAAACAAAAACTCAATTTTTTTCGGAATTTATAAATCCCAAAGGGTGTTAAAAGTCCAAATAAAAAAGTACTCCAGCTCAGACCTTCTGTAGAAGTCAATGCAAGAAGGTCTAAAGATATCCTGATCTGCGCTGGGTTTCATGCAATTATCTGAAGATCTTGTGGTTTTTGGGCGTCAAACCCAAATTTTTCCCCGCACAGGAAATTTTCAGGAAAATGTATTGATAAGGGGAAAAAAAATCAGTTTGGATTTGGTCGGACTATTTTACCAAAAATTATCAGAAATTTTCGGATATTGATACATAATGCCCTAAATGTGTAGCCTTACAGAGCATTTGTCTTTAAGATGGGTCAGTGTCCCCCATTTGAAAGCTGGAAAGAATCAAAAGAAGAAGGCAAATAATTCAAATACTATACATAATAAAAAAAAATGAAGGCCGATTGAAAAGTTGCTTAGAATTAGCCATTCTATATCATACTAAAAGTTGACATAAGGTTGAACTACCCCTTTCAAGGAACAGTTCAGTGTAAAATGATCACAATATATAAAAAACTGCAAAATTACACATAAATACAGATAGACAGACGGATAGATAGATATATAGATAGATAGATAGATAGATAGATAGAAAGATAGACAGACAGACATTGATAGATGATAGATAGAGATAGATAGATAGATAGATAGATAGATAGATAGATAGATGGATAGATGATAGATAGATAGATAGATAGATAGATAGATAGATAGATAGATAGATAATAGAGAGAGAGAGAGAGAGATAGATAGATAGATAGATAGATAGATAGATAGATAGATAGATAGATAGATAGATAGATAGATGATAGATAGATGATAGAGATAGATAGATAGATAGATAGATAGATAGATAGATAGATAGATAGATAGATGATAGATAGATGATAGAGATAGATAGATAGATAGATAGGGCAAAGAAATGATACACCCCAATTTTATCTAGCTACTTAAAGGGAAAAATATTGAAGTAGTATTTTTGTAATTGATTAGTAAAATGTATGTACAAATTGTATCTGTTTTCTGTAGTAGAGACTAATTCTCCCAAGGAAGCTGGTTCTTCTCATCAGGAAGTTGCCTTTATACAGCACAGCGGGATTACTGGAAGTCACAGGGCAAAGGAAGACAATTCCCTCTGAACCGATTAGAAAAACAACAAATGGATTTTTATTATTTTGGGAGATGAGTCAATAAGGTCTATCGCACACTTGTGCTTTGATCACCACTATATTATCTTTGTGTATTTCAACATTAAGGGGCCGATTCACAAAGGGTCGAATATCGAGGGTCAATTAACCCTCGATATTCGACTGGGAATTAAAATCCTTCGACTTCGAATATCGAAGTAGACGGATTTTAGCACAAATAGTGCGATTGAAGGATCAAAGGATTATTCCTTCGATCGAACAATTAAATCCTTCAAAACGAATGATTCAAAGGATTTTAATCCAATGGTCGAAGGAATATCCTTTGATCAAAAAAAGTTAGCCAAGCCTATGGGGACCTTCCCCATAGGCTAACATTGAGTTCGGTAGCTTTTAGATGGAGAACTAGGGGGTCGAAGTTTTTTTTTAAAGAGATAGTACTTCAACTATCGACTGGTCGAACAATTTTTAGTTTGAATCGTTCGATTCGTAGTCGAAGGTCGTAGTAGCCCATTCGATGGTCGAAGTAGCCCAAAAAACACTTCGAAATTCGAAGTTTTTTTACTTCGAATCCTTCACTCGAAGTTAGTGAATCGGCCCCTTAGTCAACTAAATATTCATAAAAGTTTGCACTGAAATTGTGTTTTTTTCCTTTTCGAAATAAATCCATATTTAATTATATGTGTATCATGTTTTTGTCCACAACAATAAATGGCACATTCCCAACACAAGCCCAGACATTTATCCATTTCAAAGTTACTGTGTTTAAGTGTTTTCTGCTTTGTGTGGGACACTATGGGACTATAAATTAGAATGATATTTATTTATCAGGTTTGGTTTGGGGGCAGCTGAGTATTGGCCCTTAGGACAATGTGACACAGGACAATCTCAAGCATTTTATCCATCAAATTGTTTATTTGTATACATTGATGTATGATGATATTTGGGAGTTTTGCAAAATTCTGTAGATGTTCATGTTCCATTGCTCAAATGTTTGGATGATTATTTCCCTCCTGTACCTGCTATCCCCACAGCCAAACATCCATTCCCATAAATTATTATCCCACTGTTACTATAGGCACCATCTCTCCCTACTATACCCGCTATCCCACAGTCACACTCCCTTCCCAGAGACTATTATCCCACTGTTACTATAGGCACCATCTCTCCCTACTATACCTGCTATCCCACAGTCACACTCCCTTCCCAGAGACTATTATCCACTGTTACTATAGGCACCATCTCTCCCTACTATACCTGCTATCCCACAGTCACACTCCCTTCCCAGAGACTATTATCCCACTGTTACTATAGGCACCATCTCTCCCTACTATACCTGCTATCCCACAGTCACACTCCCTTCCCAGAGACTATTATCCACTGTTACTATAGGCACCATCTCTCCCTACTATACCTGCTATCCCACAGTCACACTCCCTTCCCAGAGACTATTATCCCACTGTTACTATAGGCACCATCTCTCCCTACTATACCTGCTATCCCAAAGTTATGAATAGGGGTTCATAGGACCTTCCATCTCTGCTTTTGATGATGTTCTACTTTTGCATGTCTGAAATAAAATCTCAGACATGACCCATTAATTGTTGTTGAAGTCCAATTTGCAGAATACTCTGGATGATGAAAGTTCTTGGGAATTGCAAGTGAATATCTTAAAGTCACACAGTGTAACGTGGTGCTACAAAATCCAATTTGATCCAAGCTCCATTACCACAAACTTGACGCTGGTATTTTTTAATCTATAGCACGAGTGTCCATTATAAACAATAACTGAGACTTCAGCTCGTATAGAATAAGAGAGAGGTGATCACTTACAGTAAAGACTGTAAATATTAATGTCTATTCAAGGTCAGTTCATCAGTTTCTCATTGTGTTGCCATGTTTGTTGATGTTTTGGGTTTCCTGTCTCACAATTCACATCTTTTCCTTTGGAAGTGGAATTTTCAGGGCATTGAAATAGACTGGAATGGCCACACACTGTCAATAAAGTTGTTTTTAGAGGAGAAAGGAAGTGCCAGTCAGATTGCTGAGAAAAACTGTGGAACCTCAGGAAATCGATGTAAATATAAAAAGCGACACAATATCTTATACGCGCCACCTTGTTTGGAATATCTTCTCTGGACTTCAGTCATGACTTCTGTCCCACTGGTTCAAGACAGACAGATTTAATTAAATAAAAACTAAACATTGAAACACTGACATCTTCAATGAGTTTGTTTTCGATAGCACATTAAAATTGCATTTGCTCTCTCTAAGAAAAAGCCATTTTTGGGTGGCGTTCCCCTCAACTAAAGTGTCATTCATGACTCAGCATTGGCACCATACAGAAAAGTCCATAGATATGAAAAGGACGAGGGGTCGCCAGTGCCTGAAACTAAAATAAATGTCATTCTGGGTTTTGTATTAGTGGAATAGTTGGCCAATATTGATGTGGTTCAAGTTCCATGCCCCATGCCAGGAGGCTCATAAAACTATAAAGTCATAAAGAAGAGAAAATGTGCCAATAAGATAAGCAGAGAAGGCTTGGCACTCAAAGAAAAGAAATCTATAAAGGAGACAATAAATGAGCTTCAAGCAAACTTATAAGGCTGTTCCTGCTGATTTGGATTTTGGAATTAATTATTGTAGGTGTTTTATCCACCGTTCCATGCGCCTGTTGCTGTTTGAAGGGGATTTAAAGGGATGGTTTACCTTTAAGTTAACATTTAGTATGTTATATAATAATGATATGTTATATATATAATAATGCTGATCAACTTTTCAACTGGCCTTCAAGAAGTTTCGATGTTCTCGAAATTTTCTTCCTGGTACTACATTTCCTACCACACTCCGGAAGCAAACAAGCAGGTTAGTTGGCTTCTAATTTTCTTCAGCCCAGGGAGCTACTTAGGGGTAAAGGGTTTGAATAAAAAAAATCCGAATTTCGAAGTTTTTTTGGGCTACTTCGACCATCGAATGGGCTACTTCGACCTTCGACTACGACCTTCGACTTCGAATCGAACGATTCGAACTAAAAATCGTTCGACTATTCGACCATTCGATAGTCGAAGTACTGTCCCTTTAAGAAAAACTTCGACCCCCTACTTCGGCAGCTAAAAGCTACCGAAGTCAATGTTAGCCTATGGGGAAGGTCCCCATAGGCTTGCCTGGGATTTTTTGATCGAAGGATTCTCCTTCGATCGTTGGATTAAAATCCTTCGAATTGTTCGGTTCGAAGGATTTAATCGTTCGATCGAATGAAAAATCCTTCGATCGATCGATCGCAGGATTTGCGCAAAATCGTTCGACTTCGATATTCGAAGTCGAACGATTTTAGTTCCTAGTCGAATATCGAGGGTTAATTAACCCTCGATATTCGACCCTTCGTGAATCGGCCCCTTAATGCTACTCAATGGCTGTTGCCATTTTTAGGTTCAAGCGCACTTTTATATTTGCACAAAGTCCCAATTTGCTCACTTAGCATACACATAAAGGAAAATGTTGACCATAGATTTAAGGATATTTAAGACATTTATGTATTGTTATTGCTACTTTTTATTGCTAATCTTTCTAGCCAGTCCCATATTTCAGTCCCTTATTCAAATCAATGCATGGTTTCTAGGGGAATTTGGACCCTGGCAACCAGATTGCAAACTGGAAAGCTGCTGAATAAAAAAGGAAAATAACTAAAAAAACACAAATAATAAAAATGCAAATTGTCTGCGAATATCACTCTCTACATTATACTACAAGTTAATTTTAAGGTGAACAACCCGTTTAAGTCGCCACTGATGGTATTTTTAGTAATACCATTTTGACCTCGTGTAAGACAAAACTCAGTAAAGGAAAACCTTTAGTATAGTCAGGCAATTTATTCTTACATAATACAACATAACAGTTTTGTCTGGGTAAGCTGTTGGAGTAACACACAGAATGTCAGCCAAGGACTTACCAAAGACCCACCTCTTGGTCCAGGCATTATATAGCTTTCAGAAGGCATTTACAGTAATTGTGACAAGGGGTTCACGGAAACACCATACATGGTCTGGCGAGGAGACTTACTGGCATATATATTTGTACATTCCTGTAAGATGTGCAGTTTTGCAACATAAGAGATTTCTGGTTCCAACTGTCCACAGCCTTGTAGACATCTGTTGGCTAAACATAGCCATTGGGGTTCAGACAGCTATTGAGCAACACTTCTGCAAAAGGGCAAACGAGACATGCTGACACTATGCTGACACTCTTGAATTTAAGTAACAGAGTGGAGATCATTTATTTATATGGCCTAGTATAAGTTATATGAGTGACCATTGTCCACAGTTGACCATTTAATCCCTTTTTAGTCCATCCTGCCTTAGGCCATATAGCGTTATGGCGTCATAGAGGGCGGGGGTGACAAATATCAACCCTCAGACACTAGCCATTCGTCCGTCAAAGGAATTAGACCGTTCCAGACATCAAATTTCACTGTCATTACCTCTCTTGAAACATTGAATATGTTTCACATTAGTAATTACAGGCACAGTAAGAGTGCTGAGAGGACCCCCAGGAACAAGGGAGGTCTATTATAATTGGGACAGTGGTGTGTACTACTGTGAGTTACAGTTCAACTGTCGTGGCAGCACCAATACAGAAGTGCAGCTGAAAGCTGAAATCAGTGAAAAGAAAAAACAGGAAGCTAGGGAGCTACAGATACATCCTGTTTCATGAAATAACTTGGTTAAGTGCAGTTGGGAACAGAAAACCCTATAAAAATGACAAAGAATATACAATATATATGTAACATGTTATAAGAGACTTATATAATACTGATTTCATTACTATTGAAAAGTAAAAAATTATTCTTTCTTTCTTTCTTTCAAACCTCCCCAGATATGGCTGAGAAAAGCTTTATCTTATAGCTGTAAATCAAATGTGAGCAGAAGTTGGAAGGTACTTATAGCACAAATTCTAACAGAGAAATGTAGACCAAGTATTAATGCTAGGATGACATGGATAGACTTAATGAAACTTCCAATGGAGTTGTTTAACCAGCTATAAAATTTTACCTAATCATTTGGAATAACTGAACTGTTCTATAAAAAGATTACACTTATTGTTGCAGCTCTAAAACTTTGACTATATGACATTCAACAAACATTTCAGAAACAATATGAGTACAACCTTCTTTTTCCTATCAAAACACATGATAATCTAAAATCATACTATTTTGGTCAGCTACTCTATTTATTTTGAACAATCTCTATATTTATGACGGTGATTGATTTATATTGTTTATAGATTTTACATTATGGGCAGGACTAGTCTTGGAATCTAGACTCTATTCAATACTAATTTTAGCACATGACAGAGTTCTATTATTATGGGGTTTATCATTTTGTTCTCTCTTTTAACTACGTCAGTGCTGTTTACACACAACCAGCTACATATAGAGCTGAGGACCTGGGGTAATAATACAATAATAAGTAATTACAGGAAACTTCCCTTCTAAAACCTTTTTAACCAGATACAATTTTAGCTTTGTTGTTTTCATAACTAATCTAAAACTAAACATATAGAGAAAATGTTACATTATCACATTCCCATTGTTCTCATAAATTGCACACAATTTAACTATATCACATTCAATACTGTATGAATCTAAAACTTAAAATTAACCCGTTTCAATATCAGTCCATCAGTTCATTATAGGGGAAAGTCCAATCAGAGAGACATCATGGCGGTGGATAGACATATGAAGAAATATTCAACAGTCACTTGTATTCATTCAATGCAGCAGTCTCTGTACCGTTTTTAAGAGTTCATAATCAGTCCATGGATTCGATATTAGGATAGGCAAAAATGTAAAGGCATCACAGATACGAATGGCAAACTTTGAAATGACTCTTTGTATGCATGCAGAGTTTCTTTCAATGAGTGGTGTGATCAATGATAGCTGTTCTATTTAGAATGGATTGGAATAATCTCAACAGCTACTGATGGAATTTTGCTCAGATCACCAACCTGGAAACAAAGAGACAATGTGACAATATCTGGTGTTCTGGTAATACTGACTTATCTAGTGTACTAGCTAAAGAACTCTACTGAAACTACTGTATGAACTGTCAGTAATGAGAAGTGGTTGTACATGTATGATATGAGTGAAGGACTTTTGTTTTCTTGTGGTTAATTCATATGAAGAAAGTCCACAACACCTGATAGGATTGTTGCAGAGAATTGACAGGACAGCTGGGAGTAAATCCAACCAAATGCTGCCAGTAATTGTGTTGTTGGAAGTGGGATGGTACAAAGACACAATTCCACTTAATATCAGTGTAATTTGCAAATTTGTAACAGAATCGAAAATTGAATTGTTTAAACTATCAAATATAACCTGTACTGTTTCCTCTTATAACAAAATAATATTAATTAATCATAACCAGGAAAAACATTTAACAAGTTCTCTCTTGTACCTTTATATATATTTATATTTATTTATATTTTTAGCCTATATGAGAATGACATAGACCCATTTTAGTAGCATCATTTATTTCTACAAATTTGGTAGTGAAATTACTGCTTATCAAATGAAATCAACAATAAATTTAAGTCACTTCTGCATTTTCTTACACTTGCAGACGTGTGATACAAGATACACAAGTGCAAAGATTACGGAAGAATTTTTTTTTAGCAGCGGCACAAGCACATAAGCTGCATTTTTATGAACTGAAACTTATTTAATTAGAAAAAATAGTAACAACAACATAACCCACAATATAATACTCCTCTCTTGTTGTACTGCAAATGCAGTACAATAATATGAAATAATAGATTCACATCTGTCTAGAGACTAATGAAAGGAATTTAACCTGTACCAATGAGTGAATCGGGTATGGATCCAAACTGCATCAAGTTTCTTACATGTTGGTGAAAAAGATCCAGATGCAGGAGATACAGAAAACAATACAGATGAGTATAAAATGGTAAAGTTAAAAATATTTGCTGTGGTTAAAAGTTCCTGAGCCAACTGCCTGACAAAAGAGGAAGTTACAAAACAGTGAGAGATGTTAAGCATCTGAAATATTGTGCAACGGAGGATTCTGGGAAATGTAGTTTTTATGACAGTACCAGCAAATAGAATCCTTCTTGTTATTAATTGGACTATGAACTAGATTTCCTCTTAAAGGGTGCTGAAAGTCTAATGCACCATTAAGTACTTCAGTGTGAAACAACTGACCATGATTTATTTGGTCGTCAGGACATTTGTCTTCAGAATATTCAGGGGAAGTACTACTGTTAATATACTACTGTTAATAAGCTTAAAACATTCTGAACCATTAACTCAATAAGAATCTTCATTACTGGGGGCTGCACCGTCTGTGGAACCAAAAGTTCTGAGATTGTGTAACCTGGTGTCACTCTAAGGTTGCCAAAAGGCATATTTAAATGGCATTTAATTGCTCCTGGGTATCCATATAAAGGACTGGATCTAAGTTTGCTGAGCAGGAACAGAGCATAGGTGTAATGTCTCAGCTGAAGTACATGTGAGAAATATCACTTTCTATTGTTGGCAAAAGCCTGCTAGATCTAATAGCATGCAATGTGTATAGTAAAATATTTACTCTTACACATATCCTTTATCTGTCACAGTATAATTTCAAGTTGTGAGGGAAGAATACTATCGCCTTCTGGCCAGGAAAACGCAGTCTTGTCCCCTCCACTGTGACACTTAACAAAGGCTTTGAAACTTAAAATGTTTTGGGCACTCAACTAGCATATCTAGGAGGATTGTTAGATATTCTAAACTGATGGAGCATATTATTTTTCAGATCACAAGTAAAACATAATACACTTAGAAAAGAGTTATCAATCTGACACATAGAGATAAAAAAGAGAAGTAAGGTTTGTTTGAGACAAAAAACTTCAACAGAGAATATTTAAAGAGGCAACACTAATATTTCTGTTAAAATAGAAAGACAAGTGGAGTGAATTAACCTTATTCACGAGTAACCCATTCACAAACAGAAATACCAAGAGAACTAATGTTACTATGAGAATAAGAACAAAGAAGACAATGTTAGGATAAAATAAGAATAGTGACATGATAGTCTAAGACAAAATTACAATATTTTAGTGACAGACACATAGAACAAATATTATATTTCAAGAGGTACCTATGAAAACATAGAAACATTAACGAGAACCAAAAACAGTAAGGCAAACATATTCATTACAGACACATCAAAGTCATATAACCGTCAAGTCAAGTCAAGTCCTTTTCTTTCTAACATACACACAAGTATTACATTCAAAATATGCTCTAACAGACCTGTAGGATGCAAAAAAGCTTAGTAGCAAGCTATTAACATTGGTTTATAAAACAAACAGGGCAAACAAACAGACATATAAACTGGAGTCACCTGCAGGAAAAATGATGTTATACTTTTCTCTGTAATTTAGAACAGGCTTACAATTGAGTGTAAAGGGAGAAAACAGGTTTGAAGTTGCAGATGGACAACACCTAAATGTTTGTAGGGCTATTGTTTTTCATCTGACAATTCAAATTGACAGGAAAGTGATTCACACTTCCCACTCTAAAGAATTTCCTTCAGAAAACCTAGTCCTAAACAGCGAGCAGACTCTGAGATAGAGCCACAAATTCTCTCGTACACCATCATACACATGACAGTTACACTAAAGTTATTCACGCATTCAGCTAGGCAAACATTCAACATTCATGGATCCTTTTGCATTCATTAAACAACATACACGTGTAATTTCTATTTCAAGATGTTTTAGACTACACTTCATGATAAGGAATAAGAGACGTACAAAATACAAAAACAGGAAGGAAACTACGGATTCCTATCATGAATGGCAGATAATTTCAGCTGATTAACACAACAATTAACAAAACAATAGGCAAAAAGAAGAAGTTAGAAAAAACATATATGCCCAACCCAGTGGGCACTTACGCGCGTGTATCCATCCGTAAAGTAAAGCTCGACGGGGAAACCTTCCTGGAAAAGAGATATCCACGGGTATCTACAGACATCCGAGAACAAAGGTCCTCAGGTACACTCCAGTAACACAGCCTGGAGCCCTCCATTGCCTGAAAAAAATGACTGGAAAAAACTGGATCACAGTCGGCGGGTCACCATATGATGGTATTTTTAGTAATACCATTTTGACCTCGTGTAAGACAAAACTCAGTAAAGGAAAACCTTTAGTATAGTCAGGCAATTTATTCTTACATAATACAACATAACAGTTTTGTCTGGGTAAGCTGTTGGAGTAACACACAGAATGTCAGCCAAGGACTTACCAAAGACCCACCTCTTGGTCCAGGCATTATATAGCTTTCAGAAGGCATTTACAGTAATTGTGACAAGGGGTTCACGGAAACACCATACATGGTCTGGCGAGGAGACTTACTGGCATATATATTTGTACATTCCTGTAAGATGTGCAGTTTTGCAACATAAGAGATTTCTGGTTCCAACTGTCCACAGCCTTGTAGACATCTGTTGGCTAAACATAGCCATTGGGGTTCAGACAGCTATTGAGCAACACTTCTGCAAAAGGGCAAACGAGACATGCTGACACTATGCTGACACTCTTGAATTTAAGTAACAGAGTGGAGATCATTTATTTATATGGCCTAGTATAAGTTATATGAGTGACCATTGTCCACAGTTGACCATTTAATCCCTTTTTAGTCCATCCTGCCTTAGGCCATATAGCGTTATGGCGTCATAGAGGGCGGGGGTGACAAATATCAACCCTCAGACACTAGCCATTCGTCCGTCAAAGGAATTAGACCGTTCCAGACATCAAATTTCACTGTCACCACTATTCAACCATGTCAAATCACATGGATCATTTTGTAATTTGCACCCAAATTAAAACTTATGCCTGACATTGAAAAGCGATGAAATACATGGCCTGGTATTAATGGAGGTGTGACTAGAGGGGACATGGTCATTAGTGGAGTGGGCTAAGCCTAAATTAACTGTGTACTTGGCTACGGTTAGTAATAAAAACACAGTATAGGTACTGTGTTTTTATTACTAACCGTAGCCAAGTACACAGTTAATTTAGGCTTAGCCCACTCCAATATATAGGCTTACACAATCCAGAAAGTGCAGGCTGATACTAGGGAAAACTAGGGCAAACAAAGCAAGGGAAAAAAACGGTAATTGTATAATTATAGAAGAGAAAAACTAACGCTTTCTACTGTCTTTCTTTACTATAGCTTTAACCAAGAAATCAGAGCAGGGAGTTGCACTCTAGGCAGGAAGGAATGAATGCATAAATAATTAGTTGCATAAGGACGGCCTTTCCCTAATATACAACATATGTTGTTTCAATAAGATACTGAGATACACATACGTAGATAAATACAGATACACAGATAAAGTTACAGCTACTGAGATACAGATATAGAGAGAGATGCAGATACAAAGATAAATGCAAATACATAGATACAGAGATAGGTGCAGGTAAAGATACTGAGAAACTGAAACAGAGATGGCGCAGAGACACAGATACAGTTATAACGATAAAGAGATAGATAAAGATACTGAGATAGATGCAAGTACAGAGTTACAGATACTGAGTTAGATGCAGATAAAGATAGGTGCAGATACTGAGATACAGAAACAGATGGGTATAGAGACAGAGATACAGAGATATTGATACAAAGATTCAGAGATAAATATAGAGATGCAGAGCTAGGTACAGAAACTGAGATAGATGCAGGTACAGGGTTACAGATACTGAGTTAGATGCAGATAAAGATAGGTGCAGATACTGAGATACAGAAACAGATGGGTATAGAGACAGAGATACAGAGATATTGATACAAAGATTCAGAGATAAATATAGAGATGCAGAGCTAGGTACAGAAACTGAGATAGATGCAGGTACAGGGTTACAGATAGTGAGTTAGATGCAGATAAAGATAGGTACAGATACTGAGATACAGAAACAGATGGGTATAGATACAGAGATATTGATACAGAGATTCAGAGATAAATATAGAGATGCAGAGCTAGGTACAGAAACCGAGATAGATGCAGGTACAGGGTTACAGATACTGGGGTAAATTTATCAAAGAGTGAAGTTCCGCCACTCAATTAGTGATGGGCAAATTTTTTGCCTCGTTTCGCTGAAAAAAATTACGCTCATAGACTTGTATGGCGGCGTGCGTCAAAAAAAAAGACGCGCGTCAAAACAATTTTGCCACGCGATGAAATTTTTTTGACGCCCATAGACTTTAATGGGCGTCTGCGACATTTCGCCGGCGGCGAATTTTAGCCGAAACAAAATGGGTTAAATTCGCCCATCCCTACTCTCAATTAGTTTCTATGGGATTTTGAAAGGCATATTCATCAATGGGTGAAGTGAAAGTTCACCCTTTGATAAATACACGTATAAAAATCCCATAGAAATGAATGGAGAGTGGCGGAATTTCACTCTAGTGGCGGAACTTCACTATTAACTTCACTCTTTGAAATATAAATATACCCCACTTAGTTAGATGCAGATAAAGATAGGTGCAGATACTGAGATACAGAATAGATGGGTATAGAGACAGAGGTATTGATACAGAGATAGGTAAATATACTGAGATACAGATACAAGAGAGATGCAGATAAAGAGATACAGAGATATTAATAAAGAGATAAATAAAGATACTGAGATACAGAGTTAGGTACATATACTGAGTTAGATGCAGATAAAGAGAGATACAGATACTGAGATACAGAAACAGATGGGTATAGAGACAGAGATACAGAGACAGAGATACAGAGATAGTTACAGTTACTGAGATATAGAAATAAATCTAGAGATACAGAGATAGTTACAGTTACTGAGATATAGAAATAAATCTAGAGATACAGAGATAGTTACAGTTACTGAGATATAGAAATAAATCTAGAGATACAGAGATAGTTACAGTTACTGAGATATAGAAATAAATCTAGAGATACAGAGATAGGTACAGATACTGAGTTAGATGCAAATACTGAGATACAGTGAGAGAGATAAATAGATACAGACACAGAGAAGCAAATCCGGTTTCTTCTGCAGCCACAGTCAGGGGTTAATTATTCTAATTAGTGAGAGAGCTTTGCCAGGAGGGGTTTCAAGGCAAATTCCTCTACACAAGAAAGAAATCAATTAAACACATTCTTAGAGTTAATTAATGAGCTAAGAGAATGTCAGTTGAGAATTCTTATTAGGAACAAGCTACTGTTTTATTATTACAAAGGAAAAGGAAATTATTTTTAAAAAGTATCATATGATGTCACTTCTTTGTTCACATGTATACCTACTACAGAGGCGATTGAGACTGTAAGAAATCGACTGCAACATGATAACTCCCTCAGCAGCAGAACGAAGCTCAGTCCCAACCAAGTTTGTTTGTTGCTAGATTTGTGCCTTAACACCACATACTTCAAGTACAAGAACCTTTTTTATAGACAGAAACATGGCTGTGCAATGGGTTCTCCAGTCTCTCCCATTGTAGCAAACTTGTACATGGAGCAAGTGGAAAGGAGGGCCTTACTTACGTTCCAGGGAACTACACCGACTCACTGGTTCAGGTATGTGGATGATACTTGGGTTAAAATCAGATCCAATGAAGTGGCGGCCTTCACAGAACACATTAACTCAGTGGACAATAACATCAAGTTCACAAGGGAAGATGTCCATGAGAACAAACTTGCTTTTTTGGACTGTTTGATATGTATCCAAGAGGGGGGTAACTTGAAGACGGAAGTATACAGGAAACCCACTCATACGGATCAATATCTGTTGTTTGATTCCCACCATCCTCTGGAACACAAACTGGGTGTCATTAGAACCCTGCACCATCGGGCGGAATGTGTGGCAACTGATACAGAGTCCAAAGACAAAGAGCAAAAACATCTCAGAGGAGCTTTGAAAGCGTGTGGCTACCCAGACTGGGCATTTGTCAAAACAGCAGCAACCAAGCCCAAGAGGAACACCAATAGAAATAACCGCCCGGAGACACATAGTAGGCGAAACATAGTCATCCCATATGTAGCTGGAGTGTCAGAGAAACTCAGGAGGATTTTCAACATACACCATGTCCCTGTGTTTTTCAAACCTAGCAACACACTGAGACAAAAACTGGTACAGCCAAAGGATCAAACACCAAAAGAAAAACAAAGCAATGTGGTATACGGAGTCCAGTATAGTGAGGAGTGCACAGATCTATACATTGGGGAGACAAAACAACTGCTCTCCAAACGAATGGCTCAGCATAGGAGGGAGAACTCTACAGAGCAAGACTCAGCTGTCTTTCTACACTTAAAAGACAAGGGACACTCCTTTGAAGACAGCAAGGTCCAAATCTTGGATAAAGAAGACGCTGGTTTGAACGAGGCGTGAAAGAGGCGATTCATGTCAAGGTGGAGAGACCATCCCTGAACAGAGGTGGGGGCCTTCGACACCACCTGTCTGCTACATACAATGCTGTTCTAACATCTGTACCCCGGCGGATTCAGAACACTTCACACATCCATTCATGCAACTCTCACAAGCAACACCTGTATCTAGGAGTTGCATGACACATTGGATAATCCTATCACAACTACACAGAATCAACACCTCTGTGAGTTTCTTCAGTTGTCACCTCTTTGAAGAGTTACAATGTGCCATTGTGATTGGATTAGTGGAAGAGTTTATATGCCGAGAATTTCCCACACCAGTCAGTTGAATTGAAGAAGCTGCTCGGATGAGTAGTGAAACGTCTTCATTGATTACTCAGCAAGTCCAGTTGTTTTTTTTTTTTAGATTGACCTATACTAGATATACTATGACCTGGATGAATGAAAATCTTCATAATCATATTTTTAAAAAGGGTTTATTTGGATAAAATTGACTCTATGGGAGATGGCCTATCTGTAATTTGGAGCTTTCTGTACAACGTGTTTTTGGATAATGGATCCCATAGCTGTATATATGAGTATATATGGATGTGATAAGGTAGCCTAGACTGACCCAAACTCCCCTTCCAATATGCTCCGGAGGGACAAACGAGGACCAGGTGTGCCCACATCATACAGGGCTCCTCAAATGCACAAGAGAACACATGAGAAAGAGGATGGCACACTGCCTCTTGGAATAAAAATAACTGTTTATTCAACCATTAAAAAGTAAGGTACCTGGAGTGCATGGGACGCCTAACGCGTTTCGAGAACACCTCCTTATCATAGGCCATTAAAGCACAGGATACACAGTAGATACCAGATAATTTGGAAGAATCCCATTGCATAATACAGAGCTTTTCTGTTATCTGCTGTGTATCCTGTGCCTTTTCTACTTTTTCAACTTTGAATGGCTGCCCCCATGGCTACACAGCAGCTTGTTTATATAAACTATAGTAGTACTTATCTGTTATCTACTGTGTATCCTGTGCTTGAATGGCTGCCCCCATGGCTACACAACAGCTTGTTTATATAAACTATAGTAGTACTTATCTGTTATCTACTTTGTATCCTGTGCTTGAATGGCTGCCCCCATGGCTACACAGCAGCTTGTTTATATAAACTATAGTAGTACTTATCTGTTATCTACTTTGTATCCTGTGCTTGAATGGCTGCCCCCATGGCTACACAGCAGCTTGTTTATATAAACTATAGTAGTACTTATCTGTTATCTACTGTGTATCCTGTGCTTGAATAACTGCCCCCATGGCTACACAGCATAAACTTACATACATCTGTTATCTACTGTGTATGCTGTGCTTGAATAACTGCCCCCATGGCTACACAGCAGCTTGTTTATATAAACTATAGTAGTACTTATCTGTTATCTACTGTGTATCCTGTGCTTGAATAACTGCCCCCATGGCTACACAGCAGCTTGTTTATATAAACTATAGTAGTACTTATCTGTTATCTACTATGTATCCTGTGCCTGAATAACTGCCCCCATGGCTACACAGCAGCTCGTTTATATAAACTATAGTAGTACTTAACTGTTATCTACTGTGTATCCTGTGCTTGAATGGCTGCCCCATGGCTACACAGCAGCTTGTTTATATAAACTATAGTAGTACTTATCTGTTATCTACTGTGTATCCTGTGCTTGAATGGCTGCCCCATGGTTACACAGCAGCTTGTTTATATAAACTATAGTAGTACTTATCTGTTATCTACTGTGTATCCTGTGCTTGAATGGCTGCCCCATGGTTACACAGCAGCTTGTTTATATAAACTATAGTAGTACATTTTTCGTCCAGCGGAGATCAGTCGTTTGGTCGATCTGACATGTTAATATGGATAATATCGCTGCGTGTATTGCCGATCTGACGATTTTTTCAGAGGGAGACTGTCACCAGCTTTAGTCGGACATAACTTTCGTACGACTGCTGTCAGGTGCAGAACATCGACTGATCTGTTCTTTTCTACTTTATTTGATCTGAATGGTAAGACTTTGATCTGAATGGTTAGTGGCAGGTCGGGAGAGGGGAAAGTGCGATCGTACGTTTATTTGTACGATCGGATCTTTGCGTCTGTGGCCAGCTTATCCAGAAAACACCAGGTCATGAGCATTCTGGATAACAGGTCCCATACCTGTATTCCCATAGTACAG
The DNA here is from genome assembly GCA_038501925.1 of Xenopus petersii. Taxonomy (NCBI): domain Eukaryota; kingdom Metazoa; phylum Chordata; class Amphibia; order Anura; family Pipidae; genus Xenopus; species Xenopus petersii. The sequence goes on from CM076683.1 coordinate 134,665,893, forward strand.
TGGGTTTAATTTATAAACATGGGGAAAATTTGCACCTGGGCATAAATCCATACTAACCAATCAAAGATTTGCTTTCATTGTTCAACTTTCTATGGGTTACTATTTCCAGTTTAAAACACAGAAATTTGTCTCGGGGGGCCTTATTTATCAAAATCCGTATTTTTGTGACCATTTAAAGAAAAATTAGTCCGACCAAACTAGAATCCACAAGCACAATTTAATTGGATTGGATCCCAAAAGCACAATTTAATTGGATTGGGAACAAACACAAAAATATAATGAAGCAGTTTTATTTTCTGAAATGCTCGATTCTTTCTGGCTTTTTGCCAAAAAGCTGGAATTTTTCAGATTTTTACCTTAAAGGGCATGTAAAGTCTAAAATAGAATAAGGCTAGAAATGCTGTATTTTGTATACTAAATATAAACATGAACTTACTGCACCACAAGCCTAATCAAACAAATGATTTATGCTTTCAAAGTTGGCCACAGGGGGTCACCATCTTGTAACTTTGTTATACATCTTTGCAAGACTAAGACTGTGCACATGCTCAGTGTGGTCTGGGCTGCTTAGGGATCGTCATAAACAAAGCTGTTTGAGTTCTGCATGGCTGGGAAGTAAGGCGGGGGCTCCCCCTGCTGTTCGTAAGTATGATTGTTTCCCTGCAGAGCAGTTAGGGACTGTCTGACAATTCCTATCCACAGCAGTAAATGAAGGGAGAATTTCACTGCATACAGTCAGGTTTCATATAAAAACGGTACACATTTTTTAATTAAAGTATATTGGAGATAGGTTTCTTTTCATTGAAGAAAGTAAGAATGGGATTTTATTTTTTTGCCTTTACATGCCCTTTAAAAATTGAAAATAGACAGATTTAGGGGCTAATTCCAGTGCAGACTACAGAAACTTAGGATGGGACCACTCCCATTGTTTTATATACAACCTCGGCAGGTCTGAGATGCTGGATTTTCATCCGGACTTTTTTCATCCTCTGGGTATAATAAATCTTGAAAAATTCGAGTTTTTTTCCCACTAAAAATTCCGAGTTTTTCGCATTCGGACTTTTATAACCCCCTTAAAGGGGGGGTTGCAGCCTGAGGCAAGTCTCTCATGGCAGGAGCAACTCCAGTAACATTAATACATAAGCTTGTAACTGACAGTGAGTCTCTGCAGGGAGCAGGCAGGTTGCTGGCAGTTGTGTGACTACAGAGCAGCAGGGAAGGCAAGTTCAATGTGATTGATGGTCTTGAGTGCAGTATAACTGCCAAGCGGTTTCTCCTCCCGTAGTGACATTGGGAGAATATAACTGGCATCAGAGTAAAAGGCATTTTGTGCAGCTATAACTAATGGCAGACTCTTGGCTCAGGGCTCATTAACTCAACATCAGTCAATAGCCGGACAATGTTCCATAGGAGGTGTCTGTGCTGGACAGACTGTGGGCAACTGACTGAGCGCCACTAAATCACTGATCACTCATTACACAAGCAGCGGATTCAGCATCTAACAGCACATCTACCCTCTCATCGGCGGAAACATAATTAAAGGTGCAAAGTTTGCTCTAGGTCTAGTTACCGATAGCAACCAATCAGCAGGTACCATTTATTGGTCACCTCTTTAAAAACAAACAGCTTATTGGTTGCTATTGGTTATTACATTGCACTGGGGCCCATGTATCTCCAGTTGTGCCACCGGTGATGTGCCAAGACCCTTTATCCAGAAAGTTCTGAATTACAGAAAGGCTCTCATAGACTCCATTTTAGCAAAATAATCAAAATGTTTCAAAATAATTAGCTTTTTCTATGTAATAATAAAACAGTAGCTTGTACTTGATCCCAACTAAGATATAATTATCCGGAGTACCCCAAGTATCAAGCATTCTGGATAACAGATCCCAAGCCTGTACTTGATCCCAAATAAGATATCATTAATCCTTATTGGAAGCAAACCCAGCCTATTGGGTTTATTTAATGTTTGCATGATTTTCTAGTCAAGTTAAATTATTAAGAGCCAAATAACAGAAAGATCTGCTATCAGGAAATCCCCAGGTCCCTAGCATTCTGGATAACAGGTTCTATACCTGTAAAAGCAGAATGTCAGATGGGCCAATCCGACCCATTTCTGTTTGCCGATTATTTGAGAAATTGTAAAAATCCTTGCATTGAAGTCTATGGGCGACAACTCACTCTTGAATACCACCCAATGGTCCCGTATTCATGAGACAATCCCAATAGGTCAACCCCCAAAAAAGGATGGGGGATGAAAATGGTGCATTTTGGAGCATAGCTGAGGTTGGTGTCTGGAAGATTAGAGAAAGGTTTCTATTTTATTCCTAAGCAGAAGAACATCAGAGCAGCCTCTTTCTTTCTCCTGACAACTTCCTTGACTATTGCTGGTCAGACTGGTGGGAAACTGACCAGCAGGTGGTGCTGTTGTAACAAAATTCATTCATATTAACATTACATGTATCCCTTAATATCTTGGAATTAAAGAACAATAAATAATGAATATACATGGCAAAAGTGCTTAGAATAGCCCCCTCATCAATTTTACATTCACTTGTTTTAAAGGTTTACTCACCCTTTAATTTTCCTGTATTTGAAGGCGCACAGCTTAATGATGTGAGAATCTGTTGCATTTCACTTTGCCAAAAATGTTGTTTTCACCTGGTGGAAAATATGCTCATACCTACAGTGTTATTGGGCTGTATGTGCATTTTGTGCCTCCCCTAAAGATGACCATACACAATATGCCACCGACTGAAGGGCGATATCAGGTTGAGCCAAACTTTCACCCCTAGGGCCAAACGGTTGGATCACAAAGAAGAGAATGGTGCCATTGGGATGAGGACTGCATCAACAATGCTTGACAAAGGGGTACAACCCGAAACGTTGCACATTTGCTAAATAAATACGCAAGGTTACACCCCTGCTTGAACCTGCCGTGAGGGCCAGTGTTTATTCTGGACTGCATCAACAAGCCATCAAATAGGAAAATCAAACCTCTCCTATCGATATCTTGGCCAGAGATCGGGGAGCCCCGTTGGAAGCCCCCATGATAAGCTGTTAAAGGACCAATATCGGCAGCTTTAATCTGGCCACCATAAATCCCCCTGCTCTGGGGCAGCCAGAAGGCCAGTTAGTGTGAGATCTGGAGAGGAGGCCTTTTTTTCTCTTGCAAGAACATTGTAAGAATAATATGTATTCATATAGGAGTTAATCTGCTGTGCAAATATGTTCTGTACAGCCCTATTCCACCTAGCATGGCAACCCCCATCACTACCTAGTAGCCTGTTTAAATCAATTATATTAGAGTTTTGATGCCCTAAGTTCAAAAGGCCACAGTTCTGCACCTAGACCATTTTAAATAGTCTTTAATGGTTTTTAAAGCCACAATCCGTTATATTCAAATGTATACAAAACTCTTTCATCTTTTCTGCTATTACTGGCCCCATTTCAGGCCCCCCTGTCCCGCATGTTACCTAATGTTTAGATGAGGTTTTATTATATGACTGCAGGAATTTCTGGAGTTATTTCCAACCTAAACACGTATTGAGCTGATGCTGGGGAGAACATACCAGCTCCTCGCACATATAGAGTACTGGTCAGAATCAAACTCAGGACCCCAGTGCTGCACAGCAGTAGCACTAACCACTGACTTTACCTGTAATGCACAAATAATGTTTTTTTACGGGTCTCTAGGAAACATCCCAAGCAGATAATTCAAACAATGGACATAAATTACAGAATATATGGAAATTATTAAACCTACAATATTTTTAGCTTTAAGGGGGCTTTGTGACTAACTGTTCTCCCCCGTGTCTGCTAGTGGCACAGTCCTAAGGGTAAAATTCAGAGTAAAACACGCCCTTGTTTGGGGGCAATGTATTTTGTAGTAATTTCTTTCCAGGAGACTTATATGGAAGGTATATGGATAGGGAATAATTTCCACCTCATTAAATCCAGAATGTTATGGACATGGACCATTATGGATAACAGATCTTTCCGTAATTTGGATCTTCACTAGAAAATAGGGATGCCCCGAATTCCGGATTCAGTTCGGGATTCGGCCAGGATTTGGCCTTTTCAGCAGGATTCGGATTCGGCCGAATCCTTCTGGCTGGCCAAATTGAATCCGAATCCTAATTTGCATATGCAAATACGGGGCTGAGGGTAGGAAAACAAGGATGTAAAAAATTTTTCCCCTTCTTAATTTGCATATTCAAATTAGGATGCAGATTCTGTATTCTTTCGAGAAGAAATAGTTGGATTCGGTGCATCCCTACTAGAAAATCATGTAAAAAATAAATAAAGCCAATAGGCTGGTTCTGCTTCCAATAAGGATTAATTATATATTAGCTGGGACTAGCGATGAGATCATTTTTTCATCAGCCATGGATTCAAAGCGAAATTCTACATTTCACCCTCTGCAAATTTTTATCGGAAACTGAGGCAAAAATTCGCCATGAAATAAATTTGTCGCAACAAAAAAAGTTTGCAACACAAAAATAAAAAAAAAAACAGTAAAGGTATGAGGGACCTGTTATCCAGAAAGCTCTGGACCTTGGGTTTTCCGGATAACGGATCTTTCCGTAATTTGGATCTTCATACCTTAATTCTATGAAATAAATCCTGTAAACATGAAATAAAGCCAATAGGCTGGTTTTGCCTCCAATAAGGATTAATTATATCTTAGTTGGGATCAAGTACAAGTTACTGTTTTATTATTACACAGAAAAAGGAAATACGTTTTTAAAATTTGGATTATTTGATTATAATGGAGTCTATGGGAGATGGCAGCCTTTCCATTATTCTGAGCTTTCTGGATAATGGGTTTCTGGATAACCGATCCCATACCTGTACAGATTACTGTTTTATTATTACAAAAAAAAAGAAAATCATTTTTCCAGGATTATTTTTCCAGGATAAAATGGAGTCTATGGGAGACCATTTCCATAATACAGAGCTTTCTGGATAATGGGTTTTTGGATCCCATACCTGTATATGGATATTAGAAATCACAATGCAGCTCCATGACCTTCTAAAATTATAGCATTTATTACTTTGTTCATATTTATTCATATGATGAATGAATATGTGATGTTTTGCAATTTTTTCACCGTTTTGCGAATTATGCGTGAAATTCGCGAATTTTTCGGTGAATCGAAACGGGACAAATTCGCCCATCACTAATGATAATATGCTACTTTGAAATGCATGGCCTGTCCTGGTAAGATCAATGGATGATTCAATGGCACTAATTAAAAAGAGAAATAAAGAGGATGTTGCCCAAGGCAGCAATTAGGGTAATGGCGGGCCATACACGGGCAGATAAAGCTGCCGATATCTGCCCGTGTATGGGGGCTTCCGACGGGTCTTCCCGATCGATATCTGGCCACGATATCGATCGGGAAGGTTGGATTTTTACCCGACCGACCCGTCGGAGCCGCTTGGCGCATCGTAATTCGATCGTTCGGCCATACGGCCGAACGCTCAAATTACCCCCGATATAGCCACGCAGTTTAGTGGCATATCGGGGAAAGATCCACTCGTTTGGCGATGTCGCCAAACGAGCGGATCTCGGAGTCTATGGCCACCTTAAGGCCACATGAGGAGATTCGGGGAGATTTTGTCGCCTGGCGACTAATCATCTCATCTTTTGAGCGACTATCTCCCCGAACTGCCTTGCCGTTTTTACCCATAGGTTACAATGCACACGTGGCGATGCATTTTCTATAGTCGCCCGAAGTTGCAACTATCAAAACTGGAGAAATTTGCCCATCACTACATATTTCTTCTTATATTTATAGGTGTCAAATAAACTGTAATTTTTACCGTATCATGAAAAGATCTTGCGTTTGCCTCTGGAGGCCGTTTTGCACTGGTCAGCAGAGATAGTTCCATGCACACAACATGAGGATTGTATATAAGAAACGACATAAAAGCTGGAGGCATTGTACAGCGCAGGGATAACAGCCTCAGCATTATACAAGGAAACATTAGCAAAAGTGAGTCTGACCAAAAGTGTTTACAGTTCCATTGTTATCCTCGGCGGAAATAGAATGTATAATAAGCATCGGTTAATTCATGTTTGTAGAGGGTCGGAAGGAGGGGAGAGTATATGTGATATAAAGACAATGGGGTCAATTTACTAAGTGGCGAAAATTCGCCAGCAATGGCATAGCAGCCAGCGCAACACTTCACCGGTTGAAAATTCACTCAGACAATCCTAATTTACTAAAATGCGAAGTTGCATCCAGGGCGCTAAACGCTGTGGAATTTACACTAGCGAAGCGAAGCGAAGATGCGCTAGGGTTCAGTTCTGCCTAGCGCAACTTTGTTAGAGGTCTTCGCTCAGGCTAATTTGCATACGGTGGAAAATTTAAAGCTGAATGGACGTATATGTTGCAGCAAATACGTATATTAAATTACACAAGTCCAGGGAACCTTAATAAATACAAGAGAGTTAATATAATGCCCTACAAATGAGCCCGCTGTATAGTTTATGATCCATATGTTAGAAAATGTTTGAGGGAACCTGGTTAACGAAAAAATCTATCACTGTGAAAAAATGAAACAACGCCATCACTTTTTGGACTTTTCCCACTAAAAAATATATAAGTAATAAGGTCTTTAAGGTCTCCATAGATGCAAAGATTTTTCTTTGGCGAACGACCGATTTTAGCGAAATCCGACCAATCCGTCAAATTATCGTGAAGTTTAGTGGGATTCGAACGATCGTACAGCTTACAGTTTTCCGTCCGACATCTGTCTGAAAATTGATCGGACAGGTTTAAAAATCTTTATCGGCCCCAGTGCAATCTATCTATGTCTGCAGGCCAAGCAGGCAGCTACTCTTCATTGTTGCTGGCAAAATCCCCTGAAATGGTCTTTTTAGTTGATGGACACATCGTACATTTAAACAATCGTTTCGAGATAATCACAATAAAAAAAAGATCTTTTAAAGGAGAAGGAAAGGTTAAAACTAAGTAACCCTTATCAGAAAGGTCCATCTAAATATACCAGTAAACCCCCAAAGTAGTGATGCTCTGAAGATACACTGCATATCTTTCCTTCTATTGTGTACTCATGGGCTTCTGTATCAGACTTCCTGCCTTCAGCTTAAACCTCATTGCCCTGGGCAAGAGCATGCTCAGTTTGCTCTTCTCCCCCTCCCCTCCCTTTTCTACTGTAATCTGAGCCCAGAGCAGGGAGAGACTCAGGCAGGAAGTGATGTCACACCATGTTAATACTGCAGCTCCTATCCTGAACAAACAGAGAGTTTCTAGAGCTTTTTACTCAATGGTAAAACATTCTACAGAATAAATATAGCATTCTCGCTTTCACTATTGCAGCTAATCTATTGGCAATAAAATCCCTCCATAGCTTTCCTTCTCCTTTAAAGATCTTTACATCTATGGCCAGCTCAACAGATGATTGAGGAAGATCTATGCACTCCAGTGCTCTTCGTCTGGTCTGAGCTGAGCTGACGAAGGCAAGTCTGGCGAAAGAGATAACGTTCAGTAAAATCCAGATCTTAGTGAATTTGCGGAGTAACGTCCATTCGCCAGAGCGAAAATACGCCTGGTGATAGAGTGCGAATCACTCCGTCTATCTGCATCTATCTCCTTCACTAGCAAAGTGACGCCTGCGCCCGTTAGTAAATTGGCGAATTCCCTGAAAACGGTAACACTGGCGAATCTTCTTAGTCACTTTTCCCTTTAGTAAATCTGCCCCAACATTCTAAAATGTGCAGATTTCAACCTGTGACTGTTGGGACCAGTACTGTAGAGCATCAGCCTCTCGGTTCAGTTACAGCGGTGCAGGTCCGGACTGAGAATTAAAATAAGCCCTGGTATTTCAGGTACATAGAGACCCACTCAGCCCACATAGAGGCCCAAACAGCCCCCACCAGCCCACTAAATAAAGACTTTCTATGGCATCTTATAGCAGCCCCTCTGGCATTTGCCAGAACCCACAGATTGCCAGTCCGGGCCTGCAGCGGTGTAATAATGTGGAGGGAAACAGAACTAAGACTTGCCTTGGCACATTGGCTCATATATCTAGGAGAACATGCAAGAACTTCTTCTTTTTATTGTCTGCAGAATTGTCTGCCTATCACTCATTAGAAGCAGCAGCAGAACCCATGGGGGAATTGCACTTAAATGTAATTTTCTTGTCTGGACTCTTACTCAGATGCAGTGTATAATGTATAATGTCCTGACACATCTCAACACAAAATGCTTGTACTGCACTTTGTTACTATACAGCAATAAGGCTAATTATCTTGTATGTTCAGTACAAATTAACCTGCCGTATTCTGAATGCAATAGTATTGCAGTAATAATTCTCAATGCCTAACCATTGTGCTGAGCACCATCCCTTCTTCTAGATCGGGGGTCCTCAACCTTTTTACCTGTGAGCCACATTCAAATGTAAAAATAAAGGTGGAGAGCAACACAAGCATGGAAAAAGTTCCCGGGGAAGCCAAATAAGGGCTGTGATTGGCTATTGGTAGCCCCTATGTGGACATGCAGCCTACAAGAGGTTCTGTTTTGCAGTAGAAAAGGTTTTTTATGCAACTATAACTTTCCTTCAAGCTTGGAATTCAAAAATAATCACCAGCTTTGAGGCCACTTTGAGCAACATCCAAGGGGTCGGAGAGCAACATGTTACTAGCGAGCCACTGGTTGGGGATCACTGTTCTAGATTATGTCAGATTTTATATATAAGGGCTCATGCACAAAGGCTGGAGCAAGTGCAAAGTGCAATGTAATGACCCGAAATGCATAGCTTTTTTTAAACAGAATTCCAAGGGATTAACAGGCACCTGAAGAGGCATCCAACGCAACTTGAAACCAATGGACTAATATAGATCCAGATAACTGGCAAGTTGCATGCAATTTATAACCCCATTTGTGTACAGATGGAGTTACTTTACTTCCAATCCCTGGCAGGGCCACAATCAGGGGGGACAGGGGGGGGACAAGCGTACCGGGCCCGGGCATGAAGGGGGGCCCGGCAGTGCTGCATTTTTTGAAGATCCGGGCCCCCCTTACGAGCGCCCGATTCGTATGTCTTGCCTCTGCATTGCCGAATGCGGAAGTGCGAAAAGTCGAAGCAGATGCGCCGAAAAGACCCGAAGTCACGAAAGGAGGCGAAGTTGAAGTACTGAGGCCACGGGTTCAATTCTACTGAACACCAGTTTGTGTGTTTTTTTTTTTTTTTAATTAATCCCCTGGCCACCAATGTATTATTTTAATATTCTATAGGTCCCTGCCACCAATCTTTTTTTAAAACAAGTTTTTAACTTGTAAGGGGCCCCTTGCCACCAATGTTTTTTTTTTAAATATTTTTTTTTTAAAAAATTTTTTGTGGCCCCAATTTGTTTTTAACTTATAAGGAGGCCCCTGCCACCATTTTTTTTTTCAAAAAAACATTTTTTTTAAAATTTTTTTTTTTTTGGGGTCCCAATTTTTTATAAGGGGGCCCTGACCATCAATAGCTTTTTATAACTTGTGGGGGGGGTTACTTTTTTATCGCTGATGTTTGTGTGGTCTTGTAACTGCGATGTGGAGTGGGCGGGATATGGGGTGGAGCTTGGTCGTCAGTGTGGGAGTGTCTACACTCCCAAGCAACATGTTGCTCAGCAACCCCATGGATGTTGTTCTCAGTGGCCTCAATGCAGGTGATTATTTTTGAATTCTTGGCTTGGAGGCCAGTTGTGGTTGCATAAAAACCAGGTTTTTTTTTTTGAAACTTGTATGTTTATTATGTGAGAGAAAACAAGGTCAAATACACACAATCGACTTGAGTAAACATACTCAAAGCACGTATCAACCCAAACAGTATCCAGTCTGTTTGGTGCATAAGAAAAGAAAAGACAAAGGAAAATAAAAGAAGACAAAATGAAATAATGAATAATAAAAAACAAAAACCATAAGTGGTACGTGGTACATGGCATATGTGACTTAAAACATAAAGTCTAAGGGTCGTAGAATAGACAAATGTTCCTCACATCCCCTGGTATCAGTCAACGCAAAAGATATAGTAGACACAGCATCACGAGAGTCTTAAAGGACGCCAAGGGTCCCAAATCTGGCTACATTTGAGTTTGGACTCCAGCGTTTCTGCAATCATCCTCTCCATATGCTCTCTAGAGTCCAATTGCTGAAGTAGGTGTTGTATAGTAGGGGTTTCCTTTAGTTTCCAGGATTTTGCTATAAGAGCAGTCGCCGTATTGAAAATATGGAACAACAGTTTCTTATTGAGGCGTGAAGAACCTGCAGGATATATTTGCAGCAGCCCTATCTGGGGTAGGCACGGCAAAGTATAGGTTAATCTGTCGTTCAGTAGGACAAAAACTGCAGACCAAAACGGTTGAACTGACGCACAGTGCCACCACATATGAAGATATGTGCCAATCTCACCACACTGCCTCCAACACAAAGGAGAATACTGGGAATTTATCTTTGCTATCTTTTGCGGGGTGAGGTACCAGTGGTGGAGAATTTTAAGGTGTGTTTCAACATGGTTCGTGCACTTGGTGGCGCCTTTGGGGGCTGAAATGGAATACTGCCAGAGGTGAGGGGCAAAATGAAGCTGAAGATCCTCCTCCCATTTCAGCATATACGGAAATTTGAAGTCATCCGGCAACTGGAGTTGCTGTTTATAGCAATCGGAAATGAGTCCTTTGCCATCCCATGCTTTGCTGCAGATATTCCATTCTCGTCTTTTGACGAAAGAGCTTTACATTCGGGAGAAAAGATTTAAGAAAATGAACCACCTGAAGGTAGGTATAATGTTGAGAAATTGGCAGATCGTATTTGTCAGCTAAGTCCTCGAATCTCCGCAAGGAATTCGCACAATACAAATGCCCAACTGCAGTGATTCCTTTAGTAATCCAAGTTTGGAGATTGATATTAGGAATCAAATATTTCAAGGCTATGATGGGAGTCAGTGGCGATGGAAAGGAAGTAAGCTGAAGCTTTTTAGCTATGACATCCCAAAGATGTAGCAAAGTTCGAGTTGTTGGCAATAAGTCCGTGATGGGCGGCCTTGACTTCTTAGGTATCCAGAAAAGCTGCAACAAATTTTGATCACTAGCAAAGTTAGACTCAATGTCTACCCAATTCCTAACCCCAGGCGGGGAATGCAAACGAATCACAGTTTCCAACATTGTAGCAATATAATACATTCTGATGTTAGGGAATCCCAGCCCACCAGAGTTCCTAGGGAATTGAGCACAGGTAAAAGCGACTCTAGGGGGCTTATGTGCCCAGATAAAACGATTTATGAGTTTTTGTATGGCCGGACAAAAATGTGGTGGGAGCGCTATGTGCAACGTCCTAAACAAATACAATATTTTCGGCAGAATGTTCATCTTAATGGAGACAATTCTTCCCACCCAAGAGATGGATTCCGATTTCCATTTAAAACATTCTGATTCTATCAATTTCAGCAGGGGTTGATGGTTCAATTTATAAATATCTTCAGGCGCTTTGGGGATCTTAAGGCCTAGATATGTAATAAACGTGTCTCTCCAATCAAAATTAAAAGAATGCTTATAGCCTTGGAGACAAGGATGTGGGATATTAAAGGGGAGTGCTTGAGTTTTGGATTGATTTATCTTATACCAAGAAACAGATTGGAAATTTGTAAGTTCCTGAAACAAATTGGGCAGGGACACCGCAACATTTCTAAGGCTTAATAGTATGTCATCAGCAAAGAGTCCAATTTTGTGGTGGCCTGTACCGCAGGAAATTCCCATTATATCTACATTGTCCCTAATTCTCTGGGCCAAAGGTTCAACCATCAATGCAAAAATGAGAGGGGAAAGGGGGCACCCTTGCCTCGTACCGTTAGTTATGGAGAAGGCGCTCGACAGGGCCCCCGCTGCACATATCTTAGCCGTAGGATTCGTGTACAGGGGGAGAACAGCCTTAAGGAAAGTTGGACCTATCTGGTAGTGCCTGAGGGTCTCCTCCATGTATGCCCAGTTGACCCTGTCGAACGCCTTCTCCGCATCCAAAGACAGCAGGAGCGCCGGGGTTTTCTGCTTTTTTAAAATGTGTACAATATTATGGAATCTACGGGTGCTATCCGAGCCTTGTCTGTGGAGAACAAACCCAACTTGGTTCGGGTCAATAAGGGAAGTGTCGCGATCGCCGCCCGGAGCAGGTCCAGGAGCTCCGGGCGGCGCGTCCTCTCCTGCCGGCGTCGCTCCCAAAATGGCGGCGCCCATGGCCGCCACGTGGGTAAGCGGCGCCGGCGCGATGACGTCATTGCGCCGACGTCGGCGCAAGGGCGTCAATGACGTCACTTTGGCGCCAAATTTGAACAAAAGGCCAGTTTAGACGCCAGAATGGCGCCCAAGTATAGGAAATCTTCCCCAAAGTATTTCCTGGGTTTCCTGTGTGCTATTTTCGCTAAATTTGTTCCTGATTAATGTCCTTGACCCCTGCCTGGACTTTGGACTTGCTGTTATCCGCCTGCCTTGAACTCTTGCCTGGATTCTGATCACTCTTTTGGATTAACCCCTTGGACACCGCGATCTTGTTCCCTCAAGAGGGCTTCCTCCTTGATCCAGACAAACTCCCTGGAGGGAGCTCCAGGCTCCCTGACATTATACTTGGGCCATGGATCCTACTGAGGAAGCTACGCCTGATGTCGGACGAGCGCTCCGCGGACTGGCATCCCGTATGGAGGATTATGAAGCCCAGCAGTACCGCATTGGGCAGGCACTCGATACCCTCCTCTCTCGGATGCCTCCAGCGCCCCCTGCACCCCAAGCTGCGGTAAATCCTTCCTTGGCGGCCGCTTCGTCCACCGCAGGTTCCTCGTCAAGTGAGCCTCGCATTCCGCCTCCTCCTCGCTTCAGTGGGGACCCACAAGCCTGCAGAGGTTTTGCTACACAGTGCCAGATCCAGTTCGAGTTCCAACCCTCGCACTTCCCCAATGAACATTCCAAGGTGGGGTATGTGATGTCTCGTTTGGTGGGCAAACCGCTTGAGTGGGCAACATCTCTTTGGGAGAAGAATTCTCCACTGACTTTTGATGCCAAGGCCTTTCTTCAAGCATTTCGTACTGTGTTTGACGCCCCGGGTCGGGTCACTAATGCTCCTTCTCGTCTTCTGCAACTCCGGCAGGGAAACCGCAGTGTCAGTGACTATGCTATTGACTTTAGAACTTTGATGGCTGAGACTTCCTGGAATGACGATGCCTATAAGGCCGTATTCTATCAAGGTCTGTCTATTCGCATTAAAGATGATCTTGTCTCCAGGGAGTCCCCTGACCTGCTGGAGGATCTGATTGCACTTTCTATCAAGGTGGACACTCGGCTCAGAGAGCATCAAGTAGAGAGGGAGTGCTGTAAAAGATTTCAACCCTTGTTGGCACCTCGCTTCCAGAGACCTCTCCTGCAGACTCCAGCTACTCTAGCCTCTCCTTCTCCTCCGGAGGAACCAATGCAAGTTGGAAGGGCTCGTCTATCCGAACAAGAAAGACTTCGTAGACGAATGGCTGGCTTATGTCTGTATTGTGGCGGACAGTCTCATTTTGCGAACTCTTGTCCGGTGAAGCCCACGAGTTCTGTTCCCCGAGGTATATCTAGGGTAACGCATGTAGGGGGCACTACTCCAAAGTCTCAAGAGAACTCTCATAGGTTTCTCCTTCCTTTACAGATCCGCCTAGCCTCTAAGACTATCGTTGGCTCTGCTTTCATTGACTCTGGAGCGGCTGGGAACTTCATGGACGCTCAATTCGCCAAACACATGGAAGTTCCCTTAATCCCATTGTCTACTCCTCTCCGTGTCATTGCCATTGACGACAGACCCCTGGAGGTTGAAGTTGTCTCCATGACGACTGGGGAATTGCCTGTGCAGGTTGGGACGCTGCATAAAGAAAGACTTTCGTTCCTAATTATTTCCTGCCCATCCGTTCCAGTTGTTTTGGGTCTCCCTTGGCTGCGCCTGCATAATCCCTCCATTGATTGGGCCGCAGGACAGATTACCCGTTGGAGTCCATTTTGCCAGCAGCACTGTCTTCCTGCTGAACCCCTCCAGAGGGTGAATATCTCTTTGTCGGAACTGAAGTCTCTACCTCCCTTTTACAAGGAATTCGCTGATGTGTTCTGTAAGAAGTCTGCGGAATTCCTCCCTCCACATCGCTCCTACGACTGTCCTGTCGAACTTCTGCCAGGAGCCATGCCCCCCAGAGGCCGCACTTACCCTCTCTCTCCTGCAGAGACCACCGCAATGAAGGAATACATCCAAGAAAATCTCCAGCGGGGGTTTATCCGCCCTTCTACCTCTCCTGCAGGGGCTGGGTTCTTCTTCGTGGAGAAGAAGGACGGAGGCCTTCGGCCATGTATAGACTATCGGGGCCTGAATAAAATCACCGTAAAAAACAGGTACCCACTACCCTTGATTGCAGAGCTCTTCGACCAGCTGAAGGGGGCGAAGATATTCTCTAAGTTAGATCTCCGGGGGGCGTACAACCTCATTCGCATCCGTGAGGGTGATGAATGGAAGACGGCTTTCAACACTCGTGACGGGCACTATGAATATCTCGTGATGCCCTTCGGCCTTTGCAATGCCCCTGCCGTCTTCCAGGAGTTTGTTAACGATGTGTTCCGGGATCTCCTAGGAAGGTTCGTAGTCGTGTACCTGGATGACATCCTGATCTTTTCTAAAGACCTAGAAAGCCATCGCTCCCAGGTGAAGGAGGTACTCTCTCGTCTGAGGAAGAACTCTCTCTTCGCCAAGTTGGAGAAGTGCGTCTTCGAGGTGTCCAAGATCCCCTTCCTAGGATACATTATCTCTCCTGAGGGATTTGAGATGGACCCCGTGAAAGTGTCTGCCATCCAGGAGTGGCCTCTCCCGCTGAGTACCAAGGCAATCCAGAGATTTATCGGATTTGCTAACTACTATCGGCAGTTCATCCGGGGGTTCTCTTCCCGCATTGCACCTATCCTGGCCCTCATCCGGAAAGGGGGTAAACCCAGCTTGTGGCCTCCGTCTGCCGTTGAAGCTTTTCAGTCCTTGAAAGAGGCCTTCACGTCTGCTTCTGTCCTCCGACACCCCAATCCTGAACTACCCTTCTGCATCGAAGTTGATGCTTCTGAAGTCGGAGCCGGAGCCATCCTGTCTCAGAGACACCCCGCTGATGGGAAGTTGCACCCCTGTGCTTATTTTTCCAAGAAGTTCTCGTCCGCAGAGCAGAACTACGATGTCGGGAACCGAGAACTCTTGGCTGTTAAACTTGCCCTTGAAGAGTGGCGTCACCTCCTGGAGGGTTCTCTGATTCCTGTTCAGATTTACACCGATCATAAGAATCTCGAGTTCATCCAGTCCCTCAAGAGGCTAAACCCCAGACAAGCAAGGTGGGCTCTCTTCTTCTCTCGATTTAATTTTATCTTGACTTATCGCCCAGGCTCCAAGAATCGGAAGGCCGATGCCTTGTCTCGTAGCTTCACTCCGGTGGACCGCTCTCCTGAGAGACAAGAGCCAATCATCCCTCCAGTCAAGATTATTGCCTCCCTGTATCCACAGTTTGCCGACCAAATCCTGGCTGGTCAGTCTTCTGCTCCTTCAGATACCCCCATTGGAATGGCATTTGTTCCTCCTGAGCTGCGTCTGCCTATCCTGCAACAGACCCATTGCTCCAGGCAAGCCGGACATCCTGGCCCAGCTAAGACGCTTGAACTCTTACGACGCCTGGTCTGGTGGCCTGATATCCGCAAAGATGTGAAGGACTTTGTTGCTGCTTGTAATATTTGTGCCACATCTAAGTCAAGCCACTCCCGCCCCAGTGGGTTACTACAGCCCTTGCCGGTTCCTTCCCGTCCCTGGACCCACCTGTCCATGGACTTCATTGTCGAACTTCCTCCCTCCTGTGGGAACACTGTGATCTGGGTTGTTATTGATCGTTTCTCCAAAATGGCCCATTTCATCCCTCTGAAGAAATTGCCCTCTGCGGTGGAGTTATCCCAACTATTTATCCAGTACATCTTCCGCCTGCATGGTTTCCCGGTGGAGATCGTCTCCGATAGAGGCACCCAGTTTACCGCTAAGTTCTGGCGTTCCCTATGCAAAGACCTGGGAATTGTTCTTCAGTTTTCATCTGCATACCACCCGCAGACGAATGGGGCAGCTGAACGTGTCAACCAAGCCCTGGAACAGTTCCTGAGGAACCACGTATCCCTCTGCCAGGATGACTGGTCTGATCTCCTCCCGTGGGCGGAATTTGCTCATAACAACGCCTGCCACACTTCCACTGGAAGGTCCCCATTTATGTCGGTGTATGGCCAACATCCTCAAGCCTTCCCACAAGACTTTGTGTTGTCCGATGTTCCGGCCGCTGATGACCATGCAGCCCACATGTCTGCTATCTGGGCTGCAACCAAGTCCAACCTGGAGAAGAGTGCTCTGGTTCATAAGACGTTTGCTGATCGTAGACGTAGACCCTCTCCTCCCTATAAGGTCGGTGATAAAGTCTGGTTGTCTTCCAGGAACATTCGGCTGAAGGTACCATCTCCCAAGTTGGGTCCAAGGTTTGTAGGTCCTTTTTCCATCTTGGAGGTGATCAATCCTGTGGCTGTCAGACTTCAGCTTCCCCCTGAGATGCGAATTCCCAACGTGTTTCATGTCTCCTTGGTGAAACCCGCTACCTCCAACCGCTTTTCTGTTGCCCAGCCTCCTCCTCCTACTATCTCTGTGGATGGTCAACAAGAATATGAAGTGGAGAAGATCCTTGACTCCAGAATCTCCAGGGGATCTCTTCAGTACCTCATCAAGTGGAAGGGCTTTGGCCCTGAAGAATGTTCCTGGGAGGGACGCTCTGATGTCCATGCTCCTCGTCTGGTGAGGGAGTTCCACTCCAAATTTCCCCAGAAACCAAATCCTGGTGGTCCGGAGGCCCCCCGTGAGGGGGGGGGTACTGTCGCGATCGCCGCCCGGAGCAGGTCCAGGAGCTCCGGGCAGCGCGTCCTCTCCTGCCGGCGTCGCTCCCAAAATGGCGGCGCCCATGGCCGCCACGTGGGTAAGCGGCGCCGGCGCGATGACGTCATTGCGCCGACGTCGGCGCAAGGGCGTCAATGACGTCACTTTGGCGCCAAATTTGAATAAAAGGCCAGTTTAGACGCCAGAATGGCGCCCAAGTATAGGAAATCTTCCCCAAAGTATTTCCTGGGTTTCCTGTGTGCTATTTTCGCTAAATTTGTTCCTGATTAATGTCCTTGACCCCTGCCTGGACTTTGGACTTGCTGTTATCCGCCTGCCTTGAACTCTTGCCTGGATTCTGATCACTCTTTTGGATTAACCCCTTGGACACCACGATCTTGTTCCCTCAAGAGGGCTTCCTCCTTGATCCAGACAAACTCCCTGGAGGGAGCTCCCGGCTCCCTGACAGGAAGGGAGAACCTGATTGAGTCGCTGGGCCAAGAGTTTAGCATATAATTTAAGATCAGTATTCAATAACGCTATAGGGCGGTAGCTTTGGCATTGGTCAGGGGGCTTTCCTGGTTTGGGAATCGTAACAATATGGGCTTGAAGATATTCGGGGTGCACATCTCCGGAATCCATGACATTCTGGAAAACCCGAAGCAAATGTGGGGAGAGTATAGGTGAAAACATTTTGTAATAATTATTGGTAAACCCATCTGGGCCCGGGGCTTTATTAAGTTTTAGGCTCTTTATTACAGCTGTTACCTCCTCGTGGGTGATTGGAGAATTCAACATATCCCGCTGCTCTGGCGAGGGATGAGTGAGATTAATGCGATCAAGATAGTCCCTAATGATAGTTAGAGTTGGTTGTGTCACTGCGTTATCATTCTTGAGATTATATAAGCCAGAATAATAGGCTGCAAATTCATTAGCGATAGCCTTAGGGTCAGTTTGATTGCCACACACAGAAGTTATATGACTAATTCTAGTCTGGGATTGTTGCTTCTTAAGTTGTGATGCTAATAAGCGATCAGCCTTATTGCCTTTGGAATAAAAGAGTTTTTTGAGTAATTTCAGACGATAGGCTGTTTTAGCCGCAATAATGTCATTCAACTTTTGTCTGATTTCTTTAATTTCCGGAAGTTGTAAGGCCCTATTTTGGTGAATAGCCTGTTTTTCCAAAGACGCTAATTTAGTCTCGAGCTGTAGTTGAGTGTCATCTCTAGATGCTTTAAGCTTTTTAGCAAGGGATATAAACTCCCCCCGCAAAACCGCTTTGTGTGCCAACCATACCGTCTGTGGGCCTACTTCACCGTTAGAGTTGGAAGTGAAATATTGTTTTAGAGTTTGCTCAATATGGGCCTTATTGTCGTCTCTGAGAAGCAGACTATCATTCAGCCTCCAAGGTAGTTTGTCCATAGGGGGAGTAGAGTTGGGAATCTCTATACCAATAGGGGCATGATCAGACCAAGTTCGCAATCCTATCCAGGCATTCATAGTTTGGGTAGTGGTTTGGGGGTCAGCAAGAAATGCATCTATTCTAGTATGTGAGCCGAAGCGAGGGGAGAAATAGGTATAATCCCTGGCAAGTGGGTTCTTCGCCCTCCACACATCTATTAGGCCATGGGAATGTAGAAGATTACTAAACGTTTTACAATGGTTCCTCTGCGCCTGCGGTATAGGACCACCTTGACCCTTGACAATATCTACATTAGGGTCTGAGACTATATTGAAATCTCCAGCAATTATACATTTTCCAACCTTATAGTGAAGGAGTTTCGGGAGAATTTTTGCTAGAAAGTTGGTTTGGTGCTCGTTTGGGGCATATACGTTAATCAAAGAGTATGTAACATTCCCCAACATACATATAAGCATTAAATATCTACCCGCAGGGTCAGCATGCACACCCCTGAACTGAAACGGTATTTTGGATGAAACAAGAAACAAGAAATTCGAAACCAAAAAAAAACATATGCCATGTACCAACAATCAAAACATTAAAGAAAAACAGACAGTTAACAAGTAAATAAACCTTAGAAAGCATTAGAGCTGAACCAGGTGCTTGTGGTTGTTAGCAGGGAACCACAGCTCGACTCCAATCCCAGGGAAGGAGCCTCGGGGGGTGGATAAGGTGAAAAATTGTCGATGTCACAAGGAGATATCACAACAATGAGAAGCAAACCGAAAGTGGGAAAATATCAAACAAGTCGGGAGAAGACATCAAACTTTACTCCAATCCTTCTGAAGCTTTTTTGGCGAGTGTGATGGCGAGTGTCTCTCTGGCATAGAATCTTTCGGAGGAACGGGAGGAAGATCCCATCTGGCAAGAGCCTTCTTGGCGTCGGTCACAGTAGACAGTATAGTGGGTGTCCCATTACGTTGAATGATAAGCTTAACTGGGTAACCCCAGCGGTATGGGATGTCATTCTGCCTCAAGATTTTTGTGATCTCCGCAAAGGCTTTGCGTTTAAGCAGAGTGGCAGGAGCTAAGTCCATATAGATTTCCAGGTGCTGATATTGTTGCGGCCAGTTTTCCTTTTTACGGGCAAGAGAAAGCAATTTGTCTTTCGTCTGGTAGAACACGAATCTGGCAAGGACATCCCTGGGGACATTATCAGGAGCCGTTCTAGGTTTGGGAACCCTATGAATGCGATCAATAGCCAATTCCAGAGAATGTCTGTCTGGCATTATCACTCGAAGCAAATCAATGATATGGGTTTCCAAATCCCTGGGGAGCACAGTTTCAGGAATCCCCCTGAACCGTAGATTATTTCTACGGGACCTATCTTCTAGGTCTGTCACTTTGTCCGACAAGCGTACAAGCTCAGAGTTTGCTTGCTTTTGGGAATCCGCTAGGTCATTGTGAGCGTCAGCAAACTCACCCATTTTTTCTTCTAGGTGCGCTGTGCGATCCCCCAGGTCTCTAATCTCCTTTCTGAGATCGTCAGATAATTGTTTAATATCACTCTGCAGAGTGTGTTTCATGTCCAGGAGCATTTCCTTGATTTGGGCCGCCGTGGCAGGCGTGTGCTCCGGAGATGTATTCGCCATAGCTGTCGGCGAGATAGGTCTCCTACTGCGCAATGGATCCAAGATGGCGCTGGTCCCTGTAGCAGCGCGCGGAGACTTCGTTGCGGCCGGAATGAAGAAGGCGGAAACTGCCTTCTGTTGTTGCTTTTGCGCTTGTCTGGTCCCCCTCATTGACACGGAGCAGGTCAGTCACTTTGTAAAGCTTTTGGGGGGAATCAGGAAGCAATTTTCCCTCAACACATTCTCCTTTTAGACGGAGCGCTAGTAGGACGCGTCCATCTGGTTCAGCTAGCAAACTCCGCCCCCCATAAAAACCAGGTTTGATGCCAAAAAGAACCTCCTGAAGGCTGCCCATCCACATAGGGGCTACCAATACCAAATCACAGCCCTTATTTGGACTTTTTTCATGCTTGTGTTGCCCCAAATCTTTTTACATTTGAATGTGGCTCATGGGTAGAAAAGGTTGGGGACCCCTGCTCTAAGGGAACCCTGAAATTACAGCCAGGTCCAGGGTCACTATTGATGGTATGTGGGATTTCAGATATAATTCTTATTACTTACTCTTGCAGAACTGTACTCAAACCTTCACTGTTACCATGAATACAACTGTTTCTTGTTCTGTATATACTACGGAATTAAAACTATACTTATGTCTGACAACTAAAAAGAAACAACTATGCCTGCTGGATAGTGGTATCACCATAGCCCTGGAAGTGGCATCAGTAGCTGGAAGAGAAAGGCCCGCCGAGGGTTGCTAGCCTGTTCCTAGCCAACCAAGCTTTGTTTTGGCCACACATACCATAATGAGCTGGTGAGAGTAAAACTGCTGATTATTTACGTGCTCCCCAGTTGTTATGACGTGTCTCTCTTATTGCTCCTAAGTGTCTTGTTGTCTGATCCATGTTGTCTCTCATGAAGCAAAATCAATTCAGTGGTTGATAAATATTGCCTGGATGGAAACTAGCGCTCACGTTTATTGGGATTTATGTACTTGGCACCCTGCCATCTACCTGAAAGTCCCCACTGGCCCTGAAAGTATTATCCTATTAGTTCTCTACACTAAAGTATTATCCTATTAGTTCTCAGGCACTAAAATCCTGTACATTATTTGTACACAGAATATTCAAAGGATGACACTTGCTTTTAGACCTTCCTTGCCTTCAGCCTGGTACCTTGTGCCTTGAACCTTGTGCCTTGAACCTTGTGCCCTGGACCTGGCTCTGCCTCAGGAGAATCTGTAGACTCAGCTTAGCAAACAATCATCATAAGCTTCTCTACCTCATTAATTTCACTGCAACCTTGTTAAAGGGGTTGTTCACCTTACAAACACTTTTCAGTTGACTGGTTTTCAGTTTGATCTACAAAAATAAAATCTTTTTTTTTCAACTACTTTCCATTTTTTTATTTTTTTTACAGTTGTTCCAGAATCTAAGTTTAAAGTTTAAGGCTCCTGTTTCTGTTTCAGTCTGGCAGCTCAGTGATCCAATCTGGCCACAGGTGATTAGTGTAAGCCATTAGTCTGGCTATAAAACCCTGCACAGCATTGACTAATTATTCAATGTACTGTAGGTCTATTTCCTGATAGTTCCTGGTGTGATTTTGGTCTGATTATCTGTTCCTGACCTTTGCCTGTGTTTGACCTATTTCTGTATTGCTGCATGAACTGACTCTTTCCTGTTTGACTGACTTTGTACCTTGTTACTAATCCCGGCCTGGTTATCCTGACTACGCTCCTGTACTTGCTGATTAGTACTGTCCCTGCCTGTTTCACAACTACGTTACGGTTCCTTCGCCTGCCTAGAACTTGGTCCTCTCAGTTTAAGAACTGACGGCATCTGAGCAGTGGAGTAGTGGAGGGCTCCTCCCAAAGTCAAATGCAGCTGCTATAGGCAGAAGTGTGAGCCGAGAACGGGACCTTGGGGTTTGTTCTGGGGTTTGGGATACCATATGTGACAAGCAGGGCCAAAGATAAATAATGTATCAATTAAATATATCAATTTAGAACAGTCTAGAGAGTCGGACCCCCTGCCCCCAGAGCTGCTTTAGAAAGATGAAAATTTTGACTTTACATTTCGATATTAGATAACCGGTCACACATAAAAACAGAAAGTAATTGGAAAAAGTCTTTATTTCTGGTGAACTATCTGAAACCAACTTAACCTAAAAAAAGTAAAGGTGAACAACCCCTTTAAAGGGCATGTAAAGGCAAAAAAAATAGACTTTTACATTCTCTAATGAAAAAGAAACCTATCTCCAATATACTTTAATTAAAAAATGTGCACCGTTTTTATAAGAAACCTGACTGTATGCAGTGATATTCTACCTTCATTTACTGCTGTGGATAGGAATTGTCAGACGGTCCCTAACTGCTCTGCAGGGAAACAATCCTACTTATGAACAGCAGGCGGAGCCCCCACCTTACTTCCCAGCCATGCAGAACTCAAGCAGCTTTGTTTGTTTCCCTGTAGAGCAGTTGGCGACTGTGTAGAGATTTGTATTGGATTTAATTTTTGCCTTTACACCCCCTTTACTGTTTCCAACTCCAGCTGCAGGGACAAAGATCATGGATTCAGATTTAAACAGATAAACTGGGATTCTATTTAGAGGATTATTTTGCTGCAGCCACTGGTTTTGCAGAGTTGGAGAAAGTTTGTATTAAACAATACAAAAACTATAAAATCCACATTAGATTACATGACAACACAGGACCCAGTGCAGTCTGTATATTCTGATTATTAATCAGTCTTGCTGTATCAGCTTCTGGCAGATATTATTTGACTTGTGCTGTTTTGATAATTTATGACTATCCCTAAACAGCCCAGATCACACTGAGCATGTGCACAGTCTTGGTCTTGCAAAGATGTATAACAAAGTTACAAGATGGTGACCCCCTGTGGCCAAATTTGAAAGCATAAATTATTTGTTTGATTAGGCTTGTGGTGCAGTAAGTTCATGTTTATGTTTAGTATACAAAATACAGCATTTCTAGCCTGATTCTATTTTAGACTTTACTTCTGCTTTGGTCTCTTTACTGCTCTGTTTACCAGTCATTTCCTCCTGTCTGATCTCTAACCCTTGCCCTCTGTTTCATAGAGAGTCCCCACAGTAAGTCCTATGTCCAGTGTCAGAAGGCCATGGATGAAGACTTAGAGTCTCAGCACAGATACACAGATTTACAAATACACAATGCCTTTACAACCTGACAGTGTCGGACTGGCCCATCGGGATACCAGGAAAACTTCCAGGGGGCCCAGGTGTCAGTGGCCCCTCATGTTGCTAAACATTTGGATTATTTCATGGCCATTCCATATTTCTATAAGAACAAAGAGTCTAAATAGATGGAATAATAGATTATAGTATGTAAAGAAAAGTACTAGGAGAACAGAGGCTGAGTGAGGAGAGGAAGAATAATAGTACTGAGAGTGGGCTCAAGGGGCCACATACTATCAATACACAACCCATTACGGCATTCTCTTCCATGTAGACACATTCAATAAGGGACCTCGGGTTAAATGAAAAAGTAGAATATTGTGTAATGTGGCACCATGGACTGAAGGCTCTATCACTCCATGAGTGGATATGAGTAAAGGAACAGGGAAAATTTCTCCAAATCTGGTAATGCCCCCTCAAGGTCTGTCACAACCAACCCCATTCTAATAAAGTCAAACTCAATCAGTGCAAACCTGGAAGTTGGGCTGAGTTCCTGCAGGAGAGGTGACCCACCTTGAGTTGACCACGTTTCCTGCAAGAGCTCTACCCAACTTCTTATTGACTTCACCATGAAAATCAAGTATATTTCTTTAGCAATATCCATTCATCATAAAGCCATTCGTTGTTTTATGTTATCTTAAGTGTGATCTAGCAACAAACTCTCAATCGCGATCAAGTGAAAACATGACAAATCTATTCATGGGAATAATGAAGTACATGCATAAATGGTGGCACAGTCTACATTCTTAAAAGTAATTGAATTGTATTGGCTATGAACATCATGTGGCTCTAGACTGGAATAGTAAAAACAAGGGGCATCCAAATATTCCAGCAATGAAGAGTTAAGAGCTTAGATTAGTGGTGCCAGGTCTGTTCAGTGTTTTATATATTGGATACAATCTTGTTTAAATTCTGAGCGCCAGGGAATGGAACAGGAGCAACCAGGACTGAGCTATTAAAATAAATCATTAGTTTCTGTTTAGAAATACCAGTCTAGGTGCATAAATATTGCATACATCTAGCTACAGTTTAATCTGTGCAGCTTTAAGCCATGGTAGTAGTTCTCTGCCAGAGTATTAGAGCTCCTGGTAATGCTTGCCTTGTAAAACCAACAGATCAATGCAGGTATAGTGGAATTACAGGCAGATGCCCGGTTCAGGACTAAGGTTGTGTGGGCAACAAGGTACTAGAAGTCATGTCAGGCATAGAATATTAGAAAATAACACTGACGTTGACAAAGGTAGATGACCCAACACAAGGATGCCCATTCAAAGACAAATATGGACCCTAATCTATAATTTATATATAATAGTTATAGGATATAAGACTGCAGCATTGCCAAATACTTACCTTCTACTTTCCTCATGGGTACCCTTATTCTTGCAAGACCAGAACACAGAACAAGCAAATGTGCTGCCTCTTAGGTACAAGTGCACCCTAGGGTGCTGCATTGAGCATGTGCATACATTTCTTGGAGGAGCAAAGCCATACTGAAAGACAATGGAAGATACATTTGAGGAATATGATGGGTTTTATCTTTCATTCCAAACACCTTCTGGTCATGGGAACCCGGCACAGAAGTCCTATAACTATCAAATTACTGCTGATTATAGGCTTTAGTTACCCTTTAAATAACTATTTTACGGCTCTCCATTTGCCAAAGCTCAAACTATCATACTGCATGTCCACACCTCATCCCATGGATGCCCGCGCAAAAGCAGAAGCAGCAAAAGCCCGTGCCGCCTTTGCAGAGAGGGAAATGGAGGCAAAAATAGAGAGAGAAAGCCTAGAAGCAGAAGAAAAAATAGAGAAAGTGTGCCTAGAAATGGAAAGGGCCTCGCGCTTAGAAGCATCTCTCGAAAAACTGGCCATAGAGAGAGAAGTTGCAGCAGCCATAGCGGAGGCAGAAGCCTTAGAAACAAATATATACCCTGACAGTGAAAGACACAGCAGGGTGCCTTGTCTGGAGGTTGAGCCCCAAGACCCACTACAGCGCACCTGAATATGTCTACCAACACTTCAAACACTGTACAGATTCTCTTTCAGCACAAGGAACAGGTTAACAGGCTATCCCTGAGCCAGACCAAGGATGCCGTACACCTCCAAAAGCTGTCAGCAAGCAGCAACTGCATCAAAGAGGCTACGCTGAACAAAGCAATCCTGCTTACAGAACCCACTTCAGGCAGGCACCCAGGCCTAGGGTTAACCCTGCAGCAGCTTCCCTTGCTATGTTAAAGCGGTATGTCATAGACCAGCCTAAAACAGAACCTCCAGACAGGTATGGTTACACAACACCTTCTCACTACTACACTCATCCATCTACCTATTCTAGTACTAACCAGATCACAATGGACTTTGCCAAGTTCTTTGCACGCCATGAGCTAATCACAAAAGGACTTGTAAAGTTTAACTACCACCTAGAGGGCTTCAGAGCCTGTCGTTCCTCCTTTCAAAACACTATCAAAGATTTAGACCTGTCTTGAAGCGAGGAAATAGACCTCTTAAACAAATAGCTAGGTACTGAGTCGACAGAGCATGCCAAAAGTATCAACAAAAACCACCCAGAGACTGGTCTCAGAATGATCTGCCACAGACTTAATGAGTGCTATGGATCAGCAGAGGTAGTAGAAAATGCACTTTTCAAAAGAATTGATGATTTCCCTAAAATATCTAATAAAGGTTACCAAAAACTTAGGTAACTAAGTGGCTTGTTAATGGAACAACAGGTAGCCAAAGCTGAAGGGGTCTTACCTGGACTTGCATTCCTCAACACAGCCAGAGGTGTTAACCCCATAGTGCAAAAATTGCCCTACAACTTACAAGAGTGGTGGATGGGTCAAAATTCAAAGAAGTGCACAATGTCCCATTTCCTCCTTTCACTGTATTCATGGACTTTGTATACCAACAAGCCAAGATGAGAAATGACCCCAGTTTTGATTTCACTTTGCCACATGCCACACCTTCAGTACCTAATACTCAAAAAGCAGTACACAAAACTAATGCTCCCTCTTTAGATTCTTTTCACAGATCTGCAGAACCTTCTCATGAGGAGACAACGAACAAAGACCCTGGTAAGCAGTGTCCTTTACACAAAAAGCCTCACCCTCTTCTGAAATGCAGAGCCTTCAGAGAGAAGTCCATAGAGGACCCCAAAGCCTACCTAAAGGAAAACAACATCTGCTACAAGTGCTGTTCATCAATGTCTCATCCTGCCAAGGACTGTAAGGTTAGTGTAAAATGCAGAGAATGTGACAACACACATCACAACATAGCTTTACATCCTGGGCCAGCCCCATGGACTGGTCTTTACACCAAGAGCGCCAGAAAGCATGGCGGGGAGGAAGATGACAGTGCCACAAACACCATAAAGGTCAGTTCTCAATGCACAGAAATCTGCAATGATACCATAGACGGCAGATACTGTTTCAAAATTTGCCTGGTCAAAGTATACCCGACAGGCCAAACAGATAAAAGCATTAAGCTCTATGCATCCTTTATGACCAGAGCAACAGATCTTTAGCCTGCCCAGCTTTCTTTGATGCATTTAATGTCAAGAGCCCAAACACTCGTTACTCTCTAAAAACATGTACAGGAGTTATCGAGACAGCAGGAAGAAGGGCATCCAGCACTTACCTGCTCCAACCTCAGGCTTCACAAAATAGCTTCTAACAGCAAAGTAGTGATGGAAGCCTTCTCTTCACAAGACCATTCCAATGATCTTGTGAAGATCTAAGTCTAAGTCTAAGAGAGACTTAGACTTGGGAGCTGACTCTTTACCCGTGTAACAGAGCCTCAGGCTTCTGTGGGACTTAAAGTTTGATACCTTTGCCTTCCAAGTAAACAGATTTAACCCTTGAAACATCCGATTGGGACACCCCACTGGCTCCTGAGAATTTGTAGGCAGAATGGAGAAGTTCTCTAACAACTCTTTTCAACCTTTGCATTACATGCCCATATGCCCCGGTGCCTTCTACAGGTACAGGTACAAAGCCAAAACTTTGTGTGTGTTCTCTGATGCTTCTGTCAAAGCCATAGCTGCTGTAGCATATCTCAAAACTAACTAAGGTACTAACTACAGTATGTTGGAGCAACTAAGGAACTGCATATTCCCTCGAGAGATACTTAACTGATCAGGATTGCATCTGGACATTCAACCCACCTCACTCTTCTCACATGGGAGGAGCTTGGGCAAGAATGGTCGGCATAGCCCGAAGGATCCTCAATTCCATATTCTTACAAGTGGGAACTGCAAGGCTCACCCATGAGTCTCTAATTACATTCATGGCTGGAGTTTCAGCTCTTATAAATGCCAGACCTCTTACTTCTGTCTCAAATGACCCAGAAGATCCTTTCTTGCTTACATCCGCCACTCTGCTTACTCAAAAGACTGAGACATTTAGTGTTCCTACTGGAGAGTTTACCACCAAAGACTAGTACAGTGTCTCGCAAACATTTTCTGGTGTAGATGGAGAAAACAGTATATCTCCACTTTACATCCACGAAACAAGTGGCAAACTACCAAACCCAATCTCAAACTTGGTGATGTTGTTCTTGTGAAAGACTGTCAATCTCAGAGAAATGAATGGCCCTTAGGTCTCGTCACCAAAACATTTCCAAGTGAGGATGGGAGAGTCCGCAAAGTTGAGGTCAAGACCTCCAACCAAGGAGAAACCAAATTATTCCTCAGACCAGTGACTGAACTGACTTTACTGTTGTCTCCTGAGGAATAAAGTGGTGACATCCATAGATGCCAGATGGGGAGTGTCATGTCTCCAGCATAAGCTTCTACCATGTTATCATCTTTCACAATTCATTTGCTGGGAGCTCCCTACGCTGGACACTTGCTGTAAGTGCACAAGGCCACTTACTGTATTTGTTCTGCACCTCCACATGGCTTATGGCAGAACTGCATTTGAACTAATCAGGCTACCATACTCCCAACATATGACCTAAAACAGTGCCTTGTAGGAGCTAAGACTCTATTTTAAAGGTGTGGAAGAAGGATACAGTATTATCTCCTCCTCACTGTAGCATCATTGGTAAGCAAAATAGTTGCACCAAATCACCTCCACAGCTGCCAGCACCCGCTAGAGACATTTTGGGGGTATTTATACATGAAACAATCTCTGTGCCATCCTACTATGAATTCGGGGGGTATTATACACAGAATTGCCACTGCGTTCATTTATTTATTCACAGAGGCTTCATTTGTAAAATGGGGAGTGGTTAGTAGGGGGCGTGTCTTACACAGTAGGCATGGCCTATTTTTTTTTTTTGCCACAGCACCATTAACTGCCTGTCCTCGGATTTCACTCTGAAAATCTGGTCACCTTACAGTTGACTAATGGCTGCCATATGCAATTATGGCAGCTGACAATGCAAATTGGGTGCAGTTCTTACTCAGTCTAAGTTGAGTGAGCTGATTTCCATTTGAACCAATGCTGATGCGCCTTTGAATGGATTTCAATGGATCCCGGCAGGCAGGGCCGCCGACAGGGGGGACAAGTGTCCTGGGCCCGGGCTTGAAGGGGGGCCCGGCAGGGCTGCACTTGACAGCTCCGAAGCCGTGCCGCACGATCGAAGTCCCGAACCGCTGAATGCGGAAGTGCCGAACAGACGAAGTCCTGAAGCCGCGGAAAGATCTGAAGTCACGAAAGGAGCCGACACTGAAGTCCTGAAGCGATGAAAAGACCCAATGTCACGAAAACAGCTATAATTGAAGTCCTGAAACCACGAGTTCAATTCTAGTAACACCGATGTGGTTTTTTTTTTCATTTTTTTTAATCCCCTGGCCACCAATGTTTTATTTTAATACTCTATAGGCC
Source organism: Xenopus petersii (assembly GCA_038501925.1). NCBI lineage: Eukaryota > Metazoa > Chordata > Amphibia > Anura > Pipidae > Xenopus > Xenopus petersii. The sequence continues at coordinate 134,694,895 of CM076683.1, forward strand.
CCTGCCAACTTTTTTTTAAAAAAAATATTTTCTGCGGCCCCAATTTTTTTTTAACTTGTCAGGGGGCCCTGGCGCCAAAGTTTTTTAAAAAAATATTTTCTGCGGCCCCAATTTTAACTTGTAAGGGGGCCCTGGCACCAAGGTTTTTTTAAAAAAAAATTTTCTTTGGGGCCCCAAATTTTTTAAATTGTAAGGTGGGCCCTGGCACCAGTGCTTTTGTAAAAAAAACTTTTATGGGGGACCTGGCGCCAATGTTTTATTTTTTTTTAACTTATAGGGGGGCCCTGGTCACCAAATATTTTTTTTTAACTTGTAGGGGGGCCCTGGCGCCAAAGTTTTTTTAAAAAAAAATATTTTCTGCAGCCCCAATTTTAACTTGTAAGGTTTGTAAAAAAAACTTTTATGGGGGACCTGGCGCCAATGTTTTATTTTTTTTTAACTTATAGGGGATCCCTGGTCAACAAATATTTTTTTTTAACTTGTAGGGGGGCCCCAAATTTTTTAAATTGTAAGGTGGGCCCTGGCACCAATGCTTTTGTAAAAAAAACTTTTATGGGGGACCTGGCGCCAATGTTTTATTTTTTTTTAACTTATAGGGGGTCCCTGGTCACCAAATATTTTTTTTTAACTTGTAGGGGGGCCCTGGCGCCAAAGTTTTTAAAAAAAAAATATTTTCTGCAGCCCCAATTTTAACTTGTAAGGGTACCCTGGCGCCAAGGTTTTTTTAAAAAAAATATTCTTTGGGGCCCCAAATTTTTTAAATTGTAAGGTGGGCCCTGGCACCAATGCTTTTGTAAAAAAAAACTTTTATGGGGGACCTGGCGCCAATGTTTTATTTTTTTTTAACTTATAGGGGGGCCCTGACCATCAATAGCTTTTTATAACTTGTGTGTGTGTGTGGGGGGTTACCTTTTTTAGCGCTGATGTCTGTGTGGTCTTTTAACTCTGTGTATGTTATCAGAAAGCGCCCGTGTTCCTGTTACAGTGTTGTGTCAGGTGCCTGCGTGTCCCCCGTTTTGTCTCCAGTTGGAACGGCCTGTCACCACATTCATATGGATCATTATATGAAGAGTCACTCAAGGGAAATTCATTTCATTACTCAATAAAATTTAATTCCTATTGAAAGCAATGTCGGCTGCCCATTTCTGCCACTGTCACTGACACTGCCAGTTGTGCTCTAGATCTGTCGACCAGCTGGCTTTTACTGTGCTGTTTCACTAGTCAGAACCAGCAGTTCAGAGAACAGAAAAAATCCAGACACTTTCAATAGCAATTACATTGACAAATGGTTTTCATGCATTGATAGCGTGTCAATGAATGTATTGTGGGAAGTTGCTCCCTTGTATTCCAATATAAAAACAGACAGGTTCAAGAGCTTACAATCTTAAAACTCCTATTTCACGAAAAAAAAAAAAAAAGGAAAAATGTTCCAGTAAAAGGATCCCAAGTGATACAGGGAAAATAACCGTACCCCCAAATCCATAAATAAAAATCTTTGCACGTAGAATGGCAGGGTAAGTTAAGAAGTTCTCCGTTGTGTTTAAATGAGTAAAATCATAATAGGTAAATGAAATGACAGGAATGAACAAAGGTAAGATTTTTAGCAATGACATCACCACATATTTATCCTCCCAGTATTCAGGTGTCTCTATTTCTATGCGTAGAGCAACATCGCCCCCTGGTGGTTTGACCTCATGATCACAGTTTATGGGAATGTTGTTGAAGCCTCTACAGCAGAAATGTTGTACATGATGTTTTGTGCTTCTGTACCAGCCCAAGGCAACCACAGCCCTTTAGCAGTAAAGATCTGTGTCTCCAAAGATGCCCCAGTAGCTCCCCATCTTCTTTTGTGCTGATTCACTGCACATGCTCTGTGCTGCTGTCACTTACTGAGCTTCGGGACCCACTCACAATATACAGTACACATAGAATAGAAATGTCACAATATAAGGCTGATTAGTAATTAATACAGATAATTACTACATGGCAGCACAGAAACCAGTGCAATTAGCATCAGAATTTAATAATGAGCAAACCTGTAGCATCAGCTTATATTACAGCCAGGGAAGCTCATTTTCTGCTGGATAATTAGTGACGAGCCCCAATTCCATTGGCAGCACCCACCAGACTGCAGGGACTCAAGTGTTTAGGATCAAGGTGCTGTTGTCAGTTCCCTCCAGCCTGTCAGGGAGGCTACCATTGCTAATAAAGACACAGATGTCAATGTAAGAATTTGTTTTATTTACATACATTTAATTCAATATAAACGTTCATACAGTAACACGTATATTTACATATAATCAACTCAGTGCCTCCAAGTCACTTTCCCTACTGGGGCCCTCCTGGTATATTTGTGTCTAACTAAAGCTGACCTGCAGGTAATAGTCACCTTTTTTATCATTCTCAGAGCAATCTCCTATATCTGACACTGGGATTAATCCATGTCCCACACTGCCATCTAGTGACTGCAACAAGTAATTACAAGTAATCATATTGTTCAATCTTGAGTTAATTGTTAGTATGACATAGAGGGGCAAATTCACTAAGATGGGAAGTTGCGCCAGGCGCAACTTTGCCACACTTCGCCAGGCGTATTTTCGCCAGCGCTCTGCAAATTCACTAAAATCCGAAGTTGCGCACAGGTGTAGCATAAGTTTTCGAAGTTGCGCTAGCGTTAATTCGCCAAGCGAAGCAAAGTTTCGCTAGCGATGGTTCATTTGCATACGGCGCCAAATTCAAATTTCAATGGAGGAACACGTATCAGCACTACAAATGCCTAGAAAACCTTCAAAACATCAAATAAAAATTTTATTTTGCCCTACACATGTGCCCACTGTCTAGGTAAGTTGCCATGAGTCAGGAGATGTAGGGGGGAAGGAGGGGAGCCCCAAAAATATTTTCGATCTTTTTCAGCCTATCACCCATCATGTAGAAAACACGCCAGCGTTTTTTGGGACTTAGAAAAAATGTTGACTTTTTTTGAACCAATCCCTATCTACTCTATTGCGCTTCGCCAGGTCTGAGGTGGCGAAGGAAGTCTAGCGTAAAAGGTAGCGTTCAGTACACTGTGCAAGTTAGTGAATTTGCGTAGTTACGTCGCTAGCGAAAATTTGCCTGGCATAAGGATGAGAAGTAACACTAGCGAAACTACGCCAGCATTGTTAGTGAATTTGCGCAGTAACGAAAGATGCCAAACGCTAGCGAATTAACGCTAGCGTTCGGCGCTTCGGCACTTAGTGAATTTGCGCCAGAGAGTGATATTCTGAGACAATTTGCAGTTGGTTTTCATTTTTTATTATTTGTGTTTTTTTAATTCAGTTTTTTTATTTAGCAGCTCTCCCGTTTGCTCTCCAGTTTATTACCCTAACAACCATGCACTGATTTGAATAAGTGGCCTGAATAGAGGCCTGAATAGAAAGATGAGTAATAAAAAGTAACAATAATAATACATGTGTAGCCTTACAGAGCATTTGTTTTTAGCTGGAGTCGGTGACCCCCGTTTGAAAGCTGAAAAGAGTCAGAAGAAGAAGGCAAATAATTCAAAAACGACTACAATGAAGACCAATTGAAAAGTTGCTTAGAATTAGCAATTCTAGAACATTCTAAAAGTGAAGTTATTAATTCTTATTCATGACCTTAGAAGCAGACCATGAACCCTCTTATATGCTGTGAAGTCTTTAGAGACCGTGTCTGCAAATAGTATCACAAATAATGATCAATGGTAATAAGGAGACAATCTGTCTCGTTTCACTTCGCCAAAAGATTTGCAAAACGACAAGAACATTTGGAAAACCGCGGAAAATTCGCAAAACACATTAATGTCTATGGGCAACAGTTTTGTCACCGCGACTTTTCTTTGGCGAAATATAAACTGGTTGGGGATCATTGATGTAAACCCTCCATAGATCTGTCTCTCTGCATCGACTTACTGACTAAAGCCCTAATCAAAGAGACAAGAGAATTCTTCTTACCAGAACTACGTGAGGCACCGTGTGGTTTTCTTCCATAGGGAGATATTGTGTGAATTATCGCTTTATACGATGGTAAACTATGGTTGTCCTGCAGCAAGAGCACCTATAAGTAAAGTGTGGCTGAGCCATATTGTTTATTTCCCCTTTAATTATGCCAATGATTAGCAATGAGACAATTTTTTCATCATGTATAGCGACGAGAGAATTTATTCGCCAGACATGCATTCATGGCGTATTCACGTATTCACGGCGTATTTTGCCATTTGTGAATTTTCCCACAAAATGGTGGCAAAAATTATCCACAACAAAAAAGTTGCGAGACTTTTTGAAATCCATGGACTTTAATGCATTTGGAAAATTTCCCAAGACAAAATTGTTTGCTGAGAATTTTTTTTTTGACGCCCATTGACTTTACTGCACTTGGGCTGAGAAAACGAACGTTTCTCTGTTTCGCAATTTTTTCTCTGCCTTTGGTGAATTATTGCAGCAAAATGGGACAGATTCGCTCATGACTAGTCCTGTGTGGTTTTGCAGCAAATTTCGTGGCACAGCGCCACATGGTCAGGTTCCCTTGCGACAAAGAATGTCGCACGTGCATTCGAAATTGTTGCGCAGTAGACAAAATTGCTGCGGTACATAAAAAAGTCTCTCACGTGACTCATGTCTCCAACCCCTTGGATGTTGCTCCCAGTGGCCTCAAAGCAGGTGATTATTTTTAATTCCAGGCTTGGAGGGAAGATTTGGTTGTATAAAAACCAGGTGTACTGCCAAACAGAGTCTCCTGTAGACTATTAGACCACATAGGGGGCTACCAATAGCCAATCACAGCCCTTATTTGGCCCTCCTGGAACTACCTTAATGTTTGTGTTGCTCCCCAACTCTTGGTTTAATTGGTTTAATTTCTTTATATTCAGACAGTTCCCTCCGGTGGAGAATCATAAAACCATTCCGTCAAACTTGAATTTCTTTTTCTCCAATAAAACAATTTGATGTTATTATATGTCCTATTCTTTATTCGTCCCCCATGGCAGATATTCTCCCTGTTTACTTATCCATCTTATCTCCTTTTTATCATCATCATCATCATTTATTTATATAGCGCTGTCAAGATACGCAGTGCTTTTTAAGCAAATCAGGACAGGTCCCTTGAGATCAGTAGCCAGGCTGTGCCAATGACATGGGGTGAATTGCAAGCACACCGGATTAATTCACACGATTCCTCCCCATAAATGATCAATGCGATTTTTATTGGACAAATTGTTGCCTTTTGAATTGTGTAGGGTGTGAAGGAATTCAATCAAAGGAAGAGTTTGTGGGATGATGTTATGATCTTCCACCAGAGGGCATTGTTTGAAAAGGGATTTAAACTCACACTCACCAACTCACTTGCAATACTGGAATTTCAATCCCGTTAGTTAGTGCAGTCACTGAAGGGATGTTCTCCTGCTGCTGCCTCTAACCTGCCCTTTAATATATTTGGATCTCTTTTCTCTTGTTCTTTTAATATTGATTCCCTTTTCTCTCATTCTTCTGAACTGTTGTCCCCTCTCACATTGCGGTTAAGGAGTAAATAGGAGCTACTGTTGTGTCCGTTGAGCACATAGAGAGGAAGGGCAGATACTGATTTGTTATCAACTCTATTCTGTCGCCGTTTCCAATCTTTCAGCTCAGTGTAAATAAGTGAATTAATATGACTATCCCCAGCATGAGTTTATTATTAATATTCTGCTTTCAGTATTCATTTCTGCCTCCCCCTGCCCCCGACCTCATTCTGTCTCACTGATGGGAACTGATTGCAAAACAAATTAGGTAAATGAGCCATTTGATCATCATATTTCCCAGTATGTTAATGTGATTGGCTACATGGATCATGTGATTCTTTTGACGAAGAAAGGTGGCAAACCACCCCACATGCCACTGGCCTAATGTTTCCGCCCAATCGCAATGATTTAATAATAAGGCAACAGCAAATGAATGTTACTATCAACCCCATAAGAAGGTTTATAAATCAAATGGATTATTCCTGTCATATAACAAAGATCCTCCCCACTAAGAAATGTTTTCCGACCTTGTAGGTAAGAAGAGTCTGGTGACATATTCTCACAAATGCTCATTTTATTTGCCTCTATATACAGTGTCTATACTGGTAGGTGCCTACTATATAGATAAATACAATACATATACACAGAGACAAGATATTGGAAGTGTTACTGCCTGCCCTGCTTTTCAAATGTAAGGTCTAGAGACTAAGGGTACAGCATCAAAATGGATTAGTTCTGCACTAGTTCAGCCAAATTCTTTATTATTAGCTGAACCCCAGTAAAAGTCACATGACAAAAGAGGGCAGCCTATAAAACTGGTAGATGTTTCGCTATGACCCCTTCTGCCCAGATCATGCCCAGACTACTCTGTATTCCACCCAGGCCATGCTCCCCAGATCACTTAGAATCCAATTTAAATGTACTTTGGCTGTAAACATACATTTGGGGTCTGGGATTTGAGGGGAAAAAACCCTTGTGGTTCCACCTTGGACAGCTTCATACATTTGGTATCTCGGGTTTTAGGGGGAAAAAGCCTTGTGGTTCCAACTTGGAGGGCTTCATACATTTGGTGTCTGGGGATTGAGGGGGTAAAAAGCCTTGTAGTTCCACCTTGGAAGGCTTCATACACTTGGTGTCTGGAATTTGAGGGGAAAAACCCTTGTGGTTCCACCTTGGAAAGCTTCATACATTTGGTGTCTGGAATTTGAGGGGAAAAACCCTTGTGGTTCCACCTTGGAAGGCTTCATACACTTGGTGTCTGGAATTTGAGGGGAAAAACCCTTGTGGTTCCACCTTGGAAAGCTTCATACATTTGGTGTCTGGGATGTAAGGGGAGCAAACTCTTGTGGTTCCACTTTGGAAAGCTTCATACACTTGGTGTCTGGGATTTGAGGGGAAAAAGCCTTGTGGTTCCACCTTGGAAAGCTCCATATGTTTGGCATCTGGGATTTGAGGGGATAAACCCTTGTGATTCCACCATGGAAAGCCTCATACATTTGGCATCTGGAATTTAACAACTAAAATAAACACGTCTACCTTCAATAAACCATCATCAGTATCTCCACCCTGGTGGTCCTGATGATAGTTTATTGTCCAGATCACTAAAGAACTTTTGAAGCTGTTAATCTGTTCCTCCAGACCAGGGTGGAGGTCCAAAGCCAGATGTAGTCCTCTAAGGCAGTGGTCCCCAACCAGTAGCTCGGAAGCAACATGTTGCTCACCAACGCCTTGGATGTTGCTCCCAGTGACCTCCAAGCAGGTGCTTATTTTTGGATTTGTGGCTTGTAAACAAGTTTTGGTCTAATAAAAAACAAAGTTTACTGCCAAACAGAGCCTTCTCTAAGCTGCCAGTCCACATAAGGACCACCAGTAGTCACAATTTATAATTGGCACCCCAGTAACTTTTTGCATGCTTGTATTGATCTCCAACTCATGTGGCTCATGGGTTAAAAAAGGCTGGGGATCCCTGCTCTAAGAGATGTTAGTGCCTTATGTTTCGAGACTTATTTAATTTTTATACAGTCTGATACGTGGAACAACCATGACTGTTCTTTAGCCCACTTCATGGTAGTTATGACAGACAAACATGAAAGGTCTACCTGAGAACATATTCACTTCTTGAGTATTCAGAGCTGCCCAAAATAGATTCACCTCTGAATTTAGGAGAAATTTCTATCCAAGTAGAAAAATCCCAATACACATGGAATTCAAAGGCCAATGAACACAAAAAAGATCTTTCCAGCAGCTTGGCATGGCATACTGTGTGATGGTCTATTAACTGCTATGTCTCAAAGGGGTTTTTATAGCACAATGGCCGCCTCCAATGGCTCCTGACATTTTATGCTTCTGGGATTTTCTACTGTGAATCTGGCACCTTACTAAGTTCTTCACATTCAGCATTTACAAAAGAAAGCGTCTGAGCCACTTCACAGCCCTCAACATAATAAGGGACGAGAGCAATTTAGTTAGTGCCTTTTGGCTTCTTGCAGGAGACTTTCTGAGATGTTTTTCATGTGAAGGCCAAAGCATTGTTATTTCCCAGCATGGAGCTCACTGTTCATTCTGCTCACAGCCAGGTAACCTCGCTCCTTCGTTCTTGTGTTTCCAATTGTCTGATTAGTCATAGAGAAAACACAGCTGCCTCTCATCATCTACAAAATCTTTTTGGGTTTTGCACAAATATACGCATTTCTATTAAATCCGGCTTCTATAGGCCATCTTTGATTCTCTTCCCTTCTCTCCTTTGATGAGATATTAGGAGTTCCCACTCGCCCTCCCTTTTAGCTATAATTTATTGGGGCAGTAACAAGAATCTGCAATTCTGTGACAACTAAATTGGAACTTGCTGATATTGTTGGCAGAGCTGTCTTTAGAAGCACACAGGAAGAAATAGATCCTTCTACACTCAACTTGTCTCTTTTCAAGACTGTGAATCTAAAGCTTGCCATAGACTTTCATCATATCCCACCATTGAGTCCTGTACAAGGCAGAGAAGAGTCCAGAGAAGAAAAAAATGTATGGTTGGTTCTCCTTATTTTTGGAGATTTGATCAATTTATTTGGTGACTATTATGGCATGGTCTAAATAAACCAATGATCCGTTTACTCCGTCTTCATCTTTTGTCTTTGTATAAATTAGACATTTTTAATGCAATAGTCTATACCTTAGTTTAATGTTACTCTCCTGGGGTTTATATTAACAGCGTTAAGGCACAGGCCTGCTGTAGACCCAGGGAACTGTTACTAGATTAATATTATTAACATGTATTTATATAGCGCCAACATATTGCGTAGCACTGTACTAGATGAATTATATTAAAACTGAGGTATGTTTCGTTTCTATTCTATTGATTGATTCTGAAGCTGAAGCAGCCTAGAGAGCTTCTATTAATGTCTGTCTCAGTAGGACATAGCCTAGTTATTGTTAAGCTATAGCGTCAACACTGACTAATGCATTCTTTCTAGCACTTCGGGGTTTTGAGTTCAGTCCCTGGTAAGAAGATTGTGAAGATCAGGTAATGGAGAGTTATTTGTGGGTTATTGGAAAGAAATATTCTGTTTGTCCATTTATCCATGTCCTCTCTAAAGGTTTCTTCTTTAATAGATTCATTCAGTCCTTTAAATGATGATGAAAAACATCTTTTAGTTTTCAACAGCTACCAGACATGACACATTTAGTTCATCCTTTCACCCATCATCTCTTGTGGGATACCTACAGGTATTTGTACATATCACTGTTCCACCTCACTATCACTGCAGGTCCATTCCTTTTCACCAAAGCTAATGGTGGCCATACACGGGCAGATAAAGCTGCCGATATTGGTCGTTTGGACCGATTTGACAGCTTATCTGCCCGTGTATGGGGGCTTCCGACGGGTCTTCCCGATCAATATCTGGCCACAATATCGATCGGAAAGGTTGGATTTTTACCCGACTGACCCGTCGGAGCCGCTTGGCGCATCGTAATTTGACGTTCATATCGGGGAAAGATCTTGGAGTCTATGGCCACCTTAAGGGTGCAGCCTACTGCTTTACAACCATTTGCTTGGAACCTTCTTGCAGATTAACTAGGAATTTAGAGCCACTCAATATCATGCTTTCCTGGTGATACTGGCCTTCAAAACATGCAATTGCCTTTCACTTCATCCCATCTCCACTAACTGGGTCCCGCCCTCCCACCATCTCCACTAACTGGGTCCCACCCTCCCACCCCAGATATAAAAGTTCAAGTTCAGACATAGTTGGAGAGCTGGTAATGTACAGTATGTTCTACTATTCTTCATAATATATTGCCAAAAATATTGAGACGCCTTTCCAACATCTAATTCTGAAACCAAGTCAGTTGACTTCTATAACAGCCTCTACTCTTGTAGGAAGCTTCCCACTAGATGTTGGAACAATGTTGGTGAGATTTATTCCATTGTGCTAGAGGAACATTAGTGAGGTTGAGCCCTTTTTTGAAAGTTCTGGACTATTATTCTTCTTCTACTGATTGTTGACATTTTGCATTTTCAGACAGCTGTCAAACTCATCTTTCAGACTGCTAGATGGTAAAAATGCCATTTATCACTTGAGAGAACATGTTTCCACTGCTCCAGAGATTAATGGCATTAACCTGTACACAACTTCAGCTGATGCTTGGCATTGCGCACAGTGAGGTTAGCTTTGTGTCTAGCTATATGCCTCCAATATGAATGTTCCCAAGAAAAATCCAATGGCACACAGGTCTGCATGAATACTTCTAATGTTTATTTAAAGCAGAGTACAGTGCAACGTTTCGGGGTAAACCCCTTTGTCAAGCATGCACTCCGCTTTGAATAAACATTAGAAGTGTTCATGCAGACCTATGTGCCATTGGATTTTTCTTGGGAACTTGCATTGGGAGGTGGCCGAGCCTCCACCTGTGTGCACCAGGCCCATCTACACCAGCTTACAAGTAGGGTGTGCGAGAACACATAACTTTTTCTGGTTCCAATATGAATGTACCTCCTGATGAATAGTGATGGGCGATTTTATTCGCCGCCGGTGAATAAATTCTGCAAATTTGCCGCAAAAAACTGAAAAATGTTAACGCCATTTAGACACCAGCGAATTGTCGCCAGCATCAAAATCGACGTTTCACAAATATTTCGCCACTGTAGCGAATTTCGTGGCGAGGTGAAACGAGACAAATTTGCCCATCACTACTAATGAATAGTTTTTGTGCTAAACATTTTGGAGTTTGGCAGTGCATGTTCCAGCTAAGGACATTCTATTTTAAAAGGGGGTCGCCAGATACTTTTGGTAGTATAGTGTACCTCTCCCCCCATGACCTCTGTTTGTGGGCACCCAAGGCAAGTACTCTGCTCCAGTTTCTAGCATTAATCACATTCCATCCAGCCAAATTATTTTTCCACTGCATCGTATTATTCACTTGATCAGAGAAATATTTTAGCATTCTAAATCCCAAACGCCTACATTTAATTAAAATAGGTGTATATAAATAGCCCACATCTGTTCTGGAGGCTGGTGGTATCTCAGTATAGAATAGCAAAGGGACCTTTTCCTGCTGACAAATTATTCAGATGATGTAACGTGAAACTCATCTTGCTGTGGGTTATTAAAATAACCAGAACTCCAAAATATGAGGGGAACTGCCTGGATAAAAAAACACCGGCCTTGGAAAAAACTGTGCTTCAATGGGTGGGGGGTTCCCAACATATTGTCACCTTGCAGTAAATCAAGGTTTCTTTGTCCTAAAGTCAGTCCCTCTAGCTGATCAACCTTAGTGTTTATACATAAACTAAGGGAACCTGATGGATCACAGCAGTATGATCTAGTTATTAGCATAGGTGCCAATAGACTTTGCTCCCCCCCAGCTTCCAAATAACAAACTATGCTAAACATGTTCATATTAACAATGATAAAAATTTAATTTTGTCCAAAATGATATAAATTAAGGTTTTGTTCTTTCTGTAGGACGCTGTGTTCTAAAGGCAGAGAGTACGATATGCTGCTTAAACCCAACTGAAATGCCAAATAAACACAGTGAAGGCTGAAGCCTGGAATGAAAATACCACCTGTCATTATAGACATCACAATGGGCAGGGTGTGAGCATCACCTGGTGACCCAGGCCCTCCTAACTGTTGTGTCAACTGCCATTTTCACTCAAGCACATATTCTCAGCCGTCTCCAAGCAACTGCCATGCTGCAAAAGCAAATAACCGCCCTGCTATTCCACTATGTCTTACAGATAAAGGGGGATCAAGCTCCAAACACAATTAATTTTTCGATATTTATCAGATTTCTGTGCTGTATGGTGCCTGGTAATATAATGTAACATGTCTCTATCACAGTAGCTTGTGTGACGTGGGAGTTTATTGGATTTGCAAAGGCTGGACGTGCTGGAAAATACAATTTCATAACATGATAAATAGGCCTCACTAGTTTTACTGTCTTCCCAGTTTCTTTCAGCAGAAAATTCCAGCTGGGAGCTCTAAGCCTATAGGATTTGAATTCTGCATAATCAGTTGGTTTTGGTTTTAAAATAGGAACTGGGCTCAGTATATTTATGGAACAAGAGAAATGATGCAGAATATAAAGTGACTCATAAAATACAGACTATATACACTATAACATTTTCAATAAAATGCTGACTAGTAATTACATGGCTACTCAGAAACCAGTGCATTCAACGAAAGATATATCTTCATTTTTAGCTGATGTTTTGATGATTTCCAATGACCCCTAAGCTTAGCTTCTCAGCAGGAGCCCACTGAGCATGTGCAGTGCCGCTGACACACAAACAATGGCCTAGCAAGATGCAAGATGGGGAGTTGCTGAAGGCAACTACAACTGCTTGAATGTTACTGTTATAGGGCTGCTGAACCATTGGCTTGGCATTGTTAGTTCAATTTATAAAATACAGTATTTCTATTCATAGTTGTTTGCTTTTTGGTTTTCCTTCTATAGACACATAGAAAAAAATAGTTCCAACAATGGAACAATCACCCACATTGCACATATTTTTTTCTAACAAACTACGGAAAAGGAGCTTGGAGTCCTTGTAGATGATAAACTTGTCTGTAGCAAGCAATGTCAGTCGGCAGCATCAAGGGCAAATAAGGTCTTGAGTTGTATTAAATGGGGCATAGAGTCAAGGGAGGAGGGGGTCATTCTTCCACTGTATAGAGCACTTGTAAGGCCCCATCTAGAATATGCCATACAGTTTTGGTCTCCATCACTCAAACAGGACATTATTGTATTAGAGAGGGTACAGAGAAGGGCAACTAAGCTGGTAAAGGGAAAGTCTTAGCTATGAGGAAAGACTGGCCAAATTGGGGATGTTCACGCTGGAGAAGAGGCGCTTAAGGGGTGATATGATAACTATGTATAAATATTTAAGGGGATCATATAATAATCTCTCTAATGCTTTATTTACCAGTAGGTCTTTCCAGCTGACACGAGGTCACCCATTCCGATTAGAAGAAAAGAGGTTCCGCCTAAATATTGGGAAGGGGTTTGTTACAGTGAGAGCTGTGAAGATGTGGAATTGTCTCCCTGAATCAGTGGTACAGGCTGATACATTAGATAGCTTTAAGAAGGGGTTGGATAGCTTTTTGGCAAGTGAGGGAATACAGGGTTATGGGAGATAGCTCATAGTCCAAGTTCATCCAGGGACTAGTCCGATTGCCATTTTGGAGTCAGGAAGGAATTTTTCCCCCTCTAAGGCAAATTGGAGAGTCTTCAGATGGGTTTTTTGCCTTCCTCTGGATCAACTGGTAGATAGGTAGTTAATAAAAAAAAAAGAAAAAAAAACAGGTTGAACTCGATGGACGTGTCTTTTTTCAACCTTCTTTACTATGTTACTATGTTACGTGAACGTGCATCAATTTGTGCAAAAATAAAATTTTCACGTAACTAAGCAGGCTCAGCCCCATAGCCGATGAGTCTCTGCATAATAATTAGCTGCACAACCTTGCAGCAATGAGAACTGAATGCCGATTTATACTGTAACATTTTTGGGAAAGCAACTGAAGGGACCTGTAGGGTTTATTCCCCTACGCTGTTGAGCACATGTTGGAAAATTCCCTGTTGGCTGAGCTATGGGGCTTCCCAGGGGCTGGACAATGGGGCCAGAGCCCTTGTGCTGGTGCAGCATGGCAGATACCGGAGGATACCACAACTTTGCTATAAAAGGGAGGGTCGTGCTCAGACAGCCATTATTCATTAAGTTTTGGTCTTGCTGCTGACTGTTCTTTCACTGAGGAGAAAGTGAATCTAAACTGGCAACATGTAGGCTAAAGTGGAGTTCGGCCTGCCAAGGCTGAGACAGGATCCTCCAATGCCTGGTCAACAATGCGGGTTTTGAGTTTGGAAATGCTGGTTTGTGTGCTCACACAACGGAGAGTTGGGTAGTATTAGTAGTAGTTCAGCAATGGAAATCTTAGGTGCTCATGCTACAGACAGTGCTGGGAGCTATGTCCGCAGGATAATACAAGCTGCATATGTTCATGGAATGGATTCATCGCCGTGGATGCCTGCTCCTGCTCTGGGTGAGCCAATCCGTCGGAGTGAATCTCCAGGGTAAGTGATGCCAGGGGAGGGTAGAAAAAGAAAGGATCCAGCAATATTCCATTTGTGACACAGGCTTTGTTTATGCCTGCAACGAGGGAGCCAATACTTAATCCGGAGGGAGAGGTATTTGGGCTGCTAGTACTACTTGGGACCTATTGTACTCATTGGGGATAAGGGTCTGAGACTCTGATTCTGCCAGTGGAGTAGTGTGGGACATTGCCTGGCACGGAGGGCCAGGGAATGGACTACCACAGGTTCCCATGGGAGTGGGTCATTTATGTATAATGTAAATGTTGTTTTTCTTACCCTTTAATTTACACTTTCTTTATATAAAGTTGATGTTTTTATAAAAGCAAAGTGTGTGTTGAATGTTATTCCTAATGGGCCAACCGCAGGTGTATTCCCGCATCCCATTAGGTGGAGGCACTGCCAGAGAGGAGTTTCCCAGTACCTTTCACTTAGCAAAGGGGACTCAGGACCTGCATCAGAAAGAATTATGTGATGTACAACCTTGGCACCAGGGGGTTGGCCAAAAATGAGTTACACAACAAAGAAATTTGACTCTGTAAATTGTATTAGTCTGAGTGTCTGAGACTTTGGGCTACCTAGATCTTTGGACCTATTTTTTGCAGCTCTTTCCGCCCACTGCTGTAAAAAAGGACATTTCATGATTGACTTTTGTACAGGAAATCTGATTTTACACCAGGACCACAATTTATCCTGACATCATTTTCTTAAGCTTGTATATTATGTCTTGTTATCAAGAGATCAAACCCGTTATGCAGCAATCTCCAGAGTCCATAGATACCAGACACTCTTTACTATGGAGCTGAAGGTGAAGGTCATTCTTGAAATCCCAGCTGATGCCCTTGTGTCCTTTGCAAAGCTCCATTGATGAAAAGATCTGCTGAGAAGTTATTGCAATGACCCCGTAGGTATTTACTCAAGATAATGAAATCACCTTGTGGGGCATCCTTATTCCAGGAAAAACAAATATGTAATAACACAATCAGGAGGGTAATGTAATATATATGAATTCCTACCAACAGACACTTTCTGGTTCATCATTTTGGAGTTATTTTAGGGAGCACAATAGCTCTGCATAGGGGTTCCCAGGGATGTATAACGCTGATTTAATAGGTTTGGTCATCACAATGACATTTCACTGCAGATTCAAGGGCTGAATTGTCTGCTGCATCAGTTTGATACTGGCTTAATTGCATTTGCTCTAACGTTGGCCTTAATGGCCGTGGGTTGGAGAAGTCCTCATGAAGAAATTTAGGTGAAATGTTATGTAGTATCTATGACTACTGTGCCTCTGCCTCTGCTTTCCATTGCTGACACTTGCAGGCTATTTGGTTTCAATTGTAAGTGACTGCCCACATAAGGAGGCGTTTAAGACCATTTTTACCTCCTACTGGTGGTTTATTGACTTTCCTTTCTGGTTTAGCCTTTATCTTCCATATTACTTTGTAAGCTTGCACATCATATGGGTTCCTTCATACCAGTTACATACCACTGATTTCACCTGATAATAGGTTAGAGCAGTGGTTCTCACATTTTGAGGCTTGTGGAGGCTTAGTGTAAGGTCTATTCGCGCACGAGCGTCAACATGGACGCGGATGCGAGCGCATCGAAAACTGTCGCGCGCCGAAGTGGACGCGGGCGACGAAACGCCCGCTGACGCAACGGCGTGCGGCGTGATGACGCTGGCGTCTTCACGTTTGGCGCCAAGACACGGCCTTTAAAAGGACGCTCTGGAAGAGGATCCTTGCTTGGTTATAATCCTAGCTCTTGGATGTGATTTGATTCCTGATCTCGTTTTGACCCTCGGCTTGTTTCCTCGGACTTCTGATTGACTTCTACCTGCTTTGACCTCTTGCCTGTTACTGGACTTCGCCTGCTATCCGCCTGCCCCCGACCCGGCTTGTTTTTGGTTACGCACGAACTCTGCCTGCCCCGACCTTGGCCCGCTTCGACGATTCTTCTGCTTACTCCTTGGTACCTCGCTTCTGGCTTATCTGGGACTGTTTGGCCACTCCGTGCCTCCTCACATCTGGACTCACTAACCCAGGCTTGACACTTAGCATGATGGACAGTTGTGTTCTGATTTGGGGAAAATGTCTACTTGGTCTCCTACATTCATCTGAAAGTCAAGCTTGAAGGTAAATAAGGGTAAGATTTGGGGTGAAAGAATCACCATCAATCATTTATGTAGCATCATCAATGTATTCAATGTCCTAAATATTATTGGTACTAATATCTGATGTATCATCTGTAACTCTGTTATTAGCTATGGGGGAGCCCTGACCAAATGATGAACCTTCAAGGGGGCTTCATCTGAAATAGTCAACCAAGTAGAATACTATGGAATAGGGGGGACTGGAGAGGTGGAAGGGGTTACTCCAGATTATAAGGAAGACCAGAAATCAGCACCTGGGGCTGTAGGATTGGCACATATTAACATTGCACTAGCTGTTAGGGCTGTACAAAATTTGAGATTTGGTTGGATGTCCTCCCATTGCCATATTACTTTCTACAAGTCATATATAAATGGACAAGTCTAAAAATAATGGATCTGAGTTTCCCTCTCTCTTCATTGTGTTTTGCTGTGTTTTTATCTTGACATTTACTCCTCACTGAAATACACTCACGGAGTAAAATGATGAATTAGTGTTGCTGAAACTTGGCTGAAAAAGTCCCACAACTGGGCACTAAATACACACGTCTCTACCTTGTGTGAAGAGACCGAGTAAGTAGAAAAGGAGATGGGTAGTTCTGAATGTTAGGCATAATCTGAAGCACAGTATCTCAGTGTTGTGACACCACCACAGGATCTCACGGGGGACTTTAATTACCCAGATATTGATTGGAGCTGTGCTACTGCCAAAACACATAATGGAAGCAGGATTTTACACTGGCTGCAAAAAAACTGATCTTCTGCAATGTCATGACCAGGGGGAACCAGCAGGAAACATCATAACTTGTCTGAACCCTCAGTTGGACTAAGTTTGACCAACTTTGTGCTATAAATGCAGTTGGGCATCTGACAGCCCTGTACATTCATTGTACCTGATCTTGTGTATTGGCATAAGGTGCATAGATACAAGTGCCTTTAAATGTGTGCAGTTTTGGGGCATTATTTTGTACTTGCATTTGGATTTGTGTTCACAAATAAGCCATGAATGGATTCCTTTTACTACTGAATATGTATCCCTTAAGATTTGAGACAACAATTGATCCTGTGCAGAAACCCAATCAGCAATTAACTTCCAAAACCCCTTCCCTGAGACTGTTATCCCCACTTTTACTATAGGCACCATCTCTCCCTACTATACCTGCTATCCCACAGTCACACTCCCTTCCCAGAGACTATTATCCCACTGTTACTATAGGCACCATCTCTCCCTACTATACCTGCTATCCCACAGTCACACTCCCTTCCCAGAGACTATTATCCACTGTTACTATAGGCACCATCTCTCCCTACTATACCTGCTATCCCACAGTCACACTCCCTTCCCAGAGACTATTATCTACTGTTACTATAGGCACCATCTCTCCCTACTATACCTGCTATCCCACAGTCACACTCCCTTCCCAGAGACTATTATCCACTGTTACTATAGACACCATCTCTCCCTACTATACCTGCTATCTCACAGTCACACTCCCTTCCCAGAGACTATTATCCACTGTTACTATAGACACCATCTCTCCCTACTATACCTGCTATCCCACAGTCACACTCCCTTTCCAGAGACTATTATCCGCTGTTACTATAGGCACCATCTCTCCCTACTATACCTGCTATCCCACAGTCACACTCCCTTCCCAGAGACTATTATCCACTGTTACTATAGACACCATCTTTCCCTACTATACCTGCTATCCCACAGTCACACTCCCTTCCCAGAGACTATTATCCACTGTTACTATAGGCACCATCTCTCCCTACTATACCTGCTATCCCACAGTCACACTCCCTTCCCAGAGACTATTATCCCACTGTTACTATAGGCACCATCTCTCCCTACTATACCTGCTATCCCACAGTCACACTCCCTTCCCAGAGACTATTATCCCACTGTTACTATAGGCACCATCTCTCCCTACTATACCTGCTATCCCACAGTCACACTCCCTTCCCAGAGACTATTATCCCACTGTTACTATAGACACCATCTCTCCCTACTATACCTGCTATCCCACAGTCACACTCCCTTCCCAGAGACTATTATCCCACTGTTACTATAGGCACCATCTCTCCCTACTATACCTGCTATCCCACAGTAACACTCCCTTCCCAGAGACTATTATCCACTGTTACTATAGACACCATCTCTCCCTACTATACCTGCTATCTCACAGTCACACTCCCTTCCCAGAGACTATTATCCACTGTTACTATAGACACCATCTCTCCCTACTATACCTGCTATCCCACAGTCACACTCCCTTCCCAGAGACTATTATCCACTGTTACTATAGACACCATCTTTCCCTACTATACCTGCTATCCCACAGTCACACTCCCTTCCCAGAGACTATTATCCACTGTTACTATAGGCACCATCTCTCCCTACTATACCTGCTATCCCACAGTCACACTCCCTTCCCAGAGACTATTATCCCACTGTTACTATAGGCACCATCTCTCCCTACTGTACCTGCTATTCCACAGCTACAGTCCCTTCCAAGAAACTATTATCCCCACACAAAACAGCACATTTTTTTTTCTCTAGGAATGAGTTTAAGGACAAACTAATGAGATGGAATGAAATCATCTGAGACTCCATAAAATAGAAAACACTTTCTTTTCTTCTTGCCTGATTACTTTTATCATTTAATTCCACAATACCAAACTCACTACATCTGAGCACCTGTGATGTTTCTCCTGTGCTAACGATACAGAAAACCATTTAGAATATAAAGAAGACTAGATTGATCCTTGGCTGGAATATGCTGGTGCAGAACTCAGAAGAAAAGACACACTTCAATTACTCAGCGGCACTGAGGGACCTCAGTAAGGGATCGATTAGAAGTTGACATATTATACTCTGTCATTTGAAATTCCGACACGGCGCATAAGATCCGTTCACCTCTTATGAACTGCATGAAGACTCTGAATAACTGACAGGACTAACATTCTGTAACAATGCAGAGATGGACATGTTCGGTCATTGCGTCCCAATGAAATGTTCTGTCAACATAATCCGCTACCCCCCAGTCATGAAGCATATGGAAACTGTCATCTAACCAGATGGGCAGATATTTAAATAAATGCCTCGTGTCCTTCTTCTAAATCCCAATGGATTTTGATTTATTCATACACCCCTGAATCACAACGAAGCAGCTCTTCTGTTTCTTCTAAAAGCTTCTGCTTGATCCATATCTGATGTATGTAACAGGTAGAGGGGGGATACGTTTTGGATGGTCTCCTTTCTTTTACCAGAGCTGATGAACACTACATGGTGGTTACATTGTGACTTCTCTTGTTGGACTGTAACCCTCAACGTATATATAACATAAGAAAGAATTAGGCACCAGTTGTTCTTAATCAAAAGATGGATTATTGACCTATTGTAACTTTAATAAGGTACTTCTTAAGTACAACAATGGGGAGGCAAATGTGAGATGGGCCATTGACCTAGTTGTCTGTGTCTTCTCTGCATAGCACCCTCTTGAGATGTTTGTCCCTGCTTGTACAGGTATTGGACCTATTACCCAGAATGCTCAGGACCTGGGGGTTTTCTGGATAATGGATCTTTCCAGAATTTGGATCTTTATACCTTAAGGGTCAGGCCACACAAGGCGTTTTGAGGAGATTTGGTCGCCTCGTTTTTTGCAGCAACCAATCTCCCCAAATGCCTTCCCTGACTCTGCGCCGGGTAAATTAAAAAGAGCCGGCGTTTATATTATGTACTTGCCCTCTAGCTGCATATTAGTAAGAAAAAATATAAGATATACATATGCATAAACTGCGGTACAGGTATTGGATCATTTATCTGGAAACCCATTATCCAGAAAGCTCAGAATTACGGAATGGCATCTCCCATAGGGGCAAATTCACCAGCAACGGCTTCGCTCACAGCGCAACACTTTGTCAGGGCGTAGATTTGCCAGAACAACGCTAATTCGCTAAAATCCGAGGTTGCGTCCAGGGCGCCGAACGCAATAGCGTTACTGCATTACTAGCGTTACTGCGCCAAGCAAATCAAAGTTGCGCTAGCGTTGGCTAATTTGCATACGGCAGGAAGTTAAAGTACAATGGACGTATATGTTGCAGCCAATACATTACATTACACAAGCCCAGGGAACCTTAATAAAATAAAATAGACTTGTTATATTGCCCTACACATGAGCCCAGTGTATAGTTTATGTGCCATATGTTAGGAAATGTAGGGGGGAAAAAAATTCTTTTGCAGCCTATCACCCTGAAAAATAAAAAGTCGCCAGCATTTTTTGGAACATTTTCAACTATTTTTTGAGGAACTCCTATCTACTCTATTGCACTTCGCCTGGTCTGAGGTGGCGAGGTCAAGTCTGGCGCAAGAGGAAACGCTCAGTAAAATCAGCATCTTAGTGAATTTGCGTAGTTACATCCATTCACCAGAGCACAACTAGCGTTAGGGAGCGAAGTAACACTAGAGTCTATCTCCTTTGCTAGTGAAGTTACGCCAGCGACGAAGTAATTAAATGACATCATGCTGGCGAATTTTCGCTAATGTTAGTCACTTCACCTTTAGTAAATCTGCCCCAAAGCATTAACAAGTTACAGGAGAAAGGGAGGTGACCCAAGCAGGAGAAACCAGCTCCATAGGCCTCCCTTAATATGTGCAACTAAGAGGACTCGTATCCTAATTGGCTAAAAACCTGTTCCAGCCCTGCAGTTACCCCGTCCCCTAAAACAAAGGAGATCCCTTAGACCCTGGCCACAGAGGCAACCAAACAGAGAGACAACCTACCCTGTCAATTCTCAGTTTTCAGTTCTCATTTTCAGAGGGAACATTTTGTCAGGATTAGAGAAAAACTAAATAGAGATTAAAGGAAATGTAAACCCTCAAAACAAATTCAAGTAAAATTGCTCTTCTGGACACTTTAACAAACTATTGTTTTGAAGACAGAAGTTAGCGAGAGAAGGAAAGTCTTGGCTCATGTCAGAAAACGAGCCAACCCCTCCATAAAGTGGCGACTACTGTCTTTGTATACTGTTAAGAAAACACTCTCCCTTGCCGATGATTTTGTCAGAAAATGTAATTAACTAAAACCTCCTCTTTGAATTCTTTTGGGCAAACGGAGCCTCAAGAGGAACTCCAGTGCCAAAGCAAATGTTTCCGAGTAGCAGTGAAGATGCCACATTGGCTCCCAGACAAACGAGGGAGGGGGAAGCCACCGGCGCGTCGGCTGCATCTGTAGAATATTTCCCAGTTAATGTTTGTTAATGATATTCACTACTTCATTAGGTAAGTTGTGAAAAGAGGTAGCCTTTTCCCCTAGGTAGTTATTATGGAACCAATTACGTTCCCCCCGCGCTATGAAGTGCTCAGATGAGTCGTCTTTATAGTCAATTATCTCTTTTGCATCAGTTCTGGAGGATAATTATGCAGTTGTGCACCGAAACATTTCGGCATGTTTTTAAGTAATTAGTTCAATGATACAGAAGACCAGGGGCAGCCGGAGCAGAGAACGTTCTTATTTCCAAATTAATTGGTTGCAGAATAATTGTACAGGTATTTACACATATTTTTGTAGTTTTTTTTTATAGGATGTCATATTTGTTTCCAAATACCTGATTTAAATAAGTGGGGTTTATTAGAAATGCCTAATGCAGGGCCTGTAGTTTTCTAATTGGTTGGACTGGCGCAGGTAGGGAGGAACCAAAGCAATGAGCGTATGAGTGGGACAGCCTGATGCTGAGGATTAAACATGGGTGAACCTCGTCTGCTGCTCTTTATACCTCTGGAACTATAGTAAGTTGACTGTAACCCCAATGATTCTGTCTGTAACTTTCTTATGAGCTAAGGGGGCCCAGACTGAAGGCCAGTTAGGGGGGAGATTTGGGGTGATTGTTTATTTGTACCTTGGGAACCCCTGGAACTATAGCAGGGTGACACCCCAATGTTTCTATATATCTGTAACCTTGTTATGAGCTAAGG
Organism: Xenopus petersii; assembly: GCA_038501925.1. NCBI lineage: Eukaryota > Metazoa > Chordata > Amphibia > Anura > Pipidae > Xenopus > Xenopus petersii. The sequence continues at coordinate 134,717,122 of CM076683.1, forward strand.
GGGCCCAGTCTGAAGGTAAGTTAGGGGGAGATTTGGGGTGAGTGTTCATTTGTGCCCTGGGTACCCCTGGAACTATAGCAGGGTGACTGTTACCCCAATGTTTCTATATATCTGTAACATTGTTATGAGCTAAGGGGGCCCAGTCTGAAGGCCAGTTAGGGGGAGATTTGGGGTGAGTGCTTATTTATGCCCTGGGTACCCCATGAACTATAGCAGGGTAACACCCCAATGTTTCTATATATATGTAACCTTGTTATGAGCTAAGGGGGCCCGGTCTGAAGGCCAGTTAGGGGGAGATTTGGGGTGAGTGCTTATTTGTACCCTGGGTACCCCTGGAACTATATCAGGGTAACTGTTACCCCAATGTTTCTATATATCTGTAACCTTGTTATGAGCTTAGGGGGCCCAGCCTGAAGACCAGTTAGAGTGAAATTTGGGATGAGTGCTTATTTGTGCCCTGGGAACCCCTGAAGTTGCCCAGGATGGTTAGGTTGAGATTTCGGGTGAACGTGCATTTGCTGCCCTATATACCTCTGGAACTATAGCAAGGGGAAAATACACCAATGTTCAGGGGTATTTTTGGACTCCTTGCCACCCTGAGGTAGCCTTTCTGATTCTACCCCTGTTGCACCCGGCACATACCATTTTGAGTGCCAGAGCAGGTGTGTGTGTGTGTGTGGGGGGGGCTTCATCGCTAGTGGGAGAGCATGATTGCACTCTCTATACTAGCAGAGCCAAAATTCAGATTTATCTGAATTGGAATTTTGGTTTTTTAAGTAACCAGGACCAGTTTTTTGCTTCCCCTGATAACTTGTGGACTGTTTCTCAACTTGCCTCATGGCAGCAGAGCCCCTGCCGATGTTTGAATATCTTGTTATGAGCTAAGGGGCTCCAGTCTGAAGGCCAATTAGGGTGGGTTTGGTGCTTATTTGTTGCCCTGGATACTCCTCGACTGATGCATGGAGACAGTTCCACCAGTTCTGAAGGGACATCTGAAACTAAAAGTTACACGCTGTTAATAAAACTCTTTTATTTTATTAACATGAGAAGATCACATACTTACACATGGTGTTTCTTTCATCCCTTTGCATTCCCAGTAAGTAAGACATCTCTGTGTCTTTGCCTCTATGTTTATGAAAGAAATGTCTATATGTCAATGTCAATACAAATTCTAATGCTCATTCATTAATCCAGTTTATACAGAATACACATTGAACAAGCACAGTGCCAAACCTGGCAGATACATGTAAATAATCATTTTCTGTGTACACAACAAACTCTGCCCTAGTATTTGAGTTTCTGTGTAAGAGCCTGCTAAGCCTTACTTATAAGCAACATATTAATAATTGAGAGTCTTCGCTAGTGAGTATCATTTAAGACTGTGTTGCTTTTAATTTTATAAGTACAGAAAGTAAGCAATAGCTGCATTAGGATTAAACAGCAGAAATAAGACAGATTTCCACCTGGTAATATATGTAGAACTGCATTTTATTTAGCCGCCCCCACTGATATCGAGCTAGCCAAAGGGCATCTTTCGACTTTTTTAATTCCCCAGTTGTTTCTTTAACCTCAGACTTTCTACCTGGGCCTCCTTCTCAGCAGTTGATTGAAGTGTTTGTGTGCCGTTTCCTTGCTTTGATTAATGAAAAGGCACCATCCCACACAGGGCCGCCATTAGAAATCACGGGGCCCCGTACAACAAAATTTTTGGGGCCCCCTGGGCCCCGCCCACACTGACGACCAAGCTCCACCCCATGTCCCGCCCACTCCACATCGCAGTTAAAAGACCACACAGACATCAGCGCTAAAAAAGTAACCCCCCCCCACACAAGTTGTAAAAAGCTATTGATGGTCAGGGCCCCCTTATAAAAAATTGGGGCCCCAAAAAAAAAAAATTAAAATTTTTTTTTTTAAAAAAAAACATTGGTGGCAGGGGCCCCCTTATAAGTTAAAAAAAACTTGGGGCCCCAACAAAAAAAATGTAAAAAAAACTAAAAAATAAACAAACATTGGTGGCAGGGGCCCCCTTATAAGTTAAAAACAAATTGGGGCCCCAAAAAAAAATTTAAAAAAAAAAAAAAATTTTTTTGAAAAAAAAAAAAAAAAACATTGGCGTCAGGGGCCCCTTACGAGTTAAAAAAAAAATTGGGGCCCCAAAAAAACATGTTTTAAAAAAAAAGATTGGTTGCAGGGGCCTATAGAATATTAAAATAATACATTGGTGGCCAGGAGATTAAAAAAAAAAAAATACACAAACTGGTGTTCAGTAGAATTGAACTCACGGCTTCAGTACTTCAACTTCACCTCCTTTCGTGACTTCGGGTCTTTTCACTGCTTCAGGACTTCGGCTTTGGCTGTTTTCGTGACTTCGGGTCTTTTCGGCGCTTCGTGACTTCGGCTTTTTCCGTGACTTCGGGTCTTTTCGGCGCATCGGCTTCGGCTTTTCGGCACTTCCGCATTCGGCAGCACAGAGGCAAGACGTACGGCTCGGGCGCTCGTAAGGGGGGCCCGGATCTTCAAAAAATGCAGCGCTGCCGGGCCCCCCTTCATGCCCGGGCCCGGTACGCTTGTCCCCCCCCTGTCCCCCCCTGATGGCGGCCCTGATCCCACACAAACGAAAAGAAATTCACTGGCACTCAGGTAATGCTCGCAGGGTGAAACCCTTGCTTTAAATTTATTCAATGCGGCATGCAACATTTCGGGCATGCTTGATAACGGGGTTGTCCCCAAAACGTTGCATGCCGCATTGAATAAATTTAAAGCAAGGGTTTCACCCTGCGAGCATTACCTGAGTGCCAGTGAATTTCTTTTCGTTTGGACTGTTGAGGGGTTGGCCGATCCCCTATTTCGCTGGGCACCAGGGATTCAAGTTTCAGGAGGGCCAGGGTGTGCGCTTGTAATTTGGAGAAATCATTCCACACAAACCCACCTACACAATGCGATCCCAAAGGATTGTTATCTTTAAATTTATCCCTTGATCCAACACACATATATTTACATATTAACCCATTTCACAGTAATGTAGAGTCTGTGTCCTCATGTACAGGCTCTTGTGCCTATTTCCGAAGATCGAAGACCAAGGAAGAACTAGAAGTAACCGTGCCACCCTCAGCACAATTGTGTTTTGGAGGGACACAAATATAAGGTGTAACTGTTGATTGTTGGATTACATTTTCAACAACAGCTGAATGGCAACAGGTTGGGCAAGAGATGTTCTAATGCCGTTTTGCTTGTTTTTGCCATCTTGTCCTACTGTTGCCATCTCTCCTATAATACATGCTATCCCCTAATCTTACTACTTATTCCAATTGCTTTGCAGCTCCGCAAGATGTCTGAGACCTCCTAACGTCAGCTCTGCCCATCCTAAAAGCCAGGGGATGGGAAGAGCTGTGGACAAGTATTAAAGTCAGGATCCTCACTGGGGTTTCTTTGCTTATAAGACCACCCAGCAGCCACTGGATCTGCTGAGAACAAATTTAGGTTTTAAAGTCAGCCACCTATGTGTAGACTTGGTCATAGTAGGCAGGTTGGCTGTTATTTTCCTAGGTAACATCTCAGGATCTCTGTACCTTATACCAACTAATGTCTGGCATAAATTCCATTCACCATAAGTAAGAAAAGGCACCAATTTGCCCACTACAGTAACCCATAACCATCAATGCAATGTTTGATTTTAAACAGGTGACCAATCAACTGCTGATGGTTGTTATGGGTTGTTGCTCCTGGGCTAACTTAGTGTCTTTTATCACATAACCCCAATAGTGTACCAGACCAGAGCACATAGAATATTTTAGAAGTACTCAATATGAAGTTAAAGTACTATGTATCTCAGCTAGCACAGCAAATACTGCTGTAAAGGAAGAGTGGAGACCAAAAAAGCTTTCTTTTTAATGTGGGACCCTTGGGACCTCCAGGTCAAGGTCAGGCAATGAAAATCTGGACCATGCCCATGCACTTTGGTTTCATGGGGCCCCCAATGAGTGTTCTAAATTCATATTAATTCGGACCTTCAGGCAAGCTATAGGTTGGCTATGGCCACACTGGGCAGAAATTTCAGCCTCTGGCCACTAGAAGGTTCCTCTTGTCTGTTTGTGTCCGGAAGCCCTGTGCTTGCTCCGGCATGAATACATTCATCTAGACAGAGCTCTACATACCATACGGGTATCTATTTTCTTAAATGCTTGGGACCTGGGGTTTTCTAGACACCAAGGGGCACATTTACTTAAGGTCGAATATCGAGGGTTAATTAACTCTCGATATTCGACTGTCGAAGTTAAATCCTTCGACTTCGAATATCAAAGTCGAATGATTTACCGCAATTGGTTCGATCGAACGATCAAAGGAAAAATCACTCGATCAAACGATTAAATCCTTCGAATTGGACGATTCGAAGGATTTTAATCCATCGATCGAAGGATTTTCCTTCGATCAGAAATTGCAAGGAAAGCCTATGGGGACCTTCCCCATAGGCTAACATTGATGTTCGGTAGGTTTTACTTGGCGAAGTAGGTGGTCGAAGTTTTTTTTAAAGAGACAGTACTTCGTACTATTGAATGGTCGAATAGTCGAACAATTTTTAGTTCAAATCATTCGATTCAAAGTCATAGTCGAAGGTCGAAGCAGCCAATTCGACGGTCGAAGTAGCCAAAAAAACGTTCGAAATTCGAAGTATTTTTTCTTCTATTCCTTCACTCGAGCTAAGTAAATGTGCCCCCAAGTCTTTCTGTAATTTAGAGCTCCATACTTTGTCTACTAACACACATTTAAACCCAATAGGATTGTTTTGCCACCAATATGGATTCATCAGATATTTTAATGGACCAATTTACAATTTTTTTTTGCTCTTAGCTCCATTTCCAGTTTTTTTATTTATTTATTTATTCTTCTGTGTTCGCAGCAAATAGCACAAAAAACCCCCATGCATAAAAATTGTTTTTAATGACAAAGTTTACGTTAAATTCCACTCATTCATAGAAAGGCAGATGCTTAATGAGTGCAGAGAGAGCTGTGTTTGTATCTGAGAATCTCTTATTGTGTGCAGACTGCGGAAATGACATTGCGAGGGACTGAAATCGCACACCCCAATCAATCATGGTAGGGAAGACATTTCTAATTCCTACGGCAAATAAACACACAGTTTTTGTCGGTATAAAAGTACATTGCTTCTGAATATGAACAGGCGGCAATAATAAATATGATGCCATAATAATAAATTTGGTAATTTGATCAAATTCCCACAGCATTTCATCATTGTGTTATTAGATTCATAATATCGAATTTCCTTAAAAGACTGCTAGAGCAGCAAGGTCTTGACATTTGATCAAATGACTGATATTCCAACTGATATTCCAAGACCACTTGCCATAGAAGCTGATAATGGAACTCTGAGAGCTTGGTGTATTTTACAGTGCAATTGATATACACATATTAAAGGGATCCTGTCATCGGAAAACATGTTTTTTTCAAAACACATCAGTAAATAGTGCTGCTCCAGCAGAATTCTGCACTGAAATCCATTTCAGAGCAAACAGATTTTTTTATATTCAATTTTGAAATCTGACATGGGGCTAGACATTTTGTCAATTTCCCAGCTGCCCCTGGTCATGTGACTTGTGCCTGCACTTTAGGAGAGAAATGCTTTCTGGCAGGCTGCTGTTTTTCCTTCTCAATGTAACTGAATGTGTCTCAGTGGGACATGGGTTTTTACTATTGAGTGTTTTTCTTAGATCTACCAGGCAGCTGTTATCTTGTGTTAGGGAGCTGTTATCTGGTTACCTTCCCATTGTTCTTTTGTTTGGCTGCTGGGGGGGGGAAAGGGAGGGGGTGATATCACTCCAACTTGCAGTACAGCAGTAAAGAGTAATTGAAGTTTATCAGAGCATAAGTCACATGACTTGGGGCAGCTGGGAAACTGACAATATGTCTAGCCCCATGTCAGATTTCAAAATTGAATATAAAAAAATCTGTTTGCTCTTTTGCGAAATGGATTTCAGTGCAGAATTCTGCTGGAGCAGCACTTTTAACTCATGCGTTTTGAATTATTTTTTTTTCCCCATGACAGTATCCCTTTAAGAATAGACATCGGGATGTCCAACCTGCTGCCCATAAGCTTCATAAAGAATTATAAAAGCTAAGGGTTGATCTTGAAGGACACAAGTCATTTCATCCTCGACAATGGTGTCACTTTGTTACTATGATGACTGTGGAGTGTGGAGGCAATACAACTGTATATAAGGATCTTAGTGTTTTTCTGCAAGAGGATAAATATATAATTGTCATTACGTTCCTCATTATGAAGCTTCTCCATGGGCTGATCATGTTCCAGCAATGGCTGCTACTAACTTGTTTAATTTCAGGCTAAGTTGAACCATGGCACGGAGCGCTTCTTGTTCAACACAAATCCCTTATGAAATTGCAATTATTTCTAATGGCATATTGAAAAGTGGGCGGGCGGAAAACAGGTGCAGATGAGTTCACCCTGCTGAGTATTCATTTCCTATGTATAGAGTCAAACAGGGCAGATATCTTGAATGTGCAACATTAACCCTCTTTGACAGCAAAGCACTTTATCCTTCAGTGTTGGATTTGTGACGGCTCGATTCCTGGCACCTGGTGCTCCCTGTAGCCCACTCTCACTCATACTGACACAAAGAAACTGCAATACAGACATTATATACATATTCATGGATAGGGGATCATTGACAATCTTGCAGAGCAGTGACAGACTTATATTATACACGCTGAAGCTGCTAGAAGATGTACATCATGTTTAAGTCCTTGAATCGGTGGCAGATATAGAGGCAACCACATCTGGGACTCATGGTGATACGATGAGACCAAGCTGGGAGGGTTCAGCACCCAAGTACCTTCAACAAAGTTAATGTGACCCCTGTTTTGTATATACAATTCAGAGCTTTCCCAATAATAGTACCCATACGCATATTTAGAAAATAATTTTGTTGATGCCAAAAAAAGGTATTGAATCAAAACAAATCAAACACAATGAATATGTCAACACACTATGATGTGTAATAATATCAGCAACTGTGTATTTTTAGATTCGCTGTTTATAAAAGGGCATCCAGCCCTTTCCCGAAACAATCTACGGTGTCAAGACGGTAAGACAAACAATTATGGCAAATTGCAGAAGAACCGTCAAGTTACATCAAACATTTGCAACGCAGTTCTTCATTTATTGGAAGTAATCAGCCATGTTCTCAAATTGATCCATAATAATCAGTTTTAACACAAGGCTGATATTGGAAGCACAGTGTATATATATACAGTATATCCAGATTTGTCAACCTCCTAGTGGGATTTTTTTCAGGGAAATTCTAGTGATGAAAGATCTTTTACATGGCGGGAGAAAGAGTCCCGTGTGGAACCAATTTTTGAGACCCGGATCCGAACGGCAACCTGCATATTTACCTCGCTTGGATCCCTTACCCAACCCAGCCCCCAATGGCCTTAACTTCAACCCACCAATCACCATTAAACAGGAAGTGCTGTCGCTGCGAATCAGAAGTGACATCTTCTCTAGATTCCATTTTATTCAAATTATTCAAATATTTTATTGAAAATGTATTTGCTTTTTTCCCTGTAATAATAGAACTATGCCTTGTACAGGTATGGGACCTGTTATCCAGAATGGTTGGGAACCGGAGTAATCTGGATAATGGATATTTAAGTATTTTGGTTCTTCATACCTGAAGTCTACTTGAAAATCATGTAAAGATGTAATAAACCCAATAGGCTGGTTTTGAAACCATTAAAGATTAAGGGCCACATTTACTTTGCTCAAGTGAAGGAATAGAATAAAAAAAACTTTGAATTTCGAATATTTTTTTTGGCTACTTCGACCATCGAATTGGCTGCTTCGACCTTCGACTACAACTTTGAACTTAAAATCGTTCGAGTATTCGACCATTCGATAGTCGAAGTACTGTCTCTTTAAAAAAAACATCGACCCCCTTCTTTGCCACCTAAAACCTACAGAGGTGCAATGTTAGCCTATGGGGAAGGTCCCCATAGGCTTTCTAACAATTTTTTGGTTGAAGAAAAGGATTTAATCATTCGATCGAACTATTTGCGCTAAATCCTTCGACTTCGATATTCGAAGTCGAAGGATTTACATTCGGCAGTCGAATATCGAGGGTTAATTAACCCTCGATATTCGACCATATGCAAATCTGCCCCTAATTATATCTTAGTTTGGATCAAATGCAAGGTACTGTTTTATTATTACAGAGAAAAAGAAAATCATTTTTAAAACTTTGAATTATTTGGATAAAATGGAGACTACCTTTTCCGTAATTTGGAGCTTTCTGGATGACGAATCCCATACCTGTACTTGATCCCAACTAAGATTAATCCCAAATAGCATTAATCCTTATAGGAAACAAAACCAGCCTATTAAGCATATTTCATGTTTACATGATTTTTTAGCAGACAAGGTATAAAGATCCAAATTTTAGAAAGATCCCTGATACAGAAAGCACCAGTATTCTGGATAACAGGTCCCATACCTGTATTGTATGTTGGACCATTATAAGGTTCCTTACCTCAACTCTATTATTGCTTATAGGAGAATAAAAGGAGATAGAGGGGTTATTATTAAGATTCTGGGGTGATTGGGCCGTTGGGGTGAAATGTGGGTGCAGATACTTTTAGATGTATGAGATGTTTGGTCAAGACAATTACATATGTTATGGAATCTGATAGGTTGCTCTGCATTCAAATGTTCCTCCTGAATGAGCAGGGGGCCCATACTAGATATTTTTGGTGTTAAAAAACAAATCTAATTCCGATAGTCCCACAGAGAAACAAAAAAAAAAACCCTGAGCGACCATCTTTTTATCTTCTTTTGCTTAAAACATTTGAATGCCAGGCATGTCTAATCAATGTCAAAAGGCCACCGTAAATCCAGCCCTATCCATTAACAGTGCAATAAAATGCAAAGGGCCACACCACTGTCTCCATGACACTATTTTACTAACATTGTTATTCAGTATCACATGGCCATTCTTTTTGTCCATGTAGCACCGTAGAGAATAGCTGGGAAAATCGGCACTTGAAAAAGAAATGGGCATGAAAAGAATTTGGCAGGACGTTGTAAATATAACATTAATGCATTTTATTGCCCTCCTTTTAAAAGTCTGTTGTTGTTCTCTCCGAGTAGCTGGAATGTTGTCAACAACCACAACAAAAAAGTTACAAGTGAAACAAAATAGAGAGGTGGCAACTCAACTCAGTTGGGAATTCATCCTGCTACAAAACATCTAGATGCTGGTTCCTAAAAATAGTCTTCTTAATTTTCTTTTTGAGTTTACATGTGCCGTTGTGATGTTTATTTACCAACATTTAAACCTTCCTATGTCACCCACTGTATGATCTATTGTGTCGCTATGAAATGGCAGCAGTGTTGATGCCATGGATTCCACAGTTCTGGGTGTTATTTTTGTATCCCATGTTTCATGGCAAGAACATTCCTTTATACTGGAGCAGTGGCAGAGGGGCACAGTCTATGGTGAGAACTTGGGAGAATGAACATTTGCTCTACTAGATACACCTAAAAGTCCAGCTTGAAAGACAGTTAAAAAAAGTTAAAAAGTTGAACTTGATGGACATGTTTTTTTTCAACCTAACTTACCATGTAAGAGATTTCAGTGTTTATGTATTTAGCTGCCCTAGAAGCAATGATTTCTTTCTTGATACACTAATATTTTAATTGTTTCAAGAGCTAATGGGACCCTGACCAAAGCTTAAACCCTTAATTGAGGCCTTGGCCAAAGTGTGGAAGAAGTTCGACAACCACTGGATTAAAGGATAAGGAAACCTTTAAAATAAGTAGATGTAAAATTGATGAGGGGGCTATTCTAAGCATTTTTGCAATGTACATTGATTATTTATTTTTCTTTAATTTCAAAATTTTATGGGATACATGCGCTGTTAATATGAATGAATTTTGTTACAACAGCGCCACCTGCTGGTCAGTTTCCCACCAGTCTGACCACCAAGTAGTCAAGGAAGTTGTCAGGAGAAAGAAAGAGGCTGATGTTCTTCTGCTTAGGAAAGATTTGAGAAAGGTTTCTAATTTTATTCCTAAGCAGAAGAACATCAGAGCAGCCTCTTTCTTTCTCCTGACAACTTCCTTGACTACTTGGTGGTCAGACTGGTGGGAAACTGACCAGCAGGTGGCGCTGTTGTAACAAAATTCCTTCATATTAACAGTACATGTATCCCTTAATATCTTGGAATTAAAGAAAAATAAATAATGAATGTACATTGCAAAAGTGCTTAGAATAGCCCCCCCTCATCAATTTTACATTCACTTATTTTAAAGATTTACTTATCCTTTAAGGGATAATGCGCAATCTACCAGCAGAATACGAGCTTGGTACCCGTGTATCATTACCCTTAAACTAATCGATTAAAATATACACACTGTTTTCGGGTATTAATACATTTGTTCCATTCAACAATCAATTTAATGCTTTTCAATGAGCTTGACATGATTACCTTGAGGTGCTCCTAATATAAATGAAGGTTTGGGGTGGAATAGATAGATAAGAATTATGGATCGTTCTGTCCTCTACAAGATGGTTTGGCTTTTATTAGAAAGCAATGGAAGGAGGAAGAAGAGGATTTGAAAGCAGAATGGGACAAAAGATAAGGTATCTAAGAACAGGAGAAGAAACCAAAGCTAAATACCCCCGGGACAGGAACAGAGGAAGGAAACAAAACACCAATAAATGCTTCTTGCTCTCTCTGTCCTTGCTTCCTAAAGGCACTATTCAAACTCGTCATTGTCAATTCATCTGACCTCATTTAACTTTTAATGGGCTGTAGTATCTAAAGAAAAGATCTTGTAAGGTCAATCACAAGAGACAGGATTGATTTTAGAAAAGTGCTGTCACATTGGTTCTGAGGCTCTTCAGAGGCACTTGCTTAAGTGAAACTAATATTCTGATTTCTCTAGACGCATATACACTCATACTAATACATTAGGCAATCTTTTTAGGAACTGGGGTTGCCACCGTCTGAGTTTTGGCCCAAAACCTTCTGCCTGTTTTTTTAGAGCTGTAAAAACTGGACATTTAGCTGCATGGACTGTGATGTCATAGTCTTGCCCACAATGTCACCAAAAGGCACCTTAACCTCACTGACGCACTCATTGATGTCATGGTTCCACCCCAACATCCAATGTATTGTGAAATGTGGGAATCACTCACGACAGCAGGTTAACTGCAATTATGCTGTTTATTGTGTCACCACACGACATTAGTGATGGGCGAATTTATTCGGCAGGCGCGAATTCGCGGCGAATTTGCGTGATTCAATGCCAGCAAATAAATTCGAAACGCGGGAAAAATTCGGCGGCGTAAAATAATAATTTTTCCGAAAAATGGACACCGGCGTCAAAAACGGGCGCCAGCGTCAAAAACGAGACGCCGTTTCGCGAATTTTTCGTCGAAGCGAAACGGCGCAAATTCGCCCATCACTACACGACATGTTTCGGACCTATTGGCCCTTTTTCAAGTGTGTACAACCTGGTGTGAAATGAACATACTTATACACCACATGTGATGTTGGCCCGCCCACCAATTAACAAAATACCGGGTAGTTAACCCTTAAGTCCTCAATCACATTCTTAGAAAAGTTCTTAAATGGTAAATCCATGTGTCACGGTTCAGTGTCCATGTGTGAACTTGTCCATCTCCATACATATGACATTGTGTCTATACATCATTAAAAAAATCAAAAATAGTTTTTTTTCACAGTGAAAATTTAAAAAACAATTATATACATAGATTTTCTATATATACACAAGGTACTGCTCTATTCTGAGCCTACCTGAAGAACTTGAAAAAACAGATTCTGCCCACGTTAACGTTTTACACTTATTTCATTTTGGGTTTAATTATTTTTATCTTACCCTTAGTTGGTTTCTATAAGGCGAATACTATGACAGTGTTTATTCTAGACTGGGTTGTCTTCAATATCTGTGGAGGAAAACAGGTACATTATTATCCTAAAAATGGTATGATACTCCAGTGGTCATTCATGCCTATTGGGGCCATTGTATTCATTTTTCTGATCCAATATGCTTCTTTTTGGGCCAGTATTTTTCTCATGTCACCTCCCCTATTAGGCATTTTTATCTGTTCCAGAACCAACCATTTAAGTTGGCTGACATTGTGTCCTTCTATGTGGAAGTGCCTGGAAACAGATGTATCTATGGCTGTTCCCATTTTAAAGTTTCTGATGTTTCCCCTGTGTTCTTTAATTCGATCTTTGACTGCTCGTATTGTTTGACCGATATACGCTAATCCACAAGGGCATTTTTAAAGGTAAACTACAAATTTAGATTCACAAGTGGTGTAGTGTCTCAGTTTAATTTATGTACCCTTGGTTGGATGGCTCACTGTGTTTCCTTTTACAATAGAGGCGCAGCATATGCAATTTAAACAAGGAAACGTGCCTCTCTTAGGTTTACCCATAAATCGATATTCCTTTTTCTCTTGACTGTCTGAGGGGCATAAGGTATCTTTAAGTGTGCGCCCTCTTGTATAACAAAACATGGGAGGTATACGGAAGAGATGCCCATACTTTGTATCCTGTTGGAGAATTGGCCAATATTTTTTTATAGTGTTTTCTATGGCCCTGCTTTGTTTTCCAAATTTTGAAACAAAGGGTATCCTGTTTTGGTTTTTTGTTTTGTTTTCCGATTTCAATCGTTTTTGTCGATCTAGTCGCATTACCTCTTTAATAGTTGGTACTAGTTTGTTTCTCCTGTATCCCCTATTGAGGAACTTTTCGGTAAGCATATTGACAGAGCCTTGGAAGGAGTCTGTATCTGAAGATATACGTAGGGCTCTTATGTATTGACTTTTGGGGATAGCTTTTATAATATTAGGATTTCTTGGAACTCTTTTTCTGTCCCTCGTCCACAAATCACCTATAATGAATAATATTTTTACAATATTGTCCTTTCAAGAATATGGCATACTCTACAAAGATGATGGCAAATGAAGGAGCGACCGCTGCCCCCATTGAGGTCCCCTGGCGTTGCCAGAAGTTCTCTCCTTCAAATCTGAAGTAGTTTTTTTGTAAGACTATTGTTAAACAGTCAATCAGAAAGACAATCAGGTGATGTGACAGATTTGTTTCTAATAGTGCCTCCTCTATGTATCTTATCCCTTCCTCTTGTGGTATTGAAGTATAGAGACTTTGTATGTCTATACTGCATAAAAGGACATCTGTTTGTGGTAGAGTGACGTCTTGTAATTTGAGTAATAGGTCTGTTGTATCTTTAAGACAAGTAGGGATCTTGGATACAATTGGTTGGAGGAACTTGTCCACAAATTTTGAAAGGGGTTCAAGTATAGAACCTATGGCAGAAATTGTAGGGGTGCGAGGGTATTCCACCTGTAGATAGTCTTTCTCTTGCTTCGAGATTACTCCATTTTCATATGCCTCCTGTATCAGTGCATCTATCTGTTTTTTTATTTCAAAGACTGGATCATTATTTATTTTTTCGTAATGGCTGCTATCTCCTAATTGTCTGTATGCTTCCTTTACTACAATGGCCCCCCCTTTATGTGCTGGTTTTATTATAATTTATTTGTTGTTTTGTAGGGCCTGTAGTGCTTGTTTGACCCCAACATCACCAGCCTGCCTCATCCCACATCATCGCTCTACCTCAAATGTCTGGGTTTTGCTGCTAGCAATGGTGGAGACCCTATGAGTAGCCATTTGCCCCAGCAGCATATTTTTGAAAGAAGCCTGTACATTTATGGGGAACATACAAAGTTCTTGCAAACAGTAGGATGGAAACAAACAACTCCAGTACTAAAAAAAAAATACTAATCTCTGTGCCACTAGCAGAAAGGGTCAGATAAACCCCAGTAAAAATCCCCTTGGAACTCTACCATTAGGTTACTTATGTTAGATTATCTGCTGGTGGTTCAGCTGAAACTGTGGTCCTTTTTCAGTATTAATATGAATCTCTTCTTTTTTGAATAAATCTTTACATGTTGACGTCATCCAGGCCCAGTGATCCAATTATATGTCAGTGCCTGCATTGACTTGTATATTTCTAGTGTTGAGCGAATTTATTCTCCAGTCATGAATTCACAGCAAAATTCCAAATCTCGCTATGTGCAAATGTTTTCACAAAACTGGGTTGAAAATTCACACTGGAAAATTTGCCATGAAAAAAACGCCCATAAGAAAAAACGCCCATTGATTTCAATGCATTAGGTCAAAAAAGTTGCCATAAAAAAATCCCAAAAAACCCCATTGACTTTAATGCATTAGGACAAAAAAAGTCACCATAAGAAATAATGTACATTGACTTTTTTAATGTATTAGGACAAAAAAAGTTGCCATAAGAAAAAACACCCAATGCTTTTAATGCATTCGGACAAAAAAAAAAGTCACCAAAAGAAAAAACTCCCATTGATTTTATTGCATTTGGATAAAAAAAGTTGCCATCAGAAAAAAACCCCATTGACTTTAATGCATTAGGGAAAAAAAGTCGCCATAAGAAAAAAAGCCCCTTGACTTTAATGCATTAGGACAAAAAAGTCGCCATCAGAAAAAAACGCCCATTGACTTTAATATGTTTGCAGCGAGAAAAATTGGCGCACGTATTAAAATTGTTGCTTGTAAAAATGGCTTGAATGCGTTTTGCGAAATTTTGTTGTTTTGCTAATTTTTTTGCAGTTTGACGAATTTTTCGGGACAGATTCGCTCATCACTATATATTTCTTTTCTTTCACCTTGTTTTCTTGCCATTTCTTTTGTTTACCAGTGTTCCAATTATCCTAAACAGCCAATAGCGTTCAATAGCTGATCATATAACTTAGGAAAGTCACATTCAATGTCATTGTATTGTCCTTTCATTTTACCCATAGCTCTTCTATATTATCATAGTGCTAATGACATTACCTACTTTATTATGTTCCTTGAACTGATTGCAAATCTTTAGATAACAAAAAAAGGAGGCAACTCTCAACTGGAAGCTTTGTCTCTTCTTTCTTTTTTTTTAGGATTCGGGTTTAGGAGGGAATGTTATTGTGAAAATATGAACATCCTCATATGTGTCCAAACCAGAGGCAAAAGAGATAGAGACAGTTCATTATGTGTAAGCCTGTGGCATTTTTTTTGTTGTGTTTTGGATAGGATCCACATAAATGTGAAAAGAAGGACATGGATATACATTTATTATATGTAGACCCAAGGGGGTTTACTGGTTTGACAAGCTTAAAAAAAAAGTCAGGGCTCTAAATAAAGCTACACATTACTCGTAGATATTTATGTCACAAATAGACATTATTGGTTTTTTTTCTGACAGTTCTTGATTTATTAATATTTTTATAATAATCCCTAACATTTTGCCCCAGGATAGAAAAAAAAAAACTAACTCCATTTGCCTGTGATAGAAACCAAGAGGCAGTTACTGGAAAGGAAGTTGACAGCACAATCACCATGAAGAACAGATAGTTATGAATTTTATAGCATAGACCAAAGGAAACAATAAAATATGTTACAAAAAAAAAAAAAAAACAATAGACCAAAGGAAAATCCAGACATGACCCCACCACCAGAGCCAATGTATTGTGAATGGGAAGGAGACCCCTGTGGAGCATGTGATGG
This sequence comes from Xenopus petersii, assembly GCA_038501925.1. Lineage (NCBI taxonomy): Eukaryota > Metazoa > Chordata > Amphibia > Anura > Pipidae > Xenopus > Xenopus petersii. Next base: position 134,732,782 of record CM076683.1, read on the forward strand.
TTGTTGGGTTCTGCAATGACTGCGACTGCTAAAACTTCAGGTCATAAACCTCCCAAAAGTCCAACAGGTAAATATAAAACTCAAACACTAAAGGGCGAAGTGGCTGACGCTATTGACTTTTCGCCAGAAATCACATTGGCAGGGACATCGCCAATCCACTAACAGGCGCAGATGACAATTTGCTAATGAAAGAGAGCGCCACTAGCGTTCGCGCTGTATCGCCAGGAGAGGGTGTTGTAAGTAATGTATCAGTGTTTGCAGATGACACAAAACTATCATCCCAATGAATTCCATCCAGGATGTGACACTTGCAACATGATCTTGACAAACTGGCAATCTGGGCAGCTAAGTGGCAAATGAGATTCAATGTTGATAAATGTAAAGTCCTGCACCTGGGATGTAAAAATATCCACTTATACCCTTAATGGGACTGCACTAGGCAAATCCATTATGGAAAAGGACCTTGGAGTCCTTGTAGATGATAAACTTGGCTCTAGCAAGCAATGCCAGTCAGCAGCATCAAGGGCAAATAAGGTCTTGAGTTGTATTAAATGGGGCAGAGAGTCACGGGAGAAGGGGGTCATTCTTCCACTGTATAGAGCACTGGTAAGGCCCCCATCTAGAATATGCCGTACAGTTTTGGTCTCCATCACTCAAACAGGACATTATTGTATTAGAGAGGGTACAGAGAAGGGCAACTAAGCTGGTAAAGGGAAAATCTTAGCTATGAGAAAAGACTGGCCAAATTGGGGATGTTCACGCTGAAGAAGAGGAGCTTAAGGGGTGATATGATAACTATGTATAAATATATAAAGGGATCATATAATAATCTCTCTAATGCTTTATTTACCAGTAGGTCTTTCCAGCTGACACAAGGTCACCCATTCTGATTAGAAGAAAAGAGGTTCCGGCTAAATATTGGGAAGGGGTTTGTTACAGTGAGAGCTGTGAAGATGTGGAATTGTCTCCCTGAATCAGTGGTACAGGCTGATACATTAGATAGGTATAAGGAAGGGTTGGATGCTTTATTCACCAGTAGCTCCTCCCAGCAGACAGGAGGGAGCCAATGAGATTAGAGGAGGGAAAGGGGTGTTACAGGGAGAGCTGGGAAGTGAATCAGTGGTACAGGCTGATACATTAGATAGGTATAAGAAGGGGTTGGATGGTGTTTAGCAAGTGAGGGAATACAGGGATATGGGAGATAGCTCATAGTACAAGTTGATCCAGGGACTGGTCCCATTGCCATTTTGGAGTCAGGAAGGAATTTTTCCACCTCTGAGGCAAATTGGAGAGACTTCAGATGGGGTTTTTTTTGCCTTCCTCTGGATCAACTGGCAGTTAGGCAGATTTAAAGAAAAAACTAAAAGGTTGAACTTGATGGACGTGTGTTTTTTTTCAATCTTACTTACTATGTATGTTACTATGACTTCTCGTACTCCAGAGTTGACGTCGCCACCTCAGACCAGGCAAAGTGCTATAAAGCAGCAAGATTTTCCTCAATCTTATGTCACTTACATCATATCCTGTCTGCCAAAAATGCATTAAAGTTGAAAAAACACTGGCGACTATACTTTTTTTAAGCGGGATTGGCTGCAAAAGTCCTAACTTTTTTGGATTAACATTTTCCCCCGGACATTTGAGGGTCATGGAACATTCATTTTACAGTGGGCTCATGTCTAGGACATTAGAGAATCTCTTTTGTCTTTATTTTGCTTCCTTGGACATGTGTAATAATAAGTGGCCACTTCAAACATTTGCACCAACAACTCTAATAAAGACGTCCATCCAACTTTATTGTACCCGCCTAATTGAAATTGAAAAAGCGTAAAATCAGTAGCGAATTTTTGCTATGCTTAAACGAACGCTAGCGAATCTTCACTATGAAATGCTCGCACTGAAGAAGTATCACTAGCGAAAAGTCGCCTAGGACACAACTTCGCATTTTAGTGAATTCGCCCGTTAGTAAATCTGCCCCATAGAGAGTGGAAGTTTTTTGCTCATAATTTGCTAATATTATACTGTGTATAAAAGGAAAAGCTGCCGGCAAACATAAACACACAAAACAAACCTTATACCAAAGAAGTTAAGGACGAGGCATAATTTTATGCATTGAAAAATGTTACATAGCTCAAAAGCTTGTTTAAAATGAAATATAACAGCAGCCTCTGTAAGTCAGTATGGTAATGAGTCTGGAGCAACATAAGTCACACAAATATCCCCAAGCCAAACGTCATGCTTTTGCATTCCAAGTATAAATACATTTAGTAATAGGACTTGGAATATGATGCCAACTTATATGAATATAAACACAAAGCAGGCTGCTGACATAAAGAGAACTCTATATTATCTTCCTATTCCCATACAAACTCTTCTATTTATTGGTGTCCCTATAGGCCCCAGAGCTTGTGTCTGATTACAGCTCCTGCCCGTGGTTGAGAAACATCAGAGTTGACACACTTTCACAAACGTTGAACTAAAATTGTTGCCATGTTTGAAACTGGTGCAGAAAACGTTAAACATGACAAATCATGTCCTTCCCTTCAAAATAGATTTTGTTCCACACTCCTGATGGTTAATTTCTCTATAGTGATATATAAAGTAAGAGCAGTTGCCCCATCTGCCACCAACATGGAAACATAACTATAAAATGCATTTTGAATTGGCAATGTTGTCTAGTTTCTCAGACTGGAGTTTAAGTGAGACCACAAGCTAAAGTCCTGCGCAGACCCGGACACAACCCGAACCCGCAACCCAAAATCCGCAGCCCGCGACCCAATCCTGCAACCCACATATTTACCCACTTTGATCCGCTACCCAACCCAGACCCGCAACTGCCTTATCCGCAACCCGACCTGCAACCCGCCGAGCACCATCAAACAGGAAGTGCTGCAAACTGGAAGTGACGTCATCAAAAGTGGGCAGGGGCCGAGACAAGTCTTGTAAAAGTCTTGTAAAATATAGACAATATAACATAAGAAATTTAGATGAGACCCGCAACCTGACCCACGACACACAGACCCGCAACCCGCATCTATACCCACACCTGCAAATCCTCCCCTAATTTTGCTGGGTGCTCGCTTTTTTTGTGGGTAACCCGCGGGTACCTGACTCACTGCAGGATTCTACCACAAGCTCTTATTTAGCATTTTTATTGCACCGGCAGGTCTAACGTAAGCATCTGAAGTGCACAGCAAAGGTCCAATAGACTGTTATGGCCAACTATAATGGTGTAGTTTAGCACCCATGTTAGCATCAGCCCCTTCATGGTGGGTAAACAAGAGGCTGATATATCAACGGTTGCTAAAAAATGTTACAAATACTTTTGAATTTAATGGTTTGTACACATCCTGGAATCATCTTTTCAAGCATGGAAAATAACTGTCCATGCATCAGGGAGTACGGACTCCAGTGGGTGATAGTGCTCAGAGTAGCTGAGCAACAGGGTACACCAAGGGGGTTATTTATCAAAATCCGAATTTATACCATTATATTCTGAAATATACTCTGACCAAATCCGCATGGATTATTTAACCATTATTTATCAATACATTTTCCAGTAAAATTCCCGTTCAGGAAAAAAACTCGAAAACCTGTGAAAATCATTAGAGAATTCGAATCATACACATTTTTAGGATTGTCCACCCGAAAACTCAGATTTTTTCAGATTTTTGCCCAAAACCACTATATAGTGATGGGTGAATTTGCAAAACGAATTGAAGTCAATGGACGTCAAAATAATTGTAACTCGGGACAATTTTAACACGACAATTTTTATATGTGTGACTCTTTTGTCCAAATGCATAAAAGTCAATAGCCATCTGAATAATTTTTTTGTTGCACCAAATTTTCATCTGCAAATTTTCACCTCAGTTTTGGGTAAACATTTGCGGGCAGCGAAATGCGGAACTTCCCCATGAATCCATGCCTGGTGAATAAATTCTCCCATCACTACGACTAAATCTTTGGATTTTTGCATGAAACCCAGCGAAGATCAGGATATCTTTGGGACTTCTCCCATTGACTTGTATAAAACCTTGGCAGATCTGAGATGCTGAATTTTCAGATTCAGACTTTTTCCATCCTTGGAAAAATCCAGAAAATATTTAGTTTTTTTTCTCTAAAAATTCGGATTTTATAGTTAAAAAAACTAAAAATTTTTAGTGTTTTTGGTATTCAGACTTTAATAAATAACCTCCCAACACCCCATTAAACAGAATGGTGATCCTCTGCTTGAAGAACTCAGACACATTCTGATGAATTGACAAGGGTATTAGCTTTTTATGAATGAGAAAATAGATTGGAGAATAAATCTGGATTCCCCAGTTTGATCTACAAAATGTAAAAAATTTGCCCCTTTATGATGCTTTTAAAAGTAGGGTTATAAAAGATGATAGATTCTTTTTTTATTGAATGGATGGAAAGTTCTGAAACGTAAGCAAATAGGGTTTTCCTTTTTGCACGAAAGTTGGCTTTTTAACACAGGATTTCAAGCTAAATAACTTGGTTCAAATCCCGGTGTCAACTTCTTGTGATAAAAAGCCATTCACAATCTCAATGGTGCCAAAGCACCCAAGTGCCCCTATGATGACTGCCCTTTTGCTATAAAATACAAATATTAAAAATAAAGTGCTTTGAATCCAGCAAATACCATCCATTATGAATTTGTCATTTTCATCTGAAAAATAAGAATTTAGAAGTATAGACTCTCTGGTCTTTAACCAACCAAACCCATAGAATATATGAAGCAATCAATGTCAACCCTACAGGAGGAAGACTAATACTAGGCAGGGAATGTTTTTATAAGAGTTCAGTTGAGAATGATTTTAATCGATGTAGCAGCCATGACTTCCCGGATGTCCGTATCAAGGGAACATGCAGAAAGTTGTATGGAGGCAGCTGTGTGCAGAAAATACAAGAGCCCATGGCATCAATTGCCATATCATCATGACATTTGCATTTAAACAATATATTCCCATAGGCCCGCTTCAAGAAAGCAAAAATAATACCTTTTGTAAAAAAATTATACATTTTTTATTTGTGTATTTATATATAAAAAAAATACAAAAAATGAACCCAAAAGAAAAAAAAAAATTATTTTTATGGCAATTCGGACTTGTCAGCTCCCTCTGTCTGGGTAACGACCTCTGACCCGCCAGAGGTCAGTAATGTCCGTCGGTTGTAATGTCCTTTCATGATACCCGAGTTGTTGTTCTCATTTAGAATTTGCTTTTGTTTCTGTCTGTTAAGAGACTGTACAAGTCCTAAGACAACGGCTGCTAAGGAATATTGCCCAGTTAGTTTTCTTGGCTGTAATATCAAAGGATTTGGCTGTTCTCTTCCTAGAAGAAAATATGTCTTGATCTTTCCTTCCTGCTCACTGATGCCTTTCACGTAAATTTCTCCTCGATATTCGAGGGCAAAGCCTCGTTCTTTTAGAATGAGATAGGTGTCTTCAGGCACTTGGATCCTGCCGCTGACTCCCGTGCTGTCCATTCTACTGGCAAAGTTGACTGTTTTCCCCCAAATGTCGTACTGAGGCTTTTTAGCCCCAATCACACCAGCAACAACCGAACCATGACTTATACCTGAAAGAAAACAAACATAGTTGGGCTTAGAACTAACAATATGACAGTTGTGAGATATTGAGTAAGCAAGTGACAAGTCATCTTATGGTGGCCTTCAAAGCTTCGGAAGTGCATGACATTATTGACCATATCAGAATAAACCCTCACCTCAGTTTCTCTACCACTTGATTGTAGAGTTTTGAATGAAAAATACCTCCAGTTGGCTTTGCTATGTAATCAATTTCTTGATTGATTGAGGCTTATCTTTGTGTTTTCTTTCATGATATCACACCACTAATCATCACCTTCTACAACATGTCCAGTTACAGTAATATGGCATTACACCGATTTGGCATGTGTGACCGGAGTATCCACTACCTCTTGTGTATCTTACAAATATTTTCTGTATGGAACGTACAACATATGGGCTTGTCCCTGCACGGAGGCAGTATAACCTAATACACACCCTGGTAACTGAGTAATTTTGAACATATAATGGCAGAATAAGGCTGGTGAAACAGGAACGGTCTACCCACCGCAGGCATTATTACATTTATTGAAATGTTGCCGCAAATGCACATTTGCTATCCGGCGGCGAAGGAGGTTCCAGGTGCAGTTTGATGAAGTTTTTGTGCTATGGTACAATAGTTGTAAAATACTCTAAATAAAACAAATATGGAGAATAACAGGGGCTGTGTTCACTAAGGCTGGAAGAGGCCGTTTTAAATGTAATCATCTGTAAAAAAAGGGGGTTGGTTAAGAAGTGAGCAGTAGGCTTGTCACCGTTTCCCATCCCCCTGATCTCCACATCAAACTAGGGAAATCCTGCCCTTTTTTCCTAATTGGGAAAACCAGGCAGTTTCGACCCGGCAGCCCTTGGGAAAACTGGGCTATACATGTCAAAACTGGATGGGTGGAAATTCTAGTGACAATAGAGGATCTCTTTTGTGTTTATTTTGCTTCCTTGGACATTTGTAATAATAAGTGGCTACTTCAATCATTTGCACCAACATCACTAATAAAGAAATATATGTGACCGATATGTACCCACCCTATTCAAATTGACATAAGCACAAGTGTGTTAATGAAGTTTCGCTAGGAAGAAAGTAACGCTAGAGAATTTTCACTTTCAAATACCCCCGTTTGTCTGCAAGACATAACTTCGTATTTTGGTGAATAAGCGCATACACTGCAATTAACGTCTGTTGTACGAAGTGTAGCGGAGCCTTCCAAGGTGAAAATTCGCCCTTTACTAAATTTCCCCCTATGTGTCAAATATTTGTAATTTCCCTGGATTAAGGTGTCCTAATAGTGTCTGAGGCTTTATTCAAAAGCAAGTTTCCTATAGATACAGATTCCCAGGGGCTCCATAACATTAATCATCACTAATCACTCCATCACTGATCATTGTCTTCTTGCTGGAACATTTTATTGCCCCTTCTTTCCTTAGCTATTGCATTGTGTTGCTTTATATTGTTTGTGCAGCGTTTAACCTACGCAGTGTAGAACATCTCTCCAGCCCACACACAGATATAAGTCCGCCCAACTTCATGCAGTATTATGTCATTTAATGCGAAGATGGTCGATTGATTTGGTCCTTCACCTAGGTTTTTATTAGAAACCCTCAGTCCTAACAAGGGACGATAACCTTTGCCTCCCTCAGCTTCTTATTGAGCTATAATTTCTATTATGATCTTCATCCACCCCAATTTTAAGCTATTCTAGAGTGCTGCCGGCTAGGATTGCTTATATCAATGAATGGCAGGTTTCCAGAGCTGTTAGGGGATGCTTACCAATGCGTAATTCAAAGTTGTTGAAGGAATGCTTGTTGATCTCTTGTATACTTTCATTCAGTGCTATGGAGAAGTCAGCCACAGCACACAGATGCCCCCATTTGTCTTCACATTGCTAGATGATAGATATAAAATATATTAGTTTTGTGTTGAGGTTCAAGACTATTGCCAATATGGCTTCCAATCTAACCTTCCAGTAATATAAAAAGTCTATAGCCTGCAAAAAATGATTTTAGTTTGTTGCTTTCAGCCTTAAGGTCAGGGTTAATTCGTCCAGTTTTAACACGATTTAGGGGCAGATTTATCAAGGGTCAAAGTGAATATTCGAATATGGAATTCGATTTTTTTAGTTTTTTTAGTGAAATTCGACTAGGGAATAATTAAAATTCAATTCAAGTTTTTAAAACAATTTGAATTCAATTCTCAAAATGTATCATGTACTGGCCCTTTTCAGAATTCAAATTAGACTATTCACCACCTTAAAAATGCCCGATTGCTGTTTTAGCCTATGTGGGATGTCCTGGGATCAATTTGGAGTTGTTTGCAGCCATCCTAAAAATTTAGTTTTTTTCAGAGAAAAAAACTCGAATGGAATTCAATTTGAATGTGGGTCGATCCCATTCACCCGAGTTTGAAAGATTCAAATTTTTTGATAAATTTCCAATGGTGGTTTTTTATTTGAATTTCGAGTTCATGGGAGTTTTTAAAAACTCCCATGAACTCTAAATTTGACCCTTAGGTTTAGATATATCAAGGGTCGAATTTGAAAAAGATCTGAATTCTAATTCAAAAAGACCAACCAAACTTGAATCAAAGTAATTTTTGTTGTATAGGTCCGTTTTTAATCGAACAGGTCAGTTTTTGATCGAATTCGAATCGTACGAATCAAAGTAATATCGCGTTTGAATCGTACGATTCAAAGTTTTTCCCCAAAAAAATGTTGATTTTTCAAAGTCCATCAATTGACTCCAAACAGGTTTTAGGAGGTCCCCCATGGGCTAAAACAGCAATCCGGCAGGTTTTAGATGGCGAATGGTCGAAGTTGAATTTTTAAAGAGACGGTACATGATAAATTTTGAAATTCAATTTTTATTCATATTCAAATCCAATTTGGACTATTCCCTAGTCCAAGTACACAAAAACTAGCTTGAAATTCGATTTTTCTTTTAATTCGAATTTTCATTTCGACCTTTGATAAATCTGCCCCTTAGAGTTGGTAACGTGAATATGTGAATATGTTTATATTAATTCATACTAAACTACAGTAGTCTCATGTAATTCATTATGAGCCGATAATTATGGATTCTACGATCAGCTATCCTGCAGAAAATTCCCGCTGAATATAGTTGGATCCAGTCATTATAATCTTGCATCGTGAGCGTATATTATCCTAAGCAAATATAATGCTTAGTTTCATTATATTACATAAACAAAGCTCCAGAGAGTACAATTTCCCTGTAATAGCAAAATTGTGTTTTTATATCTTGTCATATGCACTCCCAGATGTTCCCTTGGTTAGAAAATGATTCGGATGAGATTGTTAAACAAATAAATGAAATGAAGTTTATATATGCAGTAAGATAAAATAAAAAGAGAATGATCATTAAATCTGTATATCTAAATTGTATAAATACCAGGTTCTAGTGCCTGTCAATATGCTAAACACACAACTATTTGCGGATACAGAAAGAAAGCTTTATGTTGTATGATGGGCTACAGCAGGGGTTGTTTGACTTTTTTGGTTCAAGCCCCCCTTGGAGGACAAGTCCTTGTTCAGGATCCTGCTTAGCTCACAACAAGGTTATAGATAATTGGTTGGTTATAACTCCAAGAATACAGTATATACGTAGAACAGGTAATAAGTCTTCAACCCTTGTCCTTGTAGTTCAACTTTCTGGTTTATCCAGAAGAGCAAATAGGCATCTTTTCTGATGGTCTAATAGTTCTTATGGTCTGAAAATCTCTGCATGGTTGGAATCCCCTGGTGTGGCCAGCTAAGTGTTGGACCTATATTGGATATGGGAGGGGGCCCTTTGTCCCTACTGAATTGAACCCTGGCAGATTGTAGAGTTGGCCAGAAGGTGTCACTGTTTTGAAGAAGTATTAATAGATGAGCTTCCATGTTACATAGTTACATAGTTACATAGTTAAATTGGGTTGAAAAAAGACCAAGTCCATCAAGTTCAACCCCTCCAAATGAAAACCCAGCATCCATACATACACCCCTCTACTTTTAATTAAATTCTATATACCCATACTAACTATAGAGCTTAGTATCACAATAGCCTTTGATATTATGTCTGTCCAAAAAATCATCCAAGCCATTCTTAAAGGCATTAACTGAATCAGCCATCACAACATCACCCGGCAGTGCATTCCACAACCTCACTGTCCTGACTGTGAAGAACCCCCTACGTTGCTTCAAATGAAAGTTCTTTTCTTCTAGTCTAAACGGGTGGCCTCTGGTACGGTGATCCACTTTATGGGTAAAAAGGTCCCCTGCTATTTGTCTATAATGTCCTCTAATGTACTTGTAAAGTCTAATCATGTCCCCTCGCAAGCGCCTTTTTTCCAGAGAAAACAACCCCAACCTTGACAGTCTACCCTCATAATTTAAGTCTTCCGTCCCTCTAACCAATTTAGTTGCACGTCTCTGCACTCTCTCCAGCTCATTTATATCCCTCTTAAGGACTGGAGTCCAAAACTGCACTGCATACTCCAGATGAGGCCTTACGAGGGACCTATAAAGAGGCATAATTATGTTTTCATCCCTTGAGTTAATGCCCTTTTTTATGCAAGACAGAACTTTATTTGCTTTAGTAGCCACAGAATGACACTGCCCAGAATTAGACAACGTGTTATCTACAAAGACCCCTAGATCCTTCTCATTTAAGGAAACTCCCAACACACTGCCATTAAGTGTATAACTTGCATTTATATTATTTTTGCCAAAGTGCATAACCTTGCATTTATCAACATTGAACCTCATTTTCCAGTTTTCTGCCCAGTTTTCCAGTTTAGACAAATCACTGTGCAAAGTGGCAGCATCCTGCATGGAACCTATAGTTCTGCACAATTTAGTATCATCTGCAAAAATAGAAACAGTACTTTCAATGGCCACCTCCAGGTCATTAATAAACAAGTTGAAAAGCAAGGGACCTAGTACAGAGCCCTGCGGTACTCCACTAACAACATTGGTCCAATTAGAAAATGTTCCATTTACCACCACTCTTTGTAGTCTATCTTTTAGCCAGTTCTCTATCCAGGTACAAATACTATGTTCCAGGCCAACATTCCTTAATTTAACCAGTAACCTTTTGTGTGGCACTGTATCAAATGCTTTAGCAAAATCTAAGTAAATCACATCCACTGCCATCCCAGAATCGAGGTGTCTACTTACATTCTCATAAAAAGAAATTAAGTTAGTCTGGCAAGATCTATTAAGGCATAAAACCATGCTGGCACAAACTCATAGTATTATGGTTTGCTATGAAGTCCAGTATCTTATCCTTTATTAACCCTTCGAAAAGCTTTCCTACCACTGACGTCAGACTAACTGGCCTATAGTTTTGAGGCTGAGAACGGGATCCTTTTTTGAATAGAGGCACCACATTAGCAATTCGCCAGTCTCTCGGCACTATGCCAGATCTCAATGAATCCTGAAAAATTAAGTAAAGAGGTTTGGCAATCACAGAGCTAAGCTCGCTAATTACCCTGGGATGAATACCATCTGGCCCTGGACCTTTGTTAATCTTAACATGTTCTAGTCTCTTTTGAATTTCATCATGTGTGAACCATGCATCAGTAGTTGTATTACTAGAATTGGGACTGTTAAGAAGGAAACCTTCACTTACTGATTCCTCATTTGTGTAGACAGATGAAAAATATGAATTCAGAATCTGCGCTTTTAATTTGTTTTCATCAACCAGCTGACCCCCCTCTGATAGTAAGGGACCCACCCCTTCCTGCTTCATTTTTTTACTATTAACATATTTAAAAAATAATTTTGGATTTTTTTTACTGCTTGCTGCAATATCCTTTTCTATAGCAATTTTAGCTTGCCTTATAGCTTCTTTACATGATTTATTGGCCTCCTTGTACCTTATAAATGATTCGGCTGTACCAGCTAACTTGAAAGTTTTAAAAGCACGTCTTTTCTTACCCACCTCAACACCAACGCTTCTATTAAACCAAAAAGGTTTTGCTTTGCAACGACGTTCCTTGCTTACAAGTGGAATATACTGACAAGTATATTTATTAAGCAGCATTTTAAAGACTTCCCATTTTTGTTCTGTGTTTAACCCTGAGAAAAGCATTTCCCACTTAATATGTTGCAGAGATGCCCTTATACTGTCAAAGTTTGCACGTCTGAAATTTAGTGTTTTAGTTACTCCCTTATAGAATTGCTTCTGCAACAGAATCTCAAAGGAGACCATGTTATGATCACTATTCCCTAAATGCTCCCCCACACAAATGTTAGAGATGAGTTCAGTATTGTTAGTTATTACAAGGTCCAAAAAAGAGTTATTCCTAGTAGGTTCTTGAACGAGCTGGAATAAAAAGTTGTCATTCAGCATATTTACAAACCTACTAGCTTTTTCTGTCTTAGCAACCCCATTACCCCAGTCAATGTCTGGATAATTGAAGTCACCCATAGCAACAACTTGACCCAGCTGTGAAGCCGCTTGTATCTGCAAGAGTAGCTGGGCTTCATACTCAACACTTATACGAGGTGGTTTATAGCATACACCAATGATAATTCTTTTTGTTGCTCAGTATCTTTCTTATTCCGTCCCTATTCACTCTAGAATGGAGCGATTCTTTTCATCTGGGGTCCTTGCAGCTTTAAGCCCCAGGAAAATGGATAGAAGCCACATGGGTGGTGAGGCCATAGGTGTACTCGGGATACTGGGACCCTGATAATTGTGAGAGAGCTCGACCAGTTAGAGATCTCTGGAGCTCAGAGGCAACAGAGAAAGTAAAGGAACTGCCTGGTGATGGATTTCTGTGAAAGAGACGTGGGTGTGCCTGAAGATTGCATACTTCTGGAGATGCTGTGGATGCCTCTAACAGCTCAGTGAGTTTCTGCCTGAGGAAAGGGTATTGAAAGGTCCCAGCATGTTCCCCTGTGACGCAATAGCCTCCTATGTGGGAGCAACTGCCTCTATCCAAAGTAGAGGTATTCGGGGCAGGTAACACTACCTTGGGTGAAGATCTCTTGGGACTGTGACTGGTGGATACACAAAGTGCCAAAATAGGGTTATATTTTTTTTGACACAAGCACCAAACAAAGGAATCACAGGGTTTTTATATACATTAAAAAAGGGTGTTACCTGTGGAAGCATAGAGATATCATTCCACAGCACAGAAAAAGAAAAAACTGCTATCTTGCAGCCAAGCAGGTGGCTCTGCCCTCAAGGCCAGGATACTAGTGACCAAGACTAGCTTGAAATCAGAATCCTTCTGAGTCGGGGGGGGGGGGGGTGGGGGTTCACGTGTTGGAATCTGCATACACAGTATTTTATTCTCTATCAGTGGATATCAGAGATATGCACATCACTCATGATATGGCAACTTGATTTAAGAATAGATATTTATGCTCTGTAGGACTCCAAGGATGAATTGAAGAAAGGGTGAAATGGCTGCAGAAGTTCCACATTTCCAAGGGGGAACAAAGAAATGCAATGACAAAATAGCAAACAGATGACGGTAAAAATGTGTGGACAGAAGGGTAATTGGAAAGGCTAGAGAGTGAAAGTCATACTTTGTACTACACGAGCAGCAAAAACCCTCAGTATTTATTCAGGGCCATAAACTGAATTTATATGTATGTGTCCCTATGGGTTGTTTGCTTAAATATTCATTAAAACAGATTGCACAAAACTCTACGTAACATACAAATGAGACTTTAAGATGATACTTTAATGGACAACTAGAAAATAGATTTTGCAAAGCTGCCAAACTTGACATGATATACAAAGTGATAGTTTTGTGTTTCAGTTTGAGCACCCTTTGGTCTTCTGCTGGGTCTCATTTTATTCTATGCACATTGGATTATCAACACACTTCCTAAGAATTCTACTTCTGCGCCAGCACATATATCAGATACCCAAAAATCTATTTTCCAGTTGTCCATTAAAGTATCAACTTAAAGTCTCATTTGCAGATGTTTGACACTCTTTGGCACAAATTAGTGAAAGTGATAACAGTTATTGGAAGGTCAGCCTAGAAGCAGGTTTTGCTAGGCATTCTTAAAACCATTGTGGCTGGGAACTATATCCCACATTAAACTTCTTTATGTATCCATTGACTATTTGTGTTCTTTATAACTAGTGGAATACACACACAACATGGGACCGATGTAGCAAATGGTGGAGTAAAGTGGTAAGTACCTGCTTCTCTGGGGATAATCCAGACACGGCCATGTATGTGCTGCCAATCGTTTTGATCTTTTCAATATCCTGGAATCTTTCTTCACCCAGTAACTGAAATGAAAATCAGAAATGTTATGGACTGCAGTATAGTCTTTTATTAAATAGCTTTAAGCATTGACAATAAAATAAAATGTTTAGCCTGCTCTTTGGAGGTTTGTCTATTCAGTATTTCTGATTAGAGAGATATAGATAGAAAAATAGATAGAAAGATAATACAGTAGACCCCCCATTTTACGATTTTCAGGGGACCAGAAAAAAATGGTGTAAAATCCAGGAAAATGTAAAATCAGGGAAATGTACTATGTTTAATATAAATATGTGGGAGCACAAAATTAAATACAAAATGCATACATAGATAGATTCTCTATATACAATCTTCCCTCTTATTTTGTGCTGACTTCAACTGACTTCCATATACTATTTATCTCCAACTGTTGTTGAAAGACCTTCATTCACCTGCAACTAGTTACATTAAATGCCTAATTTCTTACTATTACCCCTAAGTGCTCCCTCTCTGCTGAGGCCTGCCTTATGGACCTTATATGCCAAGCTGGTTATATCAAAGTTGAAGCTATGTGTAAGCTGTTTGGGGAACTTTCTTCCTAGCCCCTGTAAGAGTGCTAAAAGTGTTAATATACTGTATTTTAAGTTATTGCTATTCCAGCCATTAGCCTGAAGGGATCCGCTTCTTGCAACAGGCCTCAATTAGAGGGAGGGGAGTGCCCTCGAAGTTCATATAAGGATATGAGTGGTTGGCCCAAGGCTCTTTGGCTGATGAAAGGGAGGACTGATAATGCCAAAGGCCTGTCAACAAATACCTTACCCAAGGTAAAAGTCTTATTATCCAAAATAATTTTAGATGATAGTTTTAGGGCAGATTGCATTGGGTTCACCTTAGTTGGTGAGGGATAGGAGTAGACCAGCTATCTGAGCAGCTGAGGCTCCACTAAGGAGACCAAGGTAGAACTTGCCAGTCTGGGACACAGTTTCAGGGGAAAAGGCTGAGCAGGAACTTAATCTGCAATTGACATTTGTTTCAGCTGTGAGAGCCATTAGGGCCTTTAAGTAAAGCTGAGTCTCAGAAATGTGCTCTAAGTGATAGGCCAAACATTCTGTTTTAATATTACTACTGTAACTGAGAACATGTGAAGGACTAAGTTTTAATGATCACTATGTGTTCAATCAAAGTGTCTTGTTGCAATAGTGATGTGAGCTGAAGGGGGGAAATTCGGCCATATACTACAACAATAGTACAAGCCCATGTGTGCACCACATTACATACCAGTTGGAAAAAAATACTTTTGAAATTAATCTTTCTGGTTCATTCAGCTTATTCTCTACTCCATCAAAATAGGTATATTACTTCTCTTTGCTATAACCTTTACTAACATGAGCAACATGAAAATATTTCCTGAGGATGTCAACGATGGGCTGTGATTGGCAGGCCCTATGTGGACTGGAAGTCTACAGAAAGCTCTATTTGGCAATGCAAAAGTTTCCTCCAAGCCTGAAATTCAAAAATAAGCACCTGCTTTGAAGCCACTGGGAGCAACATTCAAGAGGTTGGGGAGCAACATGTTACTCACAAGCTACTGGTTGGGGATCACTGATCTAAACCTTCTGTATTGGTTTCAAGTTATAAAGTAAACCTCAAAAAAGAAAAGTCTTATGAACACCCTGCATATTTTGAAATCCTCTTTTAACCTTATACTGGATTGCTGCCATCTTTATAGACATGGTCCTTTATGAGTCCATTTAAATGGATACATCAACATTTCATGTGCATTAGTTCATATATAAGCAGATTTGAAAAAATAATAAAAAAACAATGCTTTGGCTTCAACAAATGTCTTCTGTTCACACACAGACCATCTGTTCCTTCTAAGTTCTTTCAAGGTGTCTAGGCAGATAAGGTAATTTCTCAGATCAACATATGCTATTAAAGTTCTAAATAGGTAGAGCATGGTAAGACCCTCGCTGGGAGTGGCATAATACTTGCCAAGCCTGCTTTCTCAGTAGCAGCTTATCTACAACATATGCGTCTCCAACTGTTCATCAACCACAATTCACAGTCTCTACCAGCAGGCGCTGAAAGTTGTAGTCAGTACTCTCCCAGAGAAAACACACACATTGGTAAGGAAATGAAAACATGCAAATGAAAATATACCCAATGTCAATTAAAAAACTCTTAGGGTTCTGACGACTTGATATTTTCTGGCAAATAATGCTTTGAGTAAAGAAGGACCTGACTTAAGGGTCGAAACACC
The DNA here is from genome assembly GCA_038501925.1 of Xenopus petersii. Taxonomy (NCBI): domain Eukaryota; kingdom Metazoa; phylum Chordata; class Amphibia; order Anura; family Pipidae; genus Xenopus; species Xenopus petersii. The sequence continues at coordinate 134,748,840 of CM076683.1, forward strand.
CAGGGCCATATCAAAAGAATTCTATCACAAACTTTATGGTGCAGTTTTTATTACTCAACAACATTTTTACATTTAAAATTAGTAACTCTGCCATTTAAAATTGTATTCTTGAGAAGTGTATTTTTTGAGTTGTAATATTGGTGTGTAGACAGCCATCTCAGGTCATTTTACAATGGAACTGCTTTCAGATAAGCTATTTTTTTCTCCTATTCAATGTAACTAGAACAGTCAAGACTTAGCTAAACTGAACTTTGTTGTTTTACTATTGAGTGCTATTCTCATATCTACTTCTAAGTGTGGCATGGGAGCATTTTTAGCAATGCAGGTATCAGGGAGTTGTTATCTTGTTACCTTCCCATTGTTGTGTTGATAGCATACTAGGGAAGAAAGGGTGGGGTGATATCACTCCAACTTGCAACTTGCAAACTTGTAAAGAAAGACTTAAAGGGATACTGTCATGGGAAAAAAAAATCAAAATGAATCAGTTATTAGTGCTGCTCCAGCAGAATTCTGCACTGAAATCCATTTCTCAAAAGAGCAAACTGATTTTTTTATATTCAATTTTGAAATCTGACATATTGTCAATTTCCCAGCTGCCCCAAGTCATGTGACTTGTGCTCTGATAAACTTCAATCACTCTTTACTGCTGTACTGCAAGTTGGAGTGATATCACCCCCTCCCTTTCCCCCCCCCCAGCAGCTAAACAAAATAACAATGGGAAGGTAACCAGATAGCAGCTCCCTAATACAAGATAACAGCTCCCTGGTAGATCTAAGGACAACACTCAATAGGAAAAACCCATGTCCCACTGAGACACATTTACATTGAGAAGGAAAAACAGCAGCCTGCCAGACAGCATTTCTCTCCTAAAGTGCAGGCACAAGTCACATGACCAGGGGCAGCTGGGAAATTGACAAAATGTCTAGCCCCATGTCAGATTTCAAAATTGAATATAAAAAAATCTGTTTGCTCTTTTGAGAAATGGTTTTTAATGCAGAATTCTGCAGGAGTAGTACTATTAACTGATGCGTTTTGAAAAAAACATGTTTTCCGATGACAGGATCCCTTTAAGTTTATCAGAGCACAAGTCACATGGCTGAGGGCACGTGGTAAACGAAGAACAAGCCTGGCCCCAAGTCAAATCTCAAAATTAAATATAAACAAATCTGTTTGCTGGTTTGAAAAACAGATTTCAATGGAAGAGCATTATTAACTGATGCATTTTGTAAAAAAAACATGGTTTTCGATGACAGAATCTCTTTAAGGACAAAGAATCCCTGTTGTCTAAAACACTGGAAAGCTATTTAATATATCTGTACTGCCTTGCTGTAAAGAGATGTTTCCTTATGCTACTTTTTTCTTCCCTCCAGCTTCCAACCTCAGAAATATGGATCGGGAACAGAGAATTTAGGTTGTAGGCTTCACTGCTGAGAGGTGCTAAATGGGTCAGGGCTATATAAATAAACACTAATAAATTAAACATAAGATCAGGGAGAAATGAGCGACACTGGGCTGTCCTTTCCCTAAAGAAATGGTAAGTTGGGTCAAGTGAATACAAGGAAAGGTCCAGTCTTGGTCATTTTACAGAAGCCATAGACTGTAGCAAGAGGCTTTGTTACTACCATATTAGTAATGTTCAAACATGCAACCTGAAGAAACTCAAGCAAGAAAATAAAAAATAACACCCAACATAATGAAGTCAAAGTAAAAGAAACAGATAGGGCTGAATTATAGAAGGCACTTAATAAATAAAGTCATGGAGGGAAGCAGGCAGCTGTGATAAGCACATTACATGGATGGTAGAAAATCTCACAGTCTCCAAGGCCATGGAAAACCAAGACCATCATGTCATATGCGGTAAGACTACTAATCCTTTCCATATTGATTGTTCAAATATGACCTTTCATAGAAATAAATTGCATCAGTTGCACATAGCCGGTGAGTGACAGTTCCCTCTGAAAGCTTGTCCCATTGTTCCTTTTAAATGCAACATCACAAATTGATTAGGACCGGGTGTACATACGAGACAAAACCCAACGCGAGAAAATGACAGTGTAAGGTTCAGAAATTGGTTATTATTATTCTGCACTGTAGTTTCTAATGAACCAGCAGAGGAATATAATGAGCTCGTTGCAATTCCTGTGGATTTTTTGTTCACTGTTACTTCATTTCTTCTCCAATGATTGGAACATGTTCATTAACCTCTTGCTACAAGAAAAGGCCAGCAACACGGTGTAATTGCCGAGATACGGGTCTCTCAAAACTGCAGGGTTAGTCCGGCTGAAATAATTGCTAATGAATATAAAAGTGAGCTCTTCCTTTTTTTTATATGGTCTTTGCATAAAGCTGTTTATATCTTACAGCTTAATTATTGATGACCCAAAAGATAATCAAGTGGAAATAAATTGAACAAAATCAGAACTGTAGAACATTCCTGCATAATTGGGGCATAGAATTGAGTTTCTATATTGGGTGATTGGGTGAAGAAATCTTGGTGAATCATTCAGGCTCATCTGGACATTCTCTTTTCTCTTCTAATTTAGTGTGGCCCTAGTGGAACTACGTTACTGTTGTAATTTTGGAGAGAGACCTTGCTTGTCTCAGGTCTTGTACAGTCAGAGTTTTACACCTTATATATTGAATTGTATTGCAGTGTAGTTTCCATTACCCCCCACACAATCTGCATTTTCGCAACAGAGTAGTGAAGCTTCAAAAAACTTAATGCAGTACTTATGGCAATTGTTCAGCTCTTCATTACATTTACATTAGTCTAAATGTGTAATGTAAAGTATGGAAGACTGGGTTCATGGCTAATGAGAATTTGTACCAATTTATTGGTATCATAACTCATCATCCCATGAATAAATGGGATAAAGTTCAATGGCTTCATTGGGTTGGATTGTTGTAGTGCAGGGTAGTATCCATTACCCTCTAATACACCTGTATTTTAGGGCACAATAAAGTATTGAAGTTTCCTCAAACTTACTGCAGTACATTGAAGAGCCTCTTGTGTCCAGAACTTGACACAAATGTTCGGCTGCGCTATCTTTACAATTGCATGACTTCAAAAGTGTACAGCCAGAGAAGCCTGTGGCTCGTGAGAACAATTTACACAAATTGAATATATGCATGGGTCTACTTTGGTATCATAAACCATCAGCCCACATGCCCAACTGTTGTGTAATGTCCATTTGAAAAACACTTATATTTTGAGCTTGTTAGATTGTTGGGATTGATCTGCAGAACCTACCACTAAAACCCATGGCTTAAAACCTCTACAATCAGTAGACTATGGGAGGTACGTGTCCCAATTATTATTATTATTCTTAATAACATGTACTTATAGAGCGCCAACATATTGTGCAGCGCTGTAAAGTAAATGTGTTTATATACACATCACATGAAATACTATGCATACATAAAACATATGGAGTTACATACATCACAACCAATACAGGTACAAAAGGTGAGGGAAGGCCCTGTGCAAAAGGGCTTACAATCTAAAGGGAAGGGAATAAGACACAAGGTATGCGAGTGGGCAAGATCAGAATTAATTGGGTGAGAGATGTGGTACTGTATGCGATATTGCCTTTGGAGAACCAAACCCTTTTTCTTAAAATACCCTACCCCCTACCCTACATAGATCCCCCTCCCTGCTCCCCTACAGCCTAGGTGTTACCCTGGGTAAATCCCCCTAACTCTTTACTTACCCCATGTTGCAGATTCAGGGCATTGGAGTTCACGGGCGCCATCTTGTTCTCTTCTGTAATCTTTGGGTCTTCTTCTGGCACTTTGGCAATTTACGTGACTTTCAGCGCATGTGCAGTTGTTCGGGACCGCCATATTGCTCCAACTGCACATGCGCAGACACGCTGCTCTCTTCCCAAAGATTATTGAAGAGAAGAAGATGGCTCCCATGAACTCTGATGCCCTGAATCTGCAACGATGGGTAAGTGTTAAGGGCATTTACCTAGGGTAACACCTATGCTGGGGGGGGAGCAGGGAGGGGGGTCTATGTAGGGTAGGGGATTTTAATAAAAAGGGTTTGGTTCTCCTTTAAGTAGAGTGAGTGTAGGCTTCTCTAAATAAGTGCATTTTAAGAGATTAGTGCGTTTTAAGCAATGAACCCTTGCAGTGCCCACTGCTGACCTCAAGGCCATGTAGTAAGCATCTCTTGAAGTTCAGGAGGCCCAGAGCTGTCTAATGCAGGTGCCTCAGGGAATATGAACAAGAGAGCCATATGTGTTGATCACTAACTACTTATTTATGGAATCACCTTTGTATGAGGAGACTCTTTGTTAAGTTTGTTAACTTCTTAAACTCTCCAAATCCTTGGTGGAGAATTTCAGAGACTATTTTATGCCCAGTAAACCAATACAATGTACAGGCTGTCTATACCACAACAGTATATGCTCCAGCTCCAGCACATGAAAACGTAACAATTTGAATTTCTTCCTTTTACCTCGTCAAAGTCAGCAATGATTTCATTCAGCAAACGAAGGCATTCGACACCCTGGTTATTCATTTCGGTTTGGGAATAGAAATCGGCAAATCCAGGTATAGAAGCAAACATGACGCCCACTGCATCATAGGACTGGGAATACAGCTCCTGAAACAAAAATCAGAATAATATAAAATCAGAAAAATATCAAAATAAATGGGTTGCCCAATGAATATTAGAAAGCTCTAGACCCACCATAGGCATAGATTCAGTTCATGCAGATAATGCGGGTTTTTCTTTGAACCTACATAGCAACACCCAATTTTCTAATAAAATGATGAATTTGAACATATACTATACACATAATATGCCGTTATCTGTAGGTCATTTGGTGCATGTACAGGGGACTAATCGGTCTCTAATCTGTGCCTCATACTCACATACTATGATCAATGGACAGATTTCACACTGCCTCCTGCACTAAAAATTCTCCTTTTTATTCTTTTGTCTGACAAAGATTTTGTAGTTTTAGGGGGTTATTTATCAAAGTTCGAATTTATCTTTATATTTTCTGAAAAAAAAAATCTGACCAAATACACAGGGGTGAATTTTTTTTTGAGAAATACCACCTGAAAACTTTGTTTTTTCAGATTTTTGCCTGAAAACGTCAGATTTTTTGGGTGGTATTTTTCAAAAAAAAAATTCACATTTTTTTCCCGCAAACAAAATTTTCAGGGAAAGTGTATTTTTTGCGGGAAAAAATCTGAAATTTTTTTGAAAAATACCACCCAAAAAAATCTGAAGTTTTCAGTCAAAAATCCAAAAAAACAACGTTTACAGGTGGTATTTCTGAAAAAAAATTCAGATTTTTTCCTGCAAAAAAAATTGCAAAAAACCAGAACAGATCAAAAAATCTTTGGGACTTCTCCCATTGACTTATATGCAACCTCGGCAGGTCTGAGATGCTGGATTTTCTGATTCAGACTTTTTCCATCTTGGTGGTATAAATTCTGAAAAATTTGCAATATTTTTCCACTAAAAATTCATATTTTATACTAAAAAAAAACAACACAAATTTTTCGGGTTTTTGCCATTTGAAGTTTTGTAAATAACCCCCTTGATGTCTACCCATTTCCCAATGCATCCCTTTTGCTAATTTTTCATCCACTGACTGCACAATTAAGTTGCTATTAGGAAAATGGGGAAGATCTGCAACACTGTGGCTTAATGGGAAATAATTGAAAATATAGGTGAGATAGTGCCTGCAATGAAGTACCCGCCATATACAGTAAACCAACTTTCAGTAAACTAAGGAGACACCTGCTTCTGATACCCTCTTGCTTTTCTAATTCTTCCCTCTTGCTTCTCTGTCTCACCAAAGGAGAGCCTCCATGTAGAATCATGACTGCTAACAAATTATGTTTCATTTGTGTTGTGTTATCTTGTTTTCTTTCAATAAATATTTTAATTTATATGTTTTTTATCCAGTGATGTATTTTTTGCAATTCCATAACATACTGATATATAGAAGATAACTATTGTTGAGTAACTAAAATAACTCATGTGATACACAGATGTGTATAATTCATAAGCAGGACACAGGCAAGTAGAGTTTAGGGACAGGGCAAAGGTGAGTACAGTTAGTGGACAGGACACATATGTGCAGAGTTCATGGGCAGAACACAAATATGTATAGCTCCCAGGAAGGACATAGGTGTTTAGAGTTAGAGAGGATTGCACCTGAGGAAGGGGTTGACCCCGAAACTTGTGCCAACTCTGCTGGAATAAATGTTCTAAAAGGCAAAGCCAAGGGGCAGATTCACTAAGGGTCGAATTTCGAAGTTAAAAATACTTTGAAATTCGACCCTCGAATTGAAATCCTTCGACTTCAAATATCGAAGTCGAAGGATTTAGCGCTAAACGTTAGATCGAACGATCGAAGGATTTTTCGTTCGATCGAACGATTAAATCCTTCGAATCGAACGATTCGAAGGATTTTAATCAAACGATCGAAGGAAAATCCTTCGATCAAAAAAAGCTTAGCAAGCCTATGGGGACCTTCTGCCGTAGGTTTTATCTGCCGAAGTAGGGGGTCGAAGTTTTTTTTAAAGGGAAAGTACTTCGACTATCGAATGGTCGAATAGTCGAACGATTTTTACTTCGAATCGTTCGATTTCGTTCGACTTCGATCGAATTCGAACGAATTTAACCAATTCGATGGTCGAAGTAGCCAAAAAAAACTTCGAAATTCGAAGTTTTTTTTATTCTAACCCTTCACCCGAATTTAGTGAATTGGCCCCCAAGTGTCTGGTGTGCTTCCTCCCTATGGGAATTCTTGTAGAGTTAGAGAGGAGACATATGTGTAGAGTTCATGGGGAGAACACCACAATGTGTTGAGTTATTAGACAGGGCACAGATGTGTAGTGTTCATGGGCAGGACACAGGTATGTAGATCTCGTGGGCAGAACACAGGTGAGAAGAGTTAGTGGACAGGGCACAGATGTGTAGAGTTTATGGGGAGAACACAGGTGAGTAGAGTTAGTCGGCAGGACACATACGTAGATCTCATGGGCAGGACACAGGTGTGTCGAGTTCCTGTAAATTCACCTGCAATTTTTAGTACATTAGACCCTAGCCTAATATTTTAGCTGCAAAGCCCTAGATTTCCAGGTACTGTGTGTGTGTTTTTTAACCAAACACTAAATATCAACACTAACCTACAGTAGCAGGGGAGCAACTACAGAGGAAGCAGACCCCGGATTTGCAGGGGATCCCAGCAGAGAAAAGGACAAATGGAGGGTAATTTCCCTCATTAATAAACCCAATATTGTGGATACCTTTTGAATTTACTGTGGGGCACAGCAACATCTAGTTACTCAATGTACTTGTCATAACATGAAAAAAACCTAGAGGCACTTTTATCACAAAGCCCACCAACACCAACAGACTTGGTAACAGCAACCCTCACAGCATGCTCCTCGACAGTATTTATTTTTATATTTAACCTCCCATTGAAGATAAAGAATAATATATTTATTTAATGATTATTTAGTCGCATAACTCATGCTATCATTCAAGCATTGTTAAAAATAGAGATGCCTTGTAAAACTAAAGACAGATGAAAAAAATGTATAAAATGCCCTAAAAACAAGTTCTCTCTGGTTAAAAAAGTTGGCACTTTATGCTGTTGGCCCATGTTGGAGATTCCCAGCTTAGTGTGTGCTTGTAACTACATTTATTGACCTCGGAGAGAAGTCCAGGGTTACCTAGAATCCATGTGCACAATTCTGGTCAGCATGCCTCCCTGCGTTCCCCTGTATTTAATCTTTCACGTGTTCCACTGCCTGGGAATACAGGGACAAATGAAACCTGCTCTTCCTGATCAGACTGTACTGAGCACATAACCATCAAGTTGAGTCCCACCTGTGTTTGGCACTTGCATGCGCCTCTATGATCACAGCCCAATCAGGACGAAGGGGCTGCATTTGTTCATGCATTCTCCAGAGGTGGAATTCATGAAAGTTTAACCATAGGGGGACACAGAACCAAAAGTTCATGTGTAGGGTCCTAATTAGGGATGCACCGAATCCAGGATTCGGTTCGGGATTCGGCCAGGATTCAGCTTTTTTCAGCAGGGGTTGGATTCAGCCCGAATCCTTCTGCCAGGCCAAACCAAATCCGAATCCTAATTTATGCAAATTAGGGGCGGGGAGGGAAATTGTGTGACTTTTAGTCACAAAAGAAGGAAGTAAAAAAAAATTCCCCATCCCACCCATAATTTGCATATGCAAATTAGGATTTGGTTCAGTATTCGGCTGAATCTTTCAAGAAGGATTCGGGGGTTCGGCTGAATCCAAAATAGTGGATTCGGTGCATCCCTAGTCCTAATACAGTTTGTGGGTGGTTAATAATGTACTTAGTCATTATACAGGCCTGTGGTGCTATGCTGGTGCTTTAAGATTTTTGTGTATCCAGGGCTGATCCTTCTATCAGTAACAATTGTGATACTTTACAGATCCAAACACCACTGGTTTGCACTAATTAAATGTATGTGTTTGCGAAAGGGAGGTAGACGGCAGTAATGTTGCTGTAATTGATGTTGTCTTTGAAGCCAAATCCTTTCGGGGCTTATGTAAGTCATTGACATTAAGCAGAGAAATTCAGTGTGGCAAGACAATTCCAGCATAAGACACTGTATTAAAAACTGCAATGAAGTTTGGTGTTAACATAGAAATTTTCTAGCGGACACTGTTTATTATTCCAGAATTTCACACAAGGCTTCATTTACACCAAATACACAGCTTGATTAATACCAGCACACAATAACAGAAAGGGAAGACATACTTCATTATCTCGGTCCTTCTCCAAGAAGTGTCGGGCAACATGACTAGGGAGGATATTTCTCAACATGTTTTCATTGTGTTCCCTTAATTCCTTCATTTCGTTGATCTCTTCCTTGGCCTGCACCCGCCATAGAAAATCCAGTCTTGCTGTATATTCCAACTGTGTGAGAAACATAAAGCAGGGTCAGTAACAGAAACAATGACTATGCATGGGTGCATGGAAGTATTTTCGGCTGCAGGAGGAATCCTATTCTTCTGCGATAGAGAGAGTTTGATAGACAGAAAGTGAGATAGAGAGAGTTTGATAGACAGAAAGTGAGATAGAGAGAGTTTGATAGACAGAGAGATAGAGAGAGTTTGATAGACAGAGAGATAGAGAGAGTTTGATAGACAGAGAGATAGAGAGAGACAGAGAGATAGAGAGTTTGATAGACAGAGAGACAGAGAGATAGAGAGAGTTTGATAGACAGAGAGATAGAGAGAGACAGATAGATAGAGAGAGTTTGATAGACAGAGAGATAGAGAGAGAGATAGAGAGAGACAGAGAGATAGAGAGAGACAGAGAGATAGAGAGAGACAGAGAGATAGAAAGAGTTTGATAGACAGAGAGATAGAGAGAGATAGAGAGATAGAGAGAGACAGAGAGATAGAGAGAGACAGAGAGATAGAGAGAGACAGAGAGATAGAGAGAGTTTGATAGACAGAGAGATAGAGAGAGAGATAGAGAGATAGAGAGAGTTTGATAGACAGAGAGATAGAGAGAGAGACAGAGAGATAGAGAGAGTTTGATAGACAGAGAGACAGAGAGAGTTTGATAGACAGAAAGTGAGATAGAGAGAGTTTGATAGACAGAAAGTGAGATAAAGAGAGTTTGATAGACAGAGAGATAGAGAGAGTTTGATAGACAGAGAGATAGAGAGAGACAGAGAGATAGAGAGAGTTTGATAGACAGAGAGATAGAGAGAGAGACAGAGAGAGACAGAGAGATAGAGAGAGACAGAGAGATAGAGAGAGACAGAGAGATAGAGAGAGTGTGATAGACAGAGAGATAGAGAGAGATAGAGAGATAGAGAGAGTTTGATAGACAGAGAGATAGAGAGAGAGACAGAGAGATAGAGAGAGTTTGATAGACAGAGAGATAGAGAGAGATAGAGAGATAGAGAGAGTTTGATAGACAGAGAGATAGAGAGAGACAGAGAGATAGAGAGAGTTTGATAGACAGAGAGACAGAAACACAGAGACACAGAGACAGACAGAGACAGATAATAGATAGATAATAGATAGATAATAGATAGATAATAGATAGATAATAGATAGATGGATGGATGGATATATAGATAGATAATAGATAGATGGATAGCCAGAAGGATAGATAGATGGAGTAGATGATAGATAGACAAATAGATGATAGATAGATGGATGGATAGATAGATCGAGGGATATATAGAGAGATGGATAGATAGACATGGATGATACTTAATAAAAAGCATCTACTATGCACAGTGAGGCCCATTTATAAACACTGGGCAAGCTTGCACCTGGGCAATAACCCAGAGCAACCCATCAGCAACACGTAGGGCTTGAGATCCCTGTGGGGTCTGTAATAAACCAGCCTTTTCCTTGAATGGAGTGCCGTCATTCTTTTTGGTTTGGTGTGAACTCATCAGTGATTAGCTTTTTCCAGCCAGTTGCAGGTAGAACAATGAAAGGAAACATCTGATTGGTTGCTATGGGTAACTACCCAGGTGCAATTTTATCCAGTGTTTATAAATGACTCCCAGTGAGCCTATTTTCCAGAGTGAAGTAAACAATGCCCCAGATACACCAGTAAAGTGTGCTGCATGTGGATGCCCCTCAATATTATAAAAATACCCATGGAAATAGAACACATCCACTAAAATGGTCAAAGTAGAATATCCGACCCACCCACGAGCCTTTGTGTCACCTAAACGTCAAGGTCTATGCTTGGGGGGTCTCCTCTCTCCTACTGGGAGGATGTTTTACAGTTTATACAATATTTTATTGACTTCTGGCCTAGCTGAAGCATTACATTAAGAAGCATCATAAAAAGCAGCTGATTTGTTGCACAAGGATTTTCATTATTAATTTATCATGGAAAAACCATAAAAAAGGTGCAGGCTGCTCAAACGAGGCTCTGGTGATTTATACTGTGATTGAAATAGCAGCGGGGCATGCGAGACAAGATAATTACATCGCATACATTATACATACATACATATTACATACATATTATTAGCTTGGAATGTATATACTATTTGTATCAAATGAATATGAGAAAAACGAGACCTCCCACGGAGAGTCACTGCCTCTCAAACATCTGAAGCTATAATTAAAATGCATTATATTGCACTCATTTATTTATATATATATATATATATATATATATAGATCACTATAGATATATATGCCCGAAAATGCATTTTTTTAAAAAATAAGGGAAACTGTCTCTAAAAAAAAAATCCACGGAATTGAAATTAGTGTTAATAGTCTATTATTTTTTTAACATATTCATATTTTTAACAATTTATCTATGAGTTTTTGAAACAAATGTTTCCAGCTTTGACCTACACATACATGCTGTGAGTCCCTGACAGATTTCTCATGCTCTAATTGGCCAATTTCTGCATAAGGGACTGGTTTATAACATGCAACTGACACACAACACCGCTGGGTTGTAGAACAAAGGTTGGTTGAGATAAAGCAGTAATAAAGCAGTTATATCTCAAAAAATGTGATCTTATGAGTGTTTGCTATTTTCATTTTTAAGATCAAGAGGCTCATTTGTCAACACTTTGATTTAAAGGGGACCCGTCACCCCAAAAAATTATTCAAAATCCTATTTTATCAGATTAGTCAAGGATAATGAACTTTAATTACACTATATAAATTATTTGAATCTTGTTTCCTTCAGTCTGGGATTTCAAAATGATAGCAAGCAGGCGGCAGCCATTTTGTGGGCACTGTTATTAAGACAAACCTTGCATCATCTCAGAATTTTGTTTGTGCACCAGAATGGAGGACGCAATGTCCATCCCCATGCCCTGGCCACACAGTTATATGGTAAAGAGAACTGGGGGAATGTGTGGGGAGCAGTGACATCTAAGAAATGCTGAATTGAAAGTGAAAGTAATTGTCTGCCCCGCCTCTATGCCACGGGCATAGAGGAGGGGCAGACAATATTTGATTGACAGCTGAGATTTTTAAATGAGCTCACAACAGCTATGAATGCTTTAATAAAAAATAGAACTTGGATTTCATGTTTAATTTGAAAAGGACTTTTATTATACAGATTTTTGTGTCTGGGTGACAGGTCCACTTTAAGTGTTTTTAGGAGTTTTACAAACCACAAATAAACTGGTTTGCTCTTCTCAGCCATATTTATAGTCGTGGCATCATTATGGGCCATCAATTCCAGCATCTATAATGTTTGGGTTAAAGTTCAGTTGTCTGGTTTGTTCAATGCCATCAAATTGATATTAGTTCCACAATTCAACAACTATGGCTCCAAATGCATAGAATGTGTATAGAATACTGTATGTATTGTAAGATGACACTACTAGTGATGACCCACATATTTTATTGGTGCAGAATGGTCATATAAACGGTCTCCTGCATTAACCTTAGTAAATGGCCCTCTCTGCAAAGTAGCATGGTGCCCACCCATCAACTATTCAAAAAGCATTTTGCAAACTTGCCTACCATTAATTCACTTTTAGGGGCAGATTAATCAAGGGTCAAATTTTTAAATTAAAAATACTTTGAAATTCGACCATCAAATTAAAATACTTTGACTTCGAATATCAAAGTCAAAGGATTTTTCACTGAATTTGTCAATCTAACGATTCGACTGATTTTAGCGTACGATCGACGATTTTATCTTGATGTGTGAAGACTTAGAAAATGGTTGTAGAAGGTCCCCATAGGCTAACATAGCACTTTGGCAGGTTTAATTTGGCGAAGTATTGAAGTCGAAGTTTTTTTAAAGAGACAGTACTTCGATTATCGAATATTCTAATGATTTTTACTTCGAATTGAATTCGAAATAAATGTGAAGTCGTAGTATCCTATTCGATGTTTGAAGTATCCAAAAAATTACTTTGAATTTCGAATTTTTTTACTTACAAAATTCCCTCGAATTCACTTCGACCCTTAATAAATCTGCCCCTTAATGTATTTTTAGAGAAAGTTATAAAATATAATTTTTTCTGTAATGAGTGTTTCCTATGTTTATAAACACGGACAGAGGGCAGTTAACCACAAATGGCCACGAGAGTCTCTTTTTTTTGGTTTCCCAGGCTTCTAGTTGGTCAAACAAAAGCAGTTTGTCTTCTAATCCTCATGGAGTATTTTCTCACGTCTTGGTATGAGCCAACCAAAATCACAAAAGTTGAGCTTTCTTCTTCTACCCTCTTTTGTTTGGAATGAAATGTAATGGGACCCTTTGAATATCTGCTGATAAGGAGTTGGCCAGCAGCCTGTTTAAATGCTGTTCCTCTACCCTAGTTAGAACTGCAATGATCAAAGTAACCATATCAGGTTAACCCGATCAATATATAGGATGGAGACAAAGGAACAGAAGGTGAAGAGGATATAGCAGGGAATGCACTATATAGTCGCCAGCGGTGTCTAACACAGACAGACTAAGAAGGGTAATATTGGATATTTTGACCAGTTCTCTACAAGAGTCTCATGAAGATCAAAACACCCGATGTGCTAAAGGCCTTAATAATAAGATTAGAAGAGTAATTTATGGACATGCTCTCAAAAATGGAGGCAATGCAGATTGTACTTGTTTTCATAAAAGACCCCTTGGGTTTCCCCATAGTGTTGGCACCAGGTAAAAAAAATAATAAAATGTTATTATTAGCGATGAATAATAATAAGGATAGGGAGGATGGAATTGCTTTCCAGAAAAAGATTAAAGATATTATGAATTAGTGTATGACTCAATGATCATGTGTTCTACTGACCATCTGGGTCAAGATCCAGAAGCCTTGTCCCATGGTATGCTGGAAGCAATTTCCCATTTTTTACCTGATTCAATTAACTGAATTAAATGTATATTTTTCTAAGACAGCATTTTTCTGTTTATATTGTCAATTTCTTAGTTCTACTCTGCCACTGGCATATCTCTTTGCCGTAGGAGACGTTAATGGCATAATGAGGCGTGGAAGCTGGTTCCCCTGACTCTCTAATCTCAGGACACTCGACCACTAATGTGATTTAACAGCTGCAGCTGATGAGCCAAGTGCATCCAAAGTCTTCACCGAATAACCAAGCCAGGACATAAAAAGATAAAGAAAAAAGATTTGCATAATGTCCAGAAGCCTTGCCCTGTCTAATGTAACTTCAAGAAACATTGGCCAGTAAACCAATTATATAACACAGAAAGCAAGGAAAACACATGAAATAGCATATATGTGTTGCTGCCTATTAACATATTAAGCTTTTTATGTTTTCTTGTTTGCCACTAGTCATTTATTTTGATTGAGTTCCTGCAGAGTAAAGCGGCTGTCTACAACTAGAGACAGACTCCAATAGTGGCCTTGATGAGACTGCTACAGTCGGTATGTAACGCTGATTCATTTGCAGGAATTGTTTGTAAAATTCCCATCTTTGTCACAATATGCCGAGCTCTCATACTTTAGGAGTAAGATACACATGTAACCCCAGTTATCCAATGTGATATCACAGGCTGTCCCATACATGTGTCTGTTGGCAATTTCTAAATGGAAGTCCCAGGTACATTATAGGGCCATAAGTATGTGCTTATCCTTTTGTTCTTCACTTTTTTGCTAAAGCAGCCTTTACTCTCTACTCTTTTAGGAAGGCTTTCAACTAGATGCTGTAATATTATTGGTGGGATTTGCTCTCAGCTTTATTTCAGAGTTTGGGCACTAATGTTCAGGCCTGGCATGCAGTTGGAGATCCTTTTTATTCCAAAAGGCTTCAGATGGATTGAGTTCCGGACTCCGTGCTTGCCATGTTTGTTCTTCCACTCCAATCTCAGCAAACCAATGCAGACTTTACCTTGTGGATCAGGTTATTATACTGTTAAAACTGGAAGTCGAACTGGAGTTGGGGGAGCAACACCATCATGTAAAAAGTTCAGAGGGGTGCCCAGTTCTGTAATTGGTTGTTTGGTAGCCCCTATGTGGGCTGGCAGACTACAGGCAGGTTGGTTTGCAGACTACACATGGTCTTTATGCCTCAATGTCAAAAATCCAAAACTAAGCACCTGCTTCGAGGCCACTGGGAGCAACATCTAAGGAGTTGGTGAGCAACTCGTGAGTTACTGGTTGAGGATCGCTGCATTAGACAATAAAGTGTATCATTTGGATCCGATAAAACAGGGGTCCCCAACCTTTTTTACCCGTGAGCCACATTCAATTGTAAAAAGAGTTGGGGAGCAACACAAGCATGAAAAAGTCCCTGGGGTGCCAAATAAGGGTTGTGATTGGCTATTTGGTAGCCCCTATGTGGACTGGCAGCCTACAAGAAGCTCTGCTTGGCAGTATACTTAGTTTTTATACAATTAAAACTTGCTTCCAAGCCTGGAATTCAAAAATAAGCACCTGCTTTGAGGACACGAAGAGCAACATCGCAGGGGTTGATGAGCAACATGTTACTCGTGAGCTACTGGTTGGGGATCCCTGCAATAAAGGGATAATTGAAAAGAGACACTATCTATAAAAAGGTCACATTTGTCACATTTGATCCAATATGGAATAGTTGTGTGATAATATTATGAAGCTGTTTTCCTTACTGCTTAACTTCTTACTCTAAATCATTCACCTCAATCACAGAATATTACACATCTATTGACTAATGATAAACTGGGATGCTCATATTGCCGTACCTGTTGCCCGTGATAAAACACCGCTAAGAGAAACATGGCCATCAGGAGCAAGGAGGCTTCTTTAGTTCCCAGGAAGTCTGTGCTAGAAAAATATAAGAACAGACACGGATCAACCTTATTGATCTGGTAATAAAGATTATGGTTGTAGCAGAGTCATTTTCGTTTGCAAATGCATGTCGTGTATCACTGGCTGCCTGTGTTTAACAACTCGTTAGATTTATTATTGGGAGAAAAATCTATAGCTCCTGGAACCGATTCTTTATGCATGTCCTTAAAAGTACGGTAAGGTTAGTAATAGCCCTAAATCAATCCTCTCTAAAAAATGTGGGTAGTAAATTAGTGACACTGTCACACACTGGATGAGTTTTCTCTTTGCTACCGACCAATAAAACTGCCATATTGGTTCTTGTTTCCCCCCTGCATCGATGTCCTCAGGCCAGTAGAGAGGGTGCCATCATATTATTTTCCCCCAGTCTAATTGTAATACCAGTATGGAACCTCAGGACCTGGGGTTTTCCAGATGAGGTATCTTTCTGTAATTTGTAATCTTCATAATTTAGGCCTACTAAAAAATCATATCAACATTAATAAATCCAATAGGCTGGTTTTGCTTCCAACAAGGATTAATTATATCTTAGTTGGGATCAAGTACAAGCTACTGTTTTATTATTACATAGAAAAAGGAAATTATTGGATTATTTGGATAAAATGAAGTCTATGGGAGACGGTACTGTAATTTGGAGCTTTCTGGATAATGGGTTTTCGGATAGCAGATCCAATACCTGTACCAATATCTCTGCAAGCTATATATTCTCAATGGTTTCATTGGAGGTGGAGTTTAGCCACCAATCGGGAAACAGGCCAAGGTAAAAGCTTAATATTAGTTAATACTCGTGTATAGCGGCTTATCACCCAAGCAATATAGATTTATTGAATGATTAAGTTAAATAGGCTTGAATTCAAGCTAAAGATGATTTGGCATATAAAGCAGATGTATAATGTTTGCATAATAAGAAGATAATCCGTAGGTAAGACAGCAATAAATTGGGGATTTTTTCTTCTCGTAAAAAAGGAGGGTTGAGGAAATTATTCATATTCCAGAAGATTTAAAGGGATGAAAAGGTTTATAGCTGGATATATATTCCTATCAATATAGTGTAGTTCAGTCATAATTTGCAGTTCTTTCAACCAGTGACATTAAAGGCCCAGTAAACACCAAAGAGTAGAAGGTCTCACCCAGCAGAGCATGTTGTATCTTTCTTATACAATATAGAACTGCTGCGCCCAAGAAATATTCTATTGGCAGGTATAAGGGCTCATTTATCAATGGTACCCACAGTGCTAGGTGCAAAAATGATGTCAAAATTGAGATCTATTAAAACCCAATGCACCTGAACCTATTGTCTCCCTGGGGTAAATCAGTATCACTGCCTTGAGCCGTTGAACTGGCAGTGCACCTGACTTCAGAACATTCCCTATGTTTTACAATATAGGCATATTAGAAGAAGTCACCTTGAAATCCTACAACCTGTATAACGTGCTGTGTTCTTGCCCTTAGGGCTCTTGTGCAAGATGGGTTGGATTAAGCCTGTGGAACCAATGCTGTGGTTTTGGCAATCTCTCTCCTTTAAAAGCTAATGGTGGGGGAGGACTAAGCCCTCTGAGGGAAACCAATACCCAGGTCAGGAGACACTTATCTCAAGAAATTCTACCATGCCAGGTCGGTGCCAATCTTTGACCCCACCATATGTGGTTTACCTTGATGTGTTATGGAGGATCACCAATTTTATGATTATAACTTTGTTACTAAGAACCCCTGTTTTTGAAAATACATGCACTTGCAATACATGCATGAGAGTTTTAACCTGTGTTCCCGTGCAGTGGCTTTTTTGTGGTTTCCACTGCACATGAACATGAGTCTTCACTAGGGGGATTTGCTCATGGCTTGTAAGCTAGGGTGCATTACTAGAATGGAGTGAGAAGAGCTGTACTCTGAATGAAGGACTGTGTGCCATGGGCAGGGCTTGGCCAAGCCGACCGGGCACACTAGGCAAATTTAACAGGTACAGTACCTGCCCAGCACTCTCCCCTATCGTTCTACCCTAGGCAGATGCCTACTCTGCCTAGCCCTAGTTCTGGCCCTGGTCATGGGCAGTACAGAAATTAGTGGGCCAAGACGAGGGTATGCAGTTGCACATGGAAATCCACTGGAATATTCCCCCAACATGCACATCATTTAAATGTACGGGGAGTACCAAGGTGCAGGAGAGGCATTATTGCAGGAATTAGGGTATAGGGTGCACAAAAACTTTGCTCCCTTGTGCTTGGGGCAATAGTAAATAAATTAATTGAAAAAAAGTTAATCCTGTAAACCACTGTTGATAAAAAAAATCAACGAAATGTTATTAAGTTAACATCATAAAAATTGGTACATTCTGACCCTCAAATGATCCACCTTACGAGTTTCATACCCTTCGGTACTTCGTCATAGGTGTCTTTGTCATTTTCATGAAAATCTCAGAATTTAAAACCTGGGTAGTCCCACCCTCTGTTGTTTAAACCTATCAATGGGGGTAACCCCACCTCCTTATATCATTTAGGTATATCTTCTACAGGGTACTAATATACAGTATATACCATTTCCTATACCATATATACTCAACTTATCTATATTCTTCTGATAGCTTACAGTAGTACTAGAAAAAGAACTGTTATATCAAGTATGTTTTAATATTTTAGTAATTAGTCCCATAAGTATAAACTGTGTCCTATAGCTCAAGTATAACTCAATATTAAGTATAATTAAAACCACCACTGGAAAGTTATTATAAAATCCTGAACCTCTTATCTCCAATATATTGGTTTCTACTGCTGCTCAAATGTCCCAAATGTCCTACCTACATTTCTAGATCTCAAAAAACACAATTTTCTTTATTGTCAAGGGTCACATTCCCAGTCATATTTGGGTATAGCATGTGACAACAAACTCATAATTGATATACCTAAACGATATAAGGAGGTTGGGTTACCCCATCAATTGGTTTAAACAATAGAGGGTGGGACTACCCTGGTTTTAAATTCTGTGATTTTCGTGATAATGCCAAAGACACCTATGACTAAGTACCGGAGGGTATGAACTAGGGATGCACCGAATCCACTATTTTGGATTCGGCCGAACACCCGAATCCTTGACGAAGGATTTGGCCGAATACCAAACCGAATCTGAACCCTTATTTGCATATGTAAATTAGGGGTGGAAAGGGAAAAACATTTTTTACTTCCTTGTTTTGTGACAAAAAGTCACGCGATTTCCCTCCCTGCCCTTAATTTGCATATGTAAATTAGGGTTCGGATTCGGTTCGGCCAGGCAGAAGGATTCGGCCGAATCCAAATCCTGCTGAAAAAGGCTGAATCGTGGCCAAATCCCGAACCGAATCCTGGATTCAGTGCATCCCTAGCATGAACAGGGTCGGACTAGAGCCTTGGGGGCCCACAGGGGCTGCAAATGAGGGGACCTCCTGGCAGTCCCTGTCTGACATCCAATTCACTGCCTGACTGCCCAAATAGTCGCAATGCGTGCATTGTGCGTACATGATGCGCAGAGCACAGGCTCTACCGCGCCGCCCATGTAGCACAGTTTATTACTTTAAGGGGCAGCCAAAGCCGGGGTAGCTGGTCTGGGCCGACCGGGGCCCATCAGGTTTTTTCCCGGTGTACCACCGGCCCAGTCGGACACTGGGTATGAAACGCGTAAGGAGGATCAAATCATCTACCAATTTTAATAATGTTAACTTAATAAAATTTCTTTGATTTCTACAAACAGTGGTTTACAGGATTAACTTTTTTTTCAATTAATTTCTGTGAGTGCCCTGGGAGCCAGGGTGAAATCCAGGAACCTACATTGTCCTTTGTGGACTGACTAATTGGACTCCACCCTACATTGAGGTATTCTTCCAATAATAAATAAACCCTAATGTTGAAAATAGAAGCTCCACTGTACTGAGCCTACAATGAAGCATCACCAGCCCGCGTTGTCATTCAGTCTTCAGTCAACAGTCTTTTCTTTCCCACCTCCTGAATGTGACTGCACTCGGCACAATCTTGTTCCATCCAGGTCTAACTCATTAGCTGACTGGAGCTGCAGAGTTCATGCAAATTTAAAAGCTCATTTCAGCGGATCTCGGCAGGATGGCACTGATAAAGGCACAGCAATTCCTTAGTTCTCTGCTGGAAACAATTAATTAAATCGCCCTAAACATTTCCATTATTATTGGCTGGGAGGGAGGAAGGCGTTAAGCAACAAGCATCTTTATTTGGCAGAAAACACTCTGGTTTAATAAGGGAAGCAAATAAAATATTCATTGTTAGTGTTCAGTAGAACATTGGAGGAAATGATTAAACAGGAGGAATCGGTGTCACTTACTTGCCGTTATGGTGAAAGTTGTCATAGCGCAGGAAGAGAGACGTGTAGATGGTCTCTGTGAGCAGGGAATATATTGCTATCATAATGAGCAGCACCGCCAGCTTCAGCACCGAGTTCAAGCGCAGGAATACGGCACAGGTCACCATGGCAAGAACACCGGTGAAGACAAAGTACTGAAGGGGAGAGAACAGAAAGGATTATTATTATATATACTGTATTTTCCTGCAAAATGAACACCACGGAGCAGGAAAGGCAGGGAGATTTTGGGGTCATTTATTTTGACCCTAGACACAATGCAAATATGTCACTAATTATCCAACAGAAAATGAGCTTCCCTGGCTGTAATATAAGCTGATGCTACAGGTTTGCTGATTATTAAATTCTGATGCTAATTGCACTGGTTTCTGTGCTGCCATGTAGTAATTATGTGTATTAATTACTAATCAGCCTTATATTGTGACATTTCTATTCTATGTGTACTGTATATTGTGAGTGGCTCCCTAAGCTCAGTAAGTGACAGCAGCACAGACCATGTGCAGTGAATCAGCAGAAAAGAAGATGGGGAGCTACTGGGGCATCTTTGTAGACACAGATCTTTACTGCTAAAGGGCTGGGGTTGCCTTGGGTTGGTGCAGAAGTACAAAACATCATGTACAACATTTCTACTTACTTCTTTAGTTTAACTTCCCTTGTCCTTTAATACCTACAAAATGGCAAGGGGAAAGGGGCCATTGCAGCCTATGCCCACTAGAGATCCATCATTTTAATATCTAATATATAGGGGGGGCATGAGGGTAAAAAAAAGACAAGCAACCCCCCACCAGCTCCTCATGAATACAGTGTATGGAATAAATTACCTCAAATATCGCAAGCAGTGGACTAGACTAGAACACTCTATTGGCGGGGAGATATTCTTTACTGAAACATTAGTCTGTACAAGACCTCTCTGATGGAACATCCCAGGGGGCGGGGCTAGGTGATTTCAAGTCAAGCAGTTGGCTGGGCTAGAGGATTGTCATGGCAATTTACATGGAAAGTGATCAGGCATTTAAATGGATGGTTCACCTTTAAGTTAAAGTTTAGTATGTAATAGAATGGATAATTCTTAGCAAATTTTCATTTGGTCTTCATTATTTAGTTTTTGTAGTTTTTCAATTATTTGCCTTCTTATTCTGACCCTTTCCAGCTTTCAAATGGGGGTCACTGACCCCATTTAAAAAACAAATGCTCTGTAAGGCTACACACGTTTTGTCATTGTTACTTTTTATTACTCATCTTTCTATTTAGGCCTCTCCTATTCATATTCCAGTCTCTTATTCAAATCAATTAATGGTTGCTATGATGATTAAGACCTAGCAACCAGATTGCTGAATTTGCCATTGGAAAGCTGCTGAATAAAAAGCTAAATAACTTGAAAAAAACACAAATAAAAAAATAAAAGCCAATTGCAAATTGTCTCAAGATATCCCTCTCTACATCATACTAAAAGTTAATTGAAAGGTGAACAATCCCTTTAAGAATGTAGCCTATTTAGAAAAGGAGTCATTTAAAAAGGAGATGAATTTTGAGGTTTGGAACCACAGTGCAGGAATGCAAGCTTCTTGGGCAAGGCTCGGTGATTTGTGTGTTTTTCTGTATATTTAATGTATACACCCATTTAGTTAGGGGGTTATTTATTAAAGGGAAAATGCTAAAAAGTTTTTTAACTATAAAATACAAATTTTAAGTGGAAACTTGAATTTTCAAGATTTATTATATCGTGAGGCTGAAAAAAGTCAGAGTACGAAAATACTCCATCTTCAACCTGTCATGGTCCTATTGAAGTCAGAAGTCCTATTTGCAGCGTGAAGACATTAAGGTCTGCGCTGGATTACGTATGATAATCTGAACATTTCCGTTTTTTAGGCAGATTTCACTTAGGGGCCGATTCATGAAGTTCGAGTGAAGGATTCGAATTAAAAAAACTTCGAATTTTGAAGTGTTTTTTGGGCTACTTCGACCATCGAATGGGCTACTTCGACCTTCGACTACTACTTCGACTTCGAATCGAACGATTCGAACTAAAAATCGTTTCGACTATTCGACCATTCGATAGTCGAAGTACTGTCTCTTTAAGAAAAACTTCGACCCCCTACTTCGGCAGCTAAAAGCTACCGAAGTCAATGTTAGCCTATGGGGAAGGTCCCCATAGGCTTGCCTGAGATTTTTTTGATCGAAGGATATTCCTTCGATCGTTGGATTAAAATCCTTCGAATCGTTCGATTCGAAGGATTTAATCGTTCGATCGAAGGAATAATCCTTCGATCGTTCGATCGCAGGATTTGAGCTAAATCATTCGACTTCGATATTCGAAGTCGAACGATTTTAGTTCCTAGTCGAATATCGAGGGTTAATTAACCCTCGATATTCGACCCTTAGTGAATCGGCCCCTTAAAATTCAAATTTGTCGTGCGACAATCTGAAAAAGTCACGGTTTTTCCCGATCCGATTTTTTTCGTGTTTTTTTTTTTTTAAAATGAAAAAAAAAAAAAGGTAAATCGTGGATACTAGTTTGGTCGGCCTTTTTCTTTGTTTAAAACAAAAGAAAATTTCGGATTTTGATAAATAACCTCCTTATTGTACAACGTTGCAGAATATGATGAATACAGGATATGATGTCGCTTAGAATTACATTTTCTTTCATTTTGCAATTCTGGGATTACATAGGGTTTTTTTTTGTATAAAAATAAAAAAAAAGAGACTTTTGTATTGTTATTTTTGCACATCACAACAGAACTTGACTGTCTAGCTGAAAGCTATAATAAAGAAGGATATGCTATTCCAAGTGAAGGGAGCTGGATTAATTTCTGGAGAACCCAAAGATGTACTTGTCTATTCGGAATCGGCATTGGCCGCTGCTTTAAACAAGCTTATTGTTCCATCCAGTTGCTCATCGCTCTCATGCACTGGTGCACCCCATGACAATAACATGTTATTAGTTCAAACATTCTGTCGCAGCGGAATCCATGCAGCTTATTTCTGTGGCGCGGAGTTACTGCCTTTGTCTTTGACTGATGTCACAATTTATAGCATTATATGAGGCCTCACAAGCAGCTCATTGTGACATCATCATAATCATCCAATGGACAATTACACTCACAGAACCAGAGAAAACCCAGAGACACGGATTAGCCATCACTCATGTAGGGAGCAGAGCTGTAATTAAAGCATAAGTAAACCTTTAAAATAAGTGAATGTAAAATTGATGAGGGGGCTATTCTAAGCACTTTTGCAATGTACATTCATTATTTATTTTTCTTTAATTCCAAGATATTAAGGGATACACGTACTGTTAATATGAATGAATTTTGTTACAACAGCACCACCTGCTGGTCAGTGTCCCACCAGTCTGACCACCAAGTAGTCAAGGAAGTTGTCAGGAGAAAGAAAGAGGCTGCTCTGATGTTCTTCTGCTTAGGAAAGATGTGAGAAAGGTTTCTAATTTTATTCCTAAGCAGAAGAACATCAGAGCAGCCTCTTTCTTTCTCCTGACAACTTCCTTGACTACTTGCTGGTCAGACTGGTGGGAAACTGACCAGCAGGTGGCGCTGTTGTAACAAAATTCATTCATATTAACAGCGCATGTATCCCATAAAATTTTGAAATTAAAGAACAATAAATAATCAATGTACATTGCAAAAAATGCTTAGAATAGCCCCCTCATCAATTTTACATTCACTTATTTTAAAGGTTTCCTTATCCTTTAAGAGCTTGCCCATCAAGACCTGCTTTACTTTTGCTTGGCATTTTTATTATCTTCATAAAGATAAATGGGAGATATTTGGGAACAAATGATCATTCGTCAGGGGCTGAGCAGAAGAATATAGGAGATATATATATACGATTACCTCTGGAAAAAAGCAGATGTCTGTGAAGGAGGCAGATGCATTGAAGGTCTCATTTTTTGAGGTTATCGACTTGTCGAAGTCACACCAGAGCTTGAAAGGAAAAAAAAAAAGTCATTAGACTAATTTTGGCAGAGGCAAGGGCACAGTATTTAGAAATAAGATCATAAATGATGACAGAATATTGTGTTTTATTTCAGAATTACTGCACGTATGCATAATATATGAATAGGAGCTTCCCTACTTCTCAATATTTCAGACTTGGTTTGGTCTCCTTTATTTAGTATACAGTGGAAATCTTATCAACAGGCATTGAAAAGAAGGACAGTTTGAAAGGTAACAATTTACCCTTTAAAAAATAAATAGCAGAAAAGGACCCGCACTCCAGGAGCCAGTCGGTGCGGATAAAAGAAACTTTATTCCAAAAAAATCTAAAACACCGGTCCTACTTTGCTTCGTATCCGAAGATACTTAATCATAGGTACAATTTAAAACAACCGTTACAGACAATTTATACCGGTAAAAAGGATGTGACGTAAACTGACAACTCTACTGTTGTTAAACCTAAAACCACAAATAATAGCTCAAACAGAACAAGTACCGTTAGTGCAGTTATAAAGTGAAATGCAACTCTAGCAAAATGTCAATCAGTTAACTAATAAAGAAAGTTACATTGTAATAAAAACGTTATATTGTAATAAAGAAAAGGAAGTTTAAACAATTCTCAGTTAATCACTGGTAAGTGGATTTACAAACTAACATATCTGAAACAAAATGCTTTTTAACTAAAACAATTAAATGTATATGACCATACAATCCATTCCAATGTATCCTTTAACTGGTAAATTGTGCTTAGTATGGGATAAATCCTACCTTGGCACAGTTTTATGAGATCTCTCTGTACAGACTATGAGCCAACTTAGGGACTGTTCCTGCTGAATTGTGCTTAGTACAGGGAATACCTATGCTGCCATAGTTTTATGGGATCTCTCTGTACAGACTATGAGTAAACTTAGGGGATTGTTCCTGCTGAATTGTGCTTAGTACAGGGGAATACGTATGCTGCCATAGTTTTATGGGATCTCTCTGTACAGACTATGAGCAAACTTAGAGGACTGTTCCTGCTGAATTGTGCTTAGTACAGGGGAATACCTATGCTGCCATAGTTTTATGGGATCTCTCTGTACAGGCTATGAGCAAACTTAGGGGACTGTTCCTGCTGAATTGTGCTTAGTACAGGGAATACCTATGCTGCCATAGTTTTATGTGATCTCTTTGTACAGACTATGAGCAAACTTAGAGGACTGTTCCTGCTGAATTGTGCTTAGTACAGGGAATACCTAAGCTGCCATAGTTTTATGGGATCTCTCTGTACAGACTATGAGCAAACTTAGGGGCTGTTCCTGCTGAATTGTGCTTAGTACAAGGGAATACCTATGCTGCCATAGTTTTATGGGATCTCTCTGTAAAGACTATGAGCAAACTTAGGGACTGTTCCTGCTCAATTGTGCTTAGTACAGGGGAATATCTATGCTGCCATAGTTTTATGGGATCTCTCTGTACAGACTACGAGCAAACTTAGGGACTGTTCCTGTTGAATTGTGCTTAGTACAGGGGAATACCTATGCTGTCATAGTTTTATGGGATCTCTCTGTACAGACTATGAGGAAACTTAGGGGCGGTTCCTGCTGAATTGTGCTTAGTACAAGGGAATACCTATGCTGCCATAGTTTTATGGGATCTCTCTGTACAGACTACGAGCAAACTTAGGGGCTGTTCCTGCTGAATTGTGCTTATAGTCAGGGGAATACCTATGCTGCCATAGTTTTATGGGATCTCTCTGTACAGACTATGAGCAAACTTAGGGGGCTGTTCCTGCTGAATTGTGCTTAGTACAGGGAATACCTATGCTGTCATAGTTTTATGGGATCTCTCTGTACAGACTATGAACAAACTTAGGGGCTGTTCCTGCTGAATTGTGCTTAGTACAAAGGAATACCTATGCTGCCATAGTTTTATGGGATTTCTCTGAACAGACTATGAGCAAACAGAGGGAGTTCCCTACTATGGAGAATTAGATTAATTGTCATATTGACTGGCCAGATTCCAAAAAATAACATGCTTGCCCATGAATTATTAGAAAATGATCCCTTCTTGCTTCTTGGGAGGGGATTATACCACAATAGGAGGACTATGGGATGTGTCGCCAGCCAGACTCAGCCACTGAGAGATTAAAGGAGATGTAAACTCTGAATACTAACTGGACCTGCCTGAAGAGCCCACCCTCCTCCCCACAGGAACCGCACCACTGGTGATCCTCTAAACAAGTCCATTTGCTGTACCTCATTGTAAAAAGCAGAATAAAGCAGTGGGTTTGGCAGGTGCAATCTTGTGCCACTTCAGCTCCTCTTCTCTGAAATCTACTAAACTAAGAATGTGCAGCTGAAGTCAATCCAGACGTGGCTTCAAACTTGGAATCTGTATGTGAACATGAAGTGGTGCGAGATGGCAGCTACCAACCCCCCTGTGCTAATTTTTTGGGTGTTTCTAATTCCTAGTGATGCAGTTTGGGAGGGGGAAGGAGCCCATGGGTGAGGGGCTTAGGTATTGCTCAGGTTTTAATTCTCCTTTAAGCAAGAGTCACTGAAGTGACAGGAGCCCATACGGTGACTTGTTATTCTCAGTATTGAGACAACAGCTCCCTGTGCTCTTTGGACAGTTGATAAGTGAACACAGTCCCTACTGACTGTCAGACTGAATCTTTAGTGAGAGCACCCTTCTAAAGCATGGAATAGATAAATCCAAGGGAAGGGTCATTGCTAAGGGAACAAGGTTCATATTAAAGATTTACTTTACATTAATATTTTATTTTTCATTTGCATCTATTCTGCTTGATGGAAATATTAAGAG
Source organism: Xenopus petersii (assembly GCA_038501925.1). NCBI lineage: Eukaryota > Metazoa > Chordata > Amphibia > Anura > Pipidae > Xenopus > Xenopus petersii. Next base: position 134,775,721 of record CM076683.1, read on the forward strand.
TATGTAAGTACTTGTATTTCCTCCTGGCTCCCATGAATGTGTTACTGGTTAGATTAATGCTATATAAGCCTATCCTGCCACTGTCTGAGGCTGAAAACAACCTTCCTTAAGGACCCTTGTAGACCCCCAGCGTTATAATACCTATAAAAAAAAAGTAAAAGGAGGTGTGACCTGTCAATCCATAGGACTTGTTCTAAAATCATTAGTAAACAGTGTTTAAAGGATAATAAACCTTTAAAATAAGTGAATGTAAAATTGACGAGGGGGCCTTTGCAATGTACCGTCTTTATTTATTTTTCTTAATTCCAATATATTAATGGATACATGTGCTGTTAATATGAATGAATTTTATTACAACAGCGCCACCTGCTGGTCAGTTTCCCACCAGTCTGACCACCAAGTAGTCAAGGAAGTTGTCAGGAGAAAGAAAGAGGCTGCTCTGATGTTCTTCTGCTTAGGAAAGATTTGAGAAAGGTTTCTGTTTTTTTTCCTAAGCAGAAGAACAAGTGTGGAGACAAAGTGTGGAAGAGGAAATAAAGAAAGCAGGGACATCATGGACTGAGATAGAAAAAATCTCCCAGGACAGAAACCAGTGGCACACATTTTTTTGAGGCCCTTTGCTCCAGTGGGAGACACAGGATTAAGTAAGTAACAGCACATGTATCCCTTAATATCTTGCAATTAAAATAAAAATAAATAATGAACATACATTGCAAAAGTGCTTATAATAGCATCCTCATCACTTTTACATCCACTTATTTTAAAGGTTTACTTATCCTTTAAATAGGAAGTCCATATAAAGGCCAACTTGCAGTAGCAACAGTAGGGAGCAAGAGTGGGAGAATGAAGTTATAGAAGGATAAATTGAAAAAAGCAGAGCAAGATGGTGGAAGTAGAACAATTAAAGCCAAAATAACAAGATGATACAGTAGGACAGAAAAGACAGCAGTACAAGATGAGCCAGTAAGACAAGTAGGGATGCACCGAATCCACTTTTTTGGATTCGGCCAAACCCCCGAATCCTTCACGAAGGATTCGGCCGAATACCGAACCGAATCCGAACCCTAATTTGTATATGCAAATTATGGGTGGGAAGGGGAAAATTTTTTTACTCCCTTGTTTTCTGACAAAAAGTTTGCGTATGCAAATCAGGATTCGGATTCGGTTCGGCCGGGCAGAAGGATTCGGCCGAATCCGAATCCTGCTGAAAAAGGCTGAATCCTGGCTGAATCCCGAACCGAATCCTGGATTCGGTGCATCCCTAAAGACAAGGTTGGACTACAAGACAAGATTATAACAGAAGGATAAGATGAGAAAATATAACAAGATGGTGGCAGAAGGGCAATATGAGACAATATGATAAGATGGTCACAATAGGACAAAATAAGACAGCAGGATAAGATGAACCAGTAGGACAAGATGACCTAGTAGGTTACAAAACAACAGCAGATGAGACAGTAGAACAAGTTGGGACAATAGGACAAGAGCATTGTAGTAGGACAAGATGAGACAGTAGAACAAGATGGAGTCAGAAAGACAAGATAAGATAATAGGAAAAGACTGTGACAGTAGGACAAGATGAGGCAATAGGGCAAGATGGTAAAAATAGAACAAGATAAGACAGTAGAACAAGATGGTGAAAATAGAACAAGATGAGACAGTAGAACAAGATGACAAGAGTATGATGAAATGGACACAGTAGGACAATGCGAGACAATAGGTCATAGCAGCAACAGTAGACTTAATATCAGTATAGCTCTTCTGCTGTTGGACTACAAGTCTACAAAGTCTCTGGAGTTATGTTTCCCCTGGTAATTGGCTTAGTGAAAAGAATTGAACTGATGAAGAATACAGCAAAATACTTGATGTTATCCCAGATTAAACAGAGTTTTCAGATGTTCCCAGGTCAGCAGTGTTCCCACATTAAGACAGAAATAAACCATGAGGTTATATTAAAGGCAAGGATTTAACATGCCAGGATGCTTTACTATTCACTTACAGCCTCTATAAAAATGTAATGCTGTCGGAAACGGAACTTCAAGGTTTTTATTTTTTCATGCTGCTCAGTTTTTACCTGTGAGTTCAGCACATTTATTAGTCTGTGGTGCTTCCCCATAATTCCCAGTAATGGCTCAAGTTAACAGTATTTTTTGTAAAAAGCACAACCTTTTAATAAAGTAATCTGACCAATTCATAGGTCCTTCCAGAAAAAAAGCACTCACATCATATATTAGAAAAAATATAAAAGGCATCATGGACATTGACGCGTTTCAATCCTCTACCTTACTACAGCGTTGAAACCCATGATTAAAAAAAATCATTCTAGTGAATAACAAAAACTGAGCTGTGAACCCTCCTGAACCCAGGGTACAAATAAGCACTCACCCCAAATCTCCCCCTAACTGGCCTTCAGACTGGGCCCCCTTAACTCATAACAAGGTTACAGATATATAGAAACATTGGGGTGTCACCCTGCTATAGTTCCAGGGGTACCCAGGGCACAAATAAACACTCACCCCAAATCTCCCCCTAACTGACCTTCAGGCTGGGCCCCCTTAGCTCATAACAAGGTTACAGATATATAGAAACATTGGGGTGTCACCCTGCTATAGTTCCAGGGGTACCCAGGGCACAAATAAACACTCACCCCAAATCTCCCCCTAACTGACCTTCAGACTGGGCCCCCTTAGCTCATAACAAGGTTACAGATATATAGAAACATTGGGGTGTCACCCTGCTATAGTTCCAGGGGTACCCAGGGCACAAATAAACACTCACCCCAAATCTCCCCCTAACTGACCTTCAGGCTGGGCCCCCTTAGCTCATAACAAGGTTACAGATATATAGAAACATTGGGGTGTCACCCTGCTATAGTTCCAGGGGTACCCAGGGCACAAATAAACACTCACCCCAAATCTCCCCCTAACTGACCTTCAGGCTGGGCCCCCTTAGCTCATAACAAGGTTACAGATATATAGAAACATTGGGGTGTCACCCTGCTATAGTTCCAGGGGTACCCAGGGCACAAATAAGCATTCACCCCAAATCTCCCCCTAACTGGCCTTCAGACTGTGCCATATGTGCACAAATATGCCATTTCGAGTTCATGGGAGTTATTTTAAACTCCCATGAATTCGAAATTTGACTAACTGCAAATTATTAAAAAAAAATTATTTTTTTGTACTCAGGTGTGTAGAATCGACCAAAATGAATTTGAATCAAATTCGATTTAAAAAAACTTGGTTTTCAAGAAGGCAGCAAACAACTCCAAATTGATCCCAGGATGTCCCCCATAGCCTAAAACAGCAATTCGGCAGGTTTGAGATGGCGAATAGTCGAATTTGAGTTCTTAAAGGGCCTGCGTATGATACATTTCGAAAACCTAATTAGAATTTTTAAAAAACTTGAATCAAAAATGTAACAATACACTAGTCATATTTGACAGTTTTGGCCATAAAAAAAACTTGAAAATTCGAATTAGAAATTCGGATACGAAAATTCGAATTTTCACTTCGACCCTTGATAAATCTGCCCCATATATAGAAACATTGGGATAACAGTCACCCTGCTATAGTTCCAGGGGTACCCAGGGCCGATAACATTTATCATTTTTCTCATCAAATATCTAGTCGTTATCTCTACTGGAAAACAAACCCCAGTTCCAAATACCAAGATTTTAGTTGACTAAAAGTAATCAGATTTTTTTTTTTAATGCTCTTTCTACAGACCAGCTGAGCTTTTGAAATAAATAAACAGACTTTATTCTAAACATACTTTAGAATTCAATATACATTTTTATTAGCTATTTTCTTCCTCTGGCTTTAGAAGTGTTGTCTCTCTCTTCCCCCCGTTCTTTGGTTCCGTTGCATAATATATATGGGTGAGCTGTATTTATTACATTAAGAAAGCTGCTCGGACTGCTGAAAATATGTTTTTTTTTAGCTAAGGAGCGAAAAACCATTTGTTTCATGATGATGAATATTCCAGCGACTTGTTCAGTAAAAAACGTGTCCAAAATCTGAAATAGTGCGACGGAGAACTTGCAAAATGCTAATGTTTCCCTGAATCATTTCTGAGTTCATTTGCGCACAGCTGGGGGAAAGACGGATCACTTTTTGACAACGCCGTGAATTATGATTTAGACCATAATGGCGTTTTGCGCGGGGGTGTGTGGTTTAGTTGCACACACAGTAAATAATATTCGCAAAAAAAAAAACCTTTGCTGAAAGATGTTTTTAAAACTGATCCGTGTTTGGGTTTTGAGGAGCATTTTGACCTTTGCGTTCAGTGTCAGACTGGAGGGTCCAAGGCCCACCGGCTTCCAACACAGTGGCCCCCCGAAATGCGGAAGTGCCAAAAGTTACAAAGCCCTGAAGCGGCGAAAAGACCCGAAGTCATGGAAATCGAAGTCCTGAAGTGGCAAAATAACCCAAAGTCACGAAAGGAGGCGAAGTTGAAGTCCTGAGGCCACGAGTTCAATTTGAACACCAATGTGTGTTTTTTTTAATGTATTATTTTAATACTGTATAGGCCACTGCCACCAATCTTTTTTTAAAAAAATATTCTTTGGGGCACCAATTTTTTTAAATTGTAAGGGCGGCCCTGGCTCCATTGTTTTTTTAAAAAATGTTCTTTGGGGACCCATTTTTTTATGACTTGTAAGGGGGCCCTGGCACCAATGTTTTTAAAAAAAAAATATTCTTTGGGGCCCCAATATTTTTTACTTGTAAGGGGGGCCCTGGCACCAAGGTTTTTTAAAAAAATGGGGAGCCCTGGTGCCAATGTTTTTTTTTTTTCCTTATAGGGGGCCCTGGTCCCCAATAGCTTTTTATAACTTGTCTGGGTGTGTGTGTGGGGGGGGGGATTACCTTTTTTAACACTGATATCTGTGTGGTCTTTTAACTTATGAGATCCAGTATTTTGAAAATCAAACGAAGGAATGGAAGGTATGGGAACCAATATCCAGAAACCTGTTATCCAGAAAGCTTTGCATTATGGGAAGGTAATCTCCCGTAGAATCCATCCAGCCTATTGTGTTTATTTATGGGGTTATTTATCAAAATCTGAATTTTTCTGATATTTTATTTCAAAAAAGTCTGACAAAACTAGAATCCACGATTTGACATTTTTTATTATTATAAAAACTTCATTAATCGCACTGGGGAAAAACTCGATAAAATCAAGCAAAAACCAGTATCATACAGTTTTTTTTTATACGCTTTTTTAGGGCTTTTTCCCGAAATAGTTGGATTTTCAGGCTAATTCCAGCGCAGACCACAGAAACTTCCAAATAGGATAGGGACCTCTCACAAAGACTTATTGTATATACAACCTCGGCCGGTCTGAGATTTTCTGATTCTGACTTTTTGCGTCTTCGAGGTATAATAAACTCGAAAAATTCAAGTTTTTTTTCCCACTAAAAATTTGGATTTTATAGTAAAAAACCTTTTTTTTAGTAGTATTAAAGGGGTGGTTCAACTTTAAGTTAAAGGGCATGTAAAGGCAAAGAAATAAAATCCCATTTTTACTTTCTTTAATGAAAAAGAAACCTATCTCCAATATACTTTATTTAAAAAATGTGTACCGTTTTTATAAGAAACCTGACTGTATGCAGTGAAATTCTCCCTTCATTTACTGCTGTGGATAGGAATTGTCAGACGGTCCCTAACTGCTGAGCAGGGAAACAATCATACTTATGTACAGCAGGGGGAGCCCCCGCCTTACTTCCTAGCCATGCAGAACTCAAGCAGCTTTGTTTATGACGGTCCCTAAGCAGCCCAGACCACACTGAGCATGTGCACAGTCTTAGTCTTGCAAAGATGTATAACAAAGTTACAAGATGGTGACACCCTGTGGCCGACTTTGAAAGCATAAATGATTTGTTTGATTAGGCTTGTGGTGCAGTAAGTTCATGTTTATGTTTAGTATACAAAATACAGCATTTCTAGCCTGATTCTATTTTAGACTTTACATGCCCTTTAACATTTATATGTTACCGAGTGACTAATTCAAAGCAACTTTTCAAATGACCTTCATTTTTTTCTTTTTAGTAGTATTTTTTACAATATACTTTTTCTGACTCTTTGCAGCTTTGAAATTGAAAAACAAATGCTCTGTAAGGCTACACATTTATTGTTATTGTTTTTTTTATTTATTATTTAATTACTAATTTCTCTGAAGACCCTCCCCTTTTCATAGTCCAGTCTTTTATTCAAATCAGTGCATGGTTGCTAGTGAAATGTGGATAGTAGCAAACAGATGGCTGCATATTGCAAACTGGAGAGCTGCTGAATAAAAATCGAAATAACTAAAAAAAAGCACTAATAATGAAAACTTAAAACCAATTGCAAATTGTCTCAGAATAATAAGGAAAACAACTCCTTTAAGGATGGGAGTTCCAAATTACGGAAACACCTAGGGGCCGATTCACTAAATTCGAGTGAAGGGTTCGAATGAAAAAAACTTCGAATTTCGAAGTTTTTTTTGGGCTACTTCGACCATCGAATGGGCTACTTCGACCTTCGACTACGACTACGACTTCGAATCGAAGGATTCAAACTAAATATCGTTTGACTATTCGACCATTCGATAGTCGAAGTACTGTCCCTTTAAGAAAAACTTCGACCCCCTACTTCGGCAGCTAAAAGCTACCGAAGTCAATGTTAGCCTATGGGGAAGGTCCCCATAGGCTTGCCTGGGATTTTTTGATCGAAGGATTTTCCTTCGATCGTTGGATTAAAATCCTTCGAAATGTTCGATTCAAAGGATTAAATCGTTCGATCGAATGAAAAATCCTTCGACCGATCGATCGCAGGATTTGAGCAAAATCGTTCGACTTCGATATTCGAAGTCGAACGATTTTAGTTCCTAGTCGAATATCGAGGGTTAATTAACCCTCGATATTCGACCCTTCGTGAATCGGCCCCCTTGTGTATGGTACAGTTCCAAGTTATTTAAGCAGTCAACACCCCATCATGCTAGTCACCTAATATATTGGTTAAAAAAAGAAACTTTGGTGACACTAAGGGGGTTATTTATCAAGGTCTGAATTTATCTGAGTATTTCTAAGTTAGAAATCTGAGCAACTCCGATTCCCGAATAGACTTTATTTATGAAGAAAAAAGACCAAAAGAAAACTCCAAATTGTTTGTGCTTCCTGCGCAAAATCTCTGAAATCTACGAAAATAATAACAAACTCATTGGATATCGGTACGGACATCAGTGCAGACACTGGGACCTTCCCCATTGACTTATACAGGACCGTGAGAGCTTTTAGATGCCAGGGTTTCGGATTCAGAGTTTTTAGACCATCGGACTTTAATAAATCATTAAAAATTCGTCGTTTTTTTCCGTCCGAAAACCATGAATTATTCGAGGTTCGGATATTCGGACCTTGATAAATAACCCCCTAATTGTTGGGGAAATGATTAGGAAACCCATATTGCTGTTGTGTTGCACGGAGTTGTAGCTATAGGGGGAAGGACTAACTCAAAGGTATCATTACCTGGGGCAACTGTTAATGAAAGGCCATATTAGTTAAAATGTGTATGTTTTTGTATTAATACTGCACTCAAGGCAAAGTAGTCCCTGGCTAATTTTAAATCATTTTACTGTAATTACCCATTAAAGCACAGGGGCCTGGGGCCTACCGGGGCTGCTCCCTCCGCTGCGCCACATGTGTTTGTGAACTGTGTTTTTGCCGTGACCGGCCCCAAGAATGGAGGTTGCGGCAGGAAGAAGAAGCTCAGGGTGCAGATCTGGGCCGGTGAGACCCACAAGTGCCGGGCGCCCAGCGGGTTTTTTCCCAGTATTCCGCCGTCCCAGTCCAACCCTGTTAGAGCACATAAGGGGTCATTTTCCAAACCCAGAGGCACAAGTACAAGAGTGGCCCTTTTTTTATAAACAGTTACATAGTTACTTTGGGGTGAAAAAAGACCAAAGTCCATCAAGTTTCCAGTGCACATAAACACACTAACACCGACCCCTCCATACACTCACAAACCATATATACCAATATCTAGATTAATTGTAGTTTTTAGTATCACAATAGCCTTTGATATTATGTCTGTCCAAGAAATCACCCAAGTCCCTCTTATAGTCATTAACTGAATCAGCAGTGCATTCCACAAGTCTCTGCCCTCCAAAAATAACACACTGCGTCCCACATTGTAAACGACCCCTATAATACAAAGCATAAAGTATCACATACAGTATATTGAGGACTTCATAGACACCATTAATGGGCCTCACTTGCAAAGAAAATGGGTCCAAGGCAATTACAATAAAGACTTCTCCACCAATGATTCCACCATAATTGACAACAATCAGTGCTATATTCTGTGCTACTAACTAATTACACAACACCCTTTGTTTGTATGTGATTCCAAAAGAGCCAACATCTTCCATTGGCAGTCACCATCCACAATGGCCATGGGGCCAGAGTAAAGCAGAAGTTTTCCTAATTCCACACCTTGCACCCATTAGTAGGAACAACAAGCCTGCAAAACTCCACACTTTTGACCATGATGGGATTATCTCAGTGCTCGTCTGTAATGAAAATGAATTAGGGAATTTAAACATTGGATGGTACTTCCATTTCAGTCAAATTTCCATTACTTGCAAGGAATAAGTGTGGGAGCACTTTCCGGTTCAGCTCCAGCGTGCTGCACAAACACTGCGATCCCACGCAGCAGGGTTCCATATAGAGCATGAGAAACATGGAGCACCAAAGGAGTTTGTCCATTAAAAATTAGAAGAATCATTAAAAATGGTGAAGGCCAGAACATACTGTAGGCTTTACGCTTTTCGTAGCCTGTTGCCAATGGACATATCAAACTATATCACGAAAAAACTTTCACAGCGTTACTTGTTGGAATTTCAAAAATGATTTTTCTTTCTACGAGTCCTGTGGTAAATTGTTCATCTGTTTAGTATACATTAATTTGTTTAGTTTGTTATTATACTTTTATTTTCTGCTTAATACCGGTTTCAAGCTCACCCTTAAGGTTTGCTGGTCCGGGTGCGCAATGCCCCAGACCCCTCACAAGGTCACCGGATTCAGCTCCCCAAATGGACAAAGATATAAAATCTTACCCGGACTTCGTTGTGACCCAGGTGCAGCCGCCCTGAGTCTGTCGCTAAGGGAGAACGAAATGCTGCACACCCCAAAATCCTGGACAGCGCACTCTTCGGATCACTCAAGGAATCGCTTGATCATCAAATCATCAAAGAGTGCTCTGTCCAGGATTTTGGTGTGTGCAGTAGCCAATGGACTCACACAAAAAAGTAGCAACAAGAACTAATGGAGTGCAATACTTTGGCACTTGCAATAGGTTCAATGAGTTAAGATTAGATGTTGCCAGGCACGGGGGCCAAAGAATGCACTTAGTCTGCACCACATGTGCCAATGAGTCTCACTGTTTGCCAACCCAGTCCCAGTCAATCTGCTCTGGAAAGGAAAATCCACTTATCCTACATTGTTCTGTCTGATCAGGTGAATACATTTACCCCATCTGACTATCCCCAAAGAGTAAGAGAGCAACATCTGGCCAGAAAGAATTAAGAGCACTTAGCCGAGCAGAACAGAACCGTAAGTCTGAAACCCGCCTTTCCCTGTGTGTTTACACAGTTCCCATATGTGCTGATATTACAGTACAAGCAGATAAATCAGCATGGTTAAGCTGATCAGTTCAGTGGCTGAAAAGGCAAAGTTTAATCAGGATAAAATTGAAGTGAATTGGCAGAGCCGTGTAGGAGAACGGACGTATTCCCTTGATGACCCAGTGAACAGAATTTCGGCTGTACGGCTGAACGATTTTTTTATGGAGCTGTTAAATGGTTGCTCTGTGAATAGTCTGTGCTTATCCAACGCATTTTAGTACATGGTGCTCCAGGTCAGAGAAAAAAACATTTGGGGGGGAAATGAGACGCTTGAAAGGAGAATTCCAAAATAATACCCTTGGCTTAGGGGAAGGAGTTTAATGGTTTCATTCGGATCACTTAGATTAATATTAATTGGAAATAATCCTGGTCTGACGCAACATTTAACCGCATAATGGTCAGAAGTGTTGTAATATAGCACTGCGTATCTTGACAGCGCTATATTAATAAATGATGATGATAATATAGCTGGGACTCTCTGCATCCTTCAGCAATACCATTGAAAGGGGCTTTAGGCAATAGAGAATCCACTAGGACACAAATATACAGCAAAAGATCTCCTTTTATTGGTTCCACATTAAAAAAAAGAACATCTCCTAATGTCCCTACGCATTTCATGCCCCTGGGGCACTTGGTCTTGCCCATGACTAAGGGGATTATTTCTCAAAATCTGGATTTTTAAAATAAAAAAGTCAGACCAAACTAGAATCCACGATCTGACCGTATTTATTATTAAAAAAGCACGATTTTTAAATCTTTGCTCTATTAAATCGACAGTTTTTTTCCTGAAAAGCCTCAATTTTTGGATTTTTGCCTAAAAAGCCATAAATACTGGAATTTTTGGCCTATTTCCAGCACAGACCACAGAAACTTCCAAACAGGATATGGATCTCTCCCATTGACTTATATACAACATCAGCAGGTCTGAGATGGCGAATTTTAAGATTTAGGCTTTTTGCAGCCTCGGGGTATAATAAATCTTGAAAAATGTGAGTTTTTTATCCACTAAAAATTCATACATTATCATAAAAAACTAGAATTTTTCAAGTTTTTTGCATTCGGACTTTAATAAATAACCCCCTAAGTGTCCTAGGGGCATGAAATGCATAGGGCCATTAAGAGATGTTCTCTTTCTAATGCAAACCAATAAATGGAGATTTTTACTTTAAATTTGCCCCATGGCGTCTCTAGTGTGCCACTTTCAATAGTATTGCTGCCGGTTATTCCCCCCCGAGCTGAGGGTCTGGTGCACCTGGACCACTGTTTCAACTTGGTGAGTGAATCAACATTAGTTATTTGTGGCACATTTTCAATCTGCTCTCCGCATCCTTGTCAATGTCGCTACAGCAGTTCCCAGTAACCCGCCAACAGTCAAACGTCTATGGGGCAGATTTTTACAGATTTTAAGTGCAAAGTGACTAACGCTAGTGATGATTCGCCAGCATTACCGCCTGCAGGGACTTGACCGATTTACTAATGGGCGCAGGCGTCGCTAGCGAAGGAGATAAACGCTAGCAGTGATTCGCACTCTATCGCCAGGTGACTTTTCGCTCTCGCGAATGGATGTTACCCTGCAAATTCGAATGAAATACGAAATACGAATTTTACTGAACGTTACCTCTTTCGCCAGCTCAGACCAGGCCAAGTGCAATGGAGTGCATAGATCTTCCTCAATCTTCAGTTATTTACATTATATTTTGAGTGGAAAAACTTCTAAGTTCTAAAAACGTCCTTTTTTTCAGGGTGATGGGCTGCAAAAGTCCTAAAAAAATATTTTTGTGTAACTGGTTTCTCCATACATTTTCTAACATATGGACCATAAACTATATAGTGAGCTCATGTGTAGGGCATTATAACAACTCTATTGACTTTATTAAGGTTCCCTGGACAGAAAGACGTCCATTCAACTTTAAATCTCCCGCCGTATGCAAATAAGCCTGAGCGCAAGACCTCTAATGAATTTGCGCTAGGCAGAATTGAACACTAGCGCATCTTCTATTTGATTTGCTCGCATTGCTGAAGTAACGCTAGTGAAAAATAGCCAGCGTCTGTTGGGCAGGACGAAACTTAGCATTTTAGTAAATTAGCGTTGTCCGAGTGAATTTTCGTCTGGCGAAGTGTTGCGATGGGTGCAAAGCCATCGCTGGCGAATTTTCGCCGCTTAGTAAATTGACCCCATGTGTGTGGCTTTTATGTACATTCCAGATTGTGCTTACATGTCTCCATCAACACTATGGATTTATACCAGGGCATTTTTCACTTGAAACACTAATAAAAAATCTTATGAATACTTAGAACATTTTGTCTCCTTCTATAAATTCTCTTTATTTCTGTGGAAATGTAGAATAGGTTTTTACTCTGCCATCCTGTTGATTTAAGGCTTAGGCTGGTGATTTTCACAAGTAGTAAATGATCAGATTTTTAACTTACTAAAACAGTATCTGACTCTTTCCAATAGATGTGAATAATACAAAAGCAGGAAGGCAATTCCACAATTGCATAGCTTTCAATGGAAAAAATAATCCCTACTTTGTTCTCATCTCAAAGGAAAGCCATGTGTCGTCTGGAAGGGTCTACTGGTGAATAAGGCACCAACCACTTAACTGTCTGGGCTTTACACATAATGATCACCTAGAACCAACATATATTCAGAGCTGTTCAATTCTAATATCATGAAAACACTAAGGAAGGTCAATAAGCAGTGTCGGACTGGGCTGGTGGGACACCGGGAAAAACCTGGTGGGCCTCCCCAGCCCCCATCGTGACTGAAAGAAAAAGAAGGTAGGCATGGGGGCCAGAGGGGAGTTGCACCTCTGGGAGCAGGGCTGCCATCAGAAATCACGGGGCCCCGCACAACAAAATCTTCTGGGCCCCCCTCGCCACCCTTCCCTCAGTATGAAGGCCACACAAGACACAGGCATTAAAACATTAAGTGCCTCCCCTACAAGTTAAAAAAATAACTTTGGTGCCCAGGCCCCTCCTACAAGTTTTGGTGTCAGGTGGTGGTTAAAGAAAAAAAACATTTGTGGCGAGGCCCCCACACATTTTAAAAATAAACAATGAGCCAGGGCCCCCACACATTTAAAAAAAAAAAAAATAGCCAGGGCCACCACATTTTTTTTAAAAAAACAACAATTAGCCAGGGCCCCCACACATCTTTAAAAAAAAAAAAAAACTAGCAAAGGGCCCCCACACATTTAAAAAAAACCATTTAGCCAGGGCCCCCACACATTTAAAAAATGAACAATGAGCCAGGGCCCCACACATTTAAAAAAAAAAACAATTAGCCAGGCCCCCACACATTTTAAAAATAAACAATTAGCCAGGGCCCCCACACATCTTTTAAAAAAAAAAACTAGCAAAGGGCCCCCACACATTTAAAAAAAAACAATTAGCCAGGGCCCCCACAGATTTAAAAAAAAAAAAAACAATTAGCCAGGGCCCCCACAGATTTAAAAAAAAAAAACAATTAGCCAGGGCCCCCACACATTTTAAAAATTAACAATGAGCCAGGGCCCCCACACATTTTTTAAAAAACAACAATTAGCCACATAAAAAAAATAGCAAAGACCCCCCACACATTTAAAAAAAACTATTAGCCAGGGCCCCCATACATTTTAAAAAAATAAATAAACAATTGGTCAGGGCCCCCACAAGTTAAAAGAAAAAAAAACTGCACGTACCTTAGCCAGGGAGTTCAGATGCCGGTATCTTCATTTTCTTGTGCTCTGATTCGCCAGTGAAATGTAAGTCCAGGTAAACCCGCATGGTGATTGGTTAAAGTAGAGGGGAGGTTCAAACTTCTCCCAACCAATCCGCATGTGGCTTTACCGGGACTTACATTTCATGGCGAATCAGAACACAAGAAGCCAGTCATCGGAGCTCTGATGCAGGGGCCCGGCTGTGCAAGTAAATGCAAGTAAGTGCAAGTAAATGCAGCACGGCCGGCCCCCCTTAACTCCCTAAACCACCAGGGCCCGGGACAACAGTCCCCCCTGTACCCCCCTGATGGCGGCCCTGTCTGGGAGTGGGGCCAAAGGGCACCATGCTTTTGGGTTGCTAGTCCCTGGGGGTGGTGGTGGGCCCAGAGGCAGCAGCCCCAGTCTGACGCTGTCTATAAGTAAACCATAGGACTAATTACATACTGGAAGAGACCCCGATGCACCACTCTAAATTTTCAGCTAAGGTCAAAGGTCCAACAATAAAGATGAAGAGCAATCTTCCAAAAAGCACATGTTGGCTACCTCTGCTCGTACATAAATAAAACTCTACTTGGTTTTTACATGCCTTTTTGGAAGAATGCTCTACACATCTACAGATTCAATTCTAATACCAAATGAATTATAATTAAGTAACTACAGACATTCTGAGACATAATAGAGTCTTTTTTTAAATAAATTGTGCTTAATTTGTGTCTACCTCACTGGAGATGCCACAAAGATGTTCCATCATGTCCTTGACAACTAAAAGCAGCAATTGTCTGGTCTTCCACTTTTTATTCTTCACTACACTCTGCTAACTAGCGATGAATTACATTTTTCATCAGGTTCTGCCACGAAAAAGACGGCCATGGACTTCAATGGGTGAAAAATTGTCTTGTGTCAAAAAATTGTCGCATGTCAAAAAAAAAAAAAATATCGCACGTCAACAGAGAAGGGTAAGATTCGCCCATCAGTATTGTTAACCTCCTGCTTTCCCAATTCTGAGAGTTCCTCCACTTGGTCTCTATAACCACCACAACTAATAACCCTCATTTCCAAAGCCCTCAATGCTATTCCACTATGAATCCCACCCCCTGCATTCCATTCATTAAGTTTTCTTTTAAAGGATCATTAATGGACCAACAATAAGTGAATTATTTCCCTGAACTGCAATGAAAAATTCCTCCACTGTATCATTTTCCTCTTTTTTTCTCAAAGGTGAATAATTCAGTTCAAGTGAATGATTTGCATCTTCAACAACATGGGAGAATAATTCACGTTGGTGTATTCCCACCCTTTGATCCAACAGATATCAATTGCTTTCATCATCCCTTATAACTGACTGGTTCCCCCGTGTGCTTCCAATGTATTTCCGGAGAGAGAACGAGAGCTCAGGACCTTCTTCCAGGCTCCATAAGACTTTCCTCTTTCATAAGACATACCTTTAAAATAACTATTCCATATATTTAATTCTATATACAGGTATGGGATTCTGTTATCCAGAATTCTTGGGACCTGGGGCTTTACGGATAATGGATCTTTCTGTAATTTAGCTCTCCATAATAAATCTACTTAAAAATGATTTAAACATTAAGGGGCCTATTCACTAACTTCGAGTGAAGGATTCGAAGTAAAAAAACTTAGAATTTTGAAGTGTTTTTGGGGTACTTCGACCATCGAATGGGCTACTACGACCTTCGACTCGAAGGATTTGAACTTAAAATCGTTCGACTATTCGACCATTCGATAGTCGAAGTACTATCTCTTTAAAAAAAACTTCGACCCCCTAGTTCGCCATCTAAAAGCTACCAAACTCAATGTTAGCCTATGGGGAAGGTCCCCATAGGCTTTCCTATGTTTCCTACGTTGGATTTAAATCCTTCGAACCGTTCGATTCGAAGGATTTTATCGTTCGATCGCACTATTTGGGTTAAAATCCTTCGACTTCGATATTCGAAGGATTTTAATTCCCAGTCGAATATCGAGGGTTGATTAACCCTCGATATTCGACCCTTGGTGAATCGGCCCCTAAATAATCCCAGTGGGATTGTGTTGCATCCAATAATATCTTAGTTGTTATCAAGTACAAGATACTCTTTTATTATTGCAGATTATTAACATTTTGAATTAACGGATTAAAACTGAGTCTATGGGAGACAACCTTAACCATAATTTGGATGGTTAATCTGGATAACAGGTTTCTGGATAAGGGATCCCATAATACATACACATACTTATGGGACCTGCCATCCAGAATGTGCTGGACCTGCTTTTCCAGTTAACAGATCTTTTTATAATTTGGATCTTGATACCTTAAGTCTACTAGAAAATCATGTAAACATTAAATAAACCCAATAGGCTGGTTTGGCTTCCAATAAGGATTAATTATATCTTAGTTGGGATCAAGTACAAGCTACTGTTTTATTATTACAGAGAAAAAGGAAAAAAAAAATATTTCATTATAATGAAGTCTATGGTAGATGGCCTTTCCTGAATTCGGAGCTTTCTTGATAACGGGTGTCCGGATAATAGATCCCATACCTGTACTAATCACATTAATATTGTTATATGTGTGTAAAGGTTAGATCAATATCTTTCATTTCTGGTTCCTGTGAATAAATCCTGCCTTATCCCAAATAAAATCATCAATGTACTGAAAAAGAAACTATAATAAATGGCTTACAATATTGATCACGGCTCCCAGAAAATTAATCATTATGGAGGCGAAGATGATGACATTCCGGGCCAAGTAGGTTTCATTAATCCAACAGCATGTTTTTCTCAGAACGAGGGGCAAGCATTTATAATCCTCCGCCGTTGTTATCAGGACAAGAGCCGAGTGGAGCATGATCAGAATGGAGAACTGGATCACCATCGGCATCATCCTGGGAAGAGAATAGTTACAGTTCAAATTGGTTCCATTCATTCCTTGTATAGCAATACAAACAGCCCTTTTCTTTATCAGAACCTTGAAAATAGGTTTCCATTCGTTCATCATGAGAGAAATCAAATGGAAAATATACCTTTTAAGACCAATTTCTCTTTATTAAGTCTTTATCCTGCTCTGGGATTACAAAATTCATATTTTTATAGGGGTTTATTTAGTGTATTTAGAAGGATGTTATTGTAACTGTGCATCTATTCATACATCTGTTTGTTTTGATCATGTTGGAAATCGTATAATTATATACGAATAAATAGATTTTTATATCTTATTTTGGGGAGGCTAAACAGCTGGTTAGTGATGAGCAAAATTTTTCAACAAGTTTCACTGTGAAAATGATGCCCATAGATTCTAATGGGTGAAAAAAATGTTTGTGTGTAAAAAATGTTCACGCATCAAAATAGACATCAATAGACCAATGCATTTGGGCAAATTTTTGCCGTTTTATGAATTTTCATAGAAGTGAAACGGGTCAGATTTGCCCATCAATACTGCTGGTTTACTACCATTTGAATTCAGGTTTTTACCAAAGAAATTGGCCAAGTTTTTGCTAAAGACATTACCCAAGTTTTTGCTAAAGAAACTGGCCAAGTTCTTGCCAAATAAATTGGCCACATTTTTGCCAAAAAAAATTGGCCACATTTTTGCCAAAGAAATTGGTCAAGTTTTTGCCAAAGAAATTGGCCAAGTTTTTGCCAAAGAATTAAAATGTTCTTAAATTCCAGTTCAAGATATATCAATAAAAAAAAAAAAAAAAGATCTCCAAAATTTAAACGAAAAAAACCAGGAGCTAAAACCTGACAATCTTCTATATAAATCAGTGACAGGTATATTTCCAGCACTCAATCTATTTTATAATTCACTTTATATTTTTAAAGAAAAGTCAAATTTCTAAAAATGAAAGAAACAGTGATTTTTCAAGTGATAATTTTTTTGGGAGAAATTTTTTTCTATTTCAATGATTTTAGTGGCGGAGAGGTCATCTTTAGTGATGGGCGAATTTATTCGCAAGGCATCAAAAAAAAATTGTCGCCGGTGTCCAAAAAAACGGACGCCGGCATTAAAAACAGATGACGGTGTCAAAAACGGGCATCGGCGCCAAAAACGGACGTCGGCGTCAAAAAACGATCGTTCGCGTCAAAAAAACGGACGCCAGTGTCAAAAACGAGACACCGGCACAGTTTTGCAAATTTCGCAAATTGTTCTTAAATTCCAGTTCAAGATATATCAATAAAAAAAAAAAAAAAAAAGATCTCCAAAATTTAAACGAAAAAAACCTGACAATCTTCTATATAAATCAGTGACAGGTATATTTCCAGCACTCAATCTATTTTATAATTCACTTTTTATTTTTAAAGAAAAGTCAAATTTCTAAAAATGAAAGAAACAGTGATTTTTCAAGTGATATTTTTTTTGGGAGAAATTTTTTTCTATTTCAAGAATTTTAGTAAATATATAGCTAGCTGTGAAAAAAAAAACCACAGATAGTACTAGCCTCCCCTTCTCCCAAAGTCTTTGCTATTCTTCACTTTTTATTTTTTTTTTAGTTGAAGATCAAAGCAACAACATAACAGTTTAAATTCAAAGACTAGAAAGCGGCAGAAGAAAATGTTGAATTAATTCAAAAAGATAAGCTCATAAAAACCATAACATTATTATCTACTGCAAGTGGCCTCAGGAAAAGCAGCATGTATTCCGATAGAACTGTATGTTGCAACATTAATAGATATATTATATATGCTAAAGCATAAAGAACTTATGTGTGCCTATGGATCACCATCAAACGTGGATTTCAAAGTAATTTTTGTAAGGGAATAAATGTTCTACTGCATCTATGGGATGTCTAATACATTTGCTATTGGTAAAGCCAAGAAAGTATTTCTAACAGTATTATGAGCCATGGAGATTTGCTGTTTTTATAAACAGAAAATCTGAATGGAATTGGGGCACACTTGTTTATGAAATATTATAATGATACATTAAATTAAATGGTAGGATTTTAAAACGTTTATGCATATGTATATGCAGGATCCATGCAAGCTACAATATCTTCTTTCAGGTTAAAAAGGTAGGACTACTAGTGATGGGCGAATTTATTCGCCAGGCACGAATTCGCGGCGAATTTGCGCGATTCGCCGTCGGCAAATAAATTCGCGAAACGGCCGCGAAAATTCGCTGAAAAAATTCTCCGGCGTCAAAATTTTTTTTCGAAAAAACGGACGCCGGCGCCAAAAACGGGCGCCGTTTCGCAAATTTTTCGCCGTTTCGCGAATTTCGCACGAAATTCGGAAATTTTTCGGCGAAGCGAAACTGCACAAATTCGCCCATCACTAAGGACTACTAGACAGCCACTAGACTAATGATATTTTAGGAATGAAGTTGCTATAATAATTTAAAGAGTTCAGCGAATATTTAAAATTGACTTTAATGTAAATAGTTACATACAATGGGGAGTTATGTAATAAATAGCATTGTTTGCCCAGGAGCAGTAACCCATAGCAACCAATCAGCATGTAGCATACACTGGTCACCACATTAAAAGCACACATCTTATTGGTTGCTATGGGTTACTGCCCCTGGGTAAACTTAGTACCTTTTATTACATTGGGGGATTGTGTACAAATAACAAATGTATACACAAAAAACACAGAAACACAAGTAAAGGATACTTTTGAAACAAAGAACGCTTGTTGCTTGTATTTAAATCAAGTCAGATTTCAAAATTAAATATTAAAAAAATGTGTTGCTCTTTTGAAAAATGGATTACAGTGCAGAAGTTTGCTGGAGCAGCATTATTATTAATTGTTGCATTTTGAAAAATAGCATGTTCTCCTATGGCACTATCCCTTTAAACTAATAATTTAATATTGGATTACAATAAAATTACAAACTATCACTGCAAACACTTGCAGTGTCAGTAAAAGTCATTGCGAACTTGGTGTATGATGTGATTTTGTACCACAATATTTGATGTACAATAGAACTACATTTCAATAAATCCACTGTTCCTGGTTAAGAACCATTGGCCAACAAGTTTGTCTAAGAAAAAGAAAGGTTGTTCAGCTTGGAGACACTCCCTCTATCACTTCTGTAAAAAGGCCGAACGGAGGAGTCACATAAAGCACTGAGCTACTCTGGAGAGCAGCTGAAAAAGTTACCCTCGAGTATCTATAGTGCTGCAGTTACATACAATATACTTAGTCCTCTTTGATCATTTAAATGAATTTTCATCAGAATGTATTCATGAATTGCGGAGTTGGTAATCCACAAGTAAAACTTGGGGAATGACCCGGATATTGGAAGTGTAGCCGATTGCATTACTGTCAGGCCGAAGGCTCCGTTTGAGGTGTCGGACCAAGGAGGAAGCAGGCAGGTTACACACCAAGTTCGCGGTACAAGAAGGGATCAAGAGAAAGAGTAGTCAGCCAGGCAGGAGGTCAGTTCAGGCAGCAGGTAGTCGTAAACAGGAACAGGCAGAGGTCAAATAACGGGAATCCAAACACGAAAATAGCACCCAGGAACACAATGAAGTAGAACCTATTCACGGGCAAGGCAGAGAGTGACAAATGGCCATTTAAACAATTCTTTGGCGCCAAAACGTGCGCAGTGACGTCATGCGTTGCGTGCTGACGCTGCACGTTTTGGCGCTGGCGTCTTAGCGCTGACGTCATCGCGCATGCGTCTTCGCGCATGCGCACATCCGCCACATCCAGGCGAGGCGCCGAAGGAGAAGATCCACGTGGCCCGCCCTGGGCGCCGCCATCTTGGCGTGGACGTCGGCGAGAGAGGACGCGCTGGATCGCGCTCCTCACAATTACTCCCTTTAATCATCAGAAAAGCCACAGGGGTTCTTCCTTCTAGAATAACGTAGGGTCCTCAAGAGATACACTATTGGTCCTAAAGGTGGCCATAGACATAACAATTACGATCTTTCTTGGAAAAGATCTTTCCAAGAAAGATCGTTCGTATCAACACACACGTGTAGAGTTGAATCGTCAGATATACAGGTAGATATACGGGAAGAAACAATAGAATTCCACTTTTATCTGACGATTCAGCACTAACAATGGCCGATGTTTGGGTCCCTTCAAAGGCACCCGATCAAAATTTTCCATCCAGCCCGATTGACAAGCCGACCGATATCCAAGTCTTCTGCCGATATCGGTCGGCTCTTTTTCCACCATACACGCACCGAATATCGGACGAAAATTAGTTTTGTATGATATTATCTGTGTGTCTATAGCCACCTTAAGATTGCTGGCAGTTTTAGAAGAGGGTTCCTGTGTCCTCCCAACTGGGCACAGCTTTAGTTTGTGGTGCTTCATCATTTAGCAGTGGCTCAAGGGGCCTCTTCTAAATGTACAGTATTCAAACTTTAAGCAGTTTTAATCCCACAAACACATACATTTTAAAGCAAATTACTGTTCCCCAGGGACAATGGGTCCAGAGAGACACACAGCCATATTTGTGTAGACAAGTAGACCAGCTTGTTTTTCATCTTTTTTAAACTGATGTGGACAATGATTTAGAGAGGGTTGTGTCATGCAACACAAATGGCTTACTCTTTAAGGAGCCGCATAAGAGGCTTTTCTTTATGATATAAGCACAGCTACAGCAGCGAGCCAACAAAGCAAATGTACCCAGATTCTTCTGTCCTGGGAAATTACCGTGAAATTATAGAAAACCGTCGGGCAGAAATGTGCAATTCCCTGAAAGTGTAATTTGCTCAGCACAATGACTTTTTTGATGACCTACAGGGCTGATTTTACATTTGATGTATTATGCATCAAAATAGCACAACTTAAGAAAACGACACTTGTGATTTAAATTCTGCCACAAAATAAGCCCTGTACCAATTAGCATTTGGTCACGCCGAGTATTAAAAATAATATGTATACAAAATAGGGATGTGAATCTGTAAGTCCACAATGAACATTTACTAGAGTAGTGTTGCTGTTTCCGATGGATTTTTTTTTTTTTGGGATCAATAAATTAGCAGGTCTGCTTTATTATGGTGTTTAGTGTACACTTGGAAGATAGTGTAACCTACAATATACAGAAAATGGGGGGGGAAGTGTAAATGCTGGAAGCGTGAAACTTAATGGCAGCATAATACAACTATGTAAATAGATACAGCGCAAAATGTTTGAAGTACACTTGAACCTGCCATGTAGAAAGAATAATTAGTGTCTGGGGCTAAACCTCTTTCCCCATCATTTGTCTACTCTGTTCTCTTCCTTTCTTCTTTTAAACCACATTCTTCATTGTCTGTATATTTTTCATTTCTTCATCTCCCTTTAAAATCCCCTTTTGCTCATTTCTCCACCTATGTCCCTCAACCCTCGAGTATCTATAGTGCTGCAGTAACACGTACTTAGTCCCCTTTGATCATTTAAATTAATTTTCATCAGAATGTTGTATTCACGAATTGCGGAGTTGGTAATCCACCAGTAAAACTTGGGGAATGACCCAGATATTGGAAGTGTAGCCTATTGCATTACTCCCTTTAATCATCAGATATGCCACAGGGGTTCTTCCTTCTAGAATAACGTAGGGTCCTCAAGAGATACACTATTGGTCCTAAGATAGCTGGCAGTTTTAGAAGAGGGTTCCTGTGTCCTCCTGTCTGGGCACAACTTTAGTTTGTCGAAAGAAAAAGTAGTGTCTGTTGCTAAACCTCTTACTCCATCTTTTGTCTACTCTGTTTTCTTCCTTTCTTCTTTTAAACCACATTCTTCATTGTCTGTCTATTTTTCATTTCTTCATCTCCCTTTCAAATTCCTTTTTGCTCATTTCTCCACCTATGCCCCTCAACCCTTTGGTCTTACTCTTCCTCATCTCTGCCCTTCAATACCCTCTGACTTTTTGCTTCCTGCCTTCTTGTTTTCTTTTCTAATCCTCTTCAATCCAATATTTTTCCTTGTCTGAATTGTGTTAGGATCCCATATTAAGACCTTCTTTCCATGGTGGCCTTGATTGTCTACTTGTAGAGGACCATACAGTGCTAACCAAATTCCCCCAACTGACTGTGCCAAGAAGAACACCTTGCTTAAACATTACAGTAAGGACAGCACTAAAAATCTTGCAGTGGCCTAGCATAAGGCAAGAGGATAATGGTGCTGCTGGTAAGTCAAGCTCAACTGGTTGTATAGACAACAATCAAATGTCCTAGTATGGAGGGTAGGAAGTGCAACCATGAACGTAATACTCTGCCCTTGGCATTTGTTTCTGGTGGAAACAATGGTGATGGATGCCTCAATATGCTGGCTGAGATGACACTCATTTTTGTAGCTGCTTGCTCTGCCTCACATGTGCATTTGCAGATATGTACTGTACCCACAAATGTGCTTTAAAATTGTTCCTGCCACCACCACAAATTTAAGCTTGAAAATTAGCTCCTCTTGCTTGCTGTTAAATTGTTCAGCCATACCTACTATTAAGCTGCAATCTGAAAGTACATCCAAGAAAGCCATAACCCATAAGTCCATATTTCATTACTCTCCCGATTCAATTAACAGACATCCATGACATGAATTAAGATGCTACTGTGCCTTTTTCCTCATGTCAAATTTGATTACATTTGAACAGATGATAATGATTGACAAATTCTATGGCTTCATGAATGGAGTTCAGTTTATTTTTCCCATAAAATCTGAGTTTGTTCAGACTGGACACAAGATGCGCAACTAGTGGTGCCTGCAATGATATTTTTTTCATATACTGATTTCTGGCCCCGGGAATAATATGCATGCCACATGGTTTCATGCTCACTGACTTCATGTTTTTGGAAGATATATATATATAATAATAATCAAGGAAAGAGTAACGTGTAGACATTGACTCCGTGACTTAGAAAGTCTGATTTCATACTTGCGTCAGCTCCAAGGCAGAGAGCCTTAGGGCAGCAAAAATGAGTCTATAAGCTTCATAAGGCAGGATTTGCTGCAAATGAGAATTTCAGTGCAGTGTATCGCTAGCAAATCTCCAGAAGCTGAGATTTCATTATTTATGTGTGTCTGCCAATAATAGTCTCTGTATACGTCCCTTTTTAACCAAATCTGCAAGCCAGTTAAATGTCATTAAAATAAAGGTCATTAAAGGATAACTAAACCTTCAAATAAGAGAATGTAAAATGAATGAGGGTGCTATTCTAAGATATTTTGCAATGCACATTCATTATTTATTTTGTTTTTATTTCATGATATTAAGGGATACATGTACTGTTAATGTGAATGAATTTTGTTACATCAGCACCACCTGCTGGTCAGTTTCCCAACAGTCTGACCACCAAGTAGTCAAGGAAGTTGTCAGGAGAAAGAAAGAGATGTTCTTCTGCTTAGAAAAATAATAAAAAAAACTTTCTCAAACCTTTCCTAAGCAGACGAAAATCAGAGCAGCCTCTTTCTTTCTCCTGACAACTTCCTTTACTAATTGGTGGGCAGAATAGTCAGAAACTAACCAGCAGGTGGTGCTGTTGTAACAAAATTCATTCATATTAACAGCACATGTATCCCTTAATATCTTGGAATAAAAACAAAATAAATAATGAATGTACATTGCAAAGTTTCTTAGAATAGCCCCTCATCAATTTTACACTTATTTTAAAGGTTAACTTATCCTTTAACAGAAGCCAAACATTCTAAATGAAGAGCTATACTACACCCATAGCATAATAAACCCATCACAAAGGAATCAATTAACTGGACTCCTTAGTGATCCCCAACCAGTAGCTCGTGAGCAACATGTTGCTCTCCAACCCCTTGGATGTTGCTCCCAGTGGCCTCAAAGCAGGTGATTATTTTTGAATTCCTGGCTTGGAGGCAAGTTTTGGTTGTATAAAAAACAGCTGTACTGCCAAACAGAGCCTCAATGTAGGTTGACAATCCATATAGGGGCTACCAAATGGCCAATCACAGAACTTATTTGGTAGCCCAAAAACATTTTTCATGCTTGTGTTGCTCCCCAACTCCATTTACTTCTGAATGTTGCTCACAGGTTCAAAAGATTGGGGATCTCTAGAGTATGGTTTGAGGCACTACATAAGTGAGTTGCATTCCTATCAATGTGAAAAGTCCTTGACCTCCTTTAGAAATTAGGTTGGTTACTATATAGAAGGCTAAAAATCTGTCAGTACTATAAATAGGACAAAGGGATAGGATCTATTTCAGTATATTCCTAAGAGAGATAGAGAGTCAGAAGTAGTTCAGTGTTTGTCATTGCCAGTGATGGGGGACTATACAATTGTACTTATCATTGAGTGCTACTCTTCAATCACAAATCCCGATTCATTTTAAATTTGTGTGGAAGCCTCAGATTCTCTTTTACATTTACTTACTGAAGCTTAATAAGCTTTATAAGAAATATTAAATAAATATATATAAATATATAAAAAGATATATAAATATAAATTTGGATAAGAACCAACTGCCCTCAGTCTCTAATTTCTGATTAAAATGTATATGACAACTATAAATGATAGGTCCTATGATGTATCACAACAACTTTGCTACTGAATACAGTGTGACTATTCATAAATATAGAGGTGTCTCTTGGTAGTTGGAGGGTTGTCTCCCTGGTAATTCCACTACTGATGTCCCAGAAAACCCACCTGTCTTAGGAAAACATGTTTGTTCTCTAAGTAACAGATATCTTGGTTGTACAACATAAGTCCCTGTGAGGATCCATAAAATTTCACTGAGAAGTCTATGACGCAAATTCATTAAAACCGAAGATCATATTTTTTTCCCGGATCATGAAAAAGTACAAGTAGGAGTAAAACTTGGCCATTGAGCTTCTACGTACAGTAAATCAATGGGAGGCAAATTTTCAATAGCTGCATTTGTAAAAAAAAATAAAAATAAAAAAAATGGCAAGCTTTTTTTGATTAATATGGAGTTTTTTCCAAATCAAATTTTTTTCATAAATAGATTAACAACCAAGGATTTCAAATCGTTACCACTGAAAAAAATGTTTTAATGGCAATTTTCTAAAATGTTCAAAAACTCATGAATTTGCCAACCCAAACAATGGAAAGTTGTGCTCACCAAATATGCCAACCCAAGATAATGCTTGTTCATGCATCTGACCCCATCTAGATCCACCTCTGACATCTGAGTCACATCTGTTCCTGTTTACTCTCCAAAGCTTGTTGACCAGTATCATAATTAGTTGGAGAAAACCACCCAAGAAACAATGACTCACTTGTAATGTACATACTGTACATATATGTAAAAAAGGAGCCACCATAATGCCAAAAAGGCATCACATTGATTCTAACTAGGGATGTAGCTGAGCAACATTCTGCAAAATAACAGTCTAAAATAGACTGGGATAGATCGGGCTCCATGCATGTACTCTTATATCTCATGCACACGTATGCATTGAGTATGTCAGGTCTAACCACTGTAAATGTGGTCACATCACATTTGGCATTTCATAAATCAAATTAAAAATTACCTCAAATGGGTATACTTATGATTTAGGAAACTGGCAAGAGAAAGACAAAGATACTTAAATGGATACTGTCATGGGAAAACATGTTTTTTCCAAAAAACATCAGTTAAAGAGTTAGTGCTGCTCCAGCAGAATTCTGCACTGAAATCCATTTTTCAAAAAACAGATTTTGTTATATTCAATTCTGAAATCTGACATGGGGCTAGACATATTGCCAATTTCTCAGTTGCCCCCAGTCATGTGACTTGTGCTCTGATAAACTTCAGTCACTTTTTACTGCTGTA
Source organism: Xenopus petersii (assembly GCA_038501925.1). Classification (NCBI taxonomy): domain Eukaryota; kingdom Metazoa; phylum Chordata; class Amphibia; order Anura; family Pipidae; genus Xenopus; species Xenopus petersii. The sequence continues at coordinate 134,801,763 of CM076683.1, forward strand.
CTGCAAGTTGGAGTGATATCACCCCCTCCCTTCCCCCCCCCCCAGCAGCCAAACAACAGAACAATGGGAAGGTAATGAGGTAGCAGCTCCCTAACACAAGATAACAGATGCCTGGTAGATAAAAGAACAATAGTAAAAGCCAAGTCTCACTGAGACTGATTCAGTTACATTAAGTAAGTAGTTCCATCCTAAAGTGCAGGCACAAGTCACATGACTCGGGCAGCTGGGAAACTGACAAAATATGTAGCCCCATGTCAGATTTCAAAATTGAATATAAAAAAAATCTGTTTACTCTTTTGAGAAAAGGATTTCAGTGCAGAATTCTGCTGGAGCAGCACTATTAACTGATGCGTTTTGAAAAAAACATGTTTTTCCATGACAGTATCCCTTTAAGCAAAGGCTTTATCGGCATTACTATTATAACTGGTGTATTTGTGGTCTACCTATTTATTTTAGTGACTAGTACTCATCTGTGAAGACCATCGTGTGGCTGCTAAATAAGGATACTTGATTTCTTGGTTATATGCAGGAGAGTGTAGAACCAATGACTTCTAAGAATTGGAGGTGGGGGTTGCTAAAAAATAATTTATGGTGGATTCAAGTACCTTCCAATTATGCCACTGGTTTGATATATTAAATGGGAAGACAATTTGTTATGGATTATTAATGGGTCTCTTAGAAAAGCCTGAGGATTGCACAGGGAATTCAGTCTGAAAAATAATTATTTGTCTTATTATTTTTTACTGATGGAATGTAAAACACCCACACTAACTACATTTTAGTCTCATATTGCTTTTGATAGCAAATCTGCATCACAAGCTTTTATTTTAGGCTACTACCGGCTTCTCTTATTTTATTATGAGATGAATCATTTCAATGTGAAATTACTTGATTAAATATATATTATTGTTTTCATTCCACTCACAGTTTGAATCAGTTTTAGCCTAAGTACCTTAAATAATAAAATGATTTTCAATTGGAATTAATTGGCATTAACGGGTGAAGCCACTACTAATAACTCAACTGCAAAAGCATTGGGAGACGGGTTTCTTCACAGGAATAAAGAAACTGGATTGGGCAAACGTGTTTGGAGACAAGGAGGAACCAAAAACAACACACAGGGAAAGAAATGATGGTTTGGTAGCGACAAAAGAACAGATGGAGATGAACTACACTTACGAAAGAATGGAGATCATGGGATGGGAAGCACAGAAGGGGTCTCCATGTGACGAAGATGGAGAAATCAGTTGGTGGTCTTTACCGGACCTACATATTCATGGCCACAGGCTGAAACTTTTGCCCTGTAGAGGACAGAATGAGGATGGGATCACGATGATGATCTACGTCAATATTTATTGTCTACTTATTTGCCTACAACAGAACTCAAATCTCAGAAATTCAGATGTTTCTTATGTAAATGGGACTAACATGGCGTTAAATGTGATGGGTTTTGTTTATATAACAGGATGGAATGCAAATAATGGATTAAAGAAAGGATTTGTTTTAGATACAAATGTTAGATGTTGCTGAGATTTAATGGAATGTAAGTAGGGGAGAGCTATTATATAAAAAGTCTCAATAAATACAAAAATATTTTTTATGCTTATTTGTTCATAATGCTCATTTATCTTGCCAAGAGTGTAAACTATCAAATAATTGTGAGGTATGGTGACAATGTGGATAGCATTGCTGCCTCTCAACACTATGGGGGTTATTTATCAAGTTTATCTCAATATCGGCTGCTACAAACTCCGATCTAACCCGCTCGGGTTTTGCACCCTTATTTATTATTACATTTTCCAGAAAATTACCTTTGCGGGAAAGGCTCAGAATTTCATGATTTTTTGGGGAATTTACCCCGAAAACTCTGAAAACATTGTGAAATTGCCCGAAACCCCCAACACAACCAAAAATCAATGGGACTGTTCCCATTGACTTTTATGCAACCTCGACAGGTTTGAGATGCCGTGGTTTTATATTCGGGCTTTTTAGCCCTCAGGGTTTAATAAATTCCGAAAAACTCGTGATTTTTTTTAAGCCTATTATAAAAAAAATCACAAATTTTTCAGATTTCGGGGCAATCTGAGCTTTGTAAATAACCCCCTATGTTTCTGGGTTCAGTTGAGTCCAAAGTGGTGTGGTGTTTGAATGTTCTTCAGGTGCTCAATTTGTTTCCAAAATTCCTGAAACATGCAGCTGGTTGGCTCTTGTTGAAATTGACCCTAGTTTGTACATGTGCTTTTGATAAGGAAAGTAGGTCATAAGCTCTAGTAGGGAAGGGGCATAAAATAATGCTCAACATGCTCTTTGTTGGCTGTATATAAATAACATAATTCTTGACACGGGCTAATATGCTAATTTTAGAGTTTTGCAGTCTCCACCGTTAAAGCTAGTGCATAAACATTAGACCCAGATACATAAAGATACTGTATAATTTGCCTACCGTTTCCCATAATGCCTTGATTCTGATTATTGCTGCAGGTTGCTCAAGGCTTTGTGAGAAAAAATGTACTGCACACACTGATTGTACATAAATACTTGTTATTTAAAGATGATTTGATACTATATCATCAACAGCAACATAATTATATATACAACTACCCAAACCCAAATAGCTATGATACATTTAAAATGATCCCTAAAGCAGGATATTTTTTTTTTTACTCATGATATATGATATATATAAATACTGTAACATAATCCATGGTAACTCTGTGGCCTCATAAAAATAGTTATTATAGTGGAAGAGAACATGCATCAAAGACAGTAAGAAAGAAACGGATCTTCATTTTTGTTCCCAGGCATAGTGCAACATTTAAATACGTATTGAAATAAATAAGGCATCTTTTCAGCCTGACAAACATATCAATTCTAAAGAATCTCCGACCTAAATGCCAATATAGATTGCATGGAAAGTATATTTATAGGGTACACACAAAGAAGACTCCAGGGCAATAAGTTTGCCAGGTATGGTGGTGTTGATATTATCAAGTATTTGATTCCGGGACGATCAATAGAAATACATTTGCCCCATGGTATTTACCTTGATGAAGGAAGCAAGCTCTGGATTGCCGTGATAAATACAAGAACTATGAAAGCACACACCAGGTTTGACTTGAACACTTCATCCCTCATTTGAGAATACTGAAATGAAAAGAAGAGGAATTAATAAGATGAAAGAGCAATGCTGTTACATAAAAGCAAAAACAAAACGGTGTAAAGCCAAGTTTTCGCATACATGGAAACTCCAATGGTGCAAGTTTAATAGGCTCAGAAAGAAGGTTAGGGTAGAGTTATGGCACAGTTGATAGGTAGGGAAATAGAAGGGGAAAAATCAGAAGATCAGAAGAAGGGGCACAGAAGTATATATTAAGATTTAAGCACAAATGCACCAAGTTGGTGATAGTCTCCTAAGACAAAGGTTCCAGCACAGCCTGCTCTCATTTGTCCAGAAATTATTCTCACAGGAGGTGGCTGGCATGGTTGGCAGCCTATCATGTGGTGTTATTGGTGGATGAGCATTCCAGTATGGGGGTGTACTGTTTTCTATGTTATATAATGGTCTATACTGCTATTTACTTATTTAAGTGGCTCCATAGGGAGGAATAAGGAGAGACAAGATGCACCACTGAAGCTTGTTCCAACTATAGTTGAATGTTGGCTAAGAAAGAACGTTAACTACAGATGGTTGCAAATCTTATCTAGGCATTTAGTGCAGATGGCTGCTTACTGTATATACTTCCATGCAGTGCCATTTAAATGAATCACTTCAAATGAAATGAGTGCTATGCTGTATTGTGGCATGGTATGTCCTCTGAGGGATCTCAAGTCAAAGATCACTCCATCTGTAGGATCTCACTTTGTGCCAAATACCTTCAAACTGAAATACTCCTAAAACTAAATCAAGATATGAATGTACTGTGCAACTTATGTAGAGAAAAAAATATTTAGCATGTTACTTCCATGCAGTTTTAGGGTTATCACAGTTTTACATGATTGCACAATTTCCACCATTTCTGTGAATTTCACTCTTGGCTCAATGTAGGCAGATACTAAGCACTACAATGCAGTCCCAGCATTAACTAAAATGGAGAAGCTTCCCAAAAAGGCAGTACAATCTCACTCTTTCATTGGTTATAAGGGTGCCCACCATAAAGAAAGGATGAGAAAGGGGAGAGAGAGGCGAGGACAATATAAAGGAAAACAAAAAACAAAAAAGAATAGGACAGGCCATAGGGTAAGGGAAAGAAAGAAAGAAAGAAAGAAAGAAAGAAAGAAAGAAAGAAAGAAAGAAAGAAAGAAAGAAAGAAAGAAAGAAAGAAAGAAAGAAAGAAAGAAAGAAAGAAAGAAAGAAAGAAAGGGTATGAGACACATAAAAAAAAGAAAAAAAGAGTCATGTTCTTTGTATTGGAATGATTTGCTCTTCTAGTGTAATCTTGTGACTTGTGCATCACTTGTCCATTATATAAGGGGTCAGAACCTGTTTACTGAAAGTATAAACATATTTGTCCCCAATGGACAACTTATGCTTTTGACATAACATGAACTTATATATAAATGTATACATTTCTTTTTTTTCAGCAGAGCTTAGAGAAGGTGCCCTAGTGATTGGTGTGAAGGAACCTAGTTGCTTATTCACACACATTGCTGGATATACTACTAAATCGACGGCTCTCCATTACAACAGGTTCAAATGACGGGTCCCTGTTTTAGTGAACACTATGGGAAGCATGAATCTCTTGGGAGAGGCAACCATTGATGCCCAAACTACTTCAGGAATAGACCTCACAGTAACAGAAAGAACAAGGAGGCTATCGGATAAAGAATAGTCTTTTCGGTATCAAGGCTGACAAGCTTAAAGGACAAGGAAAGGCAAAAAAGTAAAATCCCATTTTTACTTTCTTTAATGAAAAAGAAACCTACCTCCAATATACTTTAATTAAAAAAAAGTGTTTCGTTTTTATAAGATACCTGACTGTATGCAGTGAAATTCTCCCTTCATTTACTGCTGTGGATAGGAATTGTCAGACAGTCCCTAACTGCTGAGCAGGGAAACAATCATACTTATGAACAGCAGGGGGAGCCCCGCCTTACTTCCCAGCCATGCAGAACTCAAGCAGCTTTGTTTATGACGATCCCTAAGCAGCCCAGACCACACTGAGCATGTGCAGGGTCAGGGTCAGGCTAAGATGTTTAACAAAGTTACAAGATGGCAGCCCCCTGTAGCCAACTTTGAAAGCATAAATTATTTGTTTGATTAGGCTTGTGGTGCAGTAAGTTCATGTTTATGTTTAGTATACAAAATACAGGCTTTCTAGCCTTATTCTATTTTAGACTTTCCTTGTCCTTTAACGTACTACCAGTGTATTATGGAACTGAATCAAAGTGTGTATTTAATATGGATGTAACCTGCTTCAAAAAGATGCCTTTAATAAATGTTGATGTAAAGAAGAGATGAGCACTAAAGCTCTTTATGCATCATTACAGATTAATCACATTCCTACATTTTCAACCCTGTGCTAGTGTTTCTTTATAATACATGTATTTTAATAAAAAATGCATTTATGTTTATGCATATTTATTATGTGTGGGTTCTTCCACAACAGATATTTTAAAGTAAGTTCTGGCTTGGAGGCTTAAACAGTTCTAAAGCAAATCAACCAGCCTTGAGCAAAACAATTTACATAAACATGGAAGTGCCAGTAAGTCCTCAAGGTACAAAGAGATTACCCATGCACTTACACAATTTAATCAATTGTTCTTCTAAAAGGGAGCTGCTATTGGTTACTAGTGGCTGATTTGGAATTGCTCTGATAACTCCAGGTAAGTAATACACATTCATAAACAATTAATTATAGAGTGTAAGATGGGTATTTAGGGCTCTTTTCCTATTAAAATGCTTCAATTCAGCATAATGTTTTTATGCAACATTCCTTCACATATGTCTATAAAAATGTTCATTAATCCAGGTCATGGTATATCTAGTAAAAGTACATCTACAGCAACTGGACTTGCTGAGTAATCATTGAAGACATTTCACTACTCATCCGGGCAGCTTTTTCAGTTCAACTGAAGAAGCTGCTTCAACACTTACTCCAGTTGCTCTAGATTTACTTCTACTAGACTTTCCTTCACATAATTCTTGCACCTGACACCTACCACCAGAGCCGTGCACCTCATGCACCAAAAAGTGAAACTACAGCAGTGCACTGGTATAGGTGAGTTTAACTAGACGCAAGCACATAATGTCTGACTGAACCCCACAATTGACTTCTATAAGTGAAAGGAATAGGAGTTTTAAAAAAAATGCTCCTCTAGAAATGTGTTGACAAACTGCTGCAGACAATAACAAAACATCCTACCAATCATGCAAATTATGTTATAATTAACCAGAAAAACATAAAAATGTGGAATTTTCTGACCTCTGATATCCGACACTGTTGGTTGGGATCTTGTTTCATTTGCAAGATGTATTTTAGAAGCTGTTTGCTAAGCAGTTGTCAAGCATTTTCAAAATACTTTCTCAGGGGCACACAAGGATTTATATGTAAATCGAACATCTGAATAACATAGTCAGCTACAGTTTTATTCAGCTGTGGCTTTGTAATGGAGCAGCTAATGTTCCACTAGAATACAGAGGTAATACAGTGGTTTGGGCACTGAGATACATCACTGTTGTGACTATATTATAAACAGAAATCTGATGCTCCTACAGGACTCAAAAACATAAATGTCATTGGGATAAATTCAAACCAAAATCCAACCTGAAACCTACACTCATTGTATGAATGTTTATGTCTGTTACCATCTTCCTACATCAATGATACCTGGGGAATAGGGGCGGAAAGCTGTAATAATGACATAGATGGCAAAAAAACTGGGGAATAATTATCTCAGCATGTCCTTGGGGGAAGACTGACATTTAGCTTAAACAAGTTACCATCTGTGCAAAAATATGTGATCAACTTTGCATGCACTGGTAGGTTTAATTGATATTTGGGTTGCCTAGATTAAATAAACTCTATGAAAAGTAAACAAACTGAATGAGAAATAAGATATACTATAAAACAGTATTCTTCCAGGCATGGATTGGCATTGTACCAAACACCCCCCCATATATTTAGATGTATTTGTATCTGTAGTTGTATAGAACACTACAAATAATAATTTTCTTAATTAATTTGTCACTTGGATTGTTGAAATTCATTCAACTGGTACTAATCTGATGGGTTAAACATCAAAATGGCAGTGGGGCTGCAGAGTAACGGGGTAGCTGAGCTGACACTTATAATGACCTGACACTCAAGACATTCAAGGTCTTGGCCAATCCAAGTTCAGTCAGGGTTGACCAACAGGATTGCAAAATGGTGGTTGAATCTTTAATGAAACCCAACCCAGGAGACATGGTCAAACAGTTCATTTGATTCAAAAACACCATACAAAATCCTTAAAAATACATAAAGTCCTTCCATTTTTATTTTATTGTGCTTTTTGTCTGTATTTCATCACATACATGATTCAGCCCACATTTTAAAGACCCTTTCCCACTTTATAGCACATGTTTAAATGGGAATGGGAAATGGGCAGTAAATGGGATTGCAAAATCAAGAACAGGATCATTATCTCTCTGATGCTATGGGATTCATTGATGACTCTGAATTAATGGCATTGAACTCAACAGTAATGACAGGAGAGAGAAGGTACTGGGAGAGAATTGGCAAGAAACAGACATGCACAAGTCAATGAGTGAGATGACAGAAATAAAGCAAGGACGGTAAAGGTGGTTATGAAGACATAATCGATTACATTTCTTGGCCCTAACATAAAATTTTGCTCTTGGACACACTTTGGGCAATGAGAACAACACAAGGACCCCCCAAAAAGCAATGTCTGTCAGAAACCCCCAGTAAGACTCATTCCTTAAATCAGTAGGACACAGCAGCTGATATCTAAAGGTGCACCACCCAAGACACATGCCAGAACAGCGGGCCATATAACTTATTCCGCAACACTCATTTGTCATGATATGGCACAATAGGCACTAACCAGTTAGAATTATAAGTAGTATGTGTTTATTTAGGCATTATGCTATGTTTCCTAGCATTACCATGGACAACTGTGGTCATTATAATACTAATAATGAATTACATTTTCCATACTTTGTTGAGGATTGGGGACTTGTATTAGTTCTAAACTTGAACTAGATGCACATCTACCCTGTGTTTTCTACCAGTTCTATAATCCAGTAAAATTTGCCCTCATTTACCCATGAACCCATGAAAGCACAGTGAAGATCTTTTTTCTAGATTTTTTGGTTGCAATTTAGGATTACCTACCTAAACAGCTATAGTTACTGGATGTTTAATTCTATTACAATTTTTTGGTTCTTTTAGATGTGTTTCTGGTATAGCCCTATCTGATATAGCTACAAAGAGAGTAATCTTTATCTAGTCGTTTTGCTAACTCAGCATGTCCTATCACATAAGCCAAATTTACAGTGTGCAAATGCACTTATTAGATGGAACGTTGAGTGAATCTACGTCTGGTTCAGTGTGCCAGTGACATTAGCATCTTGGCAAAATCTGTCATGGCCATTGATGCAACCTACTGCTGGAACCCTGGAATTAAAGCCACATAAATTGGGGGTTATTTATCAAAGGTCAAATTTATGTGAATTTTGTTTCATTCAAATTCTGAATAGCTAAAAAAAAGTCCAATAGCATCTGTGCAGCTACTGTTGACTTCTATGGGACCTTGACAGCTTTTACTTGGAACAATTTTGTATTAGAGTTTCTTGTGGCTTTTACACTTAATACAGCTCAATTTTTTTAGAGAAATAAAAAAAAAAATTCTGAGAAAAAAATAGAAATCTGAATATTAGTAAATTTAGTAAATAGACTGCCTCCCATTTCATGGGACAGTCAGCAAGTATCTGGACTTTTGTCCATGTTCCTGCCAGACCACTCCTTGATGACCATAATCCCACACCATTTTGAAAGAAACACACCCTATTTTTTGCCTCAAAGTTGCTATGTCTCTCCCAAAGTAGGAGTTGTCAGATATGAGCTTGCTGTTTAGTATTATACACATGGAACATAAAAAAACATAAAAAGAATATGTAAAAATTAAAGTTTTTTCTCCTTTATACATTTTTCAGAGAAGAGCTGGGGGGATATTTAGTGATGCATGTTATAAAATGTAGAATGAGGACAGATGGAGAATGAGTTATTCCAAACACTGATGCATTACAGTGTTAGTCAATGCAAGAGAGGGTTTCCAGTCTTCCCATTGAAGACAATTAAAGTTCCACTTGTATTACCTGGCAGCATGGGCTTGCTCTCTACTGCAGCAAATATACTATGGCATGCTAGTGCATGAATGTTCACAATAACTGACACTCCACCTGTAGCGTGCAATAAAAGTGATAAACAGACCACTAGACTTCTCATTGTGTCTTCCTGTAGTGATGTGGACATCTACGACAAGTTAATTGGCAAATATCAGCTATTAAGACCCAGCTACCTTATGCTCCAGGCTGGAGTTTTTAAACATCAGTGAGAAAGGCTTGATATGCTCTCTTCTCAATTTATCGCCACTCCGTAAGTCGATGGTGTGCTCTATTCGCTTGTTAATTTCCTCAGGCCCAGATTGGACATGCAAAGCTTGTGCAAGATGGTTTGGAAGCAGATTTATTGAGTTTCTTGTTAGAGCAGCCAGAGTCTAGGGGAAAGCACATGCAAAAAGAATAAACTGCTAGTCCCCTTTTGAGTTAAAATGCAATGTTTTAAGTCATGTAGCATCGCAAGTCATTACAGCATTCCGTGCAGTTCATTCACTAGAGCTTACAGAACTTAAAATGATCTTGTTTTGACCAAGAACAGTTTAGCAAAGTGGTTACCAAGCTCCGTCTTCAAGATCAACCAACAGGCTGGTTTTCTTAATTTAACGGACACCTCAAAGGCGCTTATTCAATTGATTGTTGACGAATTGCTTGGTGAGTGGTAGATCTTGAGGAGTAAAACTTAGGCAACACATGTGCTGTTAATGATGAGGGAGGCAACGTTAATTATGATGTATGAACAAGCTAAATGTTGTAGAGTAGTTGCTGGACACTTTAGTGAAATGGATCATTTTTTCACACAGTTCTTGGAACAAGGTGGGGTGGAAACACATGCTTGATATATTAAGCGCCAATTAATTAAGAAAAAACTAAATTGTTAACCCTGTTAAAAGCCATGGTTAATGCAAGTTGATGTTATAACTTTATTTTTTTTTTAAATCAGTCTTAAGAGCAGTAAATTGTCTCTCTTTCTTTTTTTACACGTGCAGTGTTTTATATCTCCCCTTCTCTTGTTGCATCTATTTATCTCTTTATAGAAATATAGTCTCTGTGTTTCTATTTCTGTCTGATATTTCCCTCTCTCTCTGATATTATGTCACAACGGAGTTCCATGATCATATAAAAGCAAGAGGCCAAAGTTCAATTCAAACAGGGGGTACATCGAGTCATGTGATACAAATTACATCACTGAGCACCAATAATAACTGATGACTTCACTAAGCATTGTTTATAAAAATATATTTACAGTATGTGTAATATATACATAAATATATATATATATATATATACGTGTGTATGTGTGGAGAGAGAGAGTTTTGTTTGTAGAGGGAGAATTATAAAATAAACATAAAACAAAACCAAATGTGTATTTAAAGGAATTGTTCAGTGTAAAAATAAAAACTGGGTAAATAGATAGGCTGTGCAATATAAAAAATGTTTCTAATATAGTTAGTTAGCCAAAAATGTAATGTAGAAAGGCTGGAGTGATTTCATGTATAACAAGTCAGTCAGATCACTACTTCCTGCTTTTCAACTCTCTTTGTTTACACTGACTGGTTGCCCTGGCTACCAGACAGTAACCAATCAGAGACTTGAGGGGGTGCCACATGGGTCATTTCTGTTGCTTTTGAATCTGAGCTGAATGCTGAGGATCAATTACAAACTCACTGAACAGAAATGTACCATGTGGCCCCCCTTCAAGTCGCTGACTAACTCAGACTCATAGAGCTGAAAAGCAGGAAGTTGGATTCTGGCTGTTTTATTAGACATCTGTTCACGCCAGCCTTTATACATTACATTTTTGGCTAACTAACTATATTAGATACATTTTTTATTTTGCACAGCCTATCTATTTACACAGTTTTTATTTTCACACTGAACTATTCCTTTAAAACCTAAGTGGATATATTATAACAATGGATAACAAGATCATACAATAAATTCTGATGCTTTAACTATCAGTAGGTCCTTCCAGACACCAGTTTATTAGGAGGCTTTGTCTTAAAGGAGAACTAAACTCCCCCTAATGTGAAAAGCCCCTTCCACTACCCTCCATAGTGCCCCATCCTTCCTTACTGCATAATGCAATAGTGACAAATGTGCCCAAAATTGTGCAACTCACTTATCTGTTCAGAGTAGCGCAGCGGAGCTCAAGGCCCCCATCTTCTGCATCTCCGTTTTTCTTCGGAGGATCCTCTTTTATGGAGTTTCCAGTGCATGCATAGTTGACGCAAACACTGGATTGGCTCCAACTGCGCATGCGCCAAATATATCCATGTCGGTGTTCCCTTCTGGAAGAAGATGCAGAAGATGGCCCTTGAGCTTTTCTGCGCTAATTTGCACAAATACGTGAGATGCACAATTAGGGGCACATTTTTCACTAATTCACTATGCGGTGAGGAAAAAGGGAGGGGGCACTATGGAGGGTAGATGAAGGGGCTTTTCAAATTATGTTTAGTTTTCCTTTAATATTTAGATAGGGTTTTGTTGTTTTCAGATTCTCTCCTTGAATCAGTTCTACTAGCAGATACATTAATCAACTGCAAGAAGGTGTTGGTAGCAAGTGAAAAATACAAGTACTGAAATTAGCCTTTAGAACACAGTTGAGCAAGGGACTTGCCCCCTTCGAGGCAAATTGTAGAGGCTTCAGAGTTTTTTTTTCATCTTCCTCTGGATCAACTAGCAGTTAAGCAGGTTTTAGATCATAAGTTTAACAGGTTTTTAAAGACCATCAGTTTGAACTTAATGGGGTGTGTCTTTTCTCATTCTAATTACCATGCTACTAAGGAAATTATTACTTTATAGCACATTATATTTAACAAAAATTAATTGTTTAGAAATGCCCTAAAATGAACAATTTAGAATAATTGAAACAATTGGCAGAGAATAATTAAAACACAATTCAAAGCCATAAATAGCAAATAATGTACACAGTCAGTATTGCTGCACTGTCGGTTATTTTGAATTGCTACTCACTTGGGGTTAAGTTGCCTTTATCGAATAATTTAATAGTACACATTTTGCCCATTATAGTGTACACAGCACCATTATAGTGTATATTCACACTCCTAAACAATTCTGCCATTTTAGTGAATAAGAAATCCTATCCTGAAATTGTCTTCTCTGTCAAAATTCTAATTCAAGCAGTGAAACTAAGGCATATACTTTGGACTTTGATCTATGTAAGAAAAAGAGAAAACATGAAATATGTCCTTTGCATAAATATTTTAGCACTCTTTAAAATGACATTTTAACATTTTGAAAATTTAAATTGTTTTGCCCAGCCTTTATTCCAGCAATTACAGCATCAAGAAATGTATTCGTTTTACAGTCCAGAATGAGTTGGACGACACTTATGCACCTGAATGTTTTTTGATAGTGTTACAGGTTGGATTGAGATCAGAGCCTTGACTGGGCCATTGAAGGACATTCAATTTATTAATCCACTCTGGCCTTCTTATTGGTACTATATGGAGTGACCATTAAAATCTGAGACTATGGGGCCGATTCACAAAGGGTCGAATATCGAGGGTTAATTAACCCTCGATATTCGACTAGGAACTAAAATCCTTCGACTTCGAATATCGAAGTCGAAGGATTTAGCGCAGATAGTTCGATCGAACGATCGAAGGATAATTCCTTCGATCGAACGATAAAATCCTGCGAATGATTTAAATCCAACGATCGAAGGAATATCCTTCCATCAAAAAAAGTTAGCCAAGCCTATGGGGACCTTCCTCATAGGCTAACATTGACTTCGGTAGCTTTTAGATGGCGAACTAGGGGGTCGAAGTATTTTTTAAAGAGACGGTACTTCGACTATCGAATGGTCGAATAGTCGAACGATTTTTACTTCGAATCCTTCGATAGTCGTAGTCGAAGGTCGAAGTAGCCCATTCGATGGTCGAAGTAGCCCAAAAAAAACTTCGAAATTCGAAGTTTTTTAACTTCGAATCCTTCACTTGAAGTTAGTGAATCGGACCCTTTGTGATGCAACTGTATTGGGATTCATTCATAGAATGTTTCCCATAATCCTTAAACAAAATGGAAGCTGCCCTCTAGCACACATTCACAAATATATTAATGGTCAGTAAGTGAATGGGGTTCTAAAAATTGTTTAATTATTCATCTCATCCCTATGCAAAAATACAAAAGGTGTTAAAAGATACAGAGATATATGGGATTCTTACAATGTTTAATCACAACTATAATTTTGCTCATTGTGAGATCTACAGTATATATCCCCTAGGGAAATACATGTATGAAGAAGCAGATGAAAACTTCATGTAGCTGATAACTTTGCAGCTGACTTGTTACATGGAGAGTCTTCAAATCCCCAAAAAAAGAATTATGTCAGTTTTTTTAATGTTATTTACATGTGATTGCTTCCCCCAAACTCAAGAAACAGATAATATATAGTTTAACACAGGCAAAGCAAGAGACTACACAGGGCTATGAAAAGGCGACCCAACATTAGGACATGAAAGAAGACAACAAGAATGAAGATATTTGCTTAGAAATATGTATACAGTTCGTACCCACAACTCTACCTGGCAGCTTTATGCAAAAGATTCTTCCTCAGGGCTTGGACTTAGTCCTGCCTATTTCACTCGTCATTACAGAGAGGTGGAAACTAGTTCCTGCCTTATAAATTATATAAATGATAAACTTTTCACGTCTGCTGTGTTGGCATTGCTCTAGCTATCCAGGATTCCCATCTGAAAGATTGGTGTAACTTCAGAAGGCCAAGGCTGAACATTTGCCCATTGTATGATTTGGTAAAATGAATCTAAGAAGGTCTAAGGTGGAACAGGTGTGGTTTTAGCCTTGCATACAAAGTCAAAAGTCTAAAATATTGTCCCTTTGTCAATGACTTATAATGGGCAACTCTTACTACATATAGGATTGTTATTCTATTAACCTATTGGCTGATCTTAACCAAAAGGTAATGGTATATATATCAATATATACCAGGGGGTGAAACACTGTGATACAGACAAAGACCAGATTGCACTACTCATGGAAGGCTTCTGTAGATTGGTTATCCAATGAAGCCAGGCTTGCAAGAGTTTTACTTGATTTTAAGATAAATTCAGATCATTAGTAAGCTTCAGCTTTGGTTAAGATATGGCATATAATAAACAGTTCATTGCAGGAATTTCTTTTAGATCAACAGAAAGGTTCATTGCTGATTAACTGAAGTAATAAAGATACCAGCAAGCTTCCAGTAGTAATAAAGATACCAGCAAGCTTCCAGTAGTAATAAAGATACCAGCAAGCTTCCAAACAAATGCTCTTTCTTGGGGCTGTGCAGTGGCCTATAATGTAGCTGAGCTATTAGTCATGGTTAAGTGCACTGAAGATGTTTTACATGATTATGATCCATAAAACGAGTTACAGTGAGGAATTTTCAGGGAACCTACTTTCATGTTTACAAGATGTGGGCAGAATTTAGCAGGTTCAGTGCAAAAGGTGCATCATAATCCATAGTAAGAAAAAGACTGTCAATACTTGTTCCATTTGATCTGGATCTATGAACGAGCATAGTATTTTACAGCTCCAGAACCAGACTTACCCACATATGAGAGCGTAGATGTAAGGGAAATATCACTGCCATCATGACGATGAGTTTAGAGGAGCAAATTAAAACCTAAAGAGCACTAGACACTAAATCAAAACAGGAATCATTATGGCCATGACTCATGAGGTATTTTTTGGGTAAATTGTCCCTTCGTCAACCATGGAATACCCTGCAATGTGTGACTGTTGCCTATTTGTGCTTAAAGGATAAGGAAACCTTTAAAATAAGTGAATGTAAAATTGATGAGAGGGCTATTCTAAGCATTTTTGCAATGTACATTGATTATTTATTTTTCTTTAATTTCAAAATCTTATGGGATACATGCGCTGTTAATATGAATGAATTTTGTTACAATACCGCCACCTGCTGGTCAGTTTCCCACCAGTCTGACCACCAAGTAGTCAAGGAAGTTGTCAGGGGAAAGAAAGAGGCTCTGTTGTAACAAAATTCATTCATATTAACAGTACATGTATCCCTTAATATTAGGGATGCACCGAATCCACTTTTTTGGATTCGGCCGAACCCCCGAATCCTTCACAAAGGATTTGGCCGAATACCGAACCGAATCCGAACCCTAATTTGCATATGCAAATTAGGGGTGGGAAGGGGAAAACATTTTTTACTTCCTTGTTTTCTGACAAAAAGTCACGCAATTTGCCTCCCTGCCCCTAATTTGCATATGCAAATTAGTATTCGGTTCGGCCGGGCAGAAGGATTCGGCCGAATCCGAATCCTGCTGAAAAAGGCCGAATCCTGGCCGAATCCCGAACCGAATCCTGGATTCGGTGCATCCCTACTTAATATCTTGGAATTAAAGAAAAATAAATAATGAATGTACATTGCAAAAGTGCTTAGAATAGCCCCCTCATCAATTTTATATTCACTTTAAAGGTTTACTTATCCTTTTTTAAAGCTTATTATTGAGACTGCTCTGGCAGTCATCCTGGAGTCGTATTCCCCAATTTGTTAGCAGGGGGGAGCAGGGGCAACAAATGGCCCTATCAAGTGGATGTCAGGTACATACTGAGCCTGAACTACAGATTCTTGTGCTTTTAGTGTGTATTTTGAAACACAGAATACTATATAGTGATAAGCTAGGACTAGCACATTTTTTAACATGCATTTCTCTGGGACTGTATTCTTTCCTTTGCTAATATTAGTTGTTCTGTAAATAATGTGAGTCATTTTTATTTACGTCAAGCTCATACATCCTCTGGAGATTTGCCTAGAATAGAGATTCTCTGCTGAAGAACTGAACATATGGACTATTCAGGTCCAGCAGGTGAGCGGCATCTATTATAATTGTCACATATCATTTCCTTATCCTATTCATTTTTATATGTCTAAAATCCTCTGTGCAGTGTTTTACCATTTACTTTATTACGGGATAATCATTATCTCTATTATAGTAGAGGAGGAGTGTATCCTTAGTAAAATTACAGAAGGCACACACATTTCTACTAAGGACACTTTTACACATGCAAATCTCTAACATATCATTCCTTTAGAAAATTATGTTAATGTGTTACTTATCAGTGGGAAATGTCTCCATCACAAGGAAAATCAAAGGAAAAGTGGTTTGCTGCATAGGCACTGGTTGAACTGCTCATGTTTGCACAACTTGGGAACAAGGATAGTGGAAATAAGGGCTGGGCTTGGCCTTTCATTCCTTATTGAATGCACTTGTAGGAATGCCTGATCACAGCAGACCTGTGGAAAATGGGTTTTGGGATGGGAGACCAAAATGTAAGCGTAGGCTCCATTTTGGCAGAATTCTACCAATTTTGAAAAAGGTGAAGAGCTCTACGGGTGGAAGGTTTGTGCCTTTTGTGCCTCTAGGCTTTCTGCAGCAACACCAACAAGTATCCAACTGATGATAATTTGACCTGTGGCACATTCAGCCATCCATATGGTGAGAACAGAAAGCAGTCAATACTCTCTGTAGCTAGGACATAGGTAGTGTAGGGGCCCCTATGGGTATGGGTTAATCTGCCCTGCAGCTTTAAGGCCCCCACCTTTTTTCTTGGAGTGATCTGCCAGGAGAGAATGACACTCCCCTGCTACACTGCTATATAGTGAGTGTAGGGAGTGGCCACTTTCTCTTTGGCCTGTGGATGGTGATCCAGCTGGGTGTGCTCAGGGGAGCACGGGGTTTCCTGGTCCCCAACCTCTTCTCCAAAGCACATGGGCCTTTCTGGGCCTAGCTGTGCCCAGGCTCCCCTGAGCACACCCAGCTGGATCACCATCCACAGGCCAAAGAGGAAGTGGCCACTCCCTACACACACTATATAGCAGTGTAGCAGGGGAGTGTCATTCTCTCCTGGCAGATCACTCCAAGAAAAAAAGGTGGGGGCCTTAAAGCTGCAGGGCAGATTAACCCATAGCCATAGGGGCCCCTACATATACATGTAATTTCACACTATAGATAAGACAATTGACTAGACTTCTTAAATGTTAATCTACAACAAGAATAACGCATTTTACTCAGCCCCATCAGCAATTTATAGTCTCAGTAATGGTCAGTGGAACAAACAATTCTAAAAGGGACAACATATGCCTTAATACAATTAGTGGCCTTGGTCCATTTCAGAAAGAATCAACCCGCCTGCCTATCAATCTTTGTCCCAACGTCATAGGAAAACCAATCCTATATGTCATGTCACTACATACAATGAAAATCCTGCCTCTGGGGTGCAGGTCATTCCCTTGGTTTTATGGAAATAGGATGCACTGATACTAATATATTTAAGAAAAAATGTTTTTGAAATCTCAAAATTTCAAGAGAAAATGGGCAAGTACTATCTATTGCTTAACAAAGTGCAATGCAGAAACCAAATTTTAATATTTGCTTGAAATAGGCAAATATATGTTGACCAACTTTTCCAACACAGCCACCTAGATGAATTATACCCAAACATGCTTCAAAGGAAAGGTTGAGGCTTAGGTTTAATGTATTTAATGTGGGATTCTAGTCTAGTCCCCAGCATGTTCAAGACTTACATTAACTGACTTCACACAGTGCAGTGCAATCCCTTGGCCTGGCTTCTATTCTATACACATTCGTGAGCTGACCAGTCACTTATGTCTTAGTTTCATTTGCCCCCCGGGTTGGACTGGGCCGATGGGACACCAGGAAAAAAACTTGTGGGCCCCCGACCCAGACTTGCTCTCCCTGAAACTCTGGATGTTGCCCTTGGCCTCCCCCAGCCTTGATTGCGCCCACAAAAAGAGAAAACAGTACACACAAAAAGGTACGCACAGGGGGAGAGGGGTTGAGCTACCAGGTAAGGCGAGGCCACGTGGGGCCCCTAAGGTTTTCTTTACTACTTCTGACTTTGGGATTTTTCCTTGTTATAAATTTTCATTTTTTTTCAATGAACCACCTTTGGTTCAAAACCTATCTAGGTTATACTTCTCTCTGATTTGTTCTGTACTTCTCTGTTGCTGATCTTGGCTTGGACCACCACTGAGATTGACCAAGCTCTCTGTTAGGGTTTTTAAGGTTGCCACCTTTTCTGTAAAAAAATACCAACCTTCCTATATTTTTAAAAACATTTAATATTCAATAAAACTAGTATCTAGCATCGTTTTTACTGGTTAGGCTTGGAAAATATCAGCCAGGTACTGATACTCTTATATACTGTGAAGAGCTTCAATGACTTTTCTGAGCTTGCCATCAAGCTTGTGTATCTATTCCGAAGTATGTAATGCATACCATTATCAAAACAAAGCTTTACCAAATATGTGCCTTGAAATGATAGGGGTGATTTTCCTAGACCCTAGACGAAAGTGCAAGAGCACTAAAGGGATCAGAAGAGTTCTCATAGAAGAGCACTTCCATCAAGTAACTTGCTGCAATCTGCAACTCACACCAGATAAATAATCTTCAGCATCAGCATAGGGCAGACGTAAGCACATGGCCCCATTAGAGCCTTTTGCCATTACTTGTGCATCTCAATGTCAGGTAGAGGGCAGGAGGAGAGCTATTAATATAAATATCCCTATAAATTGTTTTTGCCATAGGAAGATACCTTAGAACTATGGCACTGGTAGCATTTAAAAATGCTGATGCACACCAATAGAAATGTATTTGTTGGGCTAACGTTTTGGTCCTCACCAGGTACCTTTATCAATACTACAACAAAGAGATAATAAAACTATGACCAGAGGACTTCAACTACCTTATCAACAGGAAAATAGACACAAGACGTATCAAAGATGTGAGTTTAAACTCAAGAATTATGTCTGGAGAGACCAATTAGGGGAAAAGAGAAAGCCAAGTCTGTAGCCTGTATGTGCTGGATAAACACACTTGGGGGATTCTGTCTTAAAGAGGTATAATGGGTGAACAGAGCAGAAGACAGAAGAGCAATAATGACCTATTGAAAGAACCACAGAGGGCAGCAACTATTATCAATAATAAATCAATAGAATGCCATGAATACTGGTTCACCTATTAGAACTTCTACATTTAGCCATAGGTCTGTCTCTCTACAAAAAGTTCCATGAGCTTTGCCTTTGTTAAGGAGAACAACTTGAGAGCGAGCTGAAGCTGAGTTTCATTAGTTTGTGTTATTTATAACCTTCTCATGCCTTCACTGTGCCCTGCCTGTCAGCATGAGGCAAATAATGTGTTCGATTTCCATGGTTACATTAGGAAGTTGGTTGCCGTGCATGCCTCAGCATACAACAGTCAGGAAGATCATTTGTGAACCACAGAACAAGGACTTTTAGGCAAGAGGTGTTTTCAAACACACCAAATAAGGTTTTAAAATAAATACTGTCAGAAGAAAGCAGTCTCTAGGTTAAATGTCACCAGCAGAACCGCACTAACACTTCATGGGCCAAAAAAACATATGTCTGTAATATCAGAGCCCCCATGGGTGGATAAATGCTAAGGCTCCCCTAAACCAACATCAATACATTTCCCTAAATCAAAGAGAGTAGAGGTTTTATGCAAAAAGTTAAGCACTGTATTCATCCCACAATGTTTTCTGGGGTTATTATACATGGAAATGGCACTGTATTTATGCTGCCGTGTGTTATGGGGACATTATATATGGAAGTGGTGCAGTATTTATCCTGCCTTGTGTTATGGTCTGAAATTGGCACTGTATTTACCTTGTCATATGTTCTGGGGGAATATGTTTGAAAAATGTCGGATAAATGCAAAAATGAAAGCATTCATTTACTATTGAAAAAAGGAGTGTGCTGATCCTTTATTCCTATATGATTCACCTATTGATCGAGCACTTCCAACTATGTCCGAAGTGCGGGCACTCCAAAAATTGTGTATATATATATATATATATATATATATATATGTTGGCAAGACAGATTTAACGCTGAGACTCCGGATAGATGCACATAGATCAGCCATCAATGGAGGTGGGACACAGGTTACCCACCTTCAAATATATAGTAATTGATCATATACTGATGCCCAAATGAGGTGGAGATCGTTCACGTTTATTATTACAGCGTGAGACTTTTTGGATTAAAAAGTTGGGTACACTATCACCAGGGGGTCTAAATGAGTATTGTTCATTTAATTGCTTTCTTGATAGACGTTAACCTTAGTGCAGAATGTAAGATGATATATTTGCAATTATACTTATCTGATATCACATGGTGGCCCGTTTTCCCTTTAACCTATTTGAGGAGATTTGCCTCTGAGGAGGAGGGTTAATGAGGTCACTCAATAGGGAGGAGTAATAGTGGTTTTAAATTTTGTAACTTTATATTAATTGTCACATTTGGTTTTGCATCTTGACAAAGGTTCTAGGCCAAGAACCGAAACGTTGATGCTTTTATAATGATACCTTTTAATCAATAAATACTTATTCTACTTGGAGTGCGTGCTATACCTGCTCTCTCTCTCTCTCTCTCTAATATATATATATATATAGATACTACCATGTGTTCAGAGACATTATATGGAGTTGGCTTTGGGATAGTATGAGTAGTGATGGGCGAATCTGTGCAGTTTAGTTTCGTCAAAAAATTTGTAAATTAACCGTGAAGTGGCGAAAAATTTGCGAAACACATTGGAGTCAATGGGCGTCAAAATAATTTTGACGTACATCATTTTTGACGCGAGCGACAAATTTTATATGTGCGACTATTTGGTCCAAGTTAGTGGACAACTTAATAATAATAATAATAATAATAATAATAATAAAGTCAATGGACGCCATAATAATTTTGACGTGTGTCAATTTTTTTTGACGTGGCAGATTTTTCGTAAATGAATTCGCTTGTGGCAAAATGTGGAAATTTGCCACAAATTAGTGTCTGACGAATTTATTCACCTATCACTAAATATGAGGGATAAAAATGTCCTCAGTTAGCCTCCCCAAACAAAAAATAACCCTCTGCCTACAGGAGCCTCCCATGACCTTTCAAGGCAAATTTACATTACAGTTCTTCTAATATGCCCCCCTCCAGTAACAGGCAGTTGTGTATGTACCTAGTCTAGGACATGATGTATATACTGTATCTAGTCTAAGACACGCTATATGAACCTAGTCTAGGACATGATGTATGTATCTAATCTAAGACATGCTATATGAACCTAGTCAAGGACATGGAGCACAAACTCCTTTGAGTGGAACATGGAAGTTAAGTTTGGCTTACAAGAGGGCTTCGGAGTTCTAATCTTAGTTTTTGCTGGGATTTGAGGTAAAGACCTTTAGTATCATTTTAGAAGCACCTACATTGCAGATAACATGGATGACTAAAATAAATTGTGCTTTGTTTGTGTTATTTGCTATAAATGAGACAATGAAGGAAAAACACATTATAATGTGTCCACATTCATTTACTTGGGAGCCTTCTAAATCAGTTGACCTTCAGATATTGAATACATTAACAATAAATACAATGGAATCTCAATGGAAAGATGTAATGTGTTTACACTTGTTGGACCCTTGTCCTAAACTGATCCATGAAACAAAGAAATACTATTAGTTAACCTGTTAAAAGTCATGGTTAACCTGTTAAAAGTCATGATGAATCTTGAAGTTAAAACTACAAATGATATCAAGAGATTCATGAACTTGTCCAAGATGACAAACCCACAAGCTGCCTCTGGGATTTGGACCAGGGTCTCTAATTTAAAACTGATCTTGGGTACAATGGAAGCATCGGCTGGCTGCTCTAGCTGTTAATACTATTTTAGTCAATTATTCTTTCATTACAGGGTTATCTTGATGGATAAAGTAAGTGTACAAGCCCCTGGCTGGTTTTCTGCCTTGCACTAAAACTACTGCTGTCCTGCAATAAAATAGATGAATAAAATTCTCTATAAATAACAAAAAAAAAAACAACAAATCTTACAGTGGACAGTGACAAAACAGCAGGAGACTTGGTTTCCATAGCAAACACGCAATGGCAGCAGAATTATTGCTCCTCCTGGGGAACAGAAGGCATAAAGGCAAAGCACAAACAATATTTTAAAGCTTTAACAACAAGGATATCAATTTGTAGGGCTAAGCTTGAATAATTGTGTTAAGTACTTATTATCCTTAATTTATATAGATACTAAATATTCTGCAGTTTTCAAAAGAGATTATACATCATTGATAGCAGTCACCACACCAATGGAGCTTACAATCTAAAGTCTTTATCACAGTCAAACACACAAGCTTCTATCAGGAGCCAATTATCCTGCCTGTCTGTTTACAGGAGCAAACCACAGTAATTGAAGGAGAACCAGACTGGAACAGAGGAAACATACAAGGGGTAACTAACCAACTAACTAACAAGCGCAACGTCAGATACAAATCCCCATGTGTTTTTCCCCCCCCCCCACAATTCTTAATGGCAGCTGCCTTTCGAAGCATATTGGGTGCAAGTTCATGTTCATATCGTTCATTCATACTCGATTCAAAATAAAAATCGAAGTAACCCTAATATTCGAAAATTCGATAATCAAAGTACTGTCTCTTTAAAAAAACTTTGACTTCAATACTTCGCTAAATTTAACCTGCCGAAGTGCTATGTTAGCCTATGGGGACCTTCTACAACCATTTTCTAAGTCCTCACACATCGAAGTAAAATTGTTCGATCGTACGTTAAAATCGTTCGAAACGTCCGGTGAAAAATCCTTCGACTTTGATATTCGAAGACGAAGTATTTTAATTTGATGGCCGAATTTCGAAGTATTTTTTACTTCGAAATTCGACCCTTGATAAATCTGCTCCTAAATTTTTGGATTATTTGGATAATAGTTTTTTTTTCCCTTACCTACTTTATATACAACAAGGCATTAGTTACAGTGAAATCAATACAAAGCTCTTGTGACACCCTTGGGTTAACTTGTTCTTGCTCCCAATCAACCGTTTTATTATTACATTGAAAAAGCAAATAATTATTTAAAATTTTGCTTTATTTAGATAAAATGGAGTCTATAGGAGACTGAGCTTTCTGGATAACGGATTTCCCGATAACGGATCCAATACCTTTCTCTGGTTTTAAGGGCAAGTCTTCAAGTCTCTTCCACGGAGTAAGGCAGGATTGCTGTTTAGATTTTTGCCAGAAAGGAAATAAATGTACAAAAGTCCAGACAGAAATATAACTATAACCATAATGAGCAAAACATCTCACCCAAAACCGCACTATATTAAACAGCAATGACAATCGACATAAGGTTGTCAGCATCCATGTAGTCAATGTATATAAAATTCCTATCTGATTATCTAGAAACCAATTGAGTCTGGAAGAATAACATCATCTACTTTACAGATCTTGATATTAGGGGTGATTCATCTCATTGAAACATCTAAGTATATCATCTTGCTGTATGAGACCCCCTTACTCATAATCAGCTAATAGGAGCCAACATTGCCTATGGGAGATTTATAATGATATCACCAACTCGGCACCTCTGTGTTTTCTGATTCTCAGAAAATATTTTTAATCTATTATCACTGGGAATCACTGAATACTTTGATTTTAATGAGATATCTAAAGAGCAATTTCTTTACAGAATGATCATTCTTCCACATAAGATTACAGTACAGGCTCTTCTTTTACACTGAGGTTTTAATATTGATTAATACAGTCATGGCTTTGGCTTTTTATGTCCAGTTGGCCACTGTGCTTGGCTTATAAACCTTATAAACCTCTCTTTAATATTCAGAAAAATGATTATGTTGATTGGTTACAGGAGAACTAAACCCTAAAAATGAATGTGGCTAAAACTGCCATGTTTTATATAGTGATTTTATTGCACCAGCCAAAAATTTCAGCTTGTCAATAGCAGCAATGATCCAGGACTTCAAACTTGTCACAGGGGGTCACCATCTTGGAAAGTGTCTGTGACACTCACATGCTCAGTGGGCTCTGATTGGCTGTTGAGAAGCTAAGCTTAGGGCTCGTCACTAATTATCCAGCAGAAAATGAGCTTCCCTGGCTGTAATATAAGCTGATGCTACAGGTTTGCTGATTATTCAATTCTGATGCTAATTGCACTGGTTTCTGTGCTGCCATGTAGTAATTATCTGTATTAATTACTAATCAGCCTTATATTGTGACATTTCTATTCTATGTGTACTGTATATTGTGAGTGGGTCCCTAAGCTCAGTAAGTGACAGCAGCACAGAGCATGTGCAGTGAATCAACAGAAAAGAAGATGGGGAGCTACTGGGGCATCTTTGGAGACACAGATCTTTACTGCTAAAGGGCTGGGGTTGTCTTGGGCTGGTACAGAAGCACAAAACATCATGTACAACATTTCTACCTACTTCTTTAGTTTAACTTTCCTTGTCATTTAAAGCTGGGATCCGGTGCTTGCTGGCTAACAAAACTTCCAAAATTTCGATCTTCATAATTTAAGGGGCAGATTTATCAAAGGTCAAATTTCGAATTCATGTGAATTTTATTTTACTCTAATAAATTTGAATGCACTCACAACTTGAATGGGAGGTTATTTATGAAAATTTTTAACGTCTTAAATACGAGTGATTGGGAACGACCCGGAAATTTCATTTGTATTCAAATCGAATACGAACTAAACTCAAAATTTTCTTCCAAAAAAAGTTCAAATGTCAGGAAGTCTATTAACATCTTCAAATGGGTCAACAGATCTCTGTCATTGACTTATAAATGAATTTGGCAGGTTTTAGGTGGCGAATATTCGAATTAGAATTGTTTTCATGGTTGAGATGTGATAAATCTTGCATTTGAATTCACGTTTGAGTTGGTGCTTTTAAATTCGAATTTGTGAGTTTTGACACAAAAAAAATTTGAATTTACCATTCGAACCTTAATAAATCTGCCCTTAAGTCTACTAGAAAGTCATATAAACATTAAATGTTGCTTAAAACCACATTTGCTATTGACTATGTAGAATAATGTTGAATAAAATATGGATTTATTGCAAAGAGGAACTAAAACTCCAACTGGCAATTGCCCACTAGAGTAGAAATAATGCACAGAGTAGCCATACTAAATGCCAAGAACACAAGCTCTTTGCAAATTATTTTAATGTTGGCCAACCCAATCTCATGTACCTTTTACTGGCACTAGGACCATTCTACATATGAACTTTGCTTCAAGATTAAAGGGATTCTGTCATGGGAAAAAAATGTTCAAAATGATAATAGTGCTGCTCCAGCAGAATTCTGCACTGAAATCCATTTCTCAAAAGAGCAAACGTATTTTTTATATTCAATTTTGAAATCTGACATGGGGCTAGACATATTGTCAATTTCCCAGCTGGCCTAAGTCATGTGACTTGTGCTCTGATAAACTTCAATCACTATTTACTGCTGTACTGCAAGTTGGAGTGATATCACCCCTCCCTTTCCCCCCCCCACCAGCCTAACAAAAGAACAATGGGAAGGTAACCAGATAACCGCTCCCTAACACAAGATAACAGTTGCCTGGTAGATCTAAGAACAACACTCAATAGTAAAATCCAGGTCTCACTGAGACACATTCAGTTACATTGAGAAGGAAAAACAGCAGCCTGCCAGAAAGCATTTCTCTCCTAAAGTGCAGGCACAAGTCACATGACCAGGGGCAGCTGGGAAATTGACAATATGTCTAGCCCCATGTCAGATTTCAAAATTGAATATAAAAAAATCTGTTTGCTCTTGTGAGAAATGGATTTCAGTGCATAACTCTGCTGGAGTAGCACTATTAACTGATGCCTTTTGAAAAAAACATGTTTTCTGATGACAGGATCCCTTTAAGGTTAAGAAATCATCCAGACTAATGAAATCTGAAGTTTGAAATTAGAAAATGAAATCTGAAATTTAAGCAAACTATGTTTTGAGTCAAGTCTTTTTTTATTTTCATTTAATTAATAATGATAAATGACCTTTTAAAGGGGCTGTTTGCCTTTAATTTAATTACTACTATGTAGAGAGTGAGATTATAAAACAATTTACATTTGGGTTTCATGTGTTATTATTTGTGGTTTTTGAGTTATTTAGCTTTTTATTCAGCAGCTCTCCAGTTTGCAGTTTCAGCAATCTGGTTGCTAGGGTCCAAATTACCCAAGCAACCATACATCGATTTGAATAAGAGTCTGGAATATGAATAGGAGAGGCCTGAGTATAAAGATAAGTAATAAAAAGTAGCCTTACAGAGCGTTTGTTTTTTTTAAGATGGAGTCAGTGACTCCAAGTGAAATCTGAACAGAGTCAGAAGAAAAAGGGAAATCATTAAAAAACTGTAATAAAGGAAAAAACTAAGTTAAATTGAAAAGTTGTTTAGAATTAGCCGTTATGCAACGTATCAAGGGGTTTATCTATCAAAGTCTGAATTTATTGCAATATTTTCTGCTACAAACTCTGATCAAATCAGCTCGGTTTTTTACGCTTATTTATTATAACATTTTCCAGAAAAAAAATCAGATTGACCTGAAAACTCAAATTTCTTATGCTTTTTTGCCTGAAAATTCCGAAAACTTATTGCACAAAACCCAGCGCACATCAAAAAACCATTGGGACTTCTCCCATTGACTTATATGCAACCTGGACAGGTCTGAGATGCAGGATTTTCTGATTTGGACTTTTCCATCCTCTGGATTTAATAAATTTACGAAAAAATCGTGATTTTTAAAAAGTCTGATTTTATAAAAAAAAAAAATCACAATTTTTTAGGGATTTTTGCATTTGGAGTTTAGTAAATAACCCCCTTGCAGTTAACTTAAAGGTAAACCACGCCTTGAAGGCCACATGGAGAAATGAGCCATAGTCTTGATTATATCCCTAAAAGAGGTCATCGGGGCCGATTCACGAAATTCGAGTGAAGGGTTCGAATGAAAAAAACTTCGAATTTCGAAGTTTTTTTGGGCTACTTCGACCATCGAATGGGCTACTTTGACCTTCGACTTCGAATCGAACGAAATCATTCGACTATTCGACCATTCGATAGTCTAAGTACTGTCTCTTTAAGAAAAAGTTCGACCCCCTACTTCGGCAGCTAAAAGCTACCGAAGTCAATGTTAGCCTCTGGGGAAGGTCCCCATAGGCTTGCCTGGGATTTTTTGATCGAAGGATTTTCCTTCGATCGTTGGATTAAAATCCTTCGAATCGTTCGATTCGAAGGATTTAATCGTTCGATCGAATGAAAAATCCTTCGATCGATCGCAGGATTTGCGCAAAATCGTTCGACTTCGATATTCGAAGTCGAACGTTTTTAGTTCCCAGTCGAATATCGAGGGTTAATTAACCCTCGATATTCGACCCTTCGTGAATCGGCCCCTTATAGTAAGAAGAAATTAATTATGCCAATATTAACCATATTAGAAAGCATGTATTTCTACACTGTCAATTTACTGCCTCAGCTGAAACTCTTTGAGTTTCCCTTGCAAACGCTCAATGCAAGTCTGATCTTTTGTTAAGAGACAACAGAACATCTGACTTTGTTAGACTTTTGCTTATCCCATTAGAGGGGTCAAGAAAACTGATCCCTGCGGCTAGTTAAAGGGTCACTGCTATCACAGGAGCTGTTGGATTCCATGTTGTAAGACAGAAAGAGCACTGCACATGTCAACATGTCTTGGGTTTTCCTTGTAAAGTATAATCATGTCGACAGATACAAGGTTTATTTATGTGATCTTTAAAAGGCCTTAAACATTCTTCCAACCATAGCTCAACAGCAACAATGCTTTTAAGGTAGCCCCACATTGTCCCTTCCATGGAAGAGACATCAGGCACTCACAGATCCCATGAACAGGCAGGTAAACTGTAGACTTTATTTAAGGCAAAAGGTAGACAAACATACAGCCTTACCTATAGCTCAAGGTGGTGGAGGTATTCCGCCATGGAAGATACATCAGGCACTCACAGAGCACATGAACAGGCAGGTAAATAAACTGTAGGCTTTATTTTAGGCAAAAGGTAGACAAACACCCAGCCTTACGCATTTCATGCCTTCAAACACTTAATCATATGCTTTTCATTTAAAGGAAAACTATACCCCCCAAACAATGTAGGTCTCTATAAAAATATATTGCATAAAACAGGTCATATGTAAAACCCTGCTTCATGTAAATAAACCATTTTCATAATATTATATTTTTCTAGTAGTATGTGCCTTTGGGTAATCATAAATAGAAAATTGCCATTTTAAAAAATAAGGGGCACCCCCTGGGATCGTAGGATTCACTGTACTCACAAACATACTAAACAAACCATACATATTAGGTCACATGAGCCATTAACAGACAGAGTTATGTCTTTTGCTTCCTCACTTCTTCCTGTTACAGTTAGAGCTGCAGTATTTCTGGTCAGGTGATCTCTTCCTGTTACAGTTAGAGCTGCATTATTTCTGGTCAGGTGATCTCTTCCTGTTACAGCTGCAGTATTTCTGGTTACAGTTAGTACTTCCTGTTACAGTTAGAGCTGCAGTATTTCTGGTCAGGTGATGTCTGAGGCAGCACACAGACCATCACGAAAAGGTGGCTCAAGGCAAGAGATTTACTTAAATATATAGACCAGTTTGGTAAGATTCTTTAATATTCCACTTAATATGTTGTAAACTATCTGTTGCTTAAGTGTTCATTTTGGGGTTATAGTTTTCCTTTAAGCCTATGCTTAAGTGCCTGAAGGCACTAAATGCGTAAGGCTTTGTGACTGTCTACCTTTTGCCTAAAATTTAGGCTTAAATGAAAAACCTATGGTTAAGTGCATGAAGGCACAAAATGCATAAGGCTGTGTGTTTGTCTACTTTTTGTCTAAAATACAAAAGTCTACAGTTTATTTACTTGCCTGCTCATGGGATCTGTGAGTGTTTGCTGTCTCTTCCATGGTTGAATACATCCACCTTGAGCTGTAGGTCTGGGGCATGTGCACCCAGACCCCACATCTAAACTGGTGAGATTATACACTTTTGGCTATGCACCAGGAACTTTTCTTTGATACTGAGTTATATTGTCCATGTACCTGTCCCAGTACAGTACCTTGGCTATATTCCACTGTTATCACAGCAAACTGGCAGCCAGACACTCTGGACATAAAGTGTAGAGGAGTTGTTCCAAAAGCTTATTTTAATAACTTTACGACAAAGTGCCATAAAGCGATACAGCAACAGAAACGTGCATTACAGATATAAAACATAGCAGACAAACCATTAAAAAGGCTTCATGCAAGCAACATTCCAACAGATGACTAAGCTTAATAATACATGCATTTTTATTGGCTCCAGGTAAGATTATGATAATGAAATTAAAATAAAAGACAGAGTTGATGATATGGCAACAGTAGTGAACCATACGAAAGCTTTAATGACTGTGTGTAGCATTGATGCTGTTCTACAATATCATAATTGAATCAAGTTGAAATTTTAGGGGTACTTGTCCCCTATGTCCCCATTTTTATTTGACTTACTGGCAATAACTGCTGAGAAAGTAATAATAGACATGCCTAGTTCTTACACTGATGCAGACCCCCTCTTTCTGGGCGACTCTCTTTCACATGGTCAGGAAGAGCCTAAGGCTTTTTCCCTCACTAAGAAGGTTGGGTTGAAGATGTATAATCATGTAGATGAAGCTCTGGCCATTAGACTATATAGTAACATAGTAAGTTAGGTTGAAAAAAAGACACTCAACCATCAAGTTCAACCTTTTAGGTCTATATATAACCTGCCTAACTGCTAGTTTATCCAGAGGAAGGCGAAAAAACCCTCTCCAATTTGCCTCAGGGGGCAAATTAGAGGCTTCAAGACGGAAATCCGATCAGTCCCTGAATCAACTTGTACTATGAGCTAACTTCCATAACCCTGTATTCCCTCACTTGCCATCCAACCCCATCTTAATGCTATCTAATGTATCAGCCTGTACAACTGATTTAGGGAGAGAATTCCAAATTTTCACAGCTCTCAATGTAAAAAAACCTCTTCCGAATACTTAGACTAATGGGTTTATTTATCAATAATCGAATTTGTGAGGTGTTAGTGGTTTTTTTTAACTCCGAATAAACTCACAATTTCAAAAAAAATTCAAAATGAAAAACTCTTTTCAATACAACCTTGGAAAACAACTCAAATACTTCAAATTTGTGAGTTTACAAGTCAAGAAAACACTAAAAAAAATCAAATGTAAAAAATGGCTTGAATTTGACCCAGTACAGCTGCCATGGACTCGCAAAGCTGTTAGATGCCAACATTTTACATTCATTTTATTAGTCCTTAATAAATACCAAAACTAAAATTTTTGAAAAAAGCTCAAATTTGTAGTTTTTTTGCAAAAAAAATTGAATTGTGCCAAATTTTTTTAACTTAATTTGAACCCTCTAAGCATTTGCTCCATCAATTAACTTCTTTTCCATGCCTACCATGGCCCATCAATATCAATGCACAGGGAAATCCCCCCATCGTGATTTTTATTCTGGTCCAACACTAAGGGGCACATTTACTAAGGGTCGAATTTCGAAGTGGTAAAACTTCGAAATTCGACCATCGAATTGTAGAAATTCGATAGTCAAAGTTTTTTTT
This sequence comes from Xenopus petersii, assembly GCA_038501925.1. Classification (NCBI taxonomy): domain Eukaryota; kingdom Metazoa; phylum Chordata; class Amphibia; order Anura; family Pipidae; genus Xenopus; species Xenopus petersii. Next base: position 134,832,632 of record CM076683.1, read on the forward strand.
GAGTGAATTTCAGCCGTTTGCGATCTAATTCAAAACGTTCGAATCGAACGATTCGAACAATTTAATCGAACGAACGATTTTCAAAAAAAATACTTTGACTTCTAAAAATGTAATAAGACAAATACTGGTTCTAGGAGGTCCCAATAGGCTAACATAGCAATTTGGCAGGTTTAAGGTGGCAAAGTGTCGAAGTCGAATTTGAAGTTTTTTGAAGAGACAGTACTTAGATTTTCGAATGGTCAAATATTAATAGTTTTTTCAATTCAAATCGAATTTTGGCCTATTCGATGGTCGAAGTACCCAAAAATTATTTAGAAATTCAAAGTTTTTAAATTTGAAAATTCACTTCGAATTCACTTCAACCCTTAGTAAATGGGCCCCTAAGCCCTGCCTTACCATGAAATAAGAGGATGAGAGAGAATCAGAGGTCCATACCTATGGAATAACTGGAGTATAGAATACAATATAGAATACATTAATTTATCCAGGGTTTAGGTTTTTAAGAAAATTTCTCTAATATTTTGTGCTAGAAAAAAGTCACAGTGACTTTTCGGCCATTTCACAAAATTTCTTGTACTTTCGCGGATTTTTCTGTGAAGCAGGAAATGGGATAGATTCTCTCATCATTAAAGGAGCGTGATGTCCATATTATAATGAAACATTAGATTTATTTTAATATCCTTAAAATATAATGTGAGGCATTTTCCCATGGGGGGTATCTTCCCCTGCATAGGGCACCTTGTCTCCATTCACTTTATTAAACTGAGCTCTCAGGAGAACTTTTTTGGGGTTAAAATTGACTGTGTGCAATACCCCATGCTTCATCTGAGCTTTAATATCACATACTCATAGGGGCAGATTTATCAAGGGTCGAATTTCGAAGTAAAAAATACTTCGAAATTCAACCATCGAATTTAAAAACTTCTAATTCAAATATCGAATTCGAACTTTTTTCATCGAATTTGGGTATTCTGCGGTAAAAGTAAAATCGTTCGATCGAACGATTCGAACAATTTTATCGTATGATTTTACTTTGACTTCAAAAAACTTAGAAAACCCCACAGGCTAACATAGCACTTCGGCAGGTTTGATTTGGCGAAGTATTGAAGTCGAAGTCTTTTAAAGAGACAGTACTTCGATTATCGAACGGTCGAATATTCGAATGATTTTAGTTGAATCGAATTCGAAGTTGAAGTTGTAGTATCCTATTCGATGGTCAAAGTATCCGAAAAATGACTTTGAATTTTGAATTTTTTTACTTCGAAATTTCAATCAATTCACTTTGACCCTTGATAAATCTGCCCCTTAGAGTCTTCATGGTCAGAAGCATTGCATTGGTGTTGCAGTTGTTCACATTTCATATGCTGATAAACTAACCTCGACAATTCCTAGTGGCATGATCTTTATCTGATTGTGAATTAGGATCATATAATTTCATTGCATCAACTCTCTCTGCATTGGCATAGTAGTGTTATTTCATAATCAAATGCTGAATTAAAAAATAATATATTTTGATATATTTATAGAGGGTGAATTTATTTTTAGATATTTTTTAATAATTTTGTCAAATATGATTTAAAAAAAATGAATGTATGGCAATGGTAATCTCTGGAACACATTCATCTAAAATGCTGTCTCTTTATTCATGCATCAATACATGCACTTGGGGCATCAATCATAAAACACACCTGTGTGGGATTGAGAAGAACCTAGCATCACCAAAAAATCTAATTTTGTATCCATTTTTTTGCTTTATTTTGCACACACACATTTAATTTATGTATCAGTTTCTTACATTTTTAATGGCATTTAATTCTAATAAGGCATCTGGGCTGGCATTTCCTTCAGTTCATACATTTTGTAGGTTAATTCATCCCTTGGGCAATTTGCATAATTATTTCTAGTTGCAAGTTAAAGGAAAGGTTAAAGATGGAATTTTTTCCCTAGGGGGCTTTCAGAACTGAGCTTTGTTCATGCATGCCTTATATTTGTTGACATAATGGAAAGTTGGACTTACATTTTGCTTGCCCACAATGTTATCAAAAGGAAGTTCCGGGCTCCATGAACCTTCTGTGAATGTTGCTCCACTGTTTCTTCTGTCGGTGGGACTGACAGACTCCTTCACAATATCTTCAGGTAAAGTCAGGAGATTTTCCTCTGGTTGTTTAATTAAGTATGACTCAATGTTATGTTTCCTCAAAAATTCATTTCTTTCTTTACCGTGGCCCTCTTCCACATTATAATCCCCATTAAGGCAGTCCAAGGTAGCTTTTGATATATGAATTCTCCTGCAAAAAATATCAATAAAATGATAATTTCGACACTTTAACACTTTGTCCTGACATTATCAAGTTTGAAATTAGAATTTTTGCCACTATTCGAATTTTTTTGCACAATAATTCACAAATTCGAATTATATTTTGAAAAAATGTATAAAAATCAAAAACTCGAATGTAATACAAACAGCATCTAAATCTAAAAGCTGGCGACTTCAACATAGTCAATGGAAGTTGTTCTATGCAAAAATTTTATTGAGTTTGTAAACTCTTAAATTCAAATTTTTAAACCTGTAAAATTTCTGGTATTCGAGTTTTTTTTCATGATTGTCATCAATTAAGTTTTTTACATTCAGATTTTTTCATAAATAAGCAAACTTCTGAGTTTTTTTAAATTGTTTATTCGAAAAAGAAAAGAACCTCACAATTAAATATTTGATAAATAAGCCCCTAGATAAACGGAGGTAATCTCAAATGCAATAGTATAGAATGTCACCATTGCAAACTTTTTTTTTATCCCATGAAGTAAGTTCTGCCCAGCTATGATATACAGTATTTAGCATTGTGTCCATAATTTCATAAGCACTTTAGAAACTGTAAATAAGGTATTATTTAAATTCAGATGAGAAATGTTTTGCACAGACACAAACCAAGGTTCAGTTCATAAAAAATGACCATTTTAGCAAAATAGCTTCTTTGAAAATTCACTTTAATTTAATGTTTCAACACTTCTGTGTGCCCCGTGCAGACTATGGAGCTTGAAGAACTATCACTAAATTCATAAGGCTATTTGCAAGCTCTATAATGGAAAAACTCAAATATCAAACCATTGATATGTAAGGTCATCAATGACCAAAAAAAGTTAGTGATGATGGATAAATACACATAATGTTTTAAGACCCCCAAAGTAAATGTTAGGATTTAAAATTCAGAACATAATATGGGCAGACCATTTCACTAGTTTTTGAATAGTTTTTTTAAAAACTTGATTGCAAAAAAACAAACCCAGTCAAGTTTTTGCACAATAACATTCGTTTTTTTGACTAATAGGGAATGTATTTAAATCGACAAATAATTACATGATTCCATTAATTTTGACAAATTCGACTTTTTCAAAAATCTTGTCTTAAATGTTGGAAAGACACCCCACTGACTATTTTTAGATTCTTGAAATTTTATCAGTTGAAATATCTTGAAAATTCAAATTCAATTGCAGCAAAAACTCAAAATTAGAATTTTAATTATTTTGCCCACTAAACCTAGACTGACCGGCTGATCGTTTTTAGATGCCCTATTTTGTGTTTGTGAATATGAGAGCAATATCCTTTCTCATGGTGAGGTGCAACCATTAATGCTAATCTACTCCCTGCGTCAGTTCTTGTAAGTACAGAAATGTAACTCCGGTGCATCAAATATGGCTGCCACCAATGGAGAGCACACAGGAAATTATCCTTTTTAATTAATACTATTGTAGGAGGAACATTTCTGAACTGAGCATAGAAGGGATTATATGAAAGATAATGTTCGTAAGTGAAAAAGTGTAGATAAAAAGAGAAGCAGTTGTTGGCGCCATGTATAAAACAAATATATGAACACAGTGGAGCAGATATATTAAGGGTCGAAGTGAATTAGAGGGAATTTTCGAAGTAAAAAAAATTTGAAATTCAAAGTCATTTTTTGGATACTTCGACCATCAAATAAGATACTACGACTTCAAATTTACTTCAAATTCGATTCAAAGTAAAAATAGTTTGAATATTCGACCATTCAATAATCAAAGTACTGTCTCTTTAAAAAAAACTTTGACTTCAATACTTCGCCAAATTAAACCTGCCGAAGTGCTATGTTAGTCTCTGGAGTTTTTTGTAGTCAAAGTAAAATCGTTAGTTCGATCGCCGAAATCGTTCGAATCATTTCATTTAATCGCACAATCGAACAATTTTACTATGACCGCAAAACTGTCAAATTTGGTAAAAAAAACTTCGACTTCGATATTCGAAGTTGAAGTATAGCCATTCGATGGTCAAATTTCGAAATATATTTCACTTCAAAATTCGACCTTTAATAAATCTGCCCCAGTGTGTACATAATATAATGATAAAAATGAAATATTGAGATGTTGTATGGTGGCCAATGCTATTTATAAGAAAAATAACTTAGTCTCTTGTGTATGTCTCTATAAAAAGTTCATGGTGGCTGAACAATGTCTACTTAGAAGATTTAGGAGGACATTAGACTGTCCGTGGGAAATTATGTTGCTATTGTGTGTCTCGTGTCGTGTATCAAAAACAATAAAGTTTGTTTGGGGTATTGCCAAGAAGTGTTTTGGAGATCATCTGAATTCTGCAGTGGTTGCCTTGGGGATCTTATGGGTAAGATTGCACTGGATAATGTGTGCTATGTGTATTGTTGTGTATATATGTTTATCACTAAGCAACACATATTATGGTGTTAGAAGACTACATTTATTGTTTTGTATAAGAAACCACATGCAAAGTCAGTTAAGTATCAATAAATATGTACATAATACAAAAGAAAGATGCTGCTTACCCAGGGATTCCACCTGATTCCAGTTTGTTCGCAATATCCACATCCCAAGACCAAACATCAAACTGCCACTTTCTCAGCCCCAAGACTCCACAAAGAACTGAACCCGAGTGAATACCTATCCTCATATCAATATCATGCTTGGTCCTTGATCTTACATACCTACAAGATAACACATGGAGATAAACAGATGGGTTTTCATCCTAGTTTTGTAATGTGTAAGAAGGCCTTCATGTTATTTGATGTTCTTGATAATTAAATAATAACATCTCCTTATTAATAACTGAATTTCTGAAAATACACATTTAGATGGCTATTTATCAAAGTCCGAAATTTTCTCACTATTTTCTGAAAACCACTCTGACCAAATCCTTGATGCCGAAACCACAAAATCGTATTCAACGAAACCCAGCGCAGTTCAAGATATCTTCAAAATGTCAACGGGACATCTGCCATTGACTTCTACATGATCTTGGTAGGATTGAGATTGAGTACTTTTTTATTCTGACTTTAAACATCATCGGAGTTTAAGAAATCTCGAAAAATTCAACTTTTTTTTTCTAGGAAAAAAAAGTCCAACCAGAAAAAAATCGGACTTAATAAATAACCCGCTTAATTTCTAAAAATTCCTTGACTGGCTTGTATTACAGGAACACGGTCCGAATGAAAAACCAAACAACACGCCATTGTACTAAATTATTAAGAGAATCAAGTAACAGAATGTTCTGTAATGCAATTCGGAGGTGAAATTGAATGCAAAGTACCAGCAGCTTAACTTTATGTTCCCAGAAATGAACAGACATAGGGGGACATTAAGCAAATAGATAGATTGCAATTACCGAATTGTTTTAATCATGCTCAGTCCCATTTCTACACAGCAATGAGCGTGGTCTTGTCGTGGTTCAGGAAGTCCAGACACACAGTAATAACAATCTCCTAAAATCTTAATTCTAAGGCAGTGATGCTCCTGAAAGAGAAATTAAAGTAATGACTGACTCTAGACTCTTAATGAAACACATAAACAAAACAATCAAGAATCTGCCTATTAATATTACTGCAGGATCCAACGCACATACATTTTTCTTATAATTTGACATATTTCATATATCACAAAGCATTTTAATTACTTTTTTAAAATATAGATTTTATTTATTTATTGCATTTTTTAATAAAAAACAACAACAAAACCAGATGTAATATGTTCAACTTCAAATTTGTTCCTGTTGCCATACTGGGTTTTTATGTTTTTTCAGCCAATAACACCTGTCACAATGTAATATGCTTTGTTAGGCTTTTATTGCATTGCAAATCTTAATTGCGCATTGAGAAACTTTTGCAGTTTTGATAAATATTTTGTTGCAAAACATGGTTTTAGTTTAATAACATACACTGCAAACGTTCGAAAAAGCAATTTGGTTGCAAACTTTGTGAGGAAGTCGTTGAGTTCTTCAATCAGTCAAAAATTGAGCAAACATGGTCACTAACGTTTGCAAGTGTCTTTGTGAATGTATTTTGCACTAGAGATACATATTACATTCTAGGGATGCCCTGAATCCAGGATTCGGTTCAGGATTCAGATTCAGCTGAATCTTTCTGCCAGGCCGAACCGAATCCGAACCCTAATTTGCATATGCAAATTGGCGACGGGCAGGGAAATTGCGTGACTTTTTGTCACAAAACAAGGAAGTAAAAAATGCTTTCCCCTTCCAACCCCTAATTTGCATATGCAAATTCGGATTCGGTATTCGGGCCGAATCTTTCGAGAAGGATTCGGGGGTTCGGCCGAATCCAAAATTGTGGATTCAGTGCATCCCTATTACATTCCCCCTGATGCCTTTGCCGTGGATATCCAGGGGGAACAATGAAGAAGCAGAACTATGGGTTGAGCTAAGAATGCCTAAAAAACTCCCAGTCCCACTTAAAGACAAAGTCTAACAACAAAGTTAAAACTCCTAGAAAGCCTGGTAGGATATGGGGATAAGCACCTTTTTGCCTGTTTGCAGAAAAAAACACAAATGTATTCAAAGTTATTTGGCACAAGAAAAAATGCCCACTGATTTCAGTGCATTAAGAGAAAAAACTCTCTTTATGATTTCTGTGAATTTTCAACATTTGTCATTTTTTTCCTGTTCCTTAGTCAACAATTACAGGTATGGAGCCTATTATCCATAATGTGCAGGACTTGGGTTTTTATTTGACCTTTTAGAATTTGGATCACCATACATTAAAGGAGAAGAAAAGGTTAAACTATGTAAGCTTTATCCAAATAATCTATGTAAATTTACCAGTAAACCCTGAAAGAAATGCTGCTCTGAGTCCTCTGAAACAGCACATGTCTTTCCTTCTATTGTGTACTCATGGGCTTCTGTATCAGACTTCCTGTTTTCAGCTTAAACCTCCAGGGCTAGGGCTTGAGCATGCTCAGTTTGCTCCTCTCTCCCTCCCTGCTGTAATCTGAGCCCAGAGCTATGAGTGAGCAGGGAGAGACTCAGGCAGGAAGTGATGTCACACTAAGCTAATATGGCAGCTGCTTTCCTAAACAAACAGAGAGAACCTCTAGAGCTGTTTACTCAGGTATGGTAAAGCATTCGACAGAATAAATATATTGTGGGTAATCTATTGGCAATTTACTGCTTTGGCAGCTTTCCTTCTTCTTTAAGTCTACTTAAACATTAAGAGGCTTATTTGCTAAAACTCGACTTTTTCTCAATTTATATTAAAAAAAAAAAAAAAACCAAACTTCCAAACCTGAATCCCCTTAATTTATAAACAATTCCTCTCAAAAAAATAGTGATGAAAAAACGCTGCAACAAAATCTAACATCAATTGGAATCGTCCATCTTTTTCGATTTGACTCTCGAATTGTATGACTTGAGTCTTGGGGCTGAGACGGATAATTGAATGACAACCAGAGCTAAAAGCCAAAACTTTCAAGAATCATAAAGGCATAAAACATGTTCCAATTGTTAAAGGGACCATCTGCCATTGACTTTTTCATGATTTTGAATGGTTTTAGCTGGAGTATTTTTGGATGTAGGTTTTTAGCAGCTTCAGAGCATAATACATCTCAAAAAATTCAAGTTCTTTTTCATTTAAAAAAACTCAACCAGAAAAATGTAAGGTTTAATATATAGGTCCCTAAATGAACCCATTAGGCTGGTTTTGCCATATCTTAATTGGGATCAAGTACACTGTACCTGTACTGCTTTATTATTACAGAGAAATAACCTTTTTTATATCTATCATACCATTAAAATTCCATACTTGAGAGCTGCTGAATAAAAATTCAACAACCACAAATATTAAAAATAAAATCTAAAAGTGAGAATATCACTCTCTACATCATACTAACAGTGAACTTAAAGGCGGGCAACCTCTTTAATATAGATTAAGATTTTGAAAAGAACATTTTTAGTGTCAGTAATTTAAGTTACATGCATTGTTTTATATTTATTATAGAAAGGAAACTGCCAAATACACAACCTTTAATGGGTTTGCTATCTATGTAACAAACAAGAAGGTTTGATAGTTTTTTGGGGTATTCATTTATGCATTAATGTGCACAATCAATCTGCAGGGCCTCCATTGGGGGTGAGACGGGGGACAAGTGTCCCGGGCTCGGGGCTGAAGCGAGGCCCGGCAGTGCTGCACTTTTCGAAGAGCCGGGCCCCCCTTGACCGCTCTGCAGCCGTGCCTCTGCTTGCGAAGTCCCGAACAGGCGAATGCGGAAGTGCCAGATATGCGAAGTCCTAAGCGGCGGAAAGACCCGAAGTCACGAAAGGAGCCGACACTGAAGTCCTGAAGCGGCGAAAAGACCCAAAGTCACAAAAGCAGCTATAATTGAAGCCACAAGTTCAATTCTACTGACACCAATGTGGGTTTTTTTTTAATCCCCTGGCCACCAATGTTTTATTTTAATAATGTATAGGCCCCTGCCACCAATTTTTTTAAAAAAAAATTTTTTGGGTCCCCAATTTTTTTTAACTTGTAAGGGGGCCCTGGCGCCAATGAGTGGGCGGGATCAAGGGTGGGGCTTGGGTGCCAGGGTGGGGCTTGGGTGCCAGGGTGGGTGGGGGCCCCGAAAATTTCATTGCATGGGGCCCCGTGATTTCTAATGGTGGCCCTGTTAATCTGCCATCATGGTGCCAACAAACACAGCAATTTTCCCCTAAGGGTTCATCTATTATTATGGCACTGATTTTGTGAGCATGTTGTGGAAAGCAGGTTGGCAAAGACTGATGGATCTCAGTAACTGAACATTTCAAAAACTAGAAAAAAATAACAAGGTACTGTATATACTCGCGTATAAGCCGAGTTTTTCAGCACCCAAAATGTGCTGAAAAACTCAAACTCGGCTTATACGCGGGTCATACCTCCTTCTGCGGCCCCAGCAGGACTGTCTGTGACTGGCTGTGTCGCCGCCCGGAGCAGGTCCAGGAGCTCCGGGCGGCGCATCCTTCCCTGCCGGCGTTCGCTCCCAAACTGGCGGCGCCCATGGCCGCACGTGGGTAGCGGCGCCGGCGTGGGTACGGTACCTGCCCAGTGTCCCCCAATTGTTGCGGCCGGGTCACATTCACATTTTGAAATCTGACATGGGGCCCCTAGGCTTATACACGAGTCAATACATTTTTCCAGTTTTCTTAGGTAAATTAGGTACCTCGGCTTATACACGGGTCGGCTTATACACGAGTATATACGGTAAATGGAATCTGACCAACATTTTTGCAATGACATTTCCCTTGTTGAGCAATCAACCTTTCGCATGGTTTTACTTTTTATTTTGTATGTCCTTTTGGGGGGTTTAAATGTTGAGAAAACTGATCACAAATAGTGATCAGAATTTTTTTAGCCAGACATGAAATTCAGCACTTCATTATATGCAATTTTTTTGTGAAACTGCGACAAAAGTCCGTCGTGAAAAATGTTGCCACAACAAGAAAGTTGCCATAAGAAAAAGCGCCCATTGACTTCAATGCATTTGGACAAAAAAAGTCACAGAGACAAAAAAAAGTTGTAACAAGAAAAATGCCCATTTATTTTATTGCATTAAGATTGAGAAAAAAGTGTTGCGCGTAAAAAAAATTTGACGCTTATTGACTTCAATGCATTTTTCACAGTTTTGCGAATTTTTTCGCAGTTTCGCAAATATTTCAACAGATTCGCTCATCACTAATCAAAAGAGGTAAGAATAATGCGCCTTACATGTTATTTCCTTTTTGTTCTCAATGGCTGCCTATATGGTAATCATCGCAATACGCCATAATGGTTAGCAGATCTCATGTGTAGATGAATATATTTCATCTGTGACTGATCAACCAAATTATGTGATTCCAGTTAGATAAATTATTTATTCTCTGGGCAATCAAAAAAATAAAATAAACATGCATGCGCTAAGCGATTCCCAACACGCGGATCAGTCAAGTGAAAGGTGGCCTTATTATGCAAGAGATAAATTGGTTAAAGGATGTACAATATGAATAAACCCATTAGTATAATTATTTGTTTTTGTACAAAACAAACCCATTCAAGCAAAACAGATAGTAATTAGGAAAGCCTCATTAATGATGGAATAAAACACACATTTTCCCTATCACTTTTAATTTCTCAGCTGCCATTGTTTTGGATAAATTATGGGGATTTTAATGCAATTAGACTAAATGGATTATACTTATTCCAAGTGACTCTAGGTGGTGATGAAAAAAAACTTTGTACCAGAGTCTGGATGTTGTACTGCACTATGAAATGTGAGTTTCATTGTTACAAAATTACACTTTTATGGTTCCTATTTTACTAGCCACAAGAGGCAGCAATGCTGATCAGCCCCTAGACAAGCAGTAAACAGGGGGCTCACTTGCACCCTGGAGCCCCTGCTATTTCAGTAGATGACCATGTGCACAGCCCAATAAATTGCACTTTGTTGAGCACATGACTTAGTATAACTCAATGTCATTCCCCAAAATCTTTATGAACCCCACCAAATAAGACTTTTTTGGGTGAAAAGGCCGCAGCTTGTTTATTCCATAACCTTATTCAAAACTTTGATAAAATTATCCAACAACAAACCACCGTTATTATATCAAGACAATGAGTAACAATTTGACATGTGTAAAATTACAAGCCGCTCAAGGCTGCATATAACGTTTAACCATATCTTTGCAATAACTTAACGGTATTCCTGTTAACCTACTTGTTCTCCAGCCTAAGGCTAAGTCACCATCACTTGTTTTCCTACCTGTTGTGCCTCGTTGCCCCTAGGCCTAGCCCCGGGCCAACTCATCTTGGCAATACCACCCCTTTTGGCTACCCAGTAGGGGAGCCCCACTACGCCAAGCTGCGATTTTGAACCCCCCACCTTCCTTGTCGGGCAGGCGGGAAAAACCTGTTGTTCCTTGTCCTTAAAAGGTAAGAATGGCTCTTCCCGCCTCTCTCACCCCTATTTAACAACAAGTCCCTCCCCTTAAGCCTCACCTTCCTTTTCCTTAAATCCCCAGAATGCCTAGCATTCCAGGCACCACCGTATTGAACTACTTGTTCCTCAGTCATGCCCCTCTCCGCTTCACCTGTCCCAGGGGCGCTCTGTGGGCTTCTATTTCACTGCATTTCAATACATCTGTGACATTTTACACATTAATCGCAATAAGTCTCAATCCAAGGGAGATTTTACAAACTGCTCAAAGTAGTTGACATAAGGATCAGTTTCCCAGACTGAGAGTTCAATACTTTGCTCATTGAATAATCGCTTCTCGCTATGTTCTACATAAACTTCCCAAGTCTTCCCAGTCTTATTTTTTAACAAGAGTAAAGACCTCAGCACAAGCCTGTATGAGATCCATGTTGTGGACCAAATTATGGCTAATAGTGGGGCAGGTTTTTAGGTTGGTTCATACAGAAGCCAACAAAGGGCACTCACTCGTCTTATGGTGCCAACCACCTGGGTACTTGACTTCTTAAGCTGCTTTTTTCCTAAGGTGATTAGCCTATTATATGTATTACCGTTAAGTTAATCTGACCACCTCTCCAGAAGATTAACTGTCACTAAAGAGAGAAGTCACATTAATCCATGGATTGTTCAACTGTTCCCAAACAGTATGGCTATAGATGGGACCATGTTGTTTAAACTACTACTTATCCCATTTGACACATGAAAGACAGGACACCCCTCTTTGTGGAATTTCACACACCATGAATGATGGTGAGTCCAGGTACACATGCCCCAGGCCTTCAGCTTAAAGGACCAGTAACATCAAAATAAATTTTAAAAAAAATTGTTAGTATACCACGAAAACCAAAAAAATCCAAGACTAATTAAACTTTAAAATCGCACAGCTTTAATTAAGAAATAACTTACCTGAAACTCCGCTTTTAAAGGTAATCTGGTGATCCATCGTGCGATGTGATGCTCGATTTCTCCTCCCTGCCTTCCTTATAGGAGATAGCCAGGGAGGAGAAATTGATCGGCTCACGATGGATCGTTGCCGTGTCGCCTTTTCTGAAGAGGAGCGCAAGCGGAGTTTTGGTAAGTTATTTCTTAATAAAGGCTGTGCGAATTTAAACTTTAATTTGTCTTGGTGGGTTTTTTTCCGTGGTATACTAACAAATTAAAAAATTTTTTTTTTTTGATGTTACTGGTCATTTAAGCTGAAGGTCTGGGTCATGTGCACCTGGACCCACCGTCATTCATGGTGTGTGAAATTCCACAAAGAGGGGTGTCCTGTCTTTCATGTGTACAATTATATCCAACGAACGGTCAAGAGGAAAGATCTCCCCATCCCAAGACTCTTCTATTCTAATCAAATCTCGATTCCTATTGCAGCATGAACAAATGAAGTTAGATAACAGATCAGATATTATTTGAGTTATCTCTGAGTTATGTCTGCGTGAATACATGTACGTAGGTGTGCTGAACACTGTTATTATGAACCATAAAAAAAATCCTGGCGTCTATTTCCATATGAAGGATAATTATTTGTAGCGACTTGTCTAGTGACAGATGTCAAAATAATGCCGCTTAGCTGCAGTGATATAATAAGCACAGTTTAACACAGAGACGTAATAATCAGTCACATACGAATGGAGGAGAAGGATTTAATAATGTGTAAAAACTTTTCACACATTAACAAAAGTGCGTTGCACAAGCAGGACGTGGGAGAGAATGAGCCAAAAAGGTTTCACAGGAAGATATGGATTTTCTCATGAAATTCACACAAACCTCTTTGATTAGAATGTGCCGGCCACACATCCCAAGTCGGCAGAAGCTGTGGGTGTGAAATTCAGTTGACAGTAAGCATGCTGTATGACTCAGAACCGGCGACGGCCAGGAAGAAAGGGGGATGATGAAACTTTAATAAAAGGCGAAGCTTTTGAGCAACGTCTGTCGATGATAAAACACAATGTGCTCTTAGAAGATCTGCCATTGAGAAATAATGGTTTTCTCTCTAATTAAAGAGTTTGAAACAGAAATTCAGTCATTTAGCAGCAGATTCTGTTTGTACTCTGGGCCCAACCTACAGACTTTGGCTCTGACTTATGACTAACAAGTCTAAAACTATAACAGCGGCTCCCAAACTGCTAGAAAACATAATACAGACATTATATAAAAATCCCCAGGTATCATTGAAGATCATTTTCTTGGAATTCCTTTTTTCAGGGTACAGTGTGGAAGGTATAATGTTGAACTGCCATGCCAGGGGGGTCTTCAGGAGGTGTAAGACCAAGAGCCCACACTCCAAAAAACTCCTTCCTACTTGAATCCTCATCTCTTTCTCTACTCTACTCCATCCTTCTGTTCAATGTTGTGTCATTGAGTAGTTTTTGCTTTAAATACTCGTCTTTTTCTTTAGCTGCTGCCTGACAGTGCCTTATCTGCTGACATTTTAGGGGCATTTTTGATCTAAAGTAGATGACCTCCTAATATGGCCCTGCTCTTAATTTTTTGTTTTTTTTAATTATTTATTGGCTTTGTCTGCTTGTGGCCCACCCCAACCCTACTTCTATCCTATCTCTCTCTGATCTAACACTGTCTAACCAAAAGTGATCAATATAACATATCAAATGTCAAGCCCTTCTAGACCTCACTTTGATGATACACAACAAAAAAAGCTTCAGTTAAAGACCCACAAGGCTCAACTTGGTAGCAACAGGGGGTGCACACAAAGTAGGCCAGGTGCCAAAGCTGATAAGCAAGTGGTTGGCCATATAATAGTTAAGAAGGGAACCCAAACCTCTCTGAAAATTAAGTACAATGATGAATGAGAAGGCAGAAGCAGATCTAAGTGAAAGAAAGTGTGAGACAGATGAAAGTTCTGTAAAACAGATGTAGCATTTGTAAGGAGCTTGCATTCGTTTGTCAATGTAAATTAGTCTGCGGAAAGGGAACAGCTTATCAAAATGTCATCCTTGTGCGCATTAGTATTCCAATTAGCTGCAAATATGGAACCTCAGCAAGACAATGGGAACATTCAGGCAATTTAGGTGTGTGGGAAATTGATCAGGTTGTAAGAGCCCTTATCTAATTATATAAAATCAGTTAGTAAAATGATTCTAAAACTGAAAATTATAAGAATGAACCCCTCCCACACATTATATGATCTTGGCAAAAATTAATCAGGACTATAACCTTTAAGAAACCCATAAACCCTGTCAATAATACTAATATTTAATAATGCTAATTTTTAAAATATTGATGTGTTGAACGTGGGCGTCATTACTATTGAATATTACATTTATTTATATATTTTAATTTGGGAATAAGACATGGATGTTCTACAGAGAGGCCAGTGAAGCACTTGAGAAGGTCAGGGTTCCATAAAATTGTTCTGAAGGGCCATAAATGTATGAATATGTTAAACGTGTCCCAGTCTAACATAACCTTGAATACCCATGAGATTGCTTAATTTCTGATTAAGTCCTTGTGAATTCAAGTTGCTTAATTTCTGAGTAAGTCCTTGTGAATTCAGGGAGTAAGGAGGAACAGAACTACTTATGACTATGTTGATTCCATGATTATTCTGTTGACTGGACTGGATTTAAGGATCATGGAAATTGGAAACACATTCAGTGGTGGAGTTATTTGCTTAAATCTGCATCAAATATAAAGTCAGTGGAGATGGAAAATTCTTAAAATATTAGCTGTCTTTTATATACCTCTACAACAAGGATAATGGAGGGTGTAGGCTAGTGGCTGAAGTTGTATGATCTGAATCTTTTTGGGGTTGGGGCAGTAAACAAAGCAGTTAGACATGGAGCTGGTCAGTATCATAAAACTATACCTGACGAAGGGGCACGCCCCCGAAACGTTGTAGTGTTGGCTTGAACATTAAACACGGGAAGAATCCCTTAAGCATTGCACGTGTGCTGGAGTTAATTTGTTACCATTGAATTGTGGAGGGGCCGTCCTCCTATACCCCAAGCACCGTGTTCTAATTCTACTGGAGAGGCCAGGTGTGCAGGTGCATTCCATTGCTTGAATCATAAAACTATACCACCATAAACCAGTATAATCCTGTACTTAGTACAATTCAACAGGAACAGTCCTCTAATTTGCCCATAACCAGAAATGAGACATACAAACTACACTGTTCTAAATACTCCCCTGTAGAAATTTGGCTCCCCATATAAACTCATATGCTGCAGTGTTCTATTGTCAACACATGTACAGGGAAGGTGGCAGTAGGTCATAATTCTCTTAGTAGGATGTGTTACAGGTAATTATGTTGGGTGCTGTCCATGATATCGAATGACCGGTGTCCATTGCAAAAAGCTTTCAAAGGGTTTTGCTTTCCATTATTGCATTTCAAATGTTACCAGTTTTGAAAAAAAAAAAATGCTGTATCATGGCCAACCAACATGGGGTGATTTCCACTGTTAAAAATCAACTGCTCTGTTGTTCTCTGAACTGTCCCACATTGATCACATACAGTCACTCTACTAATGTAATGCAAAACTCGCTCTCATGCAAGAGAGAACTCTGACCAAGAATGTTTAAACTGGGCAGCCAGCAGCTGATATAACGGAGATGTCAACCTCCCAAGAACGCAATGAAGAACGCTATTGACCATTAAAATGTGCACTTATATGCCCCAACCATGTCTCTTACCCTGTCCTGTCGGTGGTTTAAATACAAATGATCCTAAAAATACAGGAGTGTTGAAAGGACTGGATTAAACTGCAATAAAGTGTTGAAATATTATTTAAATATTATATAAAGATGGAGATATGGCCCAGATGAATCTCTATGAAACTTATACATTCTCATTCTTTTACAGGAGAATAATTGGATAATATCCAATTAGGACTATGCACCGAACTAAACTCATGAGATCAAATATCAATATAGAAAGCGGTAGGAGCCAAATTCAGTTAAGAAAGAGTTGGAGAACTCCCGCAGGTTTGAAAAAGACTAAGAACAAAAAAGAGAATGTTGTGATTCAGGGAGTTGCAGTTCTGTAGTAGTCGGACAGCAATCACCCACCCACTAGCAAACCAGTTCGGGCTCCAACTCACTAATTAGGCACTATTAGTCAATTGAAAATAGATACTAAAAAATAACTTTTAATAGGACCATTAAAAAGACTAGGACCAAAAAACACACTGGGCAATTGCCCACACAGCACACCAACATGGAAACAGACTCACTCCTCCTTAAATCAGGAGCATGTGTGGGACCAGTGTCCCTAAAAAACATACAGTTAAAATAGAATGACAAGCATAGGTGGACCAGTGGTAGTTATTTAAAGTGGTAAGTCTATACAGTTAAATGGTCACCACCTGACCACACATAGTTAGGGTAAGAGACAGACCCCAGAGCCCTCCCTTCCAAGCAGTACCCCACGCAACACAAATTTACACCTGTCTACGTGGGGAACAAATGGGAGCTAGTCCCCCGCTGTCCAGATATGCCACCTGCCCTACGCTTTTCGCCAAAACTATGGCTTCCTCAGGGGCATAAGTGGTGATGCTGTGTCAGTAACGTAACTAGAGGGGGCGGGCCCTGGCACGGGACATGCAGCCGGTCCCCCCGCCCCCCACCGTACACCCGGAATTCCGTAGAAGACAGTGGCGCGCGAGCTGCCGGGGGCCCTGAGGGGGTGCGGGCCCTGGCCCAATTGCACCCCCTGCTCCCCTGGTAGATACGCCACTGTGCTGTGTTACTTCAGGCATTAAATAGCCTTCCATTGGCGTCCTTCGTGGTAGCGCGCATGAATAACGTCACTTCCGGTCACCCAATAGCATGTGTAACCACCGGAAGTAGATGTGTGTATTTGCCAGTACTCGCGGCTGGGCGTTTTTGGGCCTGCGCGAGAACAAGTATATTACTTTAATGCGCCTCGGCATTTTTACGCCTGAGGAAATAAAAATTCCTTGTTCATGCGCCAAAGTGAATATACGCCAGGGAGTTGTATTATTTAAACTGCGCTGGCGTGTTTGAGCAGAGAGCCATTGTGCATTTAAATTCTAGGCATTCTTGTGTAGTTATGTGTCTCAGCATCTCAAATCTTTCAGGATTACACTAAATATCACCTGATAATTAAATAGGCATTTAACACTAGCCTAGATATTGTGTAGAGTCACTAGGTTTATTAACAACAAAATCAATAACAATTTTTAGGTAAGTTACTTGGACGAGTGCCACACCACCCACCAAATCTAGATGAGGATCACTCATATTGTAAATGTGATAATATAAAGACAACTGCTAAAATAATATTTATATTGACTAGCAAAGCTGAAGAGCAAAAAGGGGGGGGGGGGGGCGGGCACCCGGGGCGGGCACCCCTGGCTACCAGAGAAAGGGGGCGGGCGCCCTGGCACAGGCGTAAAACCGCTGAGGCGCATTAAAGTAATATACGCGTTCTCGCGCAGGTGCAAATACGCCCAGGCGGGAGTACTGGCAAATACACACATTTACTTCTGGAAGTGGTTACACACGCTATTGGGCGACCGGAAGTGACGTAATTCATGCGTGCCACCACGAGGGACACCAATGGAAGACTATTTAATGCCTGAAGTAACACAGCATCATCACTTATGCCACTGAGGAAGCCATCATTTTGGTGAAAAGCGTAGGGCTGGTGGCATAGGTGGACGGTGGGGGACTAGCTTCCATTTGTTCCCCACGTAGACAGGTAGAAATTTGTGTTGCGTGGGGTACTACTACTTGGAAGGGAGGGCTCTGGGGGTCCTTCTCTTACCCTAACTATGTGTGGTCAGGTGGTGACCCTCTTACTGTATAGACTTACCACTTTAAATAACTACCACTGGTCCACCTATGCTTGTCATTCTATTTTAACTGTATGTTTTTTAGGGACACTGGTCCCACATATCCTCCTGATGTAAGGAGGAGTGAGTCTGTTTTCATGTTGGTGTTCTGTGTGGGCAATTGCCCAGTGTGTTTTTTGGTCCTAATCTTTTTAATGGTCCTATTAATTGTTATTTTTTTCTTATCTATTTTCAATTGACTAATAGTGCCTAACTAATGAGTTGGAGCCCGAAATGTTTGCTAGTGGGTGGGTGATTGCTGTCCGACTACTGCGGAACTGCGACTCCCTACATCACAACAAACAAACTGAGATCCTCAAAGGCAAAGGCATGGCAACACAAAGATGGCAACCCAAGGCTTGTTGTCTTGGCAGTCTAATTGATTTACTAAACAAGGTGGCTTCATATGACAGACGGTATCACAAAACAGGTCAAGCAGCTGTTTCAGGAACGGATTTGGTGTCTAGAGTTTCACCCGTGCAAATTCTCCTGCATTTTGAATGACACAGCTAAGAAATATATTGGTAGACATGGTAGTATACTCCTACAGTTCTCACACTCTATCTAAACATCCAGGAATATGGACTAGCTACTGCTTCACCCTTTCTTGTAATCAACAAAAACAAAACAGGAAGGATAATATGTGTCTCTGCATTAGTAAAGAAGCTCAAAAGGGATGTAGGTAACAAGCTCCAAGTTGCTAGATATGTGTTAGATGTCATCTGGGTAATTCAATACATCTTTGGGTAGGACGTCCCTAGCTAATAACAAAACTGTGATATTAATCATAGGTCCAAAAAATATAAAACCTTAAGTCCCACTAAAGTGGACTTTTACATTCTGGAAGAATAAATAGGCCTTCTCCCCAATTCTAGCCCATTTGGCCTTTAATAGCAGACCCCCAGACACTGCTCCATGTCCCCATTGGAGTGCCATTCCCAGAGTTATCACAGATTGGCAGTCATGAAAGCACTCACAGCAGTTTTCTTCAATACTTAGTTAAAAGTTCTTTATTCCATGTTCTTATCAAGAACATGGAATAAAGAACTTTTAACTAAGTATTGAAGAAAACTGCTGTGAGTGCTTTCATGACTGCCAATCTGTATATATATATATATATATATATATATATATATATATATATATATGTCATATCATATCATGCATATCATTTTGCTATGACTAATAACCACAGCTCATTCACATTTGAAATCTGACATTTGAATTTTGACAAGAAATGTTGATGAAGCACAAAAATAGAGGTTTTATGATTCACTTTATTTGCCCAACATGTGGATGACATTATACTCTTACAATCTTGCACGGTTACATTTCTGCTTGACTAAGACCCCGGTGAGACTAAAAGGGATTCTAATATGTAACACATGTTGGTGCAGTAGTTTTCAACCTGTAACATTCCATGTCTCCACATGTGCTTCAATTTCAAGGAAACTTCAGTGTGGTCATAAGAAAGTTTCGTTTCTGATTTTTTTTTTTTGACTACACCAGGATTAATCCCAAGAACAGTCACCTGAGCTTTCTCATAAAGTTAATGCAACGGTACAGTATACTCTCCAACTCTCTCCTTTAGAAATGTGCATGTAGGGAGATTAAAGGTTACAGTACATCTCATTCTACTGTGAAGAAGTGAATTAGACTTTCTCTGTAGGTAGGGATGTTTCAGGTGCCTTTGCCACCCAGAGGTCGGTCATTTGGATGCCACCCCTTCCTCGCACCCAGCGATTACCTTTCAGGACATCAGAACATCAGAACATAGCAAAGGGGTGCTGAATTTCTAGTGCAGAGAGCCCAATTGCTCATCTCATTGTAGCAACGCCCCTGAGGTAAGTGAACCTTATTGCCCCAAGGGAATCATGAGTAATCCCTAGTTTAGAAAAGGGAGAGTTAACTAGGCCTAAAATGTTGTTCAACACTCTGCAGAGGAGTTGAAGACTAGCTATGAAGACTAGCCTTGTTAAAGAAGCATTCTGAAATAAGGATAGCCAGGTACAAGGGAACTTGTCAAATAGGGATTGGATGGTATGAAAATAACCCCTGTTCTAACACCCTCTGAAAGTGTGGAGCAAGAGTAGAGTAGTAAGTTTGAACAACTGTCTGCTCCACATAGGAAGAGTAGGATGAATCCCAAGATTATTACCTGGAGTAGGGGCTTGTTATGTCATTATGACCAGGGTTATTGTGAAGGATTATCACGTGTGTATTTATCAACTTGGAAACCTTTTCCTTCAATACTACAGAGTATACTCACAGGTACAGCCTGACCATACCCAGAAAGTAGCATGGAAACACTTAAAAAAAGATAATATTGGAGAACATTTAATATTAAATCATTTAGATAATTTCTAAAGTGAATGCAACTCACATGAGCCAATCGATCAAATCTCGCAAAAAGTTCATTCAACATCCGGACTAACTCCTGGGCTGAAAGTGTGGTGGACAGGTTTGTGAATCCTTTGACGTCTGCAAAAAGAATGCTGAATAAAACATGGAAATAGGATTAATATTTCATTTTCATTAGTAGACTAGTTGATAATAACTGAACATCTTCTCAATTCCCTATAGATTCCTTATTGCCCTGCCCATTAGGGAACTCTTGGCAAAAAGCTTTCTCAGGGGCACTTAAAGCAATAATTGGTTCAGCGTAACCTTGACTTCAGCGCAAATAGGAAATCGAATGGTACAGAGGGATCTGCTATCAACTTAGGTACAGAAAGCATTAAGAGAGGAGTGTGCACTTCATCCTCATGGGCTAAATTATGTTGTTTGCATATATTACAGCTCATTAGCCAGAGACTTAGAAGAAATCTTTGAATGCTCGAAAAAAAAAAACGCCGGGAAGAAGCGAGAATTCAGTTAAATGGATTAGGTTATTATGCATTTCACGCAATCATTACTAACTAATTCAAGGACTCCTGTATAAAAGCCAAATTGAATTGTTCAAACCAAAGAAAATAATGACAATATTATATTCGTTTATAAACAATAAGGAAAAACGCAGTAAGTTTGCACAATGTAAAATATATGTAAGATATTCAACTGGCATTGGGACTTAGATTGTGAGCTCTGCGGGGCAGGGATTCCTCTAGTGTAACTTTGTAATTATTCATATTGTGATAACCCCCTGTTTGTTCTATCCATTTACTGTTCGGCTGTACAGTGCTGCATACATAAGTAGTGCTTTATACAGTACGGAAAAATACACATTCACACAAGTGCTAAAAAAAACACACAATCAATCCCTTTAGGGCCCATACATGAAGCACTGTGTTCTGTAGAAGAGGAAAGTGCAAATTGCACTTTGAACCTGGTCCTGTATTAAAAAAAGGTGTAGAATAACCCACATAGGAGAGCAAACACTATTTTCACCGTTAGTAAAAATGAGCCTTAAAATTCTATTTAAAGTGGACCTGTCACCTACACATAAAAAACTGCATAATGAAAGTCCTTTCCAAATTAAATGAGGAACCCCAAAAATTTTTTTCATTAAAACATCCATACCTGTTATAAAGGTGTTTAAATATCTAAACTGTCAATCAAATATTACCTGCCCCGCCTCTATGCCCGTGGCATAGAGGAGGGGCAGTCAATTACTTTCACTTTCCATTCAGCACTTCCTACATGTCACTGCTCTCCTCACATTCCCCCTTCCCTCCTCAGGCTCTATAATTGTGTAGGGCACTGCACCATGGTCCCTCATTCTGGTTCATACACAAGATTTTGGGGTGATAAACAATTTCCCTTAATAACCATGTCCACAAAATGGCAGCTGCCTGCTTGCCGTGATTGTATAATTCCAAAACAGAAGGAAACAAAATTTAAATAAATACAGTATAAGTACATTTTATTTTGCTCAACTAACATGATAGAAAAGAATTTGAAATTATTTCTTATGGTGACAGGTCCCCTTTAAGTGAACAGAGAGCTAGTGATGTCACCTCTGATAAACTGTGGTGAACTCTATCTTCAATCTTATGAATATAAATATGTCCCATAGAGAATGAGATTGTTTGTTCTCATTGTGCACAGTTCCAACTATTAAATTCTTTTTATATAATGTGTTCCCTGTAGCTTTGCTTAGGGGATTGGACTTTCTCAATGTTTTGACTAATCGCATGCTACCTACCCTACAGAAAATATATTATTGATATTTGACACTCTGATCTTGAGGGCAAGATATCTGACGTTGTTTCTAATAAAGAACGTAAGGTCCATCAGAGATTCCACCATCACCACTGCCAACACCCAATAAACCCCAGGGTAGATTTACGGTAAACGAGAGCAGAGACCATAATAATATTCTGAGAAGGTAAAACTAAATAAATTGCAGTTGTTCACATGACATTTTAGCTTTGAAGTTGCAGTTGGAGGGCCACAGTTTGATGTAAATATTAAAAACAACTAAGGGGCCCTACTGATTCTAGAAACCCAGGGCAAATATCCTCTCTTCCTTACCCAAAAAGATTCCCTGACCACTAGCAGTGTATGAAACCTATAATAAGGAACATCTGCAGGTAAATGTGCTGATCATTACTTCCCTTACCTTACATTTTCATAGCGATGTATATAAATCTTGTGGAACTGATGCTGTAGATGTTCATCTTCAACATTGGTCATGTCATTGATCATTTCAAGTACAACAAATCGGGGTAATACTGATAAAACTAGTCTTTCCTGTAAAACAGTAGGACAGTTACCTGTTAGGAGAATGTTCTTGTTGAAAAATGGGATCTATTGGAAAGACTTGATCATTGTTGGCTAAAAGTTTACCCATCAGCTCATTGTAGTTCATGTCATAACCAGGTTATTAGTCATCAAAGATCATTTGCAGCATAAGTCATGAATAAGGTGTAATATATATATACATCTAAACAGAGAGTAAATATGTTGGGGTTCCTAGACCCAAATAAAATCTTTGGCCAGTGGTCTTGTATTACCTACATGTAGAGGAGCTGACCTAGAAATTCATTAATCAGCCTTTGATGTGTAGAAGACTTTGGTTCGATTCATTTTGATGTGTAGAAGACTTTGGTTCGATTCAACTCTTTGTGACCCTGGAAAAGTCAGTTAATGGTGCCCCAGCATACTTAGTGTGCCTATAATTAGTATCAGATTGGGGGAGGTCAGGCCAAACAGGACTGCCACATTAAGACCCTCGGCCTGTACCCCAGCTGTGCCACCAGAGCGTACCTTCTAATCTCTCCATCCTCTGGCCTAGTATAACCCTGCATATAATGCTTTCTTGATTGCTGTAAACGTGCTTTGGGTTCCACAGAGAAAAGTGTTACATAAATGATTCCCTTTTTCTTGGAATACCTTAGTTATGTCTAATATCACTGGGTGTATAATAGGCTGTGCATTATTCCTTATATTGGGTTTTTGTTATATAGCACCAGCCTGTTTCACAGCAATATACAGGTATAGGATCCCTTATCCAGAAACCCAATATCCAGAAAGCTCCAAATTACGGAATGGCTGTCTCCCATAGACTCCATTTTATCCAAATAATCCAAATTTTTAAAAATGATTTCCTTTTTCTCTGTAATAATAAAACAGTAGCTTGTACTTGATCCAAACTAAGATATAATTAATCCTTATTGGAAGCAAAACCAGCCTGTTGGGTTTATTTAATGTTTAAAGAATTTCTAGTAGACTTAAAGCATGAAGACCCAAATTACAGAAAGATCCATTATCTGGAAAACCCCAGTTCCCAAGCATTCTGGATAACAGGTCCCATACCAGTACAACCAAGTATCAAACATATCAATGATTGGCTGCCTATTGTTAAGGTTTTGGCTTAAACGTAGGCCTTTGTTCCAGTTTCAACTCATACTCGTTTAGTCAATGCCTTCTGAGTCTAGTCCCAAAATGTGTCGAGAGCTTGTCAGAAGAAGCAGTGATCTGGAGCATTATTTACAAATATTGTGAATCCATCACTTTGTCTACTATTAATTGAGTCCAAAAAAAATTTTTTACTCAACTGCTGCAGTCTATACAGGCCTGTCAAAAAGGGCCAAAAGCGCTGGAATATAGCCCCCAACTCCAAAGGGCACCCAAATCAAAAAATTCAAATATATATTCCCAGTCAATTCTCAAAGTTAAAAAATCACAAATATTAAAAAAGGCATACAGACCAATTGATGCTTCGCCTTACACGTTTTGCACCCACAGGCACTTATTCATAGGCATTACTGTTGTTACATTTGGTCACAAAATTTATACCCAAAATTCCTGGGGTATAAATTTTGTGACCAAATGTAACAACAGTAATGCCTATGAATAAGTGCCTGTGGGTGCAAAAGTGTAAGGCGAAGCATCAATTGGTCTGTATGCCTTTTTTAATATTTATGATGAATAAAAAGTGATTTTTTAACTTTGAGAATTGACTGGGAATATATTTTTGAATTTTTTACTATTAATTGAGGACAATGGAATTTTTCACTTAAAGCCCTGCAACATTTTGGTAAGAGCCCAAATTTTACCCCAATTATATATCGCCATTGATCTTCAAGCTGGGCTTTCACATGTAACTAGAAGAGCAGATAGGTATTATTCCCAAATCTCAACCTCTCTGACCTTCAGGGAGACCCACTGCCTCTGCTCTAGCCTCTAAAAGAGGATCCAACCCCACAGTTAACAGATGTTAATTTCTGGTGGAGTTCTCTGTTTCATTCCATCAGCTCTTCTGCTGTCAGCAGCTCCCAGAAGTCTTACCCATGCCTGGTATTCAAAACCCCACTTGGAAATCTACATATTTTTCAGCCAGGCTGGAATTCACACATTGGGCACTAAAGAAAGCAGAGCGTTCCAAATGGCTGATTTAACATTCCGGCAGATTGAATATCTTGCTTTTCCACGCTACACTGCTCTTTTATAAATATGCAAAAGCAACACACATAAGGCAGGGGGGGAAAATCCCAGACAAAACAAGCCTTTTCTCCAGATCTTTCAAGTTGCCCCTCGGAATGATAATGAACTGGCCAAGAAAAAATTTGCACAGAAATGGGATTTTGCTTTGCGTGTAAAATTCCCATTTGATTTTTGGCTTAAATGATACAGATGCAGCTTCAGCAATGTTAAAGAATTAAGTTAGGGTGTAGCAGACGCAGAAAAAGCATGAGTGACGGTTTGTGTAGGCGCTTAACTGGGGAAAACAAGAGAGCAATATTAAGTATTGGGCATACTCAGAACTGAGCCACTAACTTGCCAAACAAAGGTCAGTAACAGAACTATTAATAACCACTTAATTTAGATGCATAGAGAAAGGAATTTTCCCCATAGGCAAATTTGAGCACCTTCAGTTTTATCCAATTTTCTTCTATCCAGCTGTACCTATGAGCAGCCTAATCTGGGTTTTAGGCTGTGTCAGGTTTTATCGTGTTTTTAGAGGCTTTAAGACACATGTTCCAACTATAGAAAGGTCTGAGAGAAAGCTTTCAGTTGCGTGAAACAGCTTTATACTGCACTGGTTTATGGCATTTTAATACATCTCTATCCAAAAGAATATATCAAGGTCAAGGAATTGTTGGCAACATCCCAACCCAGAAATCATGGGGCCTAAACTACTTAGGTATAGGGCCCTAGACAGGTCTATTATTCCCATAGCAACACATGCCCCCTAAGGAAGGGCCCTGCCAACTAAGTAAAATGTGGACCCAGTTTAATTGGTAGTCTAAATAGAATAACCATCACTCCAGAAATTCCTGTTTCAGCCAAACTCTCAACACTTTTCAGTGTCCATGATTATGTGTGTTGTGTCTGTCTGGGTCCCCTGCAGCACACCCACTTGCCCCACTTGCCCAACCAAATGCATACATATTTAAGATGCATGGAAAATGCATGCAAATTGCATTTGGAAACATTTACAGACACATCAATATTTTTTTTACATATGTTTAAATGATAAGTAAACATTTAAAATAAATGAATGCAAAATTGATGCGGATGCTATTCAAAGCACTTTTGCAATGTACATTTATTGTTTATTTTTCTTCCATTCCAAAATATTAAGGGATACATGTGCTGTTAATATGAATGAATTGTGTTACAACAGCGCCACCTGCTGGTCAGTTTCCCACCAGTCTGACCAGCAAGTAGTCAAGGAAGTTGTCAGGAGAAAGAATGAGACTGCTCTGATGTTCTTCTGCTTAGGAATAAAATTAGAAACTCTTCTTGCACCTTTCCTAAGCAGAAGAACATCAGAGCAGCCTCTTTCTTTCTCCTGACAACTTCCTTGACTACTTGGTGGTCAGACTGGTGGGAAACTGACCAGCAGGTGGCGCTGTTGTAACAAAATGTATTCATATTAACAGCACATGTATCCCTTAATATCTTTTAAAGAAAAAATAAATAATGAACGTACATTGCAAAAGTTCATAGAATAGCACCCATTGGATAGGCATGGGGGCAGCCATTCAAGCACAGGATACACCGTAGATAACAGATATGTTTTGATGAATCTCATTGTATACTGCAGAGGTTATATGTAAAAATAAACAACGATAAGTTGTTGTGCAAAATAACTAATCTCTTAGCCTTAGTCCTATAGCATGTATGCACCCCAAGGCTGATTTTTAGGAGCTAAATTACCTACTTACATATTTTATTTAAGGGTGGTGGCACACGTAGCATTCCAGTGGAGATTAGTCGCCCAGTGACAAATCTCCTCAACTTCAGGCGACTTCGGAAAAATCAAGCGATCCGATTGTCATTTATATACTGAACTTATTGCACCACCCTAAAGGTTTATATTGCCCTTCCTGCATGTGACCTGCTCTTAATGCCCCATTGTTCGCCAGAAAAACGGGTTGTTGCCAGTTCTGACCACTGATATTCCCTGCATTTTGCTGCTGTGAGAAAGTGCCATGCTGCCTATTATTAGCAGGAGGAATAAGATCAGTGCACACCAGGGTTACAGCAAAATAATAGGCTCCAAGGCTGACAATAAAGGCTGTGATCTCATTCTTGGCTTTGCACTGCAATAGGAGACAATTACACTGCTATACTATGGCATTACAATGATGCTATCCTTAATGTATGAATCATTATCCCACCACCATAAATGAATAATGGTGGCTCACTTTCACACAAAATGCACCAGTGAATAGAAGGAAAGAATCCAGTTCTCGAGTTCCCTATATACAGTACATATTGTTCCATTCTAAGGAACAATATTTTATTCATCTTGGTACCAATGTAACCAGACCGGCTTTTGATCCGAGTATGCATGGTATGGAATCTATTATCCAACATGTTTGTGCGCAAGGGTTCTTTCTGTACTATGGAGCATCAAGCTTTATCATCTAGGAGAGAACATCCAAACTCCTGGAGATAGTCAGGAGTGATCTCAGGGTGCCAGTGCTGTAAGGTAGCTAAACATTGAGCCATGAAAGAGAAAACTCAAAGCATTCATGGATTGCTTATTTTAACAGGAACCCATGGGAAGTGACTTTCCATATTTTTAGAGCTTTTATCAAGATCTTGGATAATGGGTTCCCATATAACAGATCTCATAGCTGCAATTAGTAAACTAGTCTTCGCTTGGCATGGGAGAAGAAATTCAGGCAGACCCACTTACCAGTAGACTGGTCTATCCCTAGAGCTGAGGTTCCCAACTTTTTGTACCTGTGAGAAACTGGGGAGCCACATAATATGGAAACAATTAAAGGAGCAAGAATTTGCCAGTGAATTATACTCTTAAATACAGAAGTAAAACACTG
Source organism: Xenopus petersii (assembly GCA_038501925.1). Lineage (NCBI taxonomy): Eukaryota > Metazoa > Chordata > Amphibia > Anura > Pipidae > Xenopus > Xenopus petersii. The sequence continues at coordinate 134,860,449 of CM076683.1, forward strand.
GGGCTGGTTTATTGAATATTTCTGCAAAAATTTGCAAAAACCCTGCAAGTCCCTTCCACTTCCTACTGCCTCCTTTCCCAGGCTGTGCGGGGGAGTCAGCAGCATTCAGAACTGCACTGTAGGAAAGGAACCAATCAGCAGCTAGGCTGACCTAATAGGGAACTTAAGTCTGTCTTTGCCTGTGTGACTGCAGGGCTGTGATTGGCTGTTCCCCTTCTATTGTGCTTCAGGCAGGGACCGCTAGGACCTCTGTCTACTATAGTACTCTCACCACTGCCCTAAATGAGCTTGCTCCTATAAAAACGAAACGTTCTAGACCCAAACCACTTCAACCTTGGCATACTGCTCATACAAAAGCGCTCCAAAGACACTCACGTGCACTTGAGCGTCGCTGGCGCAAATCCCGTTCAGAATCAGACTTTTGGAGCTACAAATCTGTCCTGCGCTCCTTTAACACCAGCCTCTTCCAAGCCAAACAAACATACTTTACTTCACTCATTAACTCCCTTTCTAAAAAACCAGCACAACTTTTCTCCACCTTTAACACTCTCCTTTCCCCTTCTCCACCCCCTCCATGCACATCTGTCTCTGCTCAAGATATTGCTGAGCACTTCAAAAACAAAATTGACACTATTAGAAGGGACATTACACTACTCAACCCCCCTAGTCTTCCACCACCCTCCCTTCACACTCCCCAGTCTCTCTTGTGCTCCTTCACCCCTGTCACTGATGAGGAAGTCTCAAAGCTTCTGGCCTCTTCTCACCTTACCACCTGCCCGCTTGATCCAATTCCCTCAAAACTTCTCCGCAATACCAATGCTGGTCTAATCAAAGCCTTAACTCACCTATTTAATCTTTCGCTCTCAACTGGACTGTTTCCTTCTCAACTAAAACATGCTCTTGTCACCCCCATTCTGAAAAAACCCTCTCTTGATCCCTCCAATCTTGACAACCTCCGACCTATCTCTCTGCTACCTTTCATCTCTAAACTACTTGAGCGCCTAGTCTACAACCGACTTACCTCATTCCTCTCTGACAACAACCTGCTAGACCCCCTACAATCTGTTTTTAAGCCACAACACTCCACGGAAACTGCCCTGACTCGACTAACTAATGACCTTTTAACCGCAAAAGCCAACAATCATTTCTCACTACTAATACTGCTTGACCTCTCAGCCGCATTTGACACTGTAGATCACCCTCTCCTCCTCCAGTCCCTCCAGTCGCTTGGCCTTCGTGACACAGCCCTGTCCTGGTTCTCTTCTTACATCACCAATCGTTCCTTCAGTGTCTCCTACAATGGAGTATCATCTTCTCCCCTACCTCTTTCTGTTGGAGTTCCTCAAGGCTCTGTCCTAGGACCATTACTATTCTCCCTCTACACTTCCTCCCTTGGCAAATTAATAAATTCGTACGGTTTCCACTACCACCTCTATGCTGACGATACTCAGATCTATCTCTCATCTCCTGATCTCAACCCAGAACTCCTAACTCGCGTCTCCTCCTGCCTGTCCGCTATCTCTACCTGGATGTCGCAACGCTACCTTAAATTAAACCTCTCCAAAACTGAAATGGTTCTCTTTCCTCCAAATAACACCAGTAGCATCCCCGAAGTATCCATCATAGTTAACAATTCCACTATCACCCCCTCTCCCCAGGCCCGGTGCCTTGGGGTTATCCTAGATTCTGCCCTGTCATTCACTCCTCATATCCAGTCACTTATCAAATCATGTCACTTCCACCTAAAGAACATATCCAAAATACGATCATTTATCACCCAAGACGCTGCCAAAATTCTTATTCACTCTCTCATCATATCGCGTCTAGTCTACTGTAACTCGCTTTTAATTGGCCTCCCCCTCCAGAGACTGTCACCTCTCCAGTCCATAATGAACACTGCTGCGAGGCTCATACACCTCAGCAACCGCTCCTCCTCTGCCTCGCCATTCTGTCAATCCCTGCACTGGCTTCCGTTACCTTTCAGAATCAAATTCAAATTAATGACACTGACTTTCAAAGCACTTCGCAACTCTGCTCCACCCTACATCTCTGAACTCATCTCTATATACTCACCCACTCGCTTACTACGCTCCTCTACTGGCCTCCTACTCAACTCTTCTCTCATTACCTCCTCACATGCTCGCATTCAAGACTTTGCAAGGGCTGCACCCCTCCTCTGGAACGCTCTCCCACGGTCTGTCCGACTTTCTCCCAACCTTTCTACTTTCAAAAAATCTCTGAAAACGCACTTCTTTCGAGAAGCCTACCCTCACTCCGCTTAACTACCAAACGCAACACCACATACAATACCACATTTCTCACTCACTTACTTCGATCTTGCCCACTCCCACACCTTGTGTATTACTCCCTCCCCTTTAGACTGTATGTATATGCATAGGGCCTTACCTTTTTGTACCTGTATTGATTGTGACGTTTGTTACTCCATATATTCTATATATGTAATTCGTGTGATGTAGTTGTATAATCACATTTACTTTACAGTGCTGCGCAATATGTTGGCGCTATATAAATACATGTTAATAATAAAAATAATAATAGGACACGCCAATCCCTCTTTTGAAACATGAACATAGACCATAGCACATCTAAAGGGAGCTCCAATAAAGGGGTCATTTTTTAAGATAATATTAGTTTTTAGCCTAGAGTAAACCCAGAACCCTATACAGGTATGGGACCTGTTATCCAGAATGTTCAGGACCTGGGGTTTTCCAGATACGGGATCTTTCTGCAATTTGGATCTTCATACCTTAATTCTACTAGAAAATCATGTAAACATTCTGCTTCCAATAAGGATTAATTCTATCTTAGTTTGGATCAAGAAAACTGTACTGTATTATTAATACAGAGAAAAAGCAAATAATTATCTAAAATTAGATTATTTGATTACAATAGAGTCTATGGGAGATGGCCTTTCCATCATTGGGAGCTTTCTGGATAATGGGTTCCCGAATAATGGATCCTATACCTCTATTATGCATTGTTTGGGGTTCCTTATACTTGGACTTAAACTAGGAAATTAATAAATCAGCACCTTCTCTGAGGAACATCAAATGGGTTGTTGAGCATCATGTTTCTCACAACACAATGGTTTGGGGTGCCCTAGAGGAACAGAAATGATAATAAAATTGTCCCACTAGAACTTTTCTGACCCAGTTTGGGTTAAACTATGGGTTTCAGCTATTGCTGAGCTAATGGAGCTAAAAAAGATCTACTTGTAAGAAACAAGTTAAATCTCTATCAAATTATCTATTTTTTAATGCCAGTGGAATTTTTTCTCAAGTAGATTTATAATTATAGGTTCTAATTGTGCATCAAGTGCCCAGAGTCTATTTTATGTTTTCTTACACTTTAATTGTACACAAAGATTTCTTGGCTTGGCTGCAGCCGCCACTTGGTGCCATATGTAGGAAGCTTGGAGCCAACCTGATAAAATAGACACATTTTAGTCATCCTCGCGCTGCGTGACCAACTGTTTGGGGATAAAATACACTGCGTTCAATAGCTGCCGCTTTTACCATCTTGCACAACACAAAGCACAGATGGATTGGAAGCCGAGATCGTAAATGGACATTCTTTTATCCAGTTTTTATTTTGGCTGCATTCCTTCATGTGTTCCTTAAATACCATCACTATGGCAATCCCAGGAGACTTGTCGCCATAGAAACACCTGTAATTTGGAGGGGGGCTTCCTAAGGGCACACAGAGGGCGGTTGGCTTGGCAGCTTTTAAAAAGCCATCAAAAGTGTTGAATTCAAAATTCAGAAGGAAAGAGAAGACGTGGAAGCTGTTATCCAGAAAGCTTAGAATTAAGGAATGGCTGTCTCCTATAGACTCCATTCTAATGAAATGATCCAAATGTTTTAAAATAATTAGCTTTTTCTGTGTAATAATAAAACAGTAGCTTGTACTTGATCCCAACTAAGATATAATTAATCCTTATTGGAAGCAAAACCAGTCTATTGGGTTTATTTCATGTACATAATTTTTAAGTAGACTTTAGGTATGAAGGCCAAATTATGGAAAGAGCTGTTATCCAAAAAACCCCAGGTCCCAACCGTTCTGGATAAAAGATCCCATACATGTACTTCATTGCCTTAAAAAAAACCCATATTAGCCTTTTGTTAGACACATAAATACCCCCAAGCTCTTGGAATAAATTCATCAATTCATCAGTTCAAGTTGCAAAACTTGCGGAAAGTCTAGTAACCCATGACGTACCATTTGCACCATTGCTTTGGAACACTGTATAGGATCATATGTATTCATTAAGCAGTGTAGTGATTCTGGAGTAAGAAAAGTCTTGAATAAAGCACAGTTTTCTCATACACTGCTTTTCACGCCAGGGATTATTTGTACCCTAAATTGCTCTAATTGACTTTATCAGAATACGCCAGAGTGGTGTAGATAATGGCATTAGAAATACTCTGATTAGCTCACTGTGATGGATTATTTCCAGAATCCTGAGGCACGGGGCTAATGCATGCACAAGTACAGCAATGAACTATTATATTTACACATATTTAGAAATATGTCCCTTGTTTATAGGGATTAGCATCCCTGTCAGTGTGTCAGGACCCTGTTTGCCATCTTGGCCACTCCAAGCCAAGCTGGCAGCCAGCATCAGACTGGGGTGCACTGTTCCCATCGGGTCCCCCCACCTCTTGCCCCAGTTTTATCTTACACTGCAACCCACTACCCCAAACCCCTGTGTGGATAATTTAACTTCTCTGCTGTGGCCATGAATGGGGGAGGTCACAACAGTGGCATAATTAGATGTGACTGGGCCCCACAGCAAATTTTAAGGCCCCCAAAATATCCAGAGGTTGTCCTATTTTACCAATATATACAGAGTTGGACTGGGCCGACACAGGGAAAAAACCTGGTGCGCTCTGGCCCTCATTGCCCCCCGCCGACCAAGACCTGCTCCCCCGGCTGATCAGCTGTTTTGCCACTGTGCAGGATTTTTCGTGCATTTAGAGGTCAGCCCCTGGGGTACTGCCCTGGTGGGCCACCATTAATATATATTAAAATTGCTTGTTAATTAGGGCCCTATGAGGCCCCTTATACCTCCTGGGCCCCTCTGCAGCTGCAGGGTCTGCTTCTACTGTAGTTTTGCCCCTTGGTCAGAAGGAAGCAAAACTTGTTTTTGGCAGGAAGCAGATCTAGGTCGGTGGGGCCTATTGGGTTTTCTCCTTGTATCCCGCCGGCCCAGTCCAACACTGTTGGTGGTTTATTAATCTGTCCATATAACAGGCTTCCCTGACTAATATGTGCCCACCAGGAATCCCTGACTTAGAGAGGGCGACATGCACCTCTCCTCCCCTCATGAATACAGTGCAACTGAATGCAGACAGTGCTGTATTCATAGGGTAATTGGATACCATTGCACTTCTTTGCTGACCTGCCCCTCTGGGCGCTCAAACGTTTTCTTTTCACTTTCCACCCTGCCCTTGGGGTAGTAGACCTTAGATATTTCAAATACTACCTTATAATTTAGGAAAAAAACCCTAAGCTGCAGAACTAGACTATTGGCCGCTAAATCCTTACAAAGTGCTCATCTGTCACTTCTGACTTCATACTGTAAAATTAGGGCCCTATGAGATTTCCATTCCTGTATCCATACAGTTGTGCAATATTTACATACCTGTCTTTGATTTTCTGTCTCCAGCCTCAGCCTGGCTTCGACACATCTCCGGGTTTCCAGGAACGCTTGGCGCTGAGCGCGGTCTGACAGGTAGCTAATGAAAATTCCGGCAGTGTTCATACACATAAACAGCACTGCCTGCGCCACTATCTGCAAGACAGAAATAGGGATAATTAAAATCCCAGGCTCAGTGTATGCCACATATACAGAATGACATGGAAATAATAATAGCATATTGCACGCTATGTTTCATAACCTGTCACACATTGTTAGGGGATCCTGAGAAGCAGACGGAATATTTTTAATTGGGTTAAAAATATAGCAAAATGTCACTGAATTATTTTTATAAGACTTTGTACTAAAATAAATGTTGCCACTTTATGCTGCTGCTATATAGAGGAATATAATAGGGAATAGCAGGTTTGGTGCAGAATAATCATTCTATGTATTTTTATGTATTCCATAAGACTTTAACAATGGTCATCATGTTTGCCATGGCATTGCAGATCTTGCACTCCTTATTAAATGTATCAATGCATATATGCCTAGAAGGAGTGCTCTGTGCCCCTCTCCACCGTGTTTTTGCACCTTGCTCTCTGCCCTGCACATAGAAGAATAACTGCAGATCTTTTTTGCTAAAAAGCAGAGCTTTATTCCCAAGGAACAGAGTAGAGAGGCTCTAACTTAACTTGCTGTACACTATTCAGACATGCAAGTTAGGGGGCACCAACAGGTGCAGACCACAATAAGATTCACTAATTCACTAAAATGCGAAGTTGCATTCCTGTAGCCAAACGCTGGCGAAGTTTAGCTCCCGGTAGTTCTTTATTGCAAGCATTTCATAGTGAACTGCGAAGGTTTGTTTCTCCTTAGCGGAACTTCGTTAGTACTCTTACGTTTAGGTCAATTTGAATAGGGCGGGTACATATAGGTCATATATTTGTCTTTATTAGAGATGTTGGTGCAAATACTTGAAGTGCCCACTTATTATTACACATGCCCTAGACATAAGCCCACCCTGAAACAAATTTGGCATGCCCCTCAAATGGTTAGGAAAAAAATGTCCGCATTAAAGTTAAAGTTTTGTTCCACTAGTCTAAAATAATGGATTTATGGGAAAAAAGATTCACCCTCTATTGGTCTATAATGTCCTTTAATGTACTTGCAAAAGTAATCATGTCCCCTCGCAAGCGTCTTTTCTCCAAAGAAGACAACCTCAGCCATGACAGTCCCCTGTGGTACTCCACTAACAACACTGGCCCAAATAGAAAATGTTCCATTTACCATCACTCTGTACCAAATACAAATATTATTCCTTAATAATATTCCTTAATTTAACCAGTAACCTTGTGTGTCGCACTGTATCTAAAGCTTTAGCAAAGTCCAAGAAGATCAAATCCACTGCCATGCCAGAGTCTGGGTTTCTGCTCACCCCCTTATAGAAGACAACTAAATCAGTCTGGCAAGATCAATTGCACATAAAACCAGTCTGGCAAAAAATATAGTATAGTGATGTGCAATGTATTCAAGTATCTTATCCCTTATTATCCCTTCCAGAGCTTTCAAACCACTGTCAGACTAACAGGCCTATAGTTTTAAGGCTGAGAACAGGATCTTTTTTGAATAAAGTCACCGTTAAGCAATTCACCAGTCTCTTCGCACCATGTCAGACCTAAAGGAATCCCGAAAAATTAAGCAAAGTGGTTTGGTAATCACAGAGCTAAGCTTGTTTAATACCTTGGGATGAATGCCATCCATTCCTGGAACTTTTTTTTAACTTTTAGTCTCTTTTGAATTTTAGTGCATTTAGAGTAAAAAGTTGGTTGGCAGCAAATGGGTGTCCCCTGGAATTCCTTGCACCCTCAAGGTAAAATGTATTCATATATTCAGGAGAACACATGCCAGGGGCCACAAGGTAGGAATGCCTTTTACATGCCATACTGATGTCACATAAGGCAATTGCAACCCCAGGTAGATTAACTAGTTTATAACAGCCATTTTTGGATTTGGGCCTGGCTCTTTTCTATTTACTGCATAATAATCTAGACACCCCAACTGGGGTGAGCATAGGAGCCAAAAGTATGACTTAAGGTAGAAGGTCAGAGGCTGGTATAGACAGAGTTAGGTGCAGTCAGCATTACCAGAACCAGATTACAGGAGTAAGATTCTGAAAACAGAGAACCCAGGAACAAGCATACGTATCCTACAAGGAGCAGTAAGTGAGCTCTGAACTGGGGATTATATAGGGAGGCTGATGGGAAAAATTCACAGCAGATTAATAACAGATAAGTAGCTATGCCTACCAGAATAAACATCAAGGATACCAAAGCACTGAACCACATTGTTATCCGTCTACTCCTTTAAAGCAGGTGCATTGCGGACTGTATAATAAACTGCAGTTTGCTGGTTCAATACCAGGCAGGATGTTACACTGCCTATAACAAGTATTGAGTATTACGTTGACTTGCACTTGGAAGCTTTTTGTGTAGAACCTTGGGGTGCTGTCTTTGACTCCAGCAGAAACGCTTCAAGCTTGGGCACAGGCCCGGATTTGCGGCAAGGCCGCATAGGCCCGGGCCTAGGGCGGCAAAAAAATAGGGGCGGCATGCCGCCCAGCCGCATTATGGGGACGCGTGCCCATAATTACAGCAGCTGCGCCGGCGTTTTTTTGCTGGCGCGCTGGGAAGGGGGGGTTGAGGTGGGTGCTAGGACAGCGCGGCCGCCTGGTCGGATTGCGCAGCCTAGGGGCGCCCCTTATTGAAATCCGGCGCTGCTTGGGCACTAAGGTGCAATAATAAATGGACCCTGTACAAGAAAATACTTTAGCAGCACTCCGATTATGGTGAAAAAATTGTTGCTTTATTCGTGCCTCAAGCTAAGCAACGTTTCGAGCTTTTCCAGCCCTTTATCAAGCCCTTTATGTGTTTGTTGGATAATAAATGGACCCTAATATCTGTCAGTAGATTCCATTCACAGTTACACATATCATAGCTGATGTTGAAAACTGGCCATGACAACAAAGAGGAACGTTGAAGAAGAGTAATTCATGTGTTGATTCTAGTTCAGATTTTCCTTGAGCCTCAGAATATTAGATAATATGGAATCCTGTTTTTCTAAAGAATATTTATGTAAACATCAGATTTAAAATAAATATAAATTGTCTCCCATGAAATAATATCCACCCAAGTATGAAAATGTAGCCTCATACTGTCCTGCCTAAGGAAAAAATACAATCACTCATACTTATAGTTTTTTAAGTGCAAAAGCCATGGTGCCCCAGATTTGCCATTTCATACCAGGCACCATTTACCCAAGATACAGAACTATTACAAATACTGGAAGGTTCTTAAGGTTTTTAATTTGTCTGTCTGTCTCCAGGAACCTGAACTGAAGAATAACTCACATGGAAATAATAGAATATGTCTAGAAGCTAATGAGAAATTTTAGCTGAGCAAACCCTTGACCCCTGCTAAATTAGCTATATCCTAAACTGTTATTTGTAATCCAATGGACCAGGAAACATTTCCTTTTTCCCTTTAGTAATTAAATGTCCTCCTGCCTCAGTCACGTCAAGGTCAACTGAAGGAGGAATTCTTTTCTTCAACCTCCATTAACTTTTAGTCATAATTGTTGACTTGGTCATAGTCTCAGACATCAGGCGATACATGACTACTGACATAGACAATCAAGTCAAAGATGACATCATCCCCATTGAAAACGACGAGAAATATGACATTATCATCCATCATACAATAGTTTTAAGCGTGATTTGTTTCATTTTTAAAAAGAGCCAAAACATAATTCAAAATTAAAAGAAAATGGAAGATAGTTGGAGAAATATTTAATTTCTGTGGAGACCCAAATTAAAGGACTTATATAGAGACTGTGTATATAAATGTAGTTGATGTGCCTTGTAGTCCATCAGAGTGTTTTCCTACCAAAAATTTTAAATTAGTAACTCTGTTTTCTTCTTTATGTCCCTATATACTAGGCACCTATCTAGTGCTATTCCTATAGGGAAATAAGAGCAGAGCAGACAGTAACCCTTCCAACACTTTCCTCTTTCTTCTGTTCCTATATATTAGGTACCTATCTAGTGCTACCAACCCCTATTTCTGTAGGGAAATGAGAGAAAGCAGGTGTGTAATCTGATCTCTCTGCAAGCCCAGGATCTTGTGGCTCTGTGGAGCCTGCTTCAGTAGTCCAGGGCCTAACCTGGAGGAAAGTTTGCAGCCTGATTCAAGCTCTTACATCTCAGAGTTTGAATCTGTGGAACAACTGTCAGCTACTGGGGGAGCTTCCCAGGCAGTGAGTACGAAGGGCTCCCCAGTTGGATCCCACAGACATTGTGGTGCAGTGGAAGCCCTGGCAGGTGAGAACAACATGGAGCCCCAGGCCCTGCAACCTGCCTGGCAGAACCCAGAGTGGAGAAGCAAGGGGAGCACAAAGCCTGAAGCTGGAGGTGACAGAAGTGCAGAAGTAAGGAGGAGTGAGAGGACAAGGCAAAGAGGTGCAGCTGATCTGACCCCTGGGGCAGCTGAGGAGAAGGAGAAAACTTGCACTTCTCAGCATCCCCTGTAAGCATTGCATCTGGCAGCCAAAATAATCCCACTAAGTCTGATGAAAACACTTTGGTTAAAGCTGTATCTCACTCACCTGTAAATAAACTGCAAAATGATCCAGGTTTCCCGGCATCCCCTGTAAGCCTTGTTGCTGGTAGCTAAGTTCCTCCTACTGAATGTCATGGCAATGTAGGGGTTAAAGCTGTGTGTGACTCACCTGTAAATAAAGTGCAAGATGATCCAGGTTTCCCAGCATCCCCTGTAAGCCTTACATCTGTCAGTCAGACTATTCCAGCCACTTGTGATGTTGTGCCAGAAACTCCCCATGATGTCTGTGCAGCAAGGGAAAGTTCATTTGGGAAGGGAAAAGCTGCAGCTGTGAGTCAAACTGGCCGGATCATTGTTGTTGCTGCTGAGCTTTCTCTTACTGGGGAGACTAAGGGGCTAATTCACTAAGATGCGAAGTTGCGCCAGGCACAACTTCGCCGCACTTCGCCGCACTTCGCCACACTTCGCCAGGCGTATTTTCGCCAGCGCTCCGCAAATTCACTAAAATCCGAAGTTGCACACAGGGGTAGCGTAAGTTTTTGAAGTTGCGCTAGCGTTAATTCACCAAGTGAAACGAAGTTTCGCTAGCGATGGTTCATTTGCATACGGCGCGAAATTCAAATTTCAATGGAGGAACACGTATTAGCACTACAAATGCCTAGAAAACCTTCAAATCAGCAAATATAATTTTTATTTTGCCCTACACATGTGCCCACTGTCTAGGTAAGTTGCCATGAGTCAGCAAATGTAGGGGGGAAGGAGGGGAGCCCCAAAAATATTTTCGATCTTTTTCAGCCTATCACCCATCATGTAGAAAACACGCCAGCATTTTTTGGGACTTAGAAAAAAATTTGACTTTTTTGGAAACAATCCCTATCGACTCTATTGCGCTTCGCCAGGTCTGAGGTGGTGAAGGAAGTCTAGCGTAAAAGGTAGCGTTCAGTACACTGCGCAAGTTAGTGAATTTGCTAGTTACGTCGCTAGCGAACATTCGCCTGGCGTAAGGGTGCGAAATAACACTAGCGAATTTACGCCAGCGTTCGTTAGTGAATTTGCGAAGTACCGAAAATGCCAAACGCTAGCGAATTGACGCTAGCGCTCAGCGCTTCGGCACTTAGTGAATTTGCGCCTAAACCTCAGGATTCAGCAGGTAATGACACACCTGCACCCAGTCCTGCAATTAACCCTGTAGCTGCCAAATCTGCACCTGATACTGCCTGTAAAAAGTCTGAAGCCCCAGCAGGAGTTTGAAGAGAGCGCCACCAAAACGCAGAGGAAGTGAGACCATCAACTGGCAGCATATTGCGTTTGATGTAAAGGATGTCGACGAACAAGAAAAGGAGAAGCAAGACATTAAAAAGTGTCCCCAAGTTACATCAGTGACCCCAAAGAGCTTCAGCCTAACTCAGGAAGAATTTCCTTCATTGTCACCAGGAGTGAGACAACAAGAATCATCACAGAGCCAGAGGCCACAAGAGGATGTAACTCTAGCAATGGAAGTATCATCCAATCAGTCAGCTGTGAGTGTCGTGTCTGGTGTGGTGTATGGAGATGAGTCTGGTGTGAATGCTGGCGTGTCTGTAGTGGTGCTTGGAGTGCTCCCAGTGACCCAGTGGTGATGGGCACACAAGAGGTGTTGGTGGTGGGTAATAAAGAGTCTGGGAATACTGGGCATAAAAAAGCACAGCAGGCACATGGTACTGAGGGCCAAAAATCTACTGAGCAAGCTACATCTTCTGGGGACCCTAGAGCTTCATCTTCTGGGGTGGACCCCAAAGCATCAGGAAGGTTTTGGGATTCCCTGCAGGTGAAGGGCCTTCCTTTGGTGGTCAGGCATTCCATAGGAAAAACTGTGTCAAATTGATGTGGGAAGGGAACATAGAGGATGCCCCAAACAGAACCTACATTATAAGGAAACTGCTAGAAGGCTGAGCTAATTTAAAGCTAGCAATGACCTGGAGGCCTGTATTGTAAAATCTGCTACAGAATGGGATGTGAGTTTCAAAATCCCACAGGGGTTAGATGCTTTTTGAGACCCTAAAAACACAGCCAGAATGGCAGAATTTTGATGCCATGCCAATATCTAAGCCAGAGATATTTGGCTTATTTGGGGTGAGCTGGCCACATCTTCCCGAAGGCAGTTGTATCACAGGGTGATCAGGAACTATTTTGCTGTTCTTCTCGATTTGAGAGACTGTGTGGGTGACATCCTTCAGGAAAGCCTTTGCTATCTTAATGGTAAGAGACTCTACCCTAAGTTCTTTGACAACTGTTGGCTTTCACTGTTTTTTCAACTGTTGGGGTTTCTGCCAGGCAAAATATATTGGACCATGAGACCCACTACATTATCATTACCTGCACGCGATACCAGATCTGGCAGCATAAGTGTAGGAGAACTTTTGGCTGCGCTAAGGCTACTCCTGAAAACATTGTGAGAGCAACTCTGGCTTAGTTGAGTTTCCTGAAGGAAAATGATATGAGTAGTGATGGGCGAATTTTGCACGATTCGTCGCCGGCAAAAAAAATCACGAAACGCCCGCCCTGTCTCCAGTACTCTGATACTTCTCTCCTTTTCTTCTCAGGGTGATAGTGGTAACATTGCTCAGCCTGGAGTACAAGGACTGGCTATTGTTTTTGTGTTTTGGAGTCGTATAAAGGCCATATGGACAAAAACAAGACTTTGCAAGTTTGGCCTTGTGAATTGGTGGGTTGGAGGGGTTTTCTTTGGACTGTTGCCTATGGACAGAGGAATGGACTCTGCGGGCAGGAGGGTGTATATGGGTGGGTTTGTGGCTTTTGGATTTGCTAATATTATGTTTTGATGAATTAATGTAAGTGTATTTTTATAATAAAAATCTCTAAATATATTAGGTACTTATCTAGTGTTACCAATTTATATTTCTGTAGGGAAATGAGAGAAAGCAGACAGTAACCCTTCCAACACTTTCTTCTTGTCTCTGTCTCTATATATTATATTATCCCTATTTCTGTATGGAAATGAGAAGAGCAGATGGTAACCCTTTCAACTGCTTTTCATTGAGACTATAAAATATTTTTGGATGGTTTTATTTTTTTCTCACTAGAAAGAATCAAGTGCTGGCCTTTTAAATCCATATTTTATGAGATGATATCACTATGAGACACATTAGCAGTCTGCTGGGAATTTCCTATCTTTCTTAACATTAACTTTCCATCAGTTTAGTTGTTTGCTTTAAGCAATCACATGGAGGTGCCGCAGAATGCACTCAGCAGCAAACAAACAGTGGTTTACGATGGATAAAGAGTTAACATGGCAATAAAGTAAAAGCTTTAATTTTAAAATCAATAGACTACCCAGCCCTATCCATGTTGGTATGACTACCTTAAATGATTAAGGTTCATTATGGTTCATCTGATTTTCTCTAAGGCAATTTCTCCATTTCTAAAGTTTTTCAATGAGTTTAGTACAGATGGAGCAACCTCTTCAAGACAAATGACACAGAGGGCTCACCATGTCACTTTGTTTGAACATATCATTATCCCACATTGTTATATTGAAATAAATACTGTAATGTTTTGCAGTGGGGTGTATCCACTTCAGTTTAACACATTAGCTCCATCTGTGGGTTGAGTACTTAATGAATTTATGCTTGTTTATGTTGTTTCACAGTGCCTGGTCTTGACAACGCTGATGGGTAAATCTAGATCAAGAGGCCTTAATAAATTATTTGGATCAGTTATGTTGAAAGTAATTTTGGGGGTCCATGTGAAACCTGAAGCTTTCCCCACTATTATTCATTTACAATATTATTACAATGTCCCATGTTCCTGTGAAACTACTGTGCTGTACTAATGCCTGTGTCATCATTTTATTGGTTTAGGAACGCTGATGTCAAAATGTTATCTTTCTATGATTGCTGATTAAATGAGTGAGGCACTAGGAGTCATTTAAACCAACCTAAAAGTGTTCCGTACTATGAATGCTCACAGATAAAGCAAGATTTAATAATGCATTGCATTACCCGAGCCATAAATAACATCTAAAATAAATTCTTGGAGACCCCTTTGTTCCTAAGATTAAGAATTATCTTAGTTGAACTCCTCCAGACAGTTTCTATTTTCTGTAGATGAAAACATAAATTGTAAGCTCTTTAAAGACCATGAGAAGGTTGCAGTGTGACCTCTGTAGAACTCAGTCTCCTGCCACCCAGGGACAGACTGACATGTAGAAAGAAAAAGTTTCCCATAAAACATGCGGAATAGCAGGGTGCAGATTAGATTAGAAGCAAAGTACTATCATTACAGAATATTTTTTTACTGTGAATGGTTCACGACTGCACTTTGGGGCTTGTGGGACCTCTAAACTATCAAACTCCTATAGATGTAGGAGTCAGTTGTCTGACTTTATAGTCGTCTGTGTTTTTGAATGAAACCAATAATCAGATCTTGTGGGGCATGGTCCCTACACAACAGTGCAGGGACCATACGCTGATGTTTTCCTTGGTCAACCGGATATTCTGCCAGCCTGCTCAATCACTGACCATAAAAAGGCTTTCTTAGTTAAGAGCAGGCAGGGCAGCCATCAGGGGGGGACAGGGGGGGGAGTTGTAGGGGGCCCCGAGGGTAAGGGGGGCACGGCCACGTCACACTTACTTGATTAGCCGGGCCCCCCATCTTTCTGAGAGCTGCTAACTTTGGGAATTCATGGACGTTTAAGGGGCCCTGGCCACCAATTTTCTCATAATATGGAGGGGGGGCCCTGGCAACCAATTTTTTTTCTCTTGTGGGGTCCTAGCCACCAATATTTTTTAATGGGGGGCCCTGACCACAAATGTTTTTTTATGGGGGGCCCTGACCACCAATATCTTTTTATTTTTCATTAACATGTGGAAACTAGTGATGGGCGAATTTATTCGGCAGGCGCGAATTCGCACGATTCGCTGCCGGCAAATGAATTCGCGAAACAGCCGCGAAAATTCACTGACGAAAGTTCGCTGGCATCAAAAAAAAATTGACAAAAAAGCGGATGCCGGCGCAGTTTCGCAAATTTTTTGCGCAAATTCGCCCATCACTAGTGGGAACCCTAGCCACCAATATTTTTGTTTTTTTACTGTGTGGTGGGGGGCGAACCTGTGGGGTGGGGAGGGTGGACCTGTAGGTGGGGGTTGCGTAGGGTGCAGCCCAGGGGGCCCAGGAAATTTTGTCGTATGGGGCCCTGCGATTTCTGATGGCGGTCCTGAGAGCAGGCAAACAATATCTGCCTCTGTATTACCAATTTAGCATAAAAGGTTTATATTTCAGATCATTCCAGAATATTGACACCATCTGATCCGAACCTGATAATATATTATGCCTTTTATGGATGGAACAAACTTTATTTATAGGTTTGGTTCAGATGATTCACTATGTCTGCACATCTCTCTAAAGAGACCATTCTCCAATGAAACATATGCTGTTACATTCCATATGCTGTGGTCTGCCATAAAGAGCAAACTCAGATGTCAATGAACTATGGGCCATGCCAAGTCAAAGCAAAGTTTGCTCTGTCTCTTATGTGAAGTCCAATATAAAGTATGGCCCTCAAACTGCAATGAACTATAACACTACACCAACTAACAGCTAGGGCCATTTCGGAGTGTTCAGAATGATAGCTCAATGAAATCTAGAAGGTCCCATTGCCGTTCCCTGGTGCAATATACTGTTCATGCAGAGAAATTTATTCTCCATCCAACATCAAATGCAGAAACCTCTAAGTGTCTATAGCTTGTTATTTACTTTGGTAAGACTTTCTAAACATACCTTTTTTGGCAAATTTTCCACTAGCTTAATGAAGGTTCACTCGTCATCCATTTTCAATATTACAATATTAATAGGAGACGAGAGCGTAATCAAGCCTCTCGTTCTCTAGATGAGAGCCTTAAGAGGATGAGATTGCTGAACGATGGAGATGCTAGAGTTCTGGGGATATTTTCCTAAAGTAAATCTATCTTAATTGCTTTATCAAATGAGTTATTACAGTAAGAGATTTCTATTCTCTCAGGGTCATCAGTGATAAAGTTTATAATTATCTTCTTTAATTTCATATTCATGGTAATGTCTCAAAGCCTGTTAGCAAATTGGATGCAGTAATCTAAGAACTAATAGGGTAATGCAATAAACGTTTGCACAAGGTTTAGTAACCTAGATTAAACCAATCAGTAAATTGCATATAGCAGTCACCTGTTTGAATGCAAGCATCTGATTGGATGCTTTCGGATACTAGACAAGGTGTATAAACTGACACTACCATAGATTTGTTCCAGTCTGGAACACATAAAAATATAAAAATGTAAAATATTTTTTTTTTTAATAAAAATAAAACCCATACAGAGCCACTGCACAGTCCCTCTCCAGAATTACCACTCCAACCTTGCTCTCCAAAATGGCCTTGTTCTGCCCATATCTGTGTTTTTAGGCAAAGCAGCATAGTACAGTTGGTGGCCACAATCTTCAGACTGTTCCTATGCCCTCATGTGTTAATGTCAGACCAGGAACGCAAACACTAAAAGCCAAAACCAGATCCTGTTGCTTCAATACCCATGCTTCTTTTCAGCAGTCATCATCAGGGAGAAGAGCCTTCAACATTTTGGAGATTCAATGCAATCTGGTTAAGTAAGTTAAAGGAGAAGGAAGTCATTTATACTTGGGGGTGCCAAAAGTTAGGCACCCCATGCCTGTGGAAAACTGGACTGGCCCGGGGTGCTGCCAGTGAGCATCATGGATCGTTCATCTTCGGTTTTCAAATTTCCCGGGCAGATGCATGCACAGTAGAATGAAGTAGACGGCTTTTTCATTAAAGTTTGGCTTTTCGTTCTTATGCGCATGCACAGCTGTGAGCTGTAAGAAGAAGCAGGAAGAGAATCACTCCGTAGTGGAAGAATCCCGGACTGGTGCAGTTTTCTGCTGATAGGAGCACCAACCTGGGGTGTCGGGTAAATAAATACAACCACTCGGGGGTGCCTAACTTTAGGCAACCTAAGTATAAAAACACTTTCCTTCTCCTTCAAACAAAACTTTATACATAGGACCCTTTTAAGTGTCATTGATACCACCTGGTCCTACTGTTGCATTTCGCCATGCTGTTAGGGTAACATTTTTTGAAAAAACCTGGTCCTCTACGGGTCAACAATACAAAAAGTAGCTGCACAGCTGTAGCTATAACTGTGCCCAAGTGTATCATTACAAATTAAGTTAGTAGTAAATGGATACATTCGCCCTCTTAATGTCCTCTGTGTTCCACTAAAAATAACTAAATGGACATGAAAATAGAACCCTCCATTGTTATCACATGAAACTGATACAGTTAGATGTGCATTATATGAATTAATGTCCCGCTACATTCCTGCCTCTGGACATTGGGCTCATTGCTGCACAGTTTGTTCTTGTGCGTATGTTAACCTTGAAGCCGCACTTTATTCCTTTCATTGCTTGGATCCCCTCAGGGGCCAGATTAATGTGTTGGGCCCCTGTCAAGTACACAAGGAGCTGAATTAACCATACCCAAGGCACTGGTTTCGGTATGCAGCTTGAGTTTGAAATTGACAGGCTGCCTCAAACACGTTGTTTTTCCTCATTTAAGAGAGAATTAATTTATTCAACGTTCAATTTTCTTGAAGGAGAGCTGTATATGTAATGCTATTAAGGCACAGAACAATGGTCACACTCTGCCTCTTGAATCATGTCAATCTAATTACAACTCGGAATGCAATGTAGTGAATGGCTGCAAAGATAATTATCTGGGAAAGACTGAGATATCACTCTGAGATACCCCAGGCTACATGTGTATTGTGGTTGGCCTGTGTGTGATTACAGTTTCCACAGGCCGCCTGAAGATTCATGGAGTTGTACTAGAGCTCAAAAGCAGCTAAATATCAGCAGGTTTGACATCTCTAGGCTAAAATTAGTGTTGCGTGCTTCAGTAGAGTCTTAATTTGCTGAAACATTCTTGTCAACAATAGAATAAAATGGGTTTTGACTTTGCTAAGCCCCTGCCGTGCAGATGATGCACAATTCAGCTTTTAGGCTAAAGTTACACTGGTGTCCTGCTGATGTAGAAAATACCAGTACATTTTGAGTCTGCTTGTGTATGCATTTTTGGGCAGAAATTCCCTCTGTGTGTGAAGTAGCTAGCAGATACCATTGTTGTCAACCTATGAAGATACAGGGTGGATTTAGGTGGTATTGGCATTTTCTCCCCTATCAGCAGAAAAAAGTGTCAGGTATGATATTAGCCTTAGAAATGCCAATTTTATGTTGCTTTGCAACATAAACTACAAAGGGCTCCTAGGCTGGAAGATAGACCTTTGTTTATTTCCATGCACACAATAAGGTCACTAAAGAATGGGTTTGTTGAGTTTGTTGAGCTACGAATGGGTTTATTGAGATAGGAATGGAAGCACTTGTCTGGCTTGTAAAAAGCGCTTACCTCAATCCGAATGAACCCATATTTGATGAAATGAAACATTGATGCAATTGAGGCCTGATCCCCAACATCAGTGTCCAACATCTTCAAGATGAATGGAAGCAAATCTTTATAACAACAATGCTTCAACATTTAGTGTCAATATTCCCAGAAGAGTTGAGGCTGATATAGCAGCAAACAGAAGAACATTGATATTGATGCCCCAGGATTACCGTGCTAGACGGATCTATTCGCTATTCGCATCTGGTTGATAACAGTTACAATCTACTGTAGAGAAAATGAAGACCAACCCAACGCAATACCTTGTCTGTTTCACTCTTTCCCCAAAATTAATTATGACCCAAGCAAGACCTTGACGCTCACTGACAAATTTTAGGTTGGCAAAGAGCTCAATCCGTAGGGGGTCAAAGGTATAGGCAGAACAATAATATCTATGTTTGGCTTTGCCAAGAAAGGACTAATGAAGACAAATAAAGGATTCCATGAATATATATATAATAAAAAATTATGTACAAAGTACAGGTATGGAATCAATTAGCCAGAAACCGATTATCCAGAAAGCTCAGAATTATAAAGCCATGGCAAATAGACTCAAATGATCAAATCAAATCATTCAAATGTTTAAAAATGATTTGCTTTATCTCTGTAATAATAAAACAGTAGCTTGTATTTGATCCCAACTAAGATAATTAATCCTTATTGAAGACAAAACAAGCCTATTGTGTTTATTACGGAAAGATCCCCAGCTCCTGAGGATCTGCAAAACAAGATCTATTGTAAAAATCAGGGTCGCTGGACCTCTAGGTAATCCATAAATTGTATAACTATAAAGCCTAGATTAATTTATATATCTTGAATAATCTAGTCTTCAATAATCACTATATCTTGGGTCACAGGTTTCCCCATACATGCAGGGGCCTAACTTTAGGAGACTGGACACCACTGCAAAAAAAAAATGATGGGCTTCTTATGCGTCTAATCACAGGTGACCCACAACCCCCGCTGCTGTGCATACCTTCCCGCACAGTGATCCTACATCGTTAACTATCCACCACCGCACTGAATGAGCACATACTACTGAGGAAATCGGGCCCCCTGTACACCACTGCATCCACAGCTTGTTGTAACTTAAAGGCCAGGTAGATTCAGCAGGATTGATTTTCTTGCCAGTTGAGAAAGAGAGTGGCATGTTTTATAACTGAGTGACCAGTCAGGGCTTTACATTGGGCGCAGAATATGCGCGCAAGTACCACTAAATTTAGATCAAGCTTGTCCAAACTAGAGACATTCAGATAACCATGAAGGATCTTTACATGTATATAAATAACAGCAGAGAAACCAAAGACATCTTTGTGATGGCAGTTCTACACATGAGTAGCACATGAACCTAACTGTTGTGCCCATCATAATGATGTTATTTCTAATTTTTTGTAATTAGGATTATGCAGTAGTTGTTTAAATTGAACCAATAATTATACCATCAGTAATAACGTACACGGACCCAGAGGAAGTTAAAAAGTATTATGCGTAACCAGAAGGTCCAACAATCAATGATATTGGAGACCTTCAGAATTATAGAACTATAGGCAGGGATGAAGTTTGCAATTCTGCTGCAACAAGCTTCCATGGCTTCCTCAGTGTAGGGTTGGAGATACGGACCAAGGAGGAAGCAGCGGGTTTCAATACAGTTCACGGTTTCCAAGTGGTTAAAGGGTATGTAAAGTCTAAAATAGAATAAGGCTAGAAATGCTGTATTTTGTATACTAAATATAAACATGAACTTACTGCACCACAAGCCTAATCAAACAAATCATTTATGCTTTCAAAGTTGGCTACAGGGGGGTCACCATCTTGTAACTTTGTTAAACATCTTTGCAAGACTAAGACTGTGCACATGCTCAGTGTGGTCTGGGCTGCTTAGGGATCGTCATAAACAAAGCTGCTTGAGTTCTGCATGGCTGGGAAGTAAGGCGGGGGCTCCCCCTGCTGTTGTATGATTGTTTCCCTGCTCAGCAGTTAGGGACCGTCTGACAATTCCTATCCACAGCAGTAAATGAAGGGAGAATTTCACTGCATACAGTCAGGTTTCTTATAAAACTGTACACATTTTTTAATTAAAGTATATTGGAGATAGGTTTCTTTTTCATTAAAGAAAGTAAAAATGGGATTTTATTTTTTTGCCTTTACATGCCCTTTAAGAAGTAGAGTAGTCAAATCCAGGCAAAGGTCTGTTCAGACAGCAAGGTCAGTATAACAGGCCTAAGTCAAGATCAGGAATCAAAGGTCAAAAAGTAGTATAACACACACAGTTACACAAAAAGTTGAACCTATTATCGGTCAATGACTGTAGATCTTGGTCATGGACACCTCCCCATTCGATGTGGTTAGTCTTTTATAGGCAGATTTTTGCGCCAAAACGTGTATGATGACATCCCACGTCACGTGCTGACTCCGCACCCGGAATGACGCACCAGCGTCCGATATCCCACGTGGTTCCCCTGGGCGCTGCCATTTTGCAGAAGACGCCGACGGAGTAAGGAGTGCCGGTGCGTGCTCCTTACACTCAGAACACGTGTCCAAGACAATTCTTGCATACATGAGCCCCAAAGAGATCCATAGTCAAAAAAAATGCTGTTTATTATACTATTAAAAGGTTCCAAATCAATAGGCTTGAGTTATACCATGTTAAAGGGTGTTGGAACCTTTTAATAAAATAGAGAGCATTTTTTGACTATGGTCCTTTTTGGGCCGGCTCAAGTATTTGCAAGAATTGTCTGGTGTTTCTCCTCAAAATAAAGATCCTGGTCATGGACACCTCCCCATTCGATGTGGTCAGTCTTTGTTCAGGAAATCTGGTTCATTTCAAATCTAAGGTCAGGGGGAAATAACCTGCATTATTGCATTTAATAGATTCACAGCATGTTCTCTTTTCCACCACCCCCAACACAGTTGTGAAGTCTGCTCCCCAAATTGTTATACTCGGTCAAATCAACTAAGCTGATCACCAAAGCTAAATCAGATCATAAGGTAATGTAATGCCCACATGTGCTTTTAGCAGTCAGCATAGTAGGTGTCTTAGGGCAGTTATTTAATTAAATGCAAACATTTCCATGTTGAGCCATTCCAGACCCCTCTCTGAGTGGAGCCAAACTGACAATGTTCAGCTCCCGAAGCACAGGCAGGAATTAGAGCGCATTTAAAATTTCCCAACATAGAACATAATGTATTTAAATGGAAATGCTGCCGAATGAACATGATCATTTTGTATTCAGATATAATATACCTGAACAAATGTGAAATCAAATTATTTTTTTAATATTCACCAGAACAGGTTAATATCAAGGTTACAGCCCGGGGTCCAGATGATGGATGATGTAAGGAGCTCATTCGGAATAATATTTTGCTTTTCCCCCAAGCATATTAGGTTTTCGCTATCTAATTATATGCAGCGTATTTAGCATTTCAAAGATGTTTCATGTTCTGCTGGTCTATATTTAGATGTAGCATTTCCATTGTTTCATAAATCATTTCACGTGTAGGATCTTTGCTTTATATTCTGTATCTACAGATCACTAGCTGGAACTTTAAGCAATACTTTCATCCCAAAACAAAATGATTTTTATACAATTTTTAGTGGCAAGCTGATTAAGAAATTCTTATCTCATTCAATATATTGAATATATTGATTAACCCTAGTACAGGCTTTCTGGCCACTGTGACCTAATGTTATATACAGTAGATAGCTAGAGTCTCAGCCATAAAGCATGGCTGGACTGTTGCTTCAATGGGGATCATTGGGTTCCACTGTGATAGAATGCTTTGTTAAAACAATTTTGTAGCTGGTCATATTGAAAGGAAAGGCAGAAATCAATCAGACATCCCAAAAATATCTGTGTATGTCCTCCTTAAAGGAGAACAAAACTCTAAAAATGAATGTGGCTAAAAATGCCATATTTTATATGGTGAACTTATTGCACGAGGCTAAAGTTTCAGCTTGTCAATAGCAGCAATGATCCAGGACTTCAAACTTGTCACAGGGGGTCACCATCTTGGAAAGTGTCTCACATGCTCAGTGGGCTCTGATTGGCTGTTGAGAAGCTAAGCTTAGGGCTCGTCACTAATTATCCAGCAGAAAATGAGCTTCCCTGGCTGTAATATAAGCTGATGCTACAGGTTTGCTGATTATTAAATTCTGATGCTAATTGCACTGATTTCTGTGCTGCCATGTAGTAATTATCTGTATTAATTACTAATCAGCCTTATATTGTGACATTTCTATTCTATGTGTACTGTATATTGTGAGTGGGTCCCTAAGCTCAGTAAGTGACAGCAGCACAGAGCATGTGCAGTGAATCAGCAGAAAAGAAGATGGGGAGCTACTGGGGCATCTTTGGAGACACAGATCTTTACTGCTAAAGGACTGTGGTTGCCTTGGGCTGGTACAGAAGCACAAAACATAATGTACAACATTTCTAGCTACTTTTTTAGTTAGGCTTTAGTTCTCCTTTAAGTCTCTGATATCAGCACATATAAGCAGAACTACATCCAGCCCATGAATCTATTTGAACAAAGATTTGCAGCAGCGAGTCCTCACAGGGGTTATCACTCAAGTCAAGAGACCAGACAGATTTTGTCATGTTTCAAGCAATTGCGAGAGCTGAAATTTTCAGGGTCAGAGAATGCTGATTTGTGTCAAGGGAAGATTATGTTGTAATTGAATTGTGCCACATACACTGACCCATGGAAATGTGGAATTTGACAGTGTTTATATCATTTTCCTTGTCGGACAATAAGGCAAATGCACCTTTGAGGGGTTTTTACTGGAGCTCTTCAGTAGATGATCTCAGTTTCAGGCTTAAAAACAGCATTTAGTTAACACTTAAAAACAAGTGGCAATAAAGGTGATATCTTCATTGACTAACTATGAAGACAATGACACAAAGCAGTAACGTAACTAGTGCACCAGGGGACTGTTTGCAGACCGGGCATCCGGTCCCCCCTCCGGACAAGATTTTTGCACCGGATTCCTGTCGGCGAAAGCACCCGGCGGGCCGTGAGATGGTGTTGACCTGGGTGCGATCACACCCCCCTCATCCCAGCTACTTCCGCCACTGGCTAGGGATGCTCTGAATCCAAGATTCAGTTCAGGATTAAATTGGGATTTGTGCATTTTCAGCAGGAGTCGTATTCAGCCGAATATATGAGTCCTTAAAAACATGGGATTTTTTGTCACATGAACATGGATATTGCGATTTATTTATTTTCTTTCTCAACCCTTTCCCAAGCAGAAGAACATCAGAGCAGCATCTTTCTTTCTCCTGACAACTTCCTTGACTACTTGGTGGTCAGACTGGTGGGAAACTGACCAGCAGGTGGCGCTGTTGTAACAAAATTCATTCATATTAACAGTACATGTATCCCTTAATATCTTGGAATTAAAGAAAAATAAATAATGAATGTACATTGCAAAAGTGCTTACATTTACTTATTTTAAAGGTGTACTTAGCCTTTAAACCCTTAAGCCATTGTGCTCCCAAACTGAGTCCTGGGCCAGTAGGCGCCAACTAGTGATCTTTTTCGCCTGATACAGATTTGCAGTGAAATTCAATTCTTCATAAATGGTGAACATTTTTTTGAATCCACCCCAGAATTGCACCATGTGTTTTGTTTCATATGGAAAAAAAAAATAAGAAAAAATGCCATTTGACACCGATGTATTTGTTATGTGGAAAAATGCAAAGAAACACATCTATTAACTCCAATGCACTTGCTACAAGAAAAAAACACCCATTGACTTTAATGCATTTGGCATGAGAAAAACAGCCATTGACTGATTAAAAAAATTGTGAATATTTATAACAATTTAGCTCATCACTAGCAAGAACTTTGCATGGTGGGGGAGCAAACTAAAGACTATTTAGCAAAGATTTGGGAAGAAATGTATATGCTCCCTTACATACTCCCAGAACCCCATGACAAAGGTCCTTATTGGGTACCCAAAATATTCTTGGCAGTGTGAATGCATGGCGGATACAGTGACCTGGTTATGAGCTTAGGGGGACGGTGGCCAAATCTTGAGTCATAAACGGGAGCTTGATACAAAAAAGCCTGAAAACCACTACAGGAATGGGCTTATCACCCAGTTAAACAGCTGTGATGCGAAATGTATTCAAGTTTATTCAACAAGTCCAGCTGCTTTCGATTTATCACTATTAGATGTGACTGTTTCCAAAGCATTTGACATGAAGGATTATTGATTTTGCTTTCTAAGACTATTACTCTGATTCTGATCTTCTATACGGAAACATAGCCATAAAGCAAGCAAAAACCAATGTTTTTCTTCTGCCAAGCAGTCCCAGTAACAAGTACACTCATCTGCACAAAGTGAATCTTACTCTTTTTTTCTAAAACAACAACATTTTCACTCTATTTTTTTTTACAGAGCCCCGTTGAATGTAGGATAATGACCAAAGAAGATATGTGAGCTCTATAGACCACAAGTAGTCCACCAACCGCACTGATGTGAGCACTAGAGGGCGCAATGCTTGGTTCTTCAGTCTTCATGTTCTCCATTCATTACATTAAATTTTAATCAGGGTCAAAACTAGGGGAAGACAGAAGAGGCATGTGCCTAGCGCCAATATATTTCATTCCAGAGAAAACCACAGTTGTCTACTGCCCATCGTAATTTAGGGGGTCTCGGCCTTCCGTCAGTCTGTGTTTGCAAATCCAACACAGAGGCATTCTTTAAATTATTACCAGAACACACAAAGTTCTAGATTGTAATTACTTTTAATTTAAAAATCAATATTTTACTCAACCGGGGATAATTCCAAAAGGTGTTCGACCTTAACAGAAACCATTTAAAAGTTTATATTGGGTTGCTTGTGATATGTTCTGTATATGCCCTGGAATATGTGCTGATTGCAGACATGAGTTTGATGATATTCCTAGAAAGTATCAAAGCAGAGTGGTGCAGGGAAACTTAGGGGTCTTATGCGAAAATATATATTTATATGTTCAGATAAAATACAAGATCAATACAAGCAATTGCTGTTAATGCTGCTATCTAGAGTCCTGCACCGCGTCAGAATACCTGCAAAGTAGTCGGGTTCTGGGTAGAAAATCATCGATTCTCTTCTGACCATGCGGGTAGTCTGCAAGTAACCCTCCTCAGTACCTGGTGAATTTGTGATACTACTCCCACCCACCCTCTATCGTGCTGTAAGAAGAATTGGAGCCATGGTGACATCACTTCCTATCTGCGATGACATCACATCCAGTTTTGCGGCACTTGGGTTGGAAGTAGGGTTGCCACCTTTAGTGAAAAAAATAACTGGCCGGTGGGGGGCGGGTACAAAAAGGAGGCGGTCCATGATGCAAAAAGGGATGGGGCTACGCAGCGTGATGCTAAAAGGGGCGGAGCAACAGTGCAGCGATGTGAAGAACACTACAAAAAAAGTAAGTTCTGCGCAAATGGGGGCAGGCCGAGGGCTTTTTTAAAGGATATTACAAATTACCAGCAACTGCATTGCCGGTAAATTTGTAATACCGGCCCCGGCCTTGGCAGGTGTTTTACCGACTAGGCCAGTAAAATACGGGCCGGGGGGCAACCCTAGTTGGAAGGCTGGTTTAAATTATTGGGTTGGGTAGCAGCTATGGGTAGGAGGATGAGGCGGGTGCCAGTCACGTTAGGGGTACAGGGGGTTCTGGGTTGTCATAGGTTCCAATTGGACCTGTGCAGGACTCTACTGCTGTCCTCACTGTTGTCATTGCATGCCCATAGCCTTACCTGTTTGTGCTCTATTGGTGATGCACTTGCAGCACATCCATGGCAGCATTCAGTACGTATGTAAGTGTGTACGAATTTCGGTAACAAGGACAGTCATGGAAAACCTAATATAAGGGCTCTTCCATAGAATATTCACCTTGATTTTTGCTACAGACCCTTATATTGTCAAATAAAGGTAAATGGTATTAACTAAGACTCTATTTCATTATAGAAATTAATTTCTTCCTATTCTCACCCTCTCGTGAGCTTGCATGACATACACCACCAGTCCTTATTAACCCTCCAAACTCCCTTGTCAGGGCAGTGCCACCTAAGAAAGAAATTCCCTGCGACAAATCTTTTGTTTGCTAGAGAAGAATTTATTCAATCTATAAAAAAGAGCAATTGTACGTTTGAGCATGACTCATATTTATATTTATTTTCAATACAAAACTGTTTTTGCGGGAGTTGAGGGAAATCAGTTTGGCAAAGCAGGCTTGGAGTTCTCAAACGAAAGAGGCCATGCACAAAATGCGTAGGGCCTATGGAGATGTGTATTTCTTAACTTTAAACAATAGAAATGCTGTTTTTACTTTTATAATTTTGGCCCTGTGGATTTCAGTAGGTGAATGAATAGCATCATCCAATACAGTAGGTTAGGAGGGTTGAACATAGCAATGGACAAATTAAAGGGGTAAATTTATCAAAGAGTGAAGTTCCGCCACTAGAGTGAAATTCCGCAGCTCTCAATTCATTTCTATGGGATTTTGAAAGGCGTATTTATCAATGGGTGAAAGTGAAAGTTCATAAGGAGTGTTTAGACAGTGCTGTCTTTTAGGGATATCCTTCACGGGCTGGCCTGGGTCCAAAACAAGATATTTAAAAGTGTATACAGGTATGGGACCTGTTATCCAGAATGTTAGGGACCTGGGGTTTTCCGGATAATGGATCTTTCCGTAATTTGGGTCTGCATGCCTTAAGTCTACTAGAAAATCATGTAAACATTAAATAAACCCAATAGGCTGGAATTGAGTATATTAGCAGAGCTTGAGAACAGTGATTATTATTAAATGCTGAAGTGAGTGCGTAATTGGCAATGTCAGGCAATGCCCCGTCAGATTAAAGGCTGGTCAATCTGACTCTCACAGTGGCACAGCCAGGTATTTATGGCATAATGTCGAGAAGAATTAATAAGATCCCCCCCCCAAAATATTGCACCATTACTAATCATGACAAAAGGTTAAGGAATCTAGAATCCACATCTTATTGAGGGATCCGATCAAAAATAGGGTGACATTTATGTTTGGACAGGCAGAAAAAGGGTGCATTTTCCAGGCACGGGTAAGATGAGTGACTCTCACAGAACTGTTAATGGTTACATGAAATTCTCTCAAACTGAGATTAATAGCCCCCTAAGGGGTGAGCCACATGAGGGATCATCGCCTAAGATAGTCACGGACCAATCCAATTTCTAAGCTACGCTCATCAATCACTGGGATGATGCTGGAAGGTACTGTAGATTTCCCTTGTTTTTGGAGAAGCAGAGACCCATTGTCAGCCGGAGGGTTCAACATTGACCCAAAGACCTTCCAGCCTATAGACACATACAATTTTGTGGTCACAGCCTCATTGCACCCCCCGCCCAATGGTTTTTAAAAATGAATGGTGAGCACAACTTTCCCTTGTTTGCTTCCAGCCTATAGCCAATCCCATGCCAACTCACAGTCCTTCTCCCCATCGAAAGTCAGCAAACTGTGAACAAAGACTAATCTCCTGTAGCCACCTACCAACTGCTTCCTGCAGTAATCTAGCACTCCATTCTTAATGACAAAAAAACTCTCCTATTCCAGCCCTGCTTCCCCCACATGTTCCCCTCTAGCCCTATTTCATGCTTCAGCTACCCCTGTGCCTGTTATAGTCATTCACCATCCCATCTACAGTAAATGTTGTGCCCTTCTACTGGTAACTCCATCAGTTATTCTTATTTACCTTTAACATCCTAGTACCATGACCTTGTGGTTCTTTAATCTTGTTTTGAGAGACTACATAGCACCGAGCATGTGCACAACCTCAGGCACCAAGAAAAGCCTTCCACTTTGGTGGGGATCTTCAATGTAATACAGCTCTTATACCTCTGGGCTGGAACAGGTAGAGGAGTAGGATACCCTATCTAGGAAACCCATTTTCCGAAAAGCTCTGAATTACAGTAAGGCCATCTCTTATAAAGACCACAATTACCAGGTCCAGGATGGCAGTAGCTTCAGGGTTCCCCATCATCACTAGGTGCAGTAACATACCATTTATCAGAAGAGGCAGGATGAAGGCAGTGCCAACCATGGAACCATGAATTGTGTCATTATGTTCTCTCCATTGTGTCCATTTTAGAGCAGCCACACTCTTGGGTACATTCCTAAATTACCCCTCATTTAGAGGTCTGGGAAAAGGGGGCATGTTGTCTTGACAAAACAGATGGGGACTTCTCTATTCGTATTTGTGCTTACAGATGGGGAGCATGTTATTGGAAATATATCTAGAAGTTCATCAGACATGAAGTCCACAGTTGGGTACTGGTCACTTCTTGTTCCTTTTATAAACATGGAACTAGAAAATCATGTGTTTGCTGCTGACAAGTATTGGATGATACAGGTATGGGACCTGTTATCATGAATGCTCGGGACCTGGGGTTTTTCGAAAACAGATCTTTCCATAATTTGGATCTTCATACCTTAAGTCTAGTAGAAAATCAAGTAAACATTAAGGGGCAGATTTATCAAGGGTCGAATATCGAAGGGTTAATTAACCCTCGATATTCGACTAGGAATTGAAATCCTTCGACTTCAAATATCGAAGTCGAAGGATTTAGCGCAGAAAATTCGATCAAACGGATTATTCATTATTCATTCGATTGAACGATTAAATCCTTTGAATCGAACGATTAAATCCTTCGAATCGAACGATTCGAAGGATTTTAATCCAACGATCGAAGGAATATCCTTCGATCAAAAAACTTAGGCAAGCCTATAGGGACCTTCCCCATAGGCTAACATTGACTTCGGTAGCTTTTATCTGCCAAACTAGGGGGTCGAAGTTTTATTTAAAGAGACAGTACTTCGACTATCGAATGGTCGAATAGTCAAACGATTTTTAGTTCGATTCCTTCTATTCGAAGTCGTAG
Source organism: Xenopus petersii (assembly GCA_038501925.1). Taxonomy (NCBI): domain Eukaryota; kingdom Metazoa; phylum Chordata; class Amphibia; order Anura; family Pipidae; genus Xenopus; species Xenopus petersii. Next base: position 134,890,110 of record CM076683.1, read on the forward strand.
TCATAGTCGAAGGTCGAAGTAGTCCATTCGATGGTCGAAGTAGCCAAAAAAACACTTCGAAATTGAAAGTTTTTTTACTTTGAATCCTTCACTCGAATTTAGTGAATCGGCCCCTAAATAAACCCAATAGTCTGGTTCTGCTTCCAATAAGGATTAATTATATATTTGTTTGGATCATGTTCATGTACTATTTTATTATTACTGAGAAAAAGGAATAGTTTTTACAAATTTGGATTCTTGTATAAAATGGAGTCCATAGAAGGCAGCCATTGCATAATTCAGAGCTTTCGGATCCCATATCTGTAAGTTCTGCAGAGATTCTCCTGGAAACATATATTAACAGCTGGCAAACCAATGTGGTACATAGGGTGAACTTAGGAAGAGAAAAACTATTGTCTCTGATCATTTCCAAGCACAAAAACGTCTACATTGGACTCATTTCTCCAAGGACAGCCCCTTAAATCATAGTTTGTTTTTTGCAAGTCAATGCTGGAAACAGGTGGAATTGCACATTAGGAATTTCTGCTGAACTTGCCCTGAACTCACATTGAAAGCAATGATTTAAGACACCATTTCTATATCCAACTCTGCTGTTTTGGTTTCATAGAGAACTGACAGCATTGCCTTTTGTTTTGTACCTGACTTTATAGGTTTTTGTGTCTGAGTTCACTTTATTGCTTATGCTGTTATTTAGCACAGGAATGTGTCTGAAGTCTGCCCTTCACCTGTTTTACTATATAATGCTATCTTGAGGTGCCGCCAGCAGTAATAGTCTTTTCTATTGTGCTCCAAATTCTTTTTTTTTTTTTTTACAATTTAAGGCAATTTACTTTAATGACAAATATCTATAAATGATGACCTCAAAGTCGCAATACAGCTATCTTTATCTTTACACAAACCTGTATAAAGGGATAACTTACATAGTCACATAGTTAATTTGGGTTGAACAAAGACAATAGTCCATCAAATTTAACCAACTGCCCCCCAGTGCATATTAAGCTGGCCATAGATGTTGAGATTTTTAAAAGATCAGATCCTGATCGTGAGACAACGATTTTCTCGGAACGATCGTACGGATTTAACTATTTATCAACTAAAAAGACCAATTTGCCAGGAAAACAAAGGGGAGCTGACTGCTTGGCCCTGCAAACATGGATAGATTGCACTGGGACCGACAAAGATTTTTTGACCTGGCCGATCAATTTCCTGACAGATGTCGGCCAAAAAATCGTAAGATGTACGATAGTTCGAATCCCACTAACCGCACGATAATTTTGAAGGATTGGTCGAGCTTCCCTAAAATCGGTCGTTCGGCAAGAAGAATTGTCGCATCTATGGGGAGCTTTAGACATTCAACAATGTATATACTAACTGTGTATCTTAAGATCACTCTAGCCTTGGCTATTGGGTTTGTCCAATAAGTCATCCAAGCCACTTTTAAAGGCATTAATTGAGTTTTGTGTCTCAACATCACCCAGCAGGACATTCCCCTACCTCACTGTCCTCACTGTGAAGAACCACCTTCACTGCTTCAAATGACGTCCTTCTTAAGCCAAGGCTGTATCCATGTTTTCATCCCAGGACTGAAAGCCCATATTATGCAAGACAGCACTTTGTTAGCTTAGGACCGTGCGGCCGCCTGGTCGAACCGCGCGGCCTAGGGGCGCCCCTTATTGAAATCCAGAGCTGCTCCCATTACACTGCTAATGCCAAGAATTCACTAACTTCCTTTGCTCAATGTGATGGGGGTGATAGAACAGCACAGAGAAGCCTGCTGGCCGGACAGAACAGCATAGGGCTCTACGGTTACAATTCATGATATTAGCTGTGTTAAATGGATAATATCATGAAAAGTAAAAGACAAAAGTCTGTAAATCCCAAAGGTGTTCAGAGTAATTTTAAGTTTTTTTGTAAAACACAAAGGGGAAAATTTACTAAAGGATTAAGTGGCCGTCGGTAGCGAAAATTCGCCAGAAATACAATCCGCAGGGACTAGTGATGTGTGGGCCGGCCCCACAGGTCAGGCGGGTTCAGGCAGACCTTACAAATGCCGCTTCCAACTTCTGGGCTGAACTTTTATAGACGTGTGCCTGCCCCTTTTGTGACATCATCGGCGTTGCAGGGTGGTGCGGGTCTATAAAAAGAAACTGGAAGTCGGGCGGGCGTGGGCTGAGGAAGCGTGGGTGGGTGGGTGACCCGCACATCACTAGCAGGGACATCGCCAATTTACTAACAGACATAGAGGACAATTTGCTAGTGGTAGAGCTCAACGCTAACTAAGTTTTTCGCCAGGTGAATTTTCACTAAGGAGAATGATCGTTACTCCCCAAATTCATCAAAGTGCATATTTTCTATTACATTACCCTATTCATCAGAGTTTCGTTTGCCAGGTTATACCTAGCGAACTGTTTAGCTACATCATCCTCAATCTTATGTCAGTGACATCATATCCTGTATGCCGAAAAGGCATGAAAAAGAGTGGCGTTTTTTCCTATTTTAAAGTGGGATTGTGTTTAAAGGATAAGTAAACCTTTAAAATAAGTGAATTTAAAATTGATGAGGGGGCTATTCTAAGAGCTTTTGCAATGTACATTCATTATTTATTTTTCTTTAATTCCAAGATATTAAGGGATACATGTGCTGTTAATATGAATGAATTTTGTTACAATAGCACCACCTGCTGGTCAGTTTCCCACCAGTCTGACCACCAAGTAGTCAAGGAAGTTGTCAGGAGAAAGAAAGAGACTGATGTTCTTCTACTTAGGAATAAAATTAGAAACCTTTCTCACATCTTTCCTAAGCAGAAGAACATCAGAGCAGCCTCTTTCTTTCTCCTTACAACTTCCTTGACTACTTGCTGGTCAGACTGGTGGGAAACTGACCAGCAGGTGGCGCTGTTGTAACAAAATTCATTCATATTAACAGCACATGTATCTCTTAATATCTTGGAATTAAAGAAAAATAAATAATGAATGTACATTGCAAAAGTGCTTAGAATAGAACCCTCGTCCATTTTACATTTACTTATTTTAAAGGTTTACTTATCCTTTAAAAGTTGTAACTGTTAAATATGTTTTTTAATTATTTTTTTAACCATTTGAGGGGCATGCCACATTTGTTTTAGGGTGGGCTCATGTCTAGGACATTAGAGGATCTCTTTTGTCTTTATTTTGCTTCCTTGGACATGTGTAATAATAAGTGGCCACTTCAAGCATTTGCACCAATATCTCTAATAAAGACGTATATATGACCTATATGTACCCGCCCTATTCAAATTGATCTACTAGAGTACTAACGAAGTTTTGCTAGGGAGAAATGAAAGTTAACGAAAGTTCAGTATGAAATGCTCGCGCTGAAGAATTTACGTTAGAGATACTTCGCCAGCTTTCATCTGATGAGATGTAACTTTGCATCTTGATGAATTAGCGTATGCTAAGATATTATTCAGCTTACAATTCTAAAATACAATCATTTGAAATAGTGATGGACAAATAAATTCGCCAGGCGTGCATTCACAGTGAATTCCCATGTTTCGCCAGCATGAAAAATTTTTGGACGCAGTGGAAAAGTCGCTCGCATCAATGATGGTTTTTTTTTTGCAGCTTTGATTTGTACTTTGTACTTGACCCAAACTAAGATATAATTAATCATTTTTGGAGGCAAAACAATTATCTTTGATTTATTCAATGTTTAAATGATTTTTTAGCAGACTTAAGGTACTGCGATTCAAATTACAAAAATATCCCTTATCCAGAAAACCCCAGGTCTTATAGGAAAGGAAAGAGGCATTTTATTGCCAATAGATTAGCTGCAATAGTGCAATCTAGAATGCTATATTTATTCTGTAGAATGTTTTACCATACCTGAGTATAAAGCTCTAGAAACTCTCTGTTTGTTTAGAATAGGAGCTGCAGTATTAACATGGTGTGACATCACTTCCTGCCTGAGTCTCTCCCTGCTCTGGGCTCAGATTACAGTAGAGAAGGGAGGGGGTGGGGAAGAGGAGCAAACTGAGCATGCTCTTGCCCAGGGCAATGAGGTTTAAGTTGAAGGCAGGAAGTCTGATGCAGAAGCCCATGAGTACACAATAGAAGGAAAGAAATGCAGTGTTTCTTTTGACAGGGGACTCAGAGCAGCACTACTTTGGGGGTTTACTGGTATATTTCAATGTAATTAAAAGAAGAAAACAATGAAGAAACAGGTTTAGTAAAGGGTTTGATGGATTTTTGAGCACAATGACAGTTATAATACTATATAACATTCCTTGATATGATAGGGACCCATAGGGTTAATGTGTCCCTATGGCTTTAATTCCTACACTTCCTGATTGTTGGGCAGATGCCCATGTAGCTAGATGTAATTTACATAGATATGCTATTGGCCAGGAGGCGCTGTGACCACGTCCTGTCACACCTTGGTGTAGTGAGTGAGAAGGGGTGGATCTTTGCCTTTGGCTCCTGGAGCCTGATCCAGATGGGTGTACCCAGTGGGGGGCTGGGTACAACAAGGTCCTGTGGAGCCATGTGCTCTAAGTCGGGGAGCAGGGACCCTGTGAATGAGGCTAGTGAGTGGCAGGAATATAATGTTATAGACTCACTAGGAGAGTAAGACAGTGAGGGAAGATAGAAAGAGCAGCTTTGTGCTCCAGCAAGGAGGTGTAACAGGGAGTAGCTTCCCAGGCTGTAAGATTTGCCTACAGTGAAGGGACCACAGTGAATAGGGTGTCAGGCTTTAGCTTCTCCTCCCTGACCCCTCCACTGAGTGAGATCCAGACCGTGTGAGCAGTGGTGTAACTAGATGTTGCTGGGCCCCACAGCAAATTAATTTTAGGGCCCCCAACATATCCAGTGTTTGTCCTGTTTTACCAATATATGTTCAAATTGCTCATCAATGAGAGCCTCATGGGGCCCCCTGTACCTCCTGGGCCCCCCTGCAGCCACAGGGTCTGATTCCTCTGTAGTTACGCCCCTGCGTGTGAGGTATTTCTGCCTGGAGGGAAGTTGTACTGTCTTAACTACATCCTCAGGGAATGCACCTGCCTCTACCTCTGATATACTGTCTGACACGTGTGTCTATATATATCTGTTACTATTGTAAGTAACCTGTGGATCATTTGTCTCAGACAAATAAAAGTGTATTCTTATTGACTGCAAGAACCTCCTGGCACCCATTCTTTTCCTGTTGTATTGCACAGTAGCCTGTGGGAGTTGTAGTCACACTACAACACACCTTCATTCTTCCATATAGCAAAGGCCCTAGTCTGAAGTGTTGAACCCATGCTCTAAGCACTAGCTGGCGATTAACCCCGTTGGCCTGTATAGTCCAAGCTTTTTAATATGTTCTTCAAATACTTCTATAGTTTTATAAAATTACCAACAAAAGGTCAACCCACATAATGAATGAAGTAAATGATGTAAATAATTAAATCCTCCTCAGATCCAGCTGTTCTATTCCCAGTGACTGGTATAGGGCTGGAGGTTGGCAGCTATTTAAAAGAATATTTTCAGAATACATTTTTTTTTGTTTATTTGTTTTATTTTGTATCCAAGTTAGGCTCTATGTTTTCAATTTAATTAAAACAACGCTGAGTTTAATCTCACCTGTAGGTGTCCACTTATGTTGTGCTCTATATAGGGTCGGACTCAGTCGGCGGGACACTAGTTAAAAACCTGCCCCCCAACCCAAACACAGACCTGTCCGCTGCCCTCATGGGCCCACGCTGACCCCTGATCTTCTCCCTCCCACCCCCAATTGAGAGAACAGGTAAGCACAGCAGCGCACATTCTGTTTGGAGAGGAGAGGTTCAATATTAAATTAACTTTCAGTTATTTATTTTAGTAGAACCTTCAAATTGAATTTCATCAAAATATCATAGTGCTTATTCTATGCCGGTTTTAGATAATTTGCATTTCTGTTTTTCTGCTTTCTCCAAAGTGAAATTTTAAAATGAAATCTCTTTGCCTGGTGACCACAGCCGACAGAAAACATCATTTATTGGTTATTATATAGTTACATAGTTAAATTGGGTTGAAAAAAGACAAAAAGTCCATCGAGTTCAAGCCCTCCAAATGAAAACCCAGCATCCATACACACACCCCTCCCTACTTTCACATAAATTCTATATACCCATACCTATACTAACTATAGAGTTTAGTATCACAATAGCCTTTAATATTATGTCTGTCCAAGAAATCATCCAAGTCCCTCTTATAGTCATTAACTGAATCAGCATCACAACATCACCCGGCAGTGCATTCCACAACCTCACTGTCCTGACTGTGAAGAACCCCCTACGTTGCTTCAAATGAAAGTTCTTTTCTTCTAGTCTGAAGGGGAGGCCTCTGGTACGGTGATCCACTTTATGGGTAAAAAGGTCCCCTGCTATTTGTTTATAATGTCCTCTAATGTACTTGTAAAGTCTAATCATGTCCCCTCACAAGCGCCTTTTTTCCAGAGAAAATAACCCCAACCTTGTCAGTCTCCCCTCATAATTTAACTCTTCCCTCCCTCTAACCAGTTTAGTTGCACTTAGTCTCTGCACTCTCTCCAGCTCATTTATATCCCTCTTAAGGACTAGAGTCCAAAACTGCCCCCATACTCCAGATGAGGCCTCACCAGGGACCTATAAAGAGACATAATTATGTTTCATCCCTTGAGTTAATGCCCTTTTTTATACAAGACAGAACTTTATTTGCTTTAGTAGCCACAGAATGACACTGCCCAGAATTAGACAACTTGTTATCTACAAAGACCCCTAGATCCTTCTCATTTAAGGAAACTCCCAACACACTGCCATTTAGTGTATAACTTGCATTTATATTATTTTTGCCAAAGTGCATAACCTGCATTTATCAACATTGAACCTCATTTTCCAGTTTGCTGCCCAGTTTTCCAGTTTAGACAAATCCCTCTGCAAAGTGGCAGCATCCTGCATGGAACCTATAGTTCTGCACAATTTAGTCTCATCTGCAAAAATAGAAACAGTACTTTCAATGGCCACCTCCAGGTCATTAATAAACAAGTTGAAAAGCAAGGGACCTAGTACAGAGCCCTGCGGTACTCCACTAACAACACTGGTCCAATTAGAAAATGTTCCATTTAAAAAAATTAAGTTAGTCTGGCAAGATCTATTATGCATAAAACCATGCTGCCACAAACTCATATTATTATGATTTGCTATGAACTCCAGTATCTTATCCTGTATTACATTTAATAATACAGCGATGGGATCCGTTACCCTGAAACCAATTATCCAGAAATCTCTGAATTACGGGAAGGCCATCTCCCATAGACTCCATTTTAATCAAGTAATTGTAATTTTTAAATGATTTCCTTTTCTCTGTAATAATAATAAAACAGTAGCTTGTACTTGATCCCAACTAAGATATAATTAATCATTATTGGAAGCAAAACCAGCCTATTAGGTTTATTTAATTAAGGCATGAAGAACCAAATTAAAGAAAGATCCACAAAACCCCAGGTCCCGAGCACTCTGGATAGCAGGTCCCATAACTATAGTTAAGATCAATAAAATATGATGAACTTGGGAATCTGTTTACATTTCCAATTGTTTATTTCATTTTTTAGCCTTTCAATGTTCCTATGCTATAAATCCTTGATCATTTGTACAAAGAGTAAAACATAGAGTAGCTGCAGTCGCCCCTACTCACACTCATGTATCAGTCTCCCCTCTAGTCTTCTCCCTGTTGCTTTCTATAGCGAATGCCAAGCATCTTGCCTCCCTGCAAATTGTTTTTGTTTCTCCATCTGTCTCCCAGTCCCTTTTAGCAGCAGATTTGGATCCTTCCAGTTTCTCTACAGCTGAGCCAAGCTCAGTTCTATCACATGTACATATCTGTTTACCTTTAGAATCCTAAGAACACCAGAAACAGAACTCATGCCATCTAATGCATTAATAAAGAACCCTACTGACTTACCACCCTGCAGCTAATTGGGGAGCCTCTGTTTGTCATGGGACACCAAACGATTATAAAGGAGAGGAAAGGAAGATATTTTTGGTTTGTACATTATCAAATATGCAATGTATTCTAATACAGAATAGAGGAAGATTTAAAATGAGTTGTAGATGTATATTAATAGCAGGCAGTTCTTCCTAGCACTCACTCACTGCTATAGATTAGCAGAATAAATCTTGACTTTGATTACTCAGTACAGTTGAAGAAGTTTTATATTCAAATTTCAGAGGGGTGTTCAAGCTCATTGCTATTACTGAGTTCTAACACCCCACAGCACAACAGGGTGTTCAACTGCCAGCCATGGGTTCTTTTTTGATATATGTGTTGTAAGTCAGGGAAGTGCTCATAAATGGGACAACAACGCTGCTAGGGATCGTTCAGGAGGTGATGTGCAATTTAGCCATTGAGAGTTAATAGGTCTCATTTAAGGCAGAACAGGGAGCAAAGTATAAAAACCTGAGCAAAATGAGTCAATTTTTTACACTTGACCCTATGACGCACCCTCCTCTGCTTAGGTGTTTTTCTTGAAAAATAGAGCCCATAGAGTTGCATCGATCTCTGCAACACTGCATATTGATGAACAGGAGATAAGTGTCCGCTCGCATATCCCATATGTTTTGCATAGTTTAATATGTGAAAGGTAGGTGCACAAGAGTAGGGAGCAAAGGAGCACTGTGGTGCAAAGTTCTTGAATGGAAGATGAGCAGCTGCAGTGGTGCAAATGTGTGTCCCTTAGTATAACAGAACTTCCAACCCTGCACTTTTTAAATGAGCTTATTGGAAAAGTAGAGTATGACAGTGATCTCTTCAAGGATGGTGCAATTAATGGATCACTGTAACTTTCTACTTTTCCAATAAGATCAAACTTTGATCCTGCACACCTAGGGTTGCCACATTTTCTGGCGTGGAGACTGGGCAGGGATGGGACCATGATATGGGGGGTGGGGCCATGATGGAGTGGAGGGCAGGCCCTGATGTCAGGGGGCATGGCTATGACACGAGATCTGCAATTGGCCGATCTCCATGTCAATCATGGGGAATCCTGCCCGGTTTTCCTAATATGGAAAACCAGCCAGGAAGTTTTGACCCGGGCAGCCCTTCAAATTACCGTCTGTACGGGTCAAAACCAGACAGGTGGCAACCCTATGCACATCCTCTGACCACTGCCCATTCTGGTGCTCTCTAACGACTTATTTATTCTCCTTTTAAAGCCCAAGCTAACCATAGTGATGGGTGAATCAGACTCGTTTTGCTTCCCCAAAACTGCAAAAAAAATTGTCAAATGCATTGAGGTCGATGGGCGACAAAATTCATCTGCCATTGCCCATATAAAGAAATTATTTGTTTGAAGCAATTAACCGGGACTATTGTTACTTTCAGCCTCCCCCTGAGGGTAAGGTGTTTAAAGGAACATACACCTTGCTTGGAATTGCAGTGATTTGCCCATAGTCTCAGGGTGCCCAGGATACACTGGCAGCAAGTCACACTATTTACATATTTTTCAGGCCCACCTACAGGTGTGCTACACCCATAATGCATTGTCTAGTCAAATTGGGCTGATCACAATGTTTGGCCCTCAAACCAATGCAATGGAGGAATGCTGAGTTACTGAACCACCTCCAGATATTCATTAGCACGTCAGTCAATGTTATGTTTTCCAACCTTGGATGGTGTCTGAAAAAGCCCAAATAAGGTACTGATTAGAAAGACAATGGGGGTCATTTATAAAGTTCGCGCAGCGCATATTTTTCGCAAATGGTTGTATTGCGCATGTTTTTTGCTGAGCGCTAATATATTGCACTGCTCTGCCCGTCTTTCCGGTTTTTGCAAATTCGCAGTGTGAATAAATTTTCGCAAATGGCGCGCAAATGAGACAGGAGTTTGCGCGAGCGCACCCAATGTGTGAGGTTGTTGTGTGCGAAAATAGCATTAAATTCTCAGTTTGCAAAACTGTTTTGCGAATATTTTATCCGCCACAAAAGTTGTGGCGTAATTGAGTCGCAGAGTGTGCGCATAAAGATTCGCAATTTGCGAATTGTGACATATTTATAAAGCCCATTTAGACATTCGCATTGTGAATAAAAAATTCGCAATTCAGCTTTATGAATATAACCATGCGCAGGGCAAATATATTCACTTTGCGAACCAATCTGCCCTGCGCGAAGTTTATAAATGACCCCCAATGTCGGTTCATTGGCTAAGGTCTTAAGCAAGGCCAAGTTGGCCAGCCTTGGGGTTACCATTAGACAATATTTATTACCAAAGGTGAAATCTTTCCCATACAGTAATCCATATCAGAGATAAACAATGTCTTCTAGTTTACAGAAATAAAGGGGAGGCCCGATTGGTTGCTGTTGAGAATCAGCAGTGCAGATGGGACCAACAAAATACTACTTTCAATGACATTGACATTTACAAGTAACTGAAACAAGTGAAATGCGTAAATTACAGACGTCTCCTAGTTCATATCGGGCTCCAACCAGAGCAGGGTTCTTCTCCTGTACAATAAGGCTGTGCTAATGATCCTGTCTGAGAGGACTTTAAACCCCTAACTGAAGAGCTGGCTTCAACAAAGGCAGACAAAGCCCAGCATGGGAGTGAAATCTATTATAGAATCTTACAGCAGCAGGGGACATTAAAGAGCTTATTTCTTCAGCACAAGCAGCACTAAAGGAAAACAGAGTGGAGAAAAGAATAGAAGAATGAACGACACAAAGGACAGAAGAAAAACTGAATACTGCCCCCTTATTATTATAACTTTGTATTAAATCTATCTGTCTTCCACTATTATTAGAGGAACTGACTTACAGTATGCTTCATTTATTCCAAACTGGTTGCAAATCATATTTAAAAGATCAGTGACAATGAGTGAAAAATTTTGCTCCGTAAATATTCACCGGGAATCGTCTGTGTTTCATCAGCAGCGAAAACTTTTCTGAAAACTCCATCGGTTTATTTTGCTGTTTGTTTTCTACAAAAATGGATTGTGACAAAAATAATTTTCGACAAAATATTTGGGACAAAAAAGTTTCACAAATTTTTTAGTTTCACGATTATTTTTCAAAGCAAAACAAGACAGACTCGCTCATCACTATTACGGATTGACCCCCCCAAAAACAGAGTTGACCAGATGGCCCTTTATTAATACAGTCAGTTATAGGGGGGGGGGGTTTACTGGAAAACTGTTTTTTTGCACTGTGAAAGAAAATGTGATTCCAACTTGCCAATATACATTCATTGAAAAAAATTCAGTGGCAAACTCTTTTAGGCACCACTGTCTAAATGTATAGAACCCTAAAATATCAGTTTTCAACTTGTTTATTAATGACCTGGAGGTGGCCATTGAAAGTACTGTTTCTATTTTTGCAGATGAGACTAAATTGTGCAGAACTATAGGTTCCATGCAGGATGCTGCCACTTTGCACAGTGATTTGTCTAAACTGGAAAACTGGGCAGCAAACTGGAAAATGAGGTTCAATGTTGACAAATGCAGGTTATGCACTTTGGCAAAAATAATATAAATGCAAGTTATACACTAAATGGCAGTGTGTTGGGAGTTTCTTTAAATCAGAAGGATCTAGGGGTTTTTGTAGATAACACGTTGTCTAATTCTGGGCAGTGTCATTCTGTGGCTACTAAAGCAAATAAAGTTCTGTCTTGTATAAAAAAGGGCATTAACTCAAGGGATGAAAACATAATTATGACTCTTTATAGGTCCCTGGTGAGGCCTCATCTGGAGTATGGGGGCAGTTTTGGACTCCAGTCCTTAAGAGGGATATAAATGAGCTGGAGAGAGTATAGAGACAAGGTGGGACATTCACTAAGATTCATAGTTGCGTCAGGTGTAACTTCGCCGCACTTCGCCGCACTTCGCCGCACTTCGCCAGGCGTAGTTTCGCCAGCGCTCAGCAAATTCACTAAAATCCGAAGTTGCGCTCAAGGGTTGCGCAAGGTTGCGAAGTTGCACTAAGCAATGGTTAATTTGCATACGGCGCCAAATTCAAATTTCAATGGAGGAATATGTAGCATCACTACACAAGCCTGGGAAACCTTCAAAACATCAAATACATTTTTTATTTTGCCCTACACATGTGCCCACTGTATAGTTAAGTTGCCATGAGTTAGGAAATGTAGGGGGGGAAGGAGGGGAGCCCCAAAAATGTTTTCTTCAATTTCAGCCTATCACCCATAATATAGAAAAAACACCAGCTTTTTTTTGGACTTTGAAAAAATGTAAACTTTTTTTGAAGCAATCCCTATCTACTCTATTGCGCTTTGCCTGGTCTGAGGTGGCGAATGAAGTCTAGCGTAAAAGGTAGCGTTCAGTACACTGCACGCGTTAGTGAATTTGTGTAGTTACGTCCGTTCCGCAAATTCGCCAGGTGTAAGGGTGCGAAGTTACACTAGCGAAGTTACGCCAGCGTCCGTTAGTGAATTTGCGAAGTAACGAAAATGCCCAACGCTAGCAAATTGACGCTAGCGTTAGGCGCTTCGGCGCATAGTGAATTTGCCCCAAAGTGAATTTGCCCTTAAGTGCAACCAAATTGTTAAAGGGAGGGAAGACTTAAATTATGAGGGGAGACTGTCAAGTACTGATGCACCGAATCAACTATTCGGCCGAATCCCCAAATCCTTGTTGAAAGATTCGGCCGAATACCGAACCGAAACTGAATCCTAATTTGCATATGCAAATTAGTGGCAGTAAAGGAAAAAGTGGAAAAAATTATTCTTTTTTGATGAAAAGTCACGTGATTTCCCTACCTGCCCCTAATTTACATATGCAAATTAGGATTCGGTTCGGCCAGGCACAAGGATTAGCTTGAATCCGAATCCTGCTGAAAAAGGCCGAATCCTGGCACGAATCCCGAACTGAATCTTGGATTCGGTGCATCCCTACTGTCAAGGTTGGGGTTGTTTTCTCTGGATAAAAGGCGCTTGTGTTGGGACATGATTACAGCATCCTGCATGGAACCTATAGTTCTGCACAATTTAGTATCATCTGCAGAAATAGAACCAGTACTTTCAATGGCCACCTCCAGGTCATTAATAAACAAGTTGAAAAGCAAGGGACCTAGTACAGAGCCCTGTGGTACTCCACTAACAACACTGGTCCAATTAGAAAATGTTCCATTTACCACCACTCTTTGTAGTCTATCTTTTAGCCAGTTCTCTATCCAGGTACAAATACTGTGTTAAACTTTTTAAATGCGTCAACATAGAACATACCACTTATAAAGGACAAGCCATTGGATGAATTATCTGAGTCAATTATGAAAACAAGAATGCAAAGGAGTAAGAATACATTTTTCCAAAATTATTTCTTGAAAGGAGAAGCCCTTGCCATTGATAAAGATTAAGAAAGCAATTGCCATGAATAACAACATAAAGGAATGGTCTTTCCTATTATCCAATTGAGACTTCAGAGAATAATAAGGTTAGGAACAATTACCCGCCATAAAAGTCACCAAGGACAATAACGAGTGCAGTAAACAGACACTAAGGTAACATAAGCAAGAGTCATCAGCCTCATTAACAAGGTATTGGCATGGCTGTAAAGGATATTATATCTCTGAAAAGAAAAAGAAAACACAATCGTATTGTCATGGTCTCTGAAGACTTTACCTCAGGTTTAATGAATCTCAAGAAAAGACTACTCCTACTATCAGCCTTGATTATTCGCATAACACTTCCTTGGATCAACAGATAATCATGAAGATGTCGTTTCTTCTATCCACATGTATTCTCTCTCTTCTTACTTCCATTTATTAACAGTAGGGATGTAGCGAACCGCCGACAATGTGTTCGCGAACGCCGTTCGCGAACACCGGCAAAAAATGCGAACAGTTCGCGAACAGTTCGCGAACTTCGAACATCCGAAAATTGTTCGATTCGAACGATCAAAGAATTTTAATCGTTCGATCGAACGATTTCCGTTCGAATCGAACGATCGAAGCCATTGGATCGAATGATTTCATTCAATCCAATGGCTTCGATCGTTCGATTCGAACGAAAATCGTTCGATTTTAGCGATTGAATGGTCGAATGGTCGAACGATTTTGACGCGAACGCCTATTGGCGAACGTCGCGCAACGTTCGCGAACTTGCGGCGGACGCGAACAGTCGAAGTTCGCGCGAACTAGTTCGCCGGCGAACAGTTCGCTACATCCCTAATTAACAGGAGACTGAGCTGCCATAGTCCTTGCTTAGCATGGGCGTTTCTCCAAATGAGAGCCATTAATTTATTAGTAATAGGAATGCTGACGGAAACGATTACAGTTTGCATGTTACGTAAGTAAAGCATGCAAGGAATATGTATTTAATATAACTTATAGATAAAAAAGCACTGAATGTAGAATAAAGTTCACACTAAACTGCATGAAAGTTCATGATGATGAACTAGGAATCAACCCAATACAGGCTGCACCCCAATAATACAAAGACTTCACACTATTTAGGGACACCTCCTCCTCAAGGAGACTTCTCTTCTCCATGATAGGTTTCAAGGCTGAAGTATTACAGAGGTTCTGCTGCTTGGGTGGACAACCCAGTCATCTAATGAACAGACTTGGATGATGGAGGAGCAGTTTTTTAGTTCATTTGCTGGACTCTCTGGGGCAAAGTGCAAAAGGCAGGTGCAAAGAAAAAAAAAGTATTTTACCCTGTGGACTTTCACCTGCTGCTATGAAGCCCATATAGATGTGAGATTGTGGCACTTTCATTGGTGTTCAACTAAGTTGAACACCAATGAAAGCATCATTGGTGTTCAACTTAGAGTTCTCGGCTGAACCAATTTTTGAAACCTGGACCCATGACCCCCGGCATAGACCTGCAACCTGCATTTTTACCCAATTGAACCCGCTACATGACCTGACCCAAAACTGCCATATCCGCAACCTGACCCCCCACCTGTTAACTATCATTAACAGGAAGTGCTGTTGCTGCAAACCGGAAGTGGTGCCGTCGGAAGTGGTTTTGGGGCAAAAAAAACTTTTATAAAAAATGTTTAAAGGAATAAAATATAGATAATACAAGATTAGAACTGTAGATAAGACCCACAATGTGACCTGCAGACCCGCATCTATAACCACACCCGAAAATCTCACCCGCAACCCACAGGTACACGACCTCTGGACACTAACACTAGTTCGACATGCTTTCACATACATGTCCCTGTGAGGCAAGCATTAAAGGGGAAACAACCCCCCCGCTATTAAAAATTGCTACTCCCTACCCAACATTGCCCCCTCTCTGCCCCCATCCTAGTTTTTACCTCCTGTTATTACCGAAGAGGCGACAATGGCGCCCGTGAGCTCCATTGTGCTGACACTACAAGTAGAGTTAGGTAAAGAATTAGGGGCAATTACAGGAGGTAACACCTAGGCTGGGGAGAGCAGAGAGGGGGGCTATGTTAGATAAGGGGGTAGAGATTTTTAGTAGCAGGGCATTAAGTTCTCCTTTAAGCACAGCGCTTCATTGTGCATTATATGAGCCCAAAAGGCAAAACCCAGATTGAGCTTAGCACTCCTAAACCAATGAGAACAATTGCAGTGGGCCTCCCACCATCAAAGCTCCCTAGCGAATATAATAGACCACACCAGTACACTGATCATTAAGAACTATTGCAACCCCTACCTGGCTGCTAAAATGTATTGCATTATCTACAATTAGGCATCTATTTTACATGAACACAAGGCTTTGAACACAATATAAATGTTCTTTTATCTGCCATAATTAGTAATTTGCTGCATTGTGTGCCTGGTGCAAACTGCTGGGGGGCTTAGAGACTATTGCAAATTACATGCAATTTACCAAAGCAGATGCTGGTTTGCACTTACTTTATTCGGCACATAAATGATGGCACATGGTATTTTGTAGCTATTAAGTTTGTATTCTGGGACACACTAAAAAAAGTTACTTGATAGTCAGCACTTTCCCCTTTGCATGGACTTAGTCAAAAAACCCTTATATAGAGTGTAGTATGATGTATACAGCATTATTGTACCTTTCATCATATGAAAACCTTAATTTAGCCATGATACATAACTATGCATTGTGCCCCCAGATACAATAGATAGATCCACTCCCCAGGGTGCAGTTCTAGATTTAGGCTTTGCCTAATCAGATGTGTGAGTACTAAGCTTGAGGGAAATCACAGATGTGCCGGTGAGGAGAGCAATCGATATATATATATATATATATATATATATATATATATATATATATAAATATGTAGCTGATGTCTCCAGGGAGCTCTAAGTGGTGCTTTATGTAGCTGTGCAGTGCACTGATGCAACTCCTGCCATACAGTCTGCATACAAAATAGGGAATGGATAACAGAGGTTTAACTGACTGTTGACAGGTCAGGATGATATAAAGCCCTGCTACATCAGTCCAATCCCTAAGCAGATGAACAAGAGATCAGCCAGGATAATTATGACAACACTGATATCATGATTGACGAGTTACATGAGGAAATGTTAACACTCAGTTGTGTAGAGCTTGAGACAAGCAGAGGTTTCTATACTATGTGGGTGGCCCCTGTAAGGGAGCTGGGTGCCCAGCCTGAAGCTTAACTAAGGTGACAGTGCTCATTAGATCTCCATAGCATGACAGTTTGTGGATTATCCAGAAAATATGAGCTTTCCAATGAAATAATCAGTGCCACTACCTAGATACAATCCTTGATGTGGCCCCCAACCTTAACGTGTAGTTCATTAGAAAATCCCATCATGGTTAGTCATCTGTAGTTGTCCAGTATACAGTAGCTACTATTTACTATTGCTTGAGATGGACTGAAGTGTCTGCTAGCCATGGACAATGAGTGAGTCATAGAATGGGATGCTGCTGTGCAAGTGTGGGGCTGATTGTACTATAATACAGAGGAGTAGCAACCAGGGTTGCAAGGACTGAGGACAAATAAAGCAAAGGGGAAGATAATCCTGAAGGAATATGCATGCGGAGGGTGGGGTGCCATCCCCAGGGTGGAAGGGTCTAGTTTGGAGGGTGGATGGGTCATCTCCAGGGTTCAATGGTCCAGTTTGGAGGTTGGGTAGTTATTCACAGAATGTGAGGTTACCGTTTGGAGTGTGAGTGGGGTCATCCCAGAGTAGAGATGGCGCGAACTGTTCGCCGGCGAACTTGTTCGCGCGAACATCGGGTGTTCGCGCTCGCCGGAAGTTCGCGAACGTCGCGCGACGTTCGCCATTTTGGGTTCGCCATTGTTGGCGCTTTTTTTTGCCCTCTCACCCCAGACCAGCAGGTACATGGCAGCCAATCAGGAAGCTCTCCCCTGCACCACTCCCCTTCCCTATAAAAACCGAAGCCCTGCAGCGTTTTTTCACTCTGCCTGTGTGTGCTGAAGAGATAGTGTAGGGAGAGAGCTGCTGCCTGTTAGTGATTTCAGGGACAGTTGAAAGTTTGCTGGCTTGTAATCGTTTTGATACTGCTCTGTTATTGGAGGGACAGAAGTCTGCAGGGGTTTGAGGGACATTTAAGCTTAGGTAGCTTTGCTGGCTAGTAATCTACCTTCTACTGCAGTGCTCTGTATGTAGCTGCAGTGGGCAGCTGTCCTGCTTCTGATCTCATCTGCTGACTGCTGCAATAACAGTAGTCCTTGTAAGGACTGCTTTTATTTATTTTTTTGTTCCAATACAGAGCAGTATCAAGCAGATTACTAGCCAGCAAACTTACTATCATCTGTCCCTGAAATCACTAACAGCTCTCCCCCTACACTATCTCTTCCAAGCACACACAGGCAGATTTTTCAGATACATTTTTGCCCTTGATCCCCCTCTGGCATGCCACTGTCCAGGTCGTTGCACCCTTTAAACAACTTTAAAATCATTTTTCTGGCCAGAAATGTCTTTTTTAGATGTTAAAGTTCGCCTTCCCATTGAAGTCTATGGGGTTCGCGAACCGTTCGCGAACCGCTCGCATTTTTGTGCAAGTTCGCGAATATGTTCGCGAACTTTTTTTCCGACGTTCGCTACATCCCTATCCCAGAGTGGAAGGGTACAGTTTGGAGGGTAGGGGGCAGGGAGGCCACATAACTCTATGCATAACTTTTCCCAACACTGTCCGTTCAGGCCTCCAATACACATGTACCCCTAATATGTCCACAACCCTGTCCCCTTTCAGGTAAACCCTTTCATTTTGGTGCTCTTCCTGCAGTTATTTTGTTTAACCTGTAGCTGAAACTCCAAAATCATCACATAATCTTTAGACGAGAAAAATAAACGTTAAGATGAACCCTTTTCAGTTCATAAATAGGGATGTAGCGAACTGTTCTGCTGCGAACTAGTTCGCGCGAACTTCGACCGTTCGCGTCCGCCGAATGTTCGCGAACGTTTGGGAACGTTCGCATTTTGAGTTTGCGTTCGATTCGAATACAAATCGTTCGACCATTCGACCATTCAAATTCCTTCGACCGCTAAAAATCGAACGATTTCCATTCGTTCGAACGATTGTAAGCATTCGATCGAATGAAAAGGATTCGATCGAATGGTTTCGATCGTTCGATTCGAATGAAAATCCTTCGATCGAATGATTAAAATCCTTCGATCGTTCGAATCGAACGATTTTAGCGGGTGTTCGAAGTTCGCGAACTGTCCGCGAACGTTCGCATTTTTTGCCGGTGTTCGCGAACGGCGTTCGCGAACACCAAATCGGCAGTTCGCTACATCCCTATTCATAAAGTGCATGGAATGTTTGATTCTCCCTGCAGGAATACATTCATATAGGGAAGGTACTTAAGCGAGGACCTTAAAGAAGCAAACAGTACTGTATGTTGCACATGGAAAAGGCCAGAACAAAAGCATTCTTCTGTTAAACCTGTGGGTGTAAATTTTCTATTAACAACACTTGCTGCTTCTGTGTGTAACGTGATGAGAATCGAATTCATGGAGACTAATAAGGGGCAGATTTATTAAAGAACGAATTGACTAATGTTAGCGAAAATTCGCCAGCATGATGTAATTTCGTTACTTTGCCGATTTACTAACGGGCGCAGGCGTAACTTCGAAGGAGATAGACTCTAGCGGTAAGTCGCCCCTTACGTCTGGAAAAGTTGCGCTCAGGCAAAGGGACGTAACTACGTAAATTCACTAAGATGCGGATTTTAATGAACGTTACTTCTTGCACCAGACTTGACTTCTCCACCTCAGACCAGGCGAAGTGCAATAGAGTAGATAGGACTTCCTTTAAAAAAGAGTTGAAAATTTTTCTAAGTCCCAAGAAACGCTTGCGACTTTTAATTTTTCAGGGTGATAGTCTGCAAAAGATCATACATTTTTTATGGGGTAACCGGCTTCTCCCCTACATTTTAACATATGGCACATAAACTATACACTGGGCTCATGTGTAGGGCAATATAACAACTTTATTTTATTTTATTAAGGTTTCCCTGGGCTTGTGTAGTGTAATGTATTTGCTGCAACATTTACGGCCATTGTACTTTAACTTCCCACCGTATGCAAATTAGCCAATGCTAGTACAACTTCGCTTTGTTTGCAGCAGTAAAGCTAGCGCTATTTCGCCATCGTTCAGCGCCCTGGACGCAACTTCGGATTTTAGTGAATTAGCATTGTTCTGACTAATTTACGCCTGGCGAGTGGCGAAGTGTTGCAATGTGAGCGAAGCGAATGCTAGCGCAAATTTGGCGCTTAGTGAATCTGCCCCAAAGTACAAAGGAGATTGCAATGTAAAAATACAACGGCTCGGTCTATATTTTCTGCATTTATGTCACTCACAGAATTGCTACAAATTTGAAATTTGAAAGCTTATGATGGACACGGATGAATATACAACATTTTTGAAGGATTTCTTTGAGAACTAAAGCTCAACGTGGAAATAGGCTAGAAATACTGCACCTTATATTTTGGATTTGCATTTTGCGAACAAAAAATTTGAAACCGGAGTACAGGAAGCAAGTCCCCAAACTTTCAAAGATTAAAGTGACTATAGTGAAAACACTATGGTCCAGGCCCCCCTGTCTTCTGGGCCTACCACAACTGCGGGGTCTGCTTCCTCTATAGTTACACCACTGACCACAGGCCTTTAGCAGGGCGAACCTGTGCCTTGGAAGAGCCCCCAGTACCTATCCATCTTTTTCTACTGATTCCCAGCAAATGCTCTGGCCCAGCGTCTGTTGCCTGAGCTTAGGGACCCACGTAAAATTTTCAAAATAGATAACATATAATTTCACAGTACAAGGCTGATTAGCAATTCTGCATTAGTATAGCTTCACAATCAGTTCTTTAGCATCAACTTCTACCACACATGTACAGTGATGGGCGAATTTCTCCCGTTTCGCAGGAAAATTTGCGAATTTCCCGGAAAATTCACAAAACGGTGAAAAATTTGTGAAAAAATAGTGAAAATCGAAATAGATGCAATTTTGGACGCACGTCCGATAATTAGCTCGCGTCAAATTTGACACTCTCATTAATAGTGAATGGAAAAGTGTTGACGTGCGTCGATTTTGATGCGAGCGACTTTTCGGTCACGCTACCAAAATTTTTTGATGCAGGTGAAAATTTGTGGGAGATTCACAAATTTATTCACCATCGGCAAAATGCTGAAATTCGCCATCAATTTGTGACAGGCGAATTTATTCGTAACCTCTCTTCCTGTTATAATGAAACCCCTTAGCTTAGCTTTGTAACAGCCCAGAACACACTGAGCATGTGCAGTGCCACTGACACAAATGATGCCAAAAAAGATCCAAGATGGGAAGCTGCTGGGGGCAACTGTGAAGGTCTGGGTCATTTCTGTTATACAGGGCTGCTGAGCCTCGGAGCTGGTACAGTAAGTTTGGTAAATAGAATACAGACTTTGACCATTGAACTCAAGTTCTGAGTTGCATGGAAAAAGCCTGAAACCTCCAGCACTGAAATGATTCTCCCTAAAAAGCACAGAGAGTTTTTGGGTTGACACAATATAGAGTCCTGTGCGAAACCAATTTCTAAGACCCGGACTGGACCCACAACCCACAGCTCACGACCTGAACCACAAGCCGCATATTTTACCACTATGATCCGCTACCCGACCCAGACCCGCAACTGCCTTATCCACAACCCGACCTGCCAACCACCATCAAACTGGAAGTGATGTTGCTGCAAACTGGAAGTGACATCCTCAAAAGTGGGCAGGGACAGAAACAGGTTTTGTAAAACTTTAAAAAGAGTAAAATATAGACAATATTACATAAGTTAAGAAATTTAGATGAGACCACAACCCGACCCGCGACCTGCAGACCCGCAACCTGCATCTATACCCTCACCTGAAAATCCTCCCCTTATTCCGCAGGGTGCCTGCTTTTTTTGTGGGTAACTCGTGGGTTCCCTGACCCCCTGCAGGACTCTAACACAATTTATCACATAGGGAGGCAGCAAGGAGAGAGTTTGAGGCACTTTTGCACAGGCTTACAAACATCAACTGAAAATCTGGCTTGTCCGGAAACCCATTATGCAGAAAGCTCCGAATTACGGAAAGACTGCCTCCCACAGACCCCATTTTATCCAAATAATCCAAATTTTTAAAAAGAATTTCCTTTTTCTGTGTAATAATAAAACAGTCGCTTGTACTTGATCCCAACTAAGATATAATTAATCCTTATTGGAAGATCTGTTATCCAGAAAACCCCAGGTCCCGAGCATTCTGGATAATACTGTATGTCCAATACCTGTATTTCCAATAAATCAATTAACAAATTCCATTAACTTAAATCTATTGATTTGCCGTTAAACTATTTACTGGGTTTGATATGATCTATCAACTAAGAATTGAATTCTGCTCTCAAATAATGAATGGATCTGTAAGTGAGTTTATAAAGCACTTCATGTCATTTATAAGGAGATAAGTAACCTAATCACATAATTGCGTAATGAATAGATTTTTGCAGTATTAGTCTTAGTTTAATTAGAAAACTTCTGAGGATCCACACCTCCCCTATACAAATATAGGTGTTGGTATAAAAATGTAGATTATCCAGAATTTTTTTTAAACAGAATCTCTTTCAGGCTAGAATTCTACTATAAATGTAGACAGCAAAAACTATTTAAAAAAATAAATCCATTTGAATAAATTCTCAGACTGAGATACTGCAAAAATCTATTCATTACACAATTATGTGATTAGGTTACCTGGGGTTTTCTGGATAACAGATCTTCGTAATTTGGATCTTCATCAAGTCTGCTAGAAAATCATGTCAACATTAAATAAACCCAATAGGCTGGTTTTGCCTCCAATAAGGATTAATTATATCTTAGTTGGGATCAAGCACAAGCTACTGTTTTATTATTACACAGAAAAACAAAATTCTTTTTAAAAATTTGGATTATTTGGATAAAATGGGGTCTGTGGGAGGCAGTCTTTCTGTAATTTGGAGCTTTCTGCATAATGGGTTTCCGGATAACAGATCCCATACCTTTATCTATAAAATGACAGAAATGAAGTGCAAAGTGTTGAATTCCTCTAAAGCTGACCTAATGTGTATAAGTAAAATTATATGATTTTTTATAAACATATACTGCCTGGACGATCCCCAGATGTTTTCTTTGAACAGTGGGTATTGGCTAAATCCTCCACAAAAGATTCAACAGAATACTGACCCAAATCCAGACCCCTAATTTGCAATTTAAAAAAAAAAAAAAAAAAATTCACGTGAGAACAAGACATTGCACCATTTCGTTGTCCAAAGGTTTCAAATTTGGTTTGACTCAACACCTAGGGGCTAACTTGTCAAAAATTGGGTGAAAATGCAGAAAAAAACATGTCTAGCAATTTGTTTAAAACTTTGCTCACAAAAGTAAAATATTACATTTTTCCTCCATTTTTAAAGAAAGTTGAAAACAAAATTCAAATTTAAAATTTAGGCTTGTACAACATTTCAGAAAAAAATTGTGGTTGTCAACGTGCTTGAATCCTAAAGAAGCACTCGCCATCATCTTGACAGGTTTTAGAATAATTGAAATGTTTTTTTGTAGATTGGTCAAAATTTGCTGACAAATTGTGAAATTCTGTTATTCTACGCAATGACAGAGTTTTTCACAAAACCACAGTCACATTTTTCTGTTTTTGATCAATCTTCCCAGTAGGATTTTTTAATTTATACAGAACTTTGTCATTTATAAGAAGACGTTTTCCGCAATTTTTTTCTATATAAATGAATAACCTTGATCCAGAACGTTGTTGAAATATTTCAGTTCTGAATGGAAATTTGTGTCGACTTTAGAATCCATGCAAACATGGAGACGTGCAGTGATTTTTTTTACCATGTATGGTTTCGCCACAACTTCATCAAAAATTCGCCATTTGGTAAGTTTTGTGTGCGACAAAAATGACGTCTATAGACTGTAATGTATTTTGCTACAAAAATCTCACAGTTTTAATGTGGTTTGCAAATTTTCTTGTAGTTTCCAAATTTTATCGGAAAAGGGACCTTTAGGTGCTAGTGCTCCCATGCTCAGGGATCCACGAAGGTATTGTTCACATAACATCATTTCAGTGAATAAAATACCATTATTTAGCAGTTTAGGGCACAGAGTAACAAGGTTTCAAGCCTACGCAATTCAGCTCAAATTGCTGCTACTCTGTGCCCTAAACTGCTAAATAATGGCATTATATTCATTGGAATGCTGTCATGTGAACATTTTAAATAATGGTAAATGTTTTGGATTCATTTAGAAATTCACCTTTCCTGGCAAATCCTTCTAAATTATAAATTCTATATAAAATACAGCAGCAAAACATTAAAAAACAAAAATAAAAGGTAATGACTGGAGTGAGACCTAAGACATATTATGAAATATAAAACAGTTGACTTGTGACGTCTCTTTAGCAATTTTTCTACTGTTACAACTTTTTAAACACACACACATTTATTATTTACGCATTCTATTCTATTCTTAGACTTGGCGGCGGAACACAAAACTCCGAGCAATGAACCCTCGCAACATGAATGAAGGGAAAACAATGTAGGAAATAACACGTGGAAATGGAATGCAAATAGATTTTATTTTTAAAATATTTAAGATAATGCTGTTCATTTTGACAAAGGGCTCCCAAGCAGTAAAAGCATAACGTAAAGAAGCTTGGAGCTCAGTTTTTGGATGAAAGGAATTGGTTTTCGGTTTCAAGGATATTTCAGCGGAACATTGGCACATGCTCGTTTAGCTGTTGTTTCACAAGTGACGCCATTAAAGGCAGGTTACATTTTTATAATTCCTGTTGGATTCAAAGCCTATGCTAATATGCTAGAAATGCAGATAATGTGAATCCTAAATAATATGCAAAACGAACCTGCAATACGAATTCCCGCAATTTTCCGCCATCCAATAAATTCACGAAATGCAGTGAAAATTAGCCAGCGAAAATTCGCCGGCGCAATTTTAAAAAAAACGGATGCCGGCATCAAAAACAAGGCGTCGGTGCTGCTTCGCAAATTTTTCTCCAATTCGCGAATTTTCCGGCAAAGCGAAACGCCCCAAATTCGCCCATCACTACTCGCACACCCTTATCAATAATTAGTTCAGTGCTGTCTGGTGCACAATAATAGAGGTCCAGCAACCCCAAATCCATTAACTAGAAACTAGAAATGATCCAAAGGCACACAGAACTGATGCAAGCAAGGTACACCTTGCGTGTTTAATGCGAAAGTGCAGTGCAACGTGTCGGGGTAGTGCTTGACTGCGAATAAATTCACCCGACGCGTCAAGTTGCAGGCGTCAAAACCACCGGGCAGCAACCTTTTCGGGCATCCATTGACTTTTAATGTCTGCGTTAATTTTCGAGTTTCACAAATTTTTTGCAAATTTTTTGCAAATAAAAAAAAACGGGAGAAATTCGCCCATCACTAGACGTGACCCTGAAACATTGCACTGAACTTCCACATTAAAGGACCAGTAACATAAATTTTTTTTTTTAAAAAAAATGTGTTTCTTTTTAACGAAAAAATAACACCAAGCTAGTTTTCACTTTTGATTCACAAAGCTTTTATTAAGAAATTACTTAACGATTCTTTGCTTGCGCTCCTCTTCAGAAACGGCGACAGGGTGACGATCCATCATGCGGTACTCAATTTCTCCTCCTATAGAAGGCAGGGAGGAGAAATCGAGCACCACACAATGGATCATCGCCGTTTCTGAAGAGGAGCAAATGCAAAGAATCAGTAAGTAATTTCTTAATAAAAGCTTTGCGAATTAAAAGTGAAAACTGTCTTGGTTTTATTTTTTTGTTAAAAAAATTTATTTTTAAAAAAAAAAATATTTATGTTAGTGGTACCTTTAAACGTGCAAGGTGTTCGTTGTTTGCATCAGTTCTATGTGCCTTTGGATAATTTGGATAACAAGTAAATATTAGGGACTTCAGTTGCAGTTGCTGGGATGCCGGACTGTGGGGTCAGCTTCCTCTATAGCTAATAAAAAAAAACCTGCTCTCCAGCCGATCTATTACCTGCGGAGAGGAAGGGGAATGCAAGTTGGGCGGGAGTGGCTGGAGTCGGGCAGTGAGTGGGCAGGAGGATGGGGATTGACGTGGGGGCCTGACGCACTCTAATTATGCCACTGAGGGACTTGCCTCCTTATCTGTCTTTGCATAGCAGGTAACAGATGATAATTAGCTTCAACAGGCTAGAAATTCTACACAGCATTCACAGCAGTCAAGATCTTTGCCTCTGAAGATGCCCCCTGTATGCAACATAAAATAGAAGCATTGTGTAAGCTCATAAATGGTACTTGTGCCAAATATGCTCCTTGCTAAGCCGTGTACTTGTTGAAGCGCCAATGCAACAGCCCGGCCTACTCTAACATATAAGTGCATCGTCCACTGACAGAACTGCTTCCAGCCTGGAGATGATAGTGTTTCTAGGATTTCACTTGGGGTTGCATCAACAGGGACTACTAACTTATGCCAAGCAAATCACATTCTAATGCTGTTATTATGCTCACATGCATTGGCACACTGGAAATAATGGCCACTCCACTGTTATTTGCAACTTGCTTGGAATTCACATATTTGGTGTGTTAAGCACAACTGTATCATACGCAACTTAACACAAGGGGCAATGATGCTGGAATTCTGGGTTAAAATCCAAAGCTGTGGGATTGTTTAGTTGTATAAGTCTGGGCCGTTCTGCCAGACGCATTACCTTGAGTTTCTCCCTATCTTTCTTCTATCAATATTCTAGTCAAGTAAGGAGGTTCTATAATGGGTCATTGCATAGTCTTTAAATGACTTTCATGATCAAAGTAAGCCGAGTTTCCCCACTATTCCTAGGTCTAAACAGACATACCACATGCTTCTCTATTAGACTGCCAATATATATTGCTATTTAGGCATTTATATTTTTTGCAAACATAAATTTGTGTAGAAAATTCCATTTTAGGATGATATTCTATAAACTTGTAGCCAAAGTGACAGCAGCAGGTGGCCATGTTTTTCAAGGTACAAATAGAGGAACATGACTCAGTATAACCTTGCTATATAGACAAGTTTGCTTATTTATTGTGCCATACAGTTTAATTTTGCTGTAGGGGAACTAAATTCCTTATGTGTTCTTACTGGTTAGCTTTGTAATAATCTTCCCCTTCCTGATATTCAAGGAGAAGACCAAGGGCCTCTCTCATCTCCTGGGACATGGTACATTATTTTGTTCTAATATATCAATGATTTAGAAGTCATCAACTACGCCATCAGGAGAAAGGCTATTAATTGCAACCAGAAGGCAACAGTTGATTGCTTCCTATCCAACGTACATTATAGACTACAAGACTATTGCTATAAAGGCAAGGAATACTATTATGGTGTATTAATGACTAGATCTAAATTGAAATACATAATTACGCATGTGACTTAAAAGAGAACGAAAGGAAATGCACTTGCCAAAAAAGAAAACCTGTTACACAGAATCTCATTAGACCTCCTTGTGAAATAAGAATAGTTAACAACAAATGGGCCAAAGTGATCAATATCCAATTGCTAATTCAGCTAAATAATCAACAATAGATGTACCTGTGCCAACATGAGACAGATAAACCCTCTCCAAAGCCATCTCCAGTTTGTCACAAAAAGGGTAAGTGTAACCTGTGTCCTGATTCCAACAACAACCTTATGGGGCAAATTCACTAAGCCGCAAAGCGCCGAACGCTAGCGTTAATTCGCTAGCATTTGGCATTTTCGCTACTGCGCAAATTCACTAACGAACGCTGGTGTAGTTTCGCTAGTGTTACTTCACACCCTTACGCCAGGCGAATTTTCGCTAGCGACGAAACTACGCAAATTCACTAACTTGCGCAGTGTACTGAACGCTACCTTTTACGCTAGACTTCCTTCGCCACCTCAGACCTGGCGAAGCGCAATAGAGTAGATAGGGATTGTTTCCAAAAAAGTCAAAAATTTTTCTAAGTCCCAAAAAACGCTGGCGTGTTTTCTACATGATGGGTGATAGGCTGAAAAAGATCGAAAAATTTTTTGGGGCTCCCCTCCTTCCCCCCTACATTTCCTGACTCATGGCAACTTACCTAGGCAGTGGGCACATGTGTAGGGCAAAATAAAATTTTTATTTGCAGATTTGAAGGTTTTCTTGGCATTTGTAGTGCTGATACGTATTCCTCCATTGAAATTTGAATTTCGCGCCGTATGCAAATTAGCCTTTGCTAGCGTAACTTCGCTTTACATAGCGAATCAACGCTAGCGCAACTTCGCAACCTTACGCTACCCCTGAGCGTAACTTTGCATTTTAGTGAATTTGCGGAGCGCTGGCGAAACTACGCCTGGCGAAGTGCAGCGAAGCTCGGCGAAGTTGCGCCTGGCGCAACTTCGCATCTTAGTGAATTTGCCCCTATATGTTTTTACTTGTTAAAAAGGCAACCAAATATTTCTTGACACTATCTATTGTATCTGCCAGCTCCAATAAGCCCTTAATGAAATCATTTGTTTCTCTGTCAGCCTCAATCTTATTCACCATGTTGTTATCCCATCACTCTCAATTCCATCCGAGCTCCCTGAATTCCATTCATTATGGCAAAACCTCTGACTTCCAAACTGTAGATATAAGGAAACTTATAATAACAATTTATTAATGACAAATACTATAGCCGTAATTCTTGGAAAAGGAGGGCTCGCTTTTTCTTCTTATGCCTTAAATATTATTTGGCATGTTTAACTTCATCTAGACACGCATTATAATTCTCATTGCAATTTGTACTGACACCAAATCTTACCAGTATAGACCTTTGAAAGGTTCACACAGCAGACCTACCACTAGGCTCGCCACAGCTCACCAATATTTCACCAGCATAGATGATAAAATACCAGCTAAGGCCTAGGTGGGTATTAACAATTTACCGACAATGTAACTGCTGGTAAATTTATAGTAACTAGTCCTTTGGCCCTGGCTCAACCTGGTCCTTTAATCCCCCCTACCCACCTAATTTCCTCTTCTAGCTTGCCCTTCTACCCTGAGCTACTCACTAGATTAACTTGATTCGGTTGGTGATGTCACAACTCTGCCCCATTTGCATCAGTAACCAACCCCCTGATGTCACCCACCCATCACAATTACCCGCCCTCCCAAGCTGGTATTAGACCTGGCAGATGGTGGCAACCCTACCTATCACACACAATGAGTAAAGTTTATTTACTTGCAAACTTAATTACAATACTAGCAACATGATGGCTACCTTTGTAGCCCCACCCCACTAATGCAGATATTTGTATATACCAAATAATTCAATACTTAGGTATATGGGTTGAAACCAACACATGTATATTGGTAGTAAACCCTTCAGTGAACCACTTAGCACTGCTAATCCAGGTTCAAAAAGAAACATTATAATCAATACATTTATTTTAGAAAGTTCTTTTACCAACCTATATAAAAATGAAACTTCTATTATTGATAAGGATAACGTTTTATAAATTGCAAGATATTAATATTGGGTTAAAGTTGCACATGGAAAACCAGGGCCAGTGGGGGAAAGGGGGACCTGAAATTGTAGGCATGTTCTGGGCATAATAAAGGGGGTTACAAATAAGGGGAAAGGGCCCTACTAAGTCATCATGGGGCCTCATGATCCCTGATGACAGCCTTATGGCAAGCACAGGATTAATCTATAGACTGGAAATTCTTTTAGAAACATGAATGAACAATATAAACCAGCGGTCAACAACCTTTTTTAACCATGAGCCACATTCAAATGTAAAAAAAGTTGTTGAGCATGAAGAACTTCCCAGGGGGTGCCAAATAAGGGCTTTGATTAGCTCTTTGGTAGACCCTTTGTGGACTGCTGGTAGTCTACATGAGGCTCTGTTTGGCAATACACCTGTTTTTTTTATGCAATTAAAACTTGCTTCCAAGCTTGGAATTCATAAATAAACACCTGTTTTAAGGCCATTGAGCGCAACATCTAAGGGGTTGGAGAGCAACATGTCGCTTGTGAACTACTGGTTGGGGATCACTGATTCATTAAATATAACTATTTAATGAATGGAAAAACCTATAAGGGAGTTAAATACAAGTCTGCCAATGAATAGATCTTGGGTTAGATCATTTATGATTCAGATGTGGAAGGTTTTGTTTAAAATGCATATAGAAAGGTTGAGTGAAGGACAAGATTACTTACAAGTGTACCTATAAGGAAAAGCTCCATATACTATATTTGCCTACCTACCTTACTAAAAGGCATTCATCCAGCAGAAGCCAAGGTTACTTCAGCAACAGCATGGAGTTCCTTATAGACAGGGGTCTACTGCATTGCAAATGGGTGGGGTGTCTGCCTACTGTAGCAACATGTAACTGGCAGATGATTACGAAAGTCTAATTAAACCTAAAAATGTTTTAGCAGTTGGCATAAACCTATTTCTTGGCTAGACACCAGTAGACTTGGTAATGTTGAATATATTTGCATGGTCAACGGATTTCTCACATTGCTGGTTTCCATCTTTTTGTCTCAGTCCCCAACCCAAAATATTTGAATTAATATTGCATCTTATTTCATGTTTCTTCAAGGAACCATGACTCCTTTAAATGGGTTTCATGTTTTTATGGCCATTATGCATCTCATTGCCTACACATCACACAATAAATATGACACAATTAATAGACAGCCCTTTGTCTATACCAGGCTTTCTTCACCTAGCTCATTGGGCCTGGGCTTCCCATTCGCTAACTGCTCAGGACAGATAATATTATCAATGGAATTAATACTCCAGCAGCTTTCATTATCAGAAAAGGCCTGTATCTAGACCAATCTCTCTTCTTGCCTGGTTTTATGTTTCATTTCAACTGCTTTCGATAAAGTGACTAGCAAACCTTCTCTGATTAAGCATCCAAATGGCAAATGTGTCAGTAGGGAGGGTCTCGCTCTGTTCTTACTACATTGATGGATGTTTGGCATTTTGTAATTTGTATTCTTGCATGAATATATTATGTAGCTCAATGTATTATTCAATACTCTGCAGTGTTGTTGAGTGACTGTTTTGAAATATGGGGGTTTATCATTGCTAGAACCCCATTCCCTTAGTAGAGGGATGTTTATCAAGTCTCTTCCAGGGCTCTTTAGCATAAATCTTACATACTTAAAAGATATATTACCATGAAATTGTGTGAAATTAATTGAGTAAACTGTAAGTGAGTTATGCTGCATACAATAACTTGGATAAATAATATTCTGAGTAACACATATTCAAACAACTCAGGTTCTAAAAAGGTTTGGCAATTATAGTGATGGGCAAATTCGTCCTTTTTCACTTTGCTGAATAATTTGCGAAACTCCAAAGAAATTTGCGAAACGGCGCAAAATTTACAAAGTGCATTGAACTCAATTAGCATCAAAATTATTTTGACGCGCAAAATTATGACACGAGTAGCAATTTTTATAGGTGAGTCAATGGGCGTCCGAATAATTTTGACGCACAGCAATTTTATGCGTGTAGCAATTCAGATGTGCAATTTTTTTGTCACAGCTAATTTTTTGCAAAAACATTTGCGGCTGGTGAAATGCGGAAATTTGCAGCGAATTCATGCCTGCCGAATAAATTCGCCCATCACTAATTATTACGCATTCGGTGAGTCTATAAATGGAAATACATTTAGAAAGCTTTTCTAATGTCTAATCATCCATTGTTATTCTGTGTCTTCAATAGTCTTTCAAGGGCAAGATGAAGACTACGACCTTGAAGAAAATTCAACTTCATTCTCAGATCTGTGATAATGGCTTCATTATTTAGGAAGATCTTAGCTTACTAATGGGGTGTAGAAAAACAACAGGGTGCTCATTTAGGCAATGTTACAATAGAATATATATTTGTGAAGACCAAGAAAAGAGATAGGTGGACAATAGGTAGGCAGAAAGATATGCTATAGATTCAATTTACAATGTTTTGTGTCTGAAATTCTTCTAAAATTAACAAATAAGAAATAATATAGTATGTTATTCAGCCAAATTGCCCTAAATATTAAAAAAAACAAAGTGCATTATTGTGTGTGAAAGTCTCTCCACAGATACTAGTCAGGAAATGACCCGGGATGCAAACGCTAGCCCCTTAGTGACCATTTCATTACCGCCATAAGCCAGGAAGTAATTACAGGGTCAAGCTGTGGCCGCCACTCACGTTATAGGTTGCAAAGGAACGCTAAGGGGCCCGGGACACATATGTACTGTGTCTCCCCACCAACTGATCACTCAAGTCCCTGTGCTTCATTTTATAGGTTCAGAAACAAAAAACATGATTGTGTGCATCCATTTTTTGGACTTTGCACTCTATTCTGCACTTTGTGACCCTCTTAGACCGTTATAACACATAGGGGCTGATTCACTAACTTTGAGAGAAGGATTTGAAGTAAAAAAAACTTCGGATTTTGAAGTGTTTTTTTGGGCTACTTCGACCATCGAATGGGCTACTTCGACTACGACTTCCAATCGAAGGATTCAAACTAAAAATCATTTGACTATTCGACCATTCAAAAGTCGAAGTACTGTCTCTTTAAGAAAAAACTTTGACCTCCTAGTTTGCCATCTAAAACCTACCGAACTCAATGTTAGCCTATGGGGAAGGTCCCCATAGGATTGCCTACATTTTTTTGGTTGAAGGATAATCCTTCGATAGTTGGATTAAAATCCTTCGAATCGTTCGATTCGAAGGATTTAATCGTTCGATTTGAAGGATTTAATCGTTCGATCTAAGGATTATTCCTTCGATTGAACGATCAAACTATTTGCGCTAAAATCCTTCGACTTCGATATTCGAAGTCGAAGGATTTTAATTCCCAGTCGAATATCGAGGGTTAATTAACCCTCGATATTCGACCCTTGGTGAATGGCCCCATATAGTCAGTTTAAGTTGCAAGTATTAATCACCAGATATAATTGCCAAACAGCAGAGAAAGAATAGACATCCTCAAGGCCACAGGACACCTTGGCACAAAAAATAAAGTATTTGTCTGCAACACGTTGTCACATTTTCCTTTAATTAATAATTATTTTATCTCAGACCTTTGACTATATTATCACAATGTCTATTTTGAAATTGACAATAATCTTGTTGCTTGTTTTCTTCCTATATATAATTTTTAGCAGGCAGTGAGACCACGCAGCTTCTTGTCTTTATCCAGGGTTTGGTGGCTCTTAAGAAGTGAAGCAGATGCCTCCAGTTACCACAGCTACATGAACATTATCCAACATCAATCACAACTCGCATGGCAGGTTTGATCTAAGATCATCTCATTTTCCTTTTCTGTTTTAGGAAACCTTACAAAAAGTATTACTCGAACAACAATTGATAAACAGGCAACAATAAAGAGTTGGTCTTCACTGAGTTGGACAAAGTCTTCAATAAATTTACCAAAGTAAACTCTGGTCCTGTCCCAAAAGCAGCCTACATCTGTTTGAGGCCTTGTGCCTAAGGTATAGCATCAATCTGCTTTGCTTAATGGACAAGGAAATGTAGGATAACTGGAGGTGCCACCCCGTCCCAACAGTGAGGTTCTTACTTCAGACCCCAGGCTATTGCTCCTCTTTTTCCAAAAATGCACAGGTCTTATCTGCTGTTTTTCTTGGTTCCTTGCCGATATACTTTACAGGTGCCCTAGCACTCTCTACGTCACCCTATGCAAGAACGGAGAATGCTGGGGAAACAAAAGAATATGGATGTGCAGCATTGAAAAGAGAAGTACCCCAAACTGGTGCAATTTTAGAAGAAGAAGAAGAGGGTCTGCAGTAAACTACTGGAATCAGTTTTGGAACCCCCAATTATTCAACTTTTTCTTGTCCTCTTAATCAACTAGAGTTGCCACCTCTCCAGAATATAAATAATGCTCCATGCCAATGTTATTAATAGAGATGGAGTCCAACAAGATTGAAAGGCTGCTCATTTCCCCAAGGAAGTTGGCACCTGCAAAATAACACACAATAAAGTTTTCACACATTTTGAACTAAAAGGGCCCAGATTATATTAAGGGTTTTCTAACTATAGCACCTTTTTTTAAATGAACGACAGGATCATGTTTGGATACTCATATACATAACAAACAGGCACATTCCAAAGAATTTTTTATTGATTCCTGGAGAATTACACCCACACCTGATTTTCATATATGAAAGGAACTTGATTGAATGCATTGAACATCAATACAGCTTAATGATACATAATGAAAGGGTCTATAATTCAAACTGCTATGTCAGCAGCAGAGTGTCATATGGGAGATAACATGGCATATCTCAGCGCCTGTCATCTCAAGCAGAACAGCGAGGCAGCCATATGGAAACTGGGAGCAAATATTGCCTTTAGCTCAGAAATACAGCCTGGTGTTTGTAGTACAGAGGCTTCATAGTAATGTTACATTGACAAAGAATGCCTTCATATAACGGTACACTATAATATCACAGGTATGTGACGTGTACCATACACAAGAATTCATTTTACCCAGTCTGGAGCATTTGAAGGACTCTACAGGAATGCAGTGCTGTGTTGCCTGTCCAACTTGCCAAGCATTGACTGCTACTCTGTTAAGCAGCATTGGGCAGTTTACAGGACAGGAATAGGGATCAATAGTAGATCAACAACATCTAGACATAATATATGTCATTTCCCTACCACATTAAATCCCATCTTTCCTTGCCCCATCACCATACTTTGGAGGGCAAACTTCCTAAATGGATAAACCTAACCTTTAATGTGCTACACCAAACACACCCTGGGATCCTACTAGTCACTTGAAAGACAGAGATATGTCCCAATCAATAGTAGTGATAAGCAGATCAGAAATTTTCCAGCCCAAACCTGGCCCTAACCCTCTACTTACCAATCCACACATAACCCAGCCTGAAGCCCACTTCTACTTTATGACCTGACCCAACTCATCTTTGATATGTGAATGGGATAAGCCACCATAAGGGATGAGTCAGGTCTACTGTATTACATCTCCAAAGTGGAGGGGAGCTTGACCAGTGACCTGCCTGAATCCTCACTTGGAGCTCACCTCCTTGGCCTAAACCCATCCAACCCAGATG
Organism: Xenopus petersii; assembly: GCA_038501925.1. NCBI lineage: Eukaryota > Metazoa > Chordata > Amphibia > Anura > Pipidae > Xenopus > Xenopus petersii. The sequence goes on from CM076683.1 coordinate 134,924,593, forward strand.
TAAACCTATAGATTTCAGGTCAATCCACTCATGACTAAGGTAAGTAACCACTGGATTAATTCTCCCTACTTTCAGAAAGGATAACTATTTTAGTAAAAAGGGAAGTGAATATCGCAATGTACCGTTTCACCAGGCATTTCAAACTGTAATGACACATGGTCCAACTAAGAGTGGAGCCCCATATACACCAGGGTAAATGCACTGAATTACGATTAAATCGCATTATGAGAATTGACAGCTTCAGCAAAGTGGCGGGGGGCCAAAATAACATTAAACTTAGAAAAGGCAGCTTCTAAACCCCTTGACATAACCACTGTAAATGATCATTTTAAAATGATTAAAAACACCTTAATTTTTACTGAATCTCTTGGTTGGGATTTATACCTTCTAGAGTAAATGTCCCAAGCAACCATGTAACTGTTTAAATGCCATAATGAAGGGTGCGTAGGTAAGAGTCTGGCCAAAAATATAACAAAATTAACCAATAAGCACTCGGTCTTCCAACCAGTCTGCAGCATCTGCCGTTACTGACCAAAGCAACACCTTTTGTTGTTGGAGAGAAGTAAGATAGAAAGGAAAATAATTGAAAAACCAGGTACAAATCTGCTGAAAATATTTTCTTCTGGAGCATTCTGAAATGAATTGATTGAAAGGTGAATCTTCCTTTTAATTCTCTACTTTGTTATAGGGGTTAAACAGTGGCATAGGCTATGAGTAGGGCTGGAGCCACAAGCTGAGGAAAGATATTATTTAATCAGGGCAAGGATGGACTTCCAGCACCCACCACAAACCTCAGTTGTAGTTTAAAATCAAACAAAGCAGTCTGCAGCTTGATGGTCCTCTATTAAAAGCATATGGGCCCCTCTGATGACAGGGATCCTAGACATGTGCCCTCTCTGTCCATGTTAAAAGTGGCCTTGACTGCAGACCTGTGTACAGTACCTTCCCTGGCACACCTATATTCCCTTATTTCTGAAATGCTAAAAACTCTATAAATATACATGCATAACATCTAGACTATAAACATAGAGTGAATACAGCATATATTAGATACTATGTATAAAACACACACAAAGATATTTCCATTACAGTATTAGTTATCAATAATAATTAATGCCATAGCCAAATCATGAATTAAACTCTCCCCAATTGTAAGACTGTATAATTGTATAATTGTAAGCCCTTTGTATAAATCCATTCATAAGAACATTTTGCCCGTACAGTATTTACAGTGTATCTGTCACCGCTGCCTGCACAGCTTTCACTAAGTCAACGGAATCATTCTTGGATATACGATATTATTGCATTTATCCTTTTTTGACTTCACCATTCAGTACTGTTCACTGTACGTCAATCCTTTGTGATACTCAATGCCCGCTCCAGTTGGAAACATTCAAACATTCAGTTTAGTTACTGTAAAATCACTAGGGAGATATATGTAACTTGTAATTATTGTGCAGATTATGTGAATGTACTCGCAGTATGTGCACCATCAATAAGCCAAGCTTTTTAATGATCTGTTGCTTTGCTAATGGAGTGTTTACATGCGAGACACGGAGCGGAAGCCTTGCACAGCTTTGGTGAAAACACCCAGCAAGAATATAGGAATGTCAACAATGAGCGAGGTACAGAAGCCTCGCAAGTTTGTTCCCTTTAGAAGAATGAATGTTTACTATTACGGAATTCCATGCACCAGTAGAGGGAGCCCAGATGAGGATTTGTTTATAGTAAGAATATAATACAATGCTTTCAGCACCACAAAATACTGTGAGAGCACCCATTCATCATCCATAGACGGGAGGATTCAACGAGGAATTCAGGGCATGGGAGTAATTATTACCTATAATATTACCCCAATCTATTTATTTACCAGCTATAGAATGCAGTATCATGGGAGCAGCAGTTACAATACAATGATCTTTATATTCATGAGATTTAATGTGAAGTGGGTGTTGATGTTGTGGATCTTACAGATAGCGGATAAGTAGTAAATAGCTACTCTTGATGTATAGATGGGTGGACAAAAAGGTAGACATCAGATGAGAGACAAACAGAGACAGATAGATAAATAGATAGATAAATAGATAGATAGATGATAGAGAGAGAGAGAGAGAGAGCGAGAGAGAAAGAGAGAGAGAGAGAGAGAGAGAAAGAGAGAGAGAGAGATAAATAGATAGAAAGATAGATAGATAGATAGATAGATAGATAGATAGATGATAGATAGTTCAGTTTAGCTCAGCATTAAAGACAAGAGAGAGAGAGAGAGAGAGAGAGAGAGAGAGAGAGAGAGAGATGGATGGATAGTTCAGTTTATCTCAGCATTAAATACAAATTATTTATTTTACTGCATTTCCTTATTTACTGTATGAATCGTGTGATGGAAAAGAACATCAACTGCATCAGATTGAATTAAGTTCTACAGTACAGTATGTGACTGATATGAGTAAAAAGCAGTCTTCCCACAGAAGGCATTAGGAATCCCGCTGCACAAAATGACATCAAGACTTTAGTCTGGCACTAAGATAAAGGAGTTAGTGGACAATTTCCAGCAGGATCCTGAGATTCCTGAGATTCATTGATGGAAGTCCTACTAATCTCTTTCATGCAAGACAAATCTGGTATTCTGAGTATGAAGATTTGAGAAAGAATATGCTTCATAGTAGAGCAATAGCAAAACGGATGTGTCTACAGACAGATGGCTTTACAAGACATTAGGAACACAATATCTTAAGCATGAGAGGTACCTGGTTTATGGAAGTTACTGCAAGCCTTGGTATTACCAACTGCATCACAATTTGTAGAAGGGAGGTGACCAATCCAGCCAGGATAGCCCAGGTCAGGGGCAATGGAAGCATGCTGTAGGTAGCAAAAAGTGTGAAAAGCACATAACCAATACCGTCCCCTAAAAGGCCATATCCGAGCCCTGCTGCTAGTATCTGAGTGGCCATGGCTACCCAGGTCACAACACCACTGAGCTGGAGATAGGTATACGATGTGGTGTCCTTCCTGACAACTACTAAGGCACATATCACCACTTCAATTCCAGTAAAGAACCCCAGCAGAATGCCTTTGATAGGGTCCATGGGAGCAGAGGCCAAGGTGAGATGAAGAATCAGTAAAGTGAGTTTGGTCAAAACATCCAAAATGTTCATGACCACTTCAGATTTTCGCCGTTGGCCCAGAAAATATCGCTGATAGAGTCTCTCTAGATCTCTAGACTTAAAGGAATTTCTCAGCGTTGGGAAAATGACTCCTCTGTAGGTGTAGCCCCAGTTCAAAAAGAAATCTGAATTGCTAGGGGCGCAATCTAAATGAAGGAAGCCCAAGTCGCTGCTTGTCCTCTCTGGGAAGACTTTAGTGCCCCCATTGTTATGCCTGTCCCCCCCAGTAAGTTTGGCTATAGATTGCCTGTTGGCGTGGTGCGTATAGGAATCATCTGAAGAAATGGTTTTGGCGCTGCTTTGTTCAGTAATAAACCTCTGCTCCGTGATATGTCTCACTGCAGTCTGCCAGAGAAGTCTCTTAGGTCTCGTGCCACTGTTAAGGGTAGGGGTTTTGTTGATGGTGTAAAGTTCATCGGTGGCACTGGAGCACCTCACCTCGGACAACTCCATGGTTGATCTGTAGATTTCTTGCTGTTTTCTTCTTTGAAGTTTACTGAAATACATCTGTGATCATTTTATTTGCCAACCTGATTGGCTGCTTACGGTCTTGTGCTTTGCTCTGAGTTTCTCCTCTTTTGTTCCCCACAACACGCTGACATTTGATTCATTAATCTTTACACAGAGTTTCATTTTCCACCAAAACTTGCAGGGTCGAAAGCACGGAGGCGGCAGACATTAAGTCCATTCATATTTAAAAACTGTCGTCTGGAACCTCCTAAAGGGCAATCTAGCGTCCGCTTGTAATTTAGAAAGCAACATCACATCTTCGGGATCTCGAAAGCAGCTTTGGAACCCAGGGTTGCAAGTCGGGAATGGTGATATTCCCTTGCCTTTCGCCAAATGAGGATCATGGCAGTCGCCACATTAAAATAAGAATTACGCAGGCGATCACTTGATTAAGGACAGGGTTACTGTGTTGATATCACTGACCTTGGCATAAATTACTCCAGACGCGATCAAGGTCTTTAGTAAGGTCATTAGGCAATAAAAGGAGCTGGGTAAATTTGCAATAATTCCATTGCTTTGGAGAACAGAAGCAGATCCTGCCCCATATCTGCTATAGCCAGAATAATGCAAGGAAAAGTTATATACAGTGCTAGATCAATCCTATATGGCAGGGTATATACATATCTTCCATTACTGACCAGATGATTGGATTGTTGCTTGATTTATAGAAACCCAAATTATCAGGGGTTGCTTAGAAGCAGCAGCACAAGATTGCCTTAGTCCCATTCTGGTCAAGGACTTGTGTGAGTCGCTGTCCCCATTCATTAAACTTCCAGCAATCCCTGTTGTGTCAGATGAATGATGGGAACGTGCAGATTTCCTTCAGCAAAGGGATCCAGCCCATCACAGCTGCTGTAAAGAAGAGCTTCTCTAATTCTTCAATTATCAGATCTAGTGAGAATCCATTGCTGCTCTCTGAATTCTGAATTCTAGGCTAAAGCTGTGCGTGTGATTTCTCCAGGCTCCTTGTCTGAGAGCAGAAGGGGGAGTGAGGCTCATCGCTTTGCCTGCACCAGCCAAGTCAGTATGTAGCCAGCCTTGTGGGTGGGGCTTAGTGATGAGCAAGAACCGCCTGTGCTGCTGGGTCCTATATCCGTTGGCTTCTATTCTGTGGAGGAGCTGCTGTCCGAGGTGCTGAAATGCCTATAATATCTTTGTGAAGATTCTCATTCATCCAAGTCATGGTATATCTGTAGAAATAAGTGAAATCAACTGGAATTGCTGTGTTTTGTTTCCTTTCAAGGAAAAAAACACAGCAAGTCCAGTTGATTTAACTTATTTCTACAGATATGCCAATAACATAGCGCAAATAAATGAGGCGCATTACAGAAATGATTTAACGCTTAGTAGGCTTTAATAGCACCGCTGTGCCGCCTGATTGCCGATAATATGAGACGTTACAGACTTCGCTTGGATTAAACGGAACAGTCAATGCTAAGAGGCTCTGTGCTTTTCTATTGTGGGGAAATCTGAAAAGAATATTTATTAGAAATATAAGAACAATGAAACGTATTGTCCTGTTATAGGGAATTCCTGTAAAGTCTGTGTGTCTGTAGGAGCTGCCCTGGTCTTCCCTGTATTCCCCAGTATAGTGGGTGAGTGTAACCCCCAGCCTTAGGCTAGAATCTTACATTCCACACTGAAGAGCCACAATAGTGGAAGTTCTTGCATAGGAAAGTACAATATCAGATATTCATGTGATAAGAGTCCTATCTTGTTTTTTTTCTTCAATTCTTCATAACAGAGCATTCTGTCCCAGTGGCTGCACAGATCCTATCTGATCCCCATTGTAAGCAGCAGTCCTGTCCTGCTTTATGGCAGCTGAGATTCTAGCTATCTGTATAACAGAACATTCTGTCCCAGTGGCTGCACAGATCCTATCTGATCACCATTGTAAGCAGCAGTCCTGTCCTGCTTTATGGCAGCTGAGATTCTAGCTATCTGTATAACAGAGCATAGATCAATAGATAGACAAAAGTGAGAGAGACAGAGAGAGATATAGATAGATAGATAGATAGATAGATAGATAGATAGATAGATAGATAGATAGATAGATAGATAATAAATACATTGTTTATAAATAGCTAGATAGATTATAGACAAATAGGCAGATAGATAGACATACAGACAGACAGCCAAACAGATAGATAGATAGATAGATAGATAGATAGATAGATAGATAGATAGATAGATAGATAGAATAAGAACTAATAACAAAATGAATGCATACAAGATATATATTTACACTATAAGATGTGCCCTTATAGACAATTGAGCACAGTCAGTGAGTTGGGTTCACTTGTCTGTCTGTCAGTTACCTGCTGGAAACATGAATAGAAGGAATAAATCCATGGATTTATATTTTTTACGCCAGGATATCGGCGGTTGTACATTGGACATGATTTCCATTTCTTACAAAGTGATACTCAGGAATATCATTGTGGAGATTATTCATGTCAGGCTTCATTGAGTGTGGCTCATGCAGGTGTAGTGTGAGATCTTTCTCAACTACAACGTGTTCTTATTCCTCTCAGATCTAAGTATTGTGATCACTGTTGCTCTTTCCTTTGGTGCCATGCTGGTGGCTACTCTTATGCTTCTTGACACTGCACCACTTGCCATATTTTGATAAAATTGGAATTTAAAGGAGAACTAACCCCTATTTTGAATTATGAGCTTAACAGTAATAATCAATGCCTACAAAGTTGTGCACAGGGGGCTATCATCTTGGATTTCCTTAGGAGTGTCAGTGGCACTGCACATGCTCAGTATAATCTGAACTGCAGTTGAGAAGCTAAGCTTAGGAGTCATCACAAATCATCAAGCAGAAAATAAGGTTCATCCGTCATAGAAGCTGATGTTACAGGGTTGATTATTAAAAATTCCGATGCAGACTACACAGAATTCTGAGCAGCCATGTAAAGACAATCTGAATTCATGACTAATCAACCTTGTCTTGACTTTTATAATGCACAGATACAGTATTTTGTGAGTCACTTTTACAAGGCTACTTATCTTAGGTGCCTATTATTCCTATTTTATAATTTTTTTTTTATGTATTCCATCACTATCTTGTTAGTCCATTGTCTTGCACATCCAGGGAATAAAGCAGTCGTCACTGGCAAAGGTTCTCAGCTTGTTTTGGAAAAACCAACAGTTTCTTAAAGGATAGGTAAACCTTAAAAATAAGTGAATGTAAAATTGATGAGGGGACTATTCTAAGAACTTTTGCAATGTACATTCATTATTTATTTTTCTTTAATGCCAAGATATTAAGGGATACATGTACTGTTAATATGAATGAATTTTGTTACAATAGCGCCACCTGCTGGTCAGTTTCCCACCAGTCTGACCACCAAGTAGTCAAGAGTGGTTCTCTGCACTTTAACATATTATCAATATATTAAGAACATTGAGACATTTAGTGCATTAAAGGGGTTGTTCATCTTTGTATTAAGTTTTAGTATGCTGTGAAGAGTGATATTCTGAGACAATTTGAAATTGTTTTTCGTTTTTTATTATTTGTGGTTTTGGACTTATTTAGCTTTTTATTCAGCAGCTCTCCAGTTTGCAGCTTCAGCCATCTGGTTGCTAGGGTCCAAAGTGCCCTAGTAATCATGTGTTGATTTGAATAAGGGACTGGAGTACGTATAGGAGAGAGGCTGTATAGAAACACGAGTAATAAAAAGTAGCAATAATGCCTTACAGAGCATTTGTTTTATAGAGGGGGTCGGTGACCCTCATTTAAAAGCTGGAAAGAGTCAGAAGAAGAAGCTAAATAATTCTAAAACTATAAAAAATACATAATGAACAATGGAAAAGTTGCTTAGAATTGGGCATCCTTAATGATGGGCGAATTTGGGACGTTTCAGTGAAAAATTAGCGAAACGGCACTGGCGTCTCATTTTTGTTGCTGGCTTCCTTTTTTGATGCCAGCGTCCGTTTTTTTGGATGCCGGCGTCCGTTTTTTGGATGAATTCTTGCGGCGGTTTCGCAAATTTATTCGCCAGCTGTGAATCGCGGGAATTCACCACGAATTCACGCCTGGCAAATAAATTCGCCCATAACTAGCCATCCTATAACACACTGAAAGTTAACTTAAAGGTGAACCACCCCTTTAAGCTACTAAAAAATACCCTCCCCGTTAAACATTGGAAGGTATGATCCAGATCCCATGGGGGGGAGAAGGTACTGGACATATATATATATACATATCATCCTTGAAAAAGGTCCTAAGGTGGACCAAAACGTCGGTTTGATACCAAGACAACAATAAAGAATATTAAGTTTTAAGAAAAGGGAGTGCTGGTCCATTGCTAATTGATATATATATATAATTACCGTGCACCCCGCCATCAACAGTAGCCTTGGAGTGCGGATATTCATTGGAGAAAGTATATATATATATATATATATATATATATATATTTATTTATACATAAAGATACAACTTATAAGGTGGTACACTGAATAAGAACAGCAATTAATTAGATGCATCCTACAAACTGCAGTGGTTCCTAGGAAGCCATGCAGTACACATTTAATTAAATGCCAATTAGCAATTATGTAGGTAAATGTATTGTTGGATGGGGGGAGCAACCTTAAGCAGGTTTTTTTTTAGCTTGAATTATGAAGCAGATCCATGCCTGTTTATGCACAGCATTAGCCTGTCCCAATTTAGCATCAGTCAGGTCCCAGAGCTGGTCTCCACCTGTCCATCGGTATTAGACATGAGAGCATTACAGCCCAGTATAGAGGGGATTACAGTGGGACTCTCATGTCAGCTCACAGCATTGATGTCATTCCATAGCCCATTCCATTCTCCGGCAGAGGTTTAATCCTCTCCCGTAAACACAGAGAGAGCAGAACAATGCACTCATCACTAACACTCCTTCCTATAACTGCCAGTGAGTGACAGAGGCTTGGCTGACAGTTTTCTCTGCCCACAAGGCCGATACATCCAGTTTATTAAATTGTCTCTAAAAGGTAAGCAAAAATAAAATATGTGTTTCACTACAACTTAAAGATTTGGAGATCTTTTTTTGAAAACCGGAGTTCCCCTTTAACAGAGGAAGGAGGCAGGGAAAGCCCAGTGATGCTGCTCATACAGGACATTTGTGAATGGGGAGTTGGTTCATGATTCTGAGCAGACTCTTAAATATATAATATCCAATTGCAGATCCCTAATGTATTCCTCATAATACTATCACAATTTAGCACAGGATGTGTTGTACAGGTATGGGACCCGTTATCAAGAATGCTCGGGCCCTGGGGCATTCCGGATAATGGGTATTTCCATAAGTTGGATCTCCATACCTAAAGTCTACTGGAAAATCATGTAAATGTTAAATAAACACAATAGGCTGGTTTTGCCTCCAATAAGGATTACTTATATCTTAGTTGGGATCAAGTACAAGGTACTGTTTTATTACTATAGAGAAAAAGGAAATCATTTTCGAAAATTTGGATTATTTGATTATAGTGGAGTCTATGGGAGACAGCCTTTCCGTAATTCGGAACTTTCTGGATAATGGAAATATAATCTGCAATGTACTGAAATTAGACGTTTTCCAAATTTAATCAATTAAAAATTCTGTACTGTTTCTGAAATAATCAAGTTTATCTTCATCTATTCCTCTCTTCATTCTCTCGTCATTTAGGAGTTGGGTGTCAGATATTCATTGATAGTTAGATTCCTTTTGCCTTGCAGATGTATTAGAGCTCACTCTATTAAAATCACCAGACATCATGTCTCTCTACATGCAGGATTTGTCCAAAAGGCAGTTATTTTGTAAGATTTTGTTTGTACTGGAATCAGTTTTTTGAGTCCTCCTATAAGATATTGTAGGGGATCAGACAAATCCTTCCACTGTTTTTCTGTGACATCATCCAGCCCAGTTACAGGCTGGAGAGCCATCTGATTGGCTGGGCTCCCCAGTGCATCCTCGGGAGAGGGGGAGTGCCTGACTTTGGAGCCAAATGTACAGGGTTTCCGACAGAGCTTACAGTAACGGAACTAGGTGGGGATGGGCCCTGGTGCGGGTGGTGCAGCCCCCCCCACCCTCATACATGTGTACTGCAGCACACGCTATCAGCCGGGGGTCCCTGCCCCTGGCCCAGTTGCACCCCCTGCTCCCCCAGTAGTTACTCCATTGAGAGCTTATAAAGGGATCCCTGCTGCAGCAGCCAGAGAGATCCAGATCTGTGGAGAGTGACACGGCTGCTGGAAAGGAGTTTCCAGGAAGAAAGAAAAGGAAAGGCTCCATGTTGCTCTACTTTGAGAAAGTATTTGAGCATTAGGGAGAGTCAATTTCTAACTCCTGCCTGTGGATACTTTGGCTACCCCAGGGTGAGGACAGGTCTTGCTCGTGTACCTACCACGTGGGAAAAGGGAAAGGTACCTTGGGGCAGGTAGCTCTACCTGGGGAGCGCTACCTGGGGACATAAGAGCTCTTGGGAAAGGGACATTAAACTGACCGGAGTGATTTTGCATTTATTCACCCGGTGTGGGACTGTGGCAGACTGGGTGACCTAGGGGACTGCCAAAAAAACTCCAACCATTTAAAAATAAAATGAACCCAATAGGACTGCTTTGCCACTGATATGGATTCTTACAGATAAGTTACCATCAAGTACATGGTCTAGTTAAATGAAAATTGGATTAGTCGTTCAGAGGACTGTGAGTTTGGCGTATATTGATTTTGTGCAATAAACAAACATTAAACTCCAGTTTAACTCCAAATTCGTCTCAATTCCCTTTTCTGCCGCCCTGCAATGCTTTTTTTAATGGGATCGTTAGAATTATGCCATAAGACCAATGCTCTGTGTATTTTTTTAAAGGTTTGTTAATTACAGTTATGGGATCTGTAATCCAGAATGCTCGGGACATGGGGTTTTCCAGATAATGGAGCTTTCTGTAATTTGGATGTTTATACATTAAGTCTACTGGAAAATCATGTAAACATTTAATAAACCCAATAGGCTGGTTTTGCCTCCAATAAGGATTAATTATATCTTAGTTGGGATCAAGTACAAGCTACTATTTTATTATTACACAGCAAAAGGAAATCATTTTTAAAGATTTGGATTATTTGGATAAAAATAGAGTCTAAGGGAGACAGCCATTCTGTAATTTGGAGCTTTCTAATTAACAGGTTTCTGGTTAATGGATCCCATACCTGTACTACAATAACAGGAGAGCAGAGCAGAATTTGCCTGTTTCAAAACAATGTACGGCACAGTAGTTTTGGGTTAAGATTTTTGCCATAATTAGCATTAGTTTTCTTGTATGCAATACCCGTAAACTCTGCCGTTAAGGGCAGCATCAGTCCATTGAGTTTGTTTATAAAAGCAGAAATAACTGCCTTCAGGATCTCTCAGTTTGTCAGACAAATTTTATTTGTGGCTCCATTTTGACTCCAGTTTGGGGATGATTGAAATTTGATGAACGTCCTGCCTTCCTCCGAACGTTCCTGTATCTGCAGTTTTTTTGGCCATTTTTATTATACTTTCATTAGCCTTGGACTGAACCCACAACTCCCTTGTTTTGTATGAGATATATCTAAACAGGGCTGGATTTAGATCAACCCATGTGTCTTGTACACAACATGAGCGCCTTTAATAAACTTGCAGTGTATGACATGTACCTACTGGCTGGGGGTAGGTGAGTCACCCCCATTGCACTAGTTTGCAGAATTTAGAGTGAGAGGTGCAGTTTCTTAACCATGTGGACCTATTTTTTGGCCTTAAGTGATACTGACACTTAGGGGCACATTTACTAAGGGGTTGAATATCGAGGGTCAATTAACCCTTGATATTCGACCCTCGAATTAAAATCATTCGAAGTCGAAGGATTTACCGCAAATACTTCGATCGAACGATCGAAGGATTTTAATCCATCGATTGAAGGATTTTCCTTCGATCAGAAAAAGCTTAGAAAACTTATGGGGAAGGTCCCCATAGGCTAACATTGTAGCTTGGTAGGTTTAAAGTGGCGAAGTAGGTAGTCAAAGTTTTTTTAAAGAGACAGTACTTCGACTATCGAATGGTCGAATAGTCGAACGATTTTTAGTTTGAATCATTGGAATCGAAGATGTAGTCGAAGGTCGTAGTAGCCTATTTGATGGTCGAAGTACCCAAAAAAAAAAACCAGCTCAGATCTCAAAGCTAAAGCATTGCTTGGATGCCTTGTAATAAGAGTACAATGCCCATATCATATATACATTGTGTGTATGTGTAGCATTTTTTTGCCTCCTAGTGGACATTTAGCAACACTGCAAAAGTGTCCTTCAAAGAGCCTACTGTCTCATCGTTAAGAAGAAACTCATTATGATTAGTGTGTTCTGTAAAAGTATTGGGTTCATTTTCTAATGCCTTACATGCAAGGTGCAGAATTGCATCCTCTAGTGTTCATTTATCCATCACTCGTGTCTGTAGTATTGTTGCCCACTGCACTTTGTGAGGGTGCAGAAGTAGCACTAGAGGTGAGGGACAAGGCAACCCAATTCTGTGGCTTTATTTACATGTCATAGTCTGCTGATCCCATGCATCACTGAGTCAGCTCACCAGTGAAAAAGCACTTCTGTCCCATTGGGATATGTAGCAGCTGTATAGAGAGCACCCAAGAGGGTATTTGCAATCAACTGATATGATGTGACAAGGTGGTCTACATCTGCTTAAAGTGCCATTAAACTATTCAAATGTGCTATAATGGGCAAAGTTTTCCCAAGTCTAATAACCCACAGCAACCAGATTAGATGTTTGCCTTCAAGAGGCTAAAAAGTAAATACTACCCAAGTACCCATTGATTCGTTGCTATGGGTTTTTAGACCTGCAGCACATTGTTGTACCTATTATTGTTTTTACTCTCAATCACTTTTAAAAATATGAAAACTAGAGGTTTGGTGAGCAGTATGGTGTCTGTCAATAGTATAAACACATATAGGACAGAACAACACGTATAAAATAAACGGAGAATTGTCCCTTTGAAGGGGGACTTGACTGTAATATCATAAAGAATATGAAATTCCAAAGTGATTTGCATCGGGTCTTTTTATTTGATGTTTTTTGGTGTTTTTTGGTATATAGTTCTTCAGTTTGCACTGCAAAATTGGTTGCTAAACTTTCAGACAGTGCTGTATATGTTGGAAAAGAAGAACGAAGGATTAGGAGGAGTTGACCTTAATAGTAACAACAATTAATGATGAGTGAATTTCTTTGCCAGGCATGGATTCCCAGCAAAATTCCTCACTTCGCAATCTGCAATTTTTTTTGTGAAACTGCAACAAAAATCTGCAGGGAAAAATTTCGCTGTGGCAAAAAAGTTGCTACAACAAAAAAAGTCACCACGACCAAATTGTTGCAGATACAAAAAAGTCGCCATAGAAAAATTCCCATTGACTTTAATGCATTTAGACAAAAAAGTCACCAAAACAAAAAAGTCGCCACAAGAAAAACACCCATTGACTTTAATGCATTTAGAGTGAGAAAAAATGTGTTGCTCTCATAGAAATACATTTTGACATCTATTGACTTCAATGGGTTTCCAAATTTGTCCTCGTTTCGCAAATTTTTTCTCAGTTTCCCAAATATTTTAGCAAAAAAGGACAGATTTGCTTATCGCTAATAACAATGATAAAATATTCATATGAATAGAATGAAGGATTAAGAGGAGTTGGCCTTAATAGACATAACAACTAGTGATGAGTGAATTTTCTTTGCCAGGCATGCATTCCCAGAAAAATTCCACACTTTTGTTCCACACTGCAACAAAAATCTGCAGGGAAAAAAGTTGCTATGGCAAAAAAAGTCCCCACGACTAAATTGTTGCAGAGACAAAACGGTTGCCATAAAAAATGCCCATTGACTTTAATGCAATTGGACAAAAAAATCACCAAGACAAAAAAGTCACCACAAGAAAAATGCCCATTGGTTTCAATGGGTTTCCAAATTTTTCATTGTTTCACAATTTTTTTTCTCAGTTTAAAAATTTTTCAGCAAAACGGGACAGATTCACTTATCACTAATAACAATGACAAAATATTCATATTAATAAAATCTAGACCACACTGCATATTATATGGGCATCATATTGGCTAGATCTAGGCATTTCTTGGGACACCCCTATTTTGTGGGTCATACAAGGCAAGAGAGCAAGTGGACACCAAGCTCAGGGGGAACCTGTACTCAATGCCTTACACTGGATTTCTAGTTGTCTGCAAGGCAAGGACCGGAGCTTGCACTTGACATGGGTAAATTTCTATAAGGTGCATGGGGTTCAATTTTGCCCCCCTTAGGTCTCCAGCACTGTACTTGTGGTAAATGAGCCCTACTGTGTCTTTCAAACAGAAAAAAATTGCAAGTGTATATTATGAGTATATTTAGTACCATAAAAAGGTAGAAGAAATTTAATGACACTTTTTTAATATTGGTTGGTGCTAAATCTCCCCTGGAGAGCACAGATACATTTCTGATCTTTTTTTGGAGCACACACATAACATTTTAATCATTTCCCACATCTTCAGAGTTGTGTTTATTTACCAGCTCTAAAGCCTCCCTTTGAACAGTTACTCTCCGCTCCATTCTCATGGATTAGGAACTCCTTCATTTAAAAGATCAAACATATTTTAATCTATCTCCCCACACTTCCTACAATAATTGGCTTCCACAATATCAAATGTCCCAAGGGACATTTCTTTGCTTGAAATCAACCCATTTCTCATCAGAGTCTGTTGTAGGAGAGTCAGAAAGGGTATTTGGTCTTAGGCCACTATTAGTTGGTTGGTGCAGCCTGTGGGCAACTTTCAACATCCCAGCATAGACACCATAGTTAGTGTCAATTTACTAACACAGTTAAGTGCAGCAAAGAAAAGTTCAATTTTGCCATGATTTACCCATAAGGCACCACCCATAATTCAAGCAAAGCTCCAAGTTGTTGACATTTGTCTTTTGACACTTATGGGGTCTAAGTTGGATCTAGCAGGTGGGAGATGCGTCACTTTCAGAGACAGAGTTTGTATCCAGTTTAATTGGCGCTAGACTGGTGTATTGACGTAACCTGCTATGGAAACCCTGGTGCTATCACCAGGTCCAGGGTGGGGGTATTCCTCAGGGATTCCCATCAGTTGTACACCACTCATCAGAAGAAGCCAGATATGTTTCAATGCAAGTACCTTCGTGAATTGTATCAATTTGCACCCTCCAGTGTGTTCATTTTAGAGCACCCTCAACAGGGGTTTTCATAAATGACCTTGTATATTGACTTGAGCATATCCTGTTATTGGCTGTTGTGGCTGCATGTGGCCAAGTCTGGGAGTAGTTGGCCAATACTCTACACATTTCATGGTAGTTTTCCCGTCACAAGCAAGCTCAGTTCCTCTCTACAACCACAAAGACACCGCACACAATATTTGTAGCATTAGTCAAGTTTTTGCTTCTGAGTAAATACCTAAACTGTGATTACAGCATTTTGTGGTCACTTTTCCTTATTTTATCATCTGTCTGATCTCTTATTAGTCACCTCTTTGTCATTGTGTCAGCACTATGTTTCATCAGCAACATCCCCCGTTAGATGGAAGCTTACAAATGACGGTGGAATGAAGACATATGTTCTGCCTTAATGAAAACAAAATTCACATCAATAAGAAAAGAGACAACAAAGGTCCTAGGCTTGGGGAAGCCATCGCTTGAGTGGCCTTGCAGTAAATAAACTTTGCTGAGGTTGAAACACCTTTCCATCATTCACTGTGGATATCTGTTTCTCATAAATCTTTACGCTGAGTGTATCTAAATAAAATATATTAAACATATCCCACATCAATAGATTGCATCAATGTATGGTCACCAGGTTATCTGATGAATGGAGTGCTTCATGGCAACTGCTGTGATTTCTATTCATCTTTGCTTCACACTTGGGGGTGGCTTTATCACGGGTCGAATAGAATATTTGAATTTTCACATTCGAATTTTGAGTTTATTTTACTGTAATTCGACTAGGGAATAGTCCAAATTAAATAAGAGTTTTTAAAAGAAATCAAAATTCTAAATTTATCATGTACTGTCCCTTTAAGAATACAAATTCGACTATTCACCATCTAAAACCTGCCAAATTGGTGTTTTAGCCTATGGGGGATGTCCTACAACTGATTGGAGTCAATTGGTGGACTTTTGAAAATAATTTTTCTTTTCTAAAATACTCGAATCGAATTCAATCTAATTTGATGCTAATTAGATTTGAGTTTGCAAGCTGATCCTATTCACCCTAATGTAAAAAAAAATAATCTTTTAAATAAATTTCAATTGGTCATTTTTTTTTCGAATTTCAAGTTTATGGGAGCTTATGGGAGTTTTTAGAACCTCCCATAAACTCGAAATTCGACCCTTAGTAAATCTGCCCCTTGGTGTGTGCCATGTATCCATTACAAATTTCTTTTATATTTAGGCATGATGCCCATAATTTATGTGTCCTTGTCATGTCATAAATAAAATATTATGTACACATTTAATTAAACAGATAACTGGTTTCCAGATGTCCATGCCCAATTTGTGCTTCAATTTATGATTAATGCTTCCTTAGCCATTAACATATTGCAAATTTATAATACCGGTAATGTTTCTAAATCTGCTTCAGTTACAACAAGTGTCCACCATAAACATCATCCTTATTGGCCCTGAGACTCAACACTTCATCCAGAATATGGGCGAGTCAGACTATTTGGATATTTCAGATGCACATGGATTTATTGATTGTCTCCAGTGTCCACTGATAAGAAAATATATAACACATATATCATTTAACCATGAAGAACACAGGCCCCATAATTGAAAACGTTCAGGATGAAATGAATCTTCTCAAGCTGCATCCAAATCTGGACAAAGTCCTACACACATCACTGAGCTCCTCTAATATGTTGAATGTATTTATGTTACAGTCGGAATAGTATGGAATGAATTGTTGGAATTCTATGGAAATCTTGTGCTTCCTGCTGATGTTCTAATAAGACTCAGCTGAAGGTTTAAACCAATCAAAGATGTAGATGTAGATGTAGATGGCACACAGACTGCTAACCATACTGTCCTTTATTATATATTTTATTGTCTGTAAATGGAAGGTGTGACAAGCTGGCGGCTTGTACATGTAACTTTTAGGGGGGATTAGTCAATGGTGAGCAGGCAGCATAGGAAAAAGGAGCAGAAAGACAGGGACACACAGTTTTTTCAAGGAAAACACAGGTTTATTTTCCCACTTTCCAACAAACACTTTCAATAATGCACGAACACAGGGGTGACCATTTTATCATAAAAACAAAATCATAAAAATAAAACCTAGCCCACTGGGCACTACCTTCCAACTCTGGAGCAGTCCCTGACTAGGCTGGACCCCTGGTGGACTACCAGCAAACAAAACAATTGTTATGGCTCACCCCTGTACTCACAGTCTTTGAGTGAGCTTCTTAGCCTCCTGGCTTTTCCTCACAGACAACAAATCTGTCTCTTAGTCACAGCCACGGGCTCCCTCTGCTTCATGCAGGATCAGGTGGCACTCCCAGCTCCTCTGGGAGTTCCTAACACAGCCAGGTCTCCTACCTGCTGTGTCCTGATGAGAGACACACTCTCCCATTCCAATTAACTTTAAATAGTCTTTCCACAGGACAGCTTTCCTGTGGAAGGTGAACTCCAATCTCTGGACTGGCTCTATGGAATGGAGTCCCTGACTACTGAAATCTTTAAACAGAGCACTGATTCTCTGTTTAATAACTCCCTTCCTGGAGCCTATCTCAGTACCTGGGGAGAAATTAAAGGCTAGAGTGACCTTTTTCCACCTTTTCCTAGTCACTCTACCACAAAGGGTATATTCATAGTGAACACACTATGATGGAGCTACTGTGCCCATATGTGCATTATCTAGTAGAGTTAAGCCCAAATCAACTCCTTTGCTCAGGGATGGTTTTCCAGTTTGGTTTAAATACCTCCTTCACTCCCTTTTTAATGCACATGATTCACTGGGCCATTTTGTGATGGATTCAATGAGCCGTTATTTGCTTCTGGTCACTGTGCTATGATGGGATGAGGTCAAGGTGTCAATAAATGATGGAGTAACTGTGTAATTATATGATGGAGGTCACCATGTCATTTCACGTTGTGCTATTAAATGCTTGATTAACTATGTAATTCTATGTGTTGGTTCTATGTGTTGGGGTCACTGTGCTAAGATATCCTGGGGTCACTACGCCGTTACATGTTCAAATAACATGGCAGGGCAATACAACTACAGTATAATCAGCCATGGTTATTATGATTGATTGACTGAGGGGCAACAAGGTCTTGCACAACTCACTAGTTATCAAACATCTGAGCTGATCGTGAAGCACAATGTCAATCTGAGTTTTATCACCAAGTTGAGAGGATCAATTTCTGTTTGTCACAAACCAGTCAATTGCACTTTTTATCACTGACCCGGTAGTAATTGCCCTTGCAGCACTCTGTAAGCCCATAAACATGGTTCCTATAGTCTTATAGACAGACACCTTACTTCTACTGATGAGCGAATTTTCTGCAGCGGAAATAACGCCCATAGATTGCAATGGGAAAAAAATGTTGAGCGTCAAAAAAATTTTGCAGCGCGTCAAAAAAAAATGGTACTACACACAATCTAGTTCTATGGACAGTGAGGGGTGGGAGTAAATGCCATTATATTTATTATTTTATTGAGATTATTGGCATTTAAGAAAAGGTATTGATTTTTTTTTTTTCTTTTACCTATTTACAGATTTGAGCCTCAATTCACATGTTAGAAATTGCAATATATTCTACTGATAGGTGAAGCAAGCAGGGACTAACAGCAACACATTTTTGGAAATTGACATTGCCTGTAAAAACCTCTTCGCATAAAAATGTAGAATTTTTAATGTTCCAAGCACCCAACTTCCAGAGCTTCATAGAGAGGAAAATATCCATGAATAGGGATGCACAAACCCCCGAATCCGTTGTTAAAGATTTGGCCAAATACCAAACCGAATCCTAATTTGAATATGCAAATTAGGGATGGGAAGGGAAAAACATCTTTGACTTCCTTATTTTGTAACAAAAAGTCACTTGATTTCCCTCCCCGCGATTCGGATTCGGTTTAGTCAGGCAGAAGGATTCGGCCAAATCCGAATCCTGCTTTAAAAGGCCAAATCCTGGCCAAATCCTGAACCGAATCCTAGATTTGGTGCAACCCTATCCATGAACACTATACACACATACATAATTCCACAGATTGAGGCCATAATAGTCTGTTTCTGATTTACAGGAACAATTTCCCATTCCCAACCCTAGTTAGGCTGGCAATATCACTGAAGCCCTCCCTTGCCTTGTTCCATTGCAAAGTGATGGATTCTAGGACTTAAAAGTCTCTAAGATTTCCAACCTCATTCCTTAGAAAACATAAGGTCATAAAGTCCCAGAATCTACCTCTTCAACATAGAACAAGTTGAGGGAGGGGTTGTAGGACTCTATCAGCCTAAGGAAGGTTGGGACATTGTTCCTATGAGTCAGAGGCAGAATATCATGGCTTCCTCTTAAATGAAAGAATCGTGTATGACTGTGTAGTGGTTATGCACCATTTTATACATAACCCCAACTGGATGAGCTCATGTATAAATGTATTATGTATTATGTATTTACTCCCTTGAAGAAGTCCTCAACGTTTGATGCATTCTGTTTTAGGTATGAATTTCAGGTGGCTGCACTACCAGACAGTAGGCATTTTGGGATAAAATGTGTTTAATTAACACTCATGTTAAGATATTCTTATGAATTGGAAAGTGTAAGGCACTTCCCACTCCCTCTGTGTATTTTGCACCTTGCATACAATCTAAGTAGCTCAATGGTGCTGGAGTGACGTATATCGTGCTGGTACCTTTGTGAACAGCTTTAATTATTATGTGTTTTATACTTGACTTTGCATCCATAAATGAGCTCCTGCTATTACTGTGAATATGCCCCCCCATGCATATATAGTATTTTATTTCAAAAGAACCCTACATTTCTGTGAGACCTTTGCACTGTATAAACCAGTTATTTGTGTCAATTAAAAAGCGTAAAAATTCCTTCTTCTCTTATACTTAGAAAAGTGTTAATTCAGCTGCAGCAAAAATATCCTCATTTGCATTTTATATCCTGTGTTTATAAATAGATCTTTCCTTCTCACTTAATTATCAGCTGGGAATTGTGTTTACTTCATTAGCCCCTTCCATGTCCAATATTTCATGTGTCACTTACCCCTTATCTTCTCCACTAAACTGATGCATTTTAACATGTGACTAAATTCAATCTGTTTAAGCTATTCCTCTACATAGGTTAGCTGTTTAAGCTATTCCTTTACATTGCGTTTAGTGGGAAGTACCTAACACTTAACACTTTTAACCCCGACCAGAGGAGGTATATCTATGTGGTACAAAGCTCTAACCCCTACCCAAGACATTAAACAAACACCCACAGTACAAAATGGGAAAAAAAGACTTAATTTAAATCTTACACCAACAGAATGGTGTATTCAAACCCCTCTAGATTTTCTAAATGCATTACCCAATTTGAAATATCCTATACGACTGGTATATGACTCCAAGAACATAACACACATGTGCTGGAGAAACTGCTAGTGATGGGTGAATTTATTTGGCAGATGCTAATTCGCGGAAAATTTCCAAGTTTTGCCGCCGCCAAATAAATTAGCGCAATTGCCACCGGCGACAATTCCGACACCGGTGGCAATTATAGGCGCCCATTAAAGTTATTGTCGGCGGTGTCAAAATTTGAGTTTCACTCATTTTTCACAAATTTGCGAATTTTTCGCAAAATAGAAGAAATTCAACCATCACTATAAACTGCCTTCAAAAAGGAGATCTGATGAATATATGGTGGAATTGCCCAAAACTACAATCACTTTGGATACAAATGGAATAATACTTTAAAAGAACATGGGACCTGTGAGCATCTATTACTTCGAAACTGTTTCTTTAAGGTCTAATACCCTCAGAGATACCAAGGACATTTCATACAATTATGCATCATGCAATCTTTGCGACTAGACAAATAATCAATAGCAATTGGAAAACTATAGATACCCCCATCAATCCAACAGATTGTTAAGAAATTGGAACTACCAATTTGTGTATGAGAAAAGTATGAGAACGCAGCAACAATAGCCAATAATAATACAAAGAAATGTTATAAAGATTGAGAAAAGGGGTCTACTGTTTGTAACGCATAAAAGCTGATTTTTTTTTGGAATGTTAAATGATGGTTCAGGAGCGCATACCTCCCCTCCCCCTCTACCTCCCCTCTCTTTCTGGGGCAAATTCACTAAGATGCAAAGTTGCGGCAGGCGCAACTTCGCCGCACTTCACCGCACTTCACCGCACTTCGCCACACTTCGCCAGGCATATTTTCGCCAGCGCTCCGCAAAATTAACTAAAATCCGAAGTTGCGCACAGGGGTAGCGTAAGTTTTCGAAGTTGCGCTAGCGTTAATTCGCCAAGCAAAGCGAAGTTTCGCTAGCGATGGTTCATTTGCATACGGTGCCAAATTCAAATTTCAATGGAGGAACACGTATTACCACTACAAATGCCTGGAAAACCTTCAAATCAGCAAATAAAAAATGTTATTTTGCCCTACACATGTGCCCACTGTCTAGGTAAGTTGCCATGAGTCAGGAAATGTAGGGGGGAAGGAGGGGAGCCCCAAAAATATTTTCGATCTTTTTCAGCCTATCACCCATCATGTAGAAAACACGCCAGCGTTTTTTGGGACTTAGAAAAAATTTTGACTTTTTTTGAAACAATCCCTATCTACTCTATTGCGCTTCGCCAGGTCTGAGGTGGCGAAGGAAGTCTAGCGTAAAAGGTAGCGTTCAGTACACTGTGCAAGTTAGTGAATTTGCGTAGTTACGTCGCTAGCGAAAATTCGCCTGGTGTAAGGGTGCGAAGTAACACTAGCGAATTTACGACAGCGTTCGTTAGTGAATTTGCGAAGTACCGAAAATGCCAAACGCTAGCGAATTGACGCTAGCGTTCGGCGCTTTGGCGCTTAGTGAATTTGCGCCTCTGTCTCTACTTATTCTTATTTTTATTTTGTGTTCTCTGAGCACACGGCATATGTTGTTAAAATCAGAAAATACAATAAAGAATTACATTGCAAAAAAACATTGCGTTCAACATGCCCAGATCTCTGGTCAATATTCAGAATTTTGCTGTTAAATAAAACCCAAGTAAAAGCAATAGTAAAAGACAACAGGGTTATTTATAAACCCAACTATATTGAGGGATTTTTAATTTTTTTACTCATAAGGCAGCATTTTATCCATAACTCCAGTCTAATTGCAGCCATGCTCTGAGTTGCATCTGCCACAACATGCATCAAAATAGACAGACTTGCATTGTTATGTGAATCAGGTGCAAGTTGTGTCGGGGGTTGAGTCACCTCTGAAACGTTTCAGAATGCCATTTGCATTAGATTGATTCATAGATTTGTGATGACATTTGCTGTGGAGACCCTGGATCTTCCTTCAGGTCCAGGATGGCAGTAGCTCCTTGGATCCCCAGCATCAATAGGTGCAATTGAGAACCATTCATTGGAAGAGAAAGGATGGAGGCAACCATGTTGAAGCCGAGCAGCATTGGGAACAAGCACCTTAATGAATTGCATCCATATGGGTATCCAATGGAGTACAGGCGATTGCAGATGTGTTTGTAAATGGACGTGCATGTACTGCAATTTGCGTTTAACCTTTTTTGTTTCAGTCTGCTAAACACTCAAATATTTTACAGTGACCCCTTCACAGCCCTGACCTCCAATCCAACTGTGGCCCTATTTGAAAATCTGAGATGCACAGTTATCATGTGAGCAACCTTAAAATTCTGCAACCAAGCTGCCTGGGAGAATGGGCCAAAATCATTCAATGCTGGTATGTAGTGATGAGCGAATAAATTCTCCAGACACAAATTCAAGGGGAATTTCCATGTTTTGCCGCAAGAAAATTAATTTGCGAAACTGCTGCGACAATTCGCCCTTGAAAAATCTACTGTGTCAAACATAAATTGACAAATTGAACGCTCACATAGAAATTGTTGCTCGTCAAAATTATTCAGACGCCCATTGACTTTAATGCATTTGGACCAAAAAGTAACACATATAAAAAAAAATTTGCAGTTTTATGAATTTCAGCACAGATTCGCCCATCGTTACTGGTGCGTTGTTACCCAAAAGATAAAGAGCAGTGAATGCCGCACAAAGTGGTTCAGCAATATATTAAAGTGGGGATATTGAGTGGCCAAAACAGATCCAGCAACAGATGGGCCCATGGGGAAAAACCTGGTGGGCCCCTGTGGGCTTCGCTATCCAAGGCCCACTGCAGTTGCAAGAGGAAGTACCTGGCTAGACTTGGAGGTATGCTGTTATGAGGGGGGGTATGCTGAAGGCATTTACATCAGTGTGAGGGGCCGGTAGTAAGCCCTGGTGGGCTTGGACATGCCAGCCCAAGACTGCATGGAATGACCACCTATGGGGCACAACAGAGTCACAGGGACCACAGGCAAGGAGGTTTAATATGCTATGTTGAAGATGTTCAAATAGTTATTAAGTTGGTTGAAGGGAGAAATAACTGGAGCAAGAGGTGGGGGCGGTGGCCTTTTTGGCATGAGACAGGGAGAGAATTGTTGTCAAGCACGATGAGTCAGGCCTACGAGAACAAGAGTTCAAGGACAATGCCTTTATGTGATCATTGAACTGGGAATAAAGAGGCAGGTTTGGGTAAACTCCTGAGTCTTCCAAGTGTCTAAATGTTATTTTACACACTGGTATAGAGTTTACAGTAGAGACTAAAGAGGCAATGAACTGGGAAACAGGCACCCAAAGAAACTTCAATCAAGCATAAGACAGAATCTAGGCACTGGTACAGGCAGGGAAACGTCCAGGATCCACGACAGAAGGGACAACCAAGGACCAAAGTTCAGACAATGTACAATACTGGTGGAGCTCAAGGAAGCAGGTTAAGCATTGCTTACTCGTCAGAGTGACCAGCAGGTGAGTGAAACTAAGAACTAACAAGGAATGATTCCAGATCAGGGTATTTACAGTATACGCGTTTACCCTAATGCAGGGGTCCCCAACCTTTTTTAGCCATGAGCCACATTCAGAGTTGCAAAAGAGTTGGGGAGCAATGCAAGCATAAAAAATGTTCCTGGATGGGACAAAATAAAGGGATGTGATTGGCCATTTAGCAGGCTCTATGAAGACTAGCAGCCTACAGGAGATTTTGTTTGGTAGTTTGGCTGTTTTTTGTGCAAGCCATGAATTCAAAAATAAGCACCTGCTTTGAGGCCCCTGGGAGCAACATTCAAGGGGTTGGTGAGCAACATGTTGCTCACAAGCCACTGGCTGGGGATCACTGCCTTAACATATTTAAACACTTTTGAAAACTAAAAAATGGGCCACTTGAGAAGAATTTCAAATATTTCAAATATTTTTTTGGATTTTTGGAATGAAGGATCCTGTTTAACAAAAACATTTAATTTTCACCTATTTTTATTTTGACCATTTTTAGAGTGACATTTGATAGACTTTTTTTTTCTTATTTCAGTTGATTATTTAGTTCATGATTCATATTAGGCCCTTCCCAGTGGCGCACATACACAATGATCCGTTTCATCAGGAGCCAATCAAATTACCCCCTGGTTATGGACTGAAGGAGGAAACCCATTTAAATCATGTACATACAAGTCCATTGTATAGAAAATTCCATGCAGATATTGGCCCAGGACCCTAGCACTGCAAGGAAGAATAATTTGCAAATGTTCCAAGAGTAATAGCATTTCACTGACATTTTATTTATCCAAAAACAGTTGAATTGCATCAAATTTTGATTACTTTGTATTCTGAACAATATGGATGTGTGAACGAACTCATAACATGAATAATGGAGGCAGTACAGAAAATGTTATTATTGTATTAACATTACAGCCAAAGGAACTTAAAATAGACCTTTTCTTTCAACAAGAGTTATCAGGAAAGAGAAGGTTCATTATTAGGCCTTGGAAGCCAAAGTGTTGTGCTTTTAGGAGATCTCCTGGGGACGCTTGTCACAATAGAAAATTATTCTTTCAATGTTTGTAATTGTAATAGTCTGGTATAGCCAAACTGTGCAATTATGTTTTGTTTGCAAATTTCATTGTTCCGGGTATTGAAGGTGTAATTAGCATTTTGATGTTTTCTCTGTGCTATTAAATATGTTGCTCTGATTAATCTGCATTTTACTCAGTAGTGAAAAAGAAATGTAATATCTGGAAAATATATATATATATATGCTCATTATCTTGTATTGTTGGGGGCAGGCATCAGTACAGTAGAAGATTAAAGCTATATTTCTTGTTCATCAGATGCAAAAGATCTGATGGAATTTCGGAAGAGGAAAAATTACATTGTTTCAAGATAACAGAAAAGTATAAACATATATTTCTTTCAACTGGAATAACATTTACAGATTTTCCATCTACATTGCCTTTCCAGTAAAATGGGATGGGAATCTGAACAAGTCTATGAAATCTGAGTAATACTGGGTAATGCAACATTATTTATTGTGGGGATTTCCTCCAATGGTAGAAGTGACAATACATTTTTCAAAACGCAAGACACCCAGGGGCAGATTTACAGGTTCGAATATCAAGGGTAGTGATGGGCAAATTTATTCGCGGCGAATTTGCGTGATTCGCCGCCAGCGAATAAATTCGCCTGAAAAAATTCACTGGCGTCGTTTTGCTTGTTTCGCACGAAATTCGCAAATTTTCAGGCGAAACGGCGCAAATTCGCCCATCACTAATCAAGGGTTAATTAACCCTCGATATTTGACTGCTGAATGTTAATCCTTTGACTTTGAATATCAAAGTCGAAGGATTTACCGCACGTAGTTCGATTGAACGAAAAATCCATCGTTCGTTCGAACGATTAAATCCTTCGATTCGATTGCACAATTTTTCTTCAACCTAAAAATTGCTAGAAAGCCTATGGGGAAATGCTATTCTTTACATATTAAATACCCAAATAAAAAATAGTATTTAGTTCTTCTTTAAGTGAAAATTTATCCTATGAGACACTGACAAAGAAATCAAGAGTATGGAGCGGATGATGCGAGTGTCGGGAGCTGTGGTTTAGTAAGAGCCGGGGGGACCATGAATTTTCGTGTCCCTCTTTCTCAAAGAAAACACAGCCTTGTAGATAAGCAAAGAGCAAACTCTAATAATAAGGGAAGATAAAATGTTTCCCATCAGGCTGCACAATGAAGCAGAAATATCCTCATCTGTGTTTACCTAAATGACAGCTGTTGATGGTACTATTCATTAGACAGAGAAATGGCTGGATGCGGACATTAGGCACTCATCACATCTGAAAGCTTCTCTATTTACTCTTTCAATATCAGATTCCATTTTGTCTTCTCATAAACATGATGATTACTTTCTGCCAATTTAGTCGATTTTCAGAAAAGCAAAAGTTTACTGAAATTCGGGAGTCATATTCTGGTCTCTGTCTCCTTTTTGGAAAGCAATCGCGGTTCTTTTTTTTTTATTATAAAAACTCTCTAACTCTCTTTTAATTGGCCTCACGTCTCCAGTCCATAATGAACACTGCTGCGAGGCTCATACACCTCAGCAACCGCTTTGACTTTCAAAGTACTTCATAACTCTGCCCCACCCTACATCTCTGAACTCATCTCTATATACTCACCCACTCGCTTACTACGCTCCTCTACTGACCTGCTACTCAACTCTTCTCTCATTAAATCCTCACATGCTCGCATTCAAGACTTTGCAAGGGCTGCACCCCCTCCTCTGGAACTCTCTCCCACGGTCTGTCCGACTTTCTCCCAACCTTTCTGTTTCAAAAAATCTCTGAAAACTCCTCTGAAAACTTCTTTCAAGAAGCCTACCCTCACTCTGCTTAACTACCAAACGCAACACCACATACAATACCACATTTGTCACCCACTTAATTCGATCTTGCCCACTCCCACACCTTGTGTATTACTCCCTTCCCTTTAGACTGTATGCCTATGCATAGGGCCTTCCTCACCTTTTTGTACCTGTATTGATTGTGATGTTTGTTACTCCATATATTCTATATATGTAATTCATGTGATGTAGTTGTATAATCACATTTACTTTACAGTGCTATGCAATATGTTGGAGCTATATAAATACATGTTAATAATAATAATAATAATAATAATAAACATACGTTTTCTTCATGTAATTGGAATGGAAAACCCAACCTGGTTAGGGTGAGAAGAACTAAAAGGAGCCAAAAAGCCCTTTATAAGCTATTACATGCAAAGTGAACCTATAGTTCTGCACAATTTAGTATCATCTGCAAAAATAGAAACAGTACTTTCAATGGCCACCTCCAGGTCATTAAAGGAATTGTTCAGTGTAAAAATAAAAACTGGGTCAATAGACAGGCTGTGCAAAATAAAAAATGTATCTAATATAGTTAGTTAGCCAAAAATATAATGTATAAAGGCTGGAGTGATTTGATGTATATTATGTCAGTCAGAACCCAACTTCCTGCTTTTCAGCTCTCTTGGTTTACATTGCCTGGTTACCCTGGCTACCAGGCAGTAACCAATTAGAGACTTGAGTGGGGGCCACTTGGGTCATTTCTGTTGCTTTTGAATCTGAGCTGAATGCTGAGGATCAATTGCAAACTCACTGAACAGTTATGTCCCATGTGGCCCCCCTTCAAGTCGCTGACTAACTCAGACTTATAGAGCTGAAAAGCAGGAAGTTGGATTCTGGCTGTTTTATTAGACATCTCTTCACTCCAGCCTTTACACATTACATTTTTGGCTAACTAACTATATTAGAAACATTTTTTATTTTGCACAGCCTATCTATTTACCCAGTTTTTATTTTCACACTGAACTATTCCTTTAATAAACAAGTTGAAAAGCAAGGGACCTAGTACAGAGCCCTGCGGTACTCCACTAACAACACTGGTCCAATTAGAAAATGTTCCATTTACCGCCACTCTTTGTAGTCTATCTTTTAGCCAGTTCTCTATCCAGGTACAAATATTATGTTCCAGGCCAACATTCCTTCATTTAACCAGTAACCTTCTGTGTGGCACTGTATCAAATGCTTTGGCAAAGTCCAAGAGAATATCTACTATCTATCCTTGAAATACGCTACACTGCAGAAATGCAATGACACATTTTGCTTTATATCATAAGAGACACGAAACACTTGACCAAATGTTCGATGGCCTGCGAAGAATATTACTGCGTAGGTTGTCATCTTCTCCTTTAAGAATTTGGCCACCGCTTGTACATCTATATTCTACAGGAAGGAATAAAAATAAAAAAACTCTAAACATCATGCCTCACTCATCAGGGAAAAATTAGTAACTGTTGATTGGTATTATTCATGTTACAGTACTTTCTCACATGGGATTTATGTGTTGACAGCAGAAATGGTGAGAACTTGTGTGGGGGGGGAGAAGGGAAGATACAGACTCACTGAAAGAGCTGAACATTATAGCATGAGAAAGGAACATCAATATATAGAGGATTAAAGAGATAAATGGTGAAATACAGGGCGAAACAAGAGGCCAATGGGCACAGGTGCCACATGTGGGCTGGAACCACCTCATTCTGCTTTTCGACCAGTTCCCAATCATCACCAATTTGTGGCATTGGCCATTGGACCTGTTTATTTGTATTTGCTTTTTATTCGATAGAGAAAGGTTAAATTCATTCTCCTCATGTGGTCCTCTGAAAGACTCACTTTTATAACCCTCTTTGTATTTTGTTTTGCTACAGGAGGAAAGGTCAAACTTCCATGTGGTTGTGGCACATTTTACCTTCCAGCTAAACTAGTGTGAATAGGAAAATCCAATGATTCACTCCATTCCCCCATCTCTTTAATGCAGTGATCCCCAACCAGTGGCTGTGGAGCAACATGTTGCTCACCAACCCCTTGGATGTTGCTCCCAGTGGCCTCAAAGCAGGGGCTTATTTTTGAATCCAGGCTTGAAGGCTTGAAGTTTTGGTTGTATAAAAAACAGGTTTACTGTCAAACAGAGCCTCCTGTAGTCTGCCAGTCCACATAGGGCACTACCTAATACCCAATTACAGCCCGTATTAGCAGGAGTTTTTTTCATGACATGTTGCTCCCCAACTCTTACGATTTTTCGGCCAACATCTGTCAGGAAATTGATCTGCCAGTTTAAAAAATCTTTGTCGGTCCCAGTGCAATCTACATATGTCTGCAGGGCCAAGCAGGCAGCTCCCCTTTGTTTTCCTGGCAAATTGGACTTTTTAGTTGATGGACAATTCGTACGATCCAAGATAATCGTAGTCTCATGATGACGATCGGATCTTTTAAAAATCTCAACATCTATGGCAAGCTTAAAGCAAGGAGCAATAAAAATAAAAAGTTAATGCAAATTGTGAAAGTGCTCAGAGGAGAAAGTTTAAGCTAATGTTCCCTCATTTCATTTAGTACTGGAATGTGGGTTACTGGGGTTCCTTTACCAAATGATCTGGGAGAGCAGGAGATTGGGAGTAAATTAAAAGTAATTTATGATCCCTGACTCATCTACTTAATCAGTGTTAGAGGGATCCCTAGCATGGGAGGATGAGTGATGGGTTCGTGCCCCCTTATCTTGTTCATTGTAATATGAAAACTGGCTCTGAAGCAATCCTTTGGGTTTATCCTAACTGTGGAATTTGCCATTAAGAGGATTCATCTATAGTTTATGGAAACTGGGTCAACTCTCATAGACACAGTAGCGTTAATTCATCATTCTCATGCAACAAGATGCACCTTAATTAATCAATCATTGCTGTATCATAAATCAGAAAATTGTTTCTAAAATCCTAATGTCTCAATTGTACCCTAACCTTTAGTTTGTAAACTCTAATTTGTAGGGCCCTCTAATCCTATTGTATCTGTAACCCTTGTTTGTTATCCTCCATTTATTCCCTGTTTGTTATAACTAAGGTAAAGCACTGAGTATCTTGTCAGCGCTATATAAATGAATGATGATGATTATCTTATGGGAAAAGTGCTTTCATTCTGGTGCAGTCATTTTCCCATTACACAGAATAACACCCTGAAAGAAGATTGCCATGTTGTTCTTACAAAAGGCAAATTGAGTGGATTGGTAGCACATATAGTACATGTTATGAGAGCCAGTGTTGTATGTCAGCAGATTACAAGATCCTGAAGTGATTAACCTTAGTGCATAATGGCTTAAATAAAGTCTCACTATGACAACATGTAATGACTTTACTCCTAGTACTTAGCCTTCTTCATTGCTCTTCATGCCTTTCTTATAGAAAGAAGAGGCTGGGGGAGTACTCTTTGGCTAAATAGATGATGATAAAGCAAACTGTTGAGCTGTTGGCTACTTTAGGACTATTGATTCCACTGCACATGTTCAATAAACCAATAAATATAAGAACATAGAGAATATGGCCATACTATTTGATCACAACCCTTTTGCTGTTCCAGAAGGAATACCGTTTTTACAGGGTTTTTTTTGGGATTAGACTAATCTACTTAAACCCTGTTCACATGTCAATTACCTGAAGAAGAAGCCGGTAAGGTTTCCTAAGCTATGATCCATATTTCTTTTAGCTATAAAGTGCCTGTCCACAGATATGCAGCCAAAACAATATTAGTTCAGATACTTGGTCTTGCCCTGACTATTTAAAACATTTGCTCTGCTGAGTAAATCTCCAGTACTATGCAAATTTTTTTATGAACAGCTAGGTGGGCCTCTATCCAAAATAGGAAACCAACAAGTGTGCAGACAATTAGACTACCAAACCCAGTAACATAGTAAGTTAGGCTGGAAAAAAAGCAGAGTATATGGTTAATACAGGGTAGATATCTGAGACTTTAGTAACATAGTAAGGAAGGCAAAAAAAAGACACATGTCCATCAAGTTTAAACTTTTAAGTCTATATATAACCTGCCTAACTGCCAGTTGATCCAGAGGAAGGCAAAAAACCCATTTGAAGTCTCTCCAATTTGCCTCAGAGGGGGAAAAATACCTAGATGCAATGGGACCAGTCCCTGGATCAACTTGTACTATGAGCTATCTCCCATATCCCTGTATTCCCTCACTTGCTAAACACCATCCAACCCCTTCTTATACCTATCTAATGTATCAGCCTGTACCACTGATTCAGGGAGACAATTCCACATCTTCACAGCTCTCAATGTAACAAACCCCTTCCCAATATTTAGGCGGAACCTCTTTTCTTCTAATCAGAATGGATGACCTTGTG
Organism: Xenopus petersii; assembly: GCA_038501925.1. Taxonomy (NCBI): domain Eukaryota; kingdom Metazoa; phylum Chordata; class Amphibia; order Anura; family Pipidae; genus Xenopus; species Xenopus petersii. The sequence continues at coordinate 134,955,589 of CM076683.1, forward strand.
TCAGCTGGAAAGACCTACTGGTAAATAAATCATTAGAGAGATTATTATATGATCCCCTTATATATTTATACATAGTTATCATATCTCCCTTAAGCGCCTCTTCTCCAGCATGAAGATCCAGAATTTGGCCATTGAGTTGTATTCTGTGTCCAAAGGAGCAACCAGTGGTAACATGAAATTACACTGCAGACATGGGCCGTAAATACATAGGGTCAGTGTAGGCTCGGGCCCAATGTTGTTTACACAAAAAGTAGATGTTGACCTTCAGCATAGGAGACACATTGCTTACAAGTTTTGCTGTATTTGAGAAAAATCAAATGGACACACTCTCTTCTTTATATATTATATATATATATATATATTTCTTTATATATTTCTATAGAATAGGAGAAAACATTTTGAAATTGACAAAAGTGAGGGCTGTTTTTGACACTAATCCTATCCTGATGCATGGGTAAATTTATCTTAATGTCTCTGCCAGTGAGACTGGTAATGGAATGGGACACAATTCACCTGGTCAAGGTGGACATACAATGGACAATACTCTTTTCAACATGTAACAAATATAAAGCTGTAGGGTTGCCTCTGTGAATACGCACCAGAGATATTTATAGATCTGTCTGTGCCTTTGTCTGGATTAGGAGGTGCTACAGCTTTTTTTCAGGCAAACAGTGTGGGACCCATTTATTAACACTGGACAAACTGCCCCAAGGCCAATGACTCACCAGCAACAAATCACAATTCTACTGAATGTTGAATAATGTTCTGACATGACTATGATTTACTGGGCTGGGACAAATTTGCCCAGTGATATTAAATGAGTCCATGTTATTTACTGATTAAAATGACCAAATACACACAGAAATAGATTATGTAAAAGTGGCTGGTTCAGCTTGTAGCTGTGGAAGTAGAACTGGACTAGAGCAACTAGCACCTCTCCCTAACAGTGCATCTGTTAGGGAGATGCTAATGTAGTCCAGAAATAGCTTTATTGTCCTAACTCCCTACATGTTCTCTCTCTGCCAGTGATGTACCAGGAAGCCATGTGACCAGATTTAGGATTTGGTCTGTAGTCCCCATAACTGTAATTTCTTCAAAAGCCATGACCCAGGTCTTCAATGTCTTCTTATGTTCCTCACCCCTTGAATGTAGGGTGCATGTAGGGTTTTATATCAGACTCAGTCTCCATTGATATTAAATGAAGTGGTTGAACATCAGAATTTGATGGAACCCTGTAAAGCTCTGGTTTGGTTGCAACCCTTACTTCCCAGTAATATATATACCTGCTCAAGATATATGGATTTGGGTCTAATAGTTCCCTGATATAGCCACCCCTCCCACTGATGTCAATGGGGGTCACTTAGAATAGCAATATCCAGTTTAGAACTGCAACTCACAGCCTGAAAATGCTTTCATGCTAAACTGCTCAACATGTTGCCATGAGATGTAAGATCACAATCAGAACAAGTGGGATGGTATTAATATAGTAATATATTGTTTATATATAATATATATATAATATATAAAATTGTTTTCTCAGAAGCCCGTCACTTGCACTGAATATTTCTCACAAAATCCCGCGCTTGCATTTAGATTACATGAGTGAAAGCATCTCTGTCTGCTTGTGGTGCTTGTTATTATGACAATAAATTTGTGTGGTGGAATCAGTCTCTGGTGTCCCAGACCTTTAGGACTAACAAGTGCTGTGAGATTGTTGGATGTTTCAGAACGTAGACACACTGTTAGTAAGCTGGAGAATTTCCATACAAATTATTAAATGAAATTCATTCCAATGACCCTTGTTTGTATAATAATAATATTATAAACCTCATTGGATCCCATGGGAAGTGGGCCCAGTGCTTTCAATAGTTACACCCCCAATGCTGAATATCGGGACTGGACGAAACAAATTGCCTCTGGAAATCGTTCCTGCGCATAAACTCTACAATCAACAATATGTCAAATCTAAACACAAAACATTAGATGCTTTCAGCAGACGCACTTAGGATTTGTATAACCTCCCATTCATCAAATGCCGCATGGCCAAATGCACTTGAAAAAACACAAAATCTCTGCCTTTGTTGTCAACGTTTTGAGCCAATTTGGAGAAGTTATTTGCTGTCATTATCTCCAAGCAACTCTAGCGCACTAAGAGCTCTGTTGTACCTTTCCACGCACAGAAGAACACATCAGAAAATTCCTTCTTGTATGAAACTTTAGAAACTGCATCCGTCAGTTGAAACCATTTGCCTTTTTTTTCATAGTTTGCTTTTCTTTACCTTTTAACCCAACTTACTTTGATACAAGCACTTCATGTTTTGTTTGGCCTCCAAATTTCCTTTGGCTGATTTCATTAAAGGAAGAGAAATGAAATGTGCTCCAAAAACATAAGAAATGATCAACATAAATTTGTTTTTAACTGCCATTAAAATTGCAAAAGGGTGGAAATATTTGCTATTTCCCAGGCACTACATATAGGAGAGGGGACCTAGTGGGCAATAACAAATCTCATTCAAAGACAGTTTTCCTACATTCTTTCAGAGTTTGCTGCCTTTTTTGGAGACAATTACAGTTAAAATGAACAGGCTGAAAATTGTTCCTGTAGAAAAAAACACATTTTTATTATTAACACACTAATTACATGAAATCTCTAACTGTACCAATCATATTCCATAGGCAGTTTTGGCCTGGCAGATTATCTGGATTCTGCTGAAACTGGCTCCAGTGTATAGGATAGGGATATTATACAGTAGGCTTCATTGAACTGATGTGTAGTAGAACATTGTCTGCAGAATTCTATGTAATAATTAAACACAACATAATCATAGATTCATCGATACATGGAAACATTGGGGTAACGCAAAACACTCACCTCAAATCCCCTCCTAACTGGCCTTCAGGCTGGGCCCCCTTAGCTCATAACAAGTTTACAGATATATAGAAACATTGGGGTAACAGTCACCCTGCTATAGTTCCAGGGGTACCTAGGGCACAAATAAGCACTCACCCCAAATCTCCCCCTAACTGACCTTCAGACTGGGCCCCCTTAGCTCATAACAAGGTTACATATATATAGAAACATTGGGGTAACAGTCATCCTGCTATAGCTCCAGGGGTACCTAGGGCACAAATAAGCACTCACCCCAAATCTCCCACTAACTGGCCTTCAGGCTGGGCCCCCTTAGCTCATACAAGGTTACAGATATATAGAAACATTGGGGTGTCACCCTGCTATAGTTTCAGGAGTACCCTGGACACAAATAAACACTCACCCCAAATCTCCCCCTAACTGGCCTTCAGACTGGGCCCCCTTAGCTCATAACAAGGTTACAGATATATAGAAACATTGGGGTAACAGTCACCCTGCTATAGTTCCAGGGGTACCCAGGGCACAAATAAACACTCACCCCAATTCTCTTATTCTCTAGTTATCCTTTAGGTGTAGCAGTTTTTTTAACCTCAGTTTAGGACCAATACAAAAGATTCAGTGCAGGAACTAGGGGTAGGCAGAAGATGCACCTGCGCTGGGCAAGTGCCTGTTCAAGACTCTTCTGACTACCCCTAGTCCAGATTCACTCCCCTCTGCAGCTCTCGCCTAACACCTCTGTCGTGTTTCTATTTTCTCTGTAATAATGAAACAGTAACTTGTACTTGATCCCAGCTAAGATATAATTAATCTTTATTGGAAGCAAAACCAGCCTATTTTATGTTAAATCATTTCCTAGTGGACTTAAGGGGGGGGGAGAATTCACTAAAGGGAGAATTTTCACCTCGGAAGGCTCCAACAGACTTTGCGCTACTTCACCAGACGTTAATTCGCATTGCATACGCTAATTCATCAAAATGCAAAGTTACATCCTGGAAGACAAATGCTGGTGAAGTTTTGTATATACACTTACGCTTAGGTCAATTTGAATAGGGCGGGTACATATAGGTCATATATATACGTCTTTATTAGAGATGTTGGTGCAAATGATTGAAGTGGCCACTTATTATTACACATGTCCAAGGAAGCAAAATAAAGACAAAAGAGATTCTCTAATGTCCTAGACATGAGCCCACCCTAAAACAAATGTGTCATGCCCCTCAAATGGTTAAAAACAAATATTATGATGAAAATTTGTAATAGTTACAACTTTTAAAGACAGTCCCACTTTAAAATATGTAAAAAAAAATTCAGCGTTTTGTCTTTTTTTTTATGACTTTTCGGCATACAGGATATGATGTCACTGACATAAGATTGAGGGGGATGTCGCTTCATCTTATCAGTTCGCCAGGTATAACCTGGAAAAGCAGATTCTGCCGAAAGGGGTAATATAATGGAAAATTCGCACTTTAGTGAATTTGCGGCGTAATGATCGTTCACCTGAACGAAAAATCGCCTGTTGGAAGAGTGCAAAACTATGTTAGCGATAAACTCTTTCACTAGCGATGTCTCTGCGTATTGGATTTCTGGAGAATTTTCACTGTGAATGCACAATACAGTCTATAGGGCAAATTCAGCAACCTCCAAAAATTCGCCAGTGATGGCTTCGCTCACAGCGCAACAATTTGCCAGGTGTAGATTCGCCAGGACAACGCTAATTCACTAAAATCGGAAGTTGTGTCCAGGGCGCTGAACGCTGGCAAGGTTGCGCTAACATTACTGCGCTGAGCGAAGCAAAGTTGCGCTGCGTTATCTAATTTGCATATGGCGGGAAATTAAAATTGAATGGACGTATATGTTGCAGCAAATACATTATATTACTGGGAACCTTAATAAACAAAGTTGTTATATTGCCCTACACATGAGCCCAGTGTATATTTTATGTGCCATATGTTAGGAAATGTAGGGGGGAAGCCGGTTACCCCAAAAAAAATTTACGCTCTTTGGCAGCCTATCACCCAGAAAAAAGGAAAAGACCCCAGCATTTTTTGGGACTTTGGCGAAAGAGGTAACGTTCAGTAAAATCCACATGTTAGTGAATTTGCGTAGTTACATACATTCGCCTGAGCGCAAATTCGCCTGGCGTTAGGGAGCGAAGTACCGTTAGAGTCTATCCTTCGCTAGTGAAGTTACGCCGGCGACTGTTAGTAAATCACAGAAGTACCGAAATTACGTCATGCCACAGTTATTCACTTCACCCTTTAGTAAACGTGCCACCCCCCCCCCCTGTACTTATGGGGGAATTTCAGGCAAATTAAATGCAAATGAAAAAAAAAACCATGACCTGCCCTGGACATTTGTTGGGGATGAGCCCTTTGTGTCCCCTCCTAGAAGGCGAGATGTACCATTGGATTATATGTGAGCATTTACACTGACTCACTGTGTACATTCAGCCTCCGACGCCGGACGCATAAGCAGTTTTTTTTTTTCTATAAACCTTTGAAAGACTTTTCTATTATTCCATCTATTTAGGCAGCTGTCCAATAACTTATTGTTAAATTATGTGCCATGTTATTAAGTGTATTCACATGCAGGACTCTATTTATCTCATCCTGTTTGCTCTGTTTTATCAGCAGGTTGATGAAAAGTGACACTGTAGCCTCTTAACACAATTGTCTAGCGTGTTACAGGCTATTTTCCAATATACAGACAATTACTTTCCTGGCCTATCTGCTGCTTTTGAGAAAATAAGCAAACCATTTGCCTTTCTTTTTAAAGTGCCACTATACCACAAAGTGTTCCTGCTGAATTGTGCTTAGTACAGAGGAATACCTATGCTGCCATAGTTTTATGGGATCTCTCTGTACAGACTATGAGCAAACTTAGGGACTGTTCCTGCTGAATTGTGCTTAGTACAGGGGAATACCTATGCTGCCATAGTTTTATGGGATCTCTCTGTACAGACTATGAGCAAACTTAGGGACTGTTCCTGCTGAATTGTGCTTAGTACAGAGGAATACCTATGCTGCCATAGTTTTATGGGATCTCTCTGTACAGACTATGAGCAAACTTAGGGGACTGTTCCTGCTGAATTGTGCTTAGTACAGAGGAATACCTATGCTGCCATAGTTTTATGGGATCTCTCTGTACAGACTATGAGCAAACTTAGGGGACTGTTCCTGCTGAATTGTGCTTAGTACAGAGAATACCTATGCTGCCATAGTTTTATGGGATCTCTCTGTACAGAATATGAGCAAACTTAGGGGACTGTTCCTGCTGAATTGTGCTTAGTACAGAGAATACCTATGCTGCCATAGTTTTATGGGATCTCTCTGTACAGACTATGAGCAAACTTAGGGGACTGTTCCTGCTGAATTGTGCTTAGTACAGAGGAATACCTATGCTGCCATAGTTTTATGGGATCTCTCTGTACAGACTATGAGCAAACTTAGGGACTGTTCCTGCTGAATTGTGCTTAGTACAGGGGAATACCTATGCTGCCATAGTTTTATGGGATCTCTCTGTACAGACTACAGGGGTTGTTCCTGCTGAATTGTACTTAGTACTTAGTACATGGAATACCTATGCTGCCATAGCTTTATGGTATGCTAACCTTCACCCAATATTAAAAACAATAGGGCACGATTGAGCCAAGTGACAAAAAAACCCAATACGATATTGTCAAATTGTATTGTATCATATTGTATTTTCATTAATACTCTTAAAATGAATGTGCTCCCTAGAATTTTATATTTGTTAAGGACTTTGCAAATCCCACTGCCCTTAAAATGCATCCATGCAATAAGCAATTTTATATGGGAAAAAAAACCCTTCAAGGCTAAAATTCCAGATAGCACACCATTCGAGGGCCTACAGTGGGATGGGAATCCCAAATGTGAGGATTTATTAAATCTCCTCCATATTAGAGACAGCTAGACGAATATCTGCTCCTACCAGACATAAAAAATGGTTGGATCATGAAACTTGTAATGCTGATCAACAGCAAAGTATCTATTACTTCTAGTTACCCAAACATAGTAGCCTCTACTTACAAACCTGTTGACTATAATCTGTAACAAGACTCATATTTCAAATGTGGCATAGAGCAGCCTCCAAACAGAAATATGGTGCCTCTCCCAGCCTTGACCAGAGACTTGTAGTCAGTAAATTCTCTTAAAACTTTTGAGACGATAACTGAAAAGTAAGCCCTCCAACCCACTGATCATTACATTTATATACAAATAACACACTCAGTTCCCTAAACAAAGATTGCAGAAACCCACCATGCCTAACATTCATGGAACATTTGTGCAATCAAGGCTGAAATGATAGAGCCCTCCTCTCAGATACTAACGTTAAATATTCCTACATGGAGAAATTGGAATAAGACTAGGCGCGAGTGAAATATTTTGCCTAGAAAAAATGCCCATAGACTATAATAGACTAAAAAAAATGTGTCCCAATTTGGAAAATTGATGCATGGTTGGACAGCCATCGACTTCAATGTGTTTGGTGACTTTTTTGCCATTTTGCAATTTTTGGCAAAGCAAAATGGGTCAGCTTCGCCCACCACTGAGCAAGACCTAAACAAAGCAATGGCAAAGTGCTCTCATGATATTAAGAGGATCCACTTAATGCACCACATTTAAAGCCACATTAAGCTCCTTTACAGATGCCACCTGTTACTGAAGAAACTGGACAAAATCATTTCTAAGTACTCAGCAACCTGTTGGCACAGTTGTGGCTCTCAGGGCTCCCTTCTACATATGTGGTGGCACTGCCGACAGCATCACCCTTTTGGCAAGTCATTTCGCAAAAGATTTCACGGTTATTGCATTGAGATCTCTGGATACAGTATACCCCTTCTACAAATATACCCAATATTTTAAAGATCCACGTTAAAAAACAACTGCAAAACTACTATTCCATAAAGTATATTCAATGCAGCTACTACAGGGTCAGACTGGGCTGGCGAGACGCTGGCAAAAAACCCAGTGGATCCCGGTCCTGTTGGGCCCTCTGGCCCGGATCCTATTCTCGCCGGCGCTACCCCAGGCTGTTGATCTCCCTTCCCTGATGCGCTGATGGTTTACCCATGCTCAGGGGCGTAGGGTGGGTGGTGGCTGCTCTGTAGTTGGGTGCAGGTGGCGCATCGGGACCCCATGGGAGTGTGGGCGGCTCAGCGGGGGGTCCATGTGAGTGCAGGCAGTGCGGTGCTCATGGGTGGTGAGGGGGCCCTTGGCATGGCATGTACCCACCAGTCTGACCCTGAGCTACTATGTTGATGGCCAAAAACTGGAAAAAACAACACTCAACCTACAATAAAAGTAATTACAATAACACTAAACAATAGAAAAGTCAAAGAACAACTGGCAACGGGAATGGACAAAAATCTTGTCTGCCACCATAAAGTCTGGGACATAGTTCCGAGACTTTAACGGTTAACCACAATCACTATCCTGATTTGTTTAAAATGTCTGTTTTCTTTTTTTGTCAAATCTTTGAATGATGTCTTCAATGACTTGTGTTATTTATGCACAACAGGTACAAAACTGTATAGGTATGGGATCCATTATCCAGAAACCCATTGTCCAGATAGTTCAGAATTATGGAAAGGCCGACCCCCCATCTACTCCCTTTTATTAAAATAATCCAAATTCTTAAAAATGATTTCCTTTGTAATAATAAAACAGTAACTTGTACTTGATCCCAACTAAGATATAATTAATCCTTATTGGAAGCAAAACCAGCCTATTGGGTTTATTTCATGTTTATATGATTTTCTAGTAGACTTAAGGTATGAAGATACATATTACGGGAAAGATCTGTTACCCAGAAAATCCCAGGTCCTGAGCATTCTGGATAATAGGCCCCATACCTGTACTCCATTGAAACATTTACTACGTTATGTTAATTTTATCTGTTTACTCAAATAAAGCTGCTTCTAAAAAAAAAAAAATATACAGATCAAAAATGTTTCTCATCCCACAATTAAAACCCGTAAATGTTCCCTGAGCCATTTTCTCATGCTGCATAGTTCATAACTGATGATATAACAGCCATGCAGTGACCCAAAGAAACAAGTAAAATCAGTCCTTATCTCCATTAATGGATTTGGCAAGATGGCGCTACTCATACCTGAAGGCAAGGTAATTGTACAAGAAATGAAGCAGGTCGATAGTAATCTCTTATCAGTTGCGTAGTTGGGAAATGCCCCATATAATAATAGTATGAGAATAAATAGTATGGCCATTTCACCCATCAATCCTGTGTTTTTTTTTTGTTTATAAAACAAGCAGATAAGTGCAGGTTTAGTTGGTCACATGGTGACAGGTCAATTCAGGTCATGAAACAAAAAGCTTTTATTGCACAAGGGAGGAGTAGCGCAATGTAGAACACGTCACTTTTTGCTGCTCCATTGTCGTCAACATTAATTAGATATCCAGGAAAAATGGAAATCGTTATGGCGAATGAGTATAATTATTCCAGCACATAAAGGCATCCTATATCAATGATTATAACATATCTCCAAATACTCCCAACAGTCGTGGTGTTACTAGATATCACTGAGCCGAACAGCAAATTTTTTTAGGCCCCAAAAATGTTTAGAGGTTGACCTGTTTTACCAATAGTATAGGAAAGGGATGGACTGGGTAAAAAAGTGGTGGGCCCCACCAACCAAAGCACCCACCTATGGGCTGCTCTGCCCCCATTCTCACCCCCCTCTGGCCCGATCGTGGCCACAACCGGAAAGGTACCTGTGGGGGCCGGAGAGGGGTTGCAAATGAGATGGGATTAGGGATGGGCGAATTTTTTCGCCTTGTTTCGGTGCAAAAATTACGCCCATTGACTTGTATGGCGTTGTGCGATAAAAAAAAAGACGGGCGTCCCAAAAATTTCGCCGCGCGCCACATATTTTTTGATCCCGTAAGCTTTAATGGGCGACTGTGACATTTCGCCCGCGGCGAATTTTTGGCGAAATGAAACGGGTCAAATTTGCCCATCCATAGATGGAATCCCTTTAGGGGGGTGCGGCAAATGAAGGGGGCCTGGAGGGAGGGTGGGGCACCTGTGTTGTAAGCCCCGAGGCTGCTTATTGAAATTGTATATGAATTATGGCCCCATGGGGCCCCTATACCTCCTGGGCTCCCTGCAGTGGCAGAGTCTGCTTCATCTATAGTTCTGCCGCTGTTTCCCAGTTTATAGATTCCAGGACATTGAACTGATTGGATTTATTCTACATTTATCCACCCGGTGTGGGACTGTGGCTTTGAAAGACTGTGCCTGGGGTTGATAGTCCACAGAGGTTCCCCAGAATAAAAACGATATTGTGTGATTTGCATTTACAGTTACTAAATAAAGTTTTACATAAAGTTTATATTTGTTTTCTTGCAAACTGTGTGTTTTTTTTTTTTTTCCTAGTGGAAATCCCTTGAGGTGTGCTCCTCAGTGTTCCTTAGGCGGAGGCACTGCACTGTAAATCCCAGTTCCCAGTACTTTTCACATGTAAAAATGACGCAGGGCCCTGGATTGCCATGGGTTAATTGCTATTTCAAGATACAGTAACCAAATTAGCGTTGTACTTCTAACGTATTTAAATATACAGATGGGACTTCACTACAGGGCTGTCATCAGAAAACTCACTTTCCCTATGGGGTCCAGCAAATGTATAACATTTGGGGCATCTGTTTCATAATGTTGATTTTCAGGGCTCCAGCAATGTCTGCCCCCCTACAAGCACAAGTGTTGCCTGTCAAAATCTTAACATAATTTCTAAGGATTATGGAATGATGAATTTATATCACATCGTAAATTGATTAAACTTGAAAAAAATTAGAAAAATTAACATAATGTAAATAACAGCTGGAGCATCAACTGGATATTTAGACCTTTATTCAATTAGGTATTGTACAATTCCCAATGTAAAAACTACTTTTCATCACTTTTAGGAAACAAAACACAACCAATTATAGATATGTTGCAGCAGAAATTGTGATCATATTAAGCTGCCCCCATTAAATTCTTCCGGGAAGCCAAGGGACTGCCTTTCTTTTGAAATGCTATGGTTGTACGGTAATGGGGAATATTTATTTAAGTACAGCATCTGCATTCATACATTACACACATATGGGTTATAGCAACAAATCTGTTACTTTACATAGTTATTACATAGTTACATAGTGAAATTGGGTTGAAAAAAGACAAAGTCCATCAAGTCCAACCCCTGCAAATGAAAACCCAGCCCCATACACACACCTCTCCCTACTTTCACATAAATTCTATATACCCATATCTATACTAACTATAGAGCTTAGTATCACAATAGCCTTTGATATTATGTCTGTCCAAGAAATCATCCAAGTCCCTCTTATAGTCATTAACTGAATCAGCCATCACAACATCACCTGGCAGTGCATTCCACTTTTCAAAAGCTTTTCAACTTTTATGACATTACTCCAGTGGTTACCAAACTTTTTCAGTTCAAATGACTTTTAAAGGTCCAACCTTTTATCAAAAATATCCTTGGTGGTCCAACCTTGATCAAGATCACCTAGTATATAAAATGGGTGCAGGATATCAAATACATATTCATACAAATTCTCACCCTAACTGGTCTTCCATCTGGGATTTCAGGTGTCTCTAGGAGTGCAAGGTGCAGTTATACTCTATTCTTACCCAAAGGGCAGTTTTGGAACCACTGCATTTCTCCAGCAGTTTAGGTCAGGTACAGACAGTTTCAGAACAGGCATGGGACCTTCAGTATTCTTATTCAGAATGCTTGGGACCTGGGATTTTCTGGATAACAGATCTTTCTATAATTTGGATCTTCACACCTTTAGAAAATCATATAAACATTAAACCAAATTGATTGGTTCTGATTTCAATAAAGATTAATTATATCTTAGTTGGGATAAAGTACAAGCGACTGTTTTATTATTACAGAGAAAAAGGAAATCATTTTTAAGAATTTGGATTATTTGGATAAAATTAAGTCTATAGGAGAACTTTCTGGATGATGGAATTCCAGATGATAGATCCCATACCTGTATTACCATTGCTCATTTCCTTATATTCTCATTTGTAATTTTAGGAACATTTTAGAAAAGGCTGGGTTACCAGTTGGACATCATTAAAACCAAATGTGGAATAATGCATATAGAGCACAGAAGTCTAGTGGTTTTGCCGGATCACATAGGGGTCAATTAACTAACATTCGAAATTCTATTTTTTTTCATTAATCAAAAATTTTTTTCTAAATATTTGTGTTTTTTATATCTCTAAAACTCAAAAAATTTTACATTTATCAAGTGTAAAAATGACAAAATACTCTAATAATAATTATGTTCCTATTGGACCTTTTTGAGCCATTTTAGAGACTTTTAGAGGTTTTCTGATTTTTTTTTTGCTTGTAATTGTCCAAAAAACTTGAATTCCTCAAGGTTTTCTTGTTTTTTTAGTGCATCATTTTTTTCTTTCCTGCTTTTCAAATTTGGATCTTTTATCTTTTTATTAGTGGTTTCAAAAACCTCTAAAACCACCGTAGCGCTATAATAAACTGAATGGCACCATCTCTATTATGAGCTTATTTTCAAATAAATGAGTGCCATGGATGAGACCTTTTTCTCAGGTGCAAGCAGGGTGTAGTGCAACTGTAACAATGTGCTTATGAACAAGAACTGGGCACCAGTGGTTCTCTTATGCTTAACCAGGAATGAGTTTATTTACAACACAATCGACAATGGATTACATAGGACATATAGCATAAAGGACAGCAATATACTTACAGCACCAAAGAACACAGCTTGATCCCTGCAGGCAAGGGAACAGTTACAGCAGTAGTTAAGCAGCAGTTGAGAAGGTACCCCAGCTTTCAGCCTGTGTCCTAAGTGGAACCTAGGGGAAATTCTACCATTCCTAAGTTGATGCACTTAGTCCCTACTTCTGGGTTATTAGTACCTGGGTCTTAACCCCTCTGACTCTCCTCGTCGAAGCCTAGAGCTGCTCAACTATATAACCTTTCTACCACTCCCAGAGTGATCTATAACATAGTATAGCTACTACTTTACTTTAGCCTAAGCGCCTAGGTTCCACCACCCATTCCCTTCCTGCCTGCTTGGTAAGGGCTAAAGCAATGGACCCAGACTGCATGGTTACCTAGACCTTTATACTATAGCACAGTGTCATCTACAGTACACTGTGAGAACTACAGGGGCTTACATAAGCAAAGAAATGACACAAAGTGCCCAGTAGGACCCATTTAGGCATCTAGAACCTTTAGGATATGCCTGCCAATATTATGTGAGGGTGTCTAAATTGTCACATCCCTACACCACTAAAATTAGAATGCTGATAAATAGCCCCCCCCACAGAGTGTGTAGAGTTTAGATGCAGAAGGCATACTGACTATCCACCAGTAGAGATTTTGGACTCCCGAGATGAGGAAGGGGCTTAGAGTAAGAAAAGAAATCCTGCACAAAATGTAAATAATTCTGCTGTAGAGTTTGGAGCATAGTCCCTAACCTCCTGCTGCCCTGTTGTTTTTAGTTATTGCTCCTGTATCTGTCATTGTACTAGAGACCACATGCTAATATAACAAGACTCTTCTATGACTGGGGTTTTGCAAATATGTAATTTCATGGTTAGTCAAGTGTAAAATGTGTGCAAAACTAGTTATTTCCCTGGTTTTTCACTTGGGAATTGGGAAGAGATATGCTGCACTGCATTAGCCCCTTTGGTCCCTTGTAGTGCACTTATAACCCTGCATTCATCCATATTCTTCTGCTGTTCTTACCACTGAAAGCTTCAAATATAATTTTGCAGCAAATCTACACTCCCAACTGTTCAGAAAGTTCTTCTCAAAGCTGAAGTGACAGCTGCATTCTAAATAAAGTCCTCCTATATACCCAGACAGGAGGTCAATGCTAAGAGGCCTATTTCTTAATTACTTAAAGGACCAGTAACATAAAAAAAAAATGTTTAAAAATTCGTTAGTGCACAACGAAAAACAAACACTAAGACAAAAGAAAATTTTAAATAGCAAAGCCTTTATTAAAAAATAACTTACAGAATGTTCACTTCCTGTCTGCTTCAGAAACGGCGAAAAGGCGACCATCCATCCTGCAACGATCAATTTCTTCTCCCTGGCTAGTCACTGACAGGCATCGCTTTCATTCACCTGCTGCTGTGTGTCTGTGGCTGCTGCTCCCGCTGTTTGTCCGTGACTGGCTGCTGACACTGCTCCCTGCGCTGACTCTGCCAAGCCGTCCCTTTCCCACGGTCCGAGCGCAGCCGACACTTCAGTACTGGTGGCGGCGTAGTGCAGGAAGCAGAGGGGTAGCGGCTGGGGCAGGGAGTGGTGGAGGCCCGGGCAGTCCGCAGCTCGGCGCTACCACCTGTGACTGCCCCAACTGCCATGAAGCTGAGGTTCTGTGCCGGCGATTTATGTGCAGCTGCTGCGCCAATGAGTGCGCAAAGCTTTCTGCGGCCAATGAGTCACTGTTGCATCAGCCTGGCGCTGAGTGTTTTAACGCCGCAACCAGTACTGAAGTGTCCGGACACTTCAGACACTCATTGGCGCAGCAGCTGCACATGAATCAGGTGAATTTGTATGTAGTGTGCTGGGAGGATATAGAGGGTTTTGTACCATCTATTTGTTGTAAATCAAAGCTGCCAATGTGTGTTGTTGAGCGCTGAACTTGACGGGATCTGCAACTGGTAGCAGCAGCTGCACATGAATCGCCGGCACCGGCGGGACAGAACCTCAGCTTCGTGGCAGTTGGGGCAGTCACAGGTGGTAGCGCCGAGCTGCGGACTGCCCGGGCCTCCACCACTCCCTGCCTCAGCCGCTACCCCTCTGCACCAGTACTGAAGTGTCGGCCGCAGAAAGCTTTGCGCACTCATTGGCGCAGCAGCTGCACATAAATCGCCGGCACAGAACCTCAGCTTCATGGCAGTTGGGGCAGTCACAGGTGGTAGCGCCGAGCTGCGGACTGCCCGGGCCTCCACCACTCCCTGCCCCAGCCGCTACCCCTCTGCTTCCTGCACTACGCCGCCACCAGTACTGAAGTGTCGGCTGCGCTCGGACCGTGGGAAAGGGACGGCTTGGCAGAGTCAGCGCAGGGAGCAGTGTCAGCAGCCAGTCACGGACAAACAGCGGGAGCAGCAGCCACAGACACACAGCAGCAGGTGAATGAAAGCGATGCCTGTCAGTGACTAGCCAGGGAGAAGAAATTGATCGTTGCAGGATGGATGGTCGCCTTTTCGCCGTTTCTGAAGCAGACAGGAAGTGAACATTCTGTAAGTTATTTTTTAATAAAGGCTTTGCTATTTAAAATTTTCTTTTGTCTTAGTGTTTGTTTTTCGTTGTGCACTAACGAATTTTTAAACATTTTTTTTTTATGTTACTGGTCCTTTAAGCCTCAAAATTTTTCTGGTCAATTTTATAAAGAGGAATAATTAAATTTTCAGAGGGGAAAAAACTAAATTATTTTGAGATTTATTATGATCTAAAGCTGCTAAAAATTAAAATCCGCAAATATTCCAACTAAAACCTGTCGAAATCATGTAGACCTTCAAGATTCTCTATAGTACCGGGCTATTTGGGCTGGTTTTCGTTCGATAATCCGATAAATTCGAGTTGTCAAGGCAACAATTCAAAAAGTTGAGTTTTCAGGACGTCAATTTAAGAAATATGCACGATTCAAATTGATGCTCGATTTTTTTTGCAACTTTTTCTTGCACCAATTGTATCTAGAATTTTTATTGGTAAATTAAAGGGAATATGGTTATTGGAGTTTGGTCTCATTTTTTTTTTTAATAAAGTGAGAAAAAGTCGAGTTTTAGTAAATAACCCCCTAAGTGGGACATCCCAGAGAGGTGGCTGGATGAGGTCAGTTAAGACCAGCAAAAGCGGGGCACATGGAACTAGAAGTTGACTGGCAATGTCACTATAACACTGGGGTAGCTGGCAAGGTTGTAGTGCTTTGGAGGTGCCACACAACTCAACTACACCGGGGGGAATTCAAACACAAAGGTTCATTTAAAAAATTGCAAAACTATGATCTCAATAAAATATTTCCATTCTCACATTAGGTGTAAGTTCCTTAAAACAACCTGTAAGTTATCCAACTACACTCAATCCACAAAATGCCCTTTTTCCTCGGGAAAGATATTGACTTTGATGTTTTATTTAACATAGTCAGAAAGCTAAGATTTGGGAACCTTAACTTTTTAATTTTGTTCTCAGCTATTGAAGAGAGAAGGAGAATGCTATATTAAGGCTTCTATAAACTCTTCTTCGGGGATTTTGCTGAGAAATGACTGTGCTTTGTGGCCTGTGGGCAGGGCTCATACAGTGACAACAAATTTATAACGGACGGGGTGGATAAAAGATCAATTCAATCTTGTGCAGTGATCAATTCCCAATGGAAAGAGGCCCATTGATTAAAACATCACATGATCTCCTGCTGGCGGGTCAGTACTGTGCAGTTTTTATCCAGATGAGTCCTGCCAATGCCAAATAACTTTGTCGCTGTCAAACAGGCACGAGGAGCCGCTACCGCCAGTCAGACTTTTGGTTTCTAGAAAAATCACATTTCTAGGAAACTCTGTCTTATTAATTTCATTAAATCTATATTATATTAATGTCATTAAAATCGGTTTGTTGAACAGCTTGATTTCTACAGGGCCAGCTTCTGTGCATGTTTTATTACTGAGAAATATTATTGTAAAATTCAGACATCCAATAGGATGGTGTGGCACTATGATCATTTGATCTGATTGGCTAGATATTGATCCTATTCTGGTTAGAACAATGAAAGAAAATATTCAATTACTGGTTGGCTTATGCAAGGCATCTGTTTTACATTGATTTCGGTCTGCATTTGGGAGCAATTTAAAAAAACACTGGCATGCTTTATCAACTCCCAGTCTGCATATTTTAGTTGTATCACAAACCATTAGAGGTTATTTATTGCCCATATTGCAAGGTCCCAAAAATGAATCCCTTAGTGCTTATTCACTGGCAACAGAGGCAGCGTTACACACTATTCCAGCCTGTATCTACAGAACGCACTAGGTCAAGGGATGGGTAGGGACTTTGCACCCTGTCCTTAATGAATTATCCCCCTTTGGTATTTATTAAAGTGATGTCTTGCCAAATGTCTTAGGGGCATGGTTACTAACACTGGAGATAAATATCGGGAGAGATTTTTGGAGATGTTGCTCATGGCAACCAATCAGCAATTAGATTTAAACAACCACCTATAAGTTAGAAAACAAAAGCAAATATTGGATTGGCTGCCATTATCCCCCTTTGGTATTTATTAAAGGGATGTCTTGCAAACACTAAAGGTGCGTTGGTTTGTATAGTATAGTTTGCATTTGGCACTCACTGGCACTTAGAGTTTGCTCATGCCCCTCCGAAATGATGCCTATAGTGGCTTGAATGCAAAGTGTGCCATAGTAACAGTTGGGTCCATGTTTGGTGTCTGTATTCAAGTGTAGGGAGGCAAAATAATTTCCATTTTGCAGAAAGTCACATTAGAAGATTAGAATGTAGCATAGAGGAATTCGTCCATTTGTTTAGGGATTTTTAGGGAATCCCTGTTTCCTAGTTGATAAGAGGGGAGCTGTTTTAGGGCCCCCTGCCACAACCCTCAGTAACCCCCCTCCCTTTCTGACATGTGTGTAATCTGTTTTTGCTGTGAGGATTCACGCAGGGAGTGGGTCTGGGATGAGGCCCACCAGGTTTTGTCCCGCTAGTCCAGCCTGACCCTAGTAGTCAGACACTGTCATTGTACATTTAGAGGTATAAGGCAGATCAGGGTCAATGAGCAAGGGCAGTGCAGTGCCCCATCTAAGAGATTTAGTGGGGATAGAACTCGTTTTAAGGGTTGGATTGGACAGGACACCAGGAAAAATCCCAGTGGACCCAATCCCTGCCTGTCCTCCCTTGTTGCTCTCCATTTTCCCTCCCTTATTGCTCTCCAGTTTCCCTCCCTTGTTGTTCTCAAGCTGCCCTCCCTCTTTGCTCTCCAGCTGCCCTCCCTCTTTGCTCTCCAGCTGCCCTCCCTTGTTTCTCTCCAGCTGCCCTCCCTCCATGGCAAAAGCAAGTATGGATGGTGTTAATGTGTCAGGGGGGAGGGGTTGGCAATGGGTGAGTGAACAGGCTGGCAGCAGGGGCCATAGAGGGGGTGTGTGGGCACCCAGAGTAGCAGCCCCGTTGAACCTTGCACACCCCATCCAACCGTACTCCCATACCGTCCCATTACACACAGTCCCCTATTTTGTGGACTCTTCTTCCACACTAGTTTTTTCTGATTAACTTTATAACCACACGCTATATCTGTTAAAGGGCGGCATGCTGGCTTTCAATAATCAGTATTAAAAATCGAATTAGTAAGTTCTATATATAAACTGAAAGTTATTATCTTTAACAACCTTCCGACCCAACTTTTCATCACGTACAGATTTCCAGAGCAAAAGATTCTATTCACAGAAGATACTTGGCAGTTTCTGTACATTCCCAGGCATATAAGGACAAATGGAAGAACAGAATGTCTTCTGTCTCTATTTCACTTCTTCGATAATGGTAGAAATCAAAAAGATTATGGCTCCTTAAAGTACAGTGTGTCTGTCCCTCAGGAACACAACTGTCTGACTTGCAAAAATAATTCAAAGATGACAGCAATACAGGGCAGAGCTCAGGGAACAGTTAAAAAGTTAAACTTGTAGTTTGAGGTGAATGTTAATTTTTTTCCCCATTATAATCTTGAAGGCCAAGTAGGGACTTCAGAAATGACTGTACACACTTTCCTTGTCAGTCATCTCATGTTGTCTGTGCCAGTCAAGATGCTTTGTGCTTGCAAGTCGATTTGCAAGTAATGACAATTGTACCTGGCATTTTAATATAGGCCAGTGCCTTCAGTTCACTACAAGATGTCATGACTGACAATTAGGGGCCTATTTTGTAACATTTCAATTATTTTTTTTTGTGTAAAAACCACAAAAATTATTTTGACACCCATTGACTTGAATGCATTTAGACAAAAGATTTGCGTGTGTAAAAATTGTCGCTCACGTCAAAATTGTCGAGCGGTAAAATTATTTTGACACCCATTGACTTCAATGTTTCGTGAATTTTTTATTTTTTGCTGAATTGAAATGGGACAGATTTGCTCATCACTACAATTCAGGCTTTCAGAGGTTTTATCATTTTTTTTCTAGGAATTGTCTGAAAAACTGACATTTTTAAAGGTTTTTAGAGGTATTGGGGGTTTTTTTTGGGATCTTTCAGCACTTTAAAATTCGGATATTTTAATAAATTCCATGGCATTTGTGGTTTAGAGTAAGTGAGTTTAGTCATGGCATCAAAAAACCCTAAAACCCCTAAAATGAGACTGTTGATAAATAGGCCTCTTGGGGGGTTATTTAATAAAATCCAAAATGTTCTCATTATTTTAGTAAAACAACTTAGACCAAACTCCCATCCACAATTTTACCTTATTTATCAATAAAATAATCTGCAAAAATTCAGTGCTGGAAAAGACTCTATAAACTCTGAATCGTGAAAAAATTGAATCATATGTTTTTTTCAGATTATCGCCCAAATACCACAAATTTTTTTTATATTATCGTACGAAAACAAGCAGAGATCATGATATCTTTAAATTGTAAAAGGGACATCTGCAATTGACTTCTACGTAACCTCAGCAGGTTTGTGATAGAGTATTTTTTTATTCGGACTATAATACATTCGGCTATAATAAATCTCAAAAAAAATAAAAATTTTTCCCCACGAAAAAACAGTGTTTTCCCATTTAAAACTCTGACAAAAAAAAAAAACATGACTTTAGTAAATTGCCCCGTTAGTGTTCTTAACCCTCCATAACATCACAAGGTAAACCATGATGATCCTATTAAATTAAATTCTGCATGGTTAATTATCTTTGGTAAAGAGTCTCATGTTATCTCACTGGTTGATCCTCCACCTCGTTGTAGATTTTATAGGGTTGAGATCTCCAAGACCAACATCTACCTTTGAAGGTAAGGTGGGCTCATATTACTAAGGGTTAGTATATTTGTAGCCTTGATGGGAAGTAAATCAAATGTAAAGAAAGTTTGGACCACAAAGAGCAGCCCAAACCAAAAGAGTCCAAAAACTAGGGGATCACAAATTCTATGATCAATGACTTTGAAGCATTGGAGAACTACAGGTGACACACATTTTTCAGATGATTTGGGGAAATGTTTCTCTTCTGTGACTCTTCTCTGAAGAATCTGATATTCAGCCAAATTAAAAAAAAATGGGTTTGGTGCATCCATCCTGAAAAAAAATAGCTTTGTGGGAAATAACAATAATAACAAGAAAGTTTATGTAAACAATCCTTAAGCTACAGTTTGGCTCTAAGACATTCCCCATTGAATACGATATTTGTCACACTGCTCTCTTGCGTTCTGTCACATTTGGATTCTCATAGAAACAACCATTATTCATTTCTCCGAAACAAAAAGTCACAGATATAAGAGAGCAATAACTAGGAGCAGCAGGTGGAATGTGAACAGAGCATAGGCTATAAAAATGTAAATGCACATACCCTGGGAATCAATTATTTTACCTTTCCATCGCATAAACAGCAGAGCTGTGTGTTGGGGTTTATTATCCTGCATCATAATCCGCGTCTGCATTTTTTCAATATCTACTGTACATAAAGTTAATGATTTTCTTGCATTTCTCACTGAAAACATTTTACCATTAAGCCAAAATGTAAATGTGCCTTATCTTTTCCACAGTGCCTGAATGACAGTTTGGGGAGTTGAAGATTCTGATGACAGAAATCTCATGCTCAAATCTGTTTATCAGGTGCATTCTTGGTTATATAACCTCCATTCTTTCTCTTTTTCTACCTTCCTTATTGCTAAAGGTCAGAGTTTTTGTTGGATATTTGTTCCCCACAATTTTGATCTTGACCGTATCTGACATATTCTTATTAGTCTTTGGTATGTCAATGTTTTTATCATGGGAAAGTTCAATATCATTGGTGGCAAGAAAACTGCATGTAACCTGTTCCACCAGTCGGCCGCTTATCTTAACTCCAGACGTGCTGACCGGCAGGTTCGGGTAGAGGTGCCCACAAAGCATTCTCTTCCGGTGCTCAGTCGCCCGTCGTTGACATGCTCAGAGTGCTTGGATTCTGGGTATGCGCACCCAGTTTTGGTGCAGGCGAGAACATGCCCTACACGTGTACATTTGGAGCATGCACACTTGACACTTCTCCCCAAATTAAACTGGCGCCTGTGTCCAATTGGACACTGATTGTTCTTTTGTTCAGCTATTGGTCCCCTTCACTGTTCATCTTTGATTCTTGTCTCCCATTGGGTCCCTTTGCCTTAAATAGTGGCTGCCCTTTCCCTTTCTTGCCCAAGCTGGCTTCTGTTTAATCAGTTCCAGCTCAAGCTTTACATGCGTCGCTATATTGGTTTTAATTCCTGCCTTCCTTTGACTCAGATTCCTGATTGTCCCTTCTCGTGTCTGCTATTACCGGTTTTGACTCCTGCCTGTCTATCGACTTTGACCCTTGCCGTCTGTCCCGAACCCTGCCTTGCCTGAATTCGTTCTGCACTTTATCCTTGCCTATATTATTGTTACCATTGTCTTGTTCAGGGTCCCTGATTGATTCAGCAGCAGAAAGTCCAGGGCCCCAAAAGGGCATCGGTGAACACCAGAATCATCAGGAGTGACCTTGTTCCCAGAAAGGAACTTGCCAGTGGTCACTGTGGGTTCCTTATAAAACAACTGCACTGCATCAGCTTGATGGATCTGCATCCAAGATCATCAATGCTGATCTTTGGTCTTGGCACAACTTCCAATACATGTGTCCAATGATGGAGCTAGACCCATGGTTAGGAACCTGTGATTCAAACTAAATATGAAGATATTTCTAGCTATGGATCACTCTGTTATGACAGTGCCCTGACCCTTCTTCCTATGAACAGAGGGATAAATCTGTTAATTAGTTGTGTAAAATTGAAAGGGCTTTATTTACCAAGAAAAAATATTAATCAAAGCTGAAATCCACAATTATATCAAAACCTTCTTCTTCTTGTTTTCTGAATATAAACTGCAGAACCTGCACAAGAGAAGAAGCCATGCTTTAATTTCCTTCTAAATAAACTTAACTAAGTAAAACAGGGAGATCAAGATATGATGGCTTTATTAAAGCGAAATGGTCTCTCATTTTTCTGTTGAAATTATTTCCATATGTGCATGTCAACCGACAAGAAAGTTACTAGGGATCATATACAAATACAAGTGTAATGTGCAAAGTTCAATTTCAGATGCAAATAGCCAAGTTTTTTACCGACAACAAAATGTTTCCCATAATTCCAGTATATTTTCTGCTGCCCCATGAGTTGCATCTGCCACAATTCTCCTGATCTAAATGAAACCTGCTAGTTGAGCAAGAGGAAAGGAAAAGCCCTTAGTGAAGCCCATTGTCTGCAGTCTGGAGCTGCCATCTGTCTGGGTCTGTAGCTCCAAGGTTCCCTGGCACAGCTGCTCATGTTCAGCACAAAGATCTTCAGTGGAAACCTTGTGTTCACTTTTGCACCTTGTTTTGCTGGGTAATTTTTGGGGACTGGGTTATTTTTGGGGACTGTCTCCAGGCTTTTCTTTTTCACAGCTGTTACCCTGACACTACCTTATGTGGCACTTTATAATGATAACACTGCTGCCACTATATGTCACTGACCAGCTGCAAGTACAATAGCCAGATAGATCTTCAGTGGAATATGTGTGCCTTGCAAAATCAAAAATATGCAAAATGTATTTGCAAAGGTGCAGTACACACCTTAACTAACAAGTGATCAACAGTAACCCTACAAGCACAATCTTGGAGCTCTAGAACTGCCTCTTACAAAGGCTTAATAGAGAATGCCAAAAATAACCCACCAGTCTGCTGCCTTTTATAGTCTCCAGACTGCTTTATGCTGCCACCAGGTGGAAAGCATCTACCCTTTAAATATTGATTCACAGAGCCCACAGAGGCTTAACTTGACCTTCAAAAAAATCTGTAGAAAAAGGACAAATCCTACTCTCAGGTTTCTTCACTAGTGGCAGCTTCTGTTCTCATAGTCACTCTATCACAAGTGGCTTTGTTTCATGTCTTGGCAACAACATTAGATAGATCACTCTGTGGACAGTCAATCCAACTTTAACTTACATTATGGCCGATGCTTGATTTTCCTTGTCTCAATGGACACAGTTTATAGTAGTGTTCCTTAAGATATGAAGGTTCCTCAATGGACTAGCCTTAAGAAGTGTCTGGGGACCTCCACTGTCTAGAAGACCTTGCACTTTCTGGCCATTTACATATGCTGCACTCAGGAAACCTCCATTTTCACCAACAATATTACTAGGATTACTTTTGCTTTGTATTTTTCAGGAAAATCTCACAATGTGTCCAAGTTTCCCACACTTGTGGCATTTCATATTTCCATGGCCTTAAGGATTTACTCTGGGGTGTGGATATTTTTGCAGAGAGATTGTGTATCTCTTAAAGGAGAAGGAAACCCCCAGGGCGCAAAACCCCTCCCCCCTCCCCTGTGTTGCCCCCCTCCCTCCTCCCCCCTGGCCTACCTGTCCCCCTGGGCAAATGCCCCTAACTTGTTACTCACCCCTCTGCACAGGTCCTGTCCACGGAGTTGACAGTCGCCATCTTCTCCCACAAGCGTCTTCTTCCTGCTCTGACCGGCGTCTTCTGGCGCATGCGCAATAGGAACAGGTACCGGTACAGCTCTACTGCGCATGCGCCTGCGCCTGCGCTAATGTTGACTGGATCTGGACATACAACCTTCAGTCCTCAGAAGCATCCAAGAGAAGATCTAGACCACTTTCCTACCTTACATACTTTTTGTGTAGTGATGTGCGGGCCAACTCGACACCCATGGGACCCTGACATTTACCCATTGTGTCGACTGCCACCAATCTTTTCAATGGTCATTTTGAGCTCTTCTTCCATTCCCCAGTCCGCAAGCTTACTCTGCTGGCTTTTTGCTCCTGCAGTCACCATTTATAGGCGCATGCCTGCCCCCTTTTGTGGCATCAGAGATGGGAAAGTCAAGTTTAAATCTATAAATGAAGGTTCAAGATGGGTTATGGTCGGGTGTGGGTTTGAAGCAGGTTGGGAGTGGGCAGGTTAGGGTTGGGTGTGGGTTGAATTTTTTGTTGACCCGCACATCAAGATTTAAGTGGGTGGGGAGTCAGTTGGTTCTTTCACATGGAACCCTAGAAACTAGGGGTTACCCTAAACTTCCCAACAGGGAAATGCCAATCATGCAGTTAGGTAACTAACTACTTATTTCATTCTAATAGAGATTTATAAGGGTCCATTATAACCCGAAGTGCAGTGTATAAAGTACAATCAGAGTGTTATTTAACCCACAATGCAGTATTTTACCCATATTTTCAGTGTCATTGTCAACACCGGGGATGTTGGGTCCAACACAATTGCACCCAATGTGTCCAAATGCCACTTGCATATTGATGCAAATTATGTGGCTAAAATTTTTGCAGTGGAGATGGGGGGATTTTGGTTGCAAGTATGCAATACTTAGTAATGCAACACCCTGAAATTTTGGCAGGGTTCAAGGTTGTTGTGTTTCCAGGGTTTCCTTGTGTCAGTAGGTACTTTTGCTTGAATTGGTGGAGGGGGCTGGAGCCTAGAGACCAAAACAGAAATGCACCTTTTTATTGAGAAGTTGACTCTGCTTGCATTGTCAGTTGCATCTGCAAATATTTCAAGTTTCTGTGAGTAAACTCATTTGAATAATTGCAGCTAAAACACCTTCCCATGTGCTAAGGAACAGTTAATATATACAGTATTAAATTGTTACAAAAAACCCCCGCACATTTTCACATAGAAGTACTGGGGCTTGGAGGACAGGGCACAATATCAGTGAAAATCAAGAAATCACAATTTACAAATGGGGAACCCATTGTAGTGCCATCCTGGCACCTCCTTGCCAGGCAAAGTCCCACACTCCACTCCTGGTGGAAAAAGAGAGTCTCAGTCCTTTTTTCCCAAAGAGCTCTTAAACTTTTCCTAGGTAGTGCTACCTGCCCAAATACCTTTCTGGCTGGACAGAGGTAGTTCCTCCCATGCAGCAGGCACATGAACAACATCCATATCCTTAACAGGATGCTGGATCCTTTCACTACTCACAGGCAAAAGTCGCCTGAGGACTCACTCAGATGGACAGCCTCATACAGAGCTTGAACAGGCATCTACAGCGATGAAATCCTTCAGCCAAACACACAAATCTTGCTTTGAATCTTCAGGGTACAGCTCCCAAAACAGCAGTGTGAGCACAATAAACCTCCTTTACTCCTCACTGCACAGCTCCCAGCTCTCTCGATAGTGCGAGCACACAAAAAGTGCTCTCTTGCATTGGAGCTTACGACACTCCTGGTCAAGCACCCAGGCTTGGGGCTGCAGTATCCCAGTCCTTCTAGGGGCTCCTCACAGCTTTGCCCCTACATCTTTGCAGCTGTTTCTGTTCACTCTGTCCTCAATGAAAATGAAACTAACAATGACAGTGAGCACATAGCAACTTAACTATTTGAAGCAGTTGTGCAGCAGCGACAACTTCTGGCAATCTCCGGTATCTGCCGGAACACACTGCACTGGCAAAAGGGCTCCTTTCCCCTCCCTTCAATTTAGGTCCAACCTGTAGCTGGCTAGGCAGGGGATTTCCCACCATTTGGGATTTCAGACCATAGGGGAAATTAATCTTATCATTTGTGGGCACTGTGCCATTTGTCTTTACATGCCTCACACCTCATATTTCATTTGATTAAAAAAATGCCATGAATGGAAAGGCCAAGGTAACCTTGAATAGCACAGCAATAGACTGAAACATCATAAAATATGGTAACAAAAAGGCGCACATGGCCTCTAATGCTAGGCACTAGATTTATAACATGCCATTCTAATATTTAAACTCTGTACTGATGATTTTCCCTGGTGTTTGTATGTCTAATACCTTGACCGCTCAGTGTCTTTTATCTATACAAAATGAAGCTGAAATAGTTATTGAGCATTCTGTGACCGTGAAATTAAATTTGCTTAGTTGATGTGTCCAGTTTTGCCCCATTTAATGCTTTTTGAAGTTGCTAGAGATAAGCAGACTTAAGGTGGCCATACACGGGCCGATAAAAGCTGCCGACAGACCGAGTCGGCAGCTTATTGGCCCGTGTATGGGGGCCCCCGACGGGCTTCCCCGATCGAGATCTGGCCGAAAGTCGGGCAGATCTCGATCGGATGGGATTAAAAATCCCGTCGGATCGCGGCCGCATCTGTTCGTTGATGCATTCCCGCAATCCGACTGCCCGTTTGCGAATGCTAGGATCCAATTATTGGGCCCTAGGGCCCACGATCGGATCTGCCCGATATTGCCCACCTCAAGGTGGGCATATCAGAGGGAGATCCGCTCGTTTGGCAACATCGCCAAACGAGCGGATCTATCCATGTATGGCCACCTTAAGCTGACTTAAGCACTGAAATTAATAGTATGGAGTGTGTTTAATGGGCTCTATATCAAGTTTAATGTGCCTTCCTACTGGAAAATGCACAAATTGCAATGTGATTATTTGACTTTTTTTTCTATTAAAACAAAATATGTAAAGATCTTTTTCAATTTTCAGTTCCTAAAGAATGAACATTTTGGGTAATTCAGAAAGGTCCCCTTTTTTTTCTTTTAAATATATTGTTTTACTGATAAAATAAAGGAAATGGTTGTCATGATCAATCTAGGAAATCAGTCTTGGGCACAATTGATTGCCTGTTAGATAGATGGTGTCAACATATGGTGCCCTTTTTATAGTGTGACACTCTATTAGGTATGGTAGGTATATGTCAGGTTGAACCACAGGTGAGTGGCTAGCAGGTATGAGCCTGGGTGCTGCATAACATGTGTAAAGGGAGTATGTGAGGTGCTGATAGGCTGAAACAAGGCCAAAAACATGTTGTTACAGAGAAGAATGATTTATTAATGAAGATAAAGGCAATGCAACTGATTAAATGCAATGCAAGATAACACAAGTCCTTTTGCCGGGCCAGTGGTCAGAAGAAGGTTGCTAACAAGGAGAGTTGGGTAAACAGGCTAAGGTCAGGCACAGGCAGCTGCCCAGAAGAGTCTATTAAACAGGGGCAGGCTGAAGACAAATAATTATGCATTAAAACAGGTTGAGGTCAAATACCAGAAGATCAAACATTTACCAGACAAGGATAACTGGATGGAGGAACAAAGGCACAGAGCAGAGAATCAGGTGGAACACAGGCAGAAAGATGGGAAGAAAATGGGGAGGAAATCTCAAAACAGCAGACAGGATCAGGCTACAAAGCTTTGATGAGTAAGCATCTGAGAGTTACTTGTAATGTGCTTATAAAACCCTTAATTGAATAACAAGTTGGGAAGAGGAAAAAACCAGCAGGAAGAGAACAAACCACTCATCAGTGGATCGTGACACAAGTTTTAGTTGCATAAAAACCAGGTGTCATGCCAAACAGAACCTCCTGTAGGCTACAAGTCCACATAGGGGCTACCAATACCCAATCACAGCTCTTATTTGGCACCCCTGGGAACTTTTTGCATGCTTGTGTTGCTCTCCAACTAGTTTTACATTTGAATGAATCTCATGGGTAAAAAAAGGGATCATGCCTTAATGGATTATCTTGGAAATGCTACATCGAACCATGTGGCCAGCTTTAGGGGAAGACCAAACAGCTTATAGAGTAGTTTGACTCAACCTCTTTAGCTTTGACTGCATGTGAGTGGTGTCCCATGACATGACTAAAAGCTGCCAAGAACTTACTTTCACTGCACCAGTGGTGTATGCTTGAAAAAAATGTTATGTAAAAAAAAAAGCAGCTTTCTTCATTAGTTAAATAAGTCCCCTTATTTTCAGTGGGTGATGCCATTTCTGAAGAGTATAATAATGGCATACACTACATCCATTGTATGACATTAAATAAACTCCCTTTAGTAGATACTCTTTGTAGTGGACTATTGCTGCCTTTTCTTTATAAATTTGCCCAATAGTGTCAAGGTCAACTATGTGCCTGTATTTTTCTGTGTAGGACTTGTTCCCGTGTTCCAATAATAAATTGTCTTTGTAGCTCAAACAACCATCTGGGAAACTCAAGTCTCCAAAGAATCCCAATTGAATATATCCTCTTTTACCAGCTACAATGAATGCCAGTTCCGTTGTGACAATCTATACAGTATTTGGTAGAGCTGATACTGTAACTATACTATACTATATGTAAAAATAGTACCAAGGCAAAATGTGTCATCCATAACTAGCACACAGATCTGGTACAAAAAATCAGCCGAAGCTGTGAAGCCCATTTGTGCAACTTTAATGAATTCAGACAATCCTCATTACCTGTCACATCCCGTTATTTAATATTTTACTGAATGAAAAAGGATATTGTTGGACATTCATGTATCATGAACTAAATATAATAATACTTTTCATTGACCATAAATGGTTTATAGCCTATGTTAATTTCTAATACAAACAAATGATACAAACCTGGGTTTTCCGAATGTACGTGTTCCATGTGAGAATAATGAAAACTGTCAGGTACAAATGCCCATTAAGACTGACTCGTTTTTTCTAGTAGGAATGCAGATATAAATACCTGTATTACTGAATATTTTGGGGAGGTGGAGGGTCTGTAGAGATATGCTGTGTAACAAATCATGCTAATTACTGAGTTGTGAGTCACATTTGAATGAATGATATGTAGGAAACCAAACTTACAGGTGTAAGAATAGAGGATGTCAGTGGATAGAGGAGATGAGGAGAATGAATATGTGCTTTGTGCTGATATGAAATAGTCTCCCTGCTGTTTCACATAAATTGTGCTGCCATTTTGTTTATGTAAATAGCACAAACATGTGACATCTTTGTGCAATATATGTTTTTGGTTGTGCGACTGCCATACTAGACCTCTATCCAGGGTCATACTGGAATGATGGGACACTAAAAAAAAATAAATAGTGGACCTGGCCTTAATGGGTCCCGTCAACCCAGGCCCACTGACCCGGGGAGAAGGATATCAGCATTAAGTGACACGACACGGCACACACACACATCAGGCATGGGGCTGTTGGGAAGAGGGCACTAGTGCAAGAAGGTCCCACAGGGCTGTGACACCATGGGCCCTTCTTGCACTAATGCCGTGTCACGTCACTTAGGGGCATGTTTACTAACATTGGAGATAAATATCTGGAGAGATTTCTGGAGATGTTGCCCATAGCAACCAATCAGATCTTTGCTTTTGTTTTCTAACTTGGCTGTGGCTGTTTAAATCTAATTGCTGATTGGTTGCCATGGGCAACATCTCCAGAAATCTCTCCAGATATTTATCTCCAATGTTAGTAAACATGCCCCTTAGTGCTGACATCCTTCTACCCGGGTCAATGGGACCCCAATACCCGAGTCTGACACTGTCTTTGTCATTCTGCAAACACTATAGGATTAAAAGGTTCCTATATCCTCTATTTGTTCATGGATCTTCTCTCCACTTCTCACCCCTTTCCATAGACCATTCACAACAACATTAGTCTATTCTATACAATTCATGTTCTCTACATTCCTTTAAAGAGTGCTCTTGTAATATCAGTATTCCATGATAGGGACAAAGGCACACTACATGCAACTGCTTCTGCAGAAACCCAAAAATATCCCATCTTACCCCCACTGTTCTTCTGACACCAGTCAATAAATTTAAAGAACTGAAGGTCAAGAAAAGGTTATGTTTCTTCCTCTTGCGAGTAACCTACTTGTAGGAGTCAAGCATCACTGTCAAACAGAATTCCTTGCACATTACTCCCCTGAGACTCAGCTAAAGAAAGCTCTTTAGATCTACTCTCTGCAAACTAGAAAATGCACTTTCCTATTTCATTGTTCTTCATTTTTTCGCTGCCTTCACTTAAGTCATTCATCCAGTACCCATGCAGAATCTGTTCCAAGGATATTAATTCCCATGAATATATAAAGAACCCTACTGTATACCATTAATCCTTCAGTTTATAGAGTGGTCCTTGGTTCTGCCCAATTAAAGCTTACAGTCTATAATCCCTTTAATACACATGCTTTTTAGCAAGGGAGGGAATACAGAGTTATGGGAGATAGCTCACAGTACAAGTTGATCCAGGGACTGGTCCAATTACAATCTTGGAGTCAGTAAGAAATTTATTCCACCTCTGAGGCAAATTGGAAAGGCTTCAAATGAGGTCAACTAGCAATAATTATGGATCACTAGCAGTTAGGCAGGTGATATTTAGAGTTCAAAGGTTGAACTTGATGGACGTGTGTCTTTTTTTCAACCTAACTTACTATGTTACTATGAGTTCAATCAGAAGTTAATTGAATCTGGCCAATGACAAAGAGCTAAACTCATTCAGTTGGGTTTAAGCAAAAAAGGTGCATAAATACTATCTGAATTTCTCCAGAAGAAAAATAAACGTGTTCTACAGATTGTAAGGAAACCATGAAAGTCTTATAAGGGGGAACATCGAATAATTGGTGTGGATGTTACTGTACTGGAATGTGTGAGAGTGATGTGAAGTAAATTTGTTAATGCAATATATCTGTGGTTAGAACAAAAGTAATGGGAATAATTGTGTTAAAATAATGTTAATGCAATTCAAGCTTAGTTGTAGTTTACACCCCAGCCACTTGAGGGAAATAGAAAGCACAGGGAGGACACACCCAGGGCATGGTTCTTCTTCTCCTGGACATCGGACATCGGCTGGACAGGATCAGGTAGGGTCTCTATTAAGAAGTACTAGGTGCTTCAGCTAGTAAGGGGATCACAAGCATGGGTAAGATAGACCCCAACAAGCAGGTACTAGCCTAGGGGCCATGGCTAAGCCAAGATAGGGCAAAAGTTACAGTTTAGGGCCAGTGGGAACATCCAGAAGCAGAGACCAGAAAAAAATCCTATAGAGGGCAGAGGAGCATAGAGAGTACGCCGGGCTGCTAGGACCGGAAGGCGGTGCAAAGTTCTAGAAAGGGATGTGCCAATTCGGGTTGTAACTAGTACACATGCTTTATATTGCTGTGATGAGTCTGTCCTGCGAAAAATGAATGTCTATGAAATCTGTGTGTGCCAACAACATGAAAAATGAATTTTAAAAATTCCATAGAAATGAATGGAGAGTGGCGGAATTTCATTCTAGAGGACTGTGGCGAACTCTAACTTCACTCTTTGATAAATATAAGCTCTTGGGATAAGTCGCAAAAGCCTGACTGTAAAGAAAATGTGTTCACCTCCCACTATAAGAAGCAGAGAGACTTTGGGGCAGATTCACTAAGGGTCGAATTTCGAAGTTAAAAATACTTCGAAATTCGACCCTCGAATTGAAATCCTTCGACTTCGAATATCGAAGTCGAAGGATTTAGCGCTAAACGTTCGATCGAACGATTAAATCCTTCGAATCGAAGGAGTTTACTCAAACGATCGAATGAAAAATCCTTTGATCAAAAAAAGCTTAGCAAGCCTATGGGGACCTTCCCCATAGGCTAACATTGACTTCGGTAGGTTTTATCTGCCGAAGTAGGGGGTCGAAGTTTTTTTAAAGGGAAAGCACTTAGACTATCGAATGGTCGAATAGTCGAACGATTTTTACTTCGAATCGTTCGATTTCGTTCGAATTCGAACGAATTTAACCAATTCGATGGTCGAAGTACCCAAAAAAAACTTCGAAATTCGAAGTTTTTTTCATTCGAATTCTTCACTCGAAGTTAGTGAATCTGCCCCTTTAAGTCCACATCACTTCACGATGGAACAAGGTAAGAGACTTGTCATTTTATATTGTGAGTCTTCGTGGGGCTGGGTTATGACAATTTAAATGGCTTCCTTTCAATACGTCGAATCAGGTATTAAAAATATTGATTTTAATTTATTGAATGTTTAATATTTATGCACCTTTTTTTACATAACCCACACCGAATGAGCTCATTTCCTTTTAAGACATCATGCTTATGTTAAAATGAAAACTACAGTATATAATCCATCCAGAATCCTCTTGATTTATCTAATGCTGACCCATAAGAGCTCCATCTACTACAAAATGGCTTGATAACCGATTTGTGCACTCACATCCCAAATTGTTATGAGACGTTCTTACATTTTTTTGAGTTGTATACATTTAAGTCCAAATGCATTAAAGTCGAAGTGCTTTTTTTATAATGGCGACTTTTTTGTCTCTGCGACAATTTTATCTTGTAGATTTTTTTTACCACTGCAGTAGCCACTGCAAAAATGGTCGAAATGAGAATCCATGCCTGGTGAAAAAAAAATTGCTCATTAGTATTAATGTGTTATCTTCATTCATTTTTCATCCCTAGACATTATGGGGCAGATGTATCAAGGGTCGAATTTCGAGGGGTTAAATCCCTTGAAATTCAACTGGGGAATAGAATTGAATAGGCAATTCGGGCGAATTTACGCGCCGGCGAATAGTCGAATGGGCGAATATTCGCCTGGCGAATATTTGATCGAAGGATTTTCATTCGATCAAATGATCGATTGAATGCCTTTTTATTCGATCAAAAACTTAGAAAACAAGCCTATGGGACTTTCCCATAGGCTTTTAAAGCAATTCGGTAGGTTTTAGGTGGCGAAGTAGGCAGTCAAAGTATTTTTAAAAGAGACAGTACTTCGACTATCGAATGGGCGAATAGTCGCAGCGTTTTTGCACTCGATCTATTCGAATCATTCTACTCAGGCAAATTTACGCCAATTCGATAGTCGAGGAACACAAAAAACTACTCGAAATTCAAGCTTTTTTCCTTCTATTCCTTCACTCGAATTTAGTGAATGGGCCCCTTAGGGTCGAATATCGAGGGTTAATTAACCCTCGATATTCGACCGTCGAAGTAAAATCCTTCAACTTTGAATATCGAAGTCGAAGGATTTAGCACTATTCATAAGATCGAACGATCAAAGGTATAATCGTTCGATCGAACGATTAAATCCTTCGAATTGAACGATTTCAAGGATTTTAATCCATCAAAGGATATTCCTTAGATCCCGAAATTGTTAGGAAGCCTATGGGGACCTTCCCCATAGGCTAACATTGGCCTTGGTAGGTTTTAGGTGGCGAACTAGGGGGTTGAAGTATTTTTTAAAGAGACAGTACTTCGACTATTGAATGGTCGTATAGTCGAACGATTTTTAGTTGGAATCGTTCCATTCGAATTCGAAGGTCTTAGTCGAAGGTCGAAGTAGCCCATTCGATGGTCGAAGTACCCATATTCGACCATTCGAAATTCTAACTATTTTTCCTCTATTCCTTCACTCGAGCTAAGTGAATGGGCCCCTTATTCAAGCCCGGATTTTTGGCGAGGCCACATAGGCCCGGGCCTAGGGCGGCACATTTTTGGGGGCGGCATGTGCTCCCCAGTGCTTTGGCGCTTGCACGCTGGCACTTTTGCACCAGCGTGTGGTAGTACAAGCTCTGAGACTGTAAGGAACTTACTGCTGAACACGTCTCTGCCATCTCAAAATGGTGCATCCAGGTTCGGGGCACATGCGCAGCTTCAAGTTTCACGCTCAGCGCCACGACACATGCGTTCTTCGCCGGTGCACATTCTGCGCATGTGCAATGCACTTAAAAGGATGTTGAAGCTTGACTCCATTGTGAAGTGATCTTCACTCCCAGTGAGACACTTGGGTTATTTATCAAAGTCCAAATTTATCTCAACATTTTATGCTACAAACTCAGATCAAATCCGCTAGGGTTTTTTGCAGGAAAAAATCCAATTTTCATGATTTTCTCTGATTTTTCATCCGATTTTTTCTGATTTTTGCCAGAAAACTTCAGGGTATTGCATGAAACCCTGAGCACATCGAAAAATCATTGTAACTTCTCCCATTAACTTATATTCAACCTCGACAGGTCTGAGATGCCGGATTTTCTGATTCAGACTTTTCCATCCTCGGGGTTTGATGAAGTCTGATTTTATTTAAAAAATCACAAATATTTAGTGATTTTTGCATTTGGAGTTTAGTAAATAACCGATTAAACATTTTGTTCTTGATCTTTGATCTTGATTTCCTGTATTTGACTTGGCCTGTTTTCCTGGATTTTAATACCTTACTGCTTGAACTGATCCTTGCCTACCTGACCATTCTTTTTCTTATCGTTCCTGTTTGACGCCTCGGATTTCCCTCACTCCTGCCACTCCTCCACTAAGGTGCAGTCCTGTGCCCAAACTGTTTCATTCTCAGTGGGAGGTGTAGGAGAGGTCAACCTTCTACAAAGCTCTTCTGCCCAGTGGTTCTCACTTAAATATACAAAGATGTTTAATTTTTAGAGGTAAATTTTTTTTTTTTGCCAATTGAGAACTGAGATATGAAGTGGGACATTCACTAAGATTTGTTATTGCGCCAGCGTCCACTTCGCTGCGTTTCGCTGCACTTCGCCAGGCATATTTTCGCCAGCTCTACGCAAATTCTCTAAAATCCGAAGTTGCGCTCAGGGGTAGCGTAAGGCTGCGAAGTTGCGCTAGCGTTAATTCGCCAAGCAAAGCGAAGTTACGCTAGCGATGGTTAATTTGCATATGGCGCCAAATTGAAGTTACAATGGAGGTATATGTAGCAGCACTACACAAGCCTGGGAAACCTTCAAAACAGCAAATAAAATTGTTATTTTGCCCTACACATGTGCCCACTGTATAGTTAAGGTGTCATGAGTTAGGAAATGTAGGGGGGAAGGAGGGGAGCCCCAAAATTTTTTTTGATCTTTTTCAGCCTATCACCCATAAGAAAGAAAAAACGCCAGCGTTTTTTGGGACTTAGAAAAATTTTAAACTTTTTTTGAAACAATCCCTATCTACTCTATTGCGCTTCGCCTGGTCTGAGGTGGAGAAGGAAGTCTGGCGTAAAAGGTAGCGTTCAGAACAATGTGCGCGTTAATGAATTTGCGTAGTCCATTGCGCAAATTCGCCAGGCGTAAGGGTGCGAAGTAACATTAGCGAATTTAGACCAGCGTTCGTTAGTGAATTAACGAAAATGCCCAACGCTGGCGAATTCACGCTAGCGTTAGGCGTTAGGCTTCGGCGTTTAGTGAATTTGCCCCGAAGTGAGAGCAGTATGTCGTTGCGTATAAACAGGGGCGCTCCACCAATGAGGCGAGTTACTCGCCTCAGGCGGCAGCGCCCCCTGGTTACCAGGGGTGGCAAAAATGCCGCTCCTGGTAACTAAGAGCCGAATTTCCGGTTTTCAGCCCAGAAATTCAGCTCTTCTAGTGCAGAGAGCGCAATTGCGATCTCTGCACTAGCGTCGTGCATCGCCCCGACACCCCCTGCACAGAAAATGTGAGCGCCATGAGGAGGGGTGAGGACGGCAACGGAAGGCCACCTCAGGCGGCATAAAGGCGTGGATCGGCTCTGCGTATAAATATAATAATATAAAATATTTTTCAACAAGAAATTAAGAAAAAAATTGGTTGTGTTAAATTGTTTTAGAAAATGGAAAAGATATGTTAGAATACTTCAAGGGATTGTTATATTAGACAAAAGTTTATTTTTTTAATCGCAGACCAACAATTTTCAAATAGGTTGTAAAGTGCAAGGAAAATCAGTTAACCTTTCCTAAATGTAAATTTTTCAAAAATGAACAAAATATCACTTTTTGAACAGAGAATGTTTTGATTATTACAAATTTCATAAATACAGCCTTCCATATATGTGTAATTTCAGGAACACAGGATTGACATATTTGTTAAGGGGAACTGTCATTGTAAAATCAATTAAATTGTAGAGGTTGTTTTCACACAGTCTTTTTTTCTTGACAATTCTGTTATCCAGAAACCCGTCCAAAATCCCCTTCAGAAAGTTCCAAATTATGGGGAGGGCATCTCCTATAAACTCCATTTTAAGTAAATAATTCTAATTTTAAAAATGTCTTTCTTTTTCTCTGTAATAATATAACAGCAGCTTGTACTTGTTCCCAACTAAGATTTAATTAATCCTTATCGGAAGCAAAAGCAATTTATTGTGTTTAATTAATGTTTACATTAATTCTAATCCACAGTTATCACTGAATTTATTAAAAGAACTAAATATAAAAAGTATGAACGAAAAATTCCTAAATAAACCCCTCTGGAGTCTGAATTGTTTAAAAGCAGTACTATTGACTTCTATAGCACTTTTTGACAACTTTACTTAAGTTTGTATTCGCAAACAATTCGATTCACCAAGGGTCGAATATCGAGGTTTAATTAACCCTCGATATTCGACTGGGAATTAAAATCCTTCGACTTCGAATATCGAAGTCGAAGGATTTTAGCGCAACTGGTTAGATCGTTTGATCGAAGGAATAATCCTTCGATCGAACGATAAAATCCTTCGAATTGAACGATTCGAAGGATTTTAATCCAACGATCGAAGGATTATCCTTCGACCAAAAAAAACCCAGGCAAGCCTATGGGGACCTTCCTCATAGGCTAACATTGAGTTTGATAGGTTTTAGATGGCGAACTAGGGGGCCGAAGTTTTTTCTTAAAGAGGCAGTTAGTGATGGGCGAATTTATTCGCCAGGCGCAAATTTGCGTGATTCGCCGCCAGCGAATAAATTCGCGAAACGCCCACGCAAATTCGAGGGCGTCGTGGCGTCAAAAAATTTTTTTTCAGAAAAATGGACGTCAAAAATGGGCGCCGGCGTCAAAAACTAGACGCCGGCGCTGTTTCGCGAATTTTTCGCCATTTCGCGAATTTCACTAATTTTTCGGCGAAGCAAAACGGCGCAAATTCGCCCATCACTAGAGACAGTACTTCGACTATCAAATGGTCGAATAGTCGAACGATTTTTAGTTTGAATCCTTCGATTCGAAGTCGAAGTCGTAGTCGAAGGTCGAAGTAGCCCATTCGATGGTCGAAGTAGCCCAAAAAACACTTCGAAATTCGAAGTTTTTTTACTTCGAATCCTTCACTCGAAGTTAGTGAATCGGCCCCATAATAAATTTAGATTTTTAGAGTTTTTAAGAAATATAGAAAAAACACTTATCTTTCAAAATTTTTGTAAATAATCGAAAGGTATGATGATCCAAATGATGAAAATACCCCTTACCAGGAAAACTCCAGGTCCTGAGCATTCTGCATAACAGGTCCCATATATACTGTATATGTGTATATATATATATATATATATAACAAACAAGGGAAAGTTGTGCTCACCACTATTTTTTAAAAACCATTAGGCGGGGGTGCAATGAGGGTGTGACCACAAAATACATATAGACAAATACAAGATTCCTCTGCACTCAACCCATTATCAATATATTTAAGACAGAGACATTTTGTGCATACTGCTACTGAAAAATGCC
The DNA here is from genome assembly GCA_038501925.1 of Xenopus petersii. Lineage (NCBI taxonomy): Eukaryota > Metazoa > Chordata > Amphibia > Anura > Pipidae > Xenopus > Xenopus petersii. The sequence goes on from CM076683.1 coordinate 134,992,862, forward strand.
TTACCCTTTAAACAAAACAGGGATTGTTTGTCCATATATTGCAATATATTTAAGCTGGCCAACTACGTCACAGTCATCCCATATCTGGCCAGTCCTATGCTCAATTTTATCTGATTCATTAAGAATTCTATTGCTTCATTGTACATTTTACAAAGGGACTAGGTTTTACCTGCAACTTACTTGCTGCTTTCAAAGTAAACCCCCATACTTGGCTGCCCTTTTATTAGACACCAGTGGGATCACCTGACTATAGCTGGGAAGGGTGGGAGCTACAACATGGAGCTGGTCACTGCTCCTGTATAACTATAACAAACAAGGGAAAGTTGTGCTCACCACTAAATGTTGTAGCTCCCACCCTTCCTATAGCTGGGAAGGGTGGGAGCTACAACATGGAGCTGGTCACTGCTCCTGTATAACTATAACAAACAAGGGAAAGTTGTGCTCACCACTAATAGTGGTGAGCACAACTTTCCCTTGTTTGTTATAGTTATACAGGAGCAGTGACCAGCTCCATGTTGTAGCTCCCACCCTTCCCAGCTATAGTCAGGTGATCCCACTGGTGTCTAATAAAAGGGCAGCCAAGTATGGGGGTTTACTTTGAAAGCAGCAAGTAAGTTGCAGGTAAAACCTAGTCCCTTTGTAAAATGTACAATGAAGCAATAGAATTCTTAATGAATCAGATAAAATTAAGCGTAGGACTGGCCAGATATGGGATGACTGTGACGTAGTTGGCCAGCTTAAATATATTGCAATATATGGACAAACAATCCCTGTTTTGTTTAAAGGGTAAGGCATTTTTCAGTAGCAGTATGCACAAAATGTCTCTGTCTTAAATATATTGATAATGGGTTGAGTGCAGAGGAATCTTGTATTTGTCTATATATATATATATATATATATATATATATATATATATATATATATATATATATATATATATATATATACACACACACATAAAAAAAGTATGTGTTCTTCAACCTAATGTTTCTTCTCAAGCTGCAACCAACAAGCTTAACCTGCGAGTCACTAGCAGATTTCACCTGTTCTAAATGGAAAAAATATTAGTTGTAACAAAGAAGCTGATAAACCATTAATTTCTCAACGACAATAAGAAAACAATATTAAACCTAATTCTAAAAAAAGTTGATTAAATATCTACTAATTGGGGGCATTTTCGTAGCAATGAAAGGTCTACTTTAGTTACTTGTTCATAAAAGTCTCATTTCTAAGAAGTCTCACCCATAGTGATGGGCGAATTTATTCGCCAGGCGCAAATTCGCGGCGAATTTGCGCGACTCGCCGTCAGCAAATAAATTCGCGAAACGCCCGCGAAAATTCGCGGAAAAAATTCGCCGGCGTCAAATTTTTTTTTCCGAAAAAACGGATGCCGGCGCCAAAAACGGGCGCCGGCGTAGAAAAAATGGGCGCCGGCGTCAAAAACGGGTGCCGGCGTCAAAAACGAGACGCAGGTGCCGTTTTGCGAATTTTTCGCCGTTTCGCGAATTTCACGCGAAATTCGCTAATTTTTCGGCGAAGCGAAACTGCACAAATTCGCCCATCACTACTCACCCAATACCAGCAGGAAAGATGACTCAATTCATCCCTCAGAGTCCTCTCCTACTATCACTGAGCAGAAGGGTCACACTCAACAATGACAACAGTACAGTCTATAGAGGGACACCTGAGAATTTTCATGGGGTTGTATACGAAGGAAGAAACTTTGAGGAAGGGTATTGTCAGGATGGCATTTTGACTGCTTCGTTTTCCTCGTGAACCGGCGGGAAGGCAGTTCAGGGAGATTAGTCGTCTGAAGAGAAGGAGTTTCCACATGTATCTCTGCCCTAAATGTAAAACTTTATTCATTCATGAACTACTAAGGAGCTTATAAGGATTATGATTAACTAGTTTCATATTTTATTTGACACTGAACCATCAAACAGTATTTCATGAGGAAAAATAACAAGATGCAGTTGACTTGGTCAACACAGAGAAGCAAGAATGACAATACAAGAATTCTAGGGATGACTTCATAACTCTGTAATTGATGTGGAAGCTCTTGTTATTGCACATGTTTTCAATCAATCACAAATAAAACATTTCTTAAGACAGCTTTTATTTGAAACACTGTAGGTGTACAGAATATCAAGGCAAATATACTGAACAACCAAAGCTTCATTTGCTCAATATGTTCTGGATATTATCCTACATGTGGGACTCAGCAGGAATCCCACGGGATGTCAGTTTTGATGTAGTTCATTCAGTTTAAATAACATTTTCTAAGCAGGTGTGATACAGAGACTGTGTGAATGGCGGTGACTCATTCTGAGCAACTGAGATGTTTTAATGTTATAAAAAATGTGTATCACAGCAGGAGTTTTATGGAAGAAGTCATGTTTTGCTTCAAAGTCTTCCATTTCGATGAAATGTCCTATAAACAGATGCTCCCCTACTGAGTGCAAACACAGCACTGACCAGATCCCAGCTTTAGACCATGTTGGTAAACTTTTGATGTGATTTGAAACCTCATTCCAAGAATTTCTGTTGTTTTGCACTAGAGGAGGTAGATTGTTGGGGATTGCATGTGCTCTCCTTAATAAAAATGCCCAAAACAAAGCTTATTGATTTCATTTGTGGCACATGACTCATTAAAACACGTACAGGAATGTGATCTATTATCCGAATCACATAATTTTTCAGATTATTGAAAAAATACAGTAAAAAATCTGCAATCTGATTTTTTTTTCAAGCTTTATCAGTGAAACACATTTTGAAAATGTGGACGAAAAATATTCAGCAACTAAAATTGTTGAGCTTCTATAGAAGTCAATGTTCAACATATAGGGGCAAATTCATCAAGGGTCGAATTTCGAGGGGTTAAATCCCTCGAAATTCGACTGGGGAATAGAATCGAATAGAATCGAATAGGCAATTCGGGCGAATTTACGCGCTGGCGAATAGTCGAATTGTCGAATATTCGCCAGGCGAATAGGCGCTCGATCGAATATTCGCTCGAAGGATTTTCATTCGATCAAATGCCTTTTTATTCTATCAAAAACTTGGAAAATAGGCTTTTCCATAGGCTTTTAAAGCAATTCGGTAGGTTTTAGGTGGCGAAGTAGGCAGTCGAAGTATTTTTAAAAGAGACAGTACTTCGACTATCGAATGGGCGAATAGTCGCATCGTTTTTGCGCTCGATCCAGTACTTCGACTATCGAATGGCGAATAGTCGCAGCGTTTTTGCGCTCAATCTATTCGAATCATTCTACTCAGGCGAATTTACGCCAATTCGTTAGTCGAGGAGCACAAAAATTCGACGTTTTTTTTACTTTGAATGCTTCACTCGAAGTTAGTGAATCGGCCCCTTAATGATTGTATCATTAGCCTTTTCAGTAGCTGCCTGGAACTGAGCACTCTGCTGTTCCTTAAGGTCTTTCCTTGTATAATAATAATAAGAGTTGTACCACTATATATATTATATATACTGTATGTTGGAGACTGATTAAAGGACCAGTAACACAAATTTTTTTTTTTCAAAATTTGTTAGTATAGAACGAAAAATAAACACCAAGGCAAATAAAACTTTTAAATTGCAAAGCCTTTATTAAGAGATAACTTACCAAAACTTCCACTTCCTGTCCTCTTTCAAAACGGCGAAAGGGTGACCATCCATGCAGTGGTGTTCAACTTCTCCTCCCTGGCTATTCTAGTGACAGTGGAGGAGGCAGAGGTCCGCTCTGCAGCGCTTCCCCTATTCCCAGCAGTCGGACTTTGACTCCAGCCTTTCCTCCTCCAACGAGGAAGAAGAAGAGGAGGAGGGCAGCCTCTGCCTCTCCAGCGGCAAGTGCTGTCTGCAGAATGGTAGTAGTAGTAGGCGGAGGAGCCATGCAGGCGCACCGATCTGCTGAAGAATATCCCCAGGACTACGGTGCACAAGCGCATGGATGAACCTCTTGTTCTCCATTGATGTGCCCATCTGAGTGTGACTGTGGCTGGCAGTCCCGCTGCTGCAGGAGAAGGTGGCGAAAAAAAAGATACAAAGTTTCTGAAACGTTATTAAATAAGAGGCTTTTGGCAGAGAGCCCACAACACTCAGCTCCTGCACTTCAATACACTTGTATCAATTTAAGCTTGTGCAAAGACACAACTGTAACCATTTAAGATAAGCAGGTCTCATGGGAGAACTGTGACTCACAGCTTAAAAGGCAATTTCACCTCATTAACAAAACTGTTATAACACATAAAATATGGCCCTAAAACTTCCAGAAATGTTTTCAAACTTTCTTAACCTGCCAAATTTGTAAAATGGACACAGTCAAAAAAAATTCACCGTGCTACGCTTGGCAGATCTTTTTGTCCCTCTTTGCTTTTTTCAAATGTTGGCAGGTATGCAGAAGTAGGGACATTTGTTGAGCAAGGGATTAGGGAAATACCCTGGAGCTCCGCTTAGAGTAAAGGCTGAAAGCTGTCTAAACTGTGTGCTCTCTACCTCTTATCCTGCTGGGATTTATACTGACCATTGGTGCTGTGAGTATATGATTAGTGATGGGCAAAAGATTTTGGCATTTTTGAATTTGTGGCGAATTTGTTAGCAATACTGCGGCAAACCAGTTTCTCTCATTTTTTCACCGTTTCGTGAATTTCTCCAGAAATTCGCAAATTATTTGGCGAAACGCAGCAGATTCGCCCATCACTATATATGATTATCCACTGATGTTCTATGTTCCTGCTTGATCTCTCATTGAACTCCTATGTGGGTTATGTTCTTCAATAAATAAATTCTATGATTAAATTATAAGAACCACTGTTGCGCAATTATTCTGTACTGAATATAGTTACAGTTGCACAACACCCTTCCTCCGCACCATTGCAAGGGCCCACACCTGAGTGTCTCATCCAGATTTAATATATGGTAAAGCTTATAGGAGAAAAGGTGGCACTCCATTTACTATAGCCTTACGTATACAGGTATGGGACCTGTTATCCAGAATGCTCGGGACCTGGGGTTTTCCGGATAACGGATCCTTCTGTAATCTGGGTCTTCATGCCTTATGTCTACTAGAAATTAATTTAAACATGAAATAAAGCCAATAGGCTGGTTTTGCTTCCAATAAGGATTAATTATATCTTAGTTGGGATCAAGTACAAGCTACTGTTTTATTATTATAGAGAAAAGGAAATCATTTTTAAAAATGTGGATTATTTGGGTAAAATGGAGTCTATGGGAGCCATTCTGTAATTCTGAGCTTTCTGGATATCGGGTTTCCGGATAAGGGATCATATACCTGTATAATCGTTTATGTTGTATATATTTTTCCATTGTAATTCAATAACAAATCTGTACATTCAGTGATTCTATCTTTCATTTGCATTCTAGCTTTTACAAGCATTTCATTTCATGCTTCTAATTTTCAGCTTTAGGCTACGTTTTCCTGACATAAATAAAGTTCTTTTAAGTCTCTTTGTGTTGCACCCTTAAATTTCTCTTTCTCCCCGTAGGTTTCCATCTGATCAATTGTTATATAATAACACTTGACTTAAAGGGTATGTAAAATCTAAAATAGAATAAGACTAGAAATGCTGTATTTTGTATACTAAATATAAATATGAACTTACTGCACCACAAGCCTCATCAAACAAATAATTTATGCTTTCAATGTTGGCTACAGGGGGTCACCATCTTGTAACTGTGTTATACATCTTTGCAAGACTAAGACTGTGCACATGCTCAGTGTGGTCTGGGCTGCTTAGGGATCGTCATAAACAAAGCTGCTTGAGTTCTGCATGGCTGGGAAGTAAGGCGGGGGCTCCCCCTGCTGTACATAAGTATGATTGTTTCCCTGCAGAGCAGTTAGGGACCATCTGACAATTCCTATCCACAGGGAAGGGAGAATTTCACTGCATCCAGTCAGGTTTCTTATAAAAACGGTACACATTTTTAAATGAAAGTATATTGGAGATAGGTTTCTTTTTCATTAAAGAAGTAGAGGTAAAAATGGGATTTTATTTTTTTGCCTTTACATGCCCTTTAAGCACACACAATGAAAATGCATTCAGAGAAATGGAAAACACTTGTGAGCACTTATTATGTTATCTCCGTAAAAAATAATGAACCAAAAATAATGAACCATAACTAAGATAGGCCTGTTTAAAAATTGGTGATTTAACCCAGATACTCTCAAAAATTGCAGTTGCATTTATTTTGTGCTTATTGTGTGGGAGGACACTTTATGGATAATATCGTAATTCTAAATTTACCCTAAGGTTTGTGGAAATCAAAAAGCAGAAAAACAAGGCTATAAAATTGGTAAAAATGGCAATTACTGTAAAATGTGGATGTTTTTCTTAACATGTTTGATTTTGTACCATGTACATTTTGAAGCTATTAAGTGGAACTGTCTTTGCGAATAGGGAAGAGCGAAATATTTTGCAGAGAAAAAAATCACCTATAGGGGGAAATTAACTTACCTCCGAAAATCCGCTTAGTCGCACTTGGGCAGGACATCGCAAATTCACGAAGATCAGAAGTTCCACACAAGTTACCGATTGTTTGCGAAGTTGCGCTAGCGATGTTACTATAAGCGGTCCGAAGTTAGCGAAGGCTAAATTGCATACGGTGCCAAATTTAAATTTGAATGGACGTGTATGCTGCAGTGCATCCCATACACTACACAAGCCCAGGGAAAGTGAATAAAAGTATATAGGGGTGTTCTAATGCCCTGCACATGTGCCCACAGTATAGTTTAAGGTGCCATGTTATCAAATGTATGGGGGAAGGTGGGCACCCTAAAAATAATTTTCGCTCTTTTTCAGCCTATAACCCAAAAAACGCTAGCGGTTTTTTTGGGACTTAGAAAAAATTTCTAAATTTTTGGGACTTAGAAAATTTTTCAACATTTTTTTTTCTATTGAACTTCGCCAGACCTGGCGAAGTAAACTCTGGAGAAGGAGGTAACGTTCAGAAAAAAAGCAATCTTAGTAAATTTGCGTAGTTTCACCCCCTTCGCCAGAGTGCCACTTCGCCAGCGTTAGGGTGTGAAGTTGCAATAGGCTATCTACATCGCTAGCGAATTTTCGCCAGGGTCACTGTTAGTAAATTTGCGAAGTGCGAAAATTACATCATGCTGGCAAATTTTCGCCAGCGTTAGCCAATTTGCACTTTAGTAAATTTGCCCCAAAGGGGTGAAAATGCCCATTGTCATCAATGTATTTACCAAATATTTTGGTGTTTCATAAATTAGCCAAACAGGTCAAATTTCGCCCATCACTAATTGTGATATAAAAGAAAAAAAGCACATAATGATTATCTATGTTTTATTATTGAGCTTCTTCAAACATTTTCCAGATGAAAATAAATTTATAAATAATGGGGGAGAGCTAGCTAAGACCCATCTGCCATAAGTTTACTTTAAACACACAAAGAATTCACAGCTGCTGAAACCCTTTCAGTTATGCCATGGTGCAGTGTCCCCCAAACATATGACAAAGTCCCATGATTAGCGAATAAGATTTGGAATAAGAAAAAAATTGTCAAGTGTGTAAAAATTTGTCACTTGTAAAAAAAATTTGATGCCCATCCAGTTTAATGTATTTAGTGAATTTTTCACCATTTCACAAATTTTTTTGCAGTTTTGCAAATTTTCCTGCAAAGCGAAATTGAACAGATTCACTCATTACTACCCATGATACACATAGAACCAGAAACAGAGGCCGCACTCACTGACATTTTTTCTCTGGGTTCTTTTAAAGTTTCAGGGCGAACTCCATCCCTTCATCCATCCTCATCCATCAACCAAAAGGACAGTTGTCCTTTATGGCCTTTCTTGCCTCGTTCATTCAAATTTTTGTACAGTTATAGACCTATATGTGGGGGATGGAAAAGTATAAGCGGAAACATTGCGTGACAGCTTAAGTCATAGGGGAAGATTTACTAAACAGCGAAGTGGCTGACGCTAGCGGCAATTCGCTTTTGTTGGCACCCGCAGGGACATCGCCAATTCACTAACAGTTGCAAGCGGCAATTTGCTAGCGAACCAGACCGTCACTATCGCAGTTTCTGACCCTATCACCATATTTTTGCTCTGGTGAACGGGCGCTACTCCGCAGATTCACTATTGTAGTGCGGATTTTACTGAACGTTACCTCTTTCGCCAGAGTTGACTTTTGCCACCTCAAACCAGGCAAAGTGCTATAAAGCTGTTAGATCTTCCTCAATCTTCTGTCACTTACATCATATCCTGTGTGCCGAAAATGCATTAAAGTTCCAAAAACGCTGGACGAATTTTCCTTTTTTGAAGAGGAATTGCCTGCAAAGGTCCTGACTTAAACTTTTTTTGGGTAACCTGTTTTCTCCAGACATTTTATAACATATGGAACATTCATTTTACAGTGGGCTCATGTGTAGAGCATTATATTAACTCTCTTGTCTTTATTAAGGTTCCCTGGACATGTGTAATAAAAAGTGGTAACTTCAAGCATTTGCACCAACATTTATAATAAAGACGTCCATACAACTTTAAATTACTCGCCGTATGCAAATTGACCTAAGTGCAAGATCACTAGTGAATTTTCGCCAGGCACAAAGGAACGCTATGAAATGCTCTCATTGCCGAAGTCACGCTAGTGAAAAGTCGCCAGCGTTTGGTGCCCAGGGAGCAACTTTGCATATTAGTGAATTAGCGTAGTCGTAGCACAATTCGCCCTTTAGTGAATCTGCCCCATAGACCGCCCTAAAAGGCCTTTTTCTGTTATATTGTGATGGCCTGCCATTAATGTCCATTAGTGTAACTAGAGACATATTGCAAAAAATGTGTGCCACCCACACTATTTGAGAAAAGGGAAGATTTCCAACTCAGTAATACTGACTTGGACTAGTGGATAAAAGGTGAAGTCCACTTTGTACTATAGAAAAGTTATATTCCTTAGGTGCTTCCCAAGCTGCTGCCGCATAGTTTCGTTTGAAGCAGCTCGTTTATTTCTTATGTTGATGCACTTGGATCCTGGAGCGACTGCCACCAATAAACAATTAAATATATCAATACCAAATGGGAAAAAAATGATTTAACCGTGATGTGGGCGCAAATAAAGTGAATAGTACCTTTCAATACCTGTAAGCCATCTGTTGGCACTTGGGTTATTCATCCAGTGATGGTCTGAACATGGCAGTCAGTAGCAAAAACTTGCAACAACAAAATGAAATTCAAATTTTAGTTTTCAAAAACACCTAAATAGTGTAATATTGGGTTACAGTAAGATAGTACTATTCCTTTAATACATAGTTGGACAGATGATACCACTTCCTTCACTAATGCTTGACAGTTTTATCGTTATATTGTCTCTATCTTGCATGACTCGGAGAACAGCCTCAAGCTCTATCCTGTGTGCTCTGTGCTATGGGCTATGATTCTCAACTGTCTGCTCATTATACATAATGGTCTTGCTGCTTCCTGAAAAAGCTAATTGTCATATCGGCTCACCACTTTTGCTACATGTCTAATTAAAACATAAATTATAAGGGGCTATTTCTGTACTTGTCAAAAGCAGCAAGACATTGCAATTGGCTCGGTATACCCTTTGCATTTCAGTGTATGGAAAGATCCCTTATCAGGAAAACCCCATGTTCCAAGCATTATGGATGACAGATTCCCTACCTATATATCTACAGAAACCAGTTCTATGTATTTCTTTGCAAGGCTTAACAAGGGAACCAAAGTGTAACTTAACTTTACTTGTGGAGGCCTATTTATTACATTTTAGTGGTTTTAAAAGTTTTTGAAAACAATGATTAAATTTTATTCCTCTAAAACTACGAATGTTATGGAATTCATCAAAAGATCTGAATATAAAAAATTCTGCACAAGGCACTAAAAAATCCGAAAACCTCTAAAACATCTAAAAATCATATTTTTTTTTTGGACAATTACTAAAATCCAAAAACCTCTAAAAGTCCCAATTAATTAAAATGGTCCAATAGGTTCATTGACTTCTATGGGACTTCAACAGCTTTTACTTAGTGCACTTTTGTATTGGAGGTTTTCACGTTTTTTAAACTTGAACTTGAACTTTGAGTTTTAAAGAAATACAAAAACAAATAGATTTTTCGAGATTCGTTGAAAAAAAAGAGAAATTGGATATTTATTTGATTTTTTTTAATTCTGATTTATTTGATGGAAGAAACGGCAATCTTTAATAACTTTCAAATCTAGTTCCCATCATCTGTCCAAAGGATAAAATCCTCAACTTCAAATCAGACAGAATATTGAATGTTTAATTAGCGTCTTCTGATATGAGCACAACCAGCAAAACACAGTTATTTCTAAAGAAAACATTCTCACCATCTGTCCAGCCTTTGAAATCCACATGATATTAAGGGCTCAAATTAAATTTGCCTAATGTTTTGGATACATTTGCATTTTGTATAAAGTGGTGGGATTTGGCTCAATCCCAAACAGATTGATCCAGAATTTAGTGCATATTTTATATTGCTTTTATATTGATAATGATATGGATAAATATTAGCATAAACGTATAAAGATGGGCATACATGATGACCCAAGTGGTGGGCAAGATCAATTCCGACATATGGTTTTCATCCAATAGCTTCCAATATTTGACTAGGTTTCAAATACAAACCATGTATTAGTTTACAAATCCCCTGAATAATTTTGTTTTTCGAAGCTCTTTAAAACTGACATTAATACTCTGGTCAAGAAGCTGAGGAATTGCTCAGGAGTGACCAAAAAGTCTAGGCAGATTATACTTTCTGGTATAAGAGCAAAACAAATGTGATCTCATTATAAAACATGTACAATTGCTGTCAGCTGTCATCTTGAGGGCTTAAAAGCCTGGAAGAAATACCCTTGGCTGTGAGAAGTGAGAGCGAATGTATCTCATCATAAAAGTCAAAAGTATTTTCTGAAAGTGACAGGCTTGCTTGACTCAAACAATAGACACTATCTGCAGTTTCAGTTGTGATATGAATAATCATTTTTTGGAATGAAATATTCCTGTCATTAGTTCACATTTTAATATATTAAATTTTTTGAGGGTCTACAAGTTTTTTTCTTAATTAGAAAAGAAACTGTAAGAAAATCTTCTGCTGGCATGAACTTGCAAAATGAACAAATTTATGATCATTAGCGCAACAATGTAAAACTGGGAAAAGGGACTTGGGGCAAGTTTCCAGAACATAGGTGTAATATCTTCAGGAATATCTAAATTTACATTGCACAAGAACACTTAGGGGCAGATTTATCAAGGGTTGAATTTCGAATTTAAAAAACTTCAAAATTCGAATTAGAAAAGACCAACCGAAATGTATTTAAAAAAATCGAAGTTCATTTGAATTTGGCCGAATTTGAATCGTACAAATCAAAGTAATAGCACATTCGATCGACTTTAAATATCGAATTCGATTTTTCAATTCACCAATTGACTCCAGATAGGCTCTAGGATGTCCCCCATAGGCTAAAACAGCAATTTGGCAGGTTTTAGATGGCGAATTGTCGAAGTTGAATTTTTAAATACACAGCACATAAAATTTTGATATTCAAATTTTTGATTTTTTTCGAATTCAAATCGAATTTTGACTATTCCCTAGTTGAATTTTCACTTCAACCTTTGATAAATCTGCCCCTTAAAATTAAATATACACTAAAAATCTTCCCTTTGAACACACTATTAAGATTTTTTCTCCCACAAAATTCTAACACAAAAAAAAATAGTTTGCTGGGTTCATAACATATTAAAAAAAACAGTGAATAACGAAAAAGGGTTTCTGGTGTTGTGTCTCGACAATCGCTTAAAAGGTCTAGTTTCACCAGCTTTGGACTGCTACAACATCAATATCACATGATAACATGATTATACTCAAATGTGCTGTGATATGAGAAAATCACAACAAAATTGAAGTTCTAAAACTTTACATTTTTTTTATAGAACTCAAATTTTTATAGAAAAAAAATTTGTTAGCTAACAGCTTCTATGTGTGTATTTTCAACAATCTATTTTATTTGTTGAGATTTTTAAACTGTCAAATGTAAAAATTAATGGAAAATTTTGGTTTTTATTGTGATCGAGGTTCTTACCAGAATATAATTTCTGATTAACGTTTTTTTTTAAAAAAAAATACCTTGACCAAGTTTTACGATTCACTCAGATTTGGAAGTTAATAAATCTGTTTCCTGAAATAAACACTTTTGCAATTTAATATTCTGTTTTAAAATTTTTATAGGGCATTAGCGAATTTGTCCTGTTTCACCAAAAAATTGGTGAGTTTCCCGTGAAATTAGAGAAACTGCTAAAAATTCTCATAAAATCATTGGGGGTCAAAACTACTTCGACGTCTGCAACAATTTTTAGACGTGCGCCTATTTTGGCCAAATGCATTAAAGTCAATAGGCGTCTGCATAATTTTGCCGCTCATCAATTTGTATGCACTTTTTTGACGTGGTGGATTTTTCTCCAGCAAATTTTCACCGGAGTTTCTCAAATCTATTCGTCGGCAGTGAAACATGGAAATTTGCCGTGAATTTGCACCTGCCATATTTATTCGGCCATCACTTGGCATTAGTAATGAAATTAAATGAAAGTAATTAAACCATTTGGCTGCCATCCCAGCAGCCCCCCAGAAAGCAAGCCATACTTCTCTTCTGTACAGAATTACTAGCCATTTTAAACGTCCTGAAATATTTCCGTTTTCCCTTTTAAACTCCAAGATATAATAACAGAATGTTTCTTCTTGGACAAAAATTTAAAAAAAAAAAAAGGAAAGATTATTTTGTGCAGTAGCTGAGAGCAGAAACCTCTACAATGGAATAATAAGCATTTGTGTCTGTTCTCGCCAACTCTCTTAGGGTTGGAAATAAAGTAGAAGTGCTAAAATATGAAATTGATTTTCTTTTTATTCCACCTCACCCTATTACTTTCAATGTTCCAATCACTTTCAGCTGTTAACATATTCTCACACAGCTCAGAAACAAATGAATCTTCTAATTTGACTTGAACAGTGTGAAGAATGGTCTAAAAATATCCAGTATTCTTGAATGTTTTGCAGTTTCAGTGGATTCCTCATCTGAACAGTTTGGCTTGATGTCTTTTATCTAGACAAGGGGGCAAATTCACTAATGGGTGAATTGTGTCAACTTCACACCCCTCGCACCACTTCACTAGGCGCAAATGCAATACAAATATGCTAATTCACTAAGATGCAAAGTTTTGTCCTGGTCATTGAAACGATGGCGACTTGTCGCTAGCATTACTTCGGTTGTGCGAGCATTTCATAGCAAAAATGCACTAGCGTTAATTTGTGCCTACTGAAAATTGGCACAGTGATCTTGCGCTTAGGTCTTTTTGCATACAGCGGGTAATTTAAAGTTGTGTGGAAGTCTTTATTATAAATGTTGGTGCAAATGCTTGAAGTTGTCACTTTTTATTACAAATGTCCAGGAAACCTTAATAAAGACAAGAGAGTGTCACGGTCGGCACCCAACACCAGAACAAACACCAGGCACCCTGGTCTCGGCTCGTGCTTCACCAGTAGTGTGACCGCCTTTGGGCCTCGGGAGGAGCCCTTGGCTTACTTGGATGCCACCTGGTCTTAAATGAGAGGTGCAAGATGAGAGTTCTGGATAGGCAGAGGGGCACGACTGTAGACCAAAGTCTTTGGACAGAAGGTCGTAGTACAAGGCATGAGGCAATAGAATAGTCAGATCAGGCCGGGTCGAGGCAGACAGAGAATAAACGTAGTCAGGCAGGCAAGGGTCAAACCAGGAAGACAATCAGAGGGTTAAGCAGAAGAGGTAGTCGGTATTCAGGCAAAGGTCAGGATCCAGATGTCAGAATAGTCAAAAGCCAGGCAGGGGTCACAACAGGAATCAAAAACAGGTTCAGACAGATATAGCTTAAAGCTCAGAAGCACCAGGAACAAATCCTATCACGGGTAATGAAGAATTAGCTGAGCCCCCTTAAATACCTATTTGAATGTCGCGCCAATGCGCGCGTCTATGCGCCCACCTCTATAAAGCCCACGAGACGAGGGTGCATGCAGGTGTCCCTGCAGCATCACTAGACCACCAGGTAAGTTCCTCACAGAGAGTTAATAAAATGCCCTACACATGAGCCCACTGTCAAATGAATGTTCCAGGGTACTTAGCGAGCTTAGCTCTGTGATTGCCAAACCTCTTTACTTAATTTTTCAGGATTCATTGAGGTCTGACCGGTGTCAAGAGACTGGCAAATTGCTCATATTTTCAGCCTCAAAACTATAGGCCAGTTAGTCTGACGTCTGTGGTAGGAAAGCTTTTCAAAGGGTTAATAAAGGATACGATACTGGACCTTATAGCAAATCATAATACTATGAGTTTTTGCCAGCATGGTTTTATGCATAATAGATCTTGCAAGACTAACTTAATTTCTTTTTATGAGAAGGTGAGCAGGGACCTCGATTCTGGGATGACAGTGGATGTAATTTACTTAGACGTTGCTAAAGCATTTGATACAGTGCCACACAAAAGGTTACTGGTTAAATTAAGGAATGTTGGTCTGGAACATAGTATTTGTATATGGATAGAGAACTGGCTAAAAGATACAAAGAGTGGTGGTAAATCGAACATTTTATAATTGGACCAGTGTTATAAGTGGATGGCTCTGTACTTGGTCCTTTGCTTTTCAACTTGTTTATTAATGACCTGGAGGTGGCCATTGAAAGTACTGTTTCTATTTTTGCAGATGATAATAAATTGTTCAGAACTATAGGTTCCATGCAGGATGCTGCCACTTTGCACAGGGATCTGTCTATGTTGGACACAGCAAACTGGAAAATGAGGTTCAATGATGATAAATGCAGGTTATGCACTTTGGCAAAAATAATATGAATGCAAGTTATACACTAAATGGCAGTGTGTTGGGAGTTTCCTTAAATTAGAAGGATCTTGGGCTTTTTGTAGATACCACGTTGTTTAATTCCGGGCAGTGTCATTCCATGGCTACTAAAGCAAATAAAGTTTAGTCTTGAATAAAAAAGCATTAACTCAAGGGATGAAAACATAATTATTTAGTTTTTTAAATTAATTAGTTTTCCAATTTACTCAGACCTCTCTGAAAACTGGCAACAGACTACTCTAACTAGATATGCACAGTTTAGTACCATTATCAAAAATAGAAACATAAGGAATTTCTAAAGAGTAAGTCCTTCAGGCAAAGTGCTGTTAATGATCAATAGGAACAAAGAAGGGGTGACAGAAGGTCAGGAACATGATTTGGGATGTAGAGGGTGAAGAAGCAGTGACTGGCAGGAGCTGGACAGAGCTGGGCATAGAGACCAGGACTGGACCAGGATGGAGCAGGTAAAGAACTGTTGACAGAATGGAGTGGGTTTAGAGGCAGGGAGTGGCTGGAGTAGGACAGCATGGGCAAAGAGGCAGGGACTGATAGAAGCAGGTCAGGGCTGAAAGCAGGGAGCAAGAGGGGTGAAAGCACAGGAGCAAAAACTAGGGATTAGGCCACAGTGCCCCAACAGTAGCTAAAGCTCCAACAGGGGAAGTGAGGTGAATGGGGATTATATAAGAAATAGTCAGCCCTGACTGATCCAATCTAACCAATAAGACTGCTGGAAAGTAGGGATGAGCGAATTTGTCACATTTTGTCAAATGTAAAAAAAAATTGACACACATTATTCGAAGTTTCACAAATTTTTGGCGATTCGAAATGGGACCAATTTGTTCATCATTACTGGAAATAGGAGAGTCCAAGTGATAGCTATCGAGGAAGCCTTTCAGCTGCTCACCTGGCTTAGTGGATAGGGTACAGAACCATAAACTCTGGCAGAAACCCCAGCAAAGCCTTGCAAGTCAATACAATGTTCACCTCAAGAGCGTTAATTAAAGGGGACCCGTCACCCAAAAAAAACATTCCAAATCCTATTTTATCACATTAGTCAAGCAAAATGAACTTTAATTACACTATATAAATTATTTGAATCTTGTTTCCTTCAGTCGGGGAATTCATAATTATAGCAAGCAGGCAGGAGCCATTTTGTGGACACTGTTATTAAGACAAGTCTTGTATCATCTCAGAATCTTGTTTGTGCACCAGAATGGGGGACCCGATGTCCATTCCCATGCCCTGGCTACACAATTAAATGGTTAAGAGAATGGGGGAATGTGGGGAGAGCAGTGACAACTAGGAAGTGCTGAATGGAAAGTGAAAGTAATTGTCTGCCCCGCCTCTATTCCACTGGCATAGAGGAGGGGCAGGCAATATTTGATTGACAGCTGAGATTTTTAAATGAGCTTACAAAAGCTATGAATGCTTTGATAAAAAATAGAAATTGTATTTCATGTTTAATTTGAAAAGGACTTTTATTATACAGATTTTTGTGTCTGGATGACAGGTCCACTTTAAAGGACCAAGGACATCTCCTCACGTTGTGTTATGTTTGGCACTTAGGTGTCTCTGGTTACTAGTTCAGTAATACTTAGGGGGTTATTTACTAAACTCCAGATGCCAAAAACCCGAACAAGTAGTGTTTTTTTTTTTTAAATCAGAATTTTTAGTGAAAAAAAATCATAAACTTTTCTGAATTATACCCCAAGGATGGAAAAAGTCCAAACCTGAAAATCCGGCATCTTAGACCTGCCGAGGTTGCATATAAGTCAATGGGAGAAGTCCCAAAGATTTTCTGGCTGGGTTTAATACAATAATCTGAAGTTTTCAGGCAAAAATCGGAAAAAAACTGCGTTTTCGGGGAGGGAATTCTGAAAAATATATTATTTAATGAAATATACATGTATCTCAATATACTGATAGAAATCACTCACCATTAATTCAATGACATAAACCTTATAGTTCTAAAGAGAACAATGTGCACCTGTAGTCAACATGCATTTTAAAGGGGAACTATTGTGAAAATAAATATTGAATATAAGCTTCATCATACTGAAAATAAGACACTTTCTAAATACAATCAATTAAATATTCTGTACCATTTCTAAAATAATCAAGTTTATCTTCACTACTCCTCTCTCAGCATCTGTTTCTCTTCATTCTCTCTTCATGCAGCAGTTGGGTGTCAGATATTCATTGACAGTTAGATCCCATATATCTTATATGGGGGGCTACTTTCCTAGCAGATGTATTAGAGCTCACTCAAAACTCATTCCAGTACAAACAAAATAACAGCCTTTTGTACAAATCCTGAAATTCGATAGTCAAAGTTTTTTTTCTTTAAATTTAGCTGTTTTTGATTGAGTTAAAATTGTTTGATTGATAGTAGAAATCGTTTGAATCGAACGATTCGAATGATTTAAACGATCGATCGAACGATTCTCAAAAAAAAAAACTTAGACTTCTA
The DNA here is from genome assembly GCA_038501925.1 of Xenopus petersii. NCBI lineage: Eukaryota > Metazoa > Chordata > Amphibia > Anura > Pipidae > Xenopus > Xenopus petersii. Next base: position 135,010,212 of record CM076683.1, read on the forward strand.
AAAACAGCCAAATGTTGGCTATAGATTCTAGGAGGTCCCCATAGGCTAACATAGCAATTCGGCAGGTTTAAGGTGGTGAAGTGTCGGTCAAAGTTTTTTCAATTCCAAGTCGAAGTTGAATTTGGCCTGTTCGAAAATTCACTCGACCTTTGATAAATCTTCCCCTTCATGTATGAATAATGCTCCTATAGATGATTTAACCAGTATATACCTGTTGTGGCACAACTGGAGCTGAGAAGGTTCGTAATGGCCTTACAGAGTTGCATAGTACATGAGTTTCAAAAAAAGACTCAAATCAATCAACTTTACCCTTTACTTTTGTGTAATTCAGATAAAGACAAACAATCCCACCTGAACTGACTCCAGTGAGCATCATTAGTGACGTTACTTTCTGACTCCAAAATGGAAGTCCTTGGGACAAATATTGTATTTTCTTTATAAAAAAGGCTTCCATCCTTTTCTTAAACTACCATATGTATCTGTAACTGTAAAAACGTTCACAACTTGATATGACATTCTTCATCTAAAATGAAGGGATGTCTTCAGGAAAGATCTCCTTGTATAAATAAAATGTAGAATATTTTAACGAGGATGTTGTGGTGAGTGAGTGTCTGGTAGTGACAAGTAGGAGTGAAACAAGAAGTACTTGCCTTGGGTGTCAGTACCTATTAGCCCGGCCTTGATCATATCTTCCCTTAATTACCATTCTACAGTTGAAACAATCTGAATTGACGTGCTTCTTCATAATGTCCATACCATTCTTTGCTTTGGATTCTGTTTCAGTAATGTCTCATTTGTGTACTAAATACCAAAACTGCTACAAGTGGCTATGGCTGCTATGGGAACCCTAGAGCTTCTGCCAACATGGTTCACACACCCATTTCAATAACTAAAAATTGTGTAACAACCTGGCATTCTTATATCATTTCAACTGAGTGTAATGAGGATTAATGGCGAGTTTTTCGACCATGGAAAAAATGCAACGGACAAAAGACCCCAAAATGAGTAAGAGTCATGTGCCCAATAAGACGTTCAGATGCAATGCTGGACATTCCAAAGGGTTTCTCATAAAATCACAGATCAAGATAAAATGAACCCTCCTGGGATAGGCTTTGAGATGTAGGTTTGTCTTGACTCACCTCAATCAAATTCAAATAATAGATGAAAAAAAAATAATTTAAAAATGTTGTTCTCCATTTATTCATTCAGGAATTCTTTAAGCTCTTGGATAAAGGTTGTAGATAGGCAAACCACTTTTGAAAAATGAAAAGGGGGAATGAAAATTCCTTTGGGAACTTACAAAACAGTTGTAGGCCTACAGTGAACTCTCATTCAACTGCATATACAGTATATTCCTAGGCAACGTAGAAACTTGAACCCAGTTTAAAAGGCACCTGCCATAATTTCCTCATCTAGAGGTGCTGGACTCATACATCCCACACTCCAGTTGAGAGAAACAATACTATTTGGGCAAGAAATGATTCTAGCGAGTCCTGCACCACTGGGACTGGGAGGAAGCTCCCAGTGCAGGTGGCCATGTTTTGTCACATGTAAGCACAAAATAAGCAAGCTAGGACACTCCTTGCTATTTGCATGCTTGGAGTCCCAACTACCACTTCATATTGGAGCTAAGCTAGTTTGTTGTTTAGAAGGTTTGGCTGTTGGAGCAATTATGTTAACCCTGAAAATTAACCCTGAAATGGGGTGTTTAGGGATAAATCTTTCTTTTACAGAGAGAATAACACTGTGTGTATTTATTAATCTTTGCTTTAAAATTACTTATTCCCTGATGCAAATGGACAAAGTTAAATTACTACAGGATGATCAAAAAATGTTTCATTAAGGTTTGGTCCCTGTGGTAAACTTTTTTATGGTCAGAAGATATACTGTAAAATACTCTTGGCAGATTAGGTGTTCCACAATATCATGGAGTAAAATAAGCACCCAATGCCAAAAAGGGTGCAATGATAACAGTAAAGCCCTGAGTTACAGAGTTTTAGAGGGCCCAGCAGGGGTACTGACTGATGTAAACAGGCCCGGATTTGTGGAAAGGCCACCAAGGCCCGGGCCTAGGGCGGCAGGATTTTTGGGGACCAACCACATCCACATTGGTTTCCGAAACACTGGGGATGCGCAGGAGACACAATAATTTTTAAAACTTCCCGTGCACCAATTTCCATCCAAAAATTTGTGTGAATAAATGGGAGAAGATGGGGGCAACAAATGACAGCAGGCCTAGGTGCGCCCGCTATGTAGATCCGGCCCTGTCAATTTGTGCAAAACAGTTCCCTTTACTTATATTTTATGGGTTTGAGGCCCTTAAAAACATTTTGCTGTGGGAGCTTAGTCCATATGATGTAAAAGCTCCCTTTACTTATTTTTTATGGGTTTGAGGCCCCTAACAATATTTTGCTGTGAGAGCTTATTCCATATGATGTAAAAGTTCTGGAAGTGTGAGGAGATACCAAGTGAGGGGGAGAGAGGAGCATCATGCACAGAATGTTGACTATATTTGGGGGAGAACTTTGTAATTAATGAGGCAATGTACAGTATAGTAGAGCATTGATTGATTATAACTTTTAAAATTCTCTTAAATGGGGAGATCAGTCCCTTTAGGAACTAACAGTAAAATGCTTGTAGCATTAACAGAGCACAATTCTGCAAACCCATCAAGTGTCATTATAACTCCATCCCATCTATACCATTGCAAGTTATAAAGTAGGGAGTGACAGGGAAAAGCAGCTGCCTACTTCAGAATGGTGAGTGACAAAGACAAAGGGAAGCGTTGGATGGATTATCAGGATGTTAATTATCTAGTATATCCTGAAATATCCCGGCAAGTCTTATTTAATACAGGTTGGATTTTAGTGGTTTAAGAGTTTTTTTTTTTTTTTTTAAACAAAACCATGATTGTCATTGAAATTATTCACAGTCCCACTTATAAAAAGTACAGAGTTTTGCTGACAAATCCGAAAATCCGAAAACCACTAAAGATTTAAAAATGGCCCAATAGGATCAGCGCTCCTCCCGTTGACTTCTACAGCACCTCATCATCGTTTACTTGGCGAAGTTTGGCATGAAATCTTTTGTGTTTTTTTCACTTAATAAACCCTTTTAAAAAATATAGGAAACCACAACATTTTTGCGATTCATGAAAAGAATTGCAATTCGATTTTTAGCAAATGGGCCCCTTAGTGGCTACACATGGGCCATTAAAGGGTTCATTGTAAGGCGCCCTCGGCGCGTCCAAGATGGCGGCACCCAGAAGAGGCCATGCACCCGTCAGACGCCAGCATGACGCTGGCGTTTTCGCGCAGTGTATTTATGCTGGTGTTTTTGCCCAGGGTATTAACGCTGGCGTCCAAAACGTGCAGACACTGACGCACATTCTAGCGCACATCCTGTGACATCATCTAGCACGTTTTGGCGTGAAAATCCACCTATTTAAGGTCGCCAGACGGTTCTCTCAGCGCCCGAGTATAGGTTCTTCTATCTAGAGTTCCTGGGTTTTTTCTAAATATTGATTATTGATTTGCCTGAAACCTCAACCTTGATTCTTCACTGCCTGGACCGACCTTTGCCTGAAACCTCGTCCACGATATCTTGTTGCCTGGACCGACCTTTGCCTGAACTGCTGATTCTTCTGCCTAATCCATTGTACCGCGAACTGTGTTTGCCTATTTGCTTCCTCCTTGGTCCGCACTCCAAATTGTGCCTTCGGGCCCAGACATTCATAAAGTGAGTTTTTTAATGTACCTAATACAATGTGCGCCTACTAAAACATGTTCAGGTTTATTGTCATGGATAATCGTTATCTTTCTTGCTGCCTTCTGCTTAATACAGAAGGTCTGTCATATTATGTTTTATTAGAGTGTTGTATAATTATATTGCAATAGTCTGTCTGCTGGTATCATTTGATAACTTATGCCATCAGGGTTGTTCTTCCTTCATCTGTGTTTTCCACTGAAAGAAAATGTAATTTATTTTAATAATGTGCCATTACAATGAGACAAAAAATCTAAATAATCTAAAACTACTTTATGAAGCATTAAAAAAATGTGATTATACTGCTTTTGTTTTGTTATTATTTCTCCCTATTTTACACTGATCATTACCTGTCACAGCTCAAATTAATTCCATGTAAATTCTCTTCTTCACTATTTTGGTAAGTGCTAAGGCACAAATCCCATATTAATTCATCTCCCACTTGGCTTTGCTTAGCAGATACTGTACCTTTCATTATTGTCTCCAGGGATGTTTAACCTAACATTGGACCTTACTTTATAAACCCTATATATTCTTTACAAAGCTAACCTTTGCTAAAAATTTACAGGAACATGCCAAAATGAATCAATGCATGGATGAGGGAAAGAAAAAAATCTCATTATTTGAGATTTACACATGATCTGGATTCTGTTACACTGGCAAGTTTGAAATGTTTTTTAAAAAAGCAAAGCTTCAGCTTTGCTTGGCCCTAATGAGGCTTCATGGGGTATATATAGTAATTGTGACGTTTACTTAGGGTCACTTATCCATAGCAACCAATCAGATATTTGCTTTGGGTAGTTTAAGGGGGTTATTTATTAAAGTTTTTTTTTTCTGGTTGTACTTTTAAAGGGGGAAAACCACCATTTTTTCATGGGGAAAAACTAATTTTTTTCGAGGTTTATTAAACCCCGATGGTATTAAAAGTCTGAATAAAAGAGTACTCCATCTCAGACCTACAGAGTTCATGTAGAAGTTGATGGAAGAAGTTCCGATGACATTATGAATGTATCCTGATCTGCGCTGGGTTTCGCTCAATAATCTGAAGATTTTGTGGTTTTGGGCGTCTAATCTGAAAAAGTTGCAGTTTTTTTCACGATTTTATAGAGTCTTTCCTGCACAAGAAATTTTTGTGAAAATTTATTGTTAAATATGTGGAAAGTCTGTGCGCATTTGGACTGAGTGGTTTTCCAAAAATATTTCCAATTTTGATAAATAACCCCTTAAATATAGCTGACAGATAAAGGATACTTATTTGTTGTTATGTGCGCATGGTATGGTTTTAGGGATGTCATCGATAAATGATCCTAGCACAATGCACAGGTCACTTTGGATATATTAAGGGAATGATTTATCAGCATTAGAATTTTTGCCACAATTCAACATTTTTTGCACAAAGACACAAACTCGATCCTTGAAAATACTGGCATCTAAAAGCTGGCAAAGTTCACATAAATGTCAATGGGAGATGTCCTATGCAATTTTTTTAATTCAAGTTTTCGAGTTTATAAACTTACAAAATTCAAGTTTTTAAAGCCTATAAACTTGAACATTTTTAGGTATTTGAGGTTTTTTCACAATTGTAATCAATCAAGTTTTTTACATTCAGATTTTTTCATAAATAAGCAAACATTCGATTCGAAAAAATCGAACATTTGAAAAAAGTAGAAAAGTAGAAAAAAACTCTAAACCTCACAAATTAGAATTTTGATAAATAGGCCTCCCCATGTCACTTTGCGATAAAACAATTTATTAGGAGAAATACATTTCGAGTTTCCCTGAAGAAAAAAAAATACAGTAAATAAAGTTTATGTATTCCTAAAAAAATTCAGATATTGTAATATTATTACTAGGTACTCTATCTAATCTTTTATTGAATGTTTTTAAATGTACATTGTTTAAAAAAAAAGATGAAATCAATCACCACAAAAATAAGTGATTCTATCAATTTTTTAAAAATTGATTTTTATACAAACTCAAATGCTAAAATAGCTTGGATGTTAACAATTCACCTTCCATTGACTTGAATAGGAGATGGCCAAATTTTAGTTGCTGATTTATTCATTCATTCAAATTTTGAAGATTTTTTTTAATTAACACATTTAGAAATGTCATAAAACTCAAATTTGAAAATTTCAGAATTTGTGTTGTTTTGCCGCAGCTATAGAAAATCAGAAGATTCTACCCCATAATGTATTTTATTATATAACTCCATTTTTATATATATTTCTTTTTCCAAGGATCTGATCTGAACACTTAGGGGCCGATTCACTAACTTCGAGTGAAGAATTCGAAGTAAAAAAACTTCGAATTTTTGTGCTCCTCGACTATCGAATTGTCGTAAATTGGCCTGACTAGAATGATTCTAATAGATTGAGTGCAAAAACGCTGCGACTATTCACCATTCGATAGTGGAAGTACTGGATCGAGCGCAAAAACGCTGCGACTATTCGCCCATTCGATAGTCGAAGTACTGTCTGTTTTAAAAATACTTCGACTGCCTACTTCGCCACCTAAAACCTCACCGAATTGCTTTAAAAGCCTATGGGAAAATCCCATAGGCTTGTATTCCAAGTTTTTGATCGAATAAAAAGGCATTCGATCGAATAAAAATCCTTTGAGCGAATATTCGATCGAGCGCCTATTCGCCTGGCGAATAGTCGCTCCCCGTAAATTCTGCCAAATTGCCTATTCGATTCTATTTGATTCTATTCCCTAGTCGAATTTCGAGGGATTTAACCAATCGAAATTCGACCCTTGATGAATTTGCCCCTTAATCTCTACGGAAATTTAGAATGCATTGCTAAGATGTCAACAATACATATCCTTAGTATTTCTGCAAGCCCCTTAAAATCCGCCATTAATGGCAATCTGATTTCTTGTTTATGGAAAAAGAGTTTAAGAAATGTGACCATTTTTTGTAGCCAATCTGGTTGCACATGGTTTATGTTACCCGTTAAAACTAAAGGTCACATGAACATGCTCATTAATAACCTGTACTCATGCCCTATATTTCATTTTATAAGATTTCAGAATTTTTACTTACAGTGCAAAAAAAAAATACTATTTAAAGATTCCTTTTGATCCTTAATGAAATTCATCGCTATGGAAACCTTAGTCAGTCAACGCCTTCTACTCACATAGAGATTTAAATGTAGCATTATTATTTCTGCAGGAAACTAAATTAGCAATTATTGCATTCACAATGACATCAAAGATATCTGCGCAGATACACTGAGCTGCATAAATCATCTCTGAATTTCACATAAACCTGTTTGAGCTCATTTGGAGGTGAATAAATTGTACATGAAGGTTTGTGACTTCCTTGTTCTTTACCTGTTTCAAGTTAATTCAAATTCTAGGTAAACTGAAGAAACTTATTGTAATTCTCAGAAATAGATCATCTCATTCACCCTTACCGAATTGTTTGCATTTTGTGAATGAGCACCTTTGTAAAAAGAAAATGTATAAACTGTATAAATGATATGATCATGCCATCATCCCAACCTCCAATTAAAATACTATTTGTTTTCCTATTTATATAAATTTATTCAGGAGCCATGGCCAGATTCCATAATTCCCATCTTCCCTCATTCATCACTATGGGGACGGATTTTTCCTTTTTTCAAAAATCTTATTTTTTTCTCTAAAAATTTATGTAGTGACCCCATAGGATCAATGGTCCATGTAGCTTCATTACTCTACAATGCTTCATTTCCTTGCTAAAACCTCATGTTACTATTTGTACTTATTTACATACCTAGATCATTGGCCTTAGGTTGATGACTATTTTCTGCTTCACTGTAACATAGTGCTTGGCAGGGGAGGTCCTTCTCTTTGGTCTGCAGTTGTTGATCAGGGTGGATGTCCATTGAGTCTGGGATCAACAAAGCCCCAGAAGTGTTAGGCCTTAAAGGGACAACCCATTTAGGAAAGTACAGGGGCCCAGTGAATGAGGTTAGCTATACATGATAACCGTTATAGCACTCTCTAGAGAGACTGAGTCAGTTAGCTTTAGCTATCAAGAGCAGCTTTGAGCTCCACCAAGGAGGATAGACAGAAGTAGCTCTCTCACATGGCTCTGCTTGCCTGTAGTGAAGGGACCACTGTACTGACAAGGGAAACAGGTCAGGTTCTATTCCTGTTCCACGTCTACTGTAGGGGATCCAATTTTGCTGCGAAAATGATGCGCATAGACTCTAATAGGTGAAACAATTTGTCTCATTATTTGTCTCATGTCAAAAAAAATTTGACACCCATAAACTTCAATGCAGTTCGGCGAATTTTAACCATTTAGCCTGTAAAACAGGTCAGATTTGCCCATCACTATTTTACATCTTTGGCAATAGATGTCTAGCTCGACAACACCCTCACATGCTCCTTCCACTAAGCAAAGATTCATCCTGCTGAAAGAGGTTCTAATGTAACCAATAGTTTACTAATTGGTATTTGCCTTTTTAAGCCAAAATAGGGTTACATTTATGTGTTTTATTTTTCTAAAACCCTAAAAATTCAAGATTTATTCAGACTTGTGGAGGCCTATTTATGAATTATTTTTTTTTAGCTATTTCAGAAGTTTTTGAAACCATGATCAAACTCTTTAATTAAAACCCCAAATTCCATAAACGTTATTAAAAGACCTGAATGTAAATAATATTAATGGAAAAAAAACACTGAGGGGCAGATTTACAAAGCTTGAGTGAATAGTTTGTATAAAAAAATATTTGAATTTCTAAGTATTTTTTTGGGTACTTCAACCATCGAATTGGTCAAATTCGATCGTATTCGATCGAATCGAATGATTCGAACGATTTGAAGTAAAATCGTTAGACCATTTGGTAATAGAAGTACTGTCTGTTTTTTTAATTTTTATCGTTCAATTTTTATTTGATCGTTTGATCGAACGTTTTGCGCTAAAATCCTTCGAATTCGATATTCCCTCAAAATTCAACCCTTAGTAAATCTGCCCCTGAATGATACGCTAAAATGTATATTTCTAAAACCTTTTAAAAATGTGAATTTGTCTGACAATTATTAGCGCTAAAAACCTCTAAAAATCTGAGTTGTTAAAAAAAAAAAGGTCCAATAGGATGTCCAGAGGTTTTTATATTTTTTAGCACATTATTCAGCATTTTTTTCCATTCATACTTTTTATATTCAGATCTTTTAATACTTTCATGGCATTTGTGGTTTTGGAGAAAATGCGTTTAATCGTGGTTTCGAAAAGCTCTAATACCACTAAAATTCAGCTTTTAATAAATGGGTTTCTGTGTCTTGGGTTAGCAACTCAAATACTAATGATTTTAACTACCTAGTGCCAACTCAAAAGAGTTGTTAGAAATAAACTCTTTAACGAGCAGTGACACCAAAAAAATTACAGTGTTTTAAAGCAATGAAAATATAAAGTACTGTTGATGGATTTAAGGGGGTTATTTATCAAAGTCTAAATTTATCTCAATATTTTCTGCGACAAACTCCAATCAAATCCGCTCAGGTTTTTTACGCTTATTCATTATTACATTTTCCCAAAAATTAGCTTTGCGGGAAAAAAATATCTGATTTTCACAATTTTTCTGGATTTTTCATCCGATTTTCACCGTTTTTTTGGGATTATTCACCCAAATCCCAGCACGAAACCCAGCGCATATCAAAAAATCATCGGGTCTTCTCCCATTCTCTTATATGCAACCTTGACAGGTCTGAGATGCTGGATTTCCTGATTCAGACTTTTTCGTCCACGGGTTTTACTCAATTCTGAAAAATTCATGAGTTTTTAAAAGTCCAATTTTATTTAAAAACAAAATCATGAATTTTTTGTGATCTTTGCATTCAGAGTTTAGTAAATAACCCCCCAAGTGTTTGGTTACACAAATATTTTTTTTCATTTACATTTTTTGAACTTTGGAAAGAAAAACGTTTTCTTAAGTCAAGTACATTGTTATTGATTGGATGCACTGATCACATTGAAGTTCACTGATCTGAATGTGTTTCTGTTTGCCAGCTGGAAATACAAAATAGCCCATAGGATTCAATTCATCTGCATCATTTTGCTTATGGCGGTCATCAAAGTCAGCAGCGGTTAAAAATAGATAGTTCTTCCATAGTATTCCCCATGTATACAAAGCTTTTAAGTTCTATGAGTCAATGGTTCATGAAGTGTTGATTATCACTTAGGAAACATTTTCATTGTTCAAAATTATTGAGTAAATTGATGAAAGAACTGGGATTCCAGAAGTGTTTTTCGCCAGGCATGGATTCACAACGAAATTCGCCATTTTGCCGTCTGCAAATTTTTTTGTGAAAAATTTTGCAGCAACAAAAAAGTCGCCACAAGAAAAACACCCATTGACTTTAATGCATTTGGATTGAGAAAAATTTGTTGCACACATATAAAATTGTTGCACATAAAAAAATGCTATTTCGATTTTTATTCAGCAGTTCTCCAATAGGAGCAATAGGAGCAAACCCGCACTGATTTTAATAAGAGGCTGGATTATGAAGAGAAGATGGCCTGAATAACATAGTTACATAGTATGTAAGGTTGAAAAAAGACACACGTCCATCAAGTTCAACCTTTCCGTTTTTTTTTAAATCTGTCTAACTGCCAGTTGATCCAGCGGAAGGCAAAAAACCCATCTGAAGCCTCTCCAATTTGCCTCAGAGGGAGAAAAATTCCTTCCTGACTCCAAAATGGCAATGGGACCAGTCCCTGGATCAACTTGTACTATGAGCTATTACCCATATCCATGTATTCCCTCACTTGCTAAACACCATCCAACCCCTTCTTATACCTATCTAATGTATCAGCCTGTACCCCTGATTCAGGGAGACAATTCCACATCTTCACAGCTCTCACTGTAACAAACCCCTTCCCAATATTTAGCTGGAACCTCTTTTCTTCTAATCAAAATGGGTGACCTTGTGTCAGCTGGAAAGACCTACTGGTAAATAAAGCATTAGAGAGATTATTATATGATCCCCTTATATATTTATACATAGTCAAAATATCACCCCTTAAGCGCCTCTTCTCCAGTGTGAACATCCCCAATTTGGCCAGTCTTTCCTCATAGCTAAGATTTTCCCTTTACCAGCTTAGTTGCCCTTCTCTGTACCCTCTCTAATACAATAATGTCCTGTTTGAGTGATGAAGACCAAAACTGTACAGCATAGTCTAGATGGGGCCTTGCCAGTGCTCTATACAGTGGAAGAATAACCCCCTCCTCCCTTGACTCTATGCCCCTTTTAATACAGCTCAAGACCTTATTTGCCCTTGATGCTGCTGACTGGCATTGCTTGCTACAGCCAAGTTTATCATCTACAAGGACTCCAAGGTCCTTTTCCATAATGGATTTGCCTAGTGCAGTCCCATTAAGGGTATAAGTGGATATTGTTACATCCCAGGTGCATGACTTTACATTTATCAACATTGAATCTCATCTGCCACTTAGCTGCCCAGATTGCCAGTTTGTCAAGATCCTGTTGCAAGTGCCACATCCTGGATGGAATTAATTGGGCTGGATAATTTTGTGTCATCTGCAAACACTGATACATTACTTACAACACCCTCCCCTAAGTCATTAATGAACAAGTTAAATAAAAGTGGACCCAATACTGAGCCCTGGGGACCCCACTAAGAACCTTACTCCAAGTAGAGAATGTCCCATTAACAACCACCCTCTGTACCCGATCCTGTAGCCAGTTTCCTATCCATGTGCAAATGACTTCATTAAGCCCAACAGACCTTAGTTTAGAAAGCAGTCGTTTGTGGGGCACAGTATCAAACGCTTTGGCAGAATCCAAATAGATCACATCCACTGCCCCCCACTATCCAGAATCTTACTTACCTCATCATAAAAAGCAATCAAATTTGTCTGACATGACCTATCCTTCATAAAGCCATGCTGATTGTTGCTCATAATGCCATTCATTAGGACAACATTTTGAAGTGATAAGAATAAAAAGTATCCTTAACTATAAATGCGTAGTTATCAGAGCATTTTTTTAGATGGGGTCAGTGACCCCCCATTTGAAAACTGGAAAGTGTCAGAAGAAGAAGGCAAATAATTCAAAAACTCGAAATTCCAGACAGGGCTGTCTGGGTGAAATCTGGACAGATGACAACCCTAACGTGTTTTCATTGCTAAAAATCCATATTTGCAGGTAATATTTTACCAATATGTAACTATTGTTAATTCTCAGTAGAAAAAAGCACAATATGTTTCAATATCACACCAACACCCAGGGGCAAATTTACTTAAGGTCGAATATCGAGGGTTAATTAACCCTCGATATTCGACTGTCGAAGTTAAATTCTTCGACTTCGAATATCGAAGTCGAAGGATTTAGCGCTATAAAATGGATTTTAACCCCATCGATCGAACGATTTTTGTTCGACCAAAAAAAGATAGCCGAGCCTATGGGGAACTTCCCCATAGGCTGACATTGACTTCGGTAGCTTTTAGGTTGGCGAACTAAGGGGTCAAAGTTTTTTCTTAAAGAGACAGTACTTGAACTATCGAATGGTCAAATAGTCGAACGATTTTTAGTTTGATTCGAAGTCGAAGGTCGAAGTAGCCCATTCGATGGTCGAAGTAGCCACAAAAAACATTCAAAATTCTAAGTATTTTTCCTCTATTCCTTCACTCAAGCTAAGTAAATGGGCCCCCCTGTGTCCAGGTTTTTTTTTTAGGTGTATTTCCCTCTTAAATTTCCACTCTTATTGGTGACATGCAAAGTTTGGAAAAACTTTGCATGTCACCAATAAGAGTGGAACTTTAAAGGGGAAATACACCTCAAAAAAAAAAGCAAAAAAAAAAAAAACCCCTGGACACTGGGTGTTGGTGTGATATTTGAAACATATTGTGCTATTTTTTTTCTATTCCTTTCTCTGTTGCCATTCTCTGTTGATCTGCATATACATTTTGGATACTTTTTTGTGCAGACTGTCGGAAGATCGGCAAGAGAAAGTGATTTTAAAGGACTTTTTTTATTTTTATTAAATATTTTCTGATAATAATTCTCAGTAGAATTTACCAGCAAATGATAAAGGAAGCCATTGGTTTTGCTCTAGGAAGATATGGAATTATAGGAAATGGTACAAGTCACTTATTTTAATTCATTGAAATCTAAATGCCACAACACAATCAGTGTGATTCAGTCATGGGAAATTTAGGCAGAGAGCAGTGATGGGCGAATTTCTCCCATTTCGCTTCCCCGGCAAAATACGCAAATTTCCCGCAAAATGGCGAAAAATTCACGGAAAAATCGTGAAAATCTAACACGCTTCCAATTTTGGACACTCATACAAAAAGTCACTTGCGTAAATTTTGACGCTGGCGTTAAAGTCAATGGGCTTCTGAATAGTGTTGACGCATGACGATTTTGACGCTGGCAAATTTTAGCGGGAGATTTGCAAATTTATTCGCTGACAGCAAAATCTGCAATCTCATTGACACCAAAAATAAATAGTCGAGAAGAGGAACATCTGGAAATATAGATTCCAGTTTGGGCTGGTGAAAGATAAAGACAAATATCTGTACAGCCGAATCTGACATCTGGGACATTTATTAGTGAGACTGAGAAGGAGATCTAGAAGCAGAAGCTAGGGTTGAAACAGGAATTCGATTATTATATCCAGTGCTTGTCTATTGGCATATATTCTATCAACTTCTTTCTGTAAATTCTCATTTTGCACTTTAGTAATCTGATGTCAAGGGCTTCATTCATAGTGTTGCTTTTTTTTTTTTTTTTTATCAGATACCGGTTTCATTAATGAACTAATATTGCACAGATATAGAATTAATCATCTGGAAGGCTTAGAATCTAGGGTTTTCTGAATAAGGTTTTTTCCCATAATTTGGATTTCTAACTATATCTTAAAGGAGAACTAATGCATAGCTAAAGAAGTAGGTAGAAATGTTGTACATGTATGTTTTGTGCTTCTGTACCAGCCCAAGGCAACCACAGCCCTTTAGCAGTAAAGATCTGTGTCTCCAAAGATGCCCCAGTAGCTCCCCATCTTCTTTTCTGCTGATTCACTGCACATGCTCTGTGCTGCTGTCACTTACTGAGCTTAGGGACCCACTCACAATATACAGTACTCATAGAATAGAAATGTCACAATATAAGGCTGATTAGTAATTAATACACATAATTACTACATGGCAGCATAGAAACCACTGCAATTAGCATCAGAATTTAATAATCAGCAAACCTGTAGCATCAGCTTATATTACAGCCAGGGAAGCTCATTTTCTGCTGGATAATTAGCGACGAGCCCTAAGCTTAGCTTCTCAACAGCCAATCAGAGTCCACTGAGCATGTGAGTGTCACAGACACTTTCCAAGATGGTGAACCCCTGTGACAAGTTTGAAGTCCTGGATCATTGCTGCTATTGACAAGCAACAAGTTCACTATATAAAATACGCCATTTTTAGCAATACTCATTTTTAGGGTTTAGTCCTTAAACATGCCATCAGCCAATCAGAAGCATTCTCCATTTTGGTCAATGGAATAGAAACAGTATAACAATGGGCTGGTTTTGGCTGATTTTAGAGAAAGAAGAGAAGGAAAGAATGAGAGAGAAAGAAGGAAGTAGAAGGAAGGGCATAGGGAAAAGCTCTTTTGTAGACTATACTCTATACAATATATCCTGTGGGCACATTTTGAAAGACCATTGTATCATTAACTGTCTCTGGGCTGGATTATCTCAATAAATTGTTTCATCTCTGGAACAGGGATGGGCGAATCTTATTTTTTGACGCACAACGCCATACAAGTCTATGGGCATCATTTCCGCTGCGAAACAAGGCGAAAAAATTCGCCCATCTCTACTCTGGAAACCTTGGTTGCACATACTATACAGATATATTTCACACACTATACGGATATATACCAAACTACAAATCATACAACACACACTTACTACAAAATGTTGTGTACTCGAAGTACCTCCAAGGATTTATTTTGTGGAGTACAAAAGCAAACGTTTCAAGGACTTCATGCCCTCTGCGTCAGTGAAATATAGTGATGTGTAAATAAATTTGCCAGGGACAAATTCGCTGTGAACCTCCGCGTTTCACCGTCGCCAAAAAAATTCATGAAACTGAGACAAAAATTCACCAGCATCCAAAAAATTTGGATGCGCATTGGAATAGTCACTCGCATCAACATTATTCAGATGCATTTGACTTTAATGCGAGCGGCAAAATTGACGCAATCGTCAAAATTCGCGTTTTTCAAATTCTTCACCATTTTGCAAATTTCGCAGGAATTTCACAAATTTTTCGGCGAAGCAAAACGGGACAAAATCGCCCATCACTGGTGAAATAGTACACAAGTCAATCCCCGAACTGTGAGCACTCAAATGCCCGTATGTCGCCCTTCCCCAAGTGTATCCTTTGCGTTTGATGCGTCTGACTACAAGCATGCGTGTGACATCATCAGTAATTTCCATTGGTGGAGATCTGGCATTTAGCCAACCAGCAGGGAAAGAGATCTGCCATTTTGCCAACCAGTTCGCTGCCTAGGGTGCTAATACAAATACCTCTAAAAATTTGATCTTTGTTGGACAATTATTTGCGAAACCGCCCCCCGAAAACCTCTATAAATCTGACTTGATTAAAAATGGTCCAGTAGGATCAGTGAAGCTCTCGTTGAATTCTATAGGATTTCAACAACATTTTCCTGGACAATTTTGTATTTGAGTTTTGTGTTTTTTACGCTTAGGGGGTTATTTACTAGTCCATTTTTTTCTGGTCGGAGTTTTAAAGGGGAAATCACTGTTTTTTTGGAAGAAAAAAACCCCTAAATTTTTGTGTGATTTATTATATTACCGTATATACTCGAGTATAAGCCGACCCGAGTATAAGCTGAGGTACCTAATTTTACCTGGGAAAACTTATTGACTCTAGTATAAGCCTAGACATAACTACAGCCCTGTCTCCCAGCAGCGCACATTCTGCCAAAACGACCCCCCCCAGCGATCAACCGGACTTCTTTGCAAAGTTGATTGTGACAGAGAATTGCCAAACGGATTACTGTGTGCATTATCCCACTGTCCCACTACCATGTGCAGAGGGTGCTGTGTGATATTGCCATCACTGTTAATGCTTCATATAACCAACAGAGGGCGCTGTGTGATATTGCAGTCACTGTTATTCTTTAATATAACCAACAGAGGGCGCTGTGTGATATTGCAGTCACTGTTATTCTTTCATATAACCAACAGAGGGCGCTGTGTGATATTGCAGTCACTGTTATTCTTTCATATAACCAACAGAGGGCATTGTGGGACATTGCAGTCTCTCCCCAAGTGAAATGTTGGTATAGGAATGATTAGAAGTGACTGCAATCTCAGCTACAGCCCGCTGACCCGAGTAAGCCAAGGTAGACTTTTTCAGCACATTTTGGATGCTGAAAAACTCAGCTTATACTCGAGTATATACGGTACTTCGAAGTTGTTAAAAGTCGGAATAAAAAAGTACTCCATCTCAAACCTGCCTAGATCATGTAGAAGTCAATGGCAGATCTTCCGTTTGCAATTGAAAGATATCCTGACCTGTGTTGGGTTTCATGCAATAATCTGTAGATTTTCAGAAATAATTTGGTAGGAGTGGTTTTTAACAAAATTTTAGAAGTTTGATAAATACCTCCCTAAATAATTTTTTGAGTTTTTAAGAAAAAATAGGAAAACCACACCTTTTTTGAGATTCGTTGCAATTCGATTGTGAGTAAATAGCCCCCATAGTTCGATGAGGGCACAGATTCATCTTCTATGTTTTTGTATTGATCACATTTGTTACTTCAGAAAGTGTCTCTGCTTGTTCTGCCAGAGAGCAGCAATCCTAATTAATAAAGCACAAATGCTGTAATCATTAAAATAGATAGTACATACTCTGTTCTCTCCCACAGTCCAACAAGAAACTTTATTATATTTACTTTTTCATTTATTTTAACCTCAGCTCACATTGGATTTGATAAGGCTCCACAGTCTGCTGTTAATATTCTTCTGTTGTGAGATGAAAGTTTAATTTCACTTCTTAATTACATTGTGTAATGTGATAACCGCCATTTGAGTTTGTTGCCTGGATGCAAAGCTAAGCCAATCCTGGAGAAGCCAATGTTCCTTACTTGCTTCATCCTTGGGAGACATGTTTCTGTATCATGGTGTCACACAAATATACACTTTAAATAATACTAACACTCATTTATGAATAACGTTGTAACATTACACTTTTGATCTGTTCTTTTCTTCTGTACCGTAACTCTCATCTGTCAATTATTCATCTTGTCAGGTTGACATATTGCTTCAATGTGGCACATTCCTCGTCTCATTCCAGAGGTATTTTAGTTTTGTACAAATGCCTGTCAATCTTAATGGGATTCTGTCATGATTTTTATTGTGTCATTTTTATTACTAAATGACACTGTTTACACTGCAAATAATTTACTCTACAATATAAAATTTCATTCCTGAACCAGCAAGTGTATTTTGTTGTTATAATATTAGAGTGTAGATGCATCTCAGGTCATTTTGCCTGCTTTCAGAAAGAGCTAGCACTCTAGCAGGGAAATTTACTTACCCCTGAAAATCCGCTAGTGTTGCCTTTGCAGGCGTAGATTCGTCAAGGCTGCACAAATTCACGAAGATCGGAAGTTACGCACAGGTTACCGAAAGCTTGCGAAGATGCGTAAGCGATAGTATAATCAGCCATTCGAAGTTACGCTAGCGAAGGCTAATTTGCATACGGTGCCAGATTTAAAAATGAATGAACGTTTATGCTGCAGCGCACTTTAAACTACACAATCGCAGTGAAAGTTAATAAAAGTATACAGGGGTGTTCTAATGCCCTACACATGTGCCCACAGTATAGTTGAGGTGCCATGTGTTATAAAATGTAGGGGGGAAGGTGGGAAAACGTAAAAAAAAAAAAATTATCTTTTTTTAGTCTATCACCCTATAAAAAGTGAATCACGCCAGTGTTTTTTTGGGACTTTTTCAAACTCCTATCTACTATTGCACTTCGCCTGGTCTAACCTGCCGAAGTCAACTCTGCCAAAAGAGGTAACGTTCATAAAAAAAAAGAAACTTTGTAAATTTGCGGAACTTCGCCAGAGTGCAACTTCGCCAGGCGTTAGGCTGCGAAGTTGCGCTACTCTATCTAATTTGCTGGTGAATTTTTGCCAGGGCCACTGTTAGTATATTGGCAAAGTGGCAAAATTACGTCACGCTGGTGAATTTTCACCGTTTAGTAAATTTGCACCTAGGATGGAACTTTTTTTTGGCAGGCTATTGTTTCTCCTACTCATTGTAAGTGAAGGTGTCTCAGTGGGACCTGGATTTTTTTTAGTATTGAGTGCTGTTCTTAGATCTACCAGGCAGCTGTTATCTGGTTACCTTTCCATTATTTTGCTGATGAGCTGTTGATATCACTCCAACTTGCTGTGTAGCAGTAAAGAGTGACTGAAGTTTATCAGAACATTCATCACATGTCAAGGGGAGCTTGGGAAACTGAAAATATCTCTAGCTACATGTCAGATTTCAAAATTAAATATAAAAAAAATCAGTTTGCTTTTTTGAAAAACAGATTTCAGTGCACAAGTCTGCTGGAGCAGCACTATTAACTGATTCGTTTTGTCCCATGACAGTATCTTTTGCACCAGGCAGGTAACATAATGCCTTTTTGTGAATGACACTGAACTTAAATATTGTCATTGTTCTTTCTATTACCCTGGTGAACTATTTAATCATATGTAATGTAGTGTGCCGTCTATGTGTGCTGTCACCTGCTTAATTAGTTAAAAACGTATGTCTGATCTGGCGTTGGTTTTCCAGTTATTTAGATGAAGTTTTGGGGAGGAGGATGGGGATGTGCAGTTTAGTTTTAATAAAAGTTATAATAAAGACAGGAACAGCAGGAATGGAGAGAGACTAAGGGAAGGATATATGTATTCAACTAAATTATATGGTTACAAATAGAAATGGGTGGATTTCTTCCGTTTCGGCGAAAATTTTATGAAACTCGAAAATTTTTGACACGCGTCAATTTTGTTGGCGGCGTTAAAGTCAATGGGCGTCTAAATAGTGTTGATGTGCGGCAACTCGACACGACGAGTGTCCAAAATTGACTATACCTGCTATCCCACAGTCACACTCCCTTCCCAGAGACTATTATCCACTGTTACTATAGGCACCATCTCTCCCTACTATACCTGCTATCCCACAGTCACGCTCCCTTCCCAGAGACTATTATCCACTGTTACTATAGGCACCAGCTCTCCCTACTATACCTGCTATCCCACAGTCACACTCCCTTCCCAGAGACTATTATCCACTGTTACTATACGCACCATCTCTCCCTACTATACCTGCTATCCCACAGTCACACTCCCTTCCCAGAGACTATTATCCACTGTTACTATAGACACCATCTCTCCCTACTATACCTGCTATCCCACAGTCACACTCCCTTCCCAGAGACTATTATCCCACTGTTACTATAGGCACCATGTCTCCCTACTATACCTGCTATCCCACAGTCACACTCCCTTCCCAGAGACTATTATCCCACTGCTACTATAGGCACCATATCTCCCTATTATACCTGCTATCCCACAGTCACACTCCCTTCCCAGAGACTATTATCCACTGTTACTATAGGCACCATCTCTCCCTACTATACCTGCTATCCCACAGCCACACTCCCTTCCCAGAGACTATTATTCCACTGTTACTATAGGCACCATCTCTCCCTACTATACCTGCTATCCCACAGTCACACTCCCTTCCCAGAGACTATTATTCCACTGTTACTATAGGCACCATCTCTCCCTACTATACCTGCTATCCCACAATCACACTCCCTTCCTAGAGACTATTATCCCACTGTTACTATAGGCACCATCTCTCCCTACTATATCTGCTATCCCACAGTCACACTCCCTTACCAGAGACTATTATCCCACTGTTACTATAGGCACCATCTCTCCCTACTATACCTTCTATCCCACAGTCACACTCCCTTCCCAGAGACTATTATTCCACTGTTACTATAGACACCATCTCTCCATACTATACCTGCTATCCCACAATCACACTCCCTTCCTAGAGACTATTATCCACTGTTACTATAGGCACCATCTCTCCCTACTATACCTGCTATCCCACAGTCACACTCCCTTCCCAGAGACTATTATTCACTGTTACTATAGGCACCATCTCTCCCTACTATACCTGCTATCCCACAGCCACACTCCCTTCCCAGAGACTATTATGCCACTGCTACTATAAGCACCATATATCAGTGTTAAAGTGTCAATGTTCAACTTTTCAAAATCATGAAATTAAGTACGTGTATTATGAAGGTGATTATTGGCTTAGTAACTCTGGCTTGCACACCCAGGGCAAGATATAGCTGTTTAGCTCATCTCACACAGTTAATTATTTTTATGCATGAAGAACATTTTGTCCTTTAATGCATTAAATGTGGATATTTTATATCACATTATACATAACTCAACTGAGATGGCTTTGCAGAAGAACTTAGAGAATGTTTTTCTGCTCCTGAAAGAAAAAAATATATATATTAGAACCACAGATAAGGTAAGATAGTGATACCTTGCTTTAAGAGGAGGCTGGGGTTACTCATACTGCAGCCGGCTCCACAGTAACCCTTAAATTCTATTCTAAACCCCCATGCTGCCCCCAGCTGAGCATGTGCTTCATACAAGTGTCTCTCTCTAAATTCAGTTTCAGTAAAAGGGACTTAGTGCCTGTCATGACTGATCACAGGTGAGTTGAATTTCTTAGTCAGCACCTATATCTCCCAATTCTCACAAGTACTGGTGCACGTCCAACGGTTTCCACCATACGTCTGTTTAATCACAATCCATAGGTATCGACAGCACCAGTCAAAGATTATGCAGTTTAAAATGCCTTTATTGAGACATGGGTTTCTGGCCCCAATACACTTCAAGCTAATTTACTTGAGTCTTTCCTGAGCTGGTGGTGCTAACCCATCTGCTCTCATTAGTGGAGTGTGGTTTCTCTTCTAGCTACCCTAAACCCAACTCTTGCTTGAGTGACCTTTACCAGGAGATGGTCTTCACACTATCAAGTCCTTATTCAATGGAGTCTTCCCTTTTGACATCCACTGATGTGTAAAGCTAGTCATGAACACATTTGACCAACAATCATTTGCTAGCCACATTAATGGCCAGATGCAGTCCTTGTCTGAAGGGATTTAAAAAGTTACCAGATATTGGTAAGACAGGTCAACAATTTTATCCCATGCTTGGACAAATAACTTTTCTCACTCAATTGAGTGTTGATCCATGCATGGATCTAGCAGTGTCCTCTTTTCAGTTGAGGCCTGCCTTGCCTCAAGCACTTTGAACCATGCAATCAACCCTGGCAGGTGGATTTTCCCACAATGCTCATCTGGAAATTCACACATTCAGAAAATTGTGGAAGGTACATGCGGCATCAAACCAATGGTATATCTGCCAAAAAGCCATGCAAAGTGACACACCTTTATGTTATCTACGTAATGGATGTTGTTGTGCAGAGTAAGAATAGACCATTTTGACATAATTTATTTGAAGTAGTTCAAAGAATTACGAAGACAAACTACAAAACTATAAATAAAATATTACATGAAAAAACATATTCTATAGAAGAAAAAAATACACAGCAGTAGCTCAGCCTGTGCATAAAATAAAACAAGTGGGTATGGTTTAGTGAAAGCATTGCTGTTACAGTGATTCATGTTATTCTTGGAAAGTCAAAATTCGGCATATTTTCTTGTCAGTTTATAGTGAAACATACACATAGAAGGATTCATTATAATACCTTCCCACATGGTAATTGTTCCGGCTTTTAGTATTTGTATTACCAGTAATAGAGCTGACATGTGACTGGAATGTATTTTTTACCACATTCTTAAGAAACATTATGATATTGTCTATAACACTTGCTCCATAATTCCCTGCCATAATCACAAAGGAATGTCAACTCTTTATTTGAGGGAAGTGTACTTAGATATAGTATCAGAATAATAAATATAATGGGTATAATGTGTGTTATGTATAAAAGTGGAACAAGTCAATAGCAATCTAAAGAGTTTTGTACCCCATAATTAAATCACAATTACTATTATACATTTCATTGATATTATGTGAAGTATTTCAACCTGCCAAACCCCTCTGTAGGTAGGCTTTCTATTCACTTTATTGAACTATTAACACTCTGTAGAAACATAGTGACAGTCTTAGTCATTTGTATTTATTCATATTGATGAAGCCATGCTCTCCTAATGTCTTTACCTGTATTTCTTCATTAGGCATATTTGCTAACTCCATCATCTAACTCCACCATGGCATATTTTTTATTTGGCATATATTTAGCAAATTTTCTCTTGGTGTAAAATCACTGTGAAAACTCACCAGTGTAGTTTCCCCATACAATTGTAGTGACGTACTGTATGTGTGTGTGTAGGGAGCTGGTAAATGTATCCCCATTTACTTTGCATTCACCCAAAGATTGTGCCCTAAGCAGACCCTTTGGGGTAAAATTACTTACCTCCGAAAATCCGCCAGTGCTGGCTTTGCGAACATCGAAACACTCCGCCAGGCGTAAATTCTACTGGACAGCGCTAATTCATGAAGATCAGAAGTTGCGCACAGGCTACTGAATGCTTGCGAAGTTGCGCTAGCGATAATACGATCAGCAGTTCGAAGTTATGCTAGCGTTGGCTAATTTGCATATGGCGTGCAGTTAAAGTACAATGGACGTATATGTTGCAGCAAATACATTACACTGCAAAAGCCCTGGGAACCTTAATAAATAAAATAAAGTTGTTATATTGCCCTACACATGAGCCCACTGTATAGTTTATGTGTCATATGTAAGGAAATGTAGGGGGGAAGCCGGGTTCCCTGAAAAAAGGAAAAGTTGCCAGTGTTTTTTGGGACTTTTCAACAAAAATTCAAATAAGTCCTATCTACTCCATTGCACTTGGCCTGGTCTGAGGTGGCGAAGGCAATTCTGGCGATAGAGGTAACGGTCAATAAAATCAAAAACTTGGTGAATTTGCGTAGTAACGCTCTTTCACCAGAGCAAAAATTTGCCTGGTGTTAGAGGGCAAAGTTATGCCATAGTCTATCTCCTTCGCTAGCGAAATTACGCTAGCGACCATAGTAAATCGGCCGAACTGCATCACACTGGCAAATTTTTGCCAGCGCTAGCCACTTCACCCTTTAGTAAATTTGCCCCTTAGTCTAAGCAAGGGAGTAATTTCCCATTTCCTGAGTCAGAGTATGTCTCATAGCTATAATGGGTTTGCCACTAAATTGCAGCGTGCTCTTTTATAAAAGGGTGAGCCATGCAGCTCTAGGGGCTTTTTGCCAGAGGCTTCCAAGAGTGACTCTCTTAAATAAATTGGAGTCATCTGTGGAGTCATCCTTTGTCAGGACTAGTAAGGGGTAGCTAGATCTTGTAAAAGTTTTTCTAAGAGAGAAAGCCAGATTAGGGGTACCTTTATTGAGCAGCTTTGGGCTCCACTGAGTGATAGAAGGGAGTAGATCCCAAAGGACATTGTTGCCTAGTTAGGGAACCAGATACAGGGCAATAGGGACTGAGATAGCTCCCCCTGTGTATCCCATAAGAAGTGTCCCCAGAGGAAACAGGAGAAACTCTCAAGCGCTATTAAAGGGAAGACTATGTAATTGGTCTGCATTGTGAGTTTGTGTTGATCATACTGATATGTTCTGTATGGCATTGCTGTTCTCCTATGTGGATCTCTGTTAATAAATCAGTTCAGTTATTGTTGCAAGAACCACTAGTGACCATACTTTGTCTGTTTGACAGTGGGTTATACCCTGCCTGCACACCGTTATGAGGGCTCGCTCCCCCAAGAATTAAAGGATGAGTAAACCTTTAAAATAAGTGAATATATATATAGTGAAGAGCTTTTGATATGAAGCATAAAAAAAGAGGTGTAAAGGTGACACCTTTATTGGCTAACTCAGATGATAATCACAGCAAGCTTTCAGAACATTGCAGTTCCTTCTTCAAAGCTGATTACAATGAAGCTATGTTGGCACTGACATATACACAGCATTTTGTTTACAAAAAAAAAACTGAGGGACAAAAGGAGAAACAACACATAAGCATAATTTGTATTACAAGCAGGGACAGATTTATAAGTCAACCTTTAAAATAAAAGAATGTAAAAATTGATGAGGGGGCAATTCTAAGCTCTTTTGCAATGTACATTCATTATTTATTTTTCTTTAATGCCAAGATATTAAGGGATACATGTACTGTTAATGTGAATGAATTTTGTTACAACAGCGCCACCTGCTGGTCAGTTTCCCACCAGTCTGACCACCAAGTAGTCAAGGAAGTTGTCAGGAGAAAGAAAGAGGCTGCTCTGATGTTCTTCTGCTTAGGAAAGATGTGAGAAAGGTTTCTAATTTTATTCCTAAGCAGAAGAACATCAGAGCAGCCTCTTTCTTTCTCCTGACAACTTCCTTGACTACTTGGTGGTCAGACTGTTGGGAAACTGACCAGCAGGTGGCGATGTTGTAATAAAATTAATTCATAGTAACAGTACATGTATCCCTTAATATCTTGGAATTAAAGAAAGATAAATAATGAATGTACATTGCAAAAATGCTTAGAATAGCCCCTCATCCATTTTACATTCACTTATATTAAAGGTTTACTTATCCTTCAACCAAAATTAAGCCAGTTTACTATAAGGAGAGCACAAGGAGTTTTGGCAAATTACCTTCATATTGGAGAACATTCTCTGCACATTGGCAAACTTTTCATCAGGTGTGAATCTGTCAATGTTCACCAATTTACCAAAAGCAATGACTTTTCACCAAATTTTTGCAGATCCAGGCTGCTGAACTACCTCTATAAAAACAGAGCATCTACATTACCTCAGCCATGCTAATATCCCACATACATAAGCTTTAAATAAGCTTGAACATTTTTACCACTATAAATATTTAACTTTCACAGAGAATTTAAAGGATAAGTAAACCTTTAAAGTAAGTGAATATAAAACTGCCGAAAGTGCTGTTCTAAGGCCTTTAGCAATGTACATTTATTATTTATTTTTCTTTAATGCCAAGATATTAAAGGATATGTGTTCTGTATAAAGGAATTTAATGGGACCACCTGCTGGTAAGTTTCTGACCACCAAGTCAAGGATATTGCCAGGAAAAAGAAAGAGGCTGCTCTGAGTTCTTCTGCTTAGGAAAAAATGATAAAACTCTCTCAAATGTGACTGCTTGCACCAGGCGCTTCCTCCTACTACTGCTACCCCAAACTCTATTAGCCTGCACCTTTGGTTGGGGATATTTTTGGCAACAGGTGCCCTTTAAGGACCTTGCTTTGATTAGTGATGTGCGAATTTGTGGCATTTCGCGGGAAAATTAGGGAATTTCCAGCGAAACGGAGAAAAAATTTGCCGGCGTCCATTTTTTTTACGCCGGCAAATTTTCGCACCAGTTTCTCGAATTTATTCGCCGGCCGCGAATTCGCGCCTGCCGAATAAATTCGCCCATCACTAGCTTTGGTGATTCTACATTGTATAGAATAAGGAAAATAAAGATCTGATAAGTTGGTATGGGTTACTACACTAAGGGGCCAATTCATTAACTTCGAGTGAAGGATTCGAAGTAAAAAAACGTCGAATTTCGAAGTGTTTTTTTGGCTACTTCGACCATCGAATGGGCTTCTTCGACCTTCGACTACGAACTAAAAAATCGTTCGACTATTCGACCATTCGATAGTCGAAGTACTGTCTCTTTAAGAAAAAACTTTGACCCCCTAGTTCGCCACCTAAAAGCTACCGAACCCAATGTTTGCCTATGGGGAAGGTCCCCATAGGCGTGCCTAACTTTTTTTGGTCGAAGGATAATCGTTCGATTGTTGGATTGAAATCCTTTGAATCATTTTTCCTTCGATCGTACGATTGCAGTATTTGTGCAAAATCCTTCGACTTCGATATTCGAAGTCGAAGGATTTTCATTCCCAGTCGAATATCGAAGGTTAATTAACCCTCGATATTCGACCCTTGATGAATTTGCCCCTAAGTACAAATTTGGGTAGTAAAAGGCTCTTTTAAAATGTCTCATCATTTTTACTGATAAAAGTCATTGAAGGAATGTTCTTGTGCAAGGAAACTATTTGCAAGAATTTTTGTATGTTCTCCTCATATATGGGTAGGTTTTCTTGGGGGGGGGGTGCTGGTTTCCACTTTAAATGCAAACAAGCAAGATAATTGGTTCCTGATGAAACTGACCCTGGTGTGTTTGTGTGTTATAGGAACATGATAGGGAACAGACTCAACCGCATGTTTCTAGTCTTCCCCTCACTAATTACATACAGAACTGTTTGTAGTACCCCAATGCAGATTGAAGGTATATATGCAACAAATAACATAAAAGAAACAAAGCTTGAGAACACAAATCCAAGTGTGTCCGTATGTCTCTGAAACACCTTAGGTTAATTGCAGCCCATATTAAGCACAAAAAATTGACTGTAAAGACTCACGATGGGACCAAGATGTATTTTGTTTACTTGATAAATGAAATGATTTCTTTCCTGAGTTTCTGCGCAGCACAGAATGTTGTCTCCATAGGCATAAATAATTTATCGGTATAATGGCACCGTTATTTTTAACCACTTTTCTAAAGTCATATACAATAGATATCCTGACAGTAAGTGTTTTGATATAAATGACTATTGTTGCAACTAAATATTCTTCTGTCGGAGCTGCTATTATTCTTTGATTAAACAGTTTAATATGAAAGGACCACAAATATAATAAAGTAATAAATCTACACTGGAAAACTATTGAGTGGGTGCTTCAAAGCAGAGATATGCAAGATATACAAGATCAAAGAGGCATTAGCAATGCATAGCAGGTAAATGCACTTACAGTATATGAACGGGAGATAAGGACACTGTAATGCAGTGATCCCCAACCAGTAGCTCGTGAGCAACATGTTGCTCTCCACCCCCTTGGATGTTGCTCTCGGTGGCCTCAGAGCAGGTACTTATTTTTAAATTCCTGACTTGGAGGCAAGTTCTGGTTGCATAAAATCCAGGTGTAATGCCAAAAAGAGCCTCAATGTAGGTTGACAATCCACATAGGGGCTGCAAAATGGCCAATCACAGCACTTATTTCGCACCCCAATAATATTTTTAATGTTAATGTTGCTCCCCAACTCCTTTTACTTCTGAATGTTGCTCATGGGTTCAAAAGGTTGGGGATCCCTGCTGTAATGTATATAGGTAAACATCATGAGCTCCTTATCTCAACCACACAAGTAGTACACACCACTGTCCTTGTTTTGTATATTGAAGGGGATTAATATAATAGGGCTGGGGCAAGTACAAAACCAGTAATGTTTTTAAAGTGATCATCTTCACTACTAGGGGCGACTAATCTCCCCAAAATGCCTTCTCACCATCAAGAATGGGAATCGTTTTTCCAAAATTGCTCAAAGTTTTCTTGTGAGGCAACTTCTGGTGATTCACATTCTTGCTGGTGGGAAGGCATTTCAGGGAGATTAGTCACCCACAGTAGCGAAAATGTATCGCTTGGTGACTAATCTCCCCATGTGCCACCACCCTTGATCGCTTTGACTCATGGTATGGCAATATTTTGTCAGTTAATACACATCTTTGATGTATTTGACTTAAAGAGCATGTAAAGTCTAAAATAGAATAAGGCTAGAAATGCTGTATTTTGTATACTAAATATAAATATGAACTTACTGCACCACAAGCCTAATCAAACAAATAATTTATGCTTTCAAAGTTGGGGGTCACCATCTTGTAACTTTGTTATATATCTTTGCAAGACTAAGACTGTGCACATGCTCAATGTGGTCTGGGCTGCTTAGGGATCGTCATAAACAAAGCTGCTTGAGTTCTGCATGGCTGGGAAGTAAGGCGGGGGCTCCCCCTGCTGTTCATAAGTATGATTGTTTCCCTGCTCAGCAGTTAGGGACCGTCTGACAATTCCTATCCACAGCATTAATGAAGGGAGAATTTCACTGCATACAGTCAGGTTTCTTATAAAAACTGTACACATTTTTTAATTAAAGTATATTGGAGATCGGTTTCATTTTCATTAAAGAAAGTAAAAATGGGATTTTATTTTTTTTGCCTTTACGTGCCCTTTAATAGTTTTGATTTAGATAAAAAGGGTCCATTAGTGATTAATTGGAGGTTTAAGTAGTGAAGAGTTGTATTCATTCATATGGTATATACAAGACACCAGCACTTGTGTTAATATACACCATTGCTATGCTGGTTGGACCAACTTTAGTGTAGGGATGCACCGAATCCACTATTTTGGATTCAGACGAGCCCCTGAATCCTTCCCAAAAGATTCAGCAGAATACTGAACCAAATCATAATTTGCATATGCAAATTAGGGGTGGGAAGGGGATAACATTTTTTACTTCCTTGTTTTGTGACAAAAAGTCAAGCAATTTCCCTCCTGCCTGGATTCGGTGCATCCCTACTTTAGTGTATATGATGCAATGTGCAACATTGGCGGGTGCAAGAAAAACCTATACCCAAGATCTGCCTTAACTCCATTTGAATTACATAAAGATCATGTAGGGTGTACACCCATGTTCTGCCTGTGTCCCCATGTCCCATGCAGTAACAAACTCTCCCCATAATGTTGACATAGGGCAAGTGTCATTACCTTATGTTGCAGCTTTCTGAAGGACAGGTTTTGCAGATAACAGATGCCATGCCTGTCATTGCAAAAATCGTACATTTACTAGACATTTATCACCACAAATGGAGATGGCATTTGCCATTAAAATGGCAAATATCAGACCCATGCAATAATGAAAGAGGCTGAGATACAGCTGTATATCTTTAGGGACATTTGTTGGCTAAGCACAAGGAGCGATGGGTACATGCAACAAGTCACCCTACAACTGTCAGACAAAAAACTGTATTGGTCTATGCTTATTTATCAACCATATTTTATTAATATTGCTAAATACTGGATGTTCCTTAAAAGCTGATGAAGAGTGTTGTTGTTCACTAATGGTGGCCCAATGTGCAATGGCTCGCTGACAGGTGTGATTTGTAAGTTAAATAGGCCAATGTGATCAACATGCATGTCAGAGGTTGCTTTCTAGGGTGTCATAGTATGCAGTGGAAGACAGAAATCAACGTGACAGTAACAAAGAAAGGAACACTAAATATAGACACAATAGACTTAACATATCACAACTGCTGAGTGGCACTGTCTTCTCCTGTCTTTTTTGTACTGTCCTGTCTTGCAGGAGTTGCGTATTTTTGCACTTGCACTTTTTGTCTGTTGTCCGGTACATCTATGTTGTGTGTAGCACCATGGTCCTAGAGGAATGTTGTTTAGTTTCACTGTGTACTGTACAAACGTATATGGATGAAATGACAATAAACTCACTCTTGACTTCTCTCTTGACTTCTTGAATAGAGCCCAGAACAGTAAAGAAGCAAAGAAAAAGATAACAGACAGGAATAAAAACAGGATGAGAAATAATAATAATAATAATAATAATAACAATAATAATAATAAATGAACAACATGAAAGGTCTGCTGCCAGTGCAAAATAAAGAAGTATAGTTTACTGGGAGTATGACGGGAGTTTTATCCTGAAAACAAAACATAAAAAACTCCCACTGAGATTAGATTGATTGAGTTAGGGTCCATATTTGAACTCACGGATGACACATAGGGGCAGATTTATCAAGGGTCAAAGTGAATTCGAGGGGATTTTCAAAGTAAAAAAAATTGAAATTTGAAGTAATTTTTTGGAACTTCGACCATCGACTAGGATGCTACAACTTTGAATTTACTTCGAATTCAATATTCAAAGTCGAAGTATAGCCATTAGACCTTAAATAAGGGTATTTTCTTTGGGAAGAGAAAGACCATACCTGCTTCTCCCTTTATTTGGAATGACCTCGTCCAAAGAAATTCACTCTGGTGAATGGACGTAACTACACAAATACACTAAGATGCGGATTCTACTGAATGTTACCTCTTGCGCCAGACTTGCCTTCGCCACCTCAGACCAGGCGAAGTTCAATATAGTAGATAGGAGTTCCTCAAAATAAATTGTAAAATTTTTCTATGTCCCAAAAAACGCTGGTAACTTTTCAGTTTTTTAGGGTGATAGGCTGCAAAAGATCGTAATTTTTTTTAGGGTACCCGGCTTCCCCCCTACATTTCCTAACATATGGCACATAAACTATACACTGGGCTCATGTGTAGGGCAATATAACAACTCTATTTTATTTTATCAAGGTTCCCCGGGCTTATGTAATGTAATGTATTTGCTGCAACATATACGTCCATTCAGTTTTAACTTCCCGCCGTATGCAAATTAGGCATCGCTAGCTCAACTTCTCTTTGCTTGTCGCTGTAACGCTAACGAAACTTCACCAGCTTTTGGCACCCTGGACACAACTTTGGATTTTAGAGGATTAGCATTGTCTTGTCTATTCTATGCCTGGCGAAGTGTTGCGCTGTGAGTGAAGCCGTCACTGGCAAATTTTGGGAGGTTAGTAAATTTGCCCCTATGGGTGATGGCCTTTCCTTAATTCAGAGCTTTCTGGTTTCTGGTTAATGTAAACCATACCTTTATAACATCTAGTTTTTACCCACCATTTATTGTAATATACAAATAGAAGCAAACTCTACATTTACAAATTGTATATTTTCCCTTTTCTATGGGTCTTTATATGTAGGGACCCATATAATTAATTGCTCCTATGTCTTATTTTCCCTACCAGAGTATAATTTCCCTTGTTGTTGGGAAAAACTTGTGTAAAAATTTGTACTTGGGGTGGTCATTCCTCCGTGCCCTGCAGCAGTTGATCTGGGTGTATGTCCATTGAACTTGGGATCAAGAAGGCCCCAGAAGTGTGAGTCGGAGAGAGTGAGTCAGTGAGCTTTAGCTAGTAAGAGCAGTTGTGAGTTCCACCAAAGATGATAGATGTGAGTAGCTCTCCATTAGGCTCTGCTTGCCTGTAGTGAAGACTAGATTTTCTCCCTTTTCCATGTCTACTGTATGAGATCAGAACCAGACCACATGAAGTACTAGAAACCTGGAAGGTGTATACTTTCCACTTCCATAACTATTCCTTCAGTGGTACCATCTGTACTGTATCTACTGAACCTATGGCTGTACCTGGCATTTATTCAACTGGACAAGTGGACAATTGGATTTTATTGTCATTTTAGCCATATACAGTAATACGGTACATAGTAGAAATGAAATAATGTTCCTCCAGAACCCATGGTGCTATACATTAGACTATAGGGGGTACTTCAAGTGTGAGTTATTGAGGTGAACAGCCTTAACAGGTACATGGTCCTGCTGGGCAAGACATTCATGTATGTAAAGTGTTTAAGAGTTTGTGCAGTTCCTTATGAATATATTCAGTTCAGTCCTTGGGAGCTGAGATGTGTGATGGCTTGTGGAAAAAACTGTTGCACATTCAGGAAGTCAGCGCTCATGTCCATTAAAGATATTTAGCTAGTTTTATTGAGTCACAGACTAGCTTTAGATGAAGCTCAGTATTTCTTGGGAATAAGCCTCCCTTTATCAGGAATACAGGAAGGAACAGTGACCCCCCAAATATTGAGTCTGCAGCTGAATACAATTGGCCAAACACCTTTAAAGGATAACTATACCCCAAAATGAAAACTTAAGCAACAGATAGTGTATATCATATTAAGTGGCATATTAAAGAATCTTACCAAACTGGTATATATATTGCCTTGAAAACCCATTTTGTGATGGTCTACCTCAGTGATCACCTGACCAGAAATACTGCAGCTCTAACTGTAACAGGAAGAAGCATTGAAGCAGAATGCACAACTCTGTCTGTTAATTGGCTCATGTGACCTAAGAAGTATAGTTTGTTTGGTTTGTACTGTTTGCACAGTGAATCGTACAATCCCAGGGGGTGGCCCTTATTTTTTAAAATGGCAGTTTTATATTTATGATTACCCAATGGCACATACTACTAGAAAAGCATATTATTATGACAATGGTTTATTTACATGAAGTGGGGTTTTACACATGAACTGTTTTATGCAATATCTTTTTATAAAGACCTACATTGTTTGGGGAGTAAAGTTTTCCGTTAATACAACTGGGAGCCCTTCCTGTTGATCGACAATATCATTCAAGACAAAACTTCCTAAGCCTATAAGATTTAAGTGATTGATAATATAAATACATAGTATTCTTCAGTGAGAAAGAAGCACATTTATACACATAGGGCTGTGTAATACAGTGACTGAAAGGTTCATTGAGAAATACATATTTCCTCTCAGGAAGCAGTTTATGTATAACTGCAGAGCTGTTATTAAAAATAAATGAGCAAGTTGGCCATGATTCAATCCCCAAGGTTATCATGCATTCCCGGGTATCATACAGCTTCTGTCTATTTGTCAATCTCAAAAAATAACCCTCATTGATAGTGAACCAGCAGTTGAACCAATTGATTTTTTAGTCCTTTGGAGAATATTTGTGGCATCAGTGTTCATTTTTAATGATGTTCCCTTCATTGCTGTACTAAAAAAAGGACACAATTATTTTTGAGATAACGATGATATTTATTTTTTAACTAATATATACAATACTAACTTTTGCGTAAAGACAGAAAATTGAAAACAAAATCTCTTCATCTGGGAATAAATGAGGAATGGTAGAGGAGAGAGCGGAGGGCATTGAGAAGCTTGTGAAAGAGTCGAGGAGAAGGAATTATAGAGGGTTGATGGATGAAATGAAGAGTGGTCTATGGAATATTTGTGGTTAAATGAAGGATTGGAGTATTCAGTTGAGAATGGAACTCAACTGACATATTCAGGGTCTTCTTATTTGTGAATAATGATGAGAATTATTTTGTCAGGCATAGATTCTCGATGAAATTCCACCATCTGTGAATTTTTTTTTTGGGAAAACACAAAAAAGATTTGTCTCAAAATTGCAAGAAAAAAATGCCCATTCACTTCAATGCATTTGGAGAAGGAGTAAAAACAGCCCTTGTCTTTAATGTGCTCAGTGTGGGGAAAAAGCTTAATAAAAAAATGCCCGTTGACTTTAATAAAAAGTATCCCATTGATTTCAATGCATTTTGCATGAAAAAAAACAGTGTTTTGTGAATTTTAGTTTCACTTATTTTTAGCAAATCCATATGGGACTGATTCTCTCATCAGAATGAACAGTTGTACTTGCTTTTAGTATCTGCACCAGAACATCTCTTGTATATATTTAAGGTGTTTCAGTACACAAAAATTATTTAATTAAAGTATAGGGATGGGCGAATTTTTCTGTCTTGTTTCGCCATAGAAATGACGCCCATTGACTTCTATGGTGCCGTGCATCAAAAAAAAAAAAAAAAAGCCACGCGTCAAAATAATTTCTGGCCAAACTAAGCGGGTCAAATTCTTTAAACACAGGCCAAGGCTACAATTATGAACAGTGTTGTGTTATCAAAAAACGGATAATAAACTGGGGGGTGTATATTAGTTTTTGGGCAGGCGAATTCTGCATTTTGCCATCTGCAAATTTTTTTGCAAAACTGCTACAAATATTCACTCGAAACATTTCACTGTGACAAAAAATTTGCTAAGACAAAATTGTCGCCAAGACAAAAAAGTCATCATAAGAAAACATGCCCGTTGATTTTAATGCATTCGGACAAAAAAGTCACTGAGACAAAAAAGAAAAGAAAACCGCCATTCTAAATTTTCAAATTTTTTTTTATGCAGTTTCGCAAGTTTTCTGCAAAACAGGACAGATTCTCTCATCACTAGTGGATATCATTTGATGTGTATTTTGCGAGATATTTGCCTATTCTATATTTCTATTCTTTTCTCTAAAAATTTGTGTTTTTTTAAAAAAAATTTGAGATCATTAGTTTATTAAATGTAAAAACCACAAAACCTCTAATGCAAAACTTCAGCAAGTAAAAACAGCCAATAGAAATCAACGGGAGCCGCATTGATCCAATTGTAACATTTTTAAACCATTCAAACTTTTAGAGGTTTTCAGATTTATTACCTGAAAATCTCAACATTTCTTTTCCAAGTTTTTGCAGATCATTCAGTGTTTTTATCCATTGATATTTTTTCTATTTGGATCTTTTAATAACTTTCATAGCATTTGCAGTTTCAGAGAAAATGAGTTATTTTGTGGCTTCAATAACCTCTTAAACTACACAAATTTGAGTGTTAAGTGTTCAATGGCATGTAAATAGCATCTGTTTTTATGATGCTTCTTCTTAAGAACATATCCTATCACAAAAGAATTTTACAATTCGGCTACATATTCATATAAAATCATTACACAGTTTTATAGGTAAACAATAAATATGAGCCCAAAGAGCCAACACCAAAGTAAATCCTCAAGAAACCTCTAGAATTCACAATTTATTTTATTACCCATTGTCATGGATAAGGTACTTCGATCCGCACTTGACTTTGCGGGTGCAGATTTATCAAGGGTCGAATTTCGAAGTTGAAAATACTTTGAAATTCGACCATCGAATTGAATTATTTCGACTTCGAAATATCGGTCTACGTTTTTTTTAGTCTAATTAACATAGCACTTCAGCAGGTTTAATTTGGCGAAATATTGAAGTAAAAGTTTTTTTAAAGAGACTGTACTCGAATGGTCAAATATTCAAACTATTTTACTTCGAAACGAATTTGAAGTCAAAGTCGAGGGGGCATATTTACTAAGGGTCGAATACCGAGGGTTAATAAACCCTCGAATTCGACCCTCAAAGTAAAATCCTTCAAATTCTAATTCTAAGGATTTTAGCGCAAATCCTACGATTGACCGATCAAATAAAAATAGTTCGATCGGACGATAAAATCCTTAGAATCGAACGATTCGAATGATTTTAAGCGATCGATCAAAGGATTTTTTTTTCAATCAAAATTAGCTTCGAAAAGTGATGGGGAAGGTTCTTATAGGCTAACATTGTACCTCGGTAGGTTTCAACTGCCGAAGTATGTAGTCAAAGTTTTTTTTAAAGAGACAGTACTTCGACTATTGAATGGTAGAATAGTTGAACGATTTTTACTTCGAATCATTCAAATCGAAGTCGAAGGTCGTAGTAGCCTATTCAATGGTCGAAGTACCCAAAAAAATACTTCGAAAGTTTTTTTCATTCAAATCCTTCACTCAAGCTAAGTAAATGTGCCCCGTAGTATCCTATTCAACGGTCGAAGTATCCAAAAAATTACTTCGAACTTAGATTTTTTTACTTCGAAAATTCCCTCGAATTCACTTCGACCCTTGATAAATCTGCCCTTAGGTGTGGCTATCAGGAGTCACTTACTCATTCGCTGCCAACATCTATCATTAACAGGGCTATAGAAACCTAATGTGACTATTCCCCTGCTCTCTCTAACAGGTAATAACTCACAATACGCCAATGCATTAAACACTCTCTCACTATAGTCAGTTAGTTCCTCCTGATTCAACATGTTCTCCAGCACAGCAACGGTTAATCAGCATACACACCCAGACTATTGTTTCCATTCAGCATGCAGAGGGTTAAGGCTCACAGTTATATATATATATTAAATTCTCTATAATATTATAAAAGGTATAACAGTGCAATTAACAAAAAGAGACGCATTCGATAATACAAATACAAACAGTTATCAAATAAAAAGGGAAAAATATAGAAACCTATACTTTTACCAAAGATATAGAATTCCTGGTCCTGGAGGCAAGGGGAACAAACGGGATGAACTTCAAACAGCAATTGGTCCTCCTAAGTAAATCCAAAACATAGTCAGAAGAGCTGACTATTTATTAGTGATTTCAGGGCATCAGGTAACTGCACACTCCCACTCCTTCAGGAATGCAAGTGGGTGTGGCCTAGCAGGATACAGATTGAGTTTTTATGAGCTCCTGTGAGTAGGAACTGTACCAAGAATATAATTACCATAACTCCTTATAGGAACATAGGAGAGAGACAATATTATGGGGCAGATTTATCAAAGGTCAAAGTGAATTCAAGGGAATATTCGAGGTAAAAGAATTCTAAATTTTTTGGATACTTCGACCATCGAATAAGATACTACGACTTTGACTTCGAATTCGATTCGAAGCAAAATCATTAGAATATTCGACCATTCGATAATCAAAGTACTGTCTCTTTAACAAAACTTTGATTTCTATACTTTGCCAAATTAAACCTGCCGAAGTGCTATGTTAGCCTATGGGGACCTTCTAGAGCATTTTTCTACATTTTTGGAAGTCAAAGTAAAATCATTCAATCGATCACTGAAATTTAATAATTCGATCGAATGATTTTACTTCGACCGCAGGTTACCCCAATTCGATGAAAAAAACTTCGACTTCGATATTCGAAGTTGAAGTATTTCAATTCGATGGTCGAATTTCGAAGTATTCTTATCTTCGAAATTCGACCCTTGATAAATCTGCACTTATATGTATTGGTTATTAATTCTCTCATGGATTCCATAGATACTAAACATCAATACTGTGTGATCTGCCCTAGCCCAGATATTCACATCTAATACACAGAGCACCAAACCCAGTCATGTTTGGATGTCCCTCTTTGGGCTTTCCCCCCCTCCACATGGAGTGGCTCTTAAAAAAAAAAAAAAAAAAGTATAAATTTGAAATCTGGAACTAATATGTGGACTTTTAAATCTAGTAAATCTAGTGGCTTACTTACTAAAACTCCTTTTTATTCTCATATTTTACCAGAGACAAACTCAACCTAACTCCCATCCACAAATTTGGCTTATTAAATAATATTTTTTTTAAAAATTGGAGCAATAAAAAAACTTGAAAAATGTGAGTTTCTATTCAAATTGCACAATTTAATTTTCAAATTGCCACTTGAAAAACTCAAATAAAAACCAGCATCAAATGCCCAAAAACTCTCAATATTCATAAAGGTTAAGAACATCTTCAAATGGTTAAAGGGATGAATTTTAGCTAATGGAGTTTTAGGGGGTTGTTTACTAAAATCCGAAAATTTCTCACTATTTTCTGAAAACCACTCCAACCAAATTCCCATGTACTTTTTACTGTATTTATCAATAAATTTTCTCCAAAAAAATCTGGTGCGGGAAAAGACTCAATAAAGTTTTTTTTTCATATTTGACAATCCGACTTTTTTGGATGCCTTTTTTTTGATGCCTGAAAACTTCAACTGTTTCAGATTATCACCTGAAAACCACAAATTCTTCAGATTATTGAACAAAACCAAGGGCAGATCAGGATATCTTCCAATAGTAAACAGGACATCTGCCATTGACTTCTACATGACCTCAGCAGGTTTGAGATGGAGTACTTTTTGATTCATACTTTTAACAGCCTCTGGGTTTAAATTTCAAGTTTTCTTCCACTTTAAAACTCGGACCACAAAAAAATGACCTTAATAGTAATAATCCCCTAATTGTGAAGACAGTGCCAACTATATAATAAAGACTGTAAGATATAGGGTACAACTTAAGTTGGCCATAAACATAACAATTTCGATATTTCCTGCAACCATTGGTTCCTTTGTATATGTTGATTCTATTTCAATTAACAGACCATAACTATACCTACATAAGCCACAGGACTTTAAACAGCATCAGGGTTTAATAAATCACAAACATTTGAGTGTTTTTCCGACAAAAAAACTCAGACCAGAATTTTTTTAAATAATTAACCCTCTTGATAAATCTCGGAAAAGTTAGTTTAGTCTGATCTATGTTTCTGGTGTAAATATTTAACCCACATATCTGCAGGGCACGGTTACCCGCTTGATAGCTGTAAGGAATACCTTATTGCTTCACACTGGTTGTCTTAATTATTTAATATTTCAGAAATTGTTAAATTGAGCAATTTACAAACTATTAAAGGTTATAGAAATAAGAAGCCGGTTCTGATAAATGGATAGTTAAGGCAGTTGAAATACTGTGCATTGCTGAACACCCCATAAAGCAGATTTCATTAGCATAAGAATAACATTAATAGGTGACCTTTGGTTCAATGAGAAAAATTGCCATAATTAGTATGACAACCGTGCAAAGCTATGAATTTATTTAAGGTTACAATAAGTTCACGCTGCTGTATAGGAGGACACAGTGGGAAACATTTATGGTTGGTTGTCCGATTGAATACAAACGACAAAGATAAGCAATAGGGTAAAAATAAAAATGATTATAAAAAATGTGTTTAAAGCATTTAATCCATAGGGAAGGTTGAAGGGTCATGGTTCAACTGTCTTCATTTTATTAATCTCTAAAGTGTTGCCACCAGACAGATCAAGACTGCCCAGTTTTCCATGACCCAGTAAATTTAAAATTCTACAATTTACTGTAATACATTCACCTTCTTCGTTCAAGGGCAAGGTTTTTCTATAAGTCACCTATAAGGATTTTGCCACCAAAACACATGATGTAACTAATACACAATATTTTATTGTGCATAGTATTGTGAGACCTGTACTTATTATAACTCCAATAGAAATGTCAGTCTGTTCCAAATCATTTTACTTTCAGACACTCAACAATAACTAATATAAATTCATTTATACATATATGTATAAATATATACAGTATATAAATATATTTAGATATTGTTATCTCCATACACATTTTATTTGTTTTGGTTAAATCAGGGGTGTCCAAACTGCGGCCCGAGGGCCACATGCGGCCCAGGATGCATATGAATGTGGCCCAGCTTGAAACGCTTGGTTCTGGAGGAAATAGGAGGAGGGGGGACTCTGCCCATTGCCCAGTTAGTAATAATAATATAATAATAAGTCTATTTAATATCCAGGTGTCCCATATTCCAGTGTATAGCTCCATTTGGTTATCCAACTGGCATTGTAGTTCTTTTCTGTGTATTTCCTTTACTTTTACAAATCAAACGTGTTTGTGTATTTCATGTGTGGCCCCAGACAATTTTTCTTTTTCCAATGTGGCCCGGCGAGCCAGAAGTTTGGACATGCCTGGGTTAAATCATTAATTTCCTTAATGAAAATACTTACACCCTCTCTAGACCTTTGTAAATTAAACCAAGCCCATATTGCTTTAGTGATTTGCGTTTGATATTTAAGATTCTCCAGAGCCATGGATCATCTTGTTCTGTTCCATGCAAAGGTCTGCCTGATTCCTATTCTACATTAGCGATGAGCAAAATTTTTTGCCAGGTGTGGATTCGCTGCAAAACTTTGCATTTCTCATCGGCGAATATTTTTACAAAAATTTCTACAAACGTTTGCCACGAAACACAGCAACTAGACAGATGTTTTGTATTTTGAGCAAAATAGTAGCCCAGAAAAAAATGCCCAGAGATTCCAATCTGTTCTGCTTTACCTTATCACAAATGGTCCCATGGCTTCTGATTCAGACCGATACACTTATCACTTCTGTAAGATCAATGGGCAGCACAAGTGAGAGCTGCCTGTAAGGAGCCATGATCTTGCCTCTCACTACTACACTGGGCCATTACAAAACTTTTTGCCACTCACTTCACCTACTGAGATCTACCTCTGCCTCAGGTCATTCAATAGACTACCTCTTCAATCAAAAAGACAGAACATGTGGTGGCTTTCCCCTTTTGGGCAGAGACACATGTGGAGATTTGGGGAGATTAGCTCAGGCTCAAATCGCCTCTTCTTTGGGCCCCAGAACTGCCTTCTAGCCAGCTGGAAGGCAGTTTGGGGAGATCAGTCGCCCAAAGAAGAGGCGATTTGTCGCTGGGCGACTAATCTCCATGTCTGTCTCTGCCCTAAAGACTAGTAAATCCTTACATCCCTGGCCAAATACTGAACTGTCCATGAA
The DNA here is from genome assembly GCA_038501925.1 of Xenopus petersii. Classification (NCBI taxonomy): domain Eukaryota; kingdom Metazoa; phylum Chordata; class Amphibia; order Anura; family Pipidae; genus Xenopus; species Xenopus petersii. Next base: position 135,049,862 of record CM076683.1, read on the forward strand.
ATACTTTGACCCAGGAAAAAGGAATCAACTCCCCCACCAAATTGTAAACCAGAGCCAACTTTTAGCTGGCCAATACGCCCTGGGGAACTACCTGAAATAAAGTTTAGCAAAAGCTTTACCATCCCACTTTTATCATTGCTTACCTGGCGTTTACTGATTTACATACAGAAGTATTGTTAGACTCAACAAGGTCCAGATCCTTAACACTCCATCGATTTTAAAATATACCATTGTTTTTCATGAGGTTATAATATTGCTGTTTTGCAACCATACCAAACTATACAATGGAAAGATAAAAATATACTGGGTTTACTCTAAAAATATGTGCTGTGTTTAGAAATGCTCTACTGAAGAAACGTAATAAAAGTCATAAATGCAGTGCTTTACTTCCTGTGTAAACACATACTATGGCTTCATTTGGTACTCTAAGTAGGCTCCATTAGGGAAAGATAAAGATAACATACCCTGCTGTATGACCTGCACATGTGCTGACAAAATCAGAGAAAGATGTGATGGAAATATTTCTCTATTTCAGTCTGTGGATAATAGTAATATTCATTTTACTATCACTGCCAGCGTCAAACAAACACAAAAATCAATCTGATTAAAAGCATGGACACAAATGAACCCTTTCTGCAGGATGAATTAAACAATGGAAAAGGTATATCTTCAGGTAATGTTCTAAATACAACCAAAATCCTCTCTAAATCTCCCAAGCAAATTTCAGCTGCTTCTCACATTGCACTTTATACTGTATATAAGGGATGCTCTTTTATTTTTTGCTTGTTTTCCAGTTCTCAGAGCTTGTTTGTTCTGTCCTTGCTAGGGTGCGTGGATTGGTTATGTTGCTATAGTTTCCAGCATTCTGGAAAGGAGAAATCAATTTGCTGTATAGTTTCCTAGTGGGATATTGTGTGTGGAGATGACGATAATATGAGGATGGAAAAGAGCATCATTGAAACCTAGAGGCTAAGTAGGTTATTTAATTGGCTGCTGAGAAGCTGTATGAATGCAAGACCCTAATGATAACAGTATAGATGGACCCTAGGTTTTGATTGTTTTACCAATTTTTCATATGAATACAAAAATAATAATTATAGACTTTGTTCATTGAAAACTTGACAAAGAACCAATAAGGTTAGGAAGGCAATAAATGTAGACATTCTGGTAAAGCTGAGCATTGGTATTTCCAACGTGGTCTAGTCCTTCTATGGTGAGAAATTGCCGGCACATGGACTTTTTCTTCTCAGGTTGGCTCTCACTGTTGGAGGAAGGGTTAATCACAATGAATTCCAACACAAAACAGATCTTTAAAATATCTTGGGTACCAGTGAATCTTTAAAAAAAATGAAACAATATTTGGCAGTTTATATACACTGGTGGGTGCTGATTTAGATCATAAAGCATCATACACAAGATCATGTACAAGATCATAAAACAGCAAATGCTTTACATACAATAATAATCAATGTAGTGTTCAAGGCACACAGAGGTACTACTGACTTCCTTGGTGCAAATTCTAGGCAAGTCAAAATGCAGGAATTTATCCATTCCTGAGCCTGACTGCTTGAGCCTCCTTGATATAGATGTGGCTGCTCTACTAACTGCCTGCTCCTGTATCTCAATCCTACAGTGAGCTTTTACAAATTTTTTTCTTCCTAGATTGAACCTAGCTTTGTTCCAGGTCCTTAAGCAAACATCCCACCAGGTCTGGACTGGGAGTCAAGATAGGCCCTGGCATTCCAAGCACACAGATGTCCAAACAATGTCCCACCATTGCACTAAATAGTGACTCTCTATGGCATCTTAGAGCAGCCCCTCTGGTATTTGCCAGAACCCACAGATTACCAGTCTGGGACTGCACCCCACACCTTCCAGCAAGTGGGAAGACCATAAGAGTCGAAGCACATGTTCTTTCCTTTTAATAATCTAGGGTAATCCAAGGGGACACACATGGTAGAGTCCTGCGCGGGTCCATTTTTTGGAACCCATACCCGTAACCTGCAATCTGCAACACGGACCTGCAACCGGCATTCTTACCCACTTGGATCCACTACCTGACCCTACCCACAAGTACCTTACCAGCAATACGGACCCGCGACCCGCTGACCATCAAGAATCAGGAAGTGCTGTCATTGTAAACTGGAAGAAACATCATCGGAAGTAGGCATGATCAGAAAAAAAAGGAGTAAAACAGGAAGTGCTGTCATTGTAAACTGAAAGGGACATCATCTGTCTATATTTATATCTATTTGTATATGTTTTTCCTCTCTCCATATATGTATAGACAACTAAGTGTGCACTGCGAATGGGGGAAACAATAGCACTTTCTGAAGAATATCTGTTTATTATGTGCTGTATCCAGTGTCAGACTGGGATATGTGGAACCCACTGGGGCTGCAACCTTAGGGCCCCACCCCAGATGCAAGCTCCATCTGAAGCCTCAAATCTAATGCAAACCATCCCTCCTCCCACCCTTGCCCACTAGCGATGTGGGAGCCAGTCCACGGGGTTGGGTGGGTTTGGTATGATTGGTGCACCTCTTGAGGGTTGTGGTTGGGTTCAGGTTGAGATCTTCTGCTCGTAATCTTACACTGTCATCTTCTGACTCTCAGGTTTAGAATTTTATAGACACTTGACTACCCCAAATATCCACGGGTCTATAAAAGGATAGGGGAGGCCGGATGCATGTTTACCTTCTCTATGCCAAAATCAGGAGGGGTAAGGACACCCTGGGTCATGGGAGTCATGAGTACCAGACCAGTCAGACCCTGTCTGTATCCCCCTTAACAGGAGCCCACTTGTGTTGTCATTCATGCTGGCATGAATACCTTCTCATAATGAGCAACATTTGCTTATTATGAACCAGAATGAAAGGGCTGACTCAGTCCACATATGCATGTGCTTCAAAAGATGAGCCTGTTATCAAATGATGTCATTGCAGGGTGTCTCTGACAGAGAGGCTGTAGCTGTTATACTCATGGATGATGAAAAGCCTTGAATTCAGTGTTTGTATCTGGCAAGCTAAGGGCTAGCCACCCATTCATTTAATTCCCTTGTGACTAGAAAAGTTTACTGGCAATCTGGCAACCAATGCTCACCTGCCTCACATGCACTAGTTTCATAGTGTAGTGGTTATCACGTCTGCTTTATATGCAGAATATCCTGGGTTCAAACTCCAGTGAAACCATACTTTACTGGTAGCAATTCTCACAATCAGCCATCCGAAATGGCTACAAAATAGAAGCTCAGTTGCCAACAACCAAAGAAGACCAACAACTAAAGCTGAGTGACTTTGTACAAATTCAATAGAGTACATCATAAAAGAAAACTAACCTGGCTTTTGTCAGGCTGGGAAAATACATAAAATCAAGTAACCCACTTAAAAGCCAATAATGTCAAAGAACGCTGCCCTTTTGCACTGTTTTGGCAACTTAACTATCATGTTGTGGGGCACTTGGGACTGCCTTCCTGATCGAAAACCCTCTGGAATAGCCCAGATATAAAGTGGGTGGCTTCAAAACTCCTACTGAGAATGGACAAGATTAGCACATTGATGCAGTCCATGCCTGGTGGCTCTTCTACATCTTAGAAAAAAAGGGTTAAAATGAAGTAGAGAAAATGAGTACAAAAATTGTTTATTTGTTGGTTTTGACTAGAAAACAAAACTTGAGACTGCTGTTCCAATCTACAACTCTCTAAAGATAGTCCAGATATGTATGGGGTAACTTTGAAACTGCTATTGAGCATGAACAGTATTAGCACATTGATGCTGATTTTGCCTGATGGTTCTCCTACAACTAAGAGTAAAAAGGTGAAAATTAAGAAAAGAAATGAACAAGCAAATTGTCAATTTTTAATTGTTGATTTTTTCATTGTTTGGAATAAAAGTATTATCTTGCAAACAATGGTATCAGCCGTGAGTAGAAAGATAAAATCTGGCAACCAATGCTCACCAGCTCCACATGCAATGGTTTCATAGTGTTGTGGTTATCACGTCTGCTTTACATGCAGAAGTTCCTGGGTGCAATCCCCAGTGAAACCAAGCTTCACTGGTAGCAATTCTCACAATCAGCCTTCAGGAATGGCTACAAAACAGAAGATCAGTTCCCAACAACCAAAGAAAACCAACAACTAAAGCTGAGTGACTTTGTAGAAATTCAATAGAGTACATTATGAAAGAAAACTAACCTGGCTTTTGTCAGGCTGGGAAAATACATAAAATCAAGTAACCCACTTAAAAGCCAATAATGTCAAAGAACGCTGCCCTTTTGCACTGTTTTGGCAAATTAACTATCATGTTGTGGGGCACTTGGGACTGCCTTCCTGATCAAAAACCCTCTGGAACAGTCCAGGTATGAAGTGGGTAGCTTCAAAACTCCTATTGAGTATGGACAAGATTAGCACATTGATGCAGTCCATGCCTGGTGGCTCTTCTACATCTTAGAAAAAAAGGGTTAAAATGAAGTAGAGAAAATTAGTAAAAAATTGTTTATTTGTTGGTTTTGACTAGAAAACAAAACTTGAGACTGCTTTTCCAATCTATAACCCTCAGAAAATAGTCCAGATATGTATGGGGTAGCTTTGAAACTGCTATTGAGCATGGTCAGTATTAGCACATTGATGCCGATTTTGCCTGATGGTTCTCCTACAACTAAGGGTAAAAAGGTGAAAATTAAGAAAAGAAATGTACAAGCTAATTGTCAATTTTTAATTGTTGATTTTTTTATTGTTCGGAATGAAAGTAGTACCTTTGAAACAGTGATATCAGCGGTGATTAGTAAGTAAAAATCTGGCAACCAATGCTCTTAAGCTCCGCATGCAATAGTTTCATAGTGTAGTGGTTATCACGTCTGCTTTACACGCAGAAGATCCTGGGTTCAATCCCCAGTGAAACCATACTTTACTGGTAGCAATTCTCACAATCAGAAATGGCCACAAAACAAAAGCTCAATCGCCAACAACCAAAGAAGACCAACAACTAAAGCTGAGTGACTTTGTAGAAATTCAATAGAGTACATTATAAAAGAAAACTAACCTGGCTTTTGTCAGGCTGGGAAAATACATAAAATCAAGTAACCCACTTAAAAGCCAATAATGTCAAAGAACGCTGCCCTTTTGCACTGTTTTGGCAACGTAACTATCATGTTGTGGGGCACTTGGGACTGCCTTCCTGATCGAAAACCCTCTGGAACAGTCCAGGTATGAAGTGGGTAGCTTCAAAACTCCAACTGAGAATGGACAAGATTAGCACATTGATGCAGTCCATGCCTGGTGGCTCTTCAACATCTTAGAAAAAAGGGTTAAAATGAAGTAGAGAAAATGAGTACAAAAATTGTTTATTTGTTGGTTTTGACTAGAAAACAAAACTTGAGACTGCTGTTCCAATCTACAACTCTCTAAAAATAGTCCAGATATGTATGGGGTAGCTTTGAAACTGCTATTGAGCATGGACAGTATTAGCACATTGATGCCGATTTTGCCTGATGGTTCTCCTACAACTAATGGTAAAAAGGTGAAAATTAAGAAAAGAAATGAACAAGCAAATTGACAATTTTTAATTGTTGATTTTTTTATCGTTTGGAATGAAAGTACTATCTTGCAAACAGTGGTATCAGCCGTGAGTAGAAAGATAAAATCTGGCAACCAATGCTCACCAGCTCCACATGCAAGGGTTTCATAGTGTAGTGGTTATCACGTCTGCTTTACACGCAGAAAGTCCTGGGTTCAATCCCCAGTGAAACCAAGCTTCACTGGTAGCTTTTCTCACAATCAGAAATGGCCAAAAACAGAAGCTCAGTTGTCAACAAGCAAAGAAGACCAACAACTAAATCTGAGTGACTTTGTAGAAATTCAATAGAGTACATTATAAAAGAAAACAAACCTGGCATTTGTCAGGCCGGGAACAAACATAAAATCAAGTTAGCTTCTCAAAAACCAAAAATGTGAAAAAAAGCTGCTCTTTTGCACTGTTTTGGCAACTTAACCATCATGTTGTGAGGCACTTGGGACTGCCGGCTTCCTTATCAAAAACCCTCTGGAATAGACCAGATATAAAGTGGGTGGCTTCAAAACTCCTATTGAGTATGGACAAGATTAGCACATTGATGCAGTCCATGCCTGGTGGCTCTTCTACATCTTAGAAAAAAAGGGTTAAAATGAAGTAGAGAAAATTAGTAAAAAATTGTTTATTTGTTGGTTTTGACTAGAAAACAAAACTTGAGACTGCTTTTCCAATCTATAACCCTCAGAAAATAGTCCAGATATGTATGGGGTAGCTTTGAAACTGCTATTGAGCATGGACAGTATTAGCACATTGATGCCGATTTTGCTTGATGGTTCTCCTACAACTAAGGATAAAAAGGTAAAAATAAAGTAAAGAAATGAACAAGCAAATTGTCAATTTTTAATTGTTGATTTTTTGAATTGTTTGGAATGAAAGTAGTACCTTTCAAACAGCGGTATCAGCGGTGATTAGAGAGTAAAAATCTGACAACCAATGCTCTTAAGCTCCACTTGCAATGGATTCATAGTGTAGTGGTTATCATGTCTGCTTTACACGCAGAAGGTCCTGGGTTCAATCCCCAGTGAAACCATACTTTACTGGTAGCAATTCTCACAATCAGAAATGGCCACAAAACAGAAGCTCAATCGCCAACAACCAAAGAAGACCAACAACTAAAGCTGAGTGACTTTGTAGAAATTCAATAGAGTACATTATAAAAGAAAACTAACCTGGCTTTTGTCAGGCTGGGAAAATACATAAAATCAAGTAACCCACTTAAAAGCCAATAATGTCAAAGAACGCTGCCCTTTTGCACTGTTTTGGCAACGTAACTATCATGTTGTGGGGCACTTGGGACTGCCTTCCTGATAGAAAACCCTCTGGAACAGTCCAGGTATGAAGTGGGTAGCTTCAAAACTCCTACTGAGAATGGACAAGATTAGCACATTGATGCAGTCCATGCCTGGTGGCTCTTCAACATCTTAGAAAAAAGGGTTAAAATGAAGTAGAGAAAATGAGTACAAAAATTGTTTATTTGTTGGTTTTGACTAGAAAACAAAACTTGAGACTGCTGTTCCAATCTACAACTCTCTAAAAATAGTCCAGATATGTATGGGGTAGCTTTGAAACTGCTATTGAGCATGGACAGTATTAGCACATTGATGCCGATTTTGCCTGATGGTTCTCCTACAACTAATGGTAAAAAGGTGAAAATTAAGAAAATAAATGAACAAGCAAATTGACAATTTTTAATTGTTGATTTTTTTATCGTTTGCAATGAAAGTACTATCTTGCAAACAGTGGTATCAGCCGTGAGTAGAAAGATAAAATCTGGCAACCAATGCTCACCAGCTCCACATGCAAGGGTTTCATAGTGTAGTGGTTATCACGTCTGTTTTACACGCAGAAAGTCCTGGGTTCAATCCCCAGTGAAACCAAGCTTCACTGGTAGCTTTTCTCACAATCAGAAATGGCCAAAAACAGAAGCTCAGTTGTCAACAAGCAAAGAAGACCAACAACTAAATCTGAGTGACTTTGTAGAAATTCAATAGAGTACATTATAAAAGAAAACAAACCTGGCATTTGTCAGGCCGGGAACAAACATAAAATCAAGTTAGCTTCTCAAAAACCAAAAATGTGAAAAAAAGCTGCTCTTTTGCACTGTTTTGGCAACTTAACCATCATGTTGTGAGGCACTTGGGACTGCCGGCTTCCTTATCAAAAACCCTCTGGAATAGACCAGATATAAAGTGGGTGGCTTCAAAACTCCTATTGAGTATGGACAAGATTAGCACATTGATGCAGTCCATGCCTGGTGGCTCTTCTACATCTTAGAAAAAAAGGGTTAAAATGAAGTAGAGAAAATTAGTAAAAAATTGTTTATTTGTTGGTTTTGACTAGAAAACAAAACTTGAGACTGCTTTTCCAATCTATAACCCTCAGAAAATAGTCCAGATATGTATGGGGTAGCTTTGAAACTGCTATTGAGCATGGACAGTATTAGCACATTGATGCCGATTTTGCTTGATGGTTCTCCTACAACTAAGGATAAAAAGGTAAAAATAAAGTAAAGAAATGAACAAGCAAATTGTCAATTTTTAATTGTTGATTTTTTGAATTGTTTGGAATGAAAGTAGTACCTTTCAAACAGCGGTATCAGCGGTGATTAGAAAGTAAAAATCTGACAACCAATGCTCTTAAGCTCCACTTGCAATGGATTCATAGTGTAGTGGTTATCATGTCTGCTTTACACGCAGAAGGTCCTGGGTTCAATCCCCAGTGAAACCATACTTTACTGGTAGCAATTCTCACAATCAGAAATGGCCACAAAACAGAAGCTCAATCGCCAACAACCAAAGAAGACCAACAACTAAAGCTGAGTGACTTTGTAGAAATTCAATAGAGTACATTATAAAAGAAAACTAACCTGGCTTTTGTCAGGCTGGGAAAATACATAAAATCAAGTAACCCACTTAAAAGCCAATAATGTCAAAGAACGCTGCCCTTTTGCACTGTTTTGGCAACGTAACTATCATGTTGTGGGGCACTTGGGACTGCCTTCCTGATCGAAAACCCTCTGGAACAGTCCAGGTATGAAGTGGGTAGCTTCAAAACTCCTACTGAGAATGGACAAGATTAGCACATTGATGCAGTCCATGCCTGGTGGCTCTTCAACATCTTAGAAAAAAGGGTTAAAATGAAGTAGAGAAAATGAGTACAAAAATTGTTTATTTGTTGGTTTTGACTAGAAAACAAAACTTGAGACTGCTGTTCCAATCTACAACTCTCTAAAAATAGTCCAGATATGTATGGGGTAGCTTTGAAACTGCTATTGAGCATGGACAGTATTAGCACATTGATGCCGATTTTGCCTGATGGTTCTCCTACAACTAATGGTAAAAAGGTGAAAATTAAGAAAATAAATGAACAAGCAAATTGACAATTTTTAATTGTTGATTTTTTTATCGTTTGGAATGAAAGTACTATCTTGCAAACAGTGGTATCAGCCGTGAGTAGAAAGATAAAATCTGGCAACCAATGCTCACCAGCTCCACATGCAAGGGTTTCATAGTGTAGTGGTTATCACGTCTGCTTTACACGCAGAAAGTCCTGGGTTCAATCCCCAGTGAAACCAAGCTTCACTGGTAGCTTTTCTCACAATCAGAAATGGCCAAAAACAGAAGCTCAGTTGTCAACAAGCAAAGAAGACCAACAACTAAATCTGAGTGACTTTGTAGAAATTCAATAGAGTACATTATAAAAGAAAACAAACCTGGCATTTGTCAGGCCGGGAACAAACATAAAATCAAGTTAGCTTCTCAAAAACCAAAAATGTGAAAAAAAGCTGCTCTTTTGCACTGTTTTGGCAACTTAACCATCATGTTGTGAGGCACTTGGGACTGCCGGCTTCCTTATCAAAAACCCTCTGGAATAGCCCAGATATAAAGTGGGTGGCTTCAAAACTCCTATTGAGTATGGACAAGATTAGCACATTGATGCAGTCCATGCCTGGTGGCTCTTCTACATCTTAGAAAAAAAGGGTTAAAATGAAGTAGAGAAAATTAGTAAAAAATTGTTTATTTGTTGGTTTTGACTAGAAAACAAAACTTGAGACTGCTTTTCCAATCTATAACCCTCAGAAAATAGTCCAGATATGTATGGGGTAGCTTTGAAACTGCTATTGAGCATGGACAGTATTAGCACATTGATGCCGATTTTGCTTGATGGTTCTCCTACAACTAAGGATAAAAAGGTAAAAATAAAGTAAAGAAATGAACAAGCAAATTGTCAATTTTTAATTGTTGATTTTTTGAATTGTTTGGAATGAAAGTAGTACCTTTCAAACAGCGGTATCAGCGGTGATTAGAAAGTAAAAATCTGACAACCAATGCTCTTAAGCTCCACTTGCAATGGATTCATAGTGTAGTGGTTATCATGTCTGCTTTACACGCAGAAGGTCCTGGGTTCAATCCCCAGTGAAACCATACTTTACTGGTAGCAATTCTCACAATCAGAAATGGCCACAAAACAGAAGCTCAATCGCCAACAACCAAAGAAGACCAACAACTAAAGCTGAGTGACTTTGTAGAAATTCAATAGAGTACATTATAAAAGAAAACTAACCTGGCTTTTGTCAGGCTGGGAAAATACATAAAATCAAGTAACCCACTTAAAAGCCAATAATGTCAAAGAACGCTGCCCTTTTGCACTGTTTTGGCAACGTAACTATCATGTTGTGGGGCACTTGGGACTGCCTTCCTGATCGAAAACCCTCTGGAACAGTCCAGGTATGAAGTGGGTAGCTTCAAAACTCCTACTGAGAATGGACAAGATTAGCACATTGATGCAGTCCATGCCTGGTGGCTCTTCAACATCTTAGAAAAAAGGGTTAAAATGAAGTAGAGAAAATGAGTACAAAAATTGTTTATTTGTTGGTTTTGACTAGAAAACAAAACTTGAGACTGCTGTTCCAATCTACAACTCTCTAAAAATAGTCCAGATATGTATGGGGTAGCTTTGAAACTGCTATTGAGCATGGACAGTATTAGCACATTGATGCCGATTTTGCCTGATGGTTCTCCTACAACTAATGGTAAAAAGGTGAAAATTAAGAAAATAAATGAACAAGCAAATTGACAATTTTTAATTGTTGATTTTTTTATCGTTTGGAATGAAAGTACTATCTTGCAAACAGTGGTATCAGCCGTGAGTAGAAAGATAAAATCTGGCAACCAATGCTCACCAGCTCCACATGCAAGGGTTTCATAGTGTAGTGGTTATCACGTCTGCTTTACACGCAGAAAGTCCTGGGTTCAATCCCCAGTGAAACCAAGCTTCACTGGTAGCTTTTCTCACAATCAGAAATGGCCAAAAACAGAAGCTCAGTTGTCAACAAGCAAAGAAGACCAACAACTAAATCTGAGTGACTTTGTAGAAATTCAATAGAGTACATTATAAAAGAAAACAAACCTGGCATTTGTCAGGCCGGGAACAAACATAAAATCAAGTTAGCTTCTCAAAAACCAAAAATGTGAAAAAAAGCTGCTCTTTTGCACTGTTTTGGCAACTTAACCATCATGTTGTGAGGCACTTGGGACTGCCGGCTTCCTTATCAAAAACCCTCTGGAATAGCCCAGATATAAAGTGGGTGGCTTCAAAACTCCTATTGAGTATGGACAAGATTAGCACATTGATGCAGTCCATGCCTGGTGGCTCTTCTACATCTTAGAAAAAAAGGGTTAAAATGAAGTAGAGAAAATTAGTAAAAAATTGTTTATTTGTTGGTTTTGACTAGAAAACAAAACTTGAGACTGCTTTTCCAATCTATAACCCTCAGAAAATAGTCCAGATATGTATGGGGTAGCTTTGAAACTGCTATTGAGCATGGACAGTATTAGCACATTGATGCCGATTTTGCTTGATGGTTCTCCTACAACTAAGGATAAAAAGGTAAAAATAAAGTAAAGAAATGAACAAGCAAATTGTCAATTTTTAATTGTTGATTTTTTGAATTGTTTGGAATGAAAGTAGTACCTTTCAAACAGCGGTATCAGCGGTGATTAGAAAGTAAAAATCTGACAACCAATGCTCTTAAGCTCCACTTGCAATGGATTCATAGTGTAGTGGTTATCATGTCTGCTTTACACGCAGAAGGTCCTGGGTTCAATCCCCAGTGAAACCATACTTTACTGGTAGCAATTCTCACAATCAGAAATGGCCACAAAACAGAAGCTCAATCGCCAACAACCAAAGAAGACCAACAACTAAAGCTGAGTGACTTTGTAGAAATTCAATAGAGTACATTATAAAAGAAAACTAACCTGGCTTTTGTCAGGCTGGGAAAATACATAAAATCAAGTAACCCACTTAAAAGCCAATAATGTCAAAGAACGCTGCCCTTTTGCACTGTTTTGGCAACGTAACTATCATGTTGTGGGGCACTTGGGACTGCCTTCCTGATCGAAAACCCTCTGGAACAGTCCAGGTATGAAGTGGGTAGCTTCAAAACTCCTACTGAGAATGGACAAGATTAGCACATTGATGCAGTCCATGCCTGGTGGCTCTTCAACATCTTAGAAAAAAGGGTTAAAATGAAGTAGAGAAAATGAGTACAAAAATTGTTTATTTGTTGGTTTTGACTAGAAAACAAAACTTGAGACTGCTGTTCCAATCTACAACTCTCTAAAAATAGTCCAGATATGTATGGGGTAGCTTTGAAACTGCTATTGAGCATGGACAGTATTAGCACATTGATGCCGATTTTGCCTGATGGTTCTCCTACAACTAATGGTAAAAAGGTGAAAATTAAGAAAAGAAATGAACAAGCAAATTGACAATTTTTAATTGTTGATTTTTTTATCGTTTGGAATGAAAGTACTATCTTGCAAACAGTGGTATCAGCCGTGAGTAGAAAGATAAAATCTGGCAACCAATGCTCACCAGCTCCACATGCAAGGGTTTCATAGTGTAGTGGTTATCACGTCTGCTTTACACGCAGAAAGTCCTGGGTTCAATCCCCAGTGAAACCAAGCTTCACTGGTAGCTTTTCTCACAATCAGAAATGGCCAAAAACAGAAGCTCAGTTGTCAACAAGCAAAGAAGACCAACAACTAAATCTGAGTGACTTTGTAGAAATTCAATAGAGTACATTATAAAAGAAAACAAACCTGGCATTTGTCAGGCCGGGAACAAACATAAAATCAAGTTAGCTTCTCAAAAACCAAAAATGTGAAAAAAAGCTGCTCTTTTGCACTGTTTTGGCAACTTAACCATCATGTTGTGAGGCACTTGGGACTGCCGGCTTCCTTATCAAAAACCCTCTGGAATAGCCCAGATATAAAGTGGGTGGCTTCAAAACTCCTATTGAGTATGGACAAGATTAGCACATTGATGCAGTCCATGCCTGGTGGCTCTTCTACATCTTAGAAAAAAAGGGTTAAAATGAAGTAGAAAAAATTAGTAAAAAATTGTTTATTTGTTGGTTTTGACTAGAAAACAAAACTTGAGACTGCTTTTCCAATCTATAACCCTCAGAAAATAGTCCAGATATGTATGGGGTAGCTTTGAAACTGCTATTGAGCATGGACAGTATTAGCACATTGATGCCGATTTTGCTTGATGGTTCTCCTACAACTAAGGATAAAAAGGTAAAAATTAAGTAAAGAAATGAACAAGCAAATTGTCAATTTTTAATTGTTGATTTTTTGAATTGTTTGGAATGAAAGTAGTACCTTTCAAACAGCGGTATCAGCGTTGATTAGAAAGTAAAAATCTGGCAACCAATGCTCTTAAGCTCCACATGCAATGGTTTCATAGTGTAGTGGTTATCACGTCTGCTTTACACGCAGAAGGTCCTGGGTTCAATCCCCAGTGAAACCATACTTTACTGGTAGCAATTCTCACAATCAGAAATGGCCACAAAACAGAAGCTCAACAACCAAAGAAGACCAACAACTAAAGCTGAGTGACTTTGTAGAAATTCAATAGAGTACATTATAAAAGAAAACTAAACTGGCTTTTGTCAGGCTGGGAAAATACATAAAATCAAGTAACCCACTTAAAAGCCAATAATGTCAAAGAACGCTGCCCTTTTGCACTGTTTTGGCAACGTAACTATCATGTTGTGGGGCACTTGGGACTGCCTTCCTGATCGAAAACCCTCTAGAACAGTCCAGGTATGAAGTGGGTAGCTTCAAAACTCCTACTGAGAATGGACAAGATTAGCACATTGATGCAGTCCATGCCTGGTGGCTCTTCAACATCTTAGAAAAAAGGGTTAAAATGAAGTAGAGAAAATGAGTACAAAAATTGTTTATTTGTTGGTTTTGACTAGAAAACAAAACTTGAGACTGCTGTTTCAATCTACAACTCTCTAAAAATAGTCCAGATATGTATGGGGTAGCTTTGAAACTGCTATTGAGCATGGACAGTATTAGCACATTGATGCCGATTTTGCCTGATGGTTCTCCTACAACTATGGATAAAAAGGTGAAAATTAAGAAAAGAAATGAACAAGCAAATTGACAATTTTTAATTGTTGATTTTTTTATCGTTTGGAATGAAAGTACTATCTTGCAAACAGTGGTATCAGCCGTGAGTAGAAAGATAATATCTGGCAACCAATGCTCACCAGCGCCACATGCAAGGGTTTCATAGTGTAGTGGTTATCACGTCTGCTTTACACGCAGAAGGTCCTGGGTTCAATCCCCAGTGAAACCAAGCTTCACTGGTAGCTTTTCTCACAATTAGAAATGGCCAAAAACAGAAGCTCAGTTGCAGGCACGTTTCAGGGGCTGCTGCCGCCTGAGGCAGCAGCCCCAATGCCGCCCCTTCTTCTGCTCCGCTCTTCTAACTAACAGCATCGGAGCGGGTGGAGGAGGGGCCGCATCGCTAGAGCAGTGAGCGCTATTGCGCTCGCTGCGCTAGAAGAGCCGAATTTCCGTTTTAAAAAACGGAAATTCGGCTCTTAAAGTTACCAGAGGCGGCTTTTTGCCGCCCCTGGTAACTGGCCGCTCCGTGCCGCCTGAGGCAAGATTCTCACCTTGCCTCATGGCCGGAGCGGCCCTGCTCAGTTGTCAACAAGCAAAGAAGACCAACAACTAAATCTGAGTGACTTTGTAGAAATTCAATAGAGTACATTATAAAAGAAAACAAACCTGGCATTTGTCAGGCTGGGAACAAACATAAAATCAAGTTAGCTGCTCAAAAACCAAAAATGTGAAAAAAAGCTGCTCTTTTGCACTGTTTTGGCAACTTAACCATCATGTTGTGAGGCACTTGGGACTGCCGGCTTCCTGATCAAAAACCCTCTGGAATAGCCCAGATATAAAGTGGGTGGCTTCAAAACTCCTATTGAGTATGGACAAGATTAGCACATTGATGCAGTCCATGCCTGGTGGCTCTTCTACATCTTAGAAAAAAAGGGTTAAAATGAAGTAGAGAAAATTAGTAAAAAATTGTTTATTTGTTGGTTTTGACTAGAAAACAAAACTTGAGACTGCTTTTCCAATCTATAACCCTCAGAAAATAGTCCAGATATGTATGGTGTAGCTTTGAAACTGCTATTGAGCATGGACAGTATTAGCACATTGATGCCGATTTTGCTTGATGGTTCTCCTACAACTAAGGATAAAAAGGTAAAAATTAAGTAAAGAAATGAACAAGCAAATTGTCAATTTTTAATTGTTGATTTTTTTAATTGTTTGGAATGAAAGTAGTACCTTTCAAACAGCGGTATCAGCGGTGATCAGAAAGTAAAAATCTGGCAACCAATGCTCTTAAGCTCCACATGCAATGGTTTCATAGTGTAGTGGTTATCACGTCTGCTTTACATGCAGAGGGTCCTGGGTTCAATCCCCAGTGAAACCATACTTTACTGGTAGCAATTCTCACAATCAGAAATGGCCACAAAACAGAAGCTCAATCGCCAACAACCAAAGAAGACCAACAACTAAAGCTGAGTGACTTTGTAGAAATTCAATAGAGTACATTATAAAAGAAAACTAACCTGGTTTTTGTCAGGCTGGGAAAATACATAAAATCAAGTAACCCACTTAAAAGCCAATAATGTCAAAGGACGCTGCCCTTTTGCACTGTTTTGGCAACGTAACTATCATGTTGTGGGGCACTTGGGACTGCCTTCCTGATCGAAAACCCTCTGGAACAGTCCAGGTATGAAGTGGGTAGCTTCAAAACTCCTACTGAGAATGGACAAGATTAGCACATTGATGCAGTCCATGCCTGGTGGCTCTTCAACATCTTAGAAAAAAGGGTTAAAATGAAGTAGAGAAAATGAGTACAAAAATTGTTTATTTGTTGGTTTTGACTAGAAAACAAAACTTGAGACTGCTGTTCCAATCTACAACTCTCTAAAAATAGTCCAGATATGTATGGGGTAGCTTTGAAACTGCTATTGAGCATGGACAGTATTAGCACATTGATGCCGATTTTGCCTGATGGTTCTCCTACAACTAATGGTAAAAAGGTGAAAATTAAGAAAAGAAATGAACAAGCAAATTGACAATTTTTAATTGTTGATTTTTTTATCGTTTGGAATGAAAGTACTATCTTGCAAACAGTGGTATCAGCCATGAGTAGAAAGATAAAATCTGGCAACCAATGCTCACCAGCTCCACATGCAAGGGTTTCATAGTGTAGTGGTTATCACGTCTGCTTTACACGCAGAAGGTCCTGGGTTCAATTCCCAGTGAAACCAAGCTTCACTGGTAGCTTTTCTCACAATCAGAAATGGCCAAAAACAGAAGCTCAGTTGTCAACAAGCAAAGAAGACCAACAACTAAATCTGAGTGACTTTGTAGAAATTCAATAGAGTACATTATAAAAGAAAACAAACCTGGCATTTGTCAGGCTGGGAACAAACATAAAATCAAGTTAGCTGCTCAAAAACAAAAAATGTGAAAAAAAGCTGCTTTTTTGCACTGTTTTGGCAACTTAACCATCATGTTGTGAGGCTCTTGGGACTGCCGGCTTCCTTATCAAAAACCCTCTGGAATAGCCCAGATATAAAGTGGGTGGCTTCAAAACTCCTATTGAGTATGGACAAGATTAGCACATTGATGCAGTCCATGCCTGGTGGCTCTTCTACATCTTAGAAAAAAAGGGTTAAAATGAAGTAGAGAAAATTAGTAAAAAATTGTTTATTTGTTGGTTTTGACTAGAAAACAAAACTTGAGACTGCTTTTCCAATCTATAACCCTCAGAAAATAGTCCAGATATGTATGGGGTAGCTTTGAAACTGCTATTGAGCATGGACAGTATTAGCACATTGATGCCGATTTTGCTTGATGGTTCTCCTACAACTAATGGTAAAAAGGTGAAAATTAAGAAAAGAAATGAACAAGCAAATTGACAATTTTTAATTGTTGATTTTTTTATCGTTTGGAATGAAAGTACTATCTTGCAAACAGTGGTATCAGCCGTGAGTAGAAAGATAAAATCTGGCAACCAATGCTCACCAGCTTCACATGCAAGGGTTTCATAGTGTAGTGGTTATCACGTCTGCTTTACACGCAGAAGGTCCTGGGTTCAATCCCCAGTGAAACCAAGCTTCACTGGTAGCTTTTCTCACAATCAGAAATGGCCAAAAACAGAAGCTCAGTTGTCAACAAGCAATGAAGACCAACAACAAAATCTGAGTGACTTTGTAGAAATTCAATAGAGTAGATTATAAAAGAAAACGAACCTGGCATTTGTCAGGCTGGGAACAAACATAAAATCAAGTTAGCTGCTCAAAAACCAAAAATGTGAAAAAAAGCTGCTCTTTTGCACTGTTTTGGCAACTTAACCATCATGTTGTGAGGCACTTGGGACTGCCGGCTTCCTTATCAAAAACCCTCTGGAATAGCCCAGATATAAAGTGGGTGGCTTCAAAACTCCTATTGAGTATGGACAAGATTAGCACATTGATGCAGTCCATGCCTGGTGGCTCTTCTACATCTTAGAAAAAAAGGGTTAAAATGAAGTAGAGAAAATTAGTAAAAAAATGTTTATTTGTTGGTTTTGACTAGAAAACAAAACTTGAGACTGCTTTTCCAATATATAACCCTCAGAAAATAGTCCAGATATGTATGGGGTAGCTTTGAAACTGCTATTGAGCATGGACAGTATTAGCACATTGATGCCAATTTTGCTTGATGGTTCTCCTACAACTAAGGATAAAAAGGTAAAAATTAAGTAAAGAAATGAACAAGCAAATTGTCAATTTTTAATTGTTGATTTTTTGAATTGTTTGGAATGAAAGTAGTACCTTTCAAACAGCGGTATCAGCGGTGATTAGAAAGTAAAAATCTGGCAACCAATGCTCTTAAGCTCCACATGCAATGGTTTCATAGTGTATTGGTTATCACGTCTGCTTTACACGCAGAAGGTCCTGGGTTCAATCCCCAGTGAAACCATACTTTACTGGTAGCAATTCTCACAATCAGAAATGGCCACAAAACAGAAGCTCAATCGCCAACAAACAAAGAAGACCAACAACTAAAGCTGAGTGACTTTGTAGAAATTCAATAGAGTACATTATAAAAGAAAACTAACCTGGCTTTTGTCAGGCTGGGAAAATACATAAAATCAAGTAACCCACTTAAAAGCCAATAATGTCAAAGAACGCTGCCCTTTTGCACTGTTTTGGCAACGTAACTATCATGTTGTGGGGCACTTGGGACTGCCTTCCTGATCGAAAACCCTCTGGAACAGTCCAGGTATGAAGTGGGTAGCTTCAAAACTCCTACTGAGAATGGACAAGATTAGCACATTGATGCAGTCCATGCCTGGTGGCTCTTCAACATCTTAGAAAAAAGGGTTAAAATGAAGTAGAGAAAATGAGTACAAAAATTGTTTATTTGTTGGTTTTGACTAGAAAACAAAACTTGAGACTGCTGTTCCAATCTACAACTCTCTAAAAATAGTCCAGATATGTATGGGGTAGCTTTGAAACTGCTATTGAGCATGGACATTATTAGCACATTGATGCCGATTTTGCCTGATGGTTCTCCTACAACTAATGGTAAAAAGGTGAAAATTAAGAAAAGAAATGAACAAGCAAATTGACAATTTTTAATTGTTGATTTTTTTATCGTTTGGAATGAAAGTACTATCTTGCAAACAGTGGTATCAGCCGTGAGTAGAAAGATAAAATCTGGCAGCCAATGCTCACCAGCTCCACATGCAAGGGTTTCATAGTGTAGTGGTTATCACGTCTGCTTTACACGCAGAAGGTCCTGGGTTCAATCCCCAGTGAAACCATACTTTACTGGTAGCTTTTCTCACAATCAGAAATGGCCACAAAACAGAAGCTCAATCGCCAACAACCAAAGAAGACCAACAACTAAAGCTGAGTGACTTTGTAGAAATTCAATAGAGTACATTATAAAAGAAAACTAACCTGGCTTTTGTCAGGCTGGGAAAATACATAAAATCAAGTAACCCACTTAAAAGCCAATAATGTCAAAGAACGCTGCCCTTTTGCACTGTTTTGGCAACGTAACTATCATGTTGTGGGGCACTTGGGACTGCCTTCCTGATCGAAAACCCTCTGGAACAGTCCAGGTATGAAGTGGGTAGCTTCAAAACTCCTACTGAGAATGGACAAGATTAGCACATTGATGCAGTCCATGCCTGGTGGCTCTTCAACATCTTAGAAAAAAGGGTTAAAATGAAGTAGAGAAAATGAGTACAAAAATTGTTTATTTGTTGGTTTTGACTAGAAAACAAAACTTGAGACTGCTGTTCCAATCTACAACTCTCTAAAAATAGTCCAGATATGTATGGGGTAGCTTTGAAACTGCTATTGAGCATGGACAGTATTAGCACATTGATGCCGATTTTGCCTGATGGTTCTCCTACAACTAATGGTAAAAAGGTGAAAATTAAGAAAAGAAATGAACAAGCAAATTGACAATTTTTAATTGTTGATTTTTTTATCGTTTGGAATGAAAGTACTATCTTGCAAACAGTGGTATCAGCCGTGAGTAGAAAGATAAAATCTGGCAACCTATGCTCACAAGCTCCACATGCAAGGGTTTCATAGTGTAGTGGTTATCACGTCTGCTTTACACGCAGAAAGTCCTGGGTTCAATCCCCAGTGAAACCATACATTACTGGTAGCAATTCGCACAATCAGAAATGGCCACAAAGCAGAAGCTCAATCGCCAACAAGCAAAGAAGACCAACAACTAAATCTGAGTGACTTTGTAGAAATTCAATAGAGTACATTATAAAAGAAAACAAACCTGGCATTTGTCAGGCTGGGAACAAACATAAAATCAAGTTAGCTGCTCAAAAACCAAAAATGTGAAAAAAAGCTGCTTTTTTGCACTGTTTTGGCAACTTAACCATCATGTTGTGAGGCACTTGGGACTGCCGGCTTCCTTATCAAAAACCCTCTGGAATAGCCCAGATATAAAGTGGGTGGCTTCAAAACTCCTATTGAGTATGGACAAGATTAGCACATTGATGCAGTCCATGCCTGGTGGCTCTTCTACATCTTAGAAAAAAAGGGTTAAAATGAAGTAGAGAAAATTAGTAAAAAATTGTTTATTTGTTGGTTTTGACTAGAAAACAAAACTTGAGACTGCTTTTCCAATCTATAACCCTCAGAAAATAGTCCAGATATGTATGGGGTAGCTTTGAAACTGCTATTGAGCATGGACAGTATTAGCACATTGATGCCGATTTTGCTTGATGGTTCTCCTACAACTAATGGTAAAAAGGTGAAAATTAAGAAAAGAAATGAACAAGCAAATTGACAATTTTTAATTGTTGATTTTTTTATCGTTTGGAATGAAAGTACTATCTTGCAAACAGTGGTATCAGCCGTGAGTAGAAAGATAAAATCTGGCAACCAATGCTCACCAGCTCCACATGCAAGGGTTTCATAGTGTAGTGGTTATCACGTCTGCTTTACACGCAGAAAGTCCTGGGTTCAATCCCCAGTGAAACCATACTTTACTGGCAGCAATTCGCACAATCTGAAATGGCCACAAAACAGAAGCTCAATCGCCAACAACCAAAAAAGACCAACAACTAAAGCTGAGTGACTTTGTAGAAATTCAATAGAGTACATTATAAAAGAAAACTAACCTGGCTTTTGTCAGGCTGGGAAAATACATAAAATCAAGTAACCCACTCAAAAGCCAATAATGTCAAAGAACGCTGCCCTTTTGCACTGTTTTGGCAACGTAACTATCATGTTGTGGGGCACTTGGGACTGCCTTCCTGATCGAAAACCCTCTGGAACAGTCCAGGTATGAAGTGGGTAGCTTCAAAACTCCTACTGAGAATGGACAAGATTAGCACATTGATGCAGTCCATGCCTGGTGGCTCTTCAACATCTTAGAAAAAAGGGTTAAAATGAAGTAGAGAAAATGAGTACAAAAATTGTTTATTTGTTGGTCTTGACTAGAAAACAAAACTTGAGACTGCTGTTCCAATCTACAACTCTCTAAAAATAGTCCAGATATGTATGGGGTAGCTTTGAAACTGCTATTGAGCATGGACAGTATTAGCACATTGATGCCGATTTTGCCTGATGGTTCTCCTACAACTAATGGTAAAAAGGTGAAAATTAAGAAAAGAAATGAACAAGCAAATTGACAATTTTTAATTGTTGATTTTTTTATCGTTTGGAATGAAAGTACTATCTTGCAAACAGTGGTATCAGCCGTGAGTAGAAAGATAAAATCTGGCAACCAATGCTCACCAGCTCCACATGCAAGGGTTTCATAGTGTAGTGGTTATCACGTCTGCTTTACACGCAGAAGGTCCTGGGTTCAATCCCCAGTGAAACCAAGCTTCAATGGTAGCTTTTCTCACAATCAGAAATGACCAAAAACAGAAGCTCAGTTGTCAACAAGCAAAGAAGACCAACAACTAAATCTGAGTGACTTTGTAGAAATTCAATAGAGTACATTATAAAAGAAAACAAACCTGGCATTTGTCAGGCTGGGAACAAACATAAAATCAAGTTAGCTGCTCAAAAACCAAAAATGTGAAAAAAAGCTGCTCTTTTGCACTGTTTTGGCAACTTAACCATCATGTTGTGAGGCACTTGGGACTGCCGGCTTCCTTATCAAAAACCCTCTGGAATAGCCCAGATATAAAGTGGGTGGCTTCAAAACTCCTATTGAGTATGGACAAGATTAGCACATTGATGCAGTCCATGCCTGGTGGCTCTTCTACATCTTAGAAAAAAAGGGTTAAAATGAAGTAGAAAAAATGAGTACAAAAATTGTTTATTTGTTGGTTTTGACTAGAAAACAAAACTTGAGACTGCTGTTCCAATCTACAACTCTCTAAAAATAGTCCAGATATGTATGGGGTAGCTTTGAAACTGCTATTGAGCATGGACAGTATTAGCACATTGATGCCGATTTTGCCTGATGGTTCTCCTACAACTAATGGTAAAAAGGTGAAAATTAAGAAAAGAAATGAACAAGCAAATTGACAATTTTTAATTGTTGATTTTTTTATCGTTTGGAATGAAAGTACTATCTTGCAAACAGTGGTATCAGCCGTGAGTAGAAAGATAAAATCTGGCAACCAATGCTCACCAGCTCCACATGCAAGGGTTTCATAGTGTAGTGGTTATCACGTCTGCTTTACACGCAGAAGGTCCTGGGTTCAATCCCCAGTGAAACCAAGCTTCAATGGTAGCTTTTCTCACAATCAGAAATGACCAAAAACAGAAGCTCAGTTGTCAACAAGCAAAGAAGACCAACAACTAAATCTGAGTGACTTTGTAGAAATTCAATAGAGTACATTATAAAAGAAAACAAACCTGGCATTTGTCAGGCTGGGAACAAACATAAAATCAAGTTAGCTGCTCAAAAACCAAAAATGTGAAAAAAAGCTGCTCTTTTGCACTGTTTTGGCAACTTAACCATCATGTTGTGAGGCACTTGGGACTGCCGGCTTCCTTATCAAAAACCCTCTGGAATAGCCCAGATATAAAGTGGGTGGCTTCAAAACTCCTATTGAGTATGGACAAGATTAGCACATTGATGCAGTCCATGCCTGGTGGCTCTTCTACATCTTAGAAAAAAAGGGTTAAAATGAAGTAGAAAAAATTAGTAAAAAATTGTTTATTTGTTGGTTTTGACTAGAAAACAAAACTTGAGACTGCTTTTCCAATCTATAACCCTCAGAAAATAGTCCAGATATGTATGGGGTAGCTTTGAAACTGCTATTGAGCATGGACAGTATTAGCACATTGATGCCGATTTTGCTTGATGGTTCTCCTACAACTAAGGATAAAAAGGTAAAAATTAAGTAAAGAAATGAACAAGCAAATTGTCAATTTTTAATTGTTGATTTTTTGAATTGTTTGGAATGAAAGTAGTACCTTTCAAACAGCGGTATCAGCGTTGATTAGAAAGTAAAAATCTGGCAACCAATGCTCTTAAGCTCCACATGCAATGGTTTCATAGTGTAGTGGTTATCACGTCTGCTTTACACGCAGAAGGTCCTGGGTTCAATCCCCAGTGAAACCATACTTTACTGGTAGCAATTCTCACAATCAGAAATGGCCACAAAACAGAAGCTCAACAACCAAAGAAGACCAACAACTAAAGCTGAGTGACTTTGTAGAAATTCAATAGAGTACATTATAAAAGAAAACTAAACTGGCTTTTGTCAGGCTGGGAAAATACATAAAATCAAGTAACCCACTTAAAAGCCAATAATGTCAAAGAACGCTGCCCTTTTGCACTGTTTTGGCAACGTAACTATCATGTTGTGGGGCACTTGGGACTGCCTTCCTGATCGAAAACCCTCTAGAACAGTCCAGGTATGAAGTGGGTAGCTTCAAAACTCCTACTGAGAATGGACAAGATTAGCACATTGATGCAGTCCATGCCTGGTGGCTCTTCAACATCTTAGAAAAAAGGGTTAAAATGAAGTAGAGAAAATGAGTACAAAAATTGTTTATTTGTTGGTTTTGACTAGAAAACAAAACTTGAGACTGCTGTTTCAATCTACAACTCTCTAAAAATAGTCCAGATATGTATGGGGTAGCTTTGAAACTGCTATTGAGCATGGACAGTATTAGCACATTGATGCCGATTTTGCCTGATGGTTCTCCTACAACTATGGATAAAAAGGTGAAAATTAAGAAAAGAAATGAACAAGCAAATTGACAATTTTTAATTGTTGATTTTTTTATCGTTTGGAATGAAAGTACTATCTTGCAAACAGTGGTATCAGCCATGAGTAGAAAGATAATATCTGGCAACCAATGCTCACCAGCGCCACATGCAAGGGTTTCATAGTGTAGTGGTTATCACGTCTGCTTTACACGCAGAAGGTCCTGGGTTCAATCCCCAGTGAAACCAAGCTTCACTGGTAGCTTTTCTCACAATTAGAAATGGCCAAAAACAGAAGCTCAGTTGCAGGCACGTTTCAGGGGCTGCTGCCGCCTGAGGCAGCAGCCCCAATGCCGCCCCTTCTTCTGCTCCGCTCTTCTAACTAACAGCATCGGAGCGGGTGGAGGAGGGGCCGCATCGCTAGAGCAGTGAGCGCTATTGCGCTCGCTGCGCTAGAAGAGCCGAATTTCCGTTTTAAAAAACGGAAATTCGGCTCTTAAAGTTACCAGAGGCGGCTTTTTGCCGCCCCTGGTAACTGGCCGCTCCGTGCCGCCTGAGGCAAGATTCTCACCTTGCCTCATGGCCGGAGCGGCCCTGCTCAGTTGTCAACAAGCAAAGAAGACCAACAACTAAATCTGAGTGACTTTGTAGAAATTCAATAGAGTACATTATAAAAGAAAACAAACCTGGCATTTGTCAGGCTGGGAACAAACATAAAATCAAGTTAGCTGCTCAAAAACCAAAAATGTGAAAAAAAGCTGCTCTTTTGCACTGTTTTGGCAACTTAACCATCATGTTGTGAGGCACTTGGGACTGCCGGCTTCCTTATCAAAAACCCTCTGGAATAGCCCAGATATAAAGTGGGTGGCTTCAAAACTCCTATTGAGTATAGACAAGATTAGCACATTGATGCAGTCCATGCCTGGTGGCTCTTCTACATCTTAGAAAAAAAGGGTTAAAATGAAGTAGAGAAAATTAGTAAAAAATTGTTTATTTGTTGGTTTTGACTAGAAAACAAAACTTGAGACTGCTTTTCCAATCTATAACCCTCAGAAAATAGTCCAGATATGTATGGTGTAGCTTTGAAACTGCTATTGAGCATGGACAGTATTAGCACATTGATGCCGATTTTGCTTGATGGTTCTCCTACAACTAAGGATAAAAAGGTAAAAATTAAGTAAAGAAATGAACAAGCAAATTGTCAATTTTTAATTGTTGATTTTTTTAATTGTTTGGAATGAAAGTAGTACCTTTCAAACAGCGGTATCAGCGGTGATCAGAAAGTAAAAATCTGGCAACCAATGCTCTTAAGCTCCACATGCAATGGTTTCATAGTGTAGTGGTTATCACGTCTGCTTTACACGCAGAGGGTCCTGGGTTCAATCCCCAGTGAAACCATACTTTACTGGTAGCAATTCTCACAATCAGAAATGGCCACAAAACAGAAGCTCAATCGCCAACAACCAAAGAAGACCAACAACTAAAGCTGAGTGACTTTGTAGAAATTCAATAGAGTACATTATAAAAGAAAACTAACCTGGTTTTTGTCAGGCTGGGAAAATACATAAAATCAAGTAACCCACTTAAAAGCCAATAATGTCAAAGAACGCTGCCCTTTTGCACTGTTTTGGCAACGTAACTATCATGTTGTGGGGCACTTGGGACTGCCTTCCTGATCGAAAACCCTCTGGAACAGTCCAGGTATGAAGTGGGTAGCTTCAAAACTCCTACTGAGAATGGACAAGATTAGCACATTGATGCAGTCCATGCCTGGTGGCTCTTCAACATCTTAGAAAAAAGGGTTAAAATGAAGTAGAGAAAATGAGTACAAAAATTGTTTATTTGTTGGTTTTGACTAGAAAACAAAACTTGAGACTGCTGTTCCAATCTACAACTCTCTAAAAATAGTCCAGATATGTATGGGGTAGCTTTGAAACTGCTATTGAGCATGGACAGTATTAGCACATTGATGCCGATTTTGCCTGATGGTTCTCCTACAACTAATGGTAAAAAGGTGAAAATTAAGAAAAGAAATGAACAAGCAAATTGACAATTTTTAATTGTTGATTTTTTTATCGTTTGGAATGAAAGTACTATCTTGCAAACAGTGGTATCAGCCGTGAGTAGAAAGATAAAATCTGGCAACCAATGCTCACCAGCTCCACATGCAAGGGTTTCATAGTGTAGTGGTTATCATGTCTGCTTTACACGCAGAAGGTCCTGGGTTCAATTCCCAGTGAAACCAAGCTTCACTGGTAGCTTTTCTCACAATCAGAAATGGCCAAAAACAGAAGCTCAGTTGTCAACAAGCAAAGAAGACCAACAACTAAATCTGAGTGACTTTGTAGAAATTCAATAGAGTACATTATAAAAGAAAACAAACCTGGCATTTGTCAGGCTGGGAACAAACATAAAATCAAGTTAGCTGCTCAAAAACAAAAAATGTGAAAAAAAGCTGCTTTTTTGCACTGTTTTGGCAACTTAACCATCATGTTGTGAGGCACTTGGGACTGCCGGCTTCCTTATCAAAAACCCTCTGGAATAGCCCAGATATAAAGTGGGTGGCTTCAAAACTCCTATTGAGTATGGACAAGATTAGCACATTGATGCAGTCCATGCCTGGTGGCTCTTCTACATCTTAGAAAAAAAGGGTTAAAATGAAGTAGAGAAAATTAGTAAAAAATTGTTTATTTGTTGGTTTTGACTAGAAAACAAAACTTGAGACTGCTTTTCCAATCTATAACCCTCAGAAAATAGTCCAGATATGTATGGGGTAGCTTTGAAACTGCTATTGAGCATGGACAGTATTAGCACATTGATGCCGATTTTGCTTGATGGTTCTCCTACAACTAATGGTAAAAAGGTGAAAATTAAGAAAAGAAATGAACAAGCAAATTGACAATTTTTAATTGTTGATTTTTTTATCGTTTGGAATGAAAGTACTATCTTGCAAACAGTGGTATCAGCCGTGAGTAGAAAGATAAAATCTGGCAACCAATGCTCACCAGCTTCACATGCAAGGGTTTCATAGTGTAGTGGTTATCACGTCTGCTTTACACGCAGAAGGTCCTGGGTTCAATCCCCAGTGAAACCAAGCTTCACTGGTAGCTTTTCTCACAATCAGAAATGGCCAAAAACAGAAGCTCAGTTGTCAACAAGCAATGAAGACCAACAACAAAATCTGAATGACTTTGTAGAAATTCAATAGAGTAGATTATAAAAGAAAACGAACCTGGCATTTGTCAGGCTGGGAACAAACATAAAATCAAGTTAGCTGCTCAAAAACCAAAAATGTGAAAAAAAGCTGCTCTTTTGCACTGTTTTGGCAACTTAACCATCATGTTGTGAGGCACTTGGGACTGCCGGCTTCCTTATCAAAAACCCTCTGGAATAGCCCAGATATAAAGTGGGTGGCTTCAAAACTCCTATTGAGTATGGACAAGATTAGCACATTGATGCAGTCCATGCCTGGTGGCTCTTCAACATCTTAGAAAAAAAGGGTTAAAATGAAGTAGAGAAAATTAGTAAAAAAATGTTTATTTGTTGGTTTTGACTAGAAAACAAAACTTGAGACTGCTTTTCCAATATATAACCCTCAGAAAATAGTCCAGATATGTATGGGGTAGCTTTGAAACTGCTATTGAGCATGGACAGTATTAGCACATTGATGCCAATTTTGCTTGATGGTTCTCCTACAACTAAGGATAAAAAGGTAAAAATTAAGTAAAGAAATGAACAAGCAAATTGTCAATTTTTAATTGTTGATTTTTTGAATTGTTTGGAATGAAAGTAGTACCTTTCAAACAGCGGTATCAGCGGTGATTAGAAAGTAAAAATCTGGCAACCAATGCTCTTAAGCTCCACATGCAATGGTTTCATAGTGTATTGGTTATCACGTCTGCTTTACACGCAGAAGGTCCTGGGTTCAATCCCCAGTGAAACCATACTTTACTGGTAGCAATTCTCACAATCAGAAATGGCCACAAAACAGAAGCTCAATCGCCAACAAACAAAGAAGACCAACAACTAAAGCTGAGTGACTTTGTAGAAATTCAATAGAGTACATTATAAAAGAAAACTAACCTGGCTTTTGTCAGGCTGGGAAAATACATAAAATCAAGTAACCCACTTAAAAGCCAATAATGTCAAAGAACGCTGCCCTTTTGCACTGTTTTGGCAACGTAACTATCATGTTGTGGGGCACTTGGGACTGCCTTCCTGATCGAAAACCCTCTGGAACAGTCCAGGTATGAAGTGGGTAGCTTCAAAACTCCTACTGAGAATGGACAAGATTAGCACATTGATGCAGTCCATGCCTGGTGGCTCTTCAACATCTTAGAAAAAAGGGTTAAAATGAAGTAGAGAAAATGAGTACAAAAATTGTTTATTTGTTGGTTTTGACTAGAAAACAAAACTTGAGACTGCTGTTCCAATCTACAACTCTCTAAAAATAGTCCAGATATGTATGGGGTAGCTTTGAAACTGCTATTGAGCATGGACATTATTAGCACATTGATGCCGATTTTGCCTGATGGTTCTCCTACAACTAATGGTAAAAAGGTGAAAATTAAGAAAAGAAATGAACAAGCAAATTGACAATTTTTAATTGTTGATTTTTTTATCGTTTGGAATGAAAGTACTATCTTGCAAACAGTGGTATCATCCGTGAGTAGAAAGATAAAATCTGGCAGCCAATGCTCACCAGCTCCACATGCAAGGGTTTCATAGTGTAGTGGTTATCACGTCTGCTTTACACGCAGAAGGTCCTGGGTTCAATCCCCAGTGAAACCATACTTTACTGGTAGCTTTTCTCACAATCAGAAATGGCCACAAAACAGAAGCTCAATCGCCAACAACCAAAGAAGACCAACAACTAAAGCTGAGTGACTTTGTAGAAATTCAATAGAGTACATTATAAAAGAAAACTAACCTGGCTTTTGTCAGGCTGGGAAAATACATAAAATCAAGTAACCCACTTAAAAGCCAATAATGTCAAAGAACGCTGCCCTTTTGCACTGTTTTGGCAACGTAACTATCATGTTGTGGGGCACTTGGGACTGCCTTCCTGATCGAAAACCCTCTGGAACAGTCCAGGTATGAAGTGGGTAGCTTCAAAACTCCTACTGAGAATGGACAAGATTAGCACATTGATGCAGTCCATGCCTGGTGGCTCTTCAACATCTTAGAAAAAAGGGTTAAAATGAAGTAGAGAAAATGAGTACAAAAATTGTTTATTTGTTGGTTTTGACTAGAAAACAAAACTTGAGACTGCTGTTCCAATCTACAACTCTCTAAAAATAGTCCAGATATGTATGGGGTAGCTTTGAAACTGCTATTGAGCATGGACAGTATTAGCACATTGATGCCGATTTTGCCTGATGGTTCTCCTACAACTAATGGTAAAAAGGTGAAAATTAAGAAAAGAAATGAACAAGCAAATTGACAATTTTTAATTGTTGATTTTTTTATCGTTTGGAATGAAAGTACTATCTTGCAAACAGTGGTATCAGCCGTGAGTAGAAAGATAAAATCTGGCAACCAATGCTCACCAGCTCCACATGCAAGGGTTTCATAGTGTAGTGGTTATCACGTCTGCTTTACACGCAGAAGGTCCTGGGTTCAATCCCCAGTGAAACCAAGCTTCAATGGTAGCTTTTCTCACAATCAGAAATGACCAAAAACAGAAGCTCAGTTGTCAACAAGCAAAGAAGACCAACAACTAAATCTGAGTGACTTTGTAGAAATTCAATAGAGTACATTATAAAAGAAAACAAACCTGGCATTTGTCAGGCTGGGAACAAACATAAAATCAAGTTAGCTGCTCAAAAACCAAAAATGTGAAAAAAAGCTGCTCTTTTGCACTGTTTTGGCAACTTAACCATCATGTTGTGAGGCACTTGGGACTGCCGGCTTCCTTATCAAAAACCCTCTGGAATAGCCCAGATATAAAGTGGGTGGCTTCAAAACTCCTATTGAGTATGGACAAGATTAGCACATTGATGCAGTCCATGCCTGGTGGCTCTTCTACATCTTAGAAAAAAAGGGTTAAAATGAAGTAGAAAAAATTAGTAAAAAATTGTTTATTTGTTGGTTTTGACTAGAAAACAAAACTTGAGACTGCTTTTCCAATCTATAACCCTCAGAAAATAGTCCAGATATGTATGGGGTAGCTTTGAAACTGCTATTGAGCATGGACAGTATTAGCACATTGATGCCGATTTTGCTTGATGGTTCTCCTACAACTAAGGATAAAAAGGTAAAAATTAAGTAAAGAAATGAACAAGCAAATTGTCAATTTTTAATTGTTGATTTTTTGAATTGTTTGGAATGAAAGTAGTACCTTTCAAACAGCGGTATCAGCGTTGATTAGAAAGTAAAAATCTGGCAACCAATGCTCTTAAGCTCCACATGCAATGGTTTCATAGTGTAGTGGTTATCACGTCTGCTTTACACGCAGAAGGTCCTGGGTTCAATCCCCAGTGAAACCATACTTTACTGGTAGCAATTCTCACAATCAGAAATGGCCACAAAACAGAAGCTCAACAACCAAAGAAGACCAACAACTAAAGCTGAGTGACTTTGTAGAAATTCAATAGAGTACATTATAAAAGAAAACTAAACTGGCTTTTGTCAGGCTGGGAAAATACATAAAATCAAGTAACCCACTTAAAAGCCAATAATGTCAAAGAACGCTGCCCTTTTGCACTGTTTTGGCAACGTAACTATCATGTTGTGGGGCACTTGGGACTGCCTTCCTGATCGAAAACCCTCTAGAACAGTCCAGGTATGAAGTGGGTAGCTTCAAAACTCCTACTGAGAATGGACAAGATTAGCACATTGATGCAGTCCATGCCTGGTGGCTCTTCAACATCTTAGAAAAAAGGGTTAAAATGAAGTAGAGAAAATGAGTACAAAAATTGTTTATTTGTTGGTTTTGACTAGAAAACAAAACTTGAGACTGCTGTTTCAATCTACAACTCTCTAAAAATAGTCCAGATATGTATGGGGTAGCTTTGAAACTGCTATTGAGCATGGACAGTATTAGCACATTGATGCCGATTTTGCCTGATGGTTCTCCTACAACTATGGATAAAAAGGTGAAAATTAAGAAAAGAAATGAACAAGCAAATTGACAATTTTTAATTGTTGATTTTTTTATCGTTTGGAATGAAAGTACTATCTTGCAAACAGTGGTATCAGCCATGAGTAGAAAGATAATATCTGGCAACCAATGCTCACCAGCGCCACATGCAAGGGTTTCATAGTGTAGTGGTTATCACGTCTGCTTTACACGCAGAAGGTCCTGGGTTCAATCCCCAGTGAAACCAAGCTTCACTGGTAGCTTTTCTCACAATTAGAAATGGCCAAAAACAGAAGCTCAGTTGCAGGCACGTTTCAGGGGCTGCTGCCGCCTGAGGCAGCAGCCCCAATGCCGCCCCTTCTTCTGCTCCGCTCTTCTAACTAACAGCATCGGAGCGGGTGGAGGAGGGGCCGCATCGCTAGAGCAGTGAGCGCTATTGCGCTCGCTGCGCTAGAAGAGCCGAATTTCCGTTTTAAAAAACGGAAATTCGGCTCTTAAAGTTACCAGAGGCGGCTTTTTGCCGCCCCTGGTAACTGGCCGCTCCGTGCCGCCTGAGGCAAGATTCTCACCTTGCCTCATGGCCGGAGCGGCCCTGCTCAGTTGTCAACAAGCAAAGAAGACCAACAACTAAATCTGAGTGACTTTGTAGAAATTCAATAGAGTACATTATAAAAGAAAACAAACCTGGCATTTGTCAGGCTGGGAACAAACATAAAATCAAGTTAGCTGCTCAAAAACCAAAAATGTGAAAAAAAGCTGCTCTTTTGCACTGTTTTGGCAACTTAACCATCATGTTGTGAGGCACTTGGGACTGCCGGCTTCCTTATCAAAAACCCTCTGGAATAGCCCAGATATAAAGTGGGTGGCTTCAAAACTCCTATTGAGTATAGACAAGATTAGCACATTGATGCAGTCCATGCCTGGTGGCTCTTCTACATCTTAGAAAAAAAGGGTTAAAATGAAGTAGAGAAAATTAGTAAAAAATTGTTTATTTGTTGGTTTTGACTAGAAAACAAAACTTGAGACTGCTTTTCCAATCTATAACCCTCAGAAAATAGTCCAGATATGTATGGTGTAGCTTTGAAACTGCTATTGAGCATGGACAGTATTAGCACATTGATGCCGATTTTGCTTGATGGTTCTCCTACAACTAAGGATAAAAAGGTAAAAATTAAGTAAAGAAATGAACAAGCAAATTGTCAATTTTTAATTGTTGATTTTTTTAATTGTTTGGAATGAAAGTAGTACCTTTCAAACAGCGGTATCAGCGGTGATCAGAAAGTAAAAATCTGGCAACCAATGCTCTTAAGCTCCACATGCAATGGTTTCATAGTGTAGTGGTTATCACGTCTGCTTTACACGCAGAGGGTCCTGGGTTCAATCCCCAGTGAAACCATACTTTACTGGTAGCAATTCTCACAATCAGAAATGGCCACAAAACAGAAGCTCAATCGCCAACAACCAAAGAAGACCAACAACTAAAGCTGAGTGACTTTGTAGAAATTCAATAGAGTACATTATAAAAGAAAACTAACCTGGTTTTTGTCAGGCTGGGAAAATACATAAAATCAAGTAACCCACTTAAAAGCCAATAATGTCAAAGAACGCTGCCCTTTTGCACTGTTTTGGCAACGTAACTATCATGTTGTGGGGCACTTGGGACTGCCTTCCTGATCGAAAACCCTCTGGAACAGTCCAGGTATGAAGTGGGTAGCTTCAAAACTCCTACTGAGAATGGACAAGATTAGCACATTGATGCAGTCCATGCCTGGTGGCTCTTCAACATCTTAGAAAAAAGGGTTAAAATGAAGTAGAGAAAATGAGTACAAAAATTGTTTATTTGTTGGTTTTGACTAGAAAACAAAACTTGAGACTGCTGTTCCAATCTACAACTCTCTAAAAATAGTCCAGATATGTATGGGGTAGCTTTGAAACTGCTATTGAGCATGGACAGTATTAGCACATTGATGCCGATTTTGCCTGATGGTTCTCCTACAACTAATGGTAAAAAGGTGAAAATTAAGAAAAGAAATGAACAAGCAAATTGACAATTTTTAATTGTTGATTTTTTTATCGTTTGGAATGAAAGTACTATCTTGCAAACAGTGGTATCAGCCGTGAGTAGAAAGATAAAATCTGGCAACCAATGCTCACCAGCTCCACATGCAAGGGTTTCATAGTGTAGTGGTTATCATGTCTGCTTTACACGCAGAAGGTCCTGGGTTCAATTCCCAGTGAAACCAAGCTTCACTGGTAGCTTTTCTCACAATCAGAAATGGCCAAAAACAGAAGCTCAGTTGTCAACAAGCAAAGAAGACCAACAACTAAATCTGAGTGACTTTGTAGAAATTCAATAGAGTACATTATAAAAGAAAACAAACCTGGCATTTGTCAGGCTGGGAACAAACATAAAATCAAGTTAGCTGCTCAAAAACAAAAAATGTGAAAAAAAGCTGCTTTTTTGCACTGTTTTGGCAACTTAACCATCATGTTGTGAGGCACTTGGGACTGCCGGCTTCCTTATCAAAAACCCTCTGGAATAGCCCAGATATAAAGTGGGTGGCTTCAAAACTCCTATTGAGTATGGACAAGATTAGCACATTGATGCAGTCCATGCCTGGTGGCTCTTCTACATCTTAGAAAAAAAGGGTTAAAATGAAGTAGAGAAAATTAGTAAAAAATTGTTTATTTGTTGGTTTTGACTAGAAAACAAAACTTGAGACTGCTTTTCCAATCTATAACCCTCAGAAAATAGTCCAGATATGTATGGGGTAGCTTTGAAACTGCTATTGAGCATGGACAGTATTAGCACATTGATGCCGATTTTGCTTGATGGTTCTCCTACAACTAATGGTAAAAAGGTGAAAATTAAGAAAAGAAATGAACAAGCAAATTGACAATTTTTAATTGTTGATTTTTTTATCGTTTGGAATGAAAGTACTATCTTGCAAACAGTGGTATCAGCCGTGAGTAGAAAGATAAAATCTGGCAACCAATGCTCACCAGCTTCACATGCAAGGGTTTCATAGTGTAGTGGTTATCACGTCTGCTTTACACGCAGAAGGTCCTGGGTTCAATCCCCAGTGAAACCAAGCTTCACTGGTAGCTTTTCTCACAATCAGAAATGGCCAAAAACAGAAGCTCAGTTGTCAACAAGCAATGAAGACCAACAACAAAATCTGAATGACTTTGTAGAAATTCAATAGAGTAGATTATAAAAGAAAACGAACCTGGCATTTGTCAGGCTGGGAACAAACATAAAATCAAGTTAGCTGCTCAAAAACCAAAAATGTGAAAAAAAGCTGCTCTTTTGCACTGTTTTGGCAACTTAACCATCATGTTGTGAGGCACTTGGGACTGCCGGCTTCCTTATCAAAAACCCTCTGGAATAGCCCAGATATAAAGTGGGTGGCTTCAAAACTCCTATTGAGTATGGACAAGATTAGCACATTGATGCAGTCCATGCCTGGTGGCTCTTCAACATCTTAGAAAAAAAGGGTTAAAATGAAGTAGAGAAAATTAGTAAAAAAATGTTTATTTGTTGGTTTTGACTAGAAAACAAAACTTGAGACTGCTTTTCCAATATATAACCCTCAGAAAATAGTCCAGATATGTATGGGGTAGCTTTGAAACTGCTATTGAGCATGGACAGTATTAGCACATTGATGCCAATTTTGCTTGATGGTTCTCCTACAACTAAGGATAAAAAGGTAAAAATTAAGTAAAGAAATGAACAAGCAAATTGTCAATTTTTAATTGTTGATTTTTTGAATTGTTTGGAATGAAAGTAGTACCTTTCAAACAGCGGTATCAGCGGTGATTAGAAAGTAAAAATCTGGCAACCAATGCTCTTAAGCTCCACATGCAATGGTTTCATAGTGTATTGGTTATCACGTCTGCTTTACACGCAGAAGGTCCTGGGTTCAATCCCCAGTGAAACCATACTTTACTGGTAGCAATTCTCACAATCAGAAATGGCCACAAAACAGAAGCTCAATCGCCAACAAACAAAGAAGACCAACAACTAAAGCTGAGTGACTTTGTAGAAATTCAATAGAGTACATTATAAAAGAAAACTAACCTGGCTTTTGTCAGGCTGGGAAAATACATAAAATCAAGTAACCCACTTAAAAGCCAATAATGTCAAAGAACGCTGCCCTTTTGCACTGTTTTGGCAACGTAACTATCATGTTGTGGGGCACTTGGGACTGCCTTCCTGATCGAAAACCCTCTGGAACAGTCCAGGTATGAAGTGGGTAGCTTCAAAACTCCTACTGAGAATGGACAAGATTAGCACATTGATGCAGTCCATGCCTGGTGGCTCTTCAACATCTTAGAAAAAAGGGTTAAAATGAAGTAGAGAAAATGAGTACAAAAATTGTTTATTTGTTGGTTTTGACTAGAAAACAAAACTTGAGACTGCTGTTCCAATCTACAACTCTCTAAAAATAGTCCAGATATGTATGGGGTAGCTTTGAAACTGCTATTGAGCATGGACATTATTAGCACATTGATGCCGATTTTGCCTGATGGTTCTCCTACAACTAATGGTAAAAAGGTGAAAATTAAGAAAAGAAATGAACAAGCAAATTGACAATTTTTAATTGTTGATTTTTTTATCGTTTGGAATGAAAGTACTATCTTGCAAACAGTGGTATCATCCGTGAGTAGAAAGATAAAATCTGGCAGCCAATGCTCACCAGCTCCACATGCAAGGGTTTCATAGTGTAGTGGTTATCACGTCTGCTTTACACGCAGAAGGTCCTGGGTTCAATCCCCAGTGAAACCATACTTTACTGGTAGCTTTTCTCACAATCAGAAATGGCCACAAAACAGAAGCTCAATCGCCAACAACCAAAGAAGACCAACAACTAAAGCTGAGTGACTTTGTAGAAATTCAATAGAGTACATTATAAAAGAAAACTAACCTGGCTTTTGTCAGGCTGGGAAAATACATAAAATCAAGTAACCCACTTAAAAGCCAATAATGTCAAAGAACGCTGCCCTTTTGCACTGTTTTGGCAACGTAACTATCATGTTGTGGGGCACTTGGGACTGCCTTCCTGATCGAAAACCCTCTGGAACAGTCCAGGTATGAAGTGGGTAGCTTCAAAACTCCTACTGAGAATGGACAAGATTAGCACATTGATGCAGTCCATGCCTGGTGGCTCTTCAACATCTTAGAAAAAAGGGTTAAAATGAAGTAGAGAAAATGAGTACAAAAATTGTTTATTTGTTGGTTTTGACTAGAAAACAAAACTTGAGACTGCTGTTCCAATCTACAACTCTCTAAAAATAGTCCAGATATGTATGGGGTAGCTTTGAAACTGCTATTGAGCATGGACAGTATTAGCACATTGATGCCGATTTTGCCTGATGGTTCTCCTACAACTAATGGTAAAAAGGTGAAAATTAAGAAAAGAAATGAACAAGCAAATTGACAATTTTTAATTGTTGATTTTTTTATCGTTTGGAATGAAAGTACTATCTTGCAAACAGTGGTATCAGCCGTGAGTAGAAAGATAAAATCTGGCAACCAATGCTCACCAGCTCCACATGCAAGGGTTTCATAGTGTAGTGGTTATCACGTCTGCTTTACACGCAGAAAGTCCTGGGTTCAATCCCCAGTGAAACCATACATTACTGGTAGCAATTCGCACAATCAGAAATGGCCACAAAGCAGAAGCTCAATCGCCAACAACCAAAGAAGACCAACAACTAAAGCTGAGTGACTTTGTAGAAATTCAATAGAGTACATTATAAAAGAAAACTAACCTGGTTTTTGTCAGGCTGGGAAAATACATAAAATCAAGTAACCCACTTAAAAGCCAATAATGTCAAAGAACGCTGCCCTTTTGCACTGTTTTGGCAACGTAACTATCATGTTGTGGGGCACTTGGGACTGCCTTCCTGATCGAAAACCCTCTGGAACAGTCCAGGTATGAAGTGGGTAGCTTCAAAACTCCTACTGAGAATGGACAAGATTAGCACATTGATGCAGTCCATGCCTGGTGGCTCTTCAACATCTTAGAAAAAAGGGTTAAAATGAAGTAGAGAAAATGAGTACAAAAATTGTTTATTTGTTGGTTTTGACTAGAAAACAAAACTTGAGACTGCTGTTCCAATCTACAACTCTCTAAAAATAGTCCAGATATGTATGGGGTAGCTTTGAAACTGCTATTGAGCATGGACAGTATTAGCACATTGATGCCGATTTTGCCTGATGGTTCTCCTACAACTAATGGTAAAAAGGTGAAAATTAAGAAAAGAAATGAACAAGCAAATTGACAATTTTTAATTGTTGATTTTTTTATCGTTTGGAATGAAAGTACTATCTTGCAAACAGTGGTATCAGCCATGAGTAGAAAGATAAAATCTGGCAACCAATGCTCACCAGCTCCACATGCAAGGGTTTCATAGTGTAGTGGTTATCACATCTGCTTTACACGCAGAAGGTCCTGGGTTCAATCCCCAGTGAAACCAAGCTTCACTGGTAGCTTTTCTCACAATCAGAAATGGCCAAAAACAGAAGCTCAGTTGTCAACAAGCAAAGAAGACCAACAACTAAATCTGAGTGATTTTGTAGAAATTCAATAGAGTACATTATAAAAGAAAACAAACCTGGCATTTGTCAGGCTGGGAACAAACATAAAATCAAGTTAGCTGCTCAAAAACCAAAAATGTGAAAAAAAGCTGCTTTTTTGCACTGTTTTGGCAACTTAACCATCATGTTGTGAGGCACTTGGGACTGCCGGCTTCCTTATCAAAAACCCTCTGGAATAGCCCAGATATAAAGTGGGTGGCTTCAAAACTCCTATTGAGTATGGACAAGATTAGCACATTGATGCAGTCCATGCCTGGTGGCTCTTCTACATCTTAGAAAAAAAGGGTTAAAATGAAGTAGAGAAAATTAGTAAAAAATTGTTTATTTGTTGGTTTTGACTAGAAAACAAAACTTGAGACTGCTTTTCCAATCTATAACCCTCAGAAAATAGTCCAGATATGTATGGGGTAGCTTTGAAACTGCTATTGAGCATGGACAGTATTAGCACATTGATGCCGATTTTGCTTGATGGTTCTCCTACAACTAATGGTAAAAAGGTGAAAATTAAGAAAAGAAATGAACAAGCAAATTGACAATTTTTAATTGTTGATTTTTTTATCGTTTGGAATGAAAGTACTATCTTGCAAACAGTGGTATCAGCCGTGAGTAGAAAGATAAAATCTGGCAACCAATGCTCACCAGCTCCACATGCAAGGGTTTCATAGTGTAGTGGTTATCACGTCTGCTTTACACGCAGAAGGTCCTGGGTTCAATCCCCAGTGAAACCAAGCTTCACTGGTAGCTTCTCTCACAATCAGAAATGGCCAAAAACAGAAACTCAGTTGTCAACAAGCAAAGAAGACCAACAACTAAATCTGAGTGACTTTGTAGAAATTCAATAGAGTAGATTATAAAAGAAAACGAACCTGGCATTTGTCAGGCTGGGAACAAACATAAAATCAAGTTAGCTGCTCAAAAACCAAAAATGTGAAAAAAAGCTGCTCTTTTGCACTGTTTTGGCAACTTAACCATCATGTTGTGAGGCACTTGGGACTGCCGGCTTCCTTATCAAAAACTCTCTGGAATAGCCCAGATATAAAGTGGGTGGCTTCAAAACTCCTATTGAGTATGGACAAGATTAGCACATTGATGCAGTCCATGCCTGGTGGCTCTTCTACATCTTAGAAAAAAAGGGTTAAAATGAAGTAGAGAAAATTAGTAAAAAAATGTTTATTTGTTGGTTTTGACTAGAAAACAAAACTTGAGACTGCTTTTCCAATATATAACCCTCAGAAAATAGTCCAGATATTTATGGGGTAGCTTTGAAACTGCTATTGAGCATGGACAGTATTAGCACATTGATGCCAATTTTGCTTGATGGTTCTCCTACAACTAAGGATAAAAAGGTAAAAATTAAGTAAAGAAATGAACAAGCAAATTGTCAATTTTTATTTGTTGATTTTTTGAATTGTTTGGAATGAAAGTAGTACCTTTCAAACAGCGGTATCAGTGGTGATTAGAAAGTAAAAATCTGGCAACCAATGCTCTTAAACTCCACATGCAATGGTTTCATAGTGTAGTGGTTATCACGTCTGCTTTACACGCAGAAGGTCCTGGGTTCAATCCCCAGTGAAACCATACTTTACTGGTAGCAATTCTCACAATCAGAAATGGCCACAAAACAGAAGCTCAATCGCCAACAAACAAAGAAGACCAACAACTAAAGCTGAGTGACTTTGTAGAAATTCAATAGAGTACATTATAAAAGAAAACTAACCTGGCTTTTGTCAGGCTGGGAAAATACATAAAATCAAGTAACCCACTTAAAAGCCAATAATGTCAAAGAACGCTGCCCTTTTGCACTGTTTTGGCAACGTAACTATCATGTTGTGGGGCACTTGGGACTGCCTTCCTGATCGAAAACCCTCTGGAACAGTCCAGGTATGAAGTGGGTAGCTTCAAAACTCCTACTGAGAATGGACAAGATTAGCACATTGATGCAGTCCATGCCTGGTGGCTCTTCAACATCTTAGAAAAAAGGGTTAAAATGAAGTAGAGAAAATGAGTACAAAAATTGTTTATTTGTTGGTTTTGACTAGAAAACAAAACTTGAGACTGCTGTTCCAATCTACAACTCTCTAAAAATAGTCCAGATATGTATGGGGTAGCTTTGAAACTGCTATTGAGCATGGACAGTATTAGCACATTGATGCCGATTTTGCCTGATGGTTCTCCTACAACTAATGGTAAAAAGGTGAAAATTAAGAAAAGAAATGAACAAGCAAATTGACAATTTTTAATTGTTGATTTTTTTATCGTTTGGAATGAAAGTACTATCTTGCAAACAGTGGTATCAGCCGTGAGTAGAAAGATAAAATCTGGCAACCAATGCTCACCAACTCCACATGCAAGGGTTTCATAGTGTAGTGGTTATCACGTCTGCTTTACACGCAGAAGGTCCTGGGTTCAATCCCCAGTGAAACCAAGCTTCACTGGTAGCTTTTCTCACAATCAGAAATGGCCAAAAACAGAAACTCAGTTGTCAACAAGCAAAGAAGACCAACAACTAAATCTGAGTGACTTTGTAGAAATTCAATAGAGTACATTATAAAAAAAAACTAACCTGGCTTTTGTCAGGCTGGGAAAATACATAAAATCAAGTAACCCACTTAAAAGCCAATAATGTCAAAGAACGCTGCCCTTTTGCACTGTTTTGGCAACGTAACTATCATGTTGTGGGGCACTTGGGACTGCCTTCCTGATCGAAAACCCTCTGGAACAGTCCAGGTATGAAGTGGGTAGCT
Source organism: Xenopus petersii (assembly GCA_038501925.1). Classification (NCBI taxonomy): domain Eukaryota; kingdom Metazoa; phylum Chordata; class Amphibia; order Anura; family Pipidae; genus Xenopus; species Xenopus petersii. The sequence goes on from CM076683.1 coordinate 135,089,892, forward strand.
TCAAAACTCCTACTGAGAATGGACAAGATTAGCACATTGATGCAGTCCATGCCTGGTGGCTCTTCAACATCTTAGAAAAAAGGGTTAAAATGAAGTAGAGAAAATGAGTACAAAAATTGTTTATTTGTTGGTTTTGACTAGAAAACAAAACTTGAGACTGCTGTTCCAATCTACAACTCTCTAAAAATAGTCCAGATATGTATGGGGTAGCTTTGAAACTGCTATTGAGCATGGACAGTATTAGCACATTGATGCCGATTTTGCCTGATGGTTCTCCTACAACTAATGGTAAAAAGGTGAAAATTAAGAAAAGAAATGAACAAGCAAATTGACAATTTTTAATTGTTGATTTTTTTATCGTTTGGAATGAAAGTACTATCTTGCAAACAGTGGTATCAGCCGTGAGTAGAAAGATAAAATCTGGCAACCAATGCTCACCAACTCCACATGCAAGGGTTTCATAGTGTAGTGGTTATCACGTCTGCTTTACACGCAGAAGGTCCTGGGTTCAATCCCCAGTGAAACCAAGCTTCACAGGTAGCTTTTCTCACAATCAGAAATGGCCAAAAACAGAAACTCAGTTGTCAACAAGCAAAGAAGACCAACAACTAAATCTGAGTGACTTTGTAGAAATTCAATAGAGTACATTATAAAAGAAAACTAACCTGGCTTTTGTCAGGCTGGGAAAATACATAAAATCAAGTAACCCACTTAAAAGCCAATAATGTCAAAGAACGCTGCCCTTTTGCACTGTTTTGGCAACGTAACTATCATGTTGTGGGGCACTTGGGACTGCCTTCCTGATCGAAAACCCTCTGGAACAGTCCAGGTATGAAGTGGGTAGCTTCAAAACTCCTACTGAGAATGGACAAGATTAGCACATTGATGCAGTCCATGCCTGGTGGCTCTTCAACATCTTAGAAAAAAGGGTTAAAATGAAGTAGAGAAAATGAGTACAAAAATTGTTTATTTGTTGGTTTTGACTAGAAAACAAAACTTGAGACTGCTGTTCCAATCTACAACTCTCTAAAAATAGTCCAGATATGTATGGGGTAGCTTTGAAACTGCTATTGAGCATGGACAGTATTAGCACATTGATGCCGATTTTGCCTGATGGTTCTCCTACAACTAATGGTAAAAAGGTGAAAATTAAGAAAAGAAATGAACAAGCAAATTGACAATTTTTAATTGTTGATTTTTTTATCGTTTGGAATGAAAGTACTATCTTGCAAACAGTGGTATCAGCCATGAGTAGAAAGATAAAATCTGGCAACCAATGCTCACCAGCTCCACATGCAAGGGTTTCATAGTGTAGTGGTTATCACATCTGCTTTACACGCAGAAGGTCCTGGGTTCAATCCCCAGTGAAACCAAGCTTCACTGGTAGCTTTTCTCACAATTTGAAATGGCCAAAAACAGAAGCTCAGTTGTCAACAAGCAAAGAAGACCAACAACTAAATCTGAGTGACTTTGTAGAAATTCAATAGAGTACATTATAAAAGAAAACAAACCTGGCATTTGTCAGGCTGGGAACAAACATAAAATCAAGTTAGCTGCTCAAAAACCAAAAATGTGAAAAAAAGCTGCTCTTTTGCACTGTTTTGGCAACTTAACCATCATGTTGTGAGGCACTTGGGACTGCTGGCTTCCTTATCAAAAACCCTCTGGAATAGCCCAGATATAAAGTGGGTGGCTTCAAAACTCCTATTGAGTATGGACAAGATTAGCACATTGATGCAGTCCATGCCTGGTGGCTCTTCTACATCTTAGAAAAAAAGGGTTAAAATGAAGTAGAGAAAATTAGTAAAAAATTGTTTATTTGTTGGTTTTGACTAGAAAACAAAACTTGAGACTGCTTTTCCAATCTATAACCCTCAGAAAATAGTCCAGATATGTATTGGGTAGCTTTGAAACTGCTATTGAGCATGGACAGTATTAGCACATTGATGCCGATTTTGCTTGATGGTTCTCCTACAACTAAGGATAAAAAGGTAAAAATTAAGTAAAGAAATGAACAAGCAAATTGTCAATTTTTAATTGTTGATTTTTTGAATTGTTTGGAATGAAAGTAGTACCTTTCAAACAGCGGTATCAGCGGTGATCAGAAAGTAAAAATCTGGCAACCAATGCTCTTAAGCTCCACATGCAATGGTTTCATAGTGTAGTGGTTATCACATCTGCTTTACACGCAGAGGGTCCTGGGTTCAATCCACAGTGAAACCATACTTTACTGGTAGCAATTCTCACAATCAGAAATGGCCACAAAACAGAAGCTCAATCGCCAACAACCAAAGAAGACCAACAACTAAAGCTGAGTGACTTTGTAGAAATTCAATAGATTACATTATAAAAGAAAACTAACCTGGCTTTTGTCAGGCTGGGAAAATACATAAAATCAAGTAACCCACTTAAAAGCCAATAATGTCAAAGAACGCTGCCCTTTTGCACTGTTTTGGCAACGTAACTATCATGTTGTGGGGCACTTGGACTGCCTTCCTGATCGAAAACCCTCTGGAACAGTCCAGGTATGAAGTGGGTAGCTTCAAAACTCCTACTGAGAATGGACAAGATTAGCACATTGATGCAGTCCATGCCTGGTGGCTCTTCAACATCTTAGAAAAAAGGGTTAAAATGAAGTAGAGAAAATGAGTACAAAAATTGTTTATTTGTTGGTTTTGACTAGAAAACAAAACTTGAGACTGCTGTTCCAATCTACAACTCTCTAAAAATAGTCCAGATATGTATGGGGTAGCTTTGAAACTGCTATTGAGCATGGACAGTATTAGCACATTGATGCCGATTTTGCCTGATGGTTCTCCTACAACTAATGGTAAAAAGGTGAAAATTAAGAAAAGAAATGAACAAGCAAATTGACAATTTTCAATTGTTAATTTTTTTATCGTTTGGAATGAAAGTACTATCTTGCAAACAGTGGTATCAGCCGTGAGTAGAAAGATAAAATCTGACAACCAATGCTCACCAGCTCATCATGCAAGGGTTTCATAGTGTAGTGGTTATCACGTCTGCTTTACACGCAGAAGGTCCTGGGTTCAATCCCCAGTGAAACCAAGCTTCACTGGTAGCTTTTCTCACAATCAGAAATGGCCAAAAACAGAAGCTCAGTTGTCCACAAGCAAAGAAGACCAACAACTAAATCTGAGTGACTTTGTAGAAATTCAATAGAGTAGATTATAAAAGAAAACAAACCTGGCATTTGTCAGGCTGGGAACAAACATAAAATCAAGTTATCTGCTCAAAAACCAAAAATGTGGAAAAAAGCTGCTCTTTTGCACTGTTTTGGCAACTTAACCATCATGTTGTGAGGCACTTGGGACTGCCAGCTTCCTTATCAAAAACCCTCTGGAATAGCCCAGATATAAAGTGGGTGGCTTCAAAACTCCTATTGAGTATGGACAAGATTAGCACATTGATGCAGTCCATGCCTGGTGGCTCTTCTACATCTTAGAAAAAAGGGTTAAAATGAAGTAGAGAAAATGAGTACAAAAATTGTTTATTTGTTGGTTTTGACTAGAAAACAAAACTTGAGACTGCTGTTCCAATCTACAACTCTCTAAAAATAGTCCAGATATGTATGGGGTAGCTTTGAAACTGCTATTGAGCATGGACAGTATTAGCACATTGATGCCGATTTTGCCTGATGGTTCTCCTACAACTAATGGTAAAAAGGTGAAAATTAAGAAAAGAAATGAACAAGCAAATTGACAATTTTTAATTGTTGATTTTTTTATCGTTTGGAATGAAAGTACTATCTTGCAAACAGTGGTATCAGCCGTGAGTAGAAAGATAAAATCTGGCAACCAATGCTCACCAACTCCACATGCAAGGGTTTCATAGTGTAGTGGTTATCACGTCTGCTTTACACGCAGAAGGTCCTGGGTTCAATCCCCAGTGAAACCAAGCTTCACAGGTAGCTTTTCTCACAATCAGAAATGGCCAAAAACAGAAACTCAGTTGTCAACAAGCAAAGAAGACCAACAACTAAATCTGAGTGACTTTGTAGAAATTCAATAGAGTACATTATAAAAGAAAACTAACCTGGCTTTTGTCAGGCTGGGAAAATACATAAAATCAAGTAACCCACTTAAAAGCCAATAATGTCAAAGAACGCTGCCCTTTTGCACTGTTTTGGCAACGTAACTATCATGTTGTGGGGCACTTGGGACTGCCTTCCTGATCGAAAACCCTCTGGAACAGTCCAGGTATGAAGTGGGTAGCTTCAAAACTCCTACTGAGAATGGACAAGATTAGCACATTGATGCAGTCCATGCCTGGTGGCTCTTCAACATCTTAGAAAAAAGGGTTAAAATGAAGTAGAGAAAATGAGTACAAAAATTGTTTATTTGTTGGTTTTGACTAGAAAACAAAACTTGAGACTGCTGTTCCAATCTACAACTCTCTAAAAATAGTCCAGATATGTATGGGGTAGCTTTGAAACTGCTATTGAGCATGGACAGTATTAGCACATTGATGCCGATTTTGCCTGATGGTTCTCCTACAACTAATGGTAAAAAGGTGAAAATTAAGAAAAGAAATGAACAAGCAAATTGACAATTTTTAATTGTTGATTTTTTTATCGTTTGGAATGAAAGTACTATCTTGCAAACAGTGGTATCAGCCATGAGTAGAAAGATAAAATCTGGCAACCAATGCTCACCAGCTCCACATGCAAGGGTTTCATAGTGTAGTGGTTATCACATCTGCTTTACACGCAGAAGGTCCTGGGTTCAATCCCCAGTGAAACCAAGCTTCACTGGTAGCTTTTCTCACAATTTGAAATGGCCAAAAACAGAAGCTCAGTTGTCAACAAGCAAAGAAGACCAACAACTAAATCTGAGTGACTTTGTAGAAATTCAATAGAGTACATTATAAAAGAAAACAAACCTGGCATTTGTCAGGCTGGGAACAAACATAAAATCAAGTTAGCTGCTCAAAAACCAAAAATGTGAAAAAAAGCTGCTCTTTTGCACTGTTTTGGCAACTTAACCATCATGTTGTGAGGCACTTGGGACTGCTGGCTTCCTTATCAAAAACCCTCTGGAATAGCCCAGATATAAAGTGGGTGGCTTCAAAACTCCTATTGAGTATGGACAAGATTAGCACATTGATGCAGTCCATGCCTGGTGGCTCTTCTACATCTTAGAAAAAAAGGGTTAAAATGAAGTAGAGAAAATTAGTAAAAAATTGTTTATTTGTTGGTTTTGACTAGAAAACAAAACTTGAGACTGCTTTTCCAATCTATAACCCTCAGAAAATAGTCCAGATATGTATTGGGTAGCTTTGAAACTGCTATTGAGCATGGACAGTATTAGCACATTGATGCCGATTTTGCTTGATGGTTCTCCTACAACTAAGGATAAAAAGGTAAAAATTAAGTAAAGAAATGAACAAGCAAATTGTCAATTTTTAATTGTTGATTTTTTGAATTGTTTGGAATGAAAGTAGTACCTTTCAAACAGCGGTATCAGCGGTGATCAGAAAGTAAAAATCTGGCAACCAATGCTCTTAAGCTCCACATGCAATGGTTTCATAGTGTAGTGGTTATCACATCTGCTTTACACGCAGAGGGTCCTGGGTTCAATCCACAGTGAAACCATACTTTACTGGTAGCAATTCTCACAATCAGAAATGGCCACAAAACAGAAGCTCAATCGCCAACAACCAAAGAAGACCAACAACTAAAGCTGAGTGACTTTGTAGAAATTCAATAGATTACATTATAAAAGAAAACTAACCTGGCTTTTGTCAGGCTGGGAAAATACATAAAATCAAGTAACCCACTTAAAAGCCAATAATGTCAAAGAACGCTGCCCTTTTGCTCTGTTTTGGCAACGTAACTATCATGTTGTGGGGCACTTGGACTGCCTTCCTGATCGAAAACCCTCTGGAACAGTCCAGGTATGAAGTGGGTAGCTTCAAAACTCCTACTGAGAATGGACAAGATTAGCACATTGATGCAGTCCATGCCTGGTGGCTCTTCAACATCTTAGAAAAAAGGGTTAAAATGAAGTAGAGAAAATGAGTACAAAAATTGTTTATTTGTTGGTTTTGACTAGAAAACAAAACTTGAGACTGCTGTTCCAATCTACAACTCTCTAAAAATAGTCCAGATATGTATGGGGTAGCTTTGAAACTGCTATTGAGCATGGACAGTATTAGCACATTGATGCCGATTTTGCCTGATGGTTCTCCTACAACTAATGGTAAAAAGGTGAAAATTAAGAAAAGAAATGAACAAGCAAATTGACAATTTTCAATTGTTAATTTTTTTATCGTTTGGAATGAAAGTACTATCTTGCAAACAGTGGTATCAGCCGTGAGTAGAAAGATAAAATCTGACAACCAATGCTCACCAGCTCATCATGCAAGGGTTTCATAGTGTAGTGGTTATCACGTCTGCTTTACACGCAGAAGGTCCTGGGTTCAATCCCCAGTGAAACCAAGCTTCACTGGTAGCTTTTCTCACAATCAGAAATGGCCAAAAACAGAAGCTCAGTTGTCCACAAGCAAAGAAGACCAACAACTAAATCTGAGTGACTTTGTAGAAATTCAATAGAGTAGATTATAAAAGAAAACAAACCTGGCATTTGTCAGGCTGGGAACAAACATAAAATCAAGTTATCTGCTCAAAAACCAAAAATGTGGAAAAAAGCTGCTCTTTTGCACTGTTTTGGCAACTTAACCATCATGTTGTGAGGCACTTGGGACTGCCGGCTTCCTTATCAAAAACCCTCTGGAATAGCCCAGATATAAAGTGGGTGGCTTCAAAACTCCTATTGAGTATGGACAAGATTAGCACATTGATGCAGTCCATGCCTGGTGGCTCTTCTACATCTTAGAAAAAAGGGTTAAAATGAAGTAGAGAAAATGAGTACAAAAATTGTTTATTTGTTGGTTTTGACTAGAAAACAAAACTTGAGACTGCTGTTCCAATCTACAACTCTCTAAAAATAGTCCAGATATGTATGGGGTAGCTTTGAAACTGCTATTGAGCATGGACAGTATTAGCACATTGATGCCGATTTTGCCTGATGGTTCTCCTACAACTAATGGTAAAAAGGTGAAAATTAAGAAAAGAAATGAACAAGCAAATTGACAATTTTTAATTGTTGATTTTTTTATCGTTTGGAATGAAAGTACTATCTTGCAAACAGTGGTATCAGCCGTGAGTAGAAAGATAAAATCTGGCAACCAATGCTCACCAGCTCCACACGCAAGGGTTTCATAGTGTAGTGGTTATCACGTCTGCTTTACACGCAGAAGGTCCTGGGTTCAATCCCCAGTGAAACCAAGCTTCACTGGTAGCTTTTCTCACAATCAGAAATGGCCAAAAACAGAAGCTCAGTTGTCAACAAGCAAAGAAGACCAACAACTAAATCTGAGTGACTTTGTAGAAATTCAATAGAGTAGATTATAAAAGAAAACGAACCTGGCATTTGTCAGGCTGGGAACAAACATAAAATCAAGTTAGCTGCTCAAAAACCAAAAATGTGAAAAAAAGCTGCTCTTTTGCACTGTTTTGGCAACTTAACCATCATGTTGTGAGGCACTTGGGACTGCCGGCTTCCTTATCAAAAACCCTCTGGAATAGCCCAGATATAAAGAGGGTGGCTTCAAAACTCCTATTGAGTATGGACAAGATTAGCACATTGATGCAGTCCATGCCTGGTGGCTCTTCTACATCTTAGAAAAAAAGGGTTAAAATGAAGTAGAGAAAATGAGTACAAAAATTGTTTATTTGTTGGTTTTGACTAGAAAACAAAACTTGAGACTGCTGTTCCAATCTACAACTCTCTAAAAATAGTCCAGATATGTATGGGGTAGCTTTGAAACTGCTATTGAGCATGGACAGTATTAGCACATTGATGCCGATTTTGCCTGATGGTTCTCCTACAACTAATGGTAAAAAGGTGAAAATTAAGAAAAGAAATGAACAAGCAAATTGACAATTTTTAATTGTTGATTTTTTTATCGTTTGGAATGAAAGTACTATCTTGCAAACAGTGGTATCAGCCGTGAGTAGAAAGATAAAATCTGGCAACCAATGCTCACCAGCTCCACATGCAAGGGTTTCATAGTGTAGTGGTTATCACGTCTGCTTTACACGCAGAAGGTCCTGGGTTCAATCCCCAGTGAAACCAAGCTTCACTGGTAGCTTTTCTCACAATCAGAAATGGCCAAAAACAGAAGCTCAGTTGTCAACAAGCAAAGAAGACCAACAAATAAATCTGAGTGACTTTGTAGAAATTCAATAGAGTAGATTATAAAAGAAAACGAACCTGGCATTTGTCAGGCTGGGAACAAACATAAAATCAAGTTAGCTGCTCAAAAACCAAAAATGTAAAAAAAAGCTGCTCTTTTGCACTGTTTTGGCAACTTAACCATCATGTTGTGAGGCACTTGGGACTGCCGGCTTCCTTATCAAAAACCCTCTGGAATAGCCCAGATATAAAGTGGGTGGCTTCAAAACTCCTATTGAGTATGGACAAGATTAGCACATTGATGCAGTCCATGACTGGTGGCTCTTCTACATCTTAGAAAAAAAGGGTTAAAATGAAGTAGAGAAAATTAGTAAAAAATTGTTTATTTGTTGGTTTTGACTAGAAAACAAAACTTGAGACTGCTTTTCCAATCTATAACCCTCAGAAAATAGTCCAGATATGTATGGGGTAGCTTTGAAACTGCTATTGAGCATGGACAGTATTAGCACATTGATGCCGATTTTGCTTGATGGTTCTCCTACAACTAAGGATAAAAAGGTAAAAATTAAGTAAAGAAATGAACAAGCAAATTGACAATTTTTAATTGTTGATTTTTTTATCGTTTGGAATGAAAGTACTATCTTGCAAACAGTGGTATCAGCCGTGAGTAGAAAGATAAAATCTGGCAACCAATGCTCACCAGCTCCACATGCAAGGGTTTCATAGTGTAGTGGTTATCACGTCTGCTTTACACGCAGAAGGTCCTGGGTTCAATATCCAGTGAAACCATACTTTATTGGTAGCAATTCGCACAATCAGAAATGGCCACAAAACAGAAGCTCAATCGCCAACAACCAAAGAAGACCAACAACTAAAGCTGAGTGACTTTGTAGAAATTCAATAGAGTACATTATAAAAGAAAACTAACCTGGCTTTTGTCAGGCTGGGAAAATACATAAAATCAAGTAACCCACTTAAAAGCCAATAATGTCAAAGAACGCTGCCCTTTTGCACTGTTTTGGCAACGTAACTATCATGTTGTGGGGCACTTGGGACTGCCTTCCTGATCGAAAACCCTCTGGAACAGTCCAGGTATGAAGTGGGTAGCTTCAAAACTCCTACTGAGAATGGACAAGATTAGCACATTGATGCAGTCCATGCCTGGTGGCTCTTCAACATCTTAGAAAAAAGGGTTAAAATGAAGTAGAGAAAATGAGTACAAAAATTGTTTATTTGTTGGTTTTGACTAGAAAACAAAACTTGAGACTGCTGTTCCAATCTACAACTCTCTAAAAATAGTCCAGATATATATGGGGTAGCTTTGAAACTGCTATTGAGCATGGACAGTATTAGCACATTGATGCCGATTTTACCTCATGGTTCTCCTACAACTAATGGTAAAAAGGTAAAAATTAAGAAAAGAAATGAACAAGCAAATTGACAATTTTTAATTGTTGATTTTTTTATCGTTTGGAATGAAAGTACTATCTTGCAAACAGTGGTATCAGCCGTGAGTAGAAAGATAAAATCTGGCAACCAATGCTCACCATCTCCACATGCAAGGGTTTCATAGTGTAGTGGATATCACGTCTGCTTTACACGCAGAAGGTCCTGGGTTCAATCACCAGTGAAACCAAGCTTCACTGGAAGCTTTTCTCACAATCAGAAATGGCCAAGAACAGAAGCTAAGTTGTCAACAAGCAAAGAAGACCAACAACTAAATCTGAGTGACTTTGTAGAAATTCAATAGAGTAGATTATAAAAGAAAACGAACCTGGCATTTGTCAGGCTGGGAACAAACATAAAATCAAGTTAGCTGCTCAAAAACCAAGAATGTGAAAAAAAGCTGCTCTTTTGCACTGTTTTGGCAACGTAACTATCATGTTGTGGGGCACTTGGGACTGCCTTCCTGATCGAAAACCCTCTGGAACAGTCCAGGTATGAAGTGGGTAGCTTCAAAACTCCTACTGAGAATGGACAAGATTAGCACATTGATGCAGTCCATGCCTGGTGGCTCTTCAACATCTTAGAAAAAAGGGTTAAAATGAAGTAGAGAAAATGAGTACAAAAATTGTTTATTTGTTGGTTTTGACTAGAAAACAAAACTTGAGACTGCTGTTCCAATCTACAACTCTCTAAAAATAGTCCAGATATGTATGGGGTAGCTTTGAAACTGCTATTGAGCATGGACAGTATTAGCACATTGATGCCGATTTTGCCTGATGGTTCTCCTACAACTAATGGTAAAAAGGTGAAAATTAAGAAAAGAAATGAACAAGCAAATTGACAATTTTTAATTGTTGATTTTTTTATTGTTTGGAATGAAAGTACTATCTTGCAAACAGTGGTATCAGCCGTGAGTAGAAAGATAAAATCTGGCAACCAATGCTCACCAGCTCCATATGCAAGGGTTTCATAGTGTAGTGGTTATCACGTCTGCTTTACACGCAGAAGGTCCTGGGTTCAATCCCCAGTGAAACCATACTTTATTGGTAGCAATTCGCACAATCAGAAATGGCCACAAAACAGAAGCTCAATCGCCAACAACCAAAGAAGACCAACAACTAAAGCTGAGTGACTTTGTAGAAATTCAATAGAGTACATTATAAAAGAAAACTAACCTGGCTTTTGTCAGGCTGGGAAAATACATAAAATCAAGTAACCCACTTAAAAGCCAATAATGTCAAAGAACGCTGCCCTTTTGCACTGTTTTGGCAACGTAACTATCATGTTGTGGGGCACTTGGGACTGCCTTCCTGATCGAAAACCCTCTGGAACAGTCCAGGTATGAAGTGGGTAGCTTCAAAACTCCTACTGAGAATGGACAAGATTAGCACATTGATGCAGTCCATGCCTGGTGGCTCTTCAACATCTTAGAAAAAAGGGTTAAAATGAAGTAGAGAAAATGAGTACAAAAATTGTTTATTTGTTGGTTTTGACTAGAAAACAAAACTTGAGACTGCTGTTCCAATCTACAACTCTCTAAAAATAGTCCAGATATGTATGGGGTAGCTTTGAAACTGCTATTGTGCATGGACAGTATTAGCACATTGATGCCGATTTTGCCTGATGGTTCTCCTACAACTAATGGTAAAAAGGTGAAAATTAAGAAAAGAAATGAACAAGCAAATTGACAATTTTTAATTGTTGATTTTTTTATCGTTTGGAATGAAAGTACTATCTTGCAAACAGTGGTATCAGCCGTGAGTAGAAAGATAAAATCTGGCAACAAATGCTCAACAGCTCCGCATGCAAGGGTTTCATAGTGTAGTGGTTATCACGTCTGCTTTACACGCAGAAGGTCCTGTGTTCAATCCCCAGTGAAACCAAGCTTCACTTGTAGCTTTTCTCACAATCAGAAATAGCCAAAAACAGAAGCTCAGTTGTCAACAAGAAAAGAAGACCAACAACTAAATCTGAGTGACTTTGTAGAAATTCAATAGAGTACATTATAAAAGAAAACAAACCTGGCATTTGTCAGACTGGGAACAAACATAAAATCAAGTTAGCTTCTCAAAAACCAAAAATGTGAAAAAAAGCTGCTCTTTTGCACTGTTTTGGCAACTTAACCATCATGTTGTGAGGCACTTGGGACTGCTGGCTTCCTTATCAAAAACCCTCTGGAATAGCCCAGATATAAAGTGGGTGGCTTCAAAACTCCTATTGAGTATGGACAAGATTAGCACATTGATGCAGTCCATGCCTGGTGGCTCTTCTACATCTTAGAAAAAAGGGTTAAAATGAAGTAGAGAAAATTAGTAAAAAATTGTTTATTTGTTGGTTTTGACTAGAAAACAAAACTTGAGACTGCTTTTCCAATCTATAACCCTCAGAAAATAGTCCAGATATGTATGGGGTAGCTTTGAAACTGCTATTGAGCATGGACAGTATTAGCACATTGATGCCGATTTTGCTTGATGGTTCTCCTACAACTAAGGATAAAAAGGTAAAAATTAAGCAAAGAAATGAACCAGCAAATTGTCAATTTTTAATTGTTGATTTTTTTAATTGTTTGGAATGAAAGTAGTACCTTTCAAACAGCGGTATCAGCGGTGATCAGAAAGTAAAAATCTGGCAACCAATGCTCTTAAGCTCCACATGCAATGGTTTCATAGTGTAGTGGTTATCACGTCTGCTTTACACGCAGAGGGTCCTGGGTTCAATCCCCAGTGAAACCATACTTTACTGGTAGCAATTCTCACAATCAGAAATGGCCACAAAACAGAAGCTCAATCGCCAACAACCAAAGAAGACCAACAACTAAAGCTGAGTGACTTTGTAGAAATTCAATAGAGTACATTATAAAAGAAAACTAACCTGGCTTTTGTCAGGCTGGGAAAATACATAAAATCAAGTAACCCACTTAAAAGCCAATAATGTCAAAGAACGCTGCCCTTTTGCACTGTTTTGGCAACCTAACTATCATGTTGTGGGGCACTTGGGACTGCCTTCCTGATCGAAAACCCTCTGGAACAGTCCAGGTATGAAGTGGGTAGCTTCAAAACTCCTACTGAGAATGGACAAGATTAGCACATTGATGCAGTCCATGCCTGGTGGCTCTTCAACATCTTAGAAAAAAGGGTTAAAATGAAGTAGAGAAAATGAGTACAAAAATTGTTTATTTGTTGGTTTTGACTAGAAAACAAAACTTGAGACTGCTGTTCCAATCTACAACTCTCTAAAAATAGTCCAGATATATATGGGGTAGCTTTGAAACTGCTATTGAGCATGGACAGTATTAGCACATTGATGCCGATTTTACCTCATGGTTCTCCTACAACTAATGGTAAAAAGGTAAAAATTAAGAAAAGAAATGAACAAGCAAATTGACAATTTTTAATTGTTGATTTTTTTATCGTTTGGAATGAAAGTACTATCTTGCAAACAGTGGTATCAGCCGTGAGTAGAAAGATAAAATCTGGCAACCAATGCTCACCATCTCCACATGCAAGGGTTTCATAGTGTAGTGGATATCACGTCTGCTTTACACGCAGAAGGTCCTGGGTTCAATCACCAGTGAAACCAAGCTTCACTGGAAGCTTTTCTCACAATCAGAAATGGCCAAGAACAGAAGCTCAGTTGTCAACAAGCAAAGAAGACCAACAACTAAATCTGAGTGACTTTGTAGAAATTCAATAGAGTAGATTATAAAAGAAAACGAACCTGGCATTTGTCAGGCTGAGAACAAACATAAAATCAAGTTAGCTGCTCAAAAACCAAGAATGTGAAAAAAAGCTGCTCTTTTGCACTGTTTTGGCAACGTAACTATCATGTTGTGGGGCACTTGGGACTGCCTTCCTGATCGAAAACCCTCTGGAACAGTCCAGGTATGAAGTGGGTAGCTTCAAAACTCCTACTGAGAATGGACAAGATTAGCACATTGATGCAGTCCATGCCTGGTGGCTCTTCAACATCTTAGAAAAAAGGGTTAAAATGAAGTAGAGAAAATGAGTACAAAAATTGTTTATTTGTTGGTTTTGACTAGAAAACAAAACTTGAGACTGCTGTTCCAATCTACAACTCTCTAAAAATAGTCCAGATATGTATGGGGTAGCTTTGAAACTGCTATTGAGCATGGACAGTATTAGCACATTGATGCCGATTTTGCCTGATGGTTCTCCTACAACTAATGGTAAAAAGGTGAAAATTAAGAAAAGAAATGAACAAGCAAATTGACAATTTTTAATTGTTGATTTTTTTATCGTTTGGAATGAAAGTACTATCTTGCAAACAGTGGTATCAGCCGTGAGTAGAAAGATAAAATCTGGCAACCAATGCTCACCAGCTCCACATGCAAGGGTTTCATAGTGTAGTGGTTATCACGTCTGCTTTACACGCAGAAGGTCCTGGGTTCAATCCCCAGTGAAACCATACTTTATTGGTAGCAATTCGCACAATCAGAAATGGCCACAAAACAGAAGCTCAATCGCCAACAACCAAAGAAGACCAACAACTAAAGCTGAGTGACTTTGTAGAAATTCAATAGAGTACATTATAAAAGAAAACTAACCTGGCTTTTGTCAGGCTGGGAAAATACATAAAATCAAGTAACCCACTTAAAAGCCAATAATGTCAAAGAACGCTGCCCTTTTGCACTGTTTTGGCAACGTAACTATCATGTTGTGGGGCACTTGGGACTGCCTTCCTGATCGAAAACCCTCTGGAACAGTCCAGGTATGAAGTGGGTAGCTTCAAAACTCCTACTGAGAATGGACAAGATTAGCACATTGATGCAGTCCATGCCTGGTGGCTCTTCAACATCTTAGAAAAAAGGGTTAAAATGAAGTAGAGAAAATGAGTACAAAAATTGTTTATTTGTTGGTTTTGACTAGAAAACAAAACTTGAGACTGCTGTTCCAATCTACAACTCTCTAAAAATAGTCCAGATATGTATGGGGTAGCTTTGAAACTGCTATTGAGCATGGACAGTATTAGCACATTGATGCCGATTTTGCCTGATGGTTCTCCTACAACTAATGGTAAAAAGGTGAAAATTAAGAAAAGAAATGAACAAGCAAATTGACAATTTTTAATTGTTGATTTTTTTATCGTTTGGAATGAAAGTACTATCTTGCAAACAGTGGTATCAGCCGTGAGTAGAAAGATAAAATCTGGCAACAAATGCTCAACAGCTCCGCATGCAAGGGTTTCATAGTGTAGTGGTTATCACGTCTGCTTTACACGCAGAAGGTCCTGGGTTCAATCCCCAGTGAAACCAAGCTTCACTGGTAGCTTTTCTCACAATCAGAAATAGCCAAAAACAGAAGCTCAGTTGTCAACAAGAAAAGAAGACCAACAACTAAATCTGAGTGACTTTGTAGAAATTCAATAGAGTACATTATAAAAGAAAACAAACCTGGCATTTGTCAGACTGGGAACAAACATAAAATCAAGTTAGCTTCTCAAAAACCAAAAATGTGGAAAAAAAGCTGCTCTTTTGCACTGTTTTGGCAACTTAACCATCATGTTGTGAGGCACTTGGGACTGCTGGCTTCCTTATCAAAAACCCTCTGGAATAGCCCAGATATAAAGTGGGTGGCTTCAAAACTCCTATTGAGTATGGACAAGATTAGCACATTGATGCAGTCCATGCCTGGTGGCTCTTCTACATCTTAGAAAAAAGGGTTAAAATGAAGTAGAGAAAATTAGTAAAAAATTGTTTATTTGTTGGTTTTGACTAGAAAACAAAACTTGAGACTGCTTTTCCAATCTATAACCCTCAGAAAATAGTCCAGATATGTATGGGGTAGCTTTGAAACTGCTATTGAGCATGGACAGTATTAGCACATTGATGCCGATTTTGCTTGATGGTTCTCCTACAACTAAGGATAAAAAGGTAAAAATTAAGCAAAGAAATGAACCAGCAAATTGTCAATTTTTAATTGTTGATTTTTTTAATTGTTTGGAATGAAAGTAGTACCTTTCAAACAGCGGTATCAGCGGTGATCAGAAAGTAAAAATCTGGCAACCAATGCTCTTAAGCTCCACATGCAATGGTTTCATAGTGTAGTGGTTATCACGTCTGCTTTACACGCAGAGAGTCCTGGGTTCAATCCCCAGTGAAACCATACTTTACTGGTAGCAATTCTCACAATCAGAAATGGCCACAAAACAGAAGCTCAATCGCCAACAACCAAAGAAGACCAACAACTAAAGCTGAGTGACTTTGTAGAAATTCAATAGAGTACATTATAAAAGAAAACTAACCTGGCTTTTGTCAGGCTGGGAAAATACATAAAATCAAGTAACCCACTTAAAAGCCAATAATGTCAAAGAACGCTGCCCTTTTGCACTGTTTTGGCAACGTAACTATCATGTTGTGGGGCACTTGGGACTGCCTTCCTGATCGAAAACCCTCTGGAACAGTCCAGGTATGAAGTGGGTAGCTTCAAAACTCCTACTGAGAATGGACAAGATTAGCACATTGATGCAGTCCATGCCTGGTGGCTCTTCAACATCTTAGAAAAAAGGGTTAAAATGAAGTAGAGAAAATGAGTACAAAAATTGTTTATTTGTTGGTTTTGACTAGAAAACAAAACTTGAGACTGCTGTTCCAATCTACAACTCTCTAAAAATAGTCCAGATATATATGGGGTAGCTTTGAAACTGCTATTGAGCATGGACAGTATTAGCACATTGATGCCGATTTTACCTCATGGTTCTCCTACAACTAATGGTAAAAAGGTAAAAATTAAGAAAAGAAATGAACAAGCAAATTGACAATTTTTAATTGTTGATTTTTTTATCGTTTGGAATGAAAGTACTATCTTGCAAACAGTGGTATCAGCCGTGAGTAGAAAGATAAAATCTGGCAACCAATGCTCACCATCTCCACATGCAAGGGTTTCATAGTGTAGTGGATATCACGTCTGCTTTACACGCAGAAGGTCCTGGGTTCAATCACCAGTGAAACCAAGCTTCATTGGAAGCTTTTCTCACAATCAGAAATGGCCAAGAACAGAAGCTCAGTTGTCAACAAGCAAAGAAGACCAACAACTAAATCTGAGTGACTTTGTAGAAATTCAATAGAGTAGATTATAAAAGAAAACGAACCTGGCATTTGTCAGGCTGAGAACAAACATAAAATCAAGTTAGCTGCTCAAAAACCAAGAATGTGAAAAAAAGCTGCTCTTTTGCACTGTTTTGGCAACGTAACTATCATGTTGTGGGGCACTTGGGACTGCCTTCCTGATCGAAAACCCTCTGGAACAGTCCAGGTATGAAGTGGGTAGCTTCAAAACTCCTACTGAGAATGGACAAGATTAGCACATTGATGCAGTCCATGCCTGGTGGCTCTTCAACATCTTAGAAAAAAGGGTTAAAATGAAGTAGAGAAAATGAGTACAAAAATTGTTTATTTGTTGGTTTTGACTAGAAAACAAAACTTGAGACTGCTGTTCCAATCTACAACTCTCTAAAAATAGTCCAGATATGTATGGGGTAGCTTTGAAACTGCTATTGAGCATGGACAGTATTAGCACATTGATGCCGATTTTGCCTGATGGTTCTCCTACAACTAATGGTAAAAAGGTGAAAATTAAGAAAAGAAATGAACAAGCAAATTGACAATTTTTAATTGTTGATTTTTTTATCGTTTGGAATGAAAGTACTATCTTGCAAACAGTGGTATCAGCCGTGAGTAGAAAGATAAAATCTGGCAACCAATGCTCACCAGCTCCACATGCAAGGGTTTCATAGTGTAGTGGTTATCACGTCTGCTTTACACGCAGAAGGTCCTGGGTTCAATCCCCAGTGAAACCATACTTTATTGGTAGCAATTCGCACAATCAGAAATGGCCACAAAACAGAAGCTCAATCGCCAACAACCAAAGAAGACCAACAACTAAAGCTGAGTGACTTTGTAGAAATTCAATAGAGTACATTATAAAAGAAAACTAACCTGGCTTTTGTCAGGCTGGGAAAATACATAAAATCAAGTAACCCACTTAAAAGCCAATAATGTCAAAGAACGCTGCCCTTTTGCACTGTTTTGGCAACGTAACTATCATGTTGTGGGGCACTTGGGACTGCCTTCCTGATCGAAAACCCTCTGGAACAGTCCAGGTATGAAGTGGGTAGCTTCAAAACTCCTACTGAGAATGGACAAGATTAGCACATTGATGCAGTCCATGCCTGGTGGCTCTTCAACATCTTAGAAAAAAGGGTTAAAATGAAGTAGAGAAAATGAGTACAAAAATTGTTTATTTGTTGGTTTTGACTAGAAAACAAAACTTGAGACTGCTGTTCCAATCTACAACTCTCTAAAAATAGTCCAGATATGTATGGGGTAGCTTTGAAACTGCTATTGAGCATGGACAGTATTAGCACATTGATGCCGATTTTGCCTGATGGTTCTCCTACAACTAATGGTAAAAAGGTGAAAATTAAGAAAAGAAATGAACAAGCAAATTGACAATTTTTAATTGTTGATTTTTTTATCGTTTGGAATGAAAGTACTATCTTGCAAAGAGTGGTATCAGCCGTGAGTAGAAAGATAAAATCTGGCAACCAATGCTCACCAGCTCCACATGCAAGGGTTTCATAGTGTAGTGGTTATCACGTCTGCTTTACACGCAGAAAGTCCTGCGTTCAATCCCCAGTGAAACCAAGCTTCACTGGTAGCTTTTCTCACAATCAGAAATGGCCAAAAACAGAAGCTCAGTTGTCAACAAGCAAAGAAGACCAACAACTAAATCTGAGTGACTTTGTAGAAATTCAATAGAGTACATTATAAAAGAAAACAAACCTGGCATTTGTCAGGCCGGGAACAAACATAAAATCAAGTTAGCTTCTCAAAAACCAAAAATGTGAAAAAAAGCTGCTCTTTTGCACTGTTTTGGCAACTTAACCATCATGTTGTGAGGCACTTGGGACTGCCGGCTTCCTTATCAAAAACCCTCTGGAATAGCCCAGATATAAAGTGGGTGGCTTCAAAACTCCTATTGAGTATGGACAAGATTAGCACATTGATGCAGTCCATGCCTGGTGGCTCTTCTACATCTTAGAAAAAAAGGGTTAAAATGAAGTAGAAAAAATTAGTAAAAAATTGTTTATTTGTTGGTTTTGACTAGAAAACAAAACTTGAGACTGCTTTTCCAATCTATAACCCTCAGAAAATAGTCCAGATATGTATGGGGTAGCTTTGAAACTGCTATTGAGCATGGACAGTATTAGCACATTGATGCCGATTTTGCTTGATGGTTCTCCTACAACTAAGGATAAAAAGGTAAAAATTAAGTAAAGAAATGAACAAGCAAATTGTCAATTTTTAATTGTTGATTTTTTGAATTGTTTGGAATGAAAGTAGTACCTTTCAAACAGCGGTATCAGCGTTGATTAGAAAGTAAAAATCTGGCAACCAATGCTCTTAAGCTCCACATGCAATGGTTTCATAGTGTAGTGGTTATCACGTCTGCTTTACACGCAGAAGGTCCTGGGTTCAATCCCCAGTGAAACCATACTTTACTGGTAGCAATTCTCACAATCAGAAATGGCCACAAAACAGAAGCTCAACAACCAAAGAAGACCAACAACTAAAGCTGAGTGACTTTGTAGAAATTCAATAGAGTACATTATAAAAGAAAACTAAACTGGCTTTTGTCAGGCTGGGAAAATACATAAAATCAAGTAACCCACTTAAAAGCCAATAATGTCAAAGAACGCTGCCCTTTTGCACTGTTTTGGCAACGTAACTATCATGTTGTGGGGCACTTGGGACTGCCTTCCTGATCGAAAACCCTCTAGAACAGTCCAGGTATGAAGTGGGTAGCTTCAAAACTCCTACTGAGAATGGACAAGATTAGCACATTGATGCAGTCCATGCCTGGTGGCTCTTCAACATCTTAGAAAAAAGGGTTAAAATGAAGTAGAGAAAATGAGTACAAAAATTGTTTATTTGTTGGTTTTGACTAGAAAACAAAACTTGAGACTGCTGTTTCAATCTACAACTCTCTAAAAATAGTCCAGATATGTATGGGGTAGCTTTGAAACTGCTATTGAGCATGGACAGTATTAGCACATTGATGCCGATTTTGCCTGATGGTTCTCCTACAACTAATGGTAAAAAGGTGAAAATTAAGAAAATAAATGAACAAGCAAATTGACAATTTTTAATTGTTGATTTTTTTATCGTTTGGAATGAAAGTACTATCTTGCAAACAGTGGTATCAGCCGTGAGTAGAAAGATAAAATCTGGCAACCAATGCTCACCAGCTCCACATGCAAGGGTTTCATAGTGTAGTGGTTATCACGTCTGCTTTACACGCAGAAAGTCCTGGGTTCAATCCCCAGTGAAACCAAGCTTCACTGGTAGCTTTTCTCACAATCAGAAATGGCCAAAAACAGAAGCTCAGTTGTCAACAAGCAAAGAAGACCAACAACTAAATCTGAGTGACTTTGTAGAAATTCAATAGAGTACATTATAAAAGAAAACAAACCTGGCATTTGTCAGGCCGGGAACAAACATAAAATCAAGTTAGCTTCTCAAAAACCAAAAATGTGAAAAAAAGCTGCTCTTTTGCACTGTTTTGGCAACTTAACCATCATGTTGTGAGGCACTTGGGACTGCCGGCTTCCTTATCAAAAACCCTCTGGAATAGCCCAGATATAAAGTGGGTGGCTTCAAAACTCCTATTGAGTATGGACAAGATTAGCACATTGATGCAGTCCATGCCTGGTGGCTCTTCTACATCTTAGAAAAAAAGGGTTAAAATGAAGTAGAGAAAATTAGTAAAAAATTGTTTATTTGTTGGTTTTGACTAGAAAACAAAACTTGAGACTGCTTTTCCAATCTATAACCCTCAGAAAATAGTCCAGATATGTATGGGGTAGCTTTGAAACTGCTATTGAGCATGGACAGTATTAGCACATTGATGCCGATTTTGCTTGATGGTTCTCCTACAACTAAGGATAAAAAGGTAAAAATAAAGTAAAGAAATGAACAAGCAAATTGTCAATTTTTAATTGTTGATTTTTTGAATTGTTTGGAATGAAAGTAGTACCTTTCAAACAGCGGTATCAGCGGTGATTAGAAAGTAAAAATCTGACAACCAATGCTCTTAAGCTCCACTTGCAATGGATTCATAGTGTAGTGGTTATCATGTCTGCTTTACACGCAGAAGGTCCTGGGTTCAATCCCCAGTGAAACCATACTTTACTGGTAGCAATTCTCACAATCAGAAATGGCCACAAAACAGAAGCTCAATCGCCAACAACCAAAGAAGACCAACAACTAAAGCTGAGTGACTTTGTAGAAATTCAATAGAGTACATTATAAAAGAAAACTAACCTGGCTTTTGTCAGGCTGGGAAAATACATAAAATCAAGTAACCCACTTAAAAGCCAATAATGTCAAAGAACGCTGCCCTTTTGCACTTTTTTGGCAACGTAACTATCATGTTGTGGGGCACTTGGGACTGCCTTCCTGATCGAAAACCCTCTGGAACAGTCCAGGTATGAAGTGGGTAGCTTCAAAACTCCTACTGAGAATGGACAAGATTAGCACATTGATGCAGTCCATGCCTGGTGGCTCTTCAACATCTTAGAAAAAAGGGTTAAAATGAAGTAGAGAAAATGAGTACAAAAATTGTTTATTTGTTGGTTTTGACTAGAAAACAAAACTTGAGACTGCTGTTCCAATCTACAACTCTCTAAAAATAGTCCAGATATGTATGGGGTAGCTTTGAAACTGCTATTGAGCATGGACAGTATTAGCACATTGATGCCGATTTTGCCTGATGGTTCTCCTACAACTAATGGTAAAAAGGTGAAAATTAAGAAAAGAAATGAACAAGCAAATTGACAATTTTTAATTGTTGATTTTTTTATCGTTTGGAATGAAAGTACTATCTTGCAAACAGTGGTATCAGCCGTGAGTAGAAAGATAAAATCTGGCAACCAATGCTCACCAGCTCCACATGCAAGGGTTTCATAGTGTAGTGGTTATCACGTCTGCTTTACACGCAGAAAGTCCTGGGTTCAATCCCCAGTGAAACCAAGCTTCACTGGTAGCTTTTCTCACAATCAGAAATGGCCAAAAACAGAAGCTCAGTTGTCAACAAGCAAAGAAGACCAACAACTAAATCTGAGTGACTTTGTAGAAATTCAATAGAGTACATTATAAAAGAAAACAAACCTGGCATTTGTCAGGCCGGGAACAAACATAAAATCAAGTTAGCTTCTCAAAAACCAAAAATGTGAAAAAAAGCTGCTCTTTTGCACTGTTTTGGCAACTTAACCATCATGTTGTGAGGCACTTGGGACTGCCGGCTTCCTTATCAAAAACCCTCTGGAATAGCCCAGATATAAAGTGGGTGGCTTCAAAACTCCTATTGAGTATGGACAAGATTAGCACATTGATGCAGTCCATGCCTGGTGGCTCTTCTACATCTTAGAAAAAAAGGGTTAAAATGAAGTAGAAAAAATTAGTAAAAAATTGTTTATTTGTTGGTTTTGACTAGAAAACAAAACTTGAGACTGCTTTTCCAATCTATAACCCTCAGAAAATAGTCCAGATATGTATGGGGTAGCTTTGAAACTGCTATTGAGCATGGACAGTATTAGCACATTGATGCCGATTTTGCTTGATGGTTCTCCTACAACTAAGGATAAAAAGGTAAAAATTAAGTAAAGAAATGAACAAGCAAATTGTCAATTTTTAATTGTTGATTTTTTGAATTGTTTGGAATGAAAGTAGTACCTTTCAAACAGCGGTATCAGCGTTGATTAGAAAGTAAAAATCTGGCAACCAATGCTCTTAAGCTCCACATGCAATGGTTTCATAGTGTAGTGGTTATCACGTCTGCTTTACACGCAGAAGGTCCTGGGTTCAATCCCCAGTGAAACCATACTTTACTGGTAGCAATTCTCACAATCAGAAATGGCCACAAAACAGAAGCTCAACAACCAAAGAAGACCAACAACTAAAGCTGAGTGACTTTGTAGAAATTCAATAGAGTACATTATAAAAGAAAACTAAACTGGCTTTTGTCAGGCTGGGAAAATACATAAAATCAAGTAACCCACTTAAAAGCCAATAATGTCAAAGAACGCTGCCCTTTTGCACTGTTTTGGCAACGTAACTATCATGTTGTGGGGCACTTGGGACTGCCTTCCTGATCGAAAACCCTCTAGAACAGTCCAGGTATGAAGTGGGTAGCTTCAAAACTCCTACTGAGAATGGACAAGATTAGCACATTGATGCAGTCCATGCCTGGTGGCTCTTCTACATCTTAGAAAAAAAGGGTTAAAATGAAGTAGAGAAAATGAGTACAAAAATTGTTTATTTGTTGGTTTTGACTAGAAAACAAAACTTGAGACTGCTGTTCCAATCTACAACTCTCTAAAAATAGTCCAGATATGTATGGGGTAGCTTTGAAACTGCTATTGAGCATGGACAGTATTAGCACATTGATGCCGATTTTGCCTGATGGTTCTCCTACAACTAATGGTAAAAAGGTGAAAATTAAGAAAAGAAATGAACAAGCAAATTGACAATTTTTAATTGTTGATTTTTTTATCGTTTGGAATGAAAGTACTATCTTGCAAACAGTGGTATCAGCCGTGAGTAGAAAGATAAAATCTGGCAACCAATGCTCACCAGCTCCACATGCAAGGGTTTCATAGTGTAGTGGTTATCACGTCTGCTTTACACGCAGAAGGTCCTGGGTTCAATCCCCAGTGAAACCAAGCTTCACTGGTAGCTTTTCTCACAATCAGAAATGGCCAAAAACAGAAGCTCAGTTGTCAACAAGCAAAGAAGACCAACAAATAAATCTGAGTGACTTTGTAGAAATTCATTAGAGTAGATTATAAAAGAAAACGAACCTGGCATTTGTCAGGCTGGGAACAAACATAAAATCAAGTTAGCTGCTCAAAAACCAAAAATGTAAAAAAAAGCTGCTCTTTTGCACTGTTTTGGCAACTTAACCATCATGTTGTGAGGCACTTGGGACTGCCGGCTTCCTTATCAAAAACCCTCTGGAATAGCCCAGATATAAAGTGGGTGGCTTCAAAACTCCTATTGAGTATGGACAAGATTAGCACATTGATGCAGTCCATGACTGGTGGCTCTTCTACATCTTAGAAAAAAAGGGTTAAAATGAAGTAGAGAAAATTAGTAAAAAATTGTTTATTTGTTGGTTTTGACTAGAAAACAAAACTTGAGACTGCTTTTCCAATCTATAACCCTCAGAAAATAGTCCAGATATGTATGGGGTAGCTTTGAAACTGCTATTGAGCATGGACAGTATTAGCACATTGATGCCGATTTTGCTTGATGGTTCTCCTACAACTAAGGATAAAAAGGTAAAAATTAAGTAAAGAAATGAAAAAGCAAATTGTCAATTTTTAATTGTTGATTTTTTGAATTGTTTGGAATGAAAGTAGTACCTTTCAAACAGCGGTATCAGCGGTGATTAGAAAGTAAAAATCTGGCAACCAATGCTCTTTAGTTCCATATGCAATGGTTTCATAGTGTAGTGGTTATCACGTCTGCTTTACACGCAGAAGGTCCTGGCTTCAATCCCCAGTGAAACCATACTTTACTGGTAGCAATTCTCACAATCAGAAATGACCACAAAACAGAAGCTCAATCGCCAACAACCAAAGAAGACCAACAACTAAAGCTGAGTGACTTTGTAGAAATTCAATAGAGTACATTATAAAAGAAAACTAACCTGGCTTTTGTCAGGCTGGGAAAATACATAAAATCAAGTAACCCACTTAAAAGCCAATAATGTAAAAGAACGCTGCCCTTTTGCACTGTTTCGGCAACTTAACTATCATGTTGTGGGGCACTTGGGACTGCCTTCCTGATCGAAAACCCTCTGGAACAGTCCAGGTATGAAGTGGGTAGCTTCAAAACTCCTACTGAGAATGGACAAGATTAGCACATTGATGCAGTCCATGCCTGGTGGCTCTTCAACATCTTAGAAAAAAGGGTTAAAATGAAGTAGAGAAAATGAGTACAAAAATTGTTTATTTGTTGGTTTTGACTAGAAAACAAAACTTGAGACTGCTGTTCCAATCTACAACTCTCTAAAAATAGTCCAGATATGTATGGGGTAGCTTTGAAACTGCTATTGAGCATGGACAGTATTAGCACATTGATGCCGATTTTGCCTGATGGTTCTCCTACAACTAATGGTAAAAAGGTGAAAATTAAGTAAAGAAATGAACAAGCAAATTGACAATTTTTAATTGTTGATTTTTTTATCGTTTGTAATGAAAGTACTATCTTGCAAACAGTGGTATCAGCCGTGAGCAGAAAGATAAAATCTGGCAACCAATGCTCACCAACTCCACATGCAAGGGTTTCATAGTGTAGTGGTTATCACGTCTGCTTTACATGCAGAAGGTCCTGGGTTCAATCCCCAGTGAAACCAAGCTTCACTGGTAGCTTTTCTCACAATCAGAAATGGCCAAAAACAGAAGCTCAGTTGTCAACAAGCAAAGAAGACCAACAACTAAATCTGAGTGACTTTGTAGAAATTCAATAGAGTACATTATAAAAGAAAACAAACCTGGCATTTGTCAGGCTGGGAACAAACATAAAATCAAGTTAGCTGCTCAAAAACCAAAAATGTGAAAAAAAGCTGCTCTTTTGCACTGTTTTGGCAACTTAACCATCATGTTGTGAGGCACTTGGGACTGCCGGCTTCCTTATCAAAAACCCTCTGGAATAGCCCAGAAATAAAGTGGGTGGCTTCAAAACTCCTATTGAGTATGGACAAGATTAGCACATTGATGCAGTCAATGCCTGGTGGCTCTTCTACATCTTAGAAAAAAAGGGTTAAAATGAAGTAGAGAAAATTAGTAAAAAATTGTTTATTTGTTGGTTTTGACTAGAAAACAAAACTTGAGACTGCTTTTCCAATATATAACCCTCAGAAAATAGTCCAGATATGTATGGGGTAGCTTTGAAACTGCTATTGAGCATGGACAGTATTAGCACATTGATGCCGATTTTGCTTGATGGTTCTCCTACAACTAATGGTAAAAAGGTGAAAATTAAGAAAAGAAATGAACAAGCAAATTGACAATTTTTAATTGTTGATTTTTTTTATCGTTTGGAATGAAAGTACTATCTTGCAAACAGTGGTATCAGCCGTGAGTAGAAAGATAAAATCTGGCAACCAATGCTCACCAGCTCCACATGCAAGGGTTTCATAGTGTAGTGGTTATCAAGTCTGCTTTACACGCAGAAGGTCCTGGGTTCAATCCCCAGTGAAACCAAGCTTCACTGGTAGCTTTTCTCACAATCAGAAATGGCCAAAAACAGAAGCTCAGTTTTCAACAAGCAAAGAAGACCAACAACTAAATCTGAGTGACTTTGTAGAAATTCAATAGAGTAGATTATAAAAGAAAACGAACCTGGCATTTGTCAGGCTGGGAACAAACATAAAATCAAGTTAGCTGCTCAAAAACCAAGAATGTGAAAAAAAGCTGCTCTTTTGCACTGTTTTGGCAACTTAACCATCATGTTGTGAGGCACTTGGGACTGCCGGCTTCCTTATCAAAAACCCTCTGGAATAGCCCAGATATAAAGTGGGTGGCTTCAAAACTCCTATTGAGTATGGACAAGATTAGCACATTGATGCAGTCCATGCCTGGTGGCTCTTCTACATCTTAGAAAAAAAGGGTTAAAATGAAGTAGAGAAAATTAGTAAAAAAATGTTTATTTGTTGGTTTTGACTAGAAAACAAAACTTGAGACTGCTTTTCCAATATATAACCCTCAGAAAATAGTCCAGATATGTATGGGGTAGCTTTGAAACTGCTATTGAGCATGGACAGTATTAGCACATTGATGCCGATTTTGCCTGATGGTTCTCCTACAACTAATGGTAAAAAGGTGAAAATTAAGAAAAGAAATGAACAAGCAAATTGACAATTTTTAATTGTTGATTTTTTTATCGTTTGGAATGAAAGTACTATCTTGCAAACAGTGGTATCAGCCGTGAGTAGAAAGATAAAATCTGGCAACCAATGCTCACCAGCTCCACATGCAAGGGTTTCATAGTGTAGTGGTTATCACTTCTGCTTTACACGCAGAAGGTCCTGGGTTCAATCCCCAGTGAAACCATACTTTATTGGTAGCAATTCGCACAATCAGAAATGGCCACAAAACAGAAGCTCAATCGCCAACAACCAAAGAAGACCAACAACTAAAGCTGAGTGACTTTGTAGAAATTCAATAGAGTACATTATAAAAGAAAACTAACCTGGCTTTTGTCAGGCTGGGAAAATACATAAAATCAAGTAACCCACTTAAAAGCCAATAATGTCAAAGAACGCTGCCCTTTTGCACTGTTTTGGCAACGTAACTATCATGTTGTGGGGCACTTGGGACTGCCTTCCTGATCGAAAACCCTCTGGAACAGTCCAGGTATGAAGTGGGTAGCTTCAAAACTCCTACTGAGAATGGACAAGAATAGCACATTGATGCAGTCCATGCCTGGTGGCTCTTCAACATCTTAGAAAAAAGGGTTAAAATGAAGTAGAGAAAATGAGTACAAAAATTGTTTATTTGTTGGTTTTGACTAGAAAACAAAACTTGAGACTGCTGTTCCAATCTACAACTCTCTAAAAATAGTCCAGATATGTATGGGGTAGCTTTGAAACTGCTATTGAGCATGGACAGTATTAGCACATTGATGCCGATTTTGCCTGATGGTTCTCCTACAACTAATGGTAAAAAGGTGAAAATTAAGAAAAGAAATGAACAAGCAAATTGACAATTTTTAATTGTTGATTTTTTTATCGTTTGGAATGAAAGTACTATCTTGCAAACAGTGGTATCAGCCGTGAGTAGAAAGATAAAATCTGGCAACAAATGCTCAACAGCTCCGCATGCAAGGGTTTCATAGTGTAGTGGTTATCACGTCTGCTTTACACGCAGAAGGTCCTGGGTTCAATCCCCAGTGAAACCAAGCTTCACTGGTAGCTTTTCTCACAATCAGAAATAGCCAAAAACAGAAGCTCAGTTGTCAACAAGAAAAGAAGACCAACAACTAAATCTGAGTGACTTTGTAGAAAGTCAATAGAGTACATTATAAAAGAAAACAAACCTGGCATTTGTCAGGCTGGGAACAAACATAAAATCAAGTTAGCTTCTCAAAAACCAAAAATGTGAAAAAAAGCTGCTCTTTTGCACTGTTTTGGCAACTTAACCATCATGTTGTGAGGCACTTGGGACTGCTGGCTTCCTTATCAAAAACCCTCTGGAATAGCCCAGATATAAAGTGGGTGGCTTCAAAACTCCTATTGAGTATGGACAAGATTAGCACATTGATGCAGTCCATGCCTGGTGGCTCTTCTACATCTTAGAAAAAAGGGTTAAAATGAAGTAGAGAAAATTAGTAAAAAATTGTTTATTTGTTGGTTTTGACTAGAAAACAAAACTTGAGACTGCTTTTCCAATCTATAACCCTCAGAAAATAGTCCAGATATGTATGGGGTAGCTTTGAAACTGCTATTGAGCATGGACAGTATTAGCACATTGATGCCGATTTTGCTTGATGGTTCTCCTACAACTAAGGATAAAAAGGTAAAAATTAAGCAAAGAAATGAACAAGCAAATTGTCAATTTTTAATTGTTGATTTTTTTAATTGTTTGGAATGAAAGTAGTACCTTTCAAACAGCGGTATCAGCGGTGATCAGAAAGTAAAAATCTGGCAACCAATGCTCTTAAGCTCCACATGCAGTGGTTTCATAGTGTAGTGGTTATCACGTCTGCTTTACACGCAGAGGGTCCTGGGTTCAATCCCCAGTGAAACCATACTTTACTGGTAGCAATTCTCACAATCAGAAATGGCCACAAAACAGAAGCTCAATCGCCAACAACTAAAGCTGAGTGACTTTGTAGAAATTCAATAGAGTACATTATAAAAGAAAACTAACCTGGCTTTTGTCAGGCTGGGAAAATACATAAAATCAAGTAACCCACTTAAAAGCCAATAATGTCAAAGAACGCTGCCCTTTTGCACTGTTTTGGCAACGTAACTATCATGTTGTGGGGCACTTGGGACTGCCTTCCTGATCGAAAACCCTCTGGAACAGTCCAGGTATGAAGTGGGTAGCTTCAAAACTCCTACTGAGAATGGACAAGATTAGCACATTGATGCAGTCCATGCCTGGTGGCTCTTCAACATCTTAGAAAAAAGGGTTAAAATGAAGTAGAGAAAATGAGTACAAAAATTGTTTATTTGTTGGTTTTGACTAGAAAACAAAACTTGAGACTGCTGTTCCAATCTACAACTCTCTAAAAATAGTCCAGATATATATGGGGTAGCTTTGAAACTGCTATTGAGCATGGACAGTATTAGCACATTGATGCCGATTTTACCTCATGGTTCTCCTACAACTAATGGTAAAAAGGTAAAAATTAAGAAAAGAAATGAACAAGCAAATTGACAATTTTTAATTGTTGATTTTTTTATCGTTTGGAATGAAAGTACTATCTTGCAAACAGTGGTATCAGCCGTGAGTAGAAAGATAAAATCTGGCAACCAATGCTCACCATCTCCACATGCAAGGGTTTCATAGTGTAGTGGATATCACGTCTGCTTTACACGCAGAAGGTCCTGGGTTCAATCACCAGTGAAACCAAGCTTCACTGGAAGCTTTTCTCACAATCAGAAATGGCCAAGAACAGAAGCTAAGTTGTCAACAAGCAAAGAAGACCAACAACTAAATCTGAGTGACTTTGTAGAAATTCAATAGAGTAGATTATAAAAGAAAACGAACCTGGCATTTGTCAGGCTGGGAACAAACATAAAATCAAGTTAGCTGCTCAAAAACCAAGAATGTGAAAAAAAGCTGCTCTTTTGCACTGTTTTGGCAACGTAACTATCATGTTGTGGGGCACTTGGGACTGCCTTCCTGATCGAAAACCCTCTGGAACAGTCCAGGTATGAAGTGGGTAGCTTCAAAACTCCTACTGAGAATGGACAAGATTAGCACATTGATGCAGTCCATGCCTGGTGGCTCTTCAACATCTTAGAAAAAAGGGTTAAAATGAAGTAGAGAAAATGAGTACAAAAATTGTTTATTTGTTGGTTTTGACTAGAAAACAAAACTTGAGACTGCTGTTCCAATCTACAACTCTCTAAAAATAGTCCAGATATGTATGGGGTAGCTTTGAAACTGCTATTGAGCATGGACAGTATTAGCACATTGATGCCGATTTTGCCTGATGGTTCTCCTACAACTAATGGTAAAAAGGTGAAAATTAAGAAAAGAAATGAACAAGCAAATTGACAATTTTTAATTGTTGATTTTTTTATTGTTTGGAATGAAAGTACTATCTTGCAAACAGTGGTATCAGCCGTGAGTAGAAAGATAAAATCTGGCAACCAATGCTCACCAGCTCCATATGCAAGGGTTTCATAGTGTAGTGGTTATCACGTCTGCTTTACACGCAGAAGGTCCTGGGTTCAATCCCCAGTGAAACCATACTTTATTGGTAGCAATTCGCACAATCAGAAATGGCCACAAAACAGAAGCTCAATCGCCAACAACCAAAGAAGACCAACAACTAAAGCTGAGTGACTTTGTAGAAATTCAATAGAGTACATTATAAAAGAAAACTAACCTGGCTTTTGTCAGGCTGGGAAAATACATAAAATCAAGTAACCCACTTAAAAGCCAATAATGTCAAAGAACGCTGCCCTTTTGCACTGTTTTGGCAACGTAACTATCATGTTGTGGGGCACTTGGGACTGCCTTCCTGATCGAAAACCCTCTGGAACAGTCCAGGTATGAAGTGGGTAGCTTCAAAACTCCTACTGAGAATGGACAAGATTAGCACATTGATGCAGTCCATGCCTGGTGGCTCTTCAACATCTTAGAAAAAAGGGTTAAAATGAAGTAGAGAAAATGAGTACAAAAATTGTTTATTTGTTGGTTTTGACTAGAAAACAAAACTTGAGACTGCTGTTCCAATCTACAACTCTCTAAAAATAGTCCAGATATATATGGGGTAGCTTTGAAACTGCTATTGAGCATGGACAGTATTAGCACATTGATGCCGATTTTACCTCATGGTTCTCCTACAACTAATGGTAAAAAGGTAAAAATTAAGAAAAGAAATGAACAAGCAAATTGACAATTTTTAATTGTTGATTTTTTTATCGTTTGGAATGAAAGTACTATCTTGCAAACAGTGGTATCAGACGTGAGTAGAAAGATAAAATCTGGCAACCAATGCTCACCAGCTCCATATGCAAGGGTTTCATAGTGTAGTGGTTATCACGTCTGCTTTACACGCAGAAGGTCCTGGGTTCAATCCCCAGTGAAACCAAGCTTCACTGGTAGCTTTTCTCACAATCAGAAATGGCCAAAAACAGAAGCTCAGTTGTCAACAAGCAAAGAAGACCAACAACTAAATCTGAGTGACTTTGTAGAAATTCAATAGAGTAGATTATAAAAGAAAACGAACCTGGCATTTGTCAGGCTGGGAACAAACATAAAATCAAGTTAGCTGCTCAAAAACCAAAAATGTGAAAAAAAGCTGCTCTTTTGCACTGTTTTGGCAACTTAACCATCATGTTGTGAGGCACTTGGGACTGCCGGCTTCCTTATCAAAAACCCTCTGGAATAGCCCAGATATAAAGTGGGTGGCTTCAAAACTCCTATTGAGTATGGACAAGATTAGCACATTGATGCAGTCCATGCCTGGTGGCTCTTCTACATCTTAGAAAAAAAGGGTTAAAATGAAGTAGAGAAAATTAGTAAAAAAATGTTTATTTGTTGGTTTTGACTAGAAAACAAAACTTGAGACTGCTTTTCCAATATATAACCCTCAGAAAATAGTCCAGATATGTATGGGGTAGCTTTGAAACTGCTATTGAGCATGGACAGTATTAGCACATTGATGCCGATTTTGCCTGATGGTTCTCCTACAACTAATGGTAAAAAGGTGAAAATTAAGAAAAGAAATGAACAAGCAAATTGACAATTTTTAATTGTTGATTTTTTTATCGTTTGGAATGAAAGTACTATCTTGCAAACAGTGGTATCAGCCGTGAGTAGAAAGATAAAATCTGGCAACCAATGCTCACCAGCTCCACATGCAAGGGTTTCATAGTGTAGTGGTTATCACGTCTGCTTTACACGCAGAAGGTCCTGGGTTCAATCCCCAGTGAAACCATGCTTTATTGGTAGCAATTCGCACAATCAGAAATGGCCACAAAACAGAAGCTCAATCGCCAACAACCAAAGAAGACCAACAACTAAAGCTGAGTGACTTTGTAGAAATTCAATAGAGTACATTATAAAAGAAAACTAACCTGGCTTTTGTCAGGCTGGGAAAATACATAAAATCAAGTAACCCACTTAAAAGCCAATAATGTCAAAGAACGCTGCCCTTTTGCACTGTTTTGGCAACGTAACTATCATGTTGTGGGGCACTTGGGACTGCCTTCCTGATCGAAAACCCTCTGGAACAGTCCAGGTATGAAGTGGGTAGCTTCAAAACTCCTACTGAGAATGGACAAGATTAGCACATTGATGCAGTCCATGCCTGGTGGCTCTTCAACATCTTAGAAAAAAGGGTTAAAATGAAGTAGAGAAAATGAGTACAAAAATTGTTTATTTGTTGGTTTTGACTAGAAAACAAAACTTGAGACTGCTGTTCCAATCTACAACTCTCTAAAAATAGTCCAGATATGTATGGGGTAGCTTTGAAACTGCTATTGTGCATGGACAGTATTAGCACATTGATGCCGATTTTGCCTGATGGTTCTCCTACAACTAATGGTAAAAAGGTGAAAATTAAGAAAAGAAATGAACAAGCAAATTGACAATTTTTAATTGTTGATTTTTTTATCGTTTGGAATGAAAGTACTATCTTGCAAACAGTGGTATCAGCCATGAGTAGAAAGATAAAATCTGGCAACAAATGCTCAACAGCTCCGCATGCAAGTGTTTCATAGTGTAGTGGTTATCACGTCTGCTTTACACGCAGAAGGTCCTGGGTTCAATCCCCAGTGAAACCAAGCTTCACTGGTAGCTTTTCTCACAATCAGAAATAGCCAAAAACAGAAGCTCAGTTGTCAACAAGAAAAGAAGACCAACAACTAAATCTGAGTGACTTTGTAGAAAGTCAATAGAGTACATTATAAAAGAAAACAAACCTGGCATTTGTCAGGCTGGGAACAAACATAAAATCAAGTTAGCTTCTCAAAAACCAAAAATGTGAAAAAAAGCTGCTCTTTTGCACTGTTTTGGCAACTTAACCATCATGTTGTGAGGCACTTGGGACTGCTGGCTTCCTTATCAAAAACCCTCTGGAATAGCCCAGATATAAAGTGGGTGGCTTCAAAACTCCTATTGAGTATGGACAAGATTAGCACATTGATGCAGTCCATGCCTGGTGGCTCTTCTACATCTTAGAAAAAAATGGTGAAAATGAAGTAGAGAAAATTTGTAAAAAATTGTATATTTGTTGGTTTTGACTAGAAAACAAAACTTGAGACTGCTTTTCCAATCTATAACCCTCAGAAAATAGTCCAGATATGTATGGGGTAGCTTTGAAACTGCTATTGAGCATGGACAGTATTAGCACATTGATGCCGATTTTGCTTGATGGTTCTCCTACAACTCAGGATAAAAAGGTGAAAATTAAGTAAAGAAATGAACAAGTAAATTGATAATTTTTAATTGTTGATTTTTTTAATTGTTTGGAATGAAAATAGTACCTTTCAAACAGTGGTATCAGCGGTGATTAGAAAGTAAAAATCTGGCAACCAATGCTCTTAATCTCTACATGAAATGGTTTCATAGTATAGTGGTTATCACGTCTGCTTTACACGCAGAAGGTCCTGGGTTCAATCCTCTGTGAAACCATACTTTACTGGTAGCAATTCTCACAATCAGAAATGGCCACAAAACAAAAGCTCTATTGCCAACAACCAAAGAAGACCAACAACTAAAGTTGATTGACTTAGTAGAAATTCAATAGAGTACATTATAAAAGAAAACTATCCTGGCTTTTGTCAGGCTGGGAAAATACATAAAATCAAGTAACCCACTTAAAAGCCAACAATGTCAAAGAACGCTGCCCTTTTGCACTGTTTTGGCAATGTAACTATCATGTTGTGGGGCACTTGGGACTGCCTTCCTGATCGAAAACCCTCTAGAACAGTCCAGGTATGAAGTGGGTAGCTTCAAAACTCCTACTGAGAATGGACAAGATTAGCACATTGATGCAGTCCATGCCTGGTGGCTCATCTACATCTTAGGAAAAAGGGTTAAAATGAAGTAGAGAAAATTAGTAAAAAATTGTTTATTTGTTGGTTTTGACTAGAAAACAAAACTTGAGACTGCTGTTCCAATCTACAACTCTCTAAAAATAGTCCAGATATGTATGGGGTAGCTTTGAAACTCCTATTAAGCATGGACAGTATTAGCACATTGATGCCGATTTTGCCTGATGGCTCTCCTACAACTAATGGTAAAAAGGTGAAAATTAAGAAAAGAAATGAACAAGCAAATTGTCAATTTTTAATTGTTGATTTTTTTATTGTTTGGAATGAAAGTACTATCTTGCAAACAGTGGTATCAGCCGTGAGTAGAAAGATAAAATCTGGCAACCAATGCTCACCTGCTCCTTATGCAAGGGTTCCATAGTGTACTGGTTATCACCTCTGCTTTACACAGGTCCTGGGTTCAATCCCCAGTGAAACCATACTTTACTGGTAGCAATTCTCACAATCAGCCATCAGAAATGGCCAAAAATCAAGGTTCAGTTGCTGTCAACTAAATCTGAGCTTCTTTGTAGAAATTCAATAGAGTACATTATAAAAGAAAACAAACCGGACATTTGTCAGGCTGGAAAAATACATAAAATCAAGTTACCCACTTAAAAACTAATAATGTGAAAGACAACTGTGCTTTTGCACTGTTTTTGCAACTTCACCACCATGTTTTGGAGCACTTGGGACTGTCTTCCTTATCAAAAACCCTCTGGAACAGCCCAGATATGAAATGCGCACCATTAAGCTGGTGTAGAGGCCCCTTTGGGTTAATGTTCCCTGCAGCTTTAAGGCTCCCACCCTTTTTCTTAGCGTGATCTGCCAGGAATGCTGTGACAGCTTCCTGCTACACTGCTACTGTATATAGTGTGTGCAGGGAGTGTTTTTTTCCTCTTTTGCCTCTGGATGCTGATCCAGCTAGGTGAGCTCAGAGGGGTTGAGTACACCAGGCCCAGAAGAAGTCATGTGTCCAAGTCGGGGACCAGGTAACCCCATGAATGAGGAGTAGTTACACTAGGGCAGACTTGTCATAGTCTCTCTAGGAGAGAAAGGCAGAGAGGTGAAAGAGAAAGAGCAGCTGAAGCTCCAACAAGGATTTGCAGTAAGGGAGGAGCTTCCCAGAGGCTCTGTGTGTTGCCTCCAATCAGGGACCTCAGTGAAGAGGGACTGTAGGGTAGAAGCTGCTTATCAGACAACTTCCAGCAGGGAATGTGTATGAATTCTGCAAATGCCTAATGGAGGTTCTTCCTCATGAAATGCCTGTGTGGCTCTAGTATAAAGTCTGAGTAGAAACCTGATGTCACTTGCCTCGTGCATAGTTCAATAAACCTCATTCCTGTTTTATTAAGAACCTCCTGGCACCCAAGTCTTTTGTTATTGCAGAGTAGCCTGTGGGAGTTGCAGTTACACTACGCCACACCTTTAATCTTCCATATAGAGTCACGTGTAACCCATGCTCTATTGCACTAGCTGGTGAATTAACCCTGTATGGCCCAAATAGGTGTTACACTGGTGTGCAATGTTTGCTACTACTGGTCTGCCTGTGTTTCAGTTGCTTTTCTGTATTGCTGTCAGAGCATTCAATGGCAAGTCCTTGTCCCCCATCCAAGGACTTGCCAAAAAGGCTTCCAGTGGCAGTGGTGTATGTGGCCCCTACACACCATTTATTATATTTATATATACGGATGGGTGAGGGAGGTGGCAGTTAGAAGGTCAGCCTATTATTAGGCATAATTAGTTAGGGACCTGAGCCTTACTGCCTCCTGTTTTCTTTTTGTTTTTCTTGTCTTTTAAATGGAGGGCAGGTTCCATGGCCAGCTGCCTCCCTCAGCAGACTTTCCTAAGGTAGAGGTAATTTAAAAAAAAAAAAAAGAAATACCTCTGCCTTATACCTTTCAGATAGAAATGGTGGCATATTTGGGCTCTGGTGAAAGATACCAATTATCCAATTTGCCTCTGTGTAACCACAGCAGTTGCTTTTAGTTACCTGCTTCTATAGACAGCAGCTGAGTTTAATTAGCGGGTTCCACTGGTGACCCCCACTGAGCGTAATTATATGATTCCTGTTCCTTCCACATGGCAGTGGGCACACTATGGGTTAATCCCCCCTGCCTCGTGATTGGACAGGTTTTCCTCAATAAAAACTTACTTCCGCCCCCTGGCCGCCATCTTTTTTCCTCCTGTCGTTCCCCCTGATGTCCAGCAGACTGCCTCTCTCCTGCTGAAGCTCCTGAGCCGAGGTTTTTATCCTTGTGTGAGCTCTTGGAGAAGCCGACGGGCTTATGGCCAAATTGTGCCTCCGGTGCGGTCAGACGCAATGCCGTGTAAATGGCGCATGCGCAATAAGACACCGTTGCTTCCACAGCCAACATGGCGACGGACGCCAGCGTTTTTCGCGGGAGCGCGACCGCATGGACGCGGACGCTGACGCACGCTCGATATTGACGCCAGGGCGCGAAAACGAGCGGAAATGACGCATGGAAGCAGGTTGGCGCGAAAAATTTAAATTCTGGGCGCCATTTCCCCCTCAAGCTGCCAGACTGGTAAGACAACTGTTTGCCTGAGTGCCTTTGTGCGGTTCAGAGGGTACAACTGTAAGTACACCTCTGTTTATTACGTTAAGCCCACATGAATGAGCAGGACACCCTGGATATATATGTTCCTCTCCTTCCAGGGTCAGAATTAGGATTATTCTCAATGAGTTCCAGACGCTCTCATTCGGGCTCAAGGGGGTGAGTTATTAACGAGAGGCGAAGATTGGATGTCTTTTCACATGGGAATATACATTGCTTAACTTAAACAGTGCTAATTGTATTCTTCTCTTGACAGGAGCTCTCCTGGAAGTCAGAGAAGAAAATCCAATAGGAGACAATGCGCTTCCTGCAACAATCCAGCTTTGCCAGACAGCAATTCCTGTGCCAA
Organism: Xenopus petersii; assembly: GCA_038501925.1. Lineage (NCBI taxonomy): Eukaryota > Metazoa > Chordata > Amphibia > Anura > Pipidae > Xenopus > Xenopus petersii. Next base: position 135,126,787 of record CM076683.1, read on the forward strand.
ATGCATACAGAATCCGGAAGGGAATCTGGCCCAATTCAATGAGTTCATGTCTTGGATGAAGGAGTCATTTAACAAATCCATGGCTGATATGGTTACACAAGTGACGGATAACGTGCTTAAAAATATCAGCCCCCATCTCAGCGGTTTTGACCAACCAACACCTAGTGCTATTGAAGCTCCAGAAGGTGCAGCATTCATCGGCGGAGGATATCTGCAAGGCAGCAGTCTGGAAGGCCGAAGTGTTGAACCAAGAAGGGATAGCCCAGAATCAGATGGAGAGCTATCAACCACCAGTTCCATAGAGGATTCAGCTTTCAACACAGATCTAGTAGAGCCCTTAATCAAAGCTTTAAGGAAAACCTTGGATTTGGAAGAAAAATCACAATCTCCAACCAAAAAAGACAAAATGTTCAAATCCATAGCAAGAAAAATCATTTGTTTCCTATCCATGAGTTTATTCAGAAGACAGTAGACTCTGAATGGGAAAATCCAGATAGAAAATTCACTATTTCAAGAAGATTCAGAAAGATGTTCCCCTTTCCATCAGACCAATCCAAAGCCTGGGAATTCGCTCCCAAAGTGGACGCGGCGATCACTCGCGTGGCCAGAAGAACCACACTTCCAGTGGACGAAGGGGTCTCACTTCGAGACCCCATGGAAAGGAGGCAAGATGCCTCACTCAAAAGAGCTTACGTAGCAGGAGGAGCTACTTGCAAAGCTGCCGTGGCCATTACCTCTGTCACCAGAGCCAACAATATCTGGCTACAGGAACTGGAAGAAGCTATTAAAAAAGGCGAAGACAGGAGCAAACTGGCCTACATGCTACAAGATATCAAGGTGGCAAACGATTTTGTAGCCGAAGCATCCATGGATGTGGTCAAACTGGCAGGGAAATCCATGAGTCTGTCAGTAACCGCGAGGAGAGGTCTTTGGTTAAGACACTGGAACGCGGATCCGCAATCCAAACATAACCTTTGCTCCCTACCTTTTAGGGGTAACCTACTGTTCGGACCAGAGTTGGATCAAATTATATCCAAAATGTCCGCAGGGAAATCACCCTTTCTCCCTCAGGATAGGCGAGATGGGAGACAGGTCAGAGGCAGATTCACCTCTAGACCTAATTTCAAAGATGCCAAACAATATAAACCAGGCAAACCTTTTTCCAGACAGTGGAAACCTAAAGACCAGTCCTTTCCTGGGAAAAGCGCTCAAAAACAGGAAAAAAGGGCATGAAGGTCTTGGAGCCCCTCAGTCCATTGTAGGAGGCAGACTCTCTCTTTTCAAGACGGAGTGGGCTCGGGAAATAAAAGACACTTGGGTGACAGACATAGTATCAAACGGATACAACTTGGAATTCAAAAGCTTCCCACCTACCAATTTTATGTCTTCAGACAGACGCATGTCCCCGGAAGGAAGGAAAGTACTAACCTTCATTATACGAGAACTACTAGAGAAAAAGATAATATCTGTAGTGCCCAGGGACCAAAGGCACCAAGGTCTGTACTCCCACTTGTTTCTTCGGAGAAAAGCAAACGGAGAATTCAGAGTAATCCTGAACCTACAATTGCTCAACCGCAATCTTCACATTCCCTCATTCAGAATGGAGACCCTAAAGTCAATATCTCATTGCATAGAACAAGGGGACTGGCTAGTAAAGCTGGACCTGAAAGACACTTACTTACACATCCCAGTAATAAAGCGCCACAGAAAATACTTGAGGTTCAACATTCTAAACCGACACTTTCAATACCGTGCCCTACCTTTTGGACTCGTGACGGCCCCAAGAATATTCACCAAGATCCTGGCACCAGTGATAGCCAATCTGAGACTAGCAGGAATACAAATTTTCGCCTACCTCGACGATCTCCTAATCATATGCCCCAACAGGGACCTTCTGAGGGCCCACCTTCTTACAACCTCTGCATATCTTCAGAGCCTGGGCTGGTTGATCAACTGTGAAAAGAGCCACACTCAACCTACCCAAGAATTAGAATTTCTGGGAGTCCTAATAAACACTCGGACTCTATCCTTAAGCCTCCCAACAAGGAAGATTCCAGAGATCAGAGAAACGGCCCTAGCCCTCACTCGATTCCCCATGACAACAGCACGAATATGCCAACAAATCTTGGGGAAACTAGGGTCCACATCAGATTGCGTCAAGTGGGCCAGAATGCACACCAGAGCACTCCAGAAGGAGTTTCTCTCGAATTGGGACCACGACTATATGAACCCCAATCAACTCATCAGTTTAAGCCCAGCTACCATGGCATCTCTCAACTGGTGGCTACAGGAAGTGAATCTCTTACAACCCATTTGTCTTCTTCCAAAAAACTGGATTACCATCACAACGGATGCCAGCAAGACAGGATGGGGGGCACACCTAGGGAATCACAGGGTACTGGGGAACTGGAACAAGGAAGAGAAACGCAAATCGTCCAACTGGAAGGAATTGAAAGCCATCTTCCTAAGCCTCCTCAAATTCCAACACCTAGTCCAAGGAAAAGCGGTACGGATCAGGTCAGACAACATGACGGCGGTGACTTATGTCAACAAACAAGGTGGAACAAAATCACGAGAGCTATTAACCTTGACCACTCATATGTACTCATGGGTGGAACTCCACCTGACAGACCTAAAAGCAGTACATGTCCCAGGCTGTCAGAACTCTCTAGCAGACAAATTGAGCCGCTCTCATGTGATTCCGGGAGAATGGGAACTAAACCAAAAAGCATTCCTCCTCATCCAATCAAAATGGGGTCCTTTTGCCCTAGACCTAATGGCAACGAGCAGAAACACGAAACTTGCAACCTTTGTGTCTTGGGGCCTAGACAAAGGGGCAGCATTCAAAGATGCATTTTCAATAACATGGAACTTCCACAGACCATACATCTTCCCTCCATTTCCCCTGATTCCCCGGATCTTAGACAAGATCAAAGAGGATCGAACGGAAGTGGTGTTAGTAGCCCCACTCTGGCCAAGGAGACCATGGTTTCCTCTCCTCCTACGACTAGCAGTCGAACAACCTCTCACCCTTCCGGTCATCCCGGATCTCCTCAGCCAGGGGGTAATCTTCCATCCTCATCCCGAGAGGCTACACTTGACGGCATGGCTCTTGAAAGGAGGAACCTGAGATCATCTGGGTTATCTGCTAACTCCATTTCCACACTTTTAGCAGCTAGGAAATCTTCCACTATCCAAAAGTATTTCACGGTATGGGAGAAATTTCTGGACTGGGGAAAATCTAATGACTTGAATCACCAAAACCTATCAGAAATCAAGCTAATAGAGTTCCTTCAGCAAGGGGTTGATAGAGGCCTCAGCAATTCCACTATTAAAGGCCAGGTCTCGGCTATATCTCATTTCTCCGAAACTCCTTGGGCTCAACACGCCCTGGTGAAAAGATTTTTCCAAGGGTTAAGAAGACTCAGACCTAGAGTCCGCTCAATCGTTCCCCCTTGGGACCTCAACTTAGTCCTAAACTCCTTAACTAAGGAACCTTTTGAACCTTTGGACACGGTACCCCTCAAGTTTCTGACACTAAAGATGTGCTTCCTTCTAGCGATTACATCAGCAAGGCGAGTGTGCGAGCTGCAAGCCCTGTCAATACAAGAAGGCAAACTTTCTTTCTTACAAGACAGAGTTATCTTAAGAACAACAGACGAGTTTCGCCCTAAAAGACTCTCCGACTTTCATACATCACAAGATATCATACTGCCATCCTTCTTCCAAGATCCGAAGTCGGATGAGGAAATACGTCTACACACTCTGGATGTCATTAGATGCCTGTCTATCTATTTAGATAGAGTCAAGACCTTCAGGAAGACCGAATCTCTCCTGGTGATCCCCTCTGGGAACAAAGCAGGAACTCAGCCTTCCAAGTCGACAATAGCCAATTGGATCAAGCAATGCATACATCTGGCTTATAACTCTCAACAAGACAGCGTACCCTCTAATGTAAAAGCGCACTCCACGAGGGCATTGGCTGCGTCCTGGGCATTCCATTCCAGGGCTTCGGCGGAGGACATCTGCAAGGCGGCAGTCTGGTCCTCCCTTCATACGTTTGCTAAACACTATCATTTTGATGTTTTCATGAAAAAATGCTCGGCTTTCGGTTCAGCCGTTCTGCAGTCTGCTCTACCTGATAATTAAATATTCCCTCCCAGCAATTGTGTTGATCTTTTGTACATCCCATAGTGTGCCCACTGCCATGTGGAAGGAACAGGAAACGAGAAAATCAATTCATACTTACCGAGATTTTCTTTTCCTGGACTGTAACATGGCAGTGGGCACAGCTTCCCACCCTGTTTGGGGGAGACTCCAGTACGTCAAAGATGGCGGCCAGGGGGCGGAAGTAAGTTTTTATTGAGGAAAACCTGTCCAATCACGAGGCAGGGGGGATTAACCCATAGTGTGCCCACTGCCATGTTACAGTCCAGGAAAAGAAAATCTCGGTAAGTATGAATTGATTTTCTCGTTTCCTCTGTACAGACACCAGCTGAGTATAATCAGGTGATTCCTGTGCAACTATCAGCTACAGGAAGTGGAGATGGCCCTGCCCCCTTTCTAATTCTGCAGACTGGAACCTGGGTCCAGCAGCCTCTGGTAAGTACTGCTATCAGTAATCTTGTGAGGCCTGTTAACAATAAACCTGGTGTCCTGCAATATGTGGCTTTTAGAGACCTACTTACAGCCTGGCATAAGGAGCTACAGGTAAGGAACATGTTCATTTTCTGTTCTAAATTAATCCTTTGCTGACCTGTATTGTGCAAGGTTCTAGTGGATAACCCAATCCTATGCAGAACTGCAGTGTACTGAGTTCTGGCCATTTGAATACCTGAGAACAATAGCCCTAATGAATGCTGCTATTTGTTCTGTAAGGTGATGTGCTGTGGCTTTTGCTCTCCTGGAACCAGTATTGCTCTCCTGGAACCAGTATTGCTCTCCTGGAACCAGTTGCCCTTATGAATGCATCACTGGGCTGGTTGGCTGATAGGCTCTGATTAGGGATGTAGCGAACGTCGGAAAAAAGTTCGCGAACATATTCGCGAACTTGCGCAAAAATGCGAGCGGTTCGCGAACGGTTCGCGAACCCCATAGACTTCAATGGGAAGGCGAACTTTAACATCTAAAAAAGACATTTCTGGCCAGAAAAATGATTTTAAAGTTGTTTAAAGGGTGCAACGACCTGGACAGTGGCATGCCAGAGGGGGATCAAGGGCAAAAATGTATCTGAAAAATCTGCCTGTGTGTGCTTGGAAGAGATAGTGTAGGGGGAGAGCTGTTAGTGATTTCAGGGACAGATGATAGTAAGTTTGCTGGCTAGTAATCTGCTTGATACTGCTCTGTATTGGAACAAAAAAATAAATAAAAGCAGTGCTTACAAGGACTACTGTTATTGCAGCAGTCAGCAGATGAGATCAGAAGCAGGACAGCTGCCCACTGCAGCTACATACAGAGCACTGCAGTAGAAGGTAGATTACTAGCCAGCAAAGCTACCTAAGCTTAAATGTCCCTCAAACCCCTGCAGACTTCTGTCCCTCCAATAACAGAGCAGTATCAAAACGATTACTAGCCAGCAAACTTTCAACTGTCCCTGAAATCACTAACAGGCAGCAGCTCTCTCCCTACACTATCTCTTCAGCACACACAGGCAGAGTGAAAAAAAGCTGCAGGGCTTCGGTTTTTATAGGGAAGGGGAGTGGTCCAGGGGAGAGCTTCCTGATTGGCTGCCATGTACCTGGCTGTCTGGGGTGAGAGGGCAAAAAAAAGCGCCAACAATGGCGAACCCAAAATGGCGAACGTCGCGCGACGTTCGCGAACTTCCGGCGAGCGCGAACACCCGATGTTCGCGCGAACAAGTTCGCCGGCGAACAGTTCGCGCCATCTCTAGCTCTGATATACAGTGTGCTTTCTCTAAACAGCAGCTAATCCAAACTATGTATTACATGTTGCTGTGATTGTATCTTTGCTATACATCTGAATGTCTTATAATGCAAATACATTCTCCTGTGTTAATGTATTACTTAATTCAATTAAACATGGAATTATATTGGGTTAATGTTCTCCCTGTGCTTGTTGAGTTTACATATTGTTTCTGATATACACAGCAGGAGCATCTTAAGCCTGTCTGCTATATGGATTACAGGTATTAATTATACAACACAATGTTTGGGGCCCTCCTCTGCAAATTTTCCCAGTTTTGTGTTGCAATTTACTGTCGCCATAACTGGAGGGCTCCTTATTCCTGTCAAATAGGAATTATTATTCAATATCCATAGCTGGAACTCTGGGGTTGGTTAGTATATGTAACCCTTTCAATACCCCTTTGTCTGTTACACTTCACGTGTGGCGCTTACCTGATGACACAGGACAAACCTGAGCCACTCCGCAGTGGTATTGGGAGAGACTGGTTACCTAGTATTTACTAGTGCAGTGCCTCCACCTAGTGGGATCCGGGAATGACCTACGGTTGGCCCCACTAGGAATACAGTAATAACACACACACACTATTGGTTAAACTAAACAGTTTATATAAAATAAATGGGCACCTAATACATGCAGCACTCCTAACCGGTGGCAATAGGGCCTCACTAACTAACTTGCTAGCTCAATCTGTCTAGCTAACTAAGGAAAAAGGTAAAGTCCTCTAATGTCCTTTAATACACAGCCTGTTTATCTTCAGTGCTCTTTAGGGTACTCTCCCTTTAAACAGGATACTCACAAATCCTCTTTGGATACTTCAGATCTCTCTCCAGGTGAATCCAGCACATTCAGGCACACAGTGCGATTACTAACCCCCTTGGATGCTCAGATAGGAATCTCCTGCGGTTTGTTCCTCCAGTCTGTATTCCTCTCACACTCTGTCTCTCCAGGCACAGTATGTGGCTTCCCTGTGCCAGCCTGATCCAAATGAATGCCTTTGGTGCAGCCTCTCAGCTCTCTGGTCCCACCAGCAGCTCTCTTGCTTCCTTCTCTGTCCACCATGCAGCTCTCTATGCCAGGCTTTCTTCTTTTGCCAGTCTCTGTGACTTCCTTTTCCTGCCAGCCACTCCTTAGCTGCTGTGTCACTTCCTACTACACTGAATAGCTGGTTGCTAGGTAACAGCTTACAGCACACAGACACAGGCTCTCCGCCCTTACAGGGATAAGTGCAATGATTTTGCACGGATTCCCTACATAAACTCTGCCAGAGAGCAGTATCTCCAGGTCCTCACAGAGGCCTATGTAATAATTTGCTATGATAAGGCATGTGGGGTAATACATGCTAGCACCATGGCTCTACACCCTGTTGGTGGTCTCTAAAGGATCACTTATGATGGCTCTACATAAGACTATTTTGTCTAATCATCTGAGGAGTATGCTTATCCTAAAAAGGCCAATACCTTCAGAATGAATGCTTAACCAATGGTTAACAGTAACGTGTAAGTGTTCTGCATAATCCTTACATGTGTGCGTATTATGTGTATGTGTGTGTGTATGTATATGTGTATGGGCCATCTGCATATATGTGCATGTGGGTGTTTGTGTGATTTTACAGTTCCTGACAGACATTAATAAGGCAAGAAAGCACGCAACTGTCTTCTCTTGGCTGAAATAACCCTATATGCATTGTGCCCAGGTCCAGATTGGCAATCTGTAAGATGCTATATAAAGTCACTAATTAGTGGGACCCCCTCTATACAGTGGTGCGGCTGGATGTTGCTGGGCCCCACAGCAGATTGATTGTAGGGCCCCTAGCATGTCCAGAGGTTGACGTGTTTTTCCAATACATGTTGAAATTCAGCATTATTTTGGCCTCATACCTATACCCTATACCTCCTGGGCCCCCTGCAGCCGCAGGGTCTGCTTCCTCAGTGGTTATGCCCATGTCTGTACTTGGAAGTCCAGACCTGATTGTGCCCTTAGCTGGATAGCTTCTCAGTCCCTCCTATGAGCTGTAGGCTGTGACTGCCACACAGAACTATGCATTGGTGCATACTACTAATAAACTTACTGTCATGACACACACCTCACAACATAAGAGCCATGTTTCTCAGATCTCATGATCTATTCTGACATTCTTCCCTCTCCATCTTTGACCCCCCAAGAGTCATCCAAATCATCATTTTTGTAGTTGGGAATAGAGATTGAATGTCTCTGGACTAAAGCACGTGACTCCAGGGGTCTTTTTTACTTTACTAGAACCTGTAACTAGTTGCTAGTTTTCTTTACTAGGGGTCTGTGATTCTTGCAGAGTACGTTTTGTTTTCTTTTTGTAGGGGGATTCCTCTGACATTGATACAGGAGTCTCACTGATACATTCGGTGGGTTTCAGGATTTACTGTACCTGGAGGGTGTGTCTGTGGATCTGGAGAGATTATGGGGCCTATCACAGTTTATGAGAAGCCTTTTGTGGTACCTGATGGGCATGGCTGTGGTGGTGATCTCTGATCTAACTCCCTGTGAGTAGTAGACTGCCCTCTCTGATGTTGTACCTTCCTCCATGCACCATCCTGGTCCTCTCCAGCAGATGCACTTTTCTTTGCCTATGAAGAAAGTGTTAGGCAGATGTCGGGAGACGTTATTAATCACCGTAAGCTTGACCTCTGTTTTCCAGCCCCTTGTCCACACATGATCTTCAAGTACATGAGCTAACGGGGAGAAAACTGTGCACTGATACTTCAGCCACGTGAGCACATCATCCACAGGTACACCTTCATTTTTAACAATGATGATGTTTTTTTTTATCTCTGGCTTAGATATTGGCATGGCCTCAACATTCTGCCATTCAGGCTTTGTTTTTAGAGTCTCAAAAAGCTGCCAAAATGCATCTAACCCCTGTGAGATTTTGAAACCAACATCCCATTCTGTAACAAATTGCACAATACAGGCCTCTAGGTTCAGCAGTCTCCTAATAATGTAGGTTCTGTTTGGGGCATTGTCTATGTTCCCTTCCCACATCAGCTTGACACAGTTTTTCCTACAGAATGCCTGACCACGAAAGGAGGACCCTTCATCTGCAGGAAATAATCTCCTTCTCTCCCAAAACCTTCCTGATGCTTTAGGGTCCACTCCAGAAGATGTAGGTTGCTCAGTAGATGTTTGGCCCTCAGTACCATGTGCCTGCTGTGCTTTTATAGGCCCAGTTTTCCCAGACTCTGTATTATCCACCACCAACACCTCTTGTGCGCCCATCACCACGGCTTCTCAAAGCACCAAAACAGACACGCCAGCATTCAGCACCACCCCAGACACGCCACTCACAGCTGACTGATTGGACGATACTTCCATTGCTAGAGTAACATCCTCTTGTGGCCTCTGGCCCTGTGATGGTTCTTGCTGTTTGGCTACTGATGACAATGGAGGAAATTCTTCCTGAGTAAAGTGGAAACTCTCTGGGACCACTGATGTAACTTGGGGCCACTGTTTAATGTCTTTTTTTCCTTCCCTGTTTTGGGACATCCTTCAAATCAAATGCCATATGCTGTCAGTTGATGGTCTCACTCCTGCTTGGGGCTTCAGTCTTCTGTATCAGATGAAACAGAACAGCTGGTAGTGCTGGGCTTCCTGTTGTGATAGGGAACCTGCTCTTTGACTCTTTTGCATCTTTTCAAATTTCTCCATGTTTTCAAAACACTCCCTCCAGGGCCCCGCTTTAGTCAGCAACCTCTCAATAGACACTTCCACCTCAAAGAATTCCCCCTTAAGTGTGATCATGTCCAACTCAAATCTTCCTCTTTTGTTCTTATTTGCAGCTCTGATCAGCTTTTGTTGTGCCATAATTCCTGCCTCTTTCTTCTTTTTGTCATTATAGGCTTGTGTCAGCTGCTTAATGATAGTTAAAATTATCTTCAGGACAGGGGGCACTCTGCAGTAGGGGACTTGGGGTGCTGTTTTGCATGTACCACAAGAGCTGCAGATGCACCTGAGTCAAAGTGATTCACAGGAAAACAGAGATTCATCATCAGATATGTCAGTGTTAAAGGCAGTATCAGGTGCAGATTTGGCAGCTACAGGGTTAATTGCAGGACTGGGTGCAGGTGTGTCATTACCTGATGAATCCTGAAGTTTAGTCTCCCCAATAAGAGAAAGCTCAGCAGCAGCAACAACAATGATCCTGCCAGTTTGACTCACAGCTGCAGCTTTTCCCTTCCCAAATTAACTTTCCTTTGCTGCACAGACATCATGGGGAGTTTCTGGCACAACATCACAAGTGGCTGGAATAGTCTGACTGTCAGATGTAAGTCTTACAGGGTATGCTGGGAAACCTGGATCATCTTGGAATTTATTCACAGGTGAGTCAGACACAGCTTTAACCCCAACATTGCCATCACATTTAGTAGGGGGAACTTGGCTACCAAAAGCAGGGCTTACAGGTGATGCTGGGAAACCTGGATCATCTTGCATTTATTTACAGGTGAGTGAGATAGTTTTAACCCAAATGTTTCCATCAGACTCAGTGGGAGTCATTTGGCTGCCAGATGCAATGCTTACAGGGGATGCTGGGAAATTTAGTTTACTCAGAGGCGATTGTGACACAGCTTTAACCCCACCTGAGCATTTGTTTTTTGGATTGGGTCAATGACTCCCATTTGAAAGCTGGAAATAGTCAGAAGAAGAAGGCAAATAATTCAAAAACTATAAAAAAAAATATAATGAAAACCAAATGTTGCTTAGAATTGGCCTTAACACCTTTAAACTCAAATATCACCCAATTTTTCAATTTGAGTTTTCGAGATTAAAGGGATACTGTCATGGGGAAAAAACATTTTTTTCAAAATTATTCAGTTAATAGTGCTGCTCCAGCAGATTTCTGCACTAAAATCCATTTCTGAAAAGAGCAAACAGATGTTTTTATATTCAATTTTGAAATCTGTCATGGGGCTAGACATATTGTCAATTTCCCAGCTGCCCCAAGTCATGTGACTTGTGCTCTGATAAACTTCAATCACTCTTTACTGCTGAACTGCAAGTTGGAGTGATATCACCCCCTCCCTTTCCCCCCCAGCAGCCAAACAAAAGAACAATGGGAAGGTAACCAGATAGCAACTCCCTAACACAAGATAACAGCTGCCTGGTAGATCTAAGAACAACATTCAATAGTAAAACCCATGTCCCACTGAGACTCCTTCAATTACATTGAGAAGGAAAAACAGCAGCCTGCCAGAAAGCATTTCTCTCCTAAAGTGCAGGCACAAGTCACATGACCAGGGGCAGCTGGGAAATTGACAAAATGTCTAGCCCCATGTCGGATTTCAAAATTGAATATAAAAACATCTGTTTGCTCTTTTGAGAAATGGATTTCAGTGCAGAATTCTACTGGAGTACCACTATTAAAAAAAAATATGTTTTCCGATGACAGGATCCCTTTAATTTGAAATTTGCAAGCCTCCTTGAAAATAAAGGAATAATATGACAAATGTGATTTCAATGTATATTCCAGTTTTTTTTTTTTTTACAAGTGATCACATTTTTGGGTTTCAAATTTTTTTCATAAAGAGGTGCACATTCAAGATTTTTGACTTCATGATTCCCATAAATAGTGACTTTTTTTCTACAATAGAAACAAGATAGATAGATAGCCTATCACTATATAGATATATATCTAATTTGTCCTGTTTCGATTTGAAGAACAATTTGTGAATTTTCCTCAAAATATGCAAATTTCCCTCGAAGTTCGCAAAATTCGCCTAGTGGCGAAAAACTTTGACACCCATGTCAATTCTGACACTCGCGTCAATTTTGACAATACCTTAATGATAAAATTGGGTTCATGCTAAAAAAATTAATCCATAAAGTACAATAATGTTTCCTTTATGATTTTATTCACTTCCTAGTCTCATTTGTATCATTTTATCTCTTTTTCTCCTCATTTTCATCTTTATATCCCTTTTTCCTTTGGTTTGTTCCAAATATTCTTTATTTTTTCCCTTGTGAATGTGATCTAAATGGCTTTCTTCTGGATGTTGATGGCATCGTGCCGCTTCCTCTGGACATTAGAGTATTCAGCAGGAAACAACAACTTAGCAAGCTTAATATCCACAGCAGTAAGATGTGTAAGCTCAATGTAGCTCTCAGCTATTAGCTGGCATAATAGCAAATCTCAGTAGGGCATGGGGGAGATTATTCTCCTGGAAATGGAAAATGGTTCAAAGAAAAGTGTGTAAATGTAGACTGGCCATTTTACTTAGCTGCATTGTACAAATCATCTTGAAATCATCCACATTTTAATGTGGATTTGTGTTCTGTGTATTGATCTTGTATTAATATTTTAACTCAATCTCCAACAATGGTTTTCCTTTCTGATTGGCTAGCCCCCAGAAATAGTTACTATTCAATTTAAACACCATCTTATTGCTACTAATGTATTCAAAGTATTTCTAAACATTATCTAAGGAAACAGCCATTCTTTATGTTAATCTTGTATGTACTTTAATGTACACATCGCTCTCTCCATAGCTCGTACCCCACCTTTCTCCGTATATATTTAAAAATGGAAAGTTCAAAATAACTGTAACCCCATCTTGGCTAAAAGTGCCATGCCAAGCTAGTACAGGTAAAACATGAGTCACATTGGATTCTGTAATTTGGAGTGGGTTTGCAGATTAAGGATCTTATACCAGTATAAGAATGTTCCAAAACAGAATTGAAGCTGAATGATTTATTCACAGCCAAATTACACACATCCAATTGATTGGCACTAACTGAATGATGAGATTGCTATAGAAGTGGGCACCAGGTTGGACAATGACCCCCACATATGCTCTGTAGGATTACACAGATGCAGTTTATGGACAATTTACAATGTTACAATGAGTGCAAAGAAACTGAAGTTTTTGGAAAAGCATTGAATTGTGGGTACAAAAAAACAGATTTGTACATTTACAGATTTTCCCCACTTTGCCCACAGTTCATAAACAAGGCTTGTGATTCCGTTTCTAAACTTGTTTGTAAAACTGCTCAGATTATTACACTCCTTGAACCACAATAAGAGTTGAATTCCATTAGCTGCTGTAGCACTAAAAATATGCTTAAATACCAGCATTTCTCCTTTGTAAATGGGACAAGGTTAACCTTAGGCAGAAGAGGAGACTGAATGTAATGAATGGAGAAAGGGAATTTCCACATATGACTTTATGCATATGCAATAAAAACTTTATGAAATATGTCTAAGGTCATTTGGGCATGCAGGAGATTAATTTTCTTTGAAGAGTTTGTAAACATACCTTTGGTTGGATTTCTACTTGAATTTCATAATATCTGCTCCTGGCAAGTTAAAAACAATCCACAGACTTGACCACCAATTTACTGCATTTACTTTTACAATTAATCATTTTAATTTAATTTTGCAATTATTTTGTTGTTGTAAAAAGTACAGTTAAATAGTTTTAAGAGCGGATTGCTCAGGTTTTAAAACCTATAGGGCTGGGGCCCCAAAATAGGTCAAAATAACTCTTCCTACAACACTAAAATATAAGCTAAAACAGCAATTTGGCAGGTTAAAGATGGCGAATAGTCAAATTTTTATATGATAAATTTCGAAAATCAAATTTGGATTTTTTTAAAAACTTGAATCGAATTTTAACTTTACCCTAGCAATTTCACAAAAAAAAACTTGAGAATTCAAAATCAGATTAAAAAATAATGGATAACAGATCTTTCCATAATTTAGGTAGTCTTACCTCATGTCTACTATCAAGTAAACATTAAATAAACCCAATAGGCTGGTTCTGCTTTTTGTAAGGATTAATTGTATCTTAGTTGGGATCAGGTACAAGCTACTGTTTTATTATTACAGAGAAAAAGAAAATCATTTTCAAAAATTTGGATTATTTGGTTAAAATGCAGTTTGTGGGGGATGCACATCCTGTAATTTGGAGCTTTCTGGATTCCTGCAAAAGCAAACCAGTAGAAAACTGAAAGAAAGAATTAGAGAACATATTTTAATTACATATAAAAATTGTAAAACAGTTGCCAGGCACTTTTTTTTTTTTTTTGAATGTCCCAGTGGATCCTTGTCCTATTTGACTGTTAAAAGTATAGACGATAGAGTAACAGTTACAGGTATAGAGTATTAGCAGGTCCCAGAGGAGGAAATATTACTAATGAATTAATTTTTAAAAAAAGATGGATTTTCATTCTAGATACCACACAACCATAAGGATTGACTTTAAATTGTATATTTTTGGAGATTGCTAAATAGATTTGTTTTTTTTTCTTACACAATTCATTTTGTTGTAGTAGTAGTAACCAATGAGAACATATGTTTTAGAACAACCAATCAGAAAAGATTTATTCCAGCTCTGATTGGTAATTCTTTTCTAAAAGGCTTGTATTGCTTTAACTCAAGAGTGTTTGAGTTTAGCCTAAGGAGAAGGAAAGAATTTACATTGGGATGCCAAAAGTTAGGCACCCCCAAGTCATTATATTTACTTGGGATGGTGCTCCTATCAGCAGAAATCTGCACTGGACTGGGATTCTTCCAGCAAGCACCACGGAATGATCCTCTTCCTTCTACTTTGGTTTTCAAAGTTCCCGGGAAAGACGCATGCGCAGCTGCAAGAAGAAGCCGGAAGAGGATCGCTCCATGGTGCTTGCTGGAATAACCCCGGGCCGGTGCAGTTTTCGGCTGATAGGAGCACCTGCCTGGGGTGTTGGGTAACTAGATATAATCACTTGGATGTGCCTAACTTTTGGCACCCTGCTTGCCTTTCCTTCTCCTTTAATCATAGGCTAAACTCAAAGCCAAGATGGCAGCGCCCAAGGTGTCATCGCGAAGCACCATGCTCATGACATCATCACATAATGTTCAGAGCAAAAATTCTAAATAAAAAGGACTCCAAGACCTGGCTTCAATTCCTGCACATTTTTTTTTTCAAAAGTTCACTAAATTACTCCAAATTGATTGTAGGAGGTCCCCCATAGGCTAAGACAACAATTGGACAGATTTTAGATGGCAAATAGTCGCCTTTGAATTCTTAAAGGGACAGTACATGATATATTTCAAAATTTTAATTTTCTAATTTTTTCAGATTTGAATCGAATTTGGACTATTCCCTAGTCGAAGTACACAAAAATAACTAAACATTTTAATTTTTTTTTTTAATCCAAAAAAATTGAAAACTTCGAAATTGAAAAAGACCAACTGAAAATAGATCAATTTTTGATCGACTAGGACCATATTCGGCCAAATTCAAATCATACGAATCAAAGGAATAGCTCATTAGATCAAATTTTTTCACCAATTGACTCCAAATAGGTTCTAGGAGGTCCCCCATAGGCTAAAACAGCAATTCGCCAGGTTTTAGATGGTGAATGGTTGAAGTCTAATTTTTAAAGAGAGTACATAAACTTCAATATTAGAATTTTCCAATTTTTTTCAAATTTAATTTGGACTATTCCCTAGTCGACGTACATAAAAAAAAAAAATAGCTTGAAATTCAATTTTTTTTTTTTTCATTTGAAAATTCACCTCGACTTTTTAATAAATCTGCCCCCGTGTTCCTAATTTCCTCTTGTGACTGTTTCCTGAACTTTGACCCTCTGATTTTGTTCCTGACCACATCTGATTGCTGCCTGCCCCTGAATCTTTGCCTGAATTTGACTACAAGCCTTCTTAACCCTTCTGCTACCTTGTACTGATACTCTTTATCTAGGGCTTTGTCCCGATTCCTGAGCCATTAGGCCCTGACAATGGCATAACTAAATCACTGAAGTCAAAGAATATCTACAAATGAGGAACATCTCGCTTTACAAGGGAACCATTTACTAACAATCAAATTTCTATTTTTTCCACCAATCCAGAAAAATATGTGGAGATTTGGTAAGGAAAAAAAAAACGACAAAAACTTTAATAAAAAAAATTTGCCAAGTAAAAGTTCTTGAGATCCTGTAAAATTCAATGGGAGCGGCACTGATCTTATCGCACCAATTTGAATCCTTTTAGACTTTGTAGGTTTTCTCTATTAAGGGGCAGATTTATCAAGGGTCGAATTTCGAATAAAAAAAACTTCAAAATTTGAATAAAAATAGGCCAACCAGATGAATAGGCAGTTTTCTTTCAAATTCAAATCTTTTGTAGGAGGTCCCTCATAGGGTAAAACAGCGATTCAGCAGGTTTAATATGATGAATGGTCGAAGTTGATTTTTTAAAAAGACAGTACATGATAAATTTCGATATTCGAATTTTCAAATTTTTTTCGAATTGAATTTGATTTTTTTTTTTTTAGAGCTTTTCAAATTATTCATATTTTTTAGCAAATCGTTCAGAATTTTTTTCATACATACTTTAAGTTTGTATCGTTTAATAAATTTCATGAAATTTGTGGTTTTAAAGAATGTGAGTTTAGTTGTGGTTTCAAAAACCTCAACCACTAAATTAGTTTTGATAAATTAGCCTCCACTTATAAAAGTCTAGCTGCTCTAACACAAATCTCAATTAAAGGGTAACCTTGGATACACGTTGATTTAACTTCTTTAAGCACTGTACCTTTTGAAGTTCTTTATTCTTGCTGAATCCATCCAGGTCAATATAACCTTTTTAATTAGAAACATGTCTATGAGGCTGAAGATCTATCTCTTAAATGTCACTTGCATAAAGAACATGAACAGTAGCTTGTAGTTTACAGGCACAGGGGGGATAATTGACAAAGATACTCTTTGTACATCAAAGGTAAACAAGTTTTATTGCAGAAATTAGTGCTGCCATTCTATGAGTCTGACATTTATTGATTTCATCACAATATGTTGCATTGTTTTTAATGAGTTTCTCATTGTTACAGTATTATTTAGTTAACATTTTCATCTTAAATGGCTATTAATATACAGTTTTCCAGTGGTATAGTCAAGTCCATAATTCTTCAATCTAATAATAGTTTTCTTATAGGAACACTATCTTTTTGTGTATTTATTTTCACACATTAATGTAATGAATTTTTCCGGTTATATTAAAAATTAAAATTCAACCTAACTCCCAACCACAATCTTGGCTTAATTTACTAGGAATTTGTATTGAAAATCATACATGCTGGAAAAGTTGACAAAATTGTGAGAATTCAAATCTCGCAACGTTTTCGAATTGTAATCTGAAAAAAACTCAAATTTTTCATATTATTGAATAAAAACCAGCTCAAACTCTTGGCAATCATGAAGGCAAAAAACATGCTGAAATTGTAAAAGGGAAACCTGCCAGTGACTTTTTGATGACTTTGACAGGTTTTAACTGGAGTATTTTTGGATTCTTATTTTTAGCAGCTTTGGAACATAATACATCTCAAATAATTCTCAAGGTTTTTTTTCTTTTAGGATTCAGATTTTTCCCCTCAATCAGAAAAATGTGAGGCTTAATAATTAGGTCCCCAGGAGGAGCATGCTGTGTAACTGCAGAGAAAACATTTTTATACCATTTTTGGAAAATGACATTGCTGCAAAGGCTCCAGACACTATTGAAACTAACTCTCTTATCATTCTTATCACTTCCCTCACTTTGAGCTGCAGTAGTCAAAGGAAGGAGAGGAAAGATACAAGAGTTTACGAGGGGCTACACATAGTATAGCCGTTTTTTTTTTTTGTTTTTTTTTTTTTTTCCTGCTCATGCAAATTATGAGAACAGGGGGGTTATTTATTAAACTCCAATTTTTCTGGTCTGACTTTTCAAGGGGAAAAACTAATTTCTTTGTAGAAAAAAAACTTTTTTTTTTTTTAGATTTATTAAATCCTGATGGTGTTAAAGTCTGAATAAAAAAGTACTCCAACTCAGACCTGCTGAGTTCATGTAGAAGTCAATGGCAGATTTCCCATTGACATTTTTAGGATATCGTGATCTGCACTGGGTTTGGTTCGATAATCTGAAGATTTTGTTGTTTCGGGTGTCAAAGTCACAGTTTCGGGATTCAAATCCAAAGAAGTCAACTTTTTTGGTGACAAATCAGATTCATTCACAATTTTATCAGGTCTTTTCCCCACACAAAAAATTTTCATGAAAATTTATCTCTAAATATGGTGAAAAAGTCAATGTGGATTTGGTTGGATTATGCAGATTTCAGATTTTGTTAAGTAACCCCCCCAGGTGAGAATCCTCTTCACTTTATCTGCTGATGCCCTAGCTAACATAGTGCATCGGCAGATCAGATTTTTAAAACTGCCCTTTACCAAGATCAACCATTATCCACTGTACATAACTATTGGTTTGCATTGGAGAGCCATATACAGAAGTTTCATACAGTTTTATCTCTGCGTTAAGTTTAACATTTAACATTAATTAAATCATTATACAATAATGGTACATGGGGCCCAAAAAATAGCCCCCCATTATGCCTGAGCATCACTTTTACTAGTGCTTGTACTCAGTGTTGATCGGCAATGCAGACTGATGAGCCATTACCCTAAAACAACTAATAATCTCCACCAGGAATGGTAAAGAAAAATGCTTTGATGGGTCTACTTATTGAGGGTTGTTAGTGTGTATAAAAAGGCCTATTCAACCTGAAGGATGCATTTCCCAATGATAATATTATTGATCGCTCCCACGGTTTATTCATGCAGATAACACAAGGATATTCGGTATAATGGTTAATTTACAAGACTGATAGCAACAGAACACAGAATCTCTCTGGATTACACTGCTCATCGAAAGCATCCAAAAGGTCACCTTCTTTTCATTATTGTAACTTCTTTTCTTCCAGAGCTATCCATTTACCACTTTTATTGATTCATTCTTTCTATGTTTGACAAGGAAAAACCTAATTAAAATGAGTTAATTTGGTTATTTACTCAACTATTTAAGATTTGATAACAAATTGCATATTTGTTTTACAACTCAAAGTTTTTTTTCCATCCTGAAAGAATAAATGAAATGGGTTGCACAGATGTTTTTAAAAGTATTACTATTAGGGGCAGATTTATCAAGGTTAAAATGGTAAATTTGAATTTAAATTGCAGAAAATAATTTTGTGCCAAAACTCACAAATTCGAATTTAAAAGCACCAACTCAAATGTAAATTTGAATGTGAGATTCATTACACCTTGACCATAATTCAAATTTTCTCTACCTAAAACCTGCTGAATTAATTTACAAGTCAATGAGAGAGGTCCCTTGACCCATTTGAAGATATTAGCCTTTCTAACATTCAAGGTTTTTTTTGGAGTAAAACTTGACTCAAATTGTCAAATTATTTCATTAGAATACGAAGCGAATTTTCGGGTCGTCCCCATTCAAACAAATTTTAGACGTTCAAGTTTTTTTTTTTTTTATAAATAAACTCCCCTTCCAGTTGTGAGTAGATTCGAATTTATTTGAATAAAAAACAATTCACAAAACTTTGAATTTTGACCTTTGATAAATAACCCCCTAAGATTTTTTTATTACTTGGGGGCATATTTATCAAGGGTTACATTCTGAATTGAAAAAACTTAATTTGAATTCAAAAAGACCAACCGAAATTAAGTCAAAGGTTTTTTTTTTGGTCGAATAGGTCCGTATTTGGCTGAATTCCAATCAATTGGTGGACTTTGAAATATCAGTTTTTTTGGGAATAACTTTGAATTGAATTTGATCGAATGCGCTATTCCTTCGATTCGAAGTTTTTCCCAAAAAAACTGACTCCATATCAGTTCCAGGAGGTCCCCCAGAGGCAAAAACAGCAATTTGGCAGGTTTTAGATGGCGAATGGTCGAAGTCAAATTTTTAAAGAGACAGTACATAATAAATTGCGATAATTTTTTTCAAAATTGAATTTGGACTATTCCCTAGTTGAAATAAACACAAAATAGTTCAAAATTTTAATATTTTCATTCAAAAATTCACCTCGACCTTTGATAAATCTGCCCCTTAATTTATATTTTCGTATTTTAATTCAATTGCCTTCATATTTCTATATTCAAATATAATACAAATTGAATCGTATATGATCACATTTGTATTTTTATATTTAAATATATTAAAGTGTTATATATTTAAATATTATAACGTAGTTTTTATATTTAAATATAGCACACATTTAATATGATTTTTAAATATTAATCCTATGTTTGCATTTAAATTTAATACACATTGTATTTTACATTTAAATATAATTACGTTTGTATTTCTATATTCACATATAATAAAACTTTTATATATTTATATATACAATAAAAAATAAATTTTATGTAAAGATTAATAAAGAATGCAAGTGTTATTACTGTAAATTGAAATTACTGTATTTTGAAACTGATATATTTACCTGTGAAATCTAAAAGTATGATGCATTTTTTCTGTATACAGAACAAACGACAAACGATTAAGTGAGCAAAGATATAAGAATATTGTGTTGTCATGGAAACTATTGTTAATCTGCGGTAGTAAATCTCTAAAGTTATTAAAGGCAAAACAAGAGAATTGTTGATAGGAAAGCCTGTGCCTCTCAAAGACAAGCAATCTAGAAATTCAAAGAAAACATAAATGTATTCCATCAACTCTTTGTTGTTTAAAGGCAGCTATTTAAATTGAGGGCCAATATTTACTTAAAGAAAACAAATTAATTCATTCTATATTCTATAAATGGAGAACGTTTTAAGCATTTTCTTACATTTTTAGTTTAAAGGGACAGTATGCTGCTTATCAATGTGAAATGGATACAAAAGATTGCCAGAGTGTGTTTAATTGTGCTCTGTCTATTGCTTTAATTTAAAAAATGTTTTTGTCATTTAGGGGCATATTTATCAAGGGTTGAATTTCGAATTCTAAAAACTTCGAAATTCGAATACAATAAGACCAACCGAAATAAAGTTTTTTTTGCCTGAAACGGTCAGTTTTCGATCTAATAGGTCCATATTCAGCTGAATTAGAATCATACGAATTGAAGAAATAGCGCATTCCAACAATTTCGATTCAACGTTTTTCCCAAAAAAACTTTGAGGTCCCCCATAGGCTAAAACAGCAATTTGCAGGTTTTAGATAGTGAATGGTCTAATTTTAAAGAGATACTACATGATAAATGTAGAAATTTTTTCAAATTCAAATCGAATTTGGACTATTCCCTAGTCGAAGTACACAAAAATTAGCTCGAAATTCAAATTTTTTTTAATTCAGATTTTCACTTCGACCTTTGATAAATCTGCCCCTTATTGTATTATCAAGGGCACATTAGTGCAAATGAAGATTGGTTTATCTTTAACTTTCTTCAACCTCATATCAAGTTTAGGGCTAGTGAGTCTGCCTTTTTCTCTGTACCTGTATAAGGTTGTCTACTTTTCTGTTGGAGGCTAGTGCTCATTGGGTTCAGTCATGGGGGATTAATATCTCCAGTAACCCCACCCCAGTTTAAAAGAATAGGGTAGGCATATAAATACAAATAAATTCAGTGCAAATCTTGCTTAAAAACACGAGATAGAGCTTGTCCAGCAGCCTTATGACATCAACTTCCAAAAAAACAATGTACTTTTAAACCATTGGTCAAACTGACAAAAAAGTTTAAGTGCAAAGTCGAGTTGATGCATGGATAATAGGGGCTCTATTAGCCAGAAGGACCCACGGTGTAGTGGTCTTTGCAAGATTTTTCAAGTATTGCTCTAATTTCTAATCTGATGTCTTAAATCTATAAACCATATTTATAGTTTATTGAAATTATTTAATTTATATAAAATGATTTATTTTAATATAAAATATATTCAAAATTATATTTTTTTTTTAAATTTATATTTTACTAGAGGATTTCCTTTTTTCATCTCTACAGAACACCAATGTTAGCTAATAGTTTGCTCACTGACAAGTAAGTAGGTTTAAGTTTCCACTTCACATAAGAATTCATTCAGTTGGGTTATTCTAGGATAAAGCTTCACAGAGAAGAGTTTTGAATAGTCATGCATAGCAAAGCAGTAAGTACATGATTATCAAGTATTATATTCAAAGAGAAATACAGAGACTGAATCACTGAATGTTCATTGGTCAATCCATAAAGTTTCCAAAAGAATGATCAAACTGACCCATGATACTTTCAGACAGTTGGACCACTCCTGCGAATTCAAAGTTTGACTGGCTGGTTCTCAGTCCGAATATAAATAAACCTGACCCTAAATTTTATACAACCCAAGAGTTGATTTAGGTGATTTCTGGCCACATTATTGTGATTGCAAGAATATCACAGCCAGCTTTAGAGGGAATGTGTGATTTAAAAGTCCTTCAAACTCTATTAGATTTATCAGAATTCTGCTTCACAAGTAGTCTTCTCAGAGTTTTATTTAGATATTTAATTTTATATTTTACAACATATGAGTGTTCCCTTACTGAAACATATTTTCCACTGCTGCCCACCATTCACTCTTTCTGTAATTCCCAGAATATTAGAAGGAGCAGTTGGTTACTTATTTACCCAGACAAACTCTAAAAAATAAAGAATAAAACCTTTTTGTAAAAAAAAAAAAAAAAAGATTAATGCCAGCTACAGTATAGAAGGATTTTAATAGCTATGACCCTCTCCTGTTAATGTTCTAACACCAAGACAGAAACAAAATTTATTTGAAAGAAAGTGAATCAAGGTCTTGAGAACCATTTTATACAGAATGTTCAATGCCAAAGGTCTCGCGCCGGGTTATGGACAACAAAAATAGCCTTTTCTTTCCTTAAACTTTAAGGAAGTTTTAGAGTCAGCCTTTAGTCAGTCTAAGCAATAGAAAAGTAAATAGAAAACTGAAAAGAAATTGAAAGTCAGCAGTCAACTGAAACAGAGAAAAGCAAAAAAAATATTTGTCAAAATATTTTATAAATACAATGTGTACAAAACCAATTACTATTTTTTGGGAGTTAATATTTAATGCAAAGAGATGACACAATTAATTAATATATTCTTCTAGTAGTCTTGTAGTCAGGGCCCATAGTCAGTGGCCTAATTACACTAATATTAAACTACATTACGAAGGAATGTAGAATTTCATGGTGATAATACTTTCAAGTATTATTAACTTAATCAGTAAACTTAGGAGCCCAGAAAAGCTGCTTCTTATCTAAAATCCCAACAGGCTGCAGCTGAGGGAAGGGAATGGTTTGTTTTTACAGAGGGATTCTCATGGACTGGGGTTTTGATTGGGCTTGTACAAAAAGAAGGCAATACATGTCATTTATATTTCCCCCGGAACCAAGTGCTAGAGACCTAAGGTACACAAAATCCTGACCAGTAGTCCTCATTTAAGATAAACTTTTGCCAGGGGTCATGCTGCACTCAAGTACCTGTTGTTTTCCATAAATGCAGCTCTGCATTCATTAGGGATGAGTGGCGGAAAATCTTATAGACATGTTGGAAGGGATTATAAACAGTGTACTCGCATACATGAAAGGCACAAATACTTCTGATCAAACATGCAATTCAGAACTTTATTTGTCCAGGGGTTAATGGCATACAGACACGTGTGCTAAGTAGTGATGGGCAAATATTTCCAGCGAAATGGCAAAAAATCTGCATCAATTTTGATACTGGCGTTAAAGTCAATGGACATCTGAATAATGTTGATGCGCAACAGTTTTGACGCAAACCACTTTTGCGATATGCGTCCAAAATTTTTTGACACCAATTAAATTTCGTTATTTATTTGCCGGCAGAGCGACACAGAGATTCACCACGAATTCATGCCTGGTGAATTAATTCGCTCATTACCAGTGCTAAGCATTCCATACAGGCCCACACTTCTTGTTGCATAAATAATCTTCCTATTCCCAATAGCTAGGTTGGGTTTCATACAATGGGGCTAATTTATCAACACTGGGCAAATTTGCCCATGGGCAGTTACCAATAGCAACAAATCAGTGATTAGCTTTTTAATGCCAGCTGCAAGTAGAACAATGAATGCAGCAATCTGGTTGCCATGGGTTACTGCAAGGGTTGCCACCTTTTCTGCAAAAAAATACCGGCCTTCCTATATACTTATCTTTTTTCCCTATTAATAACATTGGGATCAGCCATCATTTTTACCTGCCAGGCCGGTAAAATACCGGTCAAGTGGCAAACCTAGTTACTGTCCAAGAAAACACTGGCACTCAAAGGCAAGTAACAGCAGGGTTATACCCTTGCGTATTTATTCTGCAAACGTGCAACGTTTCGGGGTCAGACCCCTTTGTCAAGCATAGAAAAAATATGCAAGTGCAAGCAATTTAACACCCCTCACATAACTTGATTGGTCAATCCCCACATTTGCATACATAATCAGGGACACAAAATTAACCCTAGAAAATCCAAGTGTAAAAACACATATAAGATGATAAAAAGTCCACATTATAAATAGTAATAGCCAGTAGTGAAAAATTAGATAAATATATATATGAAAATTTTTAAAAAGATTCGATAGAAAAAATTCGATAGAAAAAATGCTGGTTTGCGCTCACAAAGTCCAAATACCTAATAAAAGGCAAAAGAAAAAATGCTTAATTCCAATCGCAAACTCCAATGACTGGTACAAGGGGAAATCCCTGAAAGATATAAAGTCCAGCACTGTTCCAATTCCGTTAGTCCAGAAGCTTGAAAAGAAAGGTATAATGTATGCAGTAATGTATCAGAGTTAGAGACAACCTGCTAAGCGCAGCAATGTATCAGGTTACTTGTCATATCAGCAAATTGAAACAGGAAGCATCATGCAACAATAAAGCAAAATCAAGGTACAGACGGGAAGGTTAAATCTTACCCTACAGGTGAAAATAGAATCTGTCCCTGCGGGGAAATCATGCAGCATAGTTATCTGAAAAGAGGTGGAAGATGCATTAGTTGGAATTACAGGTAACATGTCATATTAAAATCCTCGTTTAACCCTTTCGGATGCCTGGATTGAAGTAACCAAATCCAGTAACATTCACGCTGCAATTAACGCTTTTTAATGTCAAAGCCTTGTTTGTGTGTTACTTTTTCTAATATTTGCCATCGTAATTGGGATATTCAATGGCCATTGGTAAAAATGTTTTGCAAGCAGTGTTTCTTTTTTTGGCTTTCCTTTTTCAACCTGCTTCACTGTACCCGCTTGATCAACAGGCGATGGCTTATAATTACGAATAGTGGATTTGTGCTCATTAAGCCTCACCTTCATCGCTCTACTAGTTTGGCCGATGTACACCAATCCACAAGGGCACTTTAAACAATAGACTACCTCCTTGGTATCACACGTAAAGAACCCTTTGATCTCATGTTTATTACCCAATTGGGGATGTACCACATTCTTCCCTGGGATGATACCATTACAATGCCCACAGTTTCTACAGGGTATACAGATTATACCAATGAAGCATTCCACCAATTGTCCAATAGCTGCCACTATAAAAAATTGGAGATAGACCCCACTTGTAAATTTAAGAATGAGCTGAATATATATTTAAATGCATGTGTCATGGAAGGGGTTATAACGGAGGAAGTTTACCAACTACTTTACCAGCAATTCCCTAAAACACTGTACGTATACTTTCTTCCTAAAATACACAAAGCCTTGAAAACCCTCCTGGTAGACCCATAGTGTCTAATGTGGGATCATTGTGGCAACGCTGGCTATTTATATTGACATGTACTTACAAGTGCTGGAAGCAGGTTGAAAAAGGAAAGCCAAAAAAAGAAACACTGCTTGCAAAACATTTTTTTACCAATGGCCATAGAATATCCCAATTACGATGGCAAATATTAGAAAAAGTAACACACAAACAAGGCTTTGACATTAAAAAGTTTTTATTGCAGCGTGAATGTTACTGGATTTGGTTACTTCAATCCAGGCATCCGAAAGGGTTAAACGAGGATTTTAATATGACGTTACCTGTAATTGCAACTAATGCATCTTCCACCTCTTTTCAGATAACTATGCTGCATGATTTCCCCGCAGGGACAGAATCTATTTTCGCCTGTAGGGTAAGATTTAACCTTCCTGTCTGTACCTTGATTTTGCTTTATTGTTGCATGATGCTTCCTGTTTCAATTTGCTGATATGACAAGTAACCTGATACATTGTTGCGCTTAGCAGGTTGTCTCTAACTCTGATACATTACTGCATACATTATACCTTTCTTTTCAAGCTTCTGGACTAACAGAATTGGAACAGTGCTGGACTTTATATCTTTCAGGGATTTCCCCTTGTACCAGTATTGGAGTTTGCGATTGGAATTAAGCATTTTTTCTTTTGCCTTTTATTAGGTATTTGGACTTTGTGAGCGCAAATCAGCATTTTTTCTATCGAATTTTTTCTATCGAATCTTTTTTAAAATTACTACTGGCTATTACTATTTATAATGTGGACTTTTTATCATCTTATATGTGATTTTACACTTGGATTTTCTAGGGTTAATTTTGTGTCCCTGATTATGTATGCAAATGTGGGGATTGACCAATCAAGTATGTGAGGGGTGTTAAATTGCTTGCACTTGCACATTTTTTCTTTGCTTGACAAAGGGGTCTGACCCTGAAACGTTGCTGTTACTTGCTTTTGAGTGCCAGTGTTTTCTTGGATAGTCTGCTGAGGAGGGTGCCGATCTCTCCAACACCGTGCACCAGGCGCTGAACTGCTGAAGGCCAGGGTTGTGCGAGCGGGCTACATCACATTGCAAACCTAGTTACTGCCCATGGGCAAATTAGCCCAGTGATAAATGACCCCCACTGTCTCCAGACCTGGGATCCCCTGGTCCATACTACAGGGTCCTATCTCAGACACCTAAGGGCTTATTCGCTAAAACTTGACTTTTTCACACTTTATTTAGAAAAGAGCTTGTGACAAAATCAAGCGTTAATTCTAATAGTGCAACTTTTTAGAATTGTCGCTCTGAAAACTAGGCTTGATTGAATTGTTGTCCTGGAAACTTTAATTTATCGGATTATTGAATGAAAACCTGCACAAACAGTCCAAAACTATTGAGAATCCTGAAGGTAAAAAACATGTTCCAATTTTAAAAGGGACCATCTGCCATTGACTTTTGCATGATGTCGACAGATTTTAGCTGCAGCTTAGGTTAGATGCAGCTTTGCAGCTTCAGAGCATAGTACATCTAGAAACATTTAGGTTTTTTTCCACTAAAAATTTGAGTTTTTCCCCTTTAAAAACTCAACTAGAAAAATGTGAGGTTTAATAAACAGGCCCCTAGTGCCTGCTGCACTTTGCACTTACAGTTCCTATTCTAGTGTGTTGCTACTCCACACCATCTGGTCTTTGTATCCTTCTTCAGTGATCCATTTGCTGATCCCTCCCATTAAAGATACTGAGCCTGGGTGTGGCTGCCCTTTTATACTTTTGTGCCTGTATTGCCCCTAGTGGCTGAGGTTAGGTACCACAACTATTTTACTATGCTATACTGCCACCTATTGGTTAAATGAGTAAATACAACCTTACCTAAATAACGTGTTGTGTTTCTACTGCCACCTATAAGTCAACTTAACAAAATGCGTGTGATTTTAATATTTCCAGTTCAACATATAAATACAACCCAACATCTTCATTATACATCAATTCAGACTTCATTTTCTACCTTACTACAGACAGAACTTATTCCTGCCCAACCATTGCCAGACTTTTAGTTCACTATTCTTAATCCAGCACGGGATGCAGAGTGACACCATACCCAGACACATGTGCTTCTTGAATCTGCACTAAGGGGCTGAATTTAGTGCTCTATTGCTTGTGCCTGGGGTGCATTACCCTCTGCAGTAAAACATATAATTTAGCAATGTTCCTGTGCTTTAATAGTCTCTGTAATATTGGTTTCAATTTTGTTCGTGGCAGGATGAAAACAGCCAGATGGTAGCAGCAAGATTTAAAATATTCTCATTCATATGCTTCATCACAATATAAGAGTTGGCTTATATTCCATGAAACAACACGCTGTCATTCTTTTTATAGCTGGAGCTTTATCAAACAGATGTCCAGACCTTGATAGGCTACATTTTATTGCATGGGACGGGGGGTCTATTTGCTGTGCTGAGATAAAGGAGGCTTCAGATTGTGTCCTCAAATACATTCAATGTAGATATATAATATATTTATAATTAGAGAGGAACTACAATTCCCACAATCAAGGTTAAAGCCAATTAATAACAGAACATTTTAAACCATACTTACCGAAATTTTCCTTTCCTGATATGTAACATGGCAGTGGTCACTCATGGGTTAACACCCCGCTGGAATGTGAGGACAGGAAGTATCAAGCTAATAAAACTCCTCCCCCAAGACTCCCACCTCGTCTTTATTATACTGTTGGAATTGTAGAACCTTGGGAGGGGTTGTGACCACTGCCATGTTAAGTATCAGGAAAGAAAAATTTCGTTAAGTATGGTTTAAAATGTTCTGTTTTCCTGATCCTCACATGGCGGTGGTCACTCATGGGAAATACCAAAGCTTAACAAAAAATCAAGGGAGGGATTAATGCAAAAAAAAAAAAAAAAAAAAAGTATTTATTATGTAGCTGAGACAGCCTCCAGTACTTTATGCCCGAAATTAGCTTGGGCTGCTGAAAACACATCCACTTTGTAGTGAGATATGAAGGTGTTAACTGGCGACCAAGTGGCTGCTTTGCAAATTTCTTCAGGGGATACCTGAGCCCTGAATGCCCAAGACGCTGATAACGCTCTAGTAGAGTGCGCCCTTAAACCCTTCGGACTAGCCATTGCACTTAAGGAGTAAGCCTTGCTGATGCAGTCTTTGATCCATTTGGCTAAAATGTTCTTAGAAGCTTTTTTACCCTTTCTGGTTCCTTCTGGAAATACGAAGAGAGCTGTAGTACTTCTGAAACTTTCAGTTCTTGTCAGATAGCATTTGAGACACCTGACAACATCCAGGTTATGCTATAGAAGTTGTTCCTCATTTTGAGGATTAGAGCAAAAGGTAGGTAGCACCACTAGTTAATTGATGTGGAAATATGATACCACTTTAGGCAAGAAATCGTCATTCAGTTTTAACACCGCTTTATCTGAAAAAATTGATACATTACTCTCAGCCATTGAGAGTGCATGTAGTTCACTGACTCTTTTAGCTGACACAATTGCCAGTAGAAACACCATCTTCAGTATCAGAAAACTTAGAGGTATTTCTTCAATAGGCTCAAAAGGATCAGTCATTAACGCTTTTAGCACTAATGGTAGATCCCATGGTGGTACTTTGTCTCTGCAGCTTGGTTTAAGGTGTTTAATGGCTTGGCTAAA
The DNA here is from genome assembly GCA_038501925.1 of Xenopus petersii. NCBI lineage: Eukaryota > Metazoa > Chordata > Amphibia > Anura > Pipidae > Xenopus > Xenopus petersii. The sequence continues at coordinate 135,155,886 of CM076683.1, forward strand.
TCTGATCACCAAAGGTTGAGAGGCCCATTGTATTGACGTTAGGGCAGATAAAGCTGATATGTGACTTTTTAGTGTTTTGATACTTAGTCCCTTATCCAGTCCTTGTTGAAGAAATTCTACTACCGATTCAGGTTTGGGTTGGAGAAAATTCCCTCCCTGGGTATTGCACCAGTCAGAGAACACACCCCAGATTCAATAATAGGTATTGGATGTAGAAGGTTTCCTGGAAGCCAACATTGTGTTTATCACTTTCTCGGAGAGGCCCTTTTCTTTCATGATTTGCCTTTCAACCTCCATGCCGTTAAAGCTAATCTTTCCAGGTTGGTGTGCACTAGAGGACCTTGAGATAACAGGTTGGGGATCAATGGAAGTTTGATCGGGTGATCCAAGGCCATCAAGAACAATTGTGGAAACCACGGTCTCCTCGGCCACCACGGCAAAACAATGATCACATCCGCATTGTCCTGACGAATCTTCCTGAGAACCTTTTGAATTACAGGAAATGGAGGGAAAATGAATGCCAGGGGAAATTCCCATTTCTTCGAAAATGCATCTGTGAACAGGGCTTCCTTCTGTGGGAACCTCAAGCAAAACGTCTTTACTTTTGTATTCGTTCTGGTTGCCATTTGGGGAGTTCCCCATATCTCTGTTAGTTTCTGGAATATTCTCTGGTTCAGAGACCATTCTCCTGGATAGACTTGACTTCTGCTGAGAAAGTCTGCTTCTGTATTCAGTTTCCCAGGAATGTGAATAGCTGTTAAATTGGTAAGATGTTTCTCTGCCCAGTAGAGAATTTTCAAAGTGATTAAGAGCAGTGACTGACTCCGCGTCCCTCCTTGTTTGCTGATGTACTTGACCACTGAGGAAGTGTCTGAAACAATTTTTACTGGTTTACCCAGAATCTGTTCTTGGAAAGCTAGGATAGCCTTCCATACTGCCATCAGTTCTTTCTTGTTGGATGACCAGTTCTTTGCCTGTTGAGTCCAATTTCCCTGGACAAGAACTCCATCTAGGTGGGCCCCCCAGCCTGAAGCACTTGCGTCTGTAGTAATCTTTACCCAGGTTGGCTCCTTCAAACTTACTACTTGATTGAGATTGTGGGGGTTCTCACACCAGGTTAGATCTTTCATAGTGTTTGTACTTAGTATCACAGTTTGTAACGAATTCTCTAACCTGTTCCATTGGAGTAGAAAGTCTTGTTGAAGCATCCTTGTGTGGCTCATGGCCCATTTGACCGCATCCATCGTGGAAACAAACTTCCCTATCATTTGTTGACACTGTTTTACGGATTTCTTGTTGTTCTTCCGAAAACTCGTTACTGTTTTTGTAATTGACTTTATTTTGTGCCTTGGGAGAGATATGATTTCCTTCTTTGTATTGAAGATTACGCCTAAGTAGTTGAGCTTCTGAGTTGGAACTAGTTGAGATTTCTCTAGATTTACTATCCAGCCGTGTGTTTGTAGAGTCTTCAGCACAAACTGAGTGTGGACTTGTAATGCTTTTGGACTTTGACTTTTCACGAGAATGTCGTCTAAGTACAAATACATTTGAATTCTTTGTATTCTTAGGCAAGCGATAACTGGTGCTAGTACTTTTGTGAAGGTTCTGGGAGCAGTTGACAGGCCGAATGGTAGGGCTCTGTATTGGAAATGTTGGTCGAGAATGCAAAATCTGACAAACTTCTGATGTTTTCTTTTTACTGGTATGTGGAGATAAGCATCTGTTAAATCGATTATCACCATCCAGTCCCCTTGCTGGACTTCTAGTGCGATGGTTCTGACAGATTCCATCCTGAAAGTTTGGAGATTGAGTAATTGGTTTAAGAGGAATAGATCTAGAATCGGTCTGTATTCTCCTGATGTCTTCTCCTTCAGAAAGAATGTAGAATAAATTCCTTCGAATTTTTGGCCTTGTTCCACTCTTTGTATGATCTGTTTTTGTAACAAACTCCTCAAAATCTTCCTTAATTGTGTCTTGATTCTCGGATTCTTTGGAGAACTGGATTTTATGAAGAAATCTTGTTTTGGCTGATGTTTGAATTCCAGAGAGTATCCTTCTGAGATAATGTTTTTTACCCATTTGTCTGATGTAGTGGTGGCCCAAACATCTTGGATCTTCGTCAACCTTCCTCCTACTGATGATGATTGGGCCTTTGTACCTTCATGCTTGTTTTTTATTGATTCTGTCTTCCCTTTTAAAAGGACGAAAGGAATTACTCTGGTTTCCTTGCTTCCTCCAAGAGAGTTGATTGTAAAATCTTTTGCCTGGTCTATAGGATCTGGCTTCCTGAAAAGGCTGTTTATCCCTGGGGGTCCTGAAGTTTCTCTTTCCTCTTCTGTCTTGAGGAAGGAATGAGCTTTTCCCAGCTGAAGCTTTAGATATGTCATCAAGCTTTGATCCGAATAGTAATTGGCCTTGAAAAGGCAGTTTACATAAGTTGTGTTTAGATGGATTGTCCGCTTGCCAATGCTTAAGCCAAAGAGACCTTCTAGCTGCTACAGCTAATCCCATACTTTTGGCTGACCATCTGATGACATCCAGTGATGCTTCTGCTATGTAATCGGTAGCCAATTTGACTACTTGTAGGTCATGCAGAATTTGCTCTCTGCTTATTCTGTTATTTAAGGACTCTTCCAGGTTGAGTAACCAAAGTTTTGTGGCCCTAGCAACTGAGGTAATAGCCACTGCTGGTTTGCATATTGATCCTGCAACTGTATAAGCCTTCTTTAAAGTGTTGTCCTGTCTTCTTTCCATGACGTCTCTTAGGGAGATGCCCTCATCCACCGGATGCCACCCTTGTGATGGCTGCATCCACTTTAGGGGGTTCTTCCCAATCCTTTATCTCTTCCTTATCAAATGGATACATCTTGCTCATCTTTTTGGTGACAAAGAACTTTTGGTCTGGTTGGTCCCATTGTGTCTTGATTTCTTCTTTGATCACCTTGTGTATTGGTAAGAGATGATTTTTCTTCTTTTGACACTTGAACATTTTGTCATGTCTGGTAGATGTGTCGTCTGCCGAGTCTAAGTCAGAGCCAAAATAAGAGGTTCAACTTTTTTCAAGTCGAAATTAGAATCTTTGTCTTTATCTGAATTCACATCAGTTTGGCTATCCTCAGATGAGTATTCTCCAGACTCTTCGGAATCATTTAAAGAGATGGGTAGTTTAGCGGTTTTAGCAGGAACACTGAATGACATGGTTTTAACTGCTTTATCTGTGCCTTTGGAAATAGCTGAAGCCATAGAATCCACAAAAGATGTCTGCATCCAATTCATGAGATGGGAGATTTGGTCTGATGTGCTGGGGCCAGCTGCATTAGATAAGCAATCTTGGCAGAGTCTTTTATTTTCTAGGGCATAATTGTCACAAGCTTCACATTGCCTTCTGGAGATTTTCCTTCTGTGTTCCTCCAGTTCATCATTGTCCCTAGGGTCCCTATTAAAAATAAGGACACATTAAGCCTCCAAAATCAACAAAATACATATAGGGATAGATAGATAGATAGACATGTATGTGAACCCAAAAAACACAGGCTTGTATCAACTCACCCCCTGTGAGCAGAATGTGACCTTCTGTGGGAAGTCATAGCTGCAAGAACAAGCAAGCATATTAGTAAGCCAATGATTCAGTTTGACACTGATGTTAGGCAGATAAGGTATTTACCAGTTGTTTCTGTTACTTACTGCAAGGCTAGTCAGTGGTAACAGCGGGCAGAGCATCGCAGGAACGCCACGAACATCCTAAACCTTTCGCGCCGACTTTTAAATGGTCTCCGCATTGAAAAACCCGAACTTCCGGTTCCGCGTCATGCATTCCACGCTGAACCGCACTGCCATTTTGATTCACTGCTGAAAGTCGATACACGCTTACCTTAATAGTTCCCTGGTCACAGCAAAGAATGCCTCAAGAGGACTTAAAGCCTAGGATTGTGAAAGACAATCCCCATATGCCCAGGTCACTAAAAGGGCTCCTGGGAATGGTTGGCAATCAGCGTTACACCAGGACTTCAGGAGGAGGCAGGCTGCTGGCACATAACGTAGATTCTCCTCACTCCAACAGGATAAAAAAAGACGAGGTGGGAGTCTTGGGGGAGGAGTTTTATTAGCTTGATACTTCCTGTCCTCACATTCCAGTGGGGTGTTAACCCATGAGTGACCACTGCCATGTGAGGATCAGGAAATCTTTATATCCCAGGGTACAGGAACAGAATAGACCCAGTTACTCTCATACCCAGATTTCCCACTTGTAGTTTCATAATGAATGCTGAGCAGCATTGTGTTGCAAATGACATTTAGCCATGTAAAGTAATTGCATAGGAATTGTTTCTTACGCATCACTGTGCTTTATTTTTATCTTGCATTCTAAAGAGAACTAAAACAAGAGAACTAAAAGTGTGTCCTTTGTGCTCATTGAACAATCACATTTGTCCAAGGTTGGGCTGTGGGGTTCACCCTGCGGTTGATTAAAAACAAACATACAAGTGCAGCGCTGGTTGGCAAAAGGCAGCCCTGTCCTCCTGCCATGGAGCAGATGGTAAGTACATGGCCCCAGGGTTGGACTGGGCAGGTAGGAGAAAACCTAGTGGGCCCCACTGGCCCAGACCCGATCCCTGCCTGAAGGTTCAAGCATGTGGGGGACAGAGGGCCCTGGGGGGGAAGGCCCAGAGGGGCTTTGCAACAGGGGTGGGGGCCGGAGGAGGGCCCCTGAGACAGTGGACCTGGGCCCCCCAAGTCCAACTCTGCAGGGCTCTGATGTGGCTTTCATTTAAATGATGCACAAGTTAGTGTACAGGTGGAGGGGGTGATTGTGCCTCATCCCACCCACCCCTCATGAATAATTGGTACACAGGTACCCCCAGGGGCAACCTGTTTCTGCCCCCCTCTCCAATCCCACGTTAAAAATTAGCATTGGAGTGGGTAAAAGGAGAGTGCATCGTTAATGCAGAGAGCGCTACAATGTTCTCGGCGCTAGATGAGCCGTATATTAGGCGTCGCTGGGAACTGGCTACTCACTGCTGGCTGTGGCAAGTTTTGAACCTTTCCTCATAGCAGGAGCTGCCCTGGGTACCCCTGCATTCATGAGAAGCCTCCAAAGTCTTGCACAAAATATGGCACCTTGCGCCCTTTTCTTGCACCTTGCCCTGAACATGCTGTACGTGAACCCTGGGACTTGGGAATACAGAAATCTCCGCCTCTGAGAAGGACTTCTGCATTAAAAGAGACATCTAGGTAATGGTTGAGTACACTTCCCCACTGTTATATGAGGGCCCATTGGCCATAATTATGTATGATGTAGTTCATGGGGAAAAGTCTGCATTGTGGTTAAAAAAAAAAAAGGCAATTGCGCTCCAAATTGTGCTTATTACACATTTAATTGGGACATTGTTTTAGCTGTTTGTTATTCCACATTGGTATTTTATATTAATTTATATGTTTTTCTGCAAGGTTGGTGCAATTATAGTTTCCCTTTTGTATTTAATGTTTGTGTACTAATAGTTTCACTAGCTTTATACTTTTGTCTATTGTTTCCTCCTGCCATACTCTTTGTTCTCTAATGTTTAGCACAATAATATTAAACCCATGCTCTAGATCTCTTTTCTGTCATTCTTCCTCACACCTGTGTGTCTCACAAGCAGCTCATGACCCAGAATCTGCCCTTTAAAAATAATTGGAAACACAGAGACTCGTACAAGAAAACACTGAGAAAAGAAGAATGAAAACAATGGACCGACTCTGTAACGGCAGAGCAGGAAAAAGACTTACAGGGAAATATGGAGACTTTATCAGCAAGTCTATAGGAAATTCATGAGCATTTCCGTGCAGGTAACAGAAAATCATTAATTGAACTAGAAAAATGAGATCCCGTGTCATATATGCTCTGCCTTTAATAATGGAATATAACATTAACCAAGGAGCCGATACGTTCTGCCTCTTTAGGCAAGATGCTTATACATGGGCTCTAAGAAAGGAGGAGACTGCATGTATATTCACAGACAGGGATGATAAACGCTTACTATTTGTTTCAGGGAAATGAGAGAGAACACAGTAACCCTTCCAATACTTTCCGCTTGCCTCTGTCCCTATATATCAGGTACCTATCTAGTGCTACCAATGCCTATTTCTGTATGGCAATGAGAACAGAGCAGGCAGTAACCCTTCCAACACTTTCCTCTTGTCTCTGTCTCTATATATTAGGTACCTATCTAGTGCTACCAATGCCTATTTCTGTATGGCAATGAGAACAGAGCAGGCAGTAACCCTTCCAACACTTTCCTCTTGTCTCTGTCTCTATATATTAGGTACCTATCTAGTGCTACCAATCCCTGTATGGCAATGAGAACAGAGCAGGCAGTTACCATTCTGCAGATTTTGAGGGGTTTTTTCCAGAACCTACACCTTCTCAAAGTTCTGATTTGTCCCATATGCCCCTAGGCCCCCAACTTTGATGCATCCTGGCAACTCTTCCTGAGTACCTAATGTGCCAATTTTGGTCAGATTCTGATCAACATAGCCAAGTTATATGCATTTAACTGATATGCCTGATCAAGCATCTGAACTGCACCAGCCCAGTTTGCCAAACTCCCTCCCCATTGCAAGCTGCTGGGTCCAACAGAAAAGATCTGCTGGATTTTCCCATCTCCAGAAAAAAACTAAGCAACCGGATCCCTTGGTTATTTGTCCAGTGCAGACAAGGAGCAAACCCATGGGGGCTTATGATGTTTCCCATAGGGAAAATGCCACATTTGGCCACTCTAGATCCTTTATCTCCAATTCTGTCACAACCAAGACCTACACAACCTATACAAAACAATGGGCAAAGAAATGTGTGCCCTAATAGTTTTTTTTCTGAACTGATTTTCATGCAACCATTGGCAGGAAGCAGCTGTGGGGGTCTGCAAAGGTTCTCCTGAAAATTTCAGAGACTTCTGTTAAATGTTAATCGGCAGAACCCTAAATAGCCGACCAACAAAATGGCAGATGCCTCCTTAAGTAGGACTTGTTTTCTAATCCAAACTCTAATCTTGAATGTATATTGGCTACTACTTTACAACAAGTGCTTCAAGTACATTGCACATTCTTCTTCTGGCATGGACCTTCGTTCTTTGGGAGATGCCAGTTCCACATCATCTGTACACATCTAGAACAGAGCACCAATGCTCACTACAATTATGTGCATGGCAAACAAGGGGGGGGGGGGGTTGATGTGCGAGTATTAGAGTGTCAGTAGACTACTTCCAGCCAGGAGTCTTTGTCCCATTGCTAATCTCTTCACCAGAACATTTGGCCAGTGAACTGGGGAAGGGTGGTGTGGGTGGAATTTGGTTGTCCAACTTTTTTTTATCTGTGAGCCATGTTCAAATATGAAAAGAGTTGGAAAGCGCAACACAACATGGGGAGCAAAACACGAGAAAAGTCACTGGGGATGAAAAATAAGTGCTGTGATTGGCTTTTTTATAGCCCCTATAGTGACTGGTAGCCTACATGAGGCTCTGTTTGGCAGTACAGGCTCAGGCCAGGACTGGCAATCTGTGGGTTCTGGCAAATGCCAGAGGGACTGCCATAAAATGCCATAGAAAGTCACTATTTAGTGGGCTGGCGGGGAGCCGATTGGGCCTCTCTGTACTTATAATGACAGGGCCTATTTTGACTCCCAGTCCAGAACTGAGTACAGCTGTTTTTCTGCAACATAAACTTGTCTCCAAGTCAGGAATTCAAAAATAAGCCCCTGCTTTGAGGTCACTGGGAGCAACATCCAAGGTTGGTGAGCAACATACTATTTGCAAGCCACTGGTTTGGGATCACTGGTCTAAGTTACGTTAATATTTTCTTGTTTTCAATAAAAAAAAATTTAAATGGTCCCACAACATCAATCCATTTAGTGACCTAAAAGCTAAAGCTGCCCTTGGCCACTGAAGGATAAAGGGTTGGGTTCCATATGAGACGTGCATTTTTATATAACGAGATTTACGGAACCATCTCATGCTCATTATATAGAGAATATATACTATTACCTAGTGTAATTAAACACTGTAAAAAAAAAATTCTCATCACATAACTTTCTTTATTTTAAATATTTACTTTTCATTGTTCATGTAAGTCTAATTAGCTCTGGGGAGCTTTCTGCTACTAATTATATCCATTACTTATTAGAAAATAAATCCTTGTTCTTCTGCCTTGCTGAGATTAATTATCCTAGTCACTCTGCTAAGAAATCCTGTTAAAGAGTCAAAACGACTAATTTATGGAGCCCTTGGGCAGGGAGTGCAACAGAGCCTCTTAATGCATCTGTTTGCGATTGCCCTAACTGCTTTTTCCCAAGACTTCTCTACTTTATTCAGCATGAGTCACTAAGAGAACCTTATTAATGCTAGTCTGGCTTAATTAGGATAACAAGGTCCCCAAAACTCATGAATGGAATGCCTGTATATGTTTTGCATTTATTATATCATAACCTTGTATCACCATCTGTACGATATCATAGATATGTGGACAACACGGCGAGCGAGAAGAGACGTCAACAGATGTATTTGTTAATAGGAAATTGTCTCATCCTCAGGAAGTGTTCGGGAAGTCACATTAGGCAGTTCATAGCGCGTATGTATAACACGGAGGAAGAAGGATGGTGCTGCGAGCATATGAAGGAGTGGAAAGATCTGCAGGAGTAGGTATAGTATCTATTTTGGGAACACCGGGTGTCATGGAAACTATTAACTACCAATGAACAGTGGGGGAAACGTTAAAAGAAAATGTTTGCAATTATGAAAATACTGAATTATTCAACATTGATACTTTTTCTATCCTATAGTCTTAGAAAAGAGAAAGCTAAACCTGTAAAGATAAGGGATTATTTTATAGCAGGGGACACATTTATCGCAGTAACCTATAGCAACCATATGTCATTTTACTTTTCTAACTGGACCAAAGGTTATGGTTGCTATGGGTTGCTGCAAATACCGACCTTGTCAATAGTTATGAGAGAAATGTTTTGGCAGGTCTCGCCATGAAAAAGAAACCTATAGACTAGAGTCCTGCGCAGACCCATTTTCTAAACCTGTATCTGACCCTTTGACCTGCATGTTCCTGCGACCTGACCCGCAATAAGTCAACTATCCTTACGACCCAGGGGACAAGCCACACCAGAAGTGACATTGCGAGACCGGAAGTTAGGTCACGCCGGCGCCAAATCTTAGCTGAAAAATTTAAAAAACTGGAAGAACCACAAGGGAGGATGGGAGGGATAAAGCCTACACTTTTGTTGGGTACCCAGTCGGGTTACCCGCGGACTGCCCACACAGCCAAGGAATCTGGGACTTTTTGCCTGAAACCTTACCACTTTGCGGGTATTCCGCGGGTACCCAACCCAATGTAGGACTCTACCATACTCCAAAAGGTGAAAAAAAATTGTTACATAGAAAAAATTGTCACGTGGCAAAAAAAATTTGTCGTCTATAGACTTCAATGCATTTTATGAAATGTTCTCCTTTTTTGCAAATTTTCAGATAAACAGGTCAGATTTGCCCACCACTAATTGTCCTCACAAACACCATTAGCATTCTACTATAATGATTATATATACTGTATATTTATATATTTGTAAAGCACCAGCATTTGACACAGCAGTTTAGGGAGAAAATGTCTAAACATACACTTCGGCTCATGCCCAAGTGGGGCTTAAAATCTATACATTCTACCATGGATCTACAATTAAGGTCGCAAAATGAATGACCACCCACATTCTGGGCCAAATCAGGTTGATCCAATAATTGGCCTGGGGGCCAGTGATTGGAGTATACAGTGGGGTCAAGGGAGACCCATTGGACAAGGCATCAATGTGATCCTTCACTGACGGGATTTTCAAACTTGCTTCATAGATAAGTGGCTGATTTTGGGTTCAGACATTGGTTGGATAGGCAGATCTTGGGCAAATTATATGGGCCAATAAGCTAGCAACTCAGCTTATTGGCCTCTATATGGCAAACCCCCCCTTGAAATTGATATTTCAGTTTTATGGTCATGGCCCACCATGCCTATGACTTTGCATGCGAAACGCGTCAGGACATTTGTTTTTACCCTTGAAATAAAGATCTAATTTTTACAAACCTGGTGTGTCGCAGGAGATTTCCACACATCTTCTCTGAAATTCACTCCAAGCTACTGGTTCTGGGCGCTGCACCCGGGCCACCCCTCGTCATTAGTGAGTGGGAGCATTTCCATATTGATTGAATTACATGTTTTGGATTATACGGTTTATTACAACTCACCTTAAAGAGACGGACTTGGGGCATCGCGCCCAAGTCAATTCTATCATCGGGTGAGCTTTTTGGTAATTTGGCTCACAATTGCCTTTTAGGATAAATTTTATTTGTTTGGATAGAGCCGCTGGTGTTTTTTCTATTTCCATGACCTACCATAGCTAATATCAAGGGAACAGTTTAAATTAAATATTGATCTATCAGTCGTTCAACCAAAATCCCGAGACTATCTTTATGAGTATCTTGACCCTCACAAGAGCCAGTCCCACCATTTGAGAACCACTGCACTAAGGTTAGTTTCATCATCAGTTAATAAACCAACCAGTATGTTGTGGGCTTTTAAAGGAAATCCATTATAACACAGGGGGCAAATACCCTGGTTCCAATTCAGTGATGGGAAGACAAAGCCCATTGTTTTGGAGGAACTAGTTAGTACCTGTGATCCCTTTGAGCAATACATCTTTTAGTATTGGGGTGGAGTGCATGCTGGAAGACTATTAAAATATTTTTTTTCTAGGGGCCAAGGGTGGTTACATACACTCCTTTGCTGAGAGTCAATTATGCTATACACTGTTGTGAAGGGCCCAGCACAACAAACAAATCATTATGATTGAAAAAGTAATGTGCCTCCAGTCAAACATTCCTAGAAATAATCTGTAAAATATTCCCGGGGCCATTTTACATTCCTAGTAATAATTTTAAGCACATAAATAGTCCCCCCTTGCCTGGAAAATGAAGGTGCTATCTATCACATCTGTTGTCCCTAATATTTGGATGGCTCAGGGAGCTTTGGAGACTGATTGGTTGACAGAAGACATCAGTCTTTTCATTTATATCAGTCATTATGTTCTAGCAAAAGAAATTGGATAACATATTTGATATATCAAACCTCTATCTGGTTCATTTTATTTTTCAAATTGAGTAGGCATTGGATTAGTAGCCCTTATTCACAAATCTTCTCCTTATAATCAACTTTTAGTATGGCAAGGATTGCAGAATTGTATGGCACAATGAACAGTTGGCAGGTTATTTATTAAAGTCTGATTTATTGTCGCTGGCCTTTTAAAGGGGAAAAATGTAACTTTTTCATGGAAAAAAACCCTCAGTATTTATTAATCCCCAAGGGTGTTAAAAGTCTGAATTAAAAATTAGTCAAACTCAGAGTACATGTAGAGTCTGGAGTTCATGTAGAATTCAATGGCAGATGTCCTGTTGATATCCTGATCTGCGCTGGGTTTCTGAAAAAGTTCCTGTATTTGTGCATCGAATCCAAAAACGTTACAGTATTCGGGTGTCAAATCTGAAAAAGTCACTGTATTTGGGCATCGAATAAAAAAAGCTGTGGTATTTGGATTTTTTCATGATTTTATCATGTTTTGTCCCACACAAGAGATTTTCGGGAAATGTATTGATAAATAAGGGGGGAAAAAATCAGTGTGGATTTGGTCAGAGTTGTTTTCAGAAAATTGTTAGCAAAAAGGGCCTGCACACCAAATAAACAGCAAGACCACGTGGTATTTGAATAGTCATATATTTTGATATAATAAAAAGAGAAAATGTACATACATAATAAAGGGCAAAAATATGTCCAAAGATATCACAAAAGATCAATTATACATACCACGTAAGTCCGTCGTATCCCTGACATAGGATTTTGTACATACCACAATAGGGTTTAAAACGTCATCTAGTAAAGAGATGGACGATTGGTTACAGATTTATATAGGAAGCCGACAGACAGAGTTACATACCTAGACCCTAAGAGCTTTCACCCGCCCGCGATTATTAAAGGTTTACCTTATAGTCAATTATTGCGCACAAGACGCATTGTCAGCTCGGATGATAGTCTTGAGGAGAGAATGGATGAAATGGTGCAGAATTTTGAAAAGAGAGGGTATGACCCAAAACTATTGGAAGAAGCGAAACAAAGAACTAAGGGAACAGATAGGGCTGAATTACTTATTAAGAAAAATGCCAGGAAGATTGATAGGTTGCCTTTTGTAAGTACCTATTCTTCCCAATCGGGACAAGTTAAGAGCATAATACATAGACATTGGCATCTGTTGCAGATGGACCAGAAATTGGCGCCCTGGGTGAAGAATCCTCCAATTATGGCTTTTAAAAGATCCTCGAATTTAAGGGATAAATTGGTACATGCTATAAATGAGCCTCCAAAAAAGCAGGGTACATGGCTGAGTGGAACTAAAGGCATGTATAGATGTGGGAGGTGTGTCAACTGTAATTTTGCCATTCGAGCAGACAAATTCTATCATCCGAGAACTGGGAAGGAGTATGATATGTTAGATTACATTAATTGTCAGACGGATTTTGTCATCTACATATTGAAATGTCCCTGTGGGAAACTTTATGTAGGAGAAACAACTAGATTGCTCACAACAAGAATTGGGGAGCATAGGAGTGATATAAGATTGAATAGAAGCACTTCTCCAATAGCGAGACACTTTGCAGATGAAAAACACCAAGTTAGCCAACTAAGATTTATGGGGATAGAACATGTGAGAACACCAAAACGTGGTGGAGACAGACAACTCCTTCTCAAACAAAGGGAGTTGAAATGGATTTATAGATTAAATACACTCATACCCAATGGGTTGAATGAAGACAGAGAGTTTTCATTATTTCTTTGAAACATTTGATCTTATTATATCTGGAGATGCGCTGTTGCCTCAGCCTGTTGTATGTTATATGTGAGGATAATTGTATATTATTCTGATTTTTAAGTTATTTTATTTATTTTTACAGAGTATATCACAGACTGTGATGTTGCATTGATGAGACACATTGAATCCATGAAAAAGGAAGGGAGAGACATGATGTCATTATTGTATGCTATTGCATGGGATAGAGCTATTATTCCCTGACTTCTTGACATGGACTTGGTTTAATGACATTATAGGTGGTTTAAAAGGGATTGTTACAATATACTCCACGGGATCAATGTGCCTATAATTTTAAGGATATTGATTGATGGACTGCACTGCCACTTTCTTAACACATATAGCACTAATTTAAAAGGATATAGACACATATTTATTTATGATGTAGACACTAATCAATTATGAAATAATAGTCAACATGAGGTTGAGTCATGCACTTTTTAGTAATATTTATGAATTTATACAACTATGCACTTTAAACAATATTTATGAATATTTATGAATTTCAGGAATTATGCACTGTCACTTTAAATATTTAACCATGTTTGTTTTTACTTGATAATGAAGGTTCATATATCTTATAATCGGTTTTTAAGTTATCACACAACAAGTGAAAATGGTTAAAATTGATATTACATGTGCGTTTTAAAGGACATTGATCCTAATTGGAGTGTATTGTGGTAACCTGATATCAGTGGATTTCAATGCACTATCACAAGAATGGATAAAAGTATTAAGTCTCTGTGAAAAACTCTGTATATGTATAACGGCTATATATAGTACTAGAAGCGTGTCAAATTTAAATGTTATAAGGTCGCGATGTCAATACTGTGTAGAACTTAAGACGGTTGCTAGGAGACACTATGCCATTGAATGGCTGCTAAGGTAGTTGCTTGCGTTCCAAACCGCGTCATTGACTTGGACATGGCGTCCACAGGATATGACATATGCGGAAGTGACGTCACGGCCGTATGCTTAGACTGCGACGCGCAGAACTGCAGCGCGCGAAAACGCCGAATGATGACAGTAAAGCTGAAAAGGTATTTATAGCCTCTCGCTGTACACAAAGGTCAGAATTCCCCTTGAGAAAGGCTAAAAGCCGAAACGTCGGGGTGATTCTCCTCTTAGGGCATGTGTATCCGCTTTTCTCTTTGTCTCCTATTGCTGTTTGACCATACTTACGTGGTATGTATAATTGATCTTTTGTGATATCTTTGGACATATTTTTGCCCTTTATTATGTATGTACATTTTCTCTTTTTATTATATCAAAATATATGACTATTCAAATACCACGTGGTCTTGCTGTTTATTTGGTGTGCAGGCCCTTTTTGCTAACATTGTTCTGTGTTTGGCCTTATATGGGGGCTTTGTAAGGGCTTTGTTTGCACCCATATGTTAAGTATATTACATATAACTTATATTAGAGTGCCCTCCATTCGAAAACATTTTCTGTTTGTTTTCAGAAAATCTCAGACTGCAACATTTTTTTTTATGTTCAATAATAAAAGGGCTCAGTCCCCCTACTGACTAACTAAGCAATTGTTTAGATGTTGGAATGGAAAAGGCCTAAGATAATCAATAAGTCTTATGCTTGACAGACAACATGGCAACCATGGATGTACAACGATTTGAACTGTCCTACGCAGTGGTGTAACTAGTTGTTACTGGGCCCCATAGCAAATTCAATTTAGGGCCCCAAAATATTTATAAGTTGGCCTATTTTACCAAGATATATTAAAATTGCTAATTATTTAGGGTCTCACTGGGCCCCCTACACTCCTGGGCCCCCCTGCAACCGCAGGGTCTGCTTCCTCTATAGTTACGCCCCTGGTCCTACGATAAGACACCTCGCGTGAACCTCAAAAACATGGCTCTGAATCATGCATTAATGAAAATAATAATGAGACAGGCCAACTTGTTAAACCATTTTATAGCCCTGTATTTTGTAGAACATTTTTCCCAGAGAACAGTAGCATTCCCTTCCAACACATGGACATCAAACCTGCTGCTCCAAGTTCTGGCCCTGCCAATTACTGCCAAGTATTTGGCTTCAGTGATATAATACCAGGCTCCTCGCTGGCATATTGTAAAAGGATTACCAAAGATATAATCAAAGATGTTAACCTCTCCATGCTAATTTTTAGGAGGTTTTTGGATGTACACTCAGATGTCACACCCTGTTACACTCCAGCCATTCCCCACCATGGTATATAAATCTGGGATCTTAAAAAATTCAACAGACACAGAACAAAATGCTTTGTCCCATGTTTATGCCATGGTGCCTATTAATTTAAAGGATAAGTAAACCTTTATAATCTGTGAAAATTGATGAGGGGGCTATTCAAAGAACTTTTGCAATGGACATTAATTATTTTTTTGTCTTTAATTACAAGATATCAAGGATACATGTAGGGGCAATTTACTTATGGTCGAATATCGAGGGTTAATTAACCCTCAATATTCGACTGCCGAATTGAAATCCTTCGACTTCAAATATTGAAGTCGAAGGAATTACCGCAATTCATTCGATCGAATGAAAAATCTTTTAAATCTAACGATTTGAAGGATTTTAATCCATCGATCGAACGATTTTTCTTTTACCAAAAGCTAGCAAAGGCTATGGGGACCTTCCCCATAGGCTAACATTGACTTCGGTAGGTTTTAGGTGGCGAACTAGGGGGTCGAAGTTTTTTTTTTTAAAGAGACAGTACTTCGACTATTGAATGGTCGAATAGTCGAACGATTTTTAGTTCGAATCGTTCAATTCGAAGTCGTAGTCGAAGGTCGAAGTAGCCCATTCAAAGTAGCCAAAAAAACCATTCGAAATTTGAAGTTTTTTTTTCTTCTATTCTTTCACTCGAGCTAAGTAAATGGGCCCCTTCCTTTTAATATGAATGAGTTTTGTTACAACAGCACCACCTACTGGTCAGTTTCTGACCACCAAGTAGTCAAGGAAGTTGTAAGGAGAAAGAAAGAGGCTGATGTTCTTCTGCTTAGGAAAGATGTGGGAAAGGTTTCTAATTTTATTCCTAAGCAGAAGAACATGAGAGCACCTCTTTCTTTCTCCTGACAACTTCCTTGACTACTTGGTGGTCAGACTGGTGGGAAACTGACCAGCAGGTGGCGCTGTTGTAACAAAATTCATTCATATTAACAGTACATGTATTCCTTAATATCTTGGAATTAAAGAAAAATAAATCATGAATGTACATTGCAAAAGTACTTAGAATAGCCCCCTCATCAGTTTTACAAACAATTGTTTTTAAAGTCTACTTTAAATGCACTATAGGTAAAAGAGAGAGTGATTTTCTGTAAAATTATATCCAGGGAACTGTTTACTTTCTGTGTCCGCACCCTTTTTCCTTTTGAACCAAATGAATGGTCTGCAAGTGAAGGATAAATAAAAGAACTCCAATGTCAAAAGCAATACCCATACTGATGTTCATGTCATTAGTTTCACATATCTTTGGGGTGGGCATAACGTTGCTGAGAATCTGTGAAACAAAAAAGCAGCATTGTGGGTAAAAATCATGTTGAGGAGAGACTTGAGAAAAAAAGCAGGCTCAATATTATCTAGAAAAACAGTTCACCAGGGAAAGAATTATACATTGCTTTGCTAATATTTCCATTACATGTACCCAAAGGGGAAAATAGGAAAATAAGAATAGAGATAGTTACCCTTTCACACTAGAGCTAAATGTTCCAGCTCAGAAGACATCCAGGAACTCATTAGGAAACACGGAGCGCTATCCAGATTTAATTCAAAGGAAATAAACTCTGAAGCCTGGGTTTTTATATTTAAATTGCAGAAGTAAACACTTACTAGATAGGAATGTGAAGTGTGGGGCTGCACATCTAACAAGCAGTCTACTCAAGAAAGGAGCCTAAAATAGCAGTTTGTTCCCTGCTCAGGCAGTGTCGGAATGAGAAGCAAACTCGCTAAAGTCTGTGGAGTATAGACAATTAATTAGTTTGGCTGCGAGAACGAAGACAAAGAGTCTGGATTTGCAGTGTCTCCCAAACCAATGTGGCAGATACAGGCACAATTAAACACTGGTTCTTTCTTAAATATATTCCCAAGCACAGGCGGCAAGGGAACAACTGAAAGATATGAATAAATGGAATGTGCCCTCATTGGGTTCTGGGGGTTCTACTGAAGGGCCACAGCTCCTGTCACATACAGCATGTATGTATATATGTATCTCCCTACTGTAAATTATATAAGGAATGATAACCCCTTGTTGTAACATGTAAGGGTATTAGAAGAAAAAGGAGTTTCATGACACTAGTAAAGCACAAGGCTGCAGATCTACTGTACAAAGTTACTTAGTTACATGGTAAGTTAGGTTGAAAAAAGACACGTCCATCAAGTTCAAACTTTTAGGTCTGTATAACCTGCCTTACTGCTAATTATATAACCTGCATAACTCAGCCTGCAGCCTCGTGCCTTTATATGGCCACTGAATCCTTCAGTGGCTTCTAATATCCTTATCATTTACAGTAGGGGGTACATTATCCCTTATAATACATGAGTGATACTCAGAGTTCCCTGTATAACTCAGCCTGCAGCCTTGTGCCTTTATATGGTCACAGAACAACCCCTCAGTGACTTCTAATATCCTTATCATTTACAGTAGGGGGTACATTATCCCTCATAATACACAAGTGATACTCAGCGTTCCCTGTATAACTCAGCCTGCAGCCTTGTGCCTTTATATGGTCACAGAACCCCTCAGTGTCTTCTAATATCCTTATCATTTACAGTAGGGGGTACATTATCCCTCATAATACTGTACATGAGTGATACTCAAGAGTTCCCTGTATAACTCAGCCTGTAGCCTTGTGTCTTTATATGGTCACAGAACAACCCCTCAGTGACTTCTAATATCCTTATCATTTACAGTAGGGGGTACATTATCCCTCATAATACACGAGTGATACTCAGCGTTCCCTGTATAACTCAGCCTGCAGCCTTGTGCCTTTATATGGTCACAGAACCCCTCAGTGTCTTCTAATATCCTTATCATTTACAGTAGGGGGTACATTATCCCTTATAATACATGAGTGATACTCAGAGTTCCCTGTATAACTCAGCCTGCAGCCTTGTGCCTTTATATGGTCACAGAACAACCCCTCAGTGACTTCTAATATCCTTATCATTTACAGTAGGGTGTACATTATCCCTTATAATACATGAGTGATACTCAGAGTTCCCTGTATGACTCAGCCTGCAGCCTTGTGCCTTTATATGGTCACAGAACAAACCCTCAGTGACTTCTAATATCCTTATCATTTACAGTAGGGGGTACATTATCCCTTATAATACATGAGTGATACTCAGAGTTCCCTGTATGACTCAGCCTGCAGCCTTGTGCCTTTATATGGTCACAGAACAACCCCTCAGTGACTTCTAATATCCTTATCATTTACAGTAGGGGGTACATTATCCCTTATAGTAGTGAGTAAAGGATGATGATATTGGTGAGTCAGATTTAGGAATTAATCTATAGGTGAATGAAGCAATAATGCCATAAGACCATGAATTCCATTTTAGTTCTGCATCGTTACAATATATTGTTCCTAATTTCCGAGCCTGCTATCTACATTTTAATAAAGATGACAGTCATGTAATGCCCATCAGCCTTATGAGATGAGTTCCAGTGCATTTCTCACAAGTCATTAAAAGTATATTGTCTTTTTCTCTGTAAACTCAATTGTACTGTGCCTGTATTTTCATATTTGGAATTACTATACTGTTACAGACACACTGTAGCTTACGTTTTAATTGAGAAAATAAACCACAATAGGAAGAAGTCTATGAATAATACATAATGAAGTTCGTAGCTTGGAGGGCCGTGATCTATAAGCTGTGGCTGTTAAAAGACTGTTGATCACTTCGATACTGGACGCTTTCTTTAATTTAACTGCATTCAACCAATAAAAGCTATATCTTGATTGGCTGTTTCTAGCTACAAATACTTAGTATATTATTAAGGTTTAAAGGAGAATTCAACCACCCACTTACAAAAAGCCCCTTCCTACTAACCTAGAGAGTCCCCCTTCCTGCTCCCCCTCCCCACATACTTCAATAGCGCTGAAAATATCCCTAAACTATTTCTCACCTATCAGTGCAGAGGAAGCGCAGTGGATCTCATGGGGGCCATCTTCTTGATGTTCGGATTTCTTTGGGTCCTCTTAAGCAATTTCTGGCACTTTTGGCACATGTGCAGTCTAACTGCGCATGCGCCAATACGACGCTCTATCATAGATGATGACCAGCGATCGGAAAGATGGCGCCCACAAGCTACGATGTACCAGTATTTCTGGTCAGATGATCTCTGAGGCAGCACAAAGACCATCACAAAATGGTGGTTCAAGGAAAGAGATGTAAAAGGGCAATTTTTACTTATCCCACATATTCCAGTTTGATAAGATTCTTTAATATGTCACTTAATTTGATATACACTTTCTATCTTTTGCTTAAGTATTCATTTTGGGGGTATAGTTTTCCTTTAATAGATTAGTTGTGGAATCAACTTACAGTTCCACACACCTCTCTCTCTCTCTCACCAACCTCTAGAACAGTTTCTCCATAGGGATGACACTGAACTATAACATAATGGTTCACATTTTAGATGTAATATACTTGCGTTACCATGGCGCCCTCCTCAAATCTGCTCCAAACCACCGTCATCCACGTTGACACCATCTTGATGCCGTTACTCAAATAACAGTAGAGTTTTCTGGATCCTCTAATAAGTACCCCAAGTCTGACTCTGACTCTTAAGTGAGCTATGCCAGCATCTAACCTCATAGTGGAGGTCCTACCTGTCAACACTTCTCTTCCAACAGTCTTTCAGCACCATCCAGTAAGTGGAGCCCAAAGAGGTCCCCTTCAGGGACCCCCCCCAACACCTCAAAACAACCAGGGATGGGCAAATTTGACCCGTTTCGTTTCGCCAAAAATTTGCTGCCGGCGAAATGTCGCTGACGCCCATTAAAGTCTATGGGCGTCAAAAAAAAATTTGTCGCGCGGCGAAATTATTTTGTTGTGCGTCTTTTTTTTGACGCACGTCTCCATACAAATCTATGGGCGTCATTTTTTTGGCGAAACGAAGCGAAAAAATTTGCCCATCCTTAAGAACAACAAGAAGCTCGCAGCTTCCCCAAAGAATCCATAACCTTGATAGGGAACCCACCTGCAAACTCTCTACAGATGCAGTGAAAGGCTGGAACTAGCAAATATAGACCTCCCATTCATATATATATACATTTGTGGTTTTGTGGTGTCCATGCTAGTGATTATACCACATCCATCCCCTGAAACTCTTCTCTAGCTCTTCCCTCCTTCTCCCCTCCTTCGCCGCATCACACTCTCCCATTGGAAAAAATACTGTAAATATTGGCAATGCAATAAAGGAACTTCTCCATTCAAAATAAATGGTGTTGTTAGATTGCATTCTTAGTTTGCACCATTTTCTTTTATTCAAGTTCTTGTTGCTGGGGCAAGGAGCTCTAGAAATCAATACTATTGACAGCTTGGTTTAGAATACCACCCCATATGTCTTCATGTCTGCATTTTTGTGACCTTCCCAAAAACATGGGCTTGATAATTGTGGGTACACTATAAAGGCCTGGAGAACTGGAGGCTGAGTGCGGGATTTAAACTGCTGTCATAGCGCTCTTCCCAGTGCCCGGTTGTGTATGTATGGGGGGAGGGAAGAGCAGGTGTCCCATCTACGTGCTTCCCGAACAGCAATGCACCCCATTAAAAGCTGCCCTAACAGAACAATTATATGTGACTCTTAAATGGATCTAAACAAACCAGAACTAGTTGCAAACATCATGCAATAAAAACAGGACTTCTGCTTTAAATTAAAAAAAAAAACAATGAACATTCAGCTCAGTGTAGAAAAGAAACTGACCGTTGAAGATCTAGAAGGTCCACTTCAGCTTTAGGTTATATTAACGTTACCTCAAGCTATTGATTTTCCTCCCCAAAATAACCACCATTTCATAATGGTTTTAATGGCCCTGGATTTTGTTACAAGACAGGAAAAGTCTGTAAGAAGGAACACTGCTCGGGGCTGTGAATATGCCAACCCTTGTGCTAGTTTTATATGTCAAATTTATTAAATCTCTCCAAATGGGAAAATATACCAGCAATGAGATTCTAAGAGCGTAAGAAGCACTTGTGCGCGATTATTAAAGGTAGAGATTGACTCCTTTATAACAGTAAGGTTTACTATTTATTTTTTTATATATGTCCAATAACATATGCCCCCATATGCAATAAAAGGCAGGGGCAGTTACCGATAGCAACCAATCAGCAGGAAGCATTTACTAGCCCCCCTGTTTAAAAACAAACCTTTTACTGGTTTCCTTGGGTTACTGCACCCCTAAAATTCTAATAAGCTCTGAAATGATGGACTTCT
This sequence comes from Xenopus petersii, assembly GCA_038501925.1. Lineage (NCBI taxonomy): Eukaryota > Metazoa > Chordata > Amphibia > Anura > Pipidae > Xenopus > Xenopus petersii. The sequence continues at coordinate 135,177,254 of CM076683.1, forward strand.
TCTTGGCTTTACAAAGGGATAACTAATGAGCAAAAGTGCCTGTCCCACGTAAGAAAATCAAATTTCTACTCATCAAGAAAGTCCCTTTTAATAATATTTTGTAATAATATTTTTAATATTATCGAATTTCACAAATGGCTGAATTAACTTAACTTTGAAAAGGAATAGTCATAAAAGGGATCTGGTCAGGGACAAATTAGGGTAAATAGCACCATGAGCAAATAGTGTAACAGGGTCAATCAATTGACCTCCCAAATGTTACCGATCCTAAGTGAAATACTATTTCAATATCAACATTTAACTACATATTTAGGGGCTGTTTCAATTGTTTATCAAAAAGGATTAGGGTCCAGCTCCCCACTTCCCAATGGCTCCCTGTGCAGTCACATGGCTCACACACCCCAAAGCCTGGATGTAGACTAAATAGGATGGCTGTGCCCCCCAAACATATGGTGGTATGGGGGCTTTCTCAGCTACTAGGGGAAGTGTAATATGTCTTATTACTTTCAACGAGGATGTGTTTTGAGATAAACATTGTATTAATGTTCTCAATTTTTTTCCTGCTGCAAATAACTCAGTACTGCAGCAGATGAATATAAAACTAATTGCTGATTGTCTGTCAGGAAATCTTCATCTGGTACAACCAATTGTTTCTACTATCTGGGGCTATGGACATAAGAAGGTTGTGTGAAGCAACTGAATACGTGAACTCTTTAAAATAGATGTATTACTTATTGTTCAGTGGTGATAGTTTTCCATTACAGTCTGCCTTTGAGAGCTATAATTAGTCAAGTGGTTGCACCAACCATTGAAGGATCTTGGTACAGCCATAGGGATTCAGAGTATTAAAGTGGTCCAGGGTCTAATGTTTCATCCCTTGTAAAATCAGTTTCTAGATTTGTCATATTTCCTTTAAAGGAAAAGGGTGACGTGACATGACCTAGATGTGACAAACTCACAATTACAACCGGTCGTGTAGGCTGCATGATGTTATTCATAATGACACAAAGTGCATTGCAGTGATCAAAATGTTAAGCAACAGTCACTTTCTCACCTTTGGAATTTCACATCACAAGAGGCATTTTTAGCTGTATGTGTCAGTCTACCTTTTTTACAGGCACTTAAGGCAGTGTCACGTGTGATTAAAACAAGCCCTGAAGTGGAAACCATCAGCCAGCAATGCACATGAGTGCCAGGGACTCAAGGGAGTCTGTTACAGATGGGAATTAAGGTGGGATATTGGCTAATATTTCATTTATAAGGATGTTGTGCATTTCTAGGAAGCAGAGCTGAGTCTAAGGAGGTGTATATTGGGGTGACATTATGGGAACCACAGAACATCAGTTTGATGTAAAGTACAGTAGGAATACTGTAAAGACATGAATGGCAGACAAGGCAAGATGGCAGAAGTTTCACTTTATACAGTCTATGGAACTTCCCTTGTTGTTGACATACATCTCCCAGCTCTGAACTTTTCTGCTCTATTGCAGTGGTTCTACTGCTCATGAAGAGCTTAGGTCTGTTCCTCATGATCTAAGGTATTATGATGGGCATCTCCATACACCTCTGATGTAGGTCATCTTCCCTATAGTCCACCCTTGTGCTCAAGGTGGACAGCCCAGTGGAGTCTTGATGTCCTCATTTGAGCAGAAATCCATTCCCAGGTATTAGCTCCTAGCCTCTCTTGAATCTTCACTGCCTTTAATCACCACAAGTCTAATTGTAAGAAAACACAATGTCTTCTTAGTGTTCTGTGAAGTGGTCGTGAACAACCTTTGGAGTCTGTGATAACTCTTTCCTTGGCTTCAACCAGCCTTTTGATGTTGCTTGTGATGCTGGATTACATATATCTGAAGCTCTCTACTTTCGCAAAGGTGCTGCTTGCCAGGTTGGTGTCGACAGGGCTGCTATCTTGCCAGTCCTAGTCATGACCATATACTATATTTTGGCTTTATTAAACTTAAGCCATGCTTTTGACCCCTCCAACTCTAGTTGGGGCATGCTTGACTGACATCCTTGCCAACGATCCCATGTCTTTGGCCAGATATTGCATGGACTGGTTGGAGAGCGGATGTCCCCTCCATCTGAACTTTTTGAGACAACAATAAAGGTGAATAGATTTCATTATAATTGGGCTGCCAAAGTATTTTATTTGAACATGAAATAGAAAAGATGGCTGCTCAATACTCACTGCCACCAGCCATTGAATTGCAGTCCACCTGTCTCTCAGGTGTGTGCTCCTTGGCATCCCCTGCTTGTCATTAAAAAGGACAGTAATTCCTTAGTTACATTCTGAACTTTATTCAATTATCATTATATTTTTAAAGTTCCCATGCTGATGAAAAATGAATGATATAAACTTCTGATTTTAATGGACCCCAAAGATGCTTTTTCTTTTTCTGTGACAAGCATTTTATTTATGATCAACATTTTCAGTAATGACTAAATGTCCCGATGGAGAGGCTACACAAAAACAGATATAATATATGGTGCCTATGCCCATTGGTGAAGATCTTCTGCAAGCAAAGCTTTCTAGCAAAGGCCAAAACCATACCCAATGGGAGCAGAAGGAGCAATCCAAGGATAAATAAAATAAAGTGTAATGGAAGTGTGTGTGATGGCAAAATTTACAGCAAACAAACAAGTCGGGGGGGGATCCACTTGTGAGATCAATGACAGCCTAGTATAGTTTACTCATTCCTAATCCTGCAAAGGAAGCCGTTTCTACACTTGTTATCTGGTTTAATCAAAGCCTGCAGACATAACAAAGCCATTTTAATAGTTAAATATAAAACACCCGCTCGATCCATTTGGTCTACCTTCTCTTGCTTATAAAACAAGTACCATCAAAGTAAGTTATTGGCTGTAACTGTGCTATTTATTTTATTCCGTGCGCAATAAAGTGAAGCAATTATTTGCCCAATGTCTGTATTTCTCTCAAAGCGACAGAGCAATCCATAAACTTTATAGCTAGAAAGTTATAGTAGCGATAACTTTTCTTGAGAATGGAATAGAAAAGGACAATGAACAACTCACATAGTATAGAAGCAGACCCTGTAGCTGCAATGGGGCCCATGAGTGTAGGGAGCCCTGTAAGGCTGTAAATAATGAGCAATTTCTTTTCATTAGTTTTTATTAAGTTTTAGAACTGCAAGATGGATATCACAGTAAGAATATTATTTCTGGCAATCAATTTGAAGAACAATTTCAATATATCTTCATAGAGTAGGTCAACTTTCCAGTGTTTAGGTATCCTAAATTGAATTTGCTGCGGGGCCCAGTAACTGGGTCCAGCTTAGATCAAGCAATGAAGTACCCTCAAGCTATCCCTTTACACATGCCATGCATAAAGAGGTGACTGACCTTGAAGTTAACTTCTAGCATGTTATAGTATTTCTTATTCCTAGCAATTGGACTTCATTGTTTGTTTTGTATAGTTTTTGAAGTATTTGCCTTCCTCTTGCTCATCTTTCACCTTGGGGTCACTGACCCTGGCAGCCTAAAACTATTGTTCTGTCAAACTGCAGTTTATTATTATTGTTATTTTTGATTCCTTATATCGTTTTAACATATTCTTCTCCAATTATTATTCCAGTCTCTCATTCAAACCAATTCTGAGTTACTAAGGTAAACAAGACCCTAGCAACCAAATAGCTGCTTAAAGGGCATGTAAAGTGTAAAATAGAATAAGGCTAGAAATGCTGTATTTTGTATACTAAATATAAACATGAACTTACTGCACCACAAGCCTAATCAAACAAATAATTTATGCTTTCAAAGTTGGCTACAGGGGGTCACCATCTTGTAACTGTTATACATCTTTGCAAGACTAAGACTGTGCACATGCTCAGTGTGGTCTGGGCTGCTTAGGGATCATCATAAACAAAGCTGCTTGAGTTCTGCATGGCTGGGAAGTAAGGCGGGGGCTCCCCCTGCTGTTCATAAGTTTGATTGTTTCCCTGCTCAGTAGTTAGGGACCGTCTGACAATTCCTAGTCACAGCAGTAAATGAAGGGAGAATGTCACTGCATACAGTCAGGTTTCTTATAAAAATGGTACACTTTTTAATTAAAGTATATTGGAGATGTTTCTTTTTCATTAAAGAAAGAAAAAATGGGATTTTATTTTTTTGCCTTTACATGCCCTTTAATCTCCAAACCAAAGAGCTGCTGAACAAAACACCAATGGATACTAATTTCAGGGACACCAAGGTTTAGGAAAAAACACTGCTTTATTAAGAACCGGGCATTCCCAACAAAAAGGCAACAGAAAAATGTTCAGGTTACAGTTCAACTTCACTGTAGAACATGCAGGGTACAGTTCAGTAAATCCACTGCAAAACATTCAGGGTTTTCCCCCCTCTGGTCGCTCACCATCAAGGGAAATTCTCACCCTCTTGCACCTTGAAGTATTTGGGCTTCACACTCAGCCCTGCTGGATTACCCTCCTGGGACTCAGACCACTAGCCTCTGCCAGTCCTTTCCTCTTTCTTTCCCCACAAGGGATTTAGGCTCCAAGCTCTGGAACTCTCTTGCTGGCAGCAAAGCTCCTTCTGCCCAGCTCTGTCTCTCACAGCCCCTCACTTCCCTGGAGACCCCTGAGCTTTGCTCACACCACCCTTTTAGGGCTCTTACTCATGAGCGTTTTTACCTGCGCTCCCCTGCATTCCGTTTTTCGGCGTTCAGCCGCAGGGGAGCGCAGGAATAGACGCATTTCATTTTTTCAAATGGGGCTGTACTCACACAGGCGCATGTAGGCGCCGAACGCAGGAAAAATGCAGCATGTTGCGTCTCAACCTGCGTTCGGCACCTACATGCGCCTGTGTGAGTACAGCCCCATTTGAAAAAATGAAATGTGTCTATTCCTGCGCTCCCCTGCGGCTGAACGCCGAAAAACGGAGAGCAGGTAAAAACGCTCATGAGTAAGAGCCCTTACATTGCCAGGTAGATCCTCTCTCAGCTGCCACTTAATTACCTGGCTGAGAGGGAATATTAACCCTACTTGAGCCGAGTATCTCTCTGCAACACCTATCTTGCAGTTTAAATGTACTTTTTTACACGTACTTTCCTGCAAGACAGTGGTGTTTTCCAAACACCCTGTCACATAATATATATTATAAATGAAGGATTAAATAGTATTTTAGCCTTTTTTATCACATTATAAACCAATATCACATTCCTCTGTTGCTGAACAAGAACTCCAGCCAGCTGGTTATCCTTGATGCAGATACTGTACATGGTTAGATCAAATCTTACGCATGAGTTAACAGGCTGACTTGCTTGGGCAGTAGGAACGCTCCACTGAGCCTGTAACGCACTGAACAGAGAAAGTACTGACGGATTTCATGAGTGTTCTGGGTATTACCAGAAGTACCTGAAGCACATTAAGATTTTATTTAGTCTGTTCATGTATTTGTACAGCAGGAGAGGGAACCCGGAAACCACACATATAAAAGATGCAGAAATCCCTACACAATCCAAAGAGTTTTTTTCCCCTTTTTTTGTCACAACTTGTTAGATTCAAAGGATAAACTTTGCATGTTTCCCCTCAGAAACACATTCAATCAAGTAGAAAGTATAAATTGTCTGATATGTGGACAATAGAGGAGTCAGAGTTCCCAGACCCACCTCATAGCTGCACAGTTGGCTCAGCTCAATCTAGTCAGTTGCTGAATCAAGATCCTATCCATAAAGCTTTACTAAAAATGAATGTGAACAAGGCGCCAGGACCAGATGAAATATACCCTCGGGTACAAAGAGAGCTTAGTTCAGTTTTAGACAGACCTCTATTTCTGATTTTCTTAGACTCACTTTCATCTGGTATGGTACCTATGGATTAAAGGAAAGCTGATGTCATTCCTATATTTATAAAGCAATTACAATCTCAGCCTGGCCAGTAAGTTTGAGATTCATGGTGGGCAAATTATATGAAGGCTTGTTAAGGGATCACATTCAAAATGTTGTCCTAGTGAATGACATTATGAGCAACAATCAGCATGGCTTTATGAAGGATAGGTCATGTCAGACTAATTTGATTGCATTTTATGATGAGGTAAGTAAGATTCTGGATAGTGGGGGGCAGTGGATGTGATCTATTTGGATTTTGCCAAAGCGTTTGATACTGTGCCCACAAACGACTGCTTTCTAAACTAAGGTCTGTTGGGCTTAATGAAGTCATTTGCACATGGATAGGAAACTGGCTACAGGATCGGGTACAGAGGGTGGTTGTTAATGGGACATTCTCTACTTGGAGTAACGGTCTTAGTGGGGTCCCTCAGGGCTCAGTATTGGGTCCACTTTTATTTAACTTGTTCATTAATGATCCCACACTATAGAAGTGACTGCGCTCTGGGAGAGTGGTTTAATAGGCTTCTTCTATCTCAGTGTACACCCCCACCTCAGATGTAGAGTAAATCAATTGAAATTGGAGTTCCTGAGAGAAACAGCCATGAATGCAGTGCTTGCTGCTAATTGTGCTTTATTGCCACGACATGTTTCAGGCTCAAGGTCCCTTTATCAAGTGTTATATTTTACACATGAAGAAAAAACATTTATACAGAAATAGTGTAAAAGACCTCCCCTTAGGGAGTTGTGCAAAGTCCATCAGTGTCCAATCAGTCCATTGTTCCACTTAGTGTGATGCATCCCGTGCAGGTGTGTGGGAGTTCAAGTGGGTGTGTCAAACAATTAAACAATTAGAAGTTCATGGTACTGCCATTTCAATGGCCTACCTTGGAATAGTCACACCTGAAAATAAACATTGTTTTATATCACTGATTAGTGTTTTCTATGTTGCAGTACTTAGCTTGGTTAAAAGAAATCAATTCACATTATACCACAAATATATTCTATATTATGCAGTTGCCCATCTTACCATTACATAGTATTATAGGGTATTGTAAGTAATGTATCAGTGTTTGCAGATGACACAAAACTATCAGCCCAATTAATTCCATCCAGGATGTGGCACTTGCAACAGGATCTTGACAAACTGGCAATCTGGGCAGCTAAGTGGCAAATGAGATTCAATGTTGATAAATGTAAAGTCCTGCACCTGGGATGTAAAAATATCCACTTATACCCTTAATGGGACTGCACTAGGCAAATCCATTATGGAAAAGGACCTTGGAGTCCTTGTAGATAATAAACTTGTCTGTAGCAAGCAATGCCAGTCAGCAGCATCAAGGGCAAATAAGGTCTTGAGTTGTATTAAATGGGGCAGAGAGTCAGGGGAGGAGGGGGTCCCACTGTATAGAGCACTTGTAAGGCCCCATCTAGAATATGCCGTACAGTTTTGGTCTCCATCACTCAAACAGGACATTATTGTATTAGAGAGGGTACAGAGAAGGGCAACTAAGCTGGTAAAGGGAAAATCTTAGCTATGAGGCAAGACTGGGCAAATTGGGGATTTTCACGCTGGAGAAGAGGCGCTTAAGGGGTGATATGATAACTACAGATGAAGCCAATTTGATTTGTGTGTTTGTGAACAATGGTGCTTTGGTATGCTAATGAAAAGGTTAAATGCATTAAAGGAATTGTTCAGTAAAAAAATAAAAACTTGGTTAAAAGACATTTCAGACAATGTGCTTTTTTCAGTTTTTTGCACACTTGGTTTTTTAAAACAACATAAAAAAACTTTCCGCCTAAAACATGCAAGCCTTTTGTTTTTTTATGAAAAAAAAATCCAGACAAGAAGCAAATAATGCCAGGTAGCATGAGCTAAAGTACCATTTTTTCCATAAATGCATTTTTCCAAGATAAAAATAAAAATATATAAACATATACAAATATATAAATATATAAAAAAACAAAAAATTGCCTTTTTGTTAATTGTGGTTTTTTCTAAAGAAAATCATAACAAATTAGAAATAAGAACACTTGAAATTGAAGGTTTTTAATTTTTTTTAATAAAATATGATCATGCAAAAAATGAAGAAAAATCTCACTTGTGTCTAGGGTTAACATCCCACACCCGATGCTCAACCAGTGATAAATATTTCTCCCAGTGTCTATGTAACTTGCACAGTATTTATCCTGATAGTAGGCCCCTCAAATGTTACTTTGGTTAGAATGTTTCATGAAGGGTGTGTCTAGGGTTGCTACCTTTCGAAATCTTCTTAACGGTCGGCTATACTGGGGAGGTACTTACTAAAGAGGAGTGGGATGGTGATACAAACAGAAGGAATGATGATGAAAATTAGGTGGAGCTATGATACAATAAGTGGGTCATGGGTGGATATTTGACAGATCATGGAAGAGAAAGTTTGGGTGTATCAGGGCTTAAGTGGCCAGGGACTCAACCAAAGGGTATTACAAATTAACCAGCAAGTACATGTCTAGGGTTAACACCTTTCTTTTTCTCTATTTCAGATACAGGCCCTGGCCTTGACAAATGGCTAGACCAGTAAAATATTGTCCAGGTAGCAACTCTGAACCATGTGACTCACAAAAGGGGGGGGGTTACCTTATATATTTAAAATCGAATGTATATAATAATCCACATCCCCATTCTTAAAGGCTGATTAGGAATGAATTAGCTACAAGCGACACAGAAAGAAGTGTAAAAAATGGAGATGTGGAAGCACTTTAAAGGCCAAGTAATAGTATATTTAAGTAAAATGGAAGTGCTAGTTTTAATGCACATTCCCTAGTCTCCTGTCTCATAGTTTACAAAACAGGGGTTTTTAGTTACAAAGTTATGATCATAAAGTTGAAAAGCCACCATACCACGTCAAGGTAAACCCCACATGGCGGTCCCTAACTTGTTTGCCTTTTGGCCATAGTATAAAAAGTCTTACTGCATAGTAGCATTCAGTGTAATCAGTGTCTGTTGAACCTTGGTTTCAGTGGAAAGGATCTATCCTCCCCCGCTAGTTAGGGTTGCCACCTTTATTTAAAAAATTTACCGGCCAGTAGGGGACGGGCACCAAAATGGATGTGATGCTAAAAGGGGCGGAGCTACGTGGCGTGCCACAAAAGGGGCGGAGCAACATCGCACAGCGCTGGAAAAAAGGAAAGTTCTTTTCGAATTGGGGGCAGGCCAGGGGCTTTTTTTAAATGGTATTACAAATTACCGGCAATTGCATTGCCGGTAAATTTGTAATACTGGCCCCGGCCTTGGCAGGTGTTTTACCAGCTGGGTAGCAATTCTACCGCCAGTATGCGGCTTTTAAGGGAGAGGAATTGTCCAACCAACGCCCATTTTTAAAAGTATAGGGCCCCATTAGTTTAAGGGGGGGTATGGGGTGCTATTAAAAACCACATGAAGCTCAGCCACAGGTTTACCTTGACGTGGTATGGTGGCTTTTCAACTTTATGATCATAACATTGTAACTAAAAGCCCCTGTTTTGTAAACTATGAGACAGGGGACTAGGGAATGTGCCTTAAAACTAGCACTTCCATTATACTTAAATATACTATTACTTAGCCTTTAGAGTGCTTCCACATCTTCATTTTTTTACACAGAAAGAAGGGCAGTCTGCAGCATTACTCTAAAATCGTTGCTTATTAGCCATGTTGGATGCAGATTTAATATTTTTTCCCATTTACACAAAGTGAGGAGGAAACCCTAGACACTGAGGCAAATTCACTAAGATTCGTAGTTGCGCCAGCGTCCGCTTCGCCGCACTTCACCAGGCGTATTTTCGCCAGCGCTACGCAAATTCACTAAAATCCGAAGTTGCACTCATGGGGAGTGTAAGGTTGCTAAATTGCGCTAGCGTAATTTGCCAAGCAAAGCAAAGTTACGCTAGCGATGCTTAATTTGCATACGGCGCCAAATTGAAGTTACAATGAAGGTATATGTAGCAGCACTACACAAGCCTGGGAAACCTTCAAAACAGCAAATAATATTTTTATTTTGCCCTACACATGTGCCCACTGTATAGTTAAGGTGCCATGAGTCAGGAAATGTAGGGGGAAGGAGGGGAGCCCCAAAAAATGTTTCGATCTTTTTCAGCCTATCACCCATAAAAAAGAAAAAACGCCAGCGTTTTTTGGGACTTAGAAAAATGTTTAACTTTTTTGAAGCAATCCCTATCTATTCTATTGCACTTCACCTGGTCTGTGGTGGCGAAGGAAGTCTGGGGTAAAAGGTAACGTTCAGAAAAATTTGCGCGTCAGTGAATTTGTGTAGTTACGTCCGTTGTGCAAATTCGCCAGGCGTAAAGGTGCGAAGTAACACTAGCGAATTTACGCCAGTGTCCGTTTGTGAATCGGCGAATTATCGAAAATGCGCTACGCTAGCAAATTATTGAATTTGCCTGAAAGTCTCTATCCTCAGCTGCTGCCTTTATGCTCGATGTTTATTATCTCCGCTGAAAGAAAAGAATCACTTTAAATGTTTAATAATTTCATAGTATAATTAAACATATCGATGCAATTATGTAATTTGATTAAAACCCGCCTGCCACAAATGCAAGAAACAGGTTTCTAATCTACGGCAAGATTGCTTCGAACAATTTAGCTCCCAAATTAATTTTGCATTTAAATGCAGATCATCTATTTTTGGTTGGAATCTGCTGTTTTTTTTTTTTATTCATTGAAATATTCCATTAAAATAAAATACAGTTAACTGCCTTCGATCGGATCAACAATTCTGCGCTTCAGGGGAAAACCATGGAATTTTGTGTGTACCAAATGACACATACTGTATTTCTAAAATAATAATCAAAAACTGACATCAAAAGGGCAAAGTACAACTAGCGAAACCACCCATCTGGTATTTTGCCAGCCTCGCCTGTAAAATACCTGCCAAATTACAAATTTATTGGCAAGTGATCAGGACAGGCAGAAGGTATCAAGGTCAGAGTCATAGCAAGAGGTAAAGAACTGGTAAATCAAGTTATATTAACAATTTAGATCACCCAGGAACTCTTAGAAAGAAGGACATATTTGTGCATTAAACAGAGGTCCTTGGGGGTCGAAATGCGAAATGCGGTGTGATGACATCACGAGGCGGCCATGGGCACCCCATCTTGGATCCGAGGTGGAGGGATCCTGACACAAACCCCTGTAAAAGCTGCCCATATACTGGCTGATAAAAACTGCAGAATTTAAGCTGGCCATAGATGTTGAGATTTTTAAAAGATCAGATCCTCATCCTGAGTCCACAATTTTCTCGGAACGATCGTACGAATTGATCAAATAAAAAGACCAATTTGCCAGGAAAACAAAGGGGAGCTGCCTGCTTAGCCCTGCAAACATAGATAGAGTGACAAAGATTTTTTGACCTGGCCGATCAATTTCCTGACAGATGTCGGCTGAAAAATCATAAGATGTACAAACGTTCGAATCCCACTAACCGCACAATCATTTCGAAGGATTGGTCGGACTTCCCTAAAATCAGTCGTTCAGCAAGAAGAATCGTCGCGTCTATGGGGAGCTTTAGCTCCTCTGCATGGTAACGGCAGCTTGTTGGCCCATGTACATTACCTTCCAATAAAATACAGCCAGATATCTGTGCGTTAATGTATTCCTCTCCCAACAAACCACCATAAGGCCCCTTATGATTGAATCAGGGCCCACCACAAGTTCTGTTCTTCTAGTGGCCTCAAAACACGAGCAAATCTATCCGTGTAAGTCCAGTATCAATTAAAGTTTGCCAGTGTGGCACCATTGGTGTTAACCACTACCCCAGGCACAAGTAGAATTTTAATTTGCTCCTTAAAGGGCATGTAAAGGCAAAAAAATAAAATCCCATTTTGACTTTCTTTAATGAAAAAGAAACCTCCAAAGAATCTCCAATATACTTTCAGTATAAAATGTGTACCGTTTTTATAAGAAACCAGACTGTATGCAGTGAAATTCTCCCTTCATTTACTGCTGTGGATAGGAATTGTCAGACTGTCCCTAACTGCTGAGCAGGGAAACAATCATACTTATGAACAGCAGGGGGAGCCCCCGCCTTACTTCCCAGCCATGCAGAACTCAAGCAGCTTTATTTATGATGATCCCTAAGCAGCCCAGACCACACTGAGCATGTGCACAGTCTTAGTCTTGCAAAGATGTATAACAAAGTTACAAGATGGTGACCCCCTGTAGCCAACTTTGAAAGCATAAATTATTTGTTTGATTAGGCTTGTGGTGCAGTAAGTTCATGTTTATATTTAGTATACAAAATACAGCATTTCCAGCCTTATTCTATTTTAGACTTTACATGCCCTTTAAAGGGGAACTATCACCTTAAGAAATAATTCCAAATCCTATATTATGATGTTAGTGAAGCGAAATAAATTTCACATACACAATAAAAATTATTAAAAACCTTGTGTGTTTTTCAATCTTGGAATTCACAACAACATCAGACAGGCAGGTGCCATTTTGTGGACACTGTTATTAAGGCAAGCTCTGCATCATCCCAAAATCTTGTTTATGTGCCAGAATGGGGGACCTGATACCCAGGCACTGGCTACACAATTAGATGGTTAAATGTGGGGAGTGCAATGGAATCTATGAAGTGCAGAATGGAACGTCAAAGCAATTCTCTGCCCCGCCCCTATGCCTAAGGCATAGAGGAGGAGCAGGTAATATATGATTGACAGCTAAGACTTTTAAACAAGTTTTTAACTAGTATGGATGTTTTAATATCAAAAAGAATTTGGGCTTTGTATTTAATTTGAAAAGGACTTTTATTATACAGCTTTTTATGTCTGAGTGACCGGTCCCCTATAAGTTCACTTGCATCAGCAGCAATGGTTCAGTCAAATTTGTCACAATATCTTTTTATTTAGGAAGCCATGTCTTATGTACTGTACACTAGCCAATGCTTGTCCCTATAGAAAATGAGGGCCGTACTCAAAGGGCAGTATCCCAAAAGCAGTGTAAATGAAACCTACCTCTAATCTGTGGGTCTTTATAGATAATAAACTACGCCCTGCTGTAAAATATAACAATATTATGTTAACAAAGTATTCTAATAATGATATGACATTACTAACCACCATTTATAAGGATATATTTTACAGGGTGATCATGTCTCTTGTGTATTATAAGCGTAGCACAACCCTATATCTGTATCTATAATACAATTTTATTTGCAGTATTTTGGTTAAGCACTTATGTATAATCTAGGTTATAGTAGGCATGACCCTGGCAAGTAGAAACCTATGTTAATTCTCACTTAATTTTACTTTATTTTCATTTGACTGAGACTGGGTTCCCTCAATGAATATAACCCATAGGGGAATCATCTATTTAGGCTGCTTCTTGGGTGTTTGTTGTGTTACTGTGTCGGTACCAGGACATAATTTGCTAAAACAAGTATATACTGTATATACAAACACTGAGGGGGTTATTCACTAAAACTCAAAATGTTCTCATTATTTTATTAAAACCAATTCGACCAAACTCCCATCCACACTTTTACCTTATCTGTCAATAAAATAACTCAAAAAATTAGGTGCGGGAAAAGACAATGAAATAGTCTAAAGATTTGAATTGTGCAATTCGGATTTGACACCCGAAAACTCAGAATTTTTCGGATGATTGCCCAAAAACCACAAATTGTTTGAATTATAGTAAGAACCGTGCGCAGATATATTCTAATTGTGAAAGGGACATCTGCCATTGACTTCTCGGTGGGTTTAAATGGAGTGTTTTTGGATTCTGACTTTTACCAGCCTCAGGGCATAATAAATCTTAAAAAAGTTTGAGGGTTTTTTTCCACAAAAAATTGTGTTTTTCTCTTTAAAACCCTATACAGAAAATATTGGGATTTAGTAGATAACTCCCCAAATGTAGGGGAAGGGGTTAGTCTGAGCAAATTGATAATAAGGGGGTGTCAGGGCCTAGTGGCACGTGTAGGTTGGAGTCCGGACCAAGGTGGAAGCTGTTAAACAGATTAGCAGACAAAAGTCCAGTTTGCAGTACACAAGGGGTTAAAAAGGCTTAAGGTCAAAATCCAGGCAATGGGTCAAGGGCAGGCAGCAAACAACATAGTCAGGAACAAGGCAAGAGTTTAGAATCCAACAGTTAGTAGCAGAATTACAGAGCATCCAGAAGCACGCAAGAGTAGAACCTATTGTCGGACATTGAACCGGGACTCTTTTGGAGTTCTTTTATATTGAATTTGAAACCAAAAGCATATGCAGTGATGTCACATGCCGGTGACCTGATGTCACATTGCCATATTTGAAGTGGCACAAATGAAAAGAGGGGCTGTGTTCCCTCATGCTGAAAGGTCAGAAAGGGTGTTGGAATAAATGACCTACGATGACACTGTGTCCTGTCAGTAGAAACCAGGAAAAGAGAGGTTGCAGATGAGAGAGCTGAGAAGGAGAAGATAAAATGAAATACTCATCTTTATATGAAGGTATAAGACAAAGGGAAAGGTTTCTTAGAACGAACCACACTCTGGTATCAGAGAAAATAACTTACCTACTTATTTATTTGGTCTTACCACGCCTGCCACTTGAGTGAATTCACACGAGATAGATATATATATATATAGAGAGAGAGAGAGAGAGAGAGAGAGAGAGAGAGAGAGAGAGAGAGAGAGGCATAAGGAGCGCACAACCACGTGTCCATGTTCGCCCTGGGTGCCAGTCAAAAGTATATATAGTAAAAATGCAGCAGGCGACGGCACACCTAGGAATTTCACCAAAACAACAGTGATATGAATCAAGAGTGAGGTTTAATAAATCCTACGTTTCGGTTCCTAACCGGAACCTTCGTCAGGGAAACAAATCATATCACTGTTGTTTTGGTGAAATTCCTAGGAGTGCCGTCGCCTGCTGCATTTTTACTATATCTATCTATCTATATATTGCAAAAAACATTCCCTCACTGAACAATAATCAAACCAAATCTTAGGGGGTTATTAATAAAAATAATAAATGTTCTCATGTTTTAAATGAAGTCTGCCCAAACTAAAATCCACAATTTACCCTTTTTTATCATTAAAAACCCACAAAAAAATTGGATTGATAACGTAAACAGAGATTTTTTTCTGATTATGACACCCGAAAAGTCCAAATGTTTCGTGAAATCAACAGAAAAGCCAAAATGTTCGGATTATCATACGAAACCCAGCACAGACCATAATATCTTCTATTGTAAATAGGGCAGCTGCCTTTGACGTCAATAGGACTTCGATAGGTTGAAGATTGAGTATTTTCATCATTTTTGCAGCCTTGAGGTATAATATATATCAAAAGATTCAAACTTTTCGAGTTTTTAGCATTCAGACTATAAATAACCCCTTAAATGTCAAATTTAAGATCATTTCAATCTATAAATCAGAAAAATAAGATTTCAAATATTTAGAAATAACCCCCTCCAAAAAAAAGAAAAATATACTTTTAATATCCACCAACCATTTATAGTTTGGCATTATTGGTCCTTATAATAGCATTACAGACAATCCAATTTCTAATTATCTGAAAGTTCTCTATATTAAACAATCCAATCAACCTAAAAGTTCCTTTGCTTCTATAATTACTGTGGGAAAAGCTACATTGATAGATGAGCATTAGAAATTCTTCTAAGGAGACTTCTCAGATATGACATTCTAATCCTAGTCATTAATGAGGCAGAGATTTGGCTTGATCAATGAATTGTTCAACGTCTTTGCAACTGACGCAAGTAGATACCTCAGACCTTATAACCTCAATTAAATCCCTCACAACTCACTCTGCAAACTGTTTATTTTCTTTGATCACCAACCAATGTATTTGTCAGCTATAAAAACCATGTCCCAAGCACATCATCATTCAAGGAAACTGCTGTGGGCATGGGGAAATTAGAGTTTAACAAATGGAAGGTCTTCAAGGAATGTTCCTCAAATGTCTATAAAGGTCAAAAAAATGATATTGATCCCACGCTTAACTTGATGACACCCAGGACGATTGTTCCTTGCATAGTGTACACATTATTCTGAGAACTATGAACCTGTAATACTGTGGGGATATTAGCCTTACTTGGTTTTTAATTCTTTTTATTGTTTAATGTCACCCTCTTGTGACATCTGACTCACCCAGTTGGACCTAATTTGTCAACAGTGGTAACACTGGCTGAGGCTTAATCACTCGACTTGATTGACTGGCATTTGTTATATAGCAGAAACCTCCTGTATTAAGGAAGCTTATCATTGTTGGTGTGTATGATACTAAATGCGCTACTTAATGACGTCCTGATATGTTGTTCTAGCATGGTGTAGTTATTCAAACTTATTTTCATGTGGTGACCTTGCCTGATGCACTTGCCACTGTGTTCTCCTATCGTGGACCTTGGCATGAATTTATTATTTGTTTTGGTCTTGTTTTGCATTCTTTGAACTTGGACCTGCTTGATCTTGTTTCTTTTAAAACCCCTGGTACTACAATTTTCAAAACCTCAATGGCCTCTTTCCACTTTACTAGTTTCCTGTCTACCCTTAGGCATGTGAGCTGCTTGTAGGCCCTTTCCTATGCTTGTTCTAGATATTTGACCTGGCACCACAACTGTATTCTTTTACTCGAGCTTCAAACTTTGCCTATCCATGTGTCAAAATCTTTGTAAAGCTTACCTCATCTAACGGTCACCATGCTTTTTGTCATTCAAACGCATAAGTTAGGGAGAGCTGGCCCTAGATGCAGAGTCTGGATACAACTGCTTTTAGAATTACCACTAAGGGATTTGCTTTTGAGCTTTTTTTGTCCGGGGTCATGGTAAATAACCCTAAGGGGCAAATTCATCAAGGGTCGAATTTCGAGGGGTTAAATCCCTCGAAATTCGACTGGGGAATAGAATCGAATAGAATCGAATAGGCAATTTGGGCGAATTTACGCACTGGCGAATAGTCGAATTGGCGAATATTTGCCAGGCGAATAGGCGCTCGATCGAATATTCGCTCGAAGGATTTTCATTCGATCAAATGCCTTTTTATTCGATCAAAAACTTGGAAAGCAAGCCTATGGGACTTTCCCATAGGCTTTTAAAGCAATTTGGTAGGTTTTAGGTGGCGAAGTAGGCAGTCGAAGTATTTTTAAAAGAGACAGTACTTCGACTATCTAACGGGCGAATAGTCGCAGTGTTTTTCCGCTCGATCCAGTACTTCGACTATCGAATGGCGAATAGTCACAGCGTTTTTGCGCTCAATCTATTCGAATTTATGCCAATTCGATAGTCGAGGAGCACAAAAAACTACTCGAAATTCGAAGTTTTTTTACTTCGAATCCTTCACTCGAAGTTAGTGAATCGGCCCCTGAATGTCTCTTTCATTCCACTTAACTACAAAAATTCTCAATTTCTTGAGATTATGATCAAACTCAATTTAACCCTAACCTATATTATCAACCAGTTTTCCATAACGGTTTCACACTCCAGAAAATCCAAGCAATGCATCTTAAAATCACTGGGCCCTGTCCAACTCATACTGTGTTTTTTACAATTTAGGGGAAATATATGGGGAAAATGGCTTGTCAGAATCATTGTGCATTTTACCTCAAATTACGATGTTTCCAGTCTCCACATTAGCGAGTGCAAAAGGGGAAAATCAGGGCAGCCTGTTTCATTATACCATTTACTCACTGAGTAATGAGGTGAGGTCACTCCAAAGTTTACCGATGAGATTTAATAGTTAATTACATATTAAATCCACAGGCTTATTAATATGCACCAGGATAACAGGAGCACAGTAGTGTTATTATTCCAAAAGCCTAGGGACAAATACTTTGCAAATTGCTTTCAATTCAAAATCACACCCCAGAAAGCTTTAAAAATCATGAATGAATAATTTGTTCATGGCAATGAGTGAAAATTAATCATTTTTTCTCATTTGCCAAGTACTTTATGGTACAAATATTTTTTCACAAAAAAAAAAGATATTTAAGAACTAAAATTATGTTGCTGTCTTTAAACTGGGGTGAAAGGAGCAAGTGTAAATGGCACCCTGAGCAATGTGTACACATCAGGGGCCATTTACAGTATGGGCACACGCACCTACAATGGGTTTGGTTCTCGTGTTTGTTGGGCATTTGCCATGCAGTGGCCTCCAATAACTTCTACAAGGATCCTAGGAAAATGTAATGTAATGATAAGCACTGCCCCATCAATGGAAGTTCTGAAGTTTAGATAGTTCGGAAAGCTGCAAACTTTGATGAGGAATGGGCCTTTTGATGAGGTGGGTAGGACTTGGGTGGGGGTTAGGCATGGTCAGGGCTGATCAGAGTTGTGACCATGCATATAGCATTTTTTTCGCATTTTACTTGTTAGTGGGGTCCACCGCCAGGGGGGGCAATTGACCAGTGGGCTAATAATTCAATAATTTAGTAGTATGAGCCACATAATTTCTGATGGTGGCCCTGCCACTTAGTATGGCTGTGTTGGAGCCTTTTTGCTGGGTAATACCAGTAAACAGGTTTATGAGCAGTCTGCAGAAAAAAATAGAACCGCCTCATAGTTAATGGATGGAACTGAGACAGAGTAAAATATAAAGGCCATAGGTCAGGGCAGGTGGCAGACAAAGGCAGATTCTAATAAACAGCCCAAAACCAGCAAATAAACATTAAAACATGAGAACTAGGACAGGACTAAGTAATAAGACAGGGACCCTGAAGCTTTTAGAAATATCCAGTAGACTGGATCATTGCTTGCTGCCAAGCACCAGCGCTAGCAACCAGGCCTTAATGAGGTTGGAGGTGGAGACTGTAATGAAAATGGATGTAGAAAATGCTAATTTGGCATATCTGAGTCACTTTTGGTTATCACTTTTAGAACAGGAAAATGCAACACAGGCTTATTCCACAGTTCAGAATTTGACTCTTAACAAGACTTGACAGCTTTGGAAACCCCCAATACCTATATTACATAGATATTGTTATTCTGCATTAACCATTTACATCTGGCTTTCCTTTTTTTATAATTTGTTTGTGTTTTCCCCTTTTCCTATTCTGCTTCTATCCAACTTGACATTTACAATGTGTCTAGGTAACTGACAATCAGAAACCAGATCCATTGTGATGCTATATGTCCTTTGTTATTTCTTTATGATTAATATTTCTGTTGGGACCCCCTTCGTATTTATCTTCCTGTCTGTCACTCAAAGCATTGCCTTCTTAACAGTGTTGATTCCGGGACCACACACTATTTTAAGTTTTCTTACGAGGACAGGAGCCAAGTGGGCAGAGAGGAAAGAACCTAAAAAAGCAGTATTCGACCTCCAGCCATATAGATCTCTAGGTGGGAATTCACAAAAGTGGTATTATATTAGAAAACAATATAAACTTAGTCTAAAAAGATCATTGGTCATAAACATTTTTTAACATCAAAAGGTTGGAGTAACAAAATTTCTCCAAATTCACTTTCTTTAGGAAATTGTCATGTCACCAAATTGTCATAAGTATTAGTTGATACTCAAATTTAAAAAAAGTTCCTATAACATCAGTTTAATGGCAATTAAATTAAAGACTTTTTGTGAATTTAACAAAAACATTTCCTTTCTCCATCCTCATAAATTCTCAGGTCAGAATCAAATCCAGCATAACAAAGCCAACATCTCTGCCCTTGCACTGATAATAATTAATTAGACATGACAGGACTCCTTCTGGGTCACACTATGGCAACCAGTGCAAAGCGACAAATTTATTAAAATGCAAGATCACAATTTTACTAATTCAAGAAAATAGTGGCAAAAAACTTATTTGAGTTTTTGGAAATTTCTAAGTTGAAAAAAATACACAATCTCAAAATATAAACAGGAAAATCTGCCACCTAAAAGCTTCTCTAATAGAAGTATTTTCAACATTTTATTTTTCAAAATGGTTTCAAATTTGAAAAAACTTTTCAGCTACTTCACACACCAATTTTGAGTTGTTTCCTAAATACAGGTGAATGATTATGGTTAAATGAGCAGCCCCATTAGTTAAATGCTCCACACTAGTAGCTGTACCCCATATTGTGCTCTGGATGAGGTCCTTTATCCTCAGGGGTGAACCCTCACAACAGTGTGGAGGCAGGGTGTAATATTACTGTACAGCCAGTGGTTCTTAAACAATAACTGAACTGGCTTATTATAACAAAGCCACAATGGAGAATAATGCAGTTATTAGAAGCAAAATCATTGGATAATCAAAAATACTTACAATACAGAACAATAGAAGAGTCTTCCCTCTAGTAGTAGTTAGGGTTGTCACCTGTCCAGTGTTATGAAGGGCTTTTCGGGTGAAACATTCCTGTCCAGATTTCCAAATTAGCAAATCCAGATAGGACATTGAAAATAATGACTTGAAGATCAGCCAATCATCAGCCCCCCCCCACGTCAACAGTCCCATCCCCAACAACACTGGTCCCGCACCCAACATCACTGGCCCTGCATGCCCTGTCTACAACATCATCCACCCCTCCCTCTTGCCCGTTTTCCGGCCCCAGGAAAGGTGTCAATCCTAGTAGATGTGGAACCCAGGTGGGAATCTAGCTAAATCTCTCTAACCTGTCTCTAACTCTGTATTCCCTGTCTAGGCCGCAATGCCCTAAGGCATTCCCTTCTAATCTCCTCGGTGGAGCCCAGAGCTGCTCAATATAGGAAGCCCTACTCCTGACTGTCTCTCCTAGAGCTGCTTGCATGGCTCACCCATTTATATTAGTGGCCTCTGCCACCTTGAGACCAAACCTGGGATAGCTATAAGTCATGCTATACACCCAAGAAGTGAGGAATTACTTCCTGTATTAACTAAGGGTCCCCTTGCTTAACAATAAAATCTGCCTCTCTTACTGAACAGAACAACTGCAACTTTTTTTTTTTTTAAATCTGTTTGATGGGCAGGACAAGCCTGTATACCTTGATTGGTAGAACAGGAAGTTGGAACATCATTTTTGTTTTAATTATTTAAGGCAGACCTGTCTATCTAATATTACCAAACCAACAGAGAGTAATTCTTATGTTTCCCATCTATTGTTTTTTATTGCCACCATCACTGTCCCTGTGTTTACCCTTCCCCTATAACATTTTTTTTGAGGGCAGCACCTAACCTGCTCCTTGCCCAAAGTCCCATAATGGTTAAATTGTATTTTACCCGACTTACATGTTATCTAAACACATTCACATTTTGACTTGAATACCTGACTTTATTTAAGAAGAAAAAAAAAGAAAAAGAAAAGAAAACATAGAATTCGACCAGTCTAGGATAATAGTATTTTGAATAATCCTTTAAAAAACTGGATCGTTGGATTCTGGGATAAAAACAAACTGGTTAAAAAAAATGGCTGCCAACATGATGTCTTTCAGTGAACATTTCTTGGCACGTGTTTGAAATTATCCCCCCACATGTCATTGCCACAGATGAGATTTCTGATCCCTTATACCTTTTTCACAATTAAAAAAAAATTCCTGTAGCCATTGGCAACGGTTATAAATAGCAAAGAGCAAACATTATTTTTTTCAACTCATTTCCCCTTTAACTGTGTGATTTATTAACAATCCCATGAAGTGAAGCCGGAGTAAGCGGATTTAGGTTTGGGAAAAAACATAATTCATTCATCTACTACAGCCGACAGAGCGTTCATAGTCACATCTTTTATCCCGGTGTTTGATGTCTTAATCTTATAGAGAAGCTGAATTCCGAGAGTAAAGCAAAGCAACATATCAACTGTCATCTCAAATGTGATCTGAAGAGGCTCCTTGGGAGAAAAAGCCGCCCTTAGAGTTTATCCAGCTGATTCCATTAACAAATTAATGTTTGATTAGTCTAATAATGTGCCGGGCTCGGGCTGATCTCACTCCTTCATTTGCTTCTCTTTTTGTTTGTTTTTTTGATATCTTCGTAAATCCATAATAATGTTCAGGCAATAAAGCATCTTCCTTTCTAGAACAAGTTAGATTTGGATATTCAAATATTTATTTATAACACCCATTTTAGCACTTTATGGGTGTTAATGTATCCAAACACACTTTTATGTGGCTGCCAATGAGTCCTCCTGCATCTTCTGATGAATGGTGCACAACTGCATGTAGCCTGGTTGTAGCTCCAGGGTTTGCCCAACATGTTGCATCAAAAGTTGCTCCAGTCTTGCACTTCAATGAGATGCAAACACTGTTTTGAACACACACTCCATAACTTGCACAACTCCTACTCTGAAAATGCAAGGCACAAACTGCACCACAACACAAGCAAAATTGTACCTGTTTTAAGAGATTTTTGAGAAATTAGAAATTAAAAGCACCAACTCAAATATAAACTTGAATCTGAGATTTATCACACCTCGACCATGGAAACAATCCTAATTCAAATATTCGCCAACCTAAAACCTGCCGAATTAATTTACATGTCAATGGCAGAGGTCCGTTCACCGATTTAAAGATGTTCCTGACATTTGTTTGTTTGGCGAAAAATTCTAATCGAGTTTCATTTGAATTCGATTTGAGTTTTTGGGTCAGTAACATTTGTTCGAATTTTAGACGTTCGAGTTTTTTCTTAAATAAGATAACGTTCAAGTTTTAAAAACATTGGAATTTTTTAGAGTAAAAAAAATCACATAAATTTGAAATTTATTTGATAAATCAACCCTAAAGTGCATAATTGCCTTTTGAATGTAAGCTTTTGGGAGCAGGGCCTTCTGATACTATTTTTATTCTGCTCCCAGTTGCAGAGAAACAACAATGAGGGGGGAAAGCTATGGATAAAAAACATGATACTTTTTGCAATGAACAGGACACTATACACTCAAATTGTTCTGCAGAATTGCGCTTAGTACAGGGCAATACCGATGGTGGTATACAGCATCTAGTATAAATAAATCTAAACCAAAAGGACTTTTTGAGTTTTCTGTAAAATGTTTTACCACTCACCAATAATCTTCAATTCAGTGGTAGGGAATACAGTCACAGACATCCAATCACCCTGCTTCCATTGAATTTATTCAGGTAGGCGTTAGCTGAAACTCACAGAGGTGTGAACGTGTAGTTGTATGCAGGGCCGCCATCAGGGAGGGCACAGGGGTGATTGTTGTCCCGGGCCCAGACAATTTTGGATTCTAACAAGGGCCTAGGCATGCAGCAGAAATGCTCTGGAGAAGAACGAAGAAGATCGCTCTGGAGGAGAACGAAAAAGCCAAGACAGAAAAGAATGAAGAAGTCACGATGGAAAACAACAAAGAAGCTGAAACAGAAAAGAATGAAGATAACCACTTGCCAAGGAGGATGAAAGGAACCTGCAAAAATTTAAAGGTAAGTTCCACTGAACACCAATGTTTTTTTTTTTTTTTTGTAACTTAAAATTTTTATTAAGGAATAAAGAAGACATACACAATCATGAGCCTTACAGCATAAAACAGCATATCGTAAGCAGAGATAAACAATTGCTAGTTGCGTAAGGCCTCTTCGATAGAGAAGATAGATTAAAAGGAAAAAAGTAAAGAAGAAAAGTAAGAAGAGACAGATGGAAGGGTAGGAGGGGGAGTAAGAAAAGAATATAGACTAAAGAAGAGGGAAGGAAAGAAGGGACAAAGATACAAAATAAACAGCCGAGGTTAGTCAACTCCAGCGTAGCTAATAACAGCAGCATATGAGTAAGACTCCCGCATAGATCATGGCAATAATCAAAGACATTCTCGGGCAGACTACAAAACAAAAAGTCTCAGTGTGCCAGACCCTCGAGTACCCAAACAGACCAGACCTTCAAGTGTTGCTGTGATTTGTTCTGAAGGAAAGCGATCCTCTCTTCAAAGAAGCGATTATTATTTACCCGGGTAATTACTTCAGCCAAAGACGGGGGATCTAAGGCTTTCCATTTGGCTGCTATAGCCAATCTGGTTGCCGTCAAGATCTGATTGACTAAGGTCTGGGACTGTCTGGGCAGCCGAGGAAATGGCTTCCCTAAAAGAAACGTTAAAATATCTTTGGGTAAGGTTAGGTTAGTGAGTCTGGTTAGTAATTTCTCAATATCATCCCACAAGTGCTGTAGTTTAGTACAAGACCAAAAAGTATGAATTAAAGTCCCAACTTCACCACATTGCCTCCAACAAAGGTCCGAATGATCTGGAAAGAGAGCGTGAAGCTTATCAGGTGTATGGTACCATCGCATGAGGATTTTGTATAAGTTCTCTTTTTGTCTAGTACATGTGACCATTCTCTGGGCATTGGACCAAATTGCGGACCAGTCCTCCGCGGTCAATTGTAGTTGCAAGCTCCCCTCCCATTTAAGCATATATGGGTGTCTGGAGGGAACATCTGGTGGGACTTCTATCAGCATTTTGTAGAGTCTGGAAATTAGACCTTTTTGCGGTAGGCCTCGCCTAGCTAGAAGTTCAAAAGGTAGAGGATCCGAGGACTCGGCCTGCCGTATGTAAGGGAGCAGAAAATGTCTCAGTTGGAAATATTCGAACAGTCGAAGCTTGACCAATGGGGCTTTCTGGGAAATTTCGTCGAAGGTAAGGATCGAATTGGTGGGAGACAAAAGGTCCTTAATCGTATATAAGGCAGTTTTCTGCCATCGAGAGCTAAACTCCTGTAGTGTGCCTGGATAAAAGTCCGCATTGTTTAGGTAGATAGTATTCAACGAATAAGCAGAGGTTAGGCGGAGTCTATGTTTTAGAGAGTTCCATACACCTAGAGTGTGTTGAGTAGAGCGTAGAAAATTTGATACAGGGATTACTGGCCTATTGGCGGACCAAATATAAGAGTTGAGATGGATCCCCGAGGTCTGATCATTTTCAATTTGTCCCCAAACAGTATGCGAGTCCCAGCGGGACCAAGCCAGTAGTTGTCTGAGATGGGATGCTTCATAATAACGTCGAAGTGAAGGGACACCAAGGCCTCCCTGTTTGAGTGGAGTCATCAGCGTATTTCTAGAGATCCTATGGCGCTTATTTCCCCAAATAAAATTGTGGAATAAGGCTTGGACTTCCTGGAGAGTTTTACGGGGTACTGAAATGGGAAGTGTTTCAAAAAGATATAAAAATTTAGGGAGAATGTTCATCTTTAAAGCTGCAATCCGTCCGAACCAAGAGAGAGAGTGAGTATCCCACTTTTGTAAGATAGCTTTCGTTTGAGCAATAAGAGGTGTAAAGTTCTGAGAGAACAGTTGGTCATAGGAGGGAGTGAGTTTAGTACCCAGGTAGGTGATAAAGACCGTTTTCCAATTATAATTAAATTTAGATTTCAAAGTTGCTAAAGTCGTTGGCGGTATGTGCACCGGTAAAGCTTCCGTTTTGCTCATATTGATTTTATGTCCAGAAAGACTGCCATAGAGCTCCAATATTTTGTGCAAAGAGGGCAAGGTTAATAAGGGGTTAGTAACGGTTAATAACACGTCATCAGCAAACAAAGACAACTTATACTGTTTACAATTGACCTGTACCCCTGAGACATCAATGCTGTTCCTAAGGACTGCAGCTAAAGGTTCTATGCTAAGGGCATACAATAAGGGAGAGAGGGGACATCCCTGCCTCGTACCATTGGAAATTGGGATGGGACTATGAGCTTGACCTGGAAGTTTAAGATAGGTGGAGGGAGTGCTATACAGACTATTAAGTGCTGCTAGGTAAGGGCCTGACAAATTCAGGTGACGTAAAAGGGTGAACAGGAAAGGCCAACTTAGGCGGTCAAAGGCCTTTTCAGCGTCGAGACTAAGTAAAAGCATGGGTTGGTTCTGCCTATGGGCAATCTCCAAAAGATCTATGGTCCGTCTGGTATTGTCTCCCGCCTGACGGCCTTGAATGAAGCCTACCTGGTCGTTATGAATAAGACGTGGCATGATAGGGGCTAGACGGTTGGCAAGGATTTTGGAGAACAGCTTTAAGTCAGTATTTAGTAAGGCTATTGGCCTATAATTGGAGCATAAGGTTGCATCCTTACCCTCTTTAGGGATCAAAGCTAAGTATGAAGTGAGGTCAGTATGTGGAATAGGGTTACCGTTAAGATATTCATTGAACAGTTTTGTAAGAAAAGGTGAGAAAATACAGAGAAAAGTCTTATAATACTCATAGGGAAATCCGTCAGGGCCAGGGGTTTTAGCGTTAGGCATTGTTTTCAGCGTGGTTTCTATCTCCTCTGGGGTAATGGGCCTATTAAGAGCCTGTAAGTCTAAATCCATGAATTTGGGCAGGTTAGCTTCTGTCAAAAAATCCATAATAGGGTCAGAATCTGGGGAGTTACCAGCAGGCAATTGTAGATCCAAATTATATAACTGGCGATAGTAGTCATGAAAGATCTGCCCTATCTGATCAGGATTGTAAGTCAGTTGACCTGTCGGAGTCTTTATGGCAGTTATCCTAGAGGAAGCCTGTTGCTCTCTAAGCTTATTCGCCAGAAGTGTGTGTTGCTTGTCCCCTTTTTCATAATACCTCAATTTAGTCCACACTATAGCTTTTTCTACAGCTTTATATTTGGCTGCCTTAAGTTTATCTCTCACCTGCAAAATTTGGGTCAATACAGTGGCTGTGCCATGGGTATTATAAGATCTCTCCAATGCGCGAAGTTGGGCTTGAAGGTCAGTAAAAGAGTTAGAGAATAGCTTCCTCTTTTGCGCAGTAAGAGCTATAAATCTACCTCTAATAGTAGCCTTATGAGCTTCCCATAAAATTGGCAGCGACTGTATTGAATCCACATTCAAGGGAAAGTATTCCTGCAGTGCTTCTTCAATTGTTGTAACCGCCTCAGCATCATGAAGTATTGTCGCGTTCAAACGCCAATGGGGTTCCCTACGTGGGAGTGTGGCCAGTTGCAATTGTAGAGTAATAGGGGAATGATCAGACCAAGTAATGGGGAGTATGTCTGTAGAATAGTGAAGCGCTAAGCAGGGATGCGAAATAAAGAAGTAGTCTATACGTGTATGAAGTTTGTGCGGGTTAGAATAGAATGTGAATTGTTTCTCAGTAGGATGATTGATCCTCCATGCGTCAAATAGAGAAAATTGTCGCAATAACTGTCTAAATTTTCTGGACATGTTGTGGGAAGGTTGGTTGGGCGCCTGTTGTGAGCGATCCATGATTTGGGAAAAAGACATATTAAAGTCACCTCCAATGATAAGGAAAGGGTGGAATGTGTCCAAGTGGCGTTGTAAGGTCCTGGAGAGGAAAGAACATTGCCGTCTGTTAGGGGAATATATATTAAGCAAGCTAATGGGAATTCCCGCATACGCAGCCATTAGTAATAGATAGTGGCCATCAGGATCCCTGATGGTCTGAGTGACCGTAAGGGGGCAATCTTTATGGACAAGGATAGCTACTCCAGCCTTCTTTTGGTTACCTGAAGCATAATAGCTATGTGGGAAATATTTAGAAGAGAGTTTGTGAGGTTTGGAAGCATCGAAATGGGTTTCTTGTATAAAAGCTACTTCCGCCCCCGACAATCTCAGTTCCTTAAGAGTCAGATACCTTTTAGCTATACTGTTCAAACCTTTAACATTCAACGATATCAACTTAACCATTGTGGAGCATCCAAAGAGGGAGCATTAAACTGACACAGAAAGGCGTCTCTCCAGGGGAGGGGTTACTATGTCTCATAGATAACATTAACAGCAATTGCAACCCATCATAAATAATAATTTGCATGTCTAGACAGAGCATACCCCACAGGACATGAAGCGGATATCCAGATATCACATACACATTGCCTAACCATTCAAGACTGAGTGCAGAAAAATATAGGGAATCAAATACCAAGGCTTAGAATAATATAGAAAAAAACAAGGTTAACTGGGTAAAAATTCCGGTTAGAAAACACACATAAAGAATGCCAAAGTGGCCATAAAAAAGTCCGGATTGAAAAATTCCTGGCTCAATATACCAAGGCATATAGGAGCCAAAAAAAGAGCCAACGGCTCTAGTGAGGGGGGGTAGAAAACTCGTGGAGTAACGCAAAGCCAGGCACCATCGCGCCGTCTGACCTGTAGCAATGAAAAAAATCAGTGGTTAAACATACCAAAAGGCAAAGTCATTCTTCACATATTGGAGGAGAAGGGCTGAGTGCAAGCGTGGGTTCCCGGGAAGACACAGGGGTCTTGTTCCATAAAGGAGTAAGCGATGGTTTAGCTGGAGATGGACGTGGAGAGGTGGTGGGACTTCTGGACTGAAGTCCCAACGCAGCCAGCAGCTTATTCCCTTTTGCCGGATTAAGGAGAGTGTGGCTTGTGCCACGATGGTGGACAATCAACTTAAAGGGGAAGCCCCAGCGATAAGGAATCTTGTTTTCTATCAGCTTCTGTGTAACTGGTTGAAGTTCCCGTCGTTTAGCCAGAGTGACTGGGGACAAGTCCGCAAATATCTGCAATTTATGGTTCTGAAATTCAACCGTCTGCATTGAACGTGTCGCAGAAGCTATCCGATCCTTGCCCTCATAATAATGAAATCGTGCAATAATATCACGCGGTGGTTTGTTGTCTGGGGGCCTGGAGGCCAATGAGCGATGGGCCCTGTCGAGTGACCAAAGGGTTAAAGGTGCTTGAGGGCAGAGCATTCCGAACAGGTCCTGTAAATATTTCACAATCTCTGGGCCACTCACGGTTTCGGGGACTCCCCTAAACCGTAGATTCTGCCTTCTAGACCTGTTTTCCAAATCCTCACAGCTGTCCTTAAGGTATGATAGTTCATCCCGTAAGGAACAATTCTCATCCTCCAAAAGGCCCAGTCTTTGAGCAATATCGTCAGTATATGACTCCAGTTTGTCCGTTCGCTCACCCAAATCATTCAGATCCCTTTGAACCTCCCTAATAGCTGATGTGACCACCCGAGAGACTGCCTGCGCAATGGTATCTTGCAGGGCCTCCTTAAGTTGCGCCAACTGTTGCGCCAATACTGGGGCAGTAACGGGCTGAAGGTGGTCTGGGAGGGGATCGAGAGACTGACCTGCGTGGTGCAGCTGCGGACTGTCAGGGTCCGGCGGCAGCGATGAGGGAGAAGCGCTGGAAGAATCACCGCCGCGGTGCGCATCAACTCCTGCAGCGCCATCTTGTTTGCCAGCATGTCGGCGCTGCGTCAGCGGCCGTTGCAGGAACGGGGACATAGTAGCGGCCTGATCCTTAGGTTTTTTCTTGCCCATCGTGCATGCCAGGGTATCACCGATGTTAATAGAGCCGACCTTATGCTGCAGGATAGGCTGATTGCTAAAGTTCAGGCTTGTGAGGTCAGGTAAGGCACGGAGCTCCTAGGCAGTGCGTGTGTCCTCCATCAAGGTTGGCCACGCCCCCAATGTTTTTTTTTAAACCCCGGCCAGTATGTTTAACTTGTACGGGGGGAACCTGGCCATCAGTGGGGTAAGCTGGCTCTGGGGTGCTGAAATTTTAATTCTCCAAGAAACAAACTTTATAAAGAATAATTTGCATATATATGCCAATAAGCCTCCTGCCACTTGCCTATTGTGTGATGAATAAAACACGTTTAGGGGAAGAAAATATTGGGTAAAATATATTCATTTTCAGGTTGCAATTTTGCCATGAATCACTGTAAAATTGCTGCAAGTACATTTTTTCCACCAAGATTATCAACTTAAAACCTGCCAAGATCATAATCATTTTCTTCCGTAAATAAAAATCCAAACCAGTATAAAGTGGTGAAAATAATAAAAAATAAACATGATTGAAGATTAATACGTTTGCCCCCTTTGTGTCTTAATTGCTTGAAGTTAAAGGGCATGTAAAGTCTAAAATAGAATAAGGCTAAATATAAACATGAACTTACTGCACCACAAGCCTAATCAAACAAATAATTTATGCTTTCAAAGTTGGCTACAGGGGGTCACCATCTTGTAACTGTTATACATCTTTGCAAGACTAAGACTGTGCACATGCTCAGTGTGGTCTGGGCTGCTTAGGGATCGTCATAAACAAAGCTGCTTGAGTTCTGCATGGCTGGGAAGTAAGGTGGGGGCTCCACCTGCTGTACATAAGTATGATTGTTTCCCTGCAGAGCAGTTAGGGACCATCTGACAATTCCTATTCACAGCAGTAAATGAAGGGAGAATGTCACTGTATAGAGTCAGGTTTCTTATAAAAACGGTACACATTTTTTAATTAAAGTATATTGGAGATAGGTTTCTTTTTCAATAAAGAAAGTAAAAATGGGATTTTATTTTTTTGCTTTTACATGCCCTTTAAATTGCTCACCAGTTTTTATGGAAACAAATTATGACAGAATTCAGGTTCATAAAATCTGCATTGTGAGTAAAAACAGTGAACGTCACCCATTTTTTTTTATGCTATTGTGCCACAATAGTCTATGTGGTTCCTCAGGGGTGTGCCCATTTTTATTTGGGGAGTACCCAGAGGATTTATCCCAGTGGAGAACTCATAGTTATTACATGAATAAATATTTATATCTTCATTGTTCTTCACCAATATGGCTCTAAGTTAATTTTGTCTTTTATAAATACAGGAATTCCGTTATCCTGAAAGGCTTTATCCACAAAGCTCAGAATTACAGAAAGGCTGTCTCTCATAGACTCTATTTTATCTAAATAATCCAATTTTTTAAAAATGATTTCCTTTTTCTCTTTAATAATAAAACAGTAGCTTGTACTTATCCCAACTAAGATATAACTAAACCTTATTGGAAGCAAAACCAGCCTATTGGGTTTATTTGATGTTTATATGATTTTCTAGTAGACTTTGAATTTCTAATTGAAAAAACTTCGAAATTCGAATTAAAAAAAACCAACCAAAATTAAGTCAAAGTTTTTGGGTTTTTTTGGATGAATAGGTCCGTTTTCGATAAAATAGGTCCTTATTCTGTCAAATTCGAATCTTATAAATCTAAGGAATATCGCATTAGATCGAATTCGATTTCAAATTTTTCCACCAAAAAACGTAGATTTTTTAAAGTCCACCAATTTACTCCAAATAGGTTCTAGCAGGTTCCAATAGGCTAAAACAGCAATTCAGCAGGTTTTAGATGGCGAATGGTTGAAGTCGAATTTTTAAAGAGACAGTACATGATAAATTTCGATATTCAAATTTTTTAATTTTTTTGCAAATTCGAATCGAATTTGGACTAGTCCCTAGTCGAAGTACACAAAAAATAGCTCGATATTCGAATTTTTTTCATTTGAATATTCACCTCGACCTTTGATAAATCTGCCCCTTAAGGTTATTCCATTATCTGGAAACCGGATTTACGGAAAGGCTGTCTCCAATAGACTCAATTTTATCCAAATAATCCACATTTTTAAAAATAATTTCCTTTTTCTCTGTAATAATAAAACAGTACCTTGTACTTGATCCCAACTAAGATATAATTAATCCTTATTGGAGGCAAAACCAACCTTAAGGTATGAAGATCCAAATTACAGAAAGAGCCTTTATCCAAAAAACCCCGGGAATTCTGGATAACAGGTACCATACCTCCATACCTGTATATCCAAAGAGTTTTTTTTTTTACTGGAGAGGAAGCATAATCAGATTCATTCGGCAAATATTCCTTTTAAAAATTAATAGAAAGGCGAATCTCCCCATTGATGAATTGAAATGAACATGGCTGCTCTAACACATTCATACCATAACAGAAAGCAAAAGTTCACATTGTTAGGGCTATTTAAAAAAGTATGTTTTAAACTATGTCTTATTTTTCCGGGAACAATTTCAAGATGCCTCGCAGCCTTGTTTTCTGCTGGACGGGAAGACACCAAATTATGATTTGTTTACCGCAGACGCGTATAATGGCGCTTCTATTGTACAAAAGCAACGAGGAGAAACAATTTGAGAGGCATTTAAAGACAGAAACATTGGCACAAAATGTAGCTAATTTATAAATATTACAATATGTGATATGACACATTAATAAAAAAAAGACTGTGTCTCTAATGCTTTGGGCATAATTGTTCAGCCAATTACAGCTGGTGTCTCTGCATTGAAGCCTAAAACTCTTAATATATATTCACGGTCTTCACTCTCCTCTGTGGCTGAAAGGGAAGGGTTATTAAAATATACCGGTAGTGCTGGTAATCTTGCTTCTTTTATTCATTGATTCTCTTTTTTAATATATTTTAGATACAGTACCACTCCTATTTCACTAATTAGGCCAAGTAGACATCACACTAGCTACATAGGGATATAGAAGATATAAGTAAGGCTTCTTGAATTGAGCAAAGCTGCACCTGTGTTTCAAGCTAATTGGTATAGAAAGCTGCCCTTTTTCAAGCAAATTGGGCCATTAATTGTCACTTTGCAATGATGACTTCCAGCGCATTTGAATGAGTAAAGATGGACTAAAAAGCCTATAAGTAGTGATGGGCGAATTTGCGCCGTTTCGCTTCACCAAAAAATTTGCGAATTTCCTGCGAAATTCGCCAAACGAGCGAAAAAAGTGTGAAACTGCGCAGGCGTCTCGTTTTTGACGTTGGCGCCTGTTTTTTTTATGCTGACGCCCATTTTTCGATGGCGACGCCTGTTTTTGACGCCGATGCATGTTTTTTTAACGCCAGCGTCCGGTTTTTTGGACGCCTGTGACAACTTCTTATAAGCATAAGAAAAATAAGACTTGTGTCCCATCCATGTGTTGGTAGGATAATAACACTAATAATGGCATATCCTTGGTGCAGAACATTGCCCAGTCATTAAGTAGTCAATGGGGCAAATTTACTAAAGGGAGAAGTGGCTGTCGCTAGCGAAAATTCATCAAAAAGACAATTTACTAAAAGGCGCAGATGACAATTCACTAGACAAGATCTCAGTGCTAATGCACTTTCAAGACCCGGCAAATTTTCGTTCAAACAAACAATCGTTACTCCACAAATTCAAATTCAAATTGCAAATTTTCCATCACATTACCCTTTTCACCAGAGTTTCCTTAGCCAGGTTATACCTGGTAAACTAAGTTGAAGCTACATCCTCCTCAATCTTGTGTCAGTGACATCATATCCTGTATGCCGCAAATGCATTAAAGTTGTAAAAAACGCTGGCGACTTTTACTTTTTTAAAGAGGGATTGCCTTGAAAAGTCCTGTATATAAAAGTTTTTTCTGTTAACATTTTTACAGAATTGGCATGGCACATTTGTTTTAGGGCTGGCTCATGTCTAGGGCATTATGTGATCTCTTTTGTCTTTAATTTGCTTCCTTGGACATGTGTAATAATAAGTGGCCACTTCAAGCATTTTCAGCAACATCTCTAATAAAGACGTCCATACAACTTGAATGAACCTGTCCTATTCAAATTGACGTAAGCGTACAAGGACTAACGAAGTTTCGCTTGGCAGAGACGAACGCTAGCGAAATTTCACCAACAGCCGAGACTCAACTTCGCACTTTAGTGAATTAGCGCAGTGGTAGCCAATTTGCACCTGGTGAAGTGTGGCGAATCGTTCGATGGCGACAATTCACCCCTTTAGTGAATTTGCCCCAATGTCTTTTTACGCGCATGACAATTTTTCAAAACAATGTGAATTTTTCTTGTGGCAATTTTTTTGTCTCTGCAATTTTTCGTTCAAAATGCAATGGGCGCTTTTTCTTATAGCGCTTTTATTTTTTGTCATGACAAAATTTTTCGCAGGGGATTTTTTACACCATTTTGTATAAAAATTTGCAGATGACAGAATGCAGAAATTCACTATGAATCCATGCCTGGTGAAAAAAATCTGCTAATCACTAGTATACACCAGTAAAAGTATCCAAGAAGTTCTCAAGTCCTACTCCACATTACTGTTAAGTCTGTTTCAGCCTGACCTCCCTTAAGTCTGCTTGACCCTGGCCTCCCTTAACCCTGTAGGAATTGTTGTTGGCAAAGCATTACTCTTAAAAGCAGATTTATCATCGAATTAAAATACTTCCAATTCGAATATGGAATTCGAAGTTTTTTCAGCGAATTTGGGTATCCCGCGGTCGAAGTAAAATTGTTCGATCGAACGATTAAATCCTTTGAATTGAATGATTAGAAGGATTTCATCGGTCGATCGAACGATTTTACCTCGACTTCCAAAAACGTAGAAAACTGATCTAGAAGGTCCCCATAGTCTAACATCGCACTTCGGCAGGTTTAATTTGGCGAAGTATTGAAGTCGAAGTCTTGTTAAAGAGACATTACTTCGATTATCGAATGGTCGAATATTCAAACTATTTTACTTTGAATCGAAATCGAAGTTATAGTATCCTATTCGATGGTCGAAGTATCCAAAAAATGACTTCGAATTTCGAATTTGTTTACTTCGAAAATTCCCTCGAATTCACTTCAACCATTGATAAATCTGCCCCTTAATGATTCTGCCATGAAATAATATTCATAGAATTCCAAGTGCAGAAGTTTGAAGACATATACAAAACATATTTGAACAGACAGCAATGGATAATTTGTTGACCATATTCCATATTGTCATCTGAATTGGGGGAAGCTCTGGGTTTTACAGTTTATGTATAATTATATATTTATCAACTTCAATAGTAATGTGTTCCTCAATAAATCTGTATATGCTGTACATATCATAGGTGAGTCATTCCCATTTCTCTCTCTACATTGTGATTTCATTCCCAATTTAAAAATGACTTCCATTAGTTGACTCAAGAAGGTTTCCCAGACATAATCCTCTTTTAAATAGACTTACTTAACTTCGAGATAATGAATCCGTTGTGCTAATGGATATGAGATCTGATTCAACTTCTTAATCTCACCTAAAATGACTTTATCATTTCCATGGAATGGACGTGATATTAAAAACAGATGTATTTAGGAAATTGCATTTTCCGTGAAATACAATTTTCTACCTAATATGTTTGGTGAGTTAATTCACAAGGGCATCACATTTATACAATCTGACCAAAGCACAATGAAACCTTAGTGCCACGTGGCTGTTGTAAAATTTTATTTTTTTTTGTGATTTAAATTTTATTTGATTTTGTCATATAGGTTTCCAGACATTGCAACTTTTGTCTGACATCAGAGGTATGAAGATTTAATAGCATTTTGTTGTCAAACGTTAACATAGACAATAATTATATATCAAAGAGGAAAATAAGATAAGAACAAAGAAAACATAACAAGTAAAAAGAAAGCTATTGCAACATAGGATGGATACATTGACATTTTTCCAGTATATACTGTAGAACCTTTCCAATCCCTTTCCCTAATTCCCCTTGGGATTAGATTTTCTCATGGAATATATCTTCCCTAATTCCATGATTTTGGGTTAGTGGAAGTGGCCAGCATTACCGCCCACGGGGACATCAGCAATTTACAGACGCAGGCGCCACTTCGCTAGCGAAAAAGACAGGTGCTAGAGGTCATTCACACTCTATCGCCAGGTGACAATTAGGTCTGGCAAATGGACATTACTCCGTAAATTCACCAAAGTGCGGATTTTACTGAACGTTACCTCTTTCGCCAGACTTGCCTTTGCCACCTTAGACCAGACGAAGTGCACTGGAGTGCATAGATCTTCCTCAATCTTCAATTGAGCCAAAAATGCATCAAAGTCCAAAAAACGCTGGCGTTTTTTTTCCTATTTTCAGGCTGATTGGCTGCAAAAGACCTAACAAACTTCTCTTGGGTAACCGGTTTCCCCCCCATACATTTGCAAACATATGGAACATTAATTTACAGTGGGCACATGTGTAGGGCATTAGAATAACTCTATTGTCTTTATTAAGGTTGCCTGGACTTGTGTTTTAAAAAGTATAATTTGTAAGTATATGCACCAACATTTAACATAAAGACCATGCAACTTTAAATTTCCCGCCCTATGCAAATTGACCTGAGCACAAGATCCCTAGTGAAGATTTGCAAGGCAGAAGTGAACAGTAGCTCATCTTCACTATCAAATGCTCACATTGCCGAAGTAACGCTAGCGCCCACAACGAAACTCCGCATTTTAGTGAATTAGCATAGTCTCAGCAAATTTTAGCCTGGAGAAATGTAAATCTACCCCTAAGTCTAGCTGTCATCTCCTCCATTAGTTTCTTCTCACCGATTCAAGTGATTACCTCGCTATTGTAAGAGTCTCTGGTGATTTCCACTTAGAAGTAAGTGAGAGCCTGGCTGCTGTGTATATATAGAGTTTAAGGGGCAAATTCACTAAGATGCGAAGTTGCGCCAGGCGCAACTTCGCCGCACTTCGACGCACTTCGCCAGGCGTATTTTCGCCAGCGCTCTGCAAAGTTTGCGAAATTGTGCTTGCGTTAATTCGCCAAGCGAAGCAAAGTTTCGCTAGCGATGGTTAATTTGCATACGGCGCCAAATTCAAATTTCAATGGAGGAACACGTATCTGCACTACAAATGCCTAGAAAACCTTCAAATCAGCAAATATAAATGTTATTTTGCCCTACACATGTGCCCACTGTCTAGGTAAGTTGCCATGAGTCAGGAAATGTAGGGGGGAAGGAGGGGAGCCCCAAAAAAATTTTCGATCTTTTTCAGCCTATCACCCATCATGTAGAAAACACGCCAGCGTTTTTTGGGACTTAGAAAAAAATTTGACTTTTTTTGAAACAATCCCTATCTACTCTATTGCGCTTCGCCAGGTCTGAGGTGGCGAAGGAAGTCTATCGTAAAAGGTAGCGTTCAATACACTGCACAAGTTAGTGAATTTGCGTAGTTACATCGCTAGCGAAAATTCGCCTGGCGTAAGTGTGCGAAGTAACACTAGCGAATTTACGCCAGCGTTCGTTAGTGAATTTGCGAAGTACCGAAAATGCCAAACGCTAGCGAATTAACGCTAGCGTTCGGTGCTTCGGCGCTTAGTGAATTTGCGCCTAAGAGCTTCTGTTCAGGAGTAGGGATACCCAAGTGAGGTAAGCCCAAGAGGGCATTTGAAGCCTGAATTAGGATTTCCCAAAATAAAATCTTAGCAGTCATCACCTTAACTCCCCTCCAGAATTCTGATAGTTTAGGACTAGTGATGGGCAAATTGATTCGCCAGGCTGGAATTCGCGGCAAATTTGCGCGATTCGCCGCCAGCGAATAAATTTGCGAAACTCCCGCGAAAATTTGCGGCAAAAATTAACCGGCGTCAAAACTTTATTTTTCCAAAAAAACGGATGTCAAAAACGGGCGCTGGCGTCAAAAATGGGCGCCGGCGTCAAAAACGAGATGCAGGTGACGTTTTGCAAATTTTTTGCCGTTTTGCGAAATTCGCTAATTATGTGGGGGAAATTCGCCCATCACTACTTAGGACATGACCACAGTATGTGAGAGAGGGAGCCCCCTTGTCCGCACGCTCGCCAGCACATTTCTGAGTTATCTGGGAAAATTCTAGAGTTTTTATATTATTTTATTTATTATTTATTATTGCATTATCCCATATATCTTCCCACTGCTCAAGAGTTGGCGCATTTGTGAGCTCCCTCCCCACTGTAACATGTATTTATTTTTAGGAAATGGTTCTCTCATATCTGTGTTCAGAATGGTGTAAATGGTAAATATTAAGGCTTTCTGGGGGAGCGCTCCAAGGCACAGTCTTTCAAAGGGAGTAAGTGAGGTGGAGGGGGCCAGTCCCCTGCAGAGACTTTGGATGTACGGCTGTTGTAAACTTGACCCCATAAGAACCTGAAGATAAAAATTGTTTATTTCTGAGAAATTTTTATCACTGAAAAAGATATGTGGTTCAATGATATGCAACTTGTTGGCAAAAACTCGATTCATATGATTTTTTGGGGATTTTTTTCCAAAATTGCTTGATTTTTTACAGATTTTTGCCTGAAAAGCCTGAAATAGTCAGATTTTTCAAGGCATTTCCAGTGCAGATGGTGGATTTTGGGATTTGGACTTTCGGCAGCCTCAGGGTATAATAAATTCAAGTTGTGTTTTTCCACTAAAACATTTTTTTTTTTTTTACAAAATTTCTCAGTTTTTAGCATTTAGACTTTAATTTATAACCCCCTTTATGTTTGATATTCTATATCAGAGAAGCCAAAGCTATAAAACAAATACATCCATAAGTATAACAGCTTTATGCTGTGTCCATATATGGGTTATGGTATAATACCTTACACTTTGAAAAGAGAGCGTGTGACAGAAAATAGAAATATTGTTATGTTCACAAATCCATAAATCCATCTTGAATGAGGCAAAATCTCTTGATAGTCGCAATACTGCCTGATATGTTTCATGGTAAAAGAGATCTCAATCTCAATCATCAAAGCTAAAGCATTGAGTTATGTCTAAAACTCTTGTTTGGTAGATGATCTTGTAGGTCTATAAACGTCAGTGAAGTTGAGTAGATGACAAATGTCTGATATGTCACCAGTCACTTATTTTCTGGAAAAAAACAATTTCTGGTGTTCATATGGATAGAAGTTATGGAGTAATATCAACAATTATCAAACAATTAAGGTGAATGAGTAATTGAAGTTGAAAAGAGACATCCAATCAAGTCCACATATTTGTCCAACCTGCCTGCATGCTAGTATCATTTAATTCCATATTATATATAGTAACATAGTAAGTTAGGTTTAAAAAAGACACACATTCATCCTATTTTAACCTGTCTAACTGCCAGTTGATCAAGAGGAAGGCGAAAAAAACTCATTTGAAGCCTCTCCAGTTTGTTTTAGGAGGGGAAAAAATCCTTCCTGACTCCAAAATGGCAATGGGACCAGTCCCTGGATCAACTTGTACTATGAGCTATTTCCCATATCCCTGTATTCCCTCACTTGCAGGGATGGGTGAATTTGACCCATTTCGTTTCGTCACAAATTCGGCGCCGGCGAAATGTCGATGACGCCCATTAAAGTCTATGGGCGTCAAAAAAAATTTGTCACGCGGCAAAATTATTTTGTTGCGCGTCTTTTTTTTTGACGCACGTCTCCATACAAGTCTCTTATACTGGTATATTTACCCTTCTTGTATGTTTCTGGTTTCTGAACCCTTGTTTCCATCCAAAACAACGTAGTAGATTAATCCAAGTAGATGGGCGAAGAAACCAATCAGCGCAGGTGTACTGCTGCAAGGTGCTTTTATTGAATACACGACATGTTTCGAGCTTAAAAGCTCTTTATCAAGTGTGAAAAAATACTCAGTGGTACACACAGCTATGTATCTAATGTATCAGCCTGTACCACTGATTCAGGGAGACAATTCCACATCTTCACAGCTCTCACTGTAACAAACCCCTTCCCAATATTTAGCTGGAACCTCTTTTCTTCTAATCGGAATGGGTGACCTTGTGTCAGCTGGAAAGACCTACTGGTAAATAAATCATTAGAGAGATTATTATATGATCCCCTTAAATATTTATACATAGTTATCATATCACCCCTTAAGCTCCTCTTCTCCAGCGTGAACATCCCCAATTTGGCCAGTCTTTCCTCATAGCTAAGACTTTCCCTTTACCAGCTTAGTTGCCCTTCTCTGTACCCTCTCTAATACAATAATGTCCTGTTTGAGTGATGGAGAACAAAACTGTACGGCATATTCTAGATGGGGCCTTACCAGTGCTCTATACAGTGGAAGAATGACCCCCTCCTCCCTTGACTCTATGCCCCTTTTAATACAGCTCAAGACCTTATTTGCCCTTGATGCTGCTGACTGGCATTGCTTGCTACATCATATATCAAAAATATTATCCACAGAAATCCAAGAAGATCCGCACTCACAGGTCTTACTCGTATAAATAAAAATGTTTTTGTGTGAGAAAAGCCTCGGAGGAGGCCAAAATGTTAGGCTGTAAGCTTTGCAATAAAAACATTTTTATTTATACGAATAAGACCTGTGAGTGCGGATCTTCTTGGATTTATATATAAATATATTTAACTTCCTTTTCCTGATCAACCTGATCAAAGTAATATGCCTTTGCATTAGACTCAGGTATGGGATGAGCAAAGTGCCTCCAACTATTTCAAGTCCATTAGATATGAAGGACAGTTTAAAAAGGAAAACTTTCAGCAAATTAAATCAGGAAATCTTTATATAAGCCCAGTTAGAACTACGATTAATAGGCAACACTACCTACAAGTTTTCTGATTTGTACAATACAGAAAAATTCCTGTTTTATTCTCATATACAGTATTCAAGAATGGTGAATGTGTATATATAAACCAAAGACTGGCATGAGTCTTATTGGTGCCTTTCGTTAGTTTGTACAAAGAAAGCCATGCAAATCTCAACATATTTATTGCATAGTAATACAACATTTTTTTAGAAATTGGAATGAATTATAATTGAATTCACCTGGAATGAATATATCAGCAAAGTAATGGCTTACTGAAATCCTTCAAATATTTATACAAGGCAGCAATCCAGTCCTCTAATAAAGGTCAGCACAAATAAAGTGTGGCTTACAGATCAAATATTATAAGAAATCAAGTAGAGAGAGAGATATTTAAATGCCATAGGGGCTTAAAGACTATATGAAGGTATGGTGTCTAACAGAATTAAAAAGAAAAGGCACACATTGAGCAACGTTTCCATAAGCACCATAAGGCATGAAGAGATATCTGCTGTATTTGAGTGGCCTTTCTTCTGACTCAAGTTTCACAATTTAGCCAATCACAGCTGGAGAACCCTCTACAAACGCTTCCTTTTTCTCAAATCAAGGCCTGAGCTTTGGGATTCTTACAATTGTCTGTGTAGCCCAAGCAG
Organism: Xenopus petersii; assembly: GCA_038501925.1. NCBI lineage: Eukaryota > Metazoa > Chordata > Amphibia > Anura > Pipidae > Xenopus > Xenopus petersii. The sequence goes on from CM076683.1 coordinate 135,217,659, forward strand.
AGTGGCCCTAGCTCTGGTTATAAATTACCTTAAGAATTCTTGCCTTGTCTGTGTAACATAGCCTTGTAGGTGTTAGTATTTTGTTTACTGAAATGTGCCTGTTCTGTGTATCTTCACTTCTCCAGTTCCAGTTTGTGCAACCTTGACCTATCTTGCTTGGCTCTAGTAAATCCTTGCCCTTTTCCTATATGTCCAGCTCATATCCCTCTACATACTGTTCACGTGTTTACTGCTCTATGTCCTATTGTACATCAACTTTGTCCACTATTCCATTCTATGTCCACTCTGCCTTGCTCTAGTCTGGTCCTAGTCCAACTTTGGGCTTCTTTTCTGGCTTATTTTCTCTTACCTGAAAGGCTTACGACCTCCCCAATACTAGTACTAGTGATTTCTCCACAGTCTCTGGAATCTAATTTACATGTCCCTAAAAGATGGCAGGAAAATGCTAACTTCCTGAATGAGATATACTAATTTTAAAGGAGAATTCAACCCAAACCATTAAAAAACCCTACCCTCCGACTCTATGTAGACCCCCTCCCTCCTCCCCCCAGCCTACCTAGGGGCAAATTCACTAAGATGCGAAGTTGCGTCAGGCGCAACTTCGCTGAGCTTCACCGCACTTCGCCGGGCGTAGTTTCGCCAGCGCTCTGCAAATTCACTAAAATCTGAAGTTGCACTCAGGGGTAGCATAAGGTTGCGATGTTGCGCTAGCGTTGATACGCTATGTAAAGCGAAGTTACGCTAGCGAAGGCTAATTTGCATATGGCGCCAAATTCGAATTTCAATGGAGGAATACGTATCAGCACTACAAATGCCAAGAAAACCTTCAAATCTGCAAATATAAATTTTATTTTGCCCTACACATGTGCCCACTGTCTAGGTAAGTTGCCATGAGTCAGGAAATGTAGGGGGGAAGGAGGGGAGCCCCAAAAATATTTTCGATCTTTTTCAGCCTATCACCCATCATGTAGAAAACACGCCAGCGTTTTTAGGGACTTAGAAAAAATTTTGACTTTTTTGTAAACAATCCCCATCTACTCTATTGCGTTTCGCCAGGTCTGAGGTGGCGAAGGAAGTCTAGCGTAAAAGGTAGCGTTCAGTACACTGTGCAAGTTAGTGAATTTGCGTAGTTTCGTCACTAGCGAAAATTCACCTGGCGTAAGGGTGCAAAGTAACACTAGCGAAACTATGCCAGCGTTTGTTAGTGAATTTGCGCAGTATCGAAAATGCCAAACGCTAGCGAATTAACGCTAGCGTTCGGCGCTTCGGTGCTTCGGTGCTTAGTGAATTTGCGCCCTGGTATCTGGGGCAAATGGCCCTAACCTTTTACTTACCCCTCGGTGCAGATTCTGCGCATGTGCCAAAAGTCACGAAAATTTCAGAAAAATTTTTGTGACTTTCGGCGTATACGCAGTTGTTTGGGACCGGAATATTACTCCAACTGCGCATGCACCGAAATTCCAATCTGCTTCTGAAGTTGGGAAGGGACCTTTGCTTTCTCATTATGCAGGGCCGGGCTAAGCTGACCAGGCACCCGAGGCAACCAGGTCAGTGCAAACGTGTTTGAGCACGCCATATATAGGTGCAATAAAGGGGAAACGGAGGGGCAGGAGAGGGAGGGAGGGATGGACACAGGAGGGAGGGAGGAACAGAGGACTGACATGCAGAGGCGAGCAAATCTGGACTAGAGGTAGGCAGAATAATCTTGAACAGGCACCTGCCCTGAACCCCACAGTTTTGCACCCTAAGCAGGTGCCACTTCTGCCGACCACTATTTCTGGCCCTGACAGTATGGTAATTCTTCAGTGCACAAGGGGTGGCAGAAGAACATAACTGTCTTGCACAGAGCCCTAACCTCAACACAACTGAACCTTTGTGGAATGGATAATAATATTTAATGTGAGCCGGTCTTGATTCCCCAACATCAGTACCCAACCTCACTAAATGCTCTTGTGGCAAAATGGATGCAAATCCCTAATGTTTTCCATCTATTGTAAAGCCTTCCCAGAAGAGTAGAGTCTGATGTACTAGCAAAAGTAGGATGAATTTTATATTAATACTCTTGATTACTTACAGTAAAAGATTGTAGTAGGATATTTCTTGAACACACACTGATCATGTTTACATTTACTTTTATTTGCATGAATTAAATAGTATGTGATGCAGCCAGTGCACAGCAGGGAATAAAGATGTGACAGCACTACAACGAACTTGCAATAAGAGAAGAAGGAATAGATGGACAGGTGTTTAGTCGAGGATAAATGTGGAGATTTAGGGGATAAAAGATAAGGATTGAAGGACAGATGAGAATTGTGCCGAATAGATGAAATGGATGTCACGGAAACTCAATCAGCTGATTTGTGGGAAGTGAAAAAATGGAGAGCAAAAAGAAAGTAAAATAATTCTAGAAGAACATGGTATACACCAGTCAGTGTGCAACCCTAAGGCTGGATCAGGAAAGAATTGCTTGGAGTTTGGAATGAATGCTCTTGAAAAAAAAAAAATACTCGAGGGAAATTGTGCATGTAAAGAAGAGTTTCTATAAACTGACTTTTTCTTCCACAAATAGACAGAGACGTACAAGTGCATTTGTATAAAAAAATAGTCATGATGGGGCCACATCCCGATTTTGGATAAGTAACTGCTGACTTCTATGCAGATCTAGAAACAAAAAGCTCATTGGTTTCATTGGAAACTGTTTTCTATATTTGAATTGAATCTAAAGGAATGTCCATTGTTTAAACAACTTCTCTGATTTCTTCAAGCCTGTATCATGCTGCACCCCTTCCAAAAGATTCCACATGGAAAATATGTAATACGGCAACATATGAGCATAAATAAAAGATGGTTGTTGTTCATTACTCAGTATTGACTCTGTCCTACTGAATTGGATCACAGTTGCTCTGGAGTCTGTAGTATGAACGAATTCTTAAATAAATGGAGTTGGGTGTTAGTAACCACTCCTACTCAAGTAGTCAAGTAAGTTGTCAGGAGAAAGAAAGAAGCTGCTCTGATGTTCTTCTGCTTAGGAAAGATGTGAGAAAGGTTTATAATGTATCTACTGTGTATCCTGTGCTTGAATGGCTGCCCCCATGGCTACACAGCAGCTTGTTTATATAAACTATAGTAGTACTTATCTGTTATCTACTGTGTATCCTGTGCTTGAATGGCTGCCCCCATGGCTACACAGCAGCTTGTTTATATAAACTATAGTAGTACTTATCTGTTATCTACTGTGTATCCTGTGCTTGAATGGCTGCCCCCATGGCTACACAGCAGCTTGTTTATATAAACTATAGTAGTACTTATCTTTTATCTACTGTGTATCCTGTGCTTGAATGGCTGCCCCCATGGCTACACAGCAGCTTGTTTATATAAACTATAGTAGTATTTATCTGTTATCTACTGTGTAGCCTGTGCTTGAATGTCTGCCCCCATGGCTACACAGCAGCTTGTTTATATAAACTATAGTAGTACTTATCTGTTATCTACTGTGTATCCTGTGCTTGAATGGCTGCCCCATGGCTATACAGCAGCTTGTTTATATAAACTATAGTAGTACTTATCTGTTATCTACTGTGTATCCTGTGCTTGAATGTCTGCCCCCATGGCTACACAGCAGCTTGTTTATATAAACAATAGTAGTACTTATCTGTTATCTACTGTGTATCCTGTGCTTGAATGGCTGCCCCATGGCTATACAGCAGCTTGTTTATATAAACTATAGTAGTACTTATCTGTTATCTACTGTGTATCCTGTGCTTGAATGTCTGCCCCCATGGCTACACAGCAGCTTGTTTATATAAACTATAGTAGTACTTATCTGTTATCTACTGTGTATCCTGTGCTTGAATGGCTGCCCCCATGGCTTCACAGCAGCTTGTTTATATAAACTATAGTAGTACTTATCTGTTATCTACTATAATCTACATATCTTAAATCTACTAAAAAATAATTTGAACATTAAATAACCCCAATAGGATTAGTTTGCCTCCAGCTATAAATAATTATTGATATCTTAGTTGGGATCCAGTACACCTTCATCATAAGCATCAGCATCATTTATCTATATATATATTTATCTATGTAGTGCAGTGCTTTACTTTATAATACACAGTATTCTTTAATTACTCCAGAGAAAAAGGAAATCATTTTAAATTATTTGCTTATAATAGGAGAGCCTTCCTGTATTTGGAACTGTTGGGATAAAGAATTTCCTGATAACAGATCCCTTACCTGTACTAAGGCTCAGATTTTGCGGTTGCTTATTAAATGTTCAGTGTAGGAGCAATTACTGACCCAACATGGGAATGAGGAAGATATAAGGAATCATATAGTCACATGCACGGCAGTGACAAAGAGAAGGTGGAAGGGACACATCCCGCTCTGCAGCCCTATGCCATATACAGTATTGTTGGTCTAAACTTAAATTCTCCCCTAACAATATAGTGGAAAATGATGATATGTAGTGATGGCCGAATTTGTGCAGTTTCACTTCGCCGAAAAATTTGCGAATTTCGCGCGAAATTCGCGAAACGGCGAAAAATTCGCGAAACGGCGCCGGCGTCTCGTTTTTGACGCAGGCGCCCGTTTTTTCGACGCCGGCGCCCGTTTTTTGCGCCGGCGTCCGTTTTTTCGGAAAAAAATTTTGACGCCAGCGATTTTTTTCCGCGAATTTTCGCGCCCGTTTCGCAAATTTATTCGCCGACGGCAAATCACGCAAATTCGCCGCGAATTCGCGCCTGGCGAATAAATTCGCCCATCTCTAATGATATGATGAATCCCCTGTTTTATGGAGTCTTAGTTGATTGAGTTATTTATAGAAAAATAATACATATGACTGTATAATTGAATCTTAGGTTCCCATAATCCAACCTAATACCAAACACACATGGGGGCATAATTTAAGGGCCGTATTTTGGTAGAAAACAAGGTCTTTAAGCAGGAAATTTGTCCTAAAGACACTGCAATCACCAGGACTTGCAAAGCTGAACTCTTATCATACAGTTGGAACATCTCGGGGACCCACAGGGGGTCTTGGAGGGGATTATATTTGCCTAATATCTGGATGTTTTAATCCTCACACTGTATTATAATATTGTATTTCCTCTTTTCTTATTATAGCAATTTAAAGTTCAGGTGTTGGAAAAGATGTTGTTGAGCAATTACCCAGTATGAACTAGCAAGATAATACCCATAATATGGTTTTTAGACATTTAAAGGAGAACTAAAGCTTAACAAAAGAAGTAGCTATACATTTTGTACATTATGTTTTGTGCTTCTGTACCAGCACAAGGCAACCCCAGCCCTTTAGCAATAAAGATCTGTGTCTCCAAAGATGCCCCAGTAGCTCCCCATCTTCTTTTCTGCTGATTCACTGCACATGCTCTGTGCTGCTGTCACTTACTGAGCTTAGGGACCCACTCACAATATACAGTACACATAGAATAGAAATGTCACAATATAAGGCTGATTAGTAATTAATACACATAATTACTACATGGCAGCACAGAAACCAGTGCAATTAGCATCAGAAATTAATAATCAGCCCTGTAGCATCAGCTTATATTATAGACAAACCCCATTTTCTGCTGGATAGTTAGTGACGACCCTTACGTTTAAAGCACCCTGGGCAAAGTCACAGACTTTTCCAACAAAATTCAAGATGAGAAACTCCTGGGACAACATTTAAGGTTTTCACTCAGCGGCTGAACATTTAGCCTGGTTCAATATGTTCATTATATAAAATATGACATTTCTAGCTATATTCATTTTTAGAATTTAGTTCTCCTTTAACCAAATAATGTTTGCAGGAATTTAGGACAGAGCAAAACAAAGTGATCAGTTAGAATCACACTATAAAACATCCACTCATAAGTGCTCTGGTGAGAAGAAAAGATTGATCTAAAGTTCATTGGTGCTCTGTAAATATTTTTAATATATTCAACCCTTCTTGACGAATAGAAATATAGCATTTAATGATTTTTAAGCTTAACAGCAATGTAAAACCCCAGAGTGCTCTTCTGAGCACTTTCTGCCATTTGCATTCATTATTTTTTGTTTTAGTTCTGAAGATATGAGCTTTTATTTTACATTTCTAATATAATAAAAATGTAAACAACAGCACCATCTGCTGGTCAGTTCTGTCAGACTGGCCTGACTGTCCGGAGAATCATTCAGAAGAGGAAAAGGGTTCTGCTTATTTCTAAGCACAGAAACAAGGGCAGATTTCCCACTTGTTCTTCTGAAATGTTCTCCTGTCTGTCAGGCCAACCAGCTGATGGCACGGTGGTTTAAAATCCATTATATTAATATAATATAATATCTTGACAACTACAGAAAAAAATAATTACTGTAAATTGCAAAAATGCTCAGAAGAGCGAGTTTACCTGAATTTGTTTTGAGGGTTTCAGTGGATGATGTTTTAATTATAACTATCTTATGCTGTTCTTTACTGTATAGTTATACAATATGGGACCTGTTATCCAGAATACGAGGAACCTGGGCTTTTCCAGGTAATTTGGCTTTTCATATTCAAACATTAAAGGGATCCTGTCATCGGAAAACATGTTTTTTTCAAAACACATCAGTTAATAGTGCTACTCCAGCAGAATTCTGCACTGAAATCCATTTCTCAAAAGAGCAAACAGATTTTTTTATATTCAATTTTGAAATCTGACATGGGGCTAGACATTTTGTCAATTTCCCAGCTGCCCCAGGTCATGTGACTTGTGCCTGCACTTCAGGAGATAAATGCTTTCTGGCAGGCTGCTGTTTTTCCTTCTCAATGTAGCTGAATGTGTCTCAGTGGGACATGGATTTTACTATTGAGTGCTGTACTTATATCTACCAGGCAGCTGTTATCTTGTGTTAGGGAGCTGCTATCTGGTTACCTTCCCATTGTTCTGTTGTTAAGCTGCTGGGGGGGGGAAGGGAGGGGGTGATATCACTCCAACTTGCAGTACAGCAGTAAAGAGTGATTGAAGTTTATCAGAGCACAAGTCACATGACTTGGGGCAGCTGGGAAATTGACAATATGTCTAGCCCCATGTCAGATTTCAAGATTGAATATAAAAAAATCTGTTTGCTCTTTTGAGAAATGGATATCAGTGCAGAATTCTGCTGGAGCAACACTATTAAATGATTCATTATAAAAAAAACTTTTTTTCCCATGACAGTATCCCTTTAAAATATACTCAGGAGGATTGTTTTGCCTCCAATAAGGGTTAATTATATTTTAGTTGGGATCAAGTACAAGCTACTGTTATATTATTACAGAGAAAAAGGAAATCATTTGTAAGAATTTAAATTATTTGATTAAAATGGACTCTATCACCCATATGTAATAAAAGGCACTACGTTTGCCCAGGAGCAGTAACCCATAGCAACCAATAAGATGTTTGCTTTAAAACAGGTGACCAGTAAATGCTACCTGCAGGTTGCTATGGTTTACTGCCCCTGGGCAAACTTAGTGCCTTTTATTACATAACCCCCTTAGGGTGACAGCCTTTCTGTAATTCAGAACTTTCTAGATAATGGTTTTCCAGTCCTTTTGTGTAAGCGCATGGTAGATCACCATCTCTGAATAATCCGAATGAGAAGCTAACGAAAACTCCTAGGAGCTCAGTTTAAAAATAATTGCTCCTCTCAGTGAGAAATGGCTGAAATGTTATCCTGAAACTAATTATTGTTTCAATATTTTTGACTACTGCTGCAACTTTGCAGCTTTCATTCTCTCTAATAAGGTTCCTTTGCCTTTATATTGGATTACACTCTAGGGACACCAAATGATCAGTTAAAATTCTTCTGCTTCTTCTTCTTGTAGAACATTGACCCCATTCAGCAAATACTGCTACAAACAGTTCTCTGCACTGAGCTTTAAAGGAACACTATGCCAATAACTGACAAGAATTCCTCATCATTATATATAAGGACTGCTTGGATGATATGTTGATGTACAGCACCCTGCATCCTCTGATCCCAAACACTGAGATTTTACAAAAGCTAAAAAAACATAATATAAAGACACAAGGATGCAGGTTATACAGGGAACTCTGAGTATCACTCATGTATTATAAGGGATAATGTACCCCCTACTGTAAATGATAAGGATATTAGAAGTCACTGAGGGGTTGTTCTGTGACCATATAAAGACACAAGCCTGCAGGCTGAGTTATACAGGGAACTCTGAGTATCACTCATGTATTATAAGGGATAATGTACCCCCTACTGTAAATGATAAGGATATTAGAAGTCACTGAGGGGTTCTTGACCATATAAAGACACAAGGCTACAGGCTGAGTTATACAGGGAACTCTGAGTATCACTTATGTATTATAAGCGATAATGTACCCCCTACTGTAAATTATAAGGATATAAGAAGTCACTGAGGGGTTCTGTCATGATTTATATGGTCATTTTATTTCTAAATGACTCTGTTTACACTGCAAACAATTCACTATACAATGTAAAATGTCATTCCTGAACCATCAAGTGTATTTAGTTGTAATATTGGTGTGTAGGTGCATCTCAGGTAATTTTGCCTGGTCATGTGCTTTCAGAAAGAGCCAGCACTTTAGGATGGAACTGCTTTCTGACAGGCTGTTGTTTCTCCTACTCCTAACTGAATGTGTCTCAGTGGGACCTGGATTTTACTATTGAGTGCTGTTCTTAGATCTACCAGGCAGCTGTTATCTTGTGTTAGGGAGCTGCTATCTGGTTGCCTTCCCATTGTTAGGCTGCTGGGGGGAAAAGGAAAGGGGGTGATAACACTCCAGCTTGCAGTACAGCAGTAAAGAGTGACTGAAGTTTATCAGAGCACAAGTCACATGACTGGGGGCAGCTGGGAAACTGACAATATGTCTAGCCCCCATGTCAGATTACAAAATTAAGTTGCTTTTTGAGAAACTGATTTGAGTGAAGAAATCTTAATGAGCATGTTGATATATTTTATGGGGATGGCATATTCGTTTAACTGGCGAATGGTTAGTGTCAGAGTGTAACAATAATTTAGGGTTTATATTGATTATCTAAGTCCCGCAATCATTCTGACACCGCAAAGCCAATGTTCTTCTAGATGGACAGTGGTCACTCATATAAATGATAATAGGGCGTGATAATAAATAATCTTCATTCTGCTATTAGAAATGCGAGTGTCAGCAAGTCTCTTAGGGCCCTGTGCAGAAGTGTTGCTCAATAACTGATTTTGCCATCTTGTCTGAAATTACTAGACACCAGCTCAGGCATTTGGGACCAGAAAAACTCTTATCTTGCAATATTGCACATCTTGCAGGAATGTATAAATGTATAAGTTTCCTCGCCAGACCATGTATGGTATTTCCGTGTACCAGCTACTGTATATAACGCAGCTACTGTATATAACGCAGCTATATAAAGCCTGGACCAAGAGGTGTGTCTTTGGTAAGTCCTTGGGTTACATGCCATGTGTTACTCCAACAGTTTACCCAGACAGAACTATTGTGTTATTGTGTAATGAATAAATGGCCTCATTATTTCTAAAGGTTTTCCTTTACTGAGTTTTGTCTTACACAAGGTCAAAATGCCATCAAGCAGCACTATTAACTGATGTGTTTTGAAACATTTTTTTTTTCCCATGATAGTATTCCTTTAAGCATTTTTCCCCATAAAGAAATAGGGAATGAAATAGACCAAATGGTTAGAAGCAAGAGGTAACTGCGCTTTAGTGGATCTCTATTCATCCTTCTATCACAAATATCCCATGTCATCAAGTACATTGAAGGCAACTAACCTTTCACAATAAACACTTCAATCAATATATTTAACATGGGATTCATTTTGTCCTACCAGTGGCACAGCAATGGTTAAAACCAGTGATGGGCGAATTCGCGAAACTGCGCCGTTTTTCCAAAAAAAAAAAATTTGACGCCGGCGAACTTTTGCCGTGAATTTTCGCGGGCGTTTCACAAATTTATTCGCTGGCGGCGAATCTCGCAAATTCGCCGCGAATTCGCGCCTGGCAAATAAATTCGCCCATCACTAGTTAAAACAAATTGCAGAATTTATTATTCACTTTTGGTTTAGAGTCCCAACCCATTGCTCTGTACACACAGTATTTTTTTTATAAAAGTGATAATGCAGAAAATATTATTATTCCAGAGGGAGACTACAAACATCTGAAGCTTCATTTGCTTCTGAAAATAAAGTTAATTTGGCCTCAAAACAATGGCGGCTTTCCTCCTGTTTCCTAAATGTCACAAAGTGACTTGGATGCTGTTCCACATAAACATGAGTAGAAACAATTCCAACTGCGATTGGATGTGCCATTTCAGCCGCCTTTATATAGCGGAGCCCTACAAAATAGCATTGGACTTTGTGCATTAAACCTCAGATCAGATAAGAATTAAGGATTCAGCATTGTCTGGAAATGTTTATTTTATGCGTTAAAAGTAGGGATGTAGCGAACGTCGGAAAAAAAGTTCGCGAACATATTCGCGAACTTGCGCAAAAATGCGAGCGGTTCGCGAACGGTTCGCGAACCCCATAGACTTCAATGGGAAGGCGAACTTTAACATCTAAAAAAGACATTTCTGGCCAGAAAAATGATTTTAAAGTTGTTTAAAGGGTGCAACGACCTGGACAGTGGCATGCCAGAGGGGGATCAAGGGCAAAAATTTATCTGAAAAATCTGCCTGTGTGTGCTTGGAAGAGATAGTGTAGGGGGAGAGCTGTTAGTGATTTCAGGGACAGATGATAGTAAGTTTGCTGGCTAGTAATCTGCTTGATACTGCTCTGTATTGGAACAAAAAAATAAATAAAAGCAGTCCTTACAAGGACTACTGTTATTGCAGCAGTCAGCAGATGAGATCAGAAGCAGGACAGCTGCCCACTGCAGCTACATACAGAGCACTGCAGTAGAAGGTAGATTACTAGCCAGCAAAGCTACCTAAGCTTAAATGTCCCTCAAACCCCTGCAGACTTCTGTCCCTCCAATAAAAGAGCAGTATCAAAACGATTACTAGCCAGCAAACTTTCAACTGTCCCTGAAATCACTAACAGGCAGCAGCTCTCTCCCTACACTATCTCTTCAGCACACACAGGCAGAGTGAAAAAAACGCTGCAGGGCTTCGGTTTTTATAGGGAAGGGGAGTGGTCCAGGGGAGAGCTTCCTGATTGGCTGCCATGTACCTGCTGGTCTGGGGTGAGAGGGCAAAAAAAAGCGCCAACAATGGCGAACCCAAAATGGCGAACGTCGCGCGACGTTCGCGAACTTCCGGCGAGCGCGAACACCCGATGTTCGCGCGAACAAGTTCGCCGGCGAACAGTTCGCGCCATCTCTAGTTAAAAGGCCCAGATGAATTTTTAAACAATATTTTCACCCTGAATTTCTTTTCTTGTTATACATCGAAAGAAACAAAAAGAGAGGGTGGTGAATGGGTGCTCCTGTATTCTTGTTTACCTCTGTTTCTGAATAAATAAATGTAACACCCTCTTGGCGACCCGCCTGATGCCAAGGTTGTACATTCTTACCGAACACCAGTGCAGATCCTGAGTCCCCTTTGCAAGGTGAAAGGGTACTGGGAAGTTCTTCTCCTGGCAGTGCCTCCACCTAATGGGTTCCGGAAATACACCTGTGGGCGGCCCAGTTAGGAAAAGCATTCAACAGACACTTTGCTTTATAAAAATATCAACTTTATAATAATGAAAGTGCAGATTAAAGGGTAAGTAAAATTGTCATAGTGCAATTATGCATTCAAATAGCATGACCCACTACCCTGGGAACCCTGTAACAGTCCAGTCCTGGCATTTCCCTACCATGCTTCAAATGAAGTAATGGCACACAGTAGCTTTGTAAAGGGGGGATTCCCCTACGTGTTTATTGTCAAACAAAGATTCACAAAATTACGGGGGCTGGCCCCTTCGTCAGGTATGTGGTCATTAACAATTGTAACCCTTAAGTAGCAAAAAAAGTCCTTCCCTACCATGCAAAGTCCCACACTACTCCATTGGCAGATACAGAGTCTCAGTCCTTTATCCCCAATGAGCACAATAGGTCCCAGGTAGCGCTAGTGCCCAAATACCTCTCCTCACCAGGTACTCCCATGTGGCTGGCATTAACAAAGCCTGTGTCACAAACTGAAAACATGCTGGGTCCTCTCTTTTTCATTGGATTAAAATCCTTTGAATCGTTCGATTCGAAGGATTTAATCGTTCAATCGATGGATTATTCCTTCGATCTAACTTTTTGCTCAAAATCCTTCGACTTCGAAGGATTTTTATTCCCCAGTCGAATATCGAGGGTTAATTAACTTAACAGGTTTCTGGATAATGGATTCCATACCTGTACTTTATATAGAAACAGACGTACATATACACAGAAACTTCGTCTTAAAGGGGAAAGAAACCTAGTCGGCGCAAAACCCCCACCCCCCCTCCCGTTTGTTGCCCACCCTCCCTCCTCCCCCCTGGCCTACCCGTCCCGCTGGGCAAATGCCCCTAACTTGTTACTTACCCTTCTGCGCAGGTCCAGTCCAGGGAGTTCACCGACGACATCTTCTTCCATGCGATCTTCTTCCTGCTGTGAACGGCATTTTGGCGCATGCGCAGTAGGATCATTTCGCCGGCACGGATCTACTGCGCATGCACCAAAAGTCATGCGCATGTGCAGTAGATCGTACCAGCGAAATGATCCTACTGCGCATGCGCCATTCAAAGCAGGAAGAAGATCACGTGGAAGAAGATGTCGTCTGTGAACTCCGTAGACAGGACCTGCGCAGAAGGGTAAGTAACAAGTTAGGGGCATTTGCCCAGCGGGACGGGTAGGCCAGGGGAGAGGAGGGGTGGGGGGGTTTGCGCCGACTAGGTTTCCTTCCCCTTTAAGTGACTTACTGTACATTTTGACAGACATGCTTTGAAATAAAAATGTGACTGGCCCGAGGCAACTTTGGTCTTAACAGATGGATTGAAAAATATGAAAAAAAAATCATTTCCTACTAATACAAAATTCCACTTTCATATGGTGAGCTGCCTGCACACACATATATATATATATACATATATATATATATATATATATATATATATATATATATATATATATATATATATATACACACACACACACACATTATATATATATATATATATATATATATATATATATATATATATATATATAAATATATATATATATATATAAATATATATATATATATATATATATATATAAATATATATAAATTAAGCTTGGGGCACGCACAGGGTTTATGATGCAAAAAACAAAAAAGGCTTATTTAGCCTCAATGTTTCCATCCCCCACAGGGATCTTCGTCAGGAGCAGTATACAGACAAACAAAAAAGTTTATATAATAAATAATAATAATAAGCCTTTTTTGTTTTTTTGCAATATAAACCCAGGTAATATCTGAGTCTACTGAGTGCACCATTGCTTCATTTATATATATATATATATATATCTTGGAATTTTCTGAAAACTACTCCAACCAAATCCACACTGTTTTTTTCCCCTTATTTATCAATACATTTTCCTGAAAAATTCTTGTTTGGGAAAAAACTCTATAATATTCGGAAAAAATTCAAATACCGCAAACTTTTTTGGTATGACGCCCGAATGCCACGACTTTGCTTCGGATTTGTTGCTGAAAACTGTGACTTTTTAAGATTTGATGCCCGAAAGCCATTATTGCACAAAACCCAGCGCAGAGCAGGATATCTTCGGGACATCTCCCATTGACTTCTACATGTCCGTTTTTTTAGCCCAGCCCCTTTTTTTTAAGGAATTTCCCCAGATTGATGCGGCAATAGGCCAATCGGCGATCGCCACATAATAGCCCCGCCCCTGACATCACAGTCCTGCCCCATCACGTCATGGCCCTGCCCCCACTGCATCACGGTCCCGCTTACCCCCCAGAGTTCGTGGGGGGGAAAAACTCTAACACAAAACTCGTGCAAGTAAAAGCAGTCGAGGTCCTATAGAAGTCAATCAGAGCTGCGGCATTAGGGTTTCCACCCCTCTGTTTTTTTTTCCAGATGAAAACTGCTTGTCCAGATTTCCAAATTAGGAAATCTGGACAGGACATTGAAGTTAAAGGAATGGAGATCATCCAATCACTATGTCATAACCCCGCCCCACAAGAGATCCACCCCGTCCCTGGCATCACCTGTGGTGGAGTTGTTAAATAATAAAGTGATATTAGGCATTAAACTGGCTTGTAAAAATTCCCAACTAAAAAAAATGCATGTATTTTTATAGTGGATAACATTAGTGTTTGAATAGGACTTTATTTGAGCTTGTATTGTATTGTACCTGTTAATTGAAAAATTGGGCATTATAAGACGGCAAAGAAAAACATTGACGGTTTACCTTTAAAAATAATTATTACAAAAAAATTGTGTAAGTACCACACTCTGGCCAACATTTGTAAGCTCACGTGCCACGTCAAGGCCCCTCATTGTAAGCCCTACACTATCTATTATACCAAGTATAACGAGCCTCAATCATTGGAGGACGCCTGCTCTATTCTCAAAAATCAAAGGAAGAGACAGATTTCTAAATATCCCCAATGTATATCTTTATATAGTAAATAAAATACCTCTATAATCCTAATTTATTGTGGGGATAGTACCCTTGTTAATACATAGCTGACATTTCTGATCTATATAGCCTCCAACCTTGTGCCTTTATATGGTCACAGAACAACCCCTCAGTGACTTCTAATATCCTTATAATTACAGTAGGGGGTACATGATCCCTTATAATACGAGTGATACTCAGAGTTCCCTGTATAACTCAGCCTGCAGCCTTGTGTCTTTATATGGTCACAGAACAACCCCTCAGTGACTTCTAATATCCTTATCATTTACAGTAGGGGGTACATTATCCTTTTTAAGCTATACGTAATACTGAACTGTGTAACTCCTACAGCCTTGTAACTTTATATAGACACAAAACACCTTGTTAACATCTAGAATTCATTTAATTTACAGGAGGAGAATTGTTTTTTTTATTCTATTCTTTATTAAGTCACAGCTTCAGAACATGCCACAGAGTTATTGTTTCTATCCTTCTTAACCAATCTCCTCATTTCTCAAGTGATAATTCAATAATGGTTTGGCCATTCAATTCCATATTATGAGTATTCCTTATATAAACGTTATTCTCTTTTTTCCAATTTCATTCTAAATTATATGCTGTATAAAAATATCAGAACATATTCAATCATGAAGGTAATGCCTTACAGTTACTTTTCTATTATTTCTTACTTTTCTGTTGTTCGACTGAAGAAGACCGAAGTTTTTCTCATTTTCTCACATGGTGAATGACAAAAGAGTAGGGATTCACGAAGCGATTTTACCCACTTTGATAAATTAGTTTCACTTGACAAAATAACAGACAATGTTTTATCTCTAAGAATAAAAAAAAAAAAAGCCAGAGCTATTTCTCTTAAAGAAGATGTATGATTTTGCCCTGAGACGGTTCCCAAGCTTTGGTTAACAGACCCCCTTCCAACTGAGAGGCTCTTATGTAATAAATGTCATTGGCTTGTGTGTATCCTGGGGACAGATGAGGTCAATCATAACTGTATTATTTTATGAAGTCAATTAATCAAAACATTGGTATTATTGGTATTAAGTCAGTAAGGGAAACATCTCATTTAACAAATAATGAAAACTAGAAAATTGGTATACTTACTACTGAAATTTAATTTCCATGTCCAAAAGGCAGCCCACAAAGGGTTAACTCCATGGGGCAAATTCTCAGCTAGAAGTAGAACATGGTTTCCAATGCAGTCATCTCTGCAGGGAGCCCCAAAAACAATATTTGCTTAATTTTTTCTTTGACTTCAAATCACTAATGAATAATAACATCACATGGAAACGTAAAAAAAGAAAGCTGGAAGGACTATGAACCAATATAGCACATATTTAACCTTTGCTACAAGCACAATTATTTTGTTTAAACACAATATAAGGGTCTAGCAAGCATTTTCCAATGGCCGTTTTCTGGTAGTAATTCATCCTTTCTCCGTGGAGTTAATCAGTGCCTCTGAAACCCCTTGTTCTGAATAAAATGTAAGGGAATAATTAAAATCTATTTTTGGAGATTATGGTAATGGAGGTCTCAGACACTACTGAATGTTATTCGGGAAAGGTTGCGTTAGGTATTTGTGTCAGGAAGCACATTTTGTTTCTGTGATTGTCTCTGTGATAAATGAACAGAGAATTCATTTTTTTCTTTCTGTGCTAAACTCACTACAAGACTAATTTGCTGAAGGAGATCTGTGAAATGTAAGTAAATCACCCTGGTTACAGAATTCATATTAAATCTTAAAAATCACAGATGTAGCGCTATAGTAAACTGACTTGTGCTAGGGCAGTTTTAGCTACTTTCCTTTGTGGGCTGAGACCACAGATGAGCTCTCTTTCTCAGGGGTAAGCCCTCGCAACGCGGTGGAGGCAGGGTGTAGTGTAACTGTAATTGGGTGCTATAGCACAATGATGGTTGCCAGTAGTTCTTTAACGGTTGAACAAAGAACTGTGTTTATTGAACAATAGCACATAGATCATTCAGCACATTGATCCACAATGGAGCAAAAAACATACATAGCAGCATAAAGGAAACATATCTCCACAGGCTAGGGAATATACAGCAGAGAGTAAGTTGACAGCATGTGATGGGTATTTCAGGATATCTTCCAGTGGCAGACTAGGGGAATTCCTACCATCCCTATCTCAACACTTGGTTCCTTACTCTGGGTCAGTAATACCCTGGGATCTTAATCCCTCTAATCTCCTCGGCGGAGCCTTGAGCTGCTCAACTAAATAACCTCTCTATCACTCCTAGAGTGATCTATAATTGAGTATAGCTGTCTAATTACTAGGGCCAAGGCGCCTACGGTCGACACTACCCATTCCCTTCCAGCCTGCTTGGTTGGGCTAAAGCAATGGACCCAGAGCACATGGTTCCTAAACCTTTTATACTCTGGCACAGTGCCATCTGGTGTACACTGTGTGAACTACAGGGGTTACATAAGCACAAGGTCCCCATAAGGACCCACTGAGGTGTCCATATTACTAGGGATGTGCCTGTCTGTAAAGTGTAAGGGTGTCTAAGATTTTCACATCCCTACACAGACAAAAGGCGATTAGAATAGGACTTGAGAGTTGTGAATGTGTCTGCAGATTAACCTTGGATTTTGCTGTATATCTCCATTCAGTTTTTTTCTCACCAATATCTAAGAAAATTCTTGTTCTGTACTTAATTCGACTCTGGACATTCTCCAAATCCAAATTTATCCTGAACACTTTCACCCAGAGCTGAAACCAGAAGTGACATATAGAACCCAACGGAGGGGACAAAGGCAATGGATATTTGACAGCAGAATAGAAAGCAGTTAAAATGTATATCATGAGAGAAAGGAGTGAAAAAGTGTAGGAGAAGATAAAGACATCCCAAAATGTATACAGTTTTGAGGAACATCAGATCAGAAATGTAATGAAGGAGAAACAATCGGTGCTTATTAACAACTGCTTAAAGTTGACTGAAAACAGCAAAACAAAATGAAAATGATGACGTTGGAGAACAGAAGTGATAAAGAGTGTGATAATAATAAAATAGGGGATCAGGGAGATTAGTATCTGATAGTAAAAGAGAAATGGACTAAGTAGTGATGGGCGAATCTGTCCCGTTTTGCTGCGCCATGAATTTTGCAAATTTCCCGTGAAATTCGCAAAACTGGTGAAAAATTCCATCAGCGTCAAAATGGGCGGTGGCGTTGAATTTGACAACGGCGCCCATTAAAGTCAATGGGGCGTCCGTTAACCATCGGCGGTCTCAAAATTGGCGCCAACTATTTCACATATTTGCAGAGAAAATTCGCTGACGTTAAAGAAATGTTGATGCAGGTGGTGTAGCCATGGGGGCAGCCATTCAAAGGAGAAAAGGCTCAAGTTACACAGCAGATAGAAGATAAGTTCTGTAGAACATAATGTTATCTGTTATCCATTATTTATCCTGTGCTTGAGCTTGTTTATATAAACTATAGTAGCACTTATCTGTTATCTATTGTGTATCCTGTGCTTGAATGGCTGCCCCCATGGCTACACAGCAGCTTGTTTATATAAACTATAGTAGTACTTATCTGTTATCTACTGTGTATCCTGTGCTTGAATGGCTGCTCCCATGGCTACACAGTAGCTTGTTTATATAAACTATAGTAGTGCTTATCTGTTATCTACTGTGTATCCTGTGCTTGAATGGCTGCCCCCATGGCTACACAGCAGCTTGTTTATATAAACTATAGTAGTACTTATCTGTTATCTACTGTGTATCCTGTGCTTGAATGGTTGCTCCCATGGCTACACAGCAGCTTGTTTATATAAACTATAGTAGTACTTATCTGTTATCTACTATGTATCCTGTGCTTGAATGGCTGCTCCCATGTTTTAAACCAAGGCACAGGAGATGTTTACATTAAGAATTGGTACTACACAGAGAGGTAATATTCCTTTTTTACTATCATTAGAGATAAGTTAGGGACCACCATGTGGGGTTTTACCTTGACGTGGTATGGTGGCTTATCAATATTATGATCATAACTTTGTAACAAAAAAACCCTGTTTCAAAATGACATGCACTTGCATATTTACTTGAATCATTTAGACAGGGCTTTAAACTTTTTGAAATTGGCCTCAGGTGTGCAGCCACAACCCCCCCATAGTTATACAACTTACATAGTCAATTTAGCGGAATATACTAATTGGGGTTATGTAGCAAAATCAGTACAGTTTGCCTTAGTTTGGTGACACAAAGTGAGCAATCAGCATTTAACTTTTACTGGCCCGTTGCAATTTGAATAATAAAAACCAATATCTGATTGGTTACTGTATGTTAATCAACTAGAAAGAGTGTGTCTGTGTTACTACACAGCCCCTCATTACTTTTCAAATGTCACAAGAAGTTAACATAGTAATCAGACGTTTCAGTGTAGCCCACCCACCAAGCTGCTCTGACTCCTTCAACTGAATCTGTTAGATATCTGTAGCAGGTGTGGATTAATGGATGGCCCACTACTGGGTGAACGCAGGTTCAGACGCAACATGCTGCATTTTTCCTGCGTTCGGCACCTACACGCGCCTGAGTGAGTACAGCCCCATTTCAAATAATGACTTGCGTCTATTCCTGCGCTCCCCTGCGGCTGAACGCCAAAAAAAGGAACGCAGGGCAGCGCAGGTCGGAACGCTCAAGTGTAAGAGCCCTAAGAGTATGGCTGGTCTAACCTGATGATCTTCAGTTTTCTTAATACGGTACTAACCCACACTTTCTTTATGCTTAAACCCTTTCTTCATTGCCTGCTTCTAGTATCTTAGTCATCTCCTGCTTCCTGTCCCTTCCTCATTTCCTGCTTCCAGCCCTTCCTCATTTCCCGCTTCCAGTCCCTTCCTTATTTCCTGCTTCCAGTCCCTTCCTCATTTTCTGCTTCCAGCCCCTTCCTCGTTCCCGGCTTCCAGCTCCTTCCTCATTTCCTGCTTCCAACCCCTTCCTTATTTCCTGCTTCCAGACCCTTCCTTATTCCTGCTTCCAGACCCTTCCTAATTTCCTGCTTCCAGCCCCTTCCTTATTTCCTGCTTCAAGTCCTTTCCTCATTTCCTGTTGACAGCCCCTTTCCCATTTCCTGCTTCCAGTCCCTTCCTCGTTTCCTGCTGCCAGACCCTTCCTCATTTCCTGTTTCCAGCCCTTCCTCATTTCCCGCTTCCAGTCCCTTCCTTATTTCCTGCTTCCAGTCCCTTCCTCATTTCCTGTTTCCAGCCCCTTTCTCATTTCCTGCTTCTAGTCCTTTCCTCATTTCCTGCTTCCAGTCCCTTCCTTATTTCCTGCTTCCAGTCCCTTCCTCATTTCCTGTTTCCAGCCCCTTTCTCATTTCCTGCTTCCAGTCCTTTCCTCATCTCCTGCTTCTAGGCCTTCCTTATTTCCTGCTTCCAGTCCCTTTCTCATTTCCTGCTTCCAGTCCATTCCTCATTTCCTGCTTCCAGCCCCTTCCTCATTTCCAGTTTCCAACCCCTTTCTCATCTCTTTCCTCCAGCCCTCTCTCATTAACTATTCCCAGTCGCTTCCCAAACTTTCAATGATGTCTCTTCCCTTCTTTGGGTGGGTGGCTAGAAGTGTGTTGGGCATTAAATAAATGGGAAGCACATATATAAAATATACATGTTGTGAGTTACTGTAGCAGATATAATGACCAATAGTAGCACAATCCTCTATGTTTGTCATAACATTAATAATAGGGATGCACTGAATTCATGATTTGTTTTGGGATTCGGCCCTTTTTCAGCAGGATTCGGATTTGTCTGAATCCTTGTGCCTGACTGAACCGACTCAGAATTAGTATATGTAAATTAGGGGCGGGTAGGGAAATCACGTGACTTTTCGTCACAAAAGAAGAATGTTTCCACTTTTTCCCATTCCTGCCCCTAATTTGCATATGCAAATTGCATATGCAAATTAGGTTTCAGATTCGGCAGAATCTTTCACCAAGGATTTGGCCGCATCCCAAATAGTGGATTTGGTAATTGATAACAACGATATCTTAGACCTGCAGAAAAGGAAACTGTTACATACTGAGGATATGGCTCAAACAAAAATCCCATGTCCCCATGTATTCTACTTCAAGCTCTTTTGATGCTATACAGTAATTTCCTCAGCATGGAAGACTATAAAATGAAACATTTCATACTCAATATATGTCTTCCTGTTAGGGAATGCACCAATGAAGGAGTAAAATCCCCTCTTCATCAAGCACAAAGGGTCCATCTCTCAGCCAATCACAGAGTAACATTTACAGGATGCTCAAAATAAAGCAACACAGGTACATAAATTGTGTCTCCGTGCCAACCCCATGATATTTATCCACACGTTTACTACTGCCTCACAGAAAGCAAGAACAAGGCATCTGTAATAAGTTGATGTTGCTATGGAAACATTGTGCTAACTGCTTGAAGCTGAAATACGGTATATCTCCACCAACTGTATTAAACACTTGCCATGGCTGCCATGGTAACAATGGGGCTAAAAAATACATTTAAAGAATCATCGGTTCATATTTAAGTACTCCAATCAATAGAAATGAAAATAATGATAAACGGCAGTGGCTATAAATAAATAAATGGATGTTAATTCAATATAAATTAAATAGTGTGGGATGAATGAATTAGTAAATACCTGTCAGATTTATCAAAGGTCAAAATTCGAATTTATGTGAATTTTTTTTTTTTTACTCTAATAAATTCTAATATACTCACAACTCGAATAGGACGTTATTTAAGATAAAATTAGAAGGTCTGATATTTGATTGAATGGATTGAATAGTCTGACATTGATTACCCAATGGCACATGCTAGTAGAAAATAATAGTATTATGAAAATGGTTTGTTTACATGAAGCAGGGTTTTACATATGAGCTGTTTTATGCATTATATTTTTTATAGAGACCTACATTGTTCTGGGGGTATAGTCTTCCTTTAAGTTAACATTAAGGGGCATATTTATCAAGGGTCGAATTTCAAATTTGAAAAACTTCGAAATTCGAATTCAAAATGATTAACCGAAATTAAGTCAAATTTTTTTTTTTGGCCGAATAGGTCCGTATTCGGCTGAATTTGAATCGAAGGTTTTCCCAAAAACAACTTTGATTTTTCAAAGGTCGCCAATTGACTCCAAAGAGGTTCTAGGATGTCCCCAATAGGCTAAAACAGCAATTTGGCAGGTTTTAGATGGCGAATGGTCGAAGTCGAATTTTTAAAGAGACAGTACAGGGTTGAATTTCAAATTATAAAAACTTCGAGATTTGAATTAAAAAAGACCAACCGAAATGAAGTTTTTTTTGGTCGAATAGGTCGGCCGAATTTGAATCGTATGAATCGAAGGAACAGTGCATTCGATTGAAAGTCGATTGAAAGTCCCCCCCCCAAAAAAAAAAAATAGATTTTTCTAAGTCCACCAATTGACTCCAAACAGGTTCTAGGAGGTCCCCCATAGGCTAAAACAGGTTTTAGATGGCGAATGGTTGAAGTCGAATTTTTAAAGAGACATAATAAATTTCGATATTCAATTTTTTTTCATATTCGAATCGAATTTGGACTATTCCCTAATGGAAGTACACAAAAAATAGCTGAAATTCAAATGTTTTTTCATTCAAAAATTCACCTCGACCTTTGATAAATCTGCCCCTACATGATAAATTTCCCACCCAACATCCTTCCTCCGCTCGCGTCTGAATTCCGGGTTCCTTTTATAGACCCGAGCTGACTCGTCCTGCCGATGATGAGCAGGCGCGCATCTATAAAAGTTGAACCTGGAAGTCGCAAGCCAGCATTGTAAGGTGGTGGGCAGGTAGAGCAGGCAGAAGAGCTCGACCTGCGACCCTGAAAGGGGTGTGAGAAGTCTGCCTCAAACACTGCTAATTTAAATTTCAATAGAGACGGTATTTATAACTCTCACAGTGCTGCACAGTTCCAGTACAATGGCTGAGCTCGTAGACACTGTGATTGGTAAATACAGGGAGACAGTTTAAAGGGGAACTAAAACTGCAAGTTAGATGTTCCCACGTCCGTTTTGTGTACCTTGACAGCTGGCACACCGTCTGTAGGTTGTTTCTTCAGTAAAGTTAAATAGAAGTACAAGTATAGGATCCGTTGTCCGAAAACCTGTTATCCAAATTATGGAAAGACGGACTCCCATAGACTCAAATAACTGATTCCTGTACAAACAAAATCTAACAAAATAACTGCCTTTTGTACAAATATATCTTATAGGGGGGATTCTTTTGCCTAGAAGATGTATTAGTGCTCACTCTATTAAAATCACCAGACATCATGTCTCTCTACATGCAGAATTTGTGCAAAAGGCAGTTATTTTTTTAGATTTTGTTTGTACTGGAATCAGACCGTCAGTGCAAGGTGGTGAGCGGGTAGAGCAGGCAGAAGAGTTTAACACGCCTGCGACCCGCAAACATCACAGAGAGGTTGACCCAAACCTGCCCGACCTGCGGTATCGGGTCGGCCCCCGCATCACTAGTAGCAGTGTTTCTGTTTACATTGTGTATCACTTTTCGTTATTCAGCTATAGAAAAAGTGAACACATAGAGAAAAAAACATTACTATTTAAGTTTTTGCTCAGCATCTTATGTTTAGCTTATTTGCACATAATTGCTGCCTTAATTAGCAGAGAAAATATTGGCAGACAATTTCCTTTTTTTTAAGCTAGGCTTGGCAACCTTCTTGTTTGGGAAAAACACTGAAGCTTACAATTAGCAGCAGGCTTTTTTGTTGCTTGCTTTAAGTTCTATCATAATTCTTTAAAGGACGACTGCACCTTTGGATGTAGAATTGTATTTAAAGGGATACTGTCATGGGAAAACATGACATTGGTACTGCACTGAAATCCATTTCTCAAAAGAGCAAACAGAATTTTTATATTTAATTTTGAAATCTGACATGGGGCTAGACATATTGTCTGTTTCCCAGCTGCCCCAGTCATGTGACTTGTGCTATGATAAACTTCAATAACTCTTTACTGCTGTACTGCAAGTTGGAGTGATATCTCCCCCTTCTCCCCCCCCCCCAGCAGCCAAACAACAGAACAATGGGAAGGTAACCAGATAGCAGCTCCCTAACACATGATAACAGCTGCCTGGTAGATATAAGAACAACACTCAATAGTAAAAATCCAGGTCCTACTGAGACACTTTCAGTTTTGGGGTTCTTAACTAGATCAAGGCAACCATAGCCCGTCAGTGAGTTAAAGCCATCTGTACTGTAAAAGATTTCTCCCTCATCATCATTTCTCACACACACACACACATGCTCTTGGCTGCTTTCAGTTACCTGACCTTAGGGGCATCTGTACCAGCCACTTCTATGACTGATGAAAAGCATTTTCCACTTAATGATTTCCTACGACCCCAGCTGCTCATAATATACTGAGCATGTGCAATGCCAATGGCATTCAAAACATGGCCTAACAAGATCCACGGCACTTTGGTAAATACAGTATTCCTAGTCATGTTTATTCTTGTTCTTTCCTAAAGGAGCACTAACCCCCCCCCACCAGGGCCAAGCCGGCCGGGCACCCTAGGCAACCCAGGCAGCCACCCCGTGCCTCAAGCCTGTACGATGTAGAGAGAGGCGACAAAGAGGAGGGGACATCGACGGAAGGGAGGGTGACAGGAGGAGGGGAGAGCAATGGAGGGGTGGTTGAGAGATGGAAGGAAGAGGAGTAAGACTGAGGGGTGCGGACTAGGCAGAAGACAATTTTAGAGGTAGCTACCAGTGCCCACCTTTCATTGGGCCCCCCTATCATTGCGCCCCCCCTATCATTGGGCCCCCTTATTATTGCACCCCAGGCAGCTGCCACTTCTACATACCCATAGTTCCAGCCCTGCCCCAACCACCAAAAGCCACTCATAAACTTTCAGGCATTGCCCACTCCCCCTCCCTGGGATCTGAATGAGTTAAATTTTAAAAAAAAACTTTAAAAAAAACAAAAAACTGACCCTTAAATGCAAAGAATCACAGCGGAACTCCCAGACACCATCTTCCTGCACTTCATATTGATTTTGGGTCTCGACAGGATTTGCACAGTTGAAGCCGATTCGTGACTTGGCCCAACTGAGCTTCCTCCTGCAGGCACTCCATTGCGATTCTCTGCATTTAAGGGTCAGATTTTTTTAAAGGTTTTTTCTAACTCATGCACATCGAGGGGAGACGGGCAATGCCGGAAAGTTAAGAATGGCTTTTGGTAGATTAGGAGATTTAGTTATGCTTTAAAATGTAAATGTTTCCCAAGTCATAAAGCTTCTGTACCACTGCTAGTTGACTACAGCTCTGTGCAGCACGAGCCACTAGTTGGCCATCACTTTCGTAGAAGGTGAGATGATAGTGGGAAGCAGGAACCAGAAAAGCCAAGGTCAGGTCACGGTCCAGGTAGAATAAGGTTAAGGCAAGATCAGGTTTGGAGTGCGAAGCAGAGCAAGATTCAGAATAGCAAGGAAGGCTGGGCAGGACAAGGTCAAGGCAAGGTTAAAGCAAGGAAAGATCAAGGTTGAAAGCTGGACTGGAGCAGAACTGGAAGGGGAAGGCAAGGCAGAATAGGATGCAGGCTAGAACAGGAACCCACAGCTAGGGACAAGGCCACACTGCTAGGATGGGAACCAGTGCTCAGGCAAGGAGTGCTCAGAGGGCTGACCTTAAATATGGCAGAGTCAGCCCTGATTGGCTGACTGCAAACCAATCAGGCTGTTGCTGGGCTAGGGCTGCAAAGGCCAGGTAATATATAGATAGCAACCCTACAGGCTGCTCACCTGACCCAGTGGTTAAGACATTGAACCAGAAACCCAAAGGTCCCTGGTTGGAATCCCAGCAGAGCCTGATGCAGATCTTCCTTTGATTTGATTAGGCCAAGGGCAGACAGAGTGCTGGAGTCCTATCTAAAAAGTGAATCTGCTCTGTGCCCCAGCTCCATACAACTGAACCACTTGTGTCACACACACAGGAGCCCGAATATGTGAAAGCCCAAATATGTGAAAGCCAGCATTCTGGGCAACTTAATGTTGCGTCTGACTACATGCATGATTCGAATCAATAGAATTTGGGAACGAAGCAGATCCGCTTCTCTCAACCTGAAAAAAATAGACTGTCTGAGAGCCCTTGGCCTTACTCCTCCGTTCCCTTGTCCCATACTTCTATAACCCAAGAGAGCCTCTATCCTTCTGATGTGAAACTGTTAGTGATTTTACTTCTCTCATTCAACCATACACTTCCAATCTCAGAAACGGAAGAACCACGAAATTCTTCTACCTTATTAATTAAAAATGTGCTTAATTGCTAAAAGTAGCAACTACCCGCTGACTGTATTTGTTATTTTGCAAAAAAAAAAAAAGTAAAACACTGGTAAAAATCAGAACATAATTGGACGAGGTTTACTATTTGAAAACAATAGGTTTTGTGAAGGCAACTGCCAGTTTTTTCTGACATTTCCCTTTGTTTAGCTTTTGTGCCCTAAAGTTCTCCTAATTACCTGCTTATACTTCCACCGCATGAGCCTGAGCACCAATTGATAGTTTAAATATCACTGCGGAGATGAGCTTTGTACTAAAACGGCCTCAAATAACTTCTCCAGACGAAGGAGCCCAGTAGGCCAAGATTACATACATATCAGTCAGTCTTAATTATTCCATTGCATTCAATGTACAGTATAAGGGCAAAGCATTACCAGATCTACATACCAGCCTGGAGAACTGCCAAAGGAATATGCTTAAATAATTTAAAGGGGCAGTATGCCCCTTCTTCAACATGACTTCAATGGATATGGTTTGTGCTAAACATATTATTGCCTATTGTTTTATTTAAGATTTTTTTTTTTTTTTGTTCTGAACACTCAATTTCTTGTGTTAAACAGGGCAAACAGAGAAACTGAGGTCCCTCCATAATTCTAACTTCTTGTTGGAACAGTAACACTAAAAATGAAAGTGTAGTATATAATGTGGTGTTGCCCTGTGCTTGCAAAACTGGTGTGTTTGCTTCGAAAACTCTACAATAGTTTATATAAACAAGCAGGCTCCTACGGATAATGTTATTGGCCTGAATCATTGCTATTATATGGCTGTCGAACCTCTGGACTGGTACTGTAAGTTTAGAATATAAATTACAGCATTTAGTTCTTTATTAAAGGGGAACTATTATGAAAAAATGAAAATTTAATATAAGCTTCAGCATACTAAAAAAATAATCTTTGTAAACACAATCAATTAAAAATTCTAAATTGTTTCTGAAATAATCAAGTTTGTTCACTATTCCTCTCTCAGCATCTGTTTCTCTTCATTCTGTCTTCATGCAGCAGTTGGGTGTCACATATTCATTGACAGTTAGATCCAATATATCTTATAGGGGGGCTTGTTTCCTAGAAAATGAATTAGCTCTCACTCAAATAACGGATTCCAGTACAAACAAAATCTAACAAAATAACTGCCTTTTGCACAAATTCTGCATGTAGAGAGACAGGATGTCTGGTGAGTTTAATAGAGTGAGCTCTAATACATCTTCTAGGCAAAAGGAGCCCCCCTATAAGATATATTGGATCTAACTGTCAATGAATATCTGACACCCAACTGCTGCATGAAGAGAGAATGAAGAGAAACAGATGCTGAGAGAGGAATAGTGAAGAGAAACTTGATTATTTCAGATACAGTACAGAATTTTTTAGTTGATTGTATTTAGAAAGTTTCTTATTTCAGTATGCTGAAACTTATATAAATTAAAATTTTTGTGATAGTTCTCCTTTAAGGTTATTTTTTGTAGTAAGTAGATTATATACAAGTGTGTATATATATATATATATATATATATACCTGTATATACCATTTTAAATTCTGCTGCAGCTCAGTTTATTTTACGCGTGAGCATAAACCTATTTAATTGAACCGACTGACTCACAGACGGCATTTTGGAAACAGCAGGCTTGTTCCAGAAACTACTGCTAATTAAACTGTGCCAACATATATATTCTTTAGGCCCAGCATTATTTAGGGGGCCGTGCATTCTATAATGAGGTGGTACAGGTAGATTGTGCCCGTCGCATATTGCAATCAGCACTAACTCGGTGTTCTGGGCTTTTAAACTTCTCTGCCCTACTTCTCAGGTTAACAAAAGACTTTTCACAAGCCAACGTGTTGCCTAGCTCATTTTCAGATCCATGAAGTGCAAGTATTCTCGAGCCGTGTGATAATTAAAAAAGCTGAAGATTGCGTTGAGGGAAAATTAGTCATCGGCCATATTAGCTTTTTGAATAAAAATAAATACGTTAAATGACTGATGGGATCACAGATGATTCGACCAAAGTCCTGCAAGTAGTTACTATTGTTGGTCATATTTCCGTTTTTTTAAAAACATTAGATAATGCATTTTAGGCATTAAAGGAGAAGGAAAGGCTAAAATTAAGTAAGCATTATCAGAAATGTCTATATAAATACACAAGTAAACCCTCAAAGTAATGCTGCTCTGAGTCCTCTGTCAAAAGAAACACCACATAAGGATGGGTGAATTTGACCTGTTTCGTTGCGCCAAAAATTTGGCACCGGCGAAATGTCACCGACGCCCATTAAAGTGTTTTGTCGCAAGGCAAATTTTTTTTTTGACGTGCCTCTTTTGTTTTGACACATGCCGCCATACAAGTCTATGGGCATCATTTCTTTTGTGTATGGGCTTTTGTATCAGACTTCCTGTTTTCAGCTTAAACCTCCAAGGCTAGGGCTTGAGCATGCTCAGTTTGTTCCTCTCTCTCCCCCTCCCTCCCTGCTGTAATCAGAGCTATGAGTGAACTGGGAGAGACTCAGGCAGGAAGTGATGTCACACCAAGCTAATATGGCAGCTGCTATCCTAAACAAACAGAGAGATTCAAGAGCTGTTTACTCAGGTGTGGTAAAGCATTCTGCAGAATAAATGTAGTCTTATAACTTGCACTATTGTGGCTAATCTATTGGCAATAAACTGCTTTGGTATCTTTCCTTCTCCTTTAAATTGCAGCATGAAAATGGGGTGCTGTTGCTTCTGTGGATTAATTCATAGATAACTGAAGTAGGGATGCACCGAATCCACTATTTCGGATTTGGCCGAATCCTAATTTGCATATGAAAATTAGGGCAGGAAGGCAAAAAAGTGGGACTTTTTATACTTCCTTGTTTTGTAACAAAAAGTCGTGATTCCCGCTAATTTGCATATGCAGATTTGGTTCACCAGACACAAGGATTCGGCCGATTTCGAATACTGCAGAAAAATGCAGAATCCCGAACTGAATCCTGGATTCGGTGCATCCCTAAAGGAACGTTTTCATTTTACTGCCCTGGGAAATCTTGCATTTTATTTTAAGTTTAACTTTTGATTTATTTGCTGTATCTCTATAATAAGACAATATCCTGTACTTTACAGTTTAAATCCATTTTAATGGCAAGGGCATCCTATTGGGCTTTTAATTGTTTCTGGTAGTGATGGGCGAAATGCGCCGTTACGCTTCGTGGAAAATTCGAAACTGCGAAAAATCCGCTAAACTGCGCTGGCATCTCATTTTTGATGCCGGCTTCCGTTTTTTTTACGCCAACGCCCTTTTTTGATGCCGACACCCTTTTTTACGCCTGCGAACTTTCGTCAGCGAATTTTCACGCCCATTTCGCAAATTTATTTGCCGGCAGCAAATCGAGCAAATTCTCCACAAATTTGCGACTGCCGAATAAATTCGCCCATCACTAGTTTCTGGTGACCTCAATTATAGATTAGCCACAATAGTGCAAGCTATAACACTATATTTATTCCGTAGAATGTTTTAACATACCTGAGTAAAAAGCTCTAGAAGCTCTCTCTGTTTGTGTAGGATAGCAGCTGCAGTATTAGCTTGGTGTGACATCACTTCCTGCCTGAGTCTCTCCCTGCTCACTTATAGCTCTGGGCACAGATTACATCAGAGAAGGGGGGGGGGGAAACAAACTGAGCATGCTCATGCCTGGGGCAAGGAGGTTTAAGCTGAAAACAGGAAGTCTGATACAGAAGCCCATGAGTAAACAATAGAAGGAAAGAAATGCAGTGTGTTTTGACAGGGGACTCAGAGCAGCATTACTTTGAGGGTTTACTGGTATATTTAGGTGACCCTTTCTGATAAGGCCTACTTAATTTTAACCATTCCTTCTCCTTTAAATAAACCCAATAGGCTGGTTTTGCTTCCAATAAGGATTAATTATATCTTAGTTGGGATCAAGTACAAGTTACTGTTTTATTATTACACAGAAAAAGTAAATCATTTTTAAAAATTTGGATTATTTGGATAAAATGGAGTCTATGGGAGACCTCCTTTCTGTAATTTGGAGCTTTATGGATAACAGGTTTCCAGACATTGGATCCTATACCTGTAACTCTATTTTACCTTACTGAAGAAGCAACCTTTGGGAGATTTTACAACACACATTTTTGAAGAATTGGTGTTCAGTATCCGTTATCCTTCTATTTTTCTAGTTATATTTAAGTTATTCACACCGATTGATCTTTTAACCCAGATCTTGTAAAGATTCCCATATGACTTCTCATATCCTTATCATTTACAGTAGGGGGTACATTATCCCTTATAATACATGAGTGATACTCAGAGTTCCCTGTATAACTCAGCCTGCAGCCTTGTGTCTTTATATGGTCACAGAACAACCCCTCAGTGACTTCTAATATCCTTATCATTTACAGTAGGGGGTACATTATCCCTTATAATACATGAGTGATACTCAGAGTTCCCTGTATAACTCAGCCTGCAGCCTTGTGTCTTTATATGGTCACAGAACAACCCCTCAGTGACTTCTAATATCCTTATCATTTACAGTAGGGGGTACATTATCCCTTATAATACATGAGTGATACTCAGAGTTCCCTGTATAACTCAGCCTGCAGCCTTGTGTCTTTATATGGTCACAGAACAACCCCTCAGTGACTTCTAATATCCTTATCATTTACAGTAGGGGGTACAATAACCCTTTTAATTCACGAGTGATAGTCAGAGTTCCCTGTATAACGCAGCCTGCAGCCTTGTGCCTTTATATGGTCACAGAACAACCCCTCAGTGACTTCTAATATCCTTATCATTTACAGTAGGGGGTACATTATCCCTTATAATACATGAGTGATACTCAGAGTTCCCTGTATAACTCAGCCTGCAGCCTTGTGTCTTTATATGGTCACAGAACAACCCCTCAGTGACTTCTAATATCCTTATCATTTACAGTAGGGGGTACATTATCCCTTATAATACACGAGTGATACACAAGTATTAAAGCAGCTTAATATGGTGACATAAAATTCCTTTGTATTTTACAATACGGGTACATTATTCAATAAATAACTTGGTTCTGTTTTCTGATGCCGACTAGGTAGAATGAAATCATTGTTAATTAATGTTTCCCGGGCACATTGATGTGATGATTTCCTATAGGTAGAGAGAGAGGAATAATCGTGCCCAGCGACTTCTCTAAAACAAATTTGCCTTTCGTTTCTTTTCTCCTCAGCAACACAATCTCTGGACAATAATCATTTTAGCAGCTTAATAAATTGTCGGCACTTTTCTAGCGAGTAGTGTTCCCTCCTGGCCGTTCGATGCAGCAGTGAATAGTGATCTGTCCTGAGTCTGAATGTCTAGTAGAGAGAGATACAGTCACGGAAAATACCAGCTTGTCAGAAAGCATCATGTACTGTTGGGTGACCTTAGCATCTTTTAACGCTGTGGGTCACCCCCCCCCCACTTTCAGTTCAGATGTTCTGGTTTATAGAGAACTCTAGTCAGAGGCTTGGGAACACAGGTTTTGATAATGCCAAACAGTAAATACCAAGCTTTAGAAGGCAGGTTCTAAATATCATTAGGAGAGCGTCGAGACAGGCTGCGGTGAGATGTAGCTGGGGCTCGACTCTAGATTGTGAGACAGCCGCACTGCTGGAGGAGCCTGGCACCATCTTTAGGTATATATATATATATATTTGTGTGAATCGGACTGGTTTTGTTGAGATCAAAAAATGTTTGCCTTGTAAAGCTCAGTAACATCAAGATCTGTAACTGCTGAGATACAGTAGATAACAGATAAGTACTACTATATTTTATATAAACAAGCTGCTGTGTAGCCATGGGGCAGCCATTCAAGCACAGGATAAACAGTAGATAATAGATAAGTACTACTATAGTTTATATAAATAAGCTGCTGTGTAGCCATGGGGGCAGCCATTCAAGCACAGGATACACAGTAGATAACAGATTAGTACTACTATAGTTTATATAAACAAGCTGCTGTGTAGCCATGGGGGCAGCCATTCAAGCACAGGATACACAGTAGATAACAGATAAGTACTACTATAGTTTATATAAACAAGCTGCTGTGTAGCCATGGGGCAGCCATTCAAGCACAGGATAAACAGTAGATAACAGATAAGTATTACTATAGTTTATATGATCAAGCTGCTGTGTAGCCATGGGGGCAGCCATTCAAGCACAGGATACACAGTAGATAACAGATAATTACTACTATAGTTTATATAAACAAGCTGCTGTGTAGCCATGGGGGCAGCCATTCAAGCACAGGATACACAGTAGATAACAGATAAGTACTACTATAGTTTATATAAACAAGCTGCTGTGTAGCCATGGGGGCAGCCATTCAAGCACAGGATACACAGTAGATAACAGATAAGTACTACTATAGTGTATATAAACAAGCTGCTGTGTAGCCATGGGGGCAGCCATTCAAGCACAGGATACACAGTAGATAACAGATTAGTACTACTATAGTTTATATAAACAAGCTGCTGTGTAGCCATGGGGGCAGCCATTCAAGCACAGGATACACAGTAGATAACAGATAAGTACTACTATAGTTTATATAAACAAGCTGCTGTGTAGCCATGGGGCCAGCCATTCAAGCAAAGGATACACAGTAGATAACAAATTAGTACTACTATAGTTTATATAAACAAGCTGCTGTGTAGCCATGGGGGCAGCCATTCAAGCACAGGATACACAATAGATAACAGATTAGTACTACTATAGTTTATATAAACAAGCTGCTGTGTAGCCATGGGGGCAGCCATTCAAGCACAGGATACCCAGTAGATAACAGATTAGTACTACTATAGTTTATATAAACAAGCTTCTGTGTAGCCATGGGGGCAGCCATTAAAGCACAGGATACACAGTAGATAACAGATTAGTACTACTATAGTGCATATAAACAAGCTGCTGTGTAGTCATGGGGGCAGCCATTCAAACACAGGATACACAGTAGATAACAGATAAGTACTACTATAGTTTATATAAACAAGCAGTTGTAACTGTGCAAAAATATTTAAGACATAGTCATACATGTTTTGGACTCTACAAATCCCGCAAGTCATCAAAATGAAAGTGTTTTAAAAAATAAACACATTAAAATCAGTGACTAGACTTGGGGTCCTTTTTCTGTGGAATATAGTTTCTTGTTCACACTCATGATGCAAGGCCACCCTGTGCTGGGGGGTAGTCTAATAAGATAGTTTTCTTATGTATGACAGGAGGGCTGCATTCACGTTTATGTCTTCCTTGAAGGTGACAAGGTGTTCCAGTGAGAGTTGGCCCAAATAGTAATAATAGAAGGGGCGAATTTGGGCCATTTTGCTTCGCTGAAAAATTCGCGAATTTCCTGTGAAATTCACAAAACTGCAAAGAAATTTGCAAAACGACACTGGCGTCTCGTTTTTTTTTTATGCCAGCTAATTTTTGCGGCGGTTTCTCAAATTGAACCTATGTGGGTCAAAAGCCCCTTTTAATGAATTGGTCCTTAGCTATAAAGCCCCATGTGGACTCTTCAGTGCTGAATTAGACTTGGATAAGGTTAAGCCACATTTTCCTAGATTTATCTGTGCTTTTTAAATCTATGTATGCATTATCTTGTGCCTAAAGCCTTTTAAAGTTAATAAGCCCATAAGTAACACTTCAGTTTACTACTGCCCCCAAACTTAACCAGGTTTTACCTACATTAGGTTATAAAAGGACTTGGCACTTGCACCTGAAGGTCTCTGCAATTTTCTGGTGTTTCTTTCCCAAGACGGTGGGGCTCATTTATTAACGCAGCGCAGTGCTAAAAAGAGTGCAGTGGCCTGACATTTGCCCAGCGCATGCGAGTATTTAATAATGTAGCGCACGATACCTTAACAGTGCAATTTTGTGCGCTAATGTAGACACAGACAGGTGCGACGTGTGAAACTGCGTATCAGCTGTCGCAGTGCTTATAATAAATTGTGCGCACAGGAAGATACCGCAAAGGTAAGGATTAGTTGTGCTCATGTATGAATGCGCTGCTTTAATTAGTTGCGTCACATATTGCGCATATTGCGTTCACTTAGACGCATCTGGTTGCAAAGGTGTTTAGCCTACCTGATACCCTTAAAGGAACCTTGGTCAATATAAACATGTTGGGTGGAAGGCGTGGTTAATATGCACTTTACAGGGGTTGTTCATCTTTGAGTAAACTTTGAGTTAACAAACATCCCCACCAACAGCAGCACCATTGTATTTGCCAGAACCCAGTTTAGCAGTGTGGCTCTGCTAGCGCAGCTGGGCAGGAATGCGCATTTTGAAGAGCGTTACTATTACGCCACAAACAGGCAGTCGTAAAAATTGTGGTGCTGTTGACCGGGTGCAGTTTTGCACATATACAGACGCAAATCTGCGACGGCCGCAGTGCAAGCGCATTGTAGCCACGCCCACAGCCACGCCCCTAACAACCACGGCATCGTTTGCGACATAAATGCCCAATCTTTTGCGCAATGCGCATAAACAAAACCATCGCAAAAGCTCTGTGTTATGCGCAATATCACGCAAATATATTAGCGATCACACTCGTGATGTCGCAGACAATCTTTTGCGTCCACTTATGCGCTGCGCTGCGTTAATAAATGAGCCCCGGTGTGTTTTATAGCTCAGCTAATAGCTTATATATCCTTATAAAGTGGCAGCTTGTAGGAACAGGCAAATAACAACAGCACAAAGCTATATATGTGTTTTAAGGAATAGTCACTTATCACGTAACCATAAGCAAACGTCTCCTGGAGAGCCTACAAGTTTCATGGATCGTATGGCCGATCTCAGCGTTGTTATTGGAAACTGATACGTTGGGTTTTCAGGTGTTCAGTAGCTTTGATGTCACCTTGTAATTATGCGCAGTCCTTTCCTCATTTCCATCGCTGGTATGATAATTAATCATCTGGTGCAACGAGGGAACCTCAATGTCAGGAATTAGTTTACAGCAATAGTAGAATATTTCGGGGGAAAAGAAAGATCCCCAATCCACTGTAGCTCTTTATAATGCTTGGTTATAGCCCAGTGGAGACAGAGGAAAAGACCTATGTTTATAATCCCACGTGGGAACCTCGTCTGTAACCTGCACAAATACGTACTGTACATCACCAGGCTTCTACTACTGCACTAGCATAACAATATGGTACAGGCATGGGACCTGTTATCCAGAATGCTTGGAACCTGGGGTTCGCTCCCAGAGAAAAAGAAAATAATTTTTGAAAACCTGGATTATTTGGATAAAATAGAGTTCATGGGAGATGGCCTTTCCGTAATGCGGAGCTTTCTGGATAACGAGTTTCCGAATAACAGATTCCATGCATGAATATGCTGTGACACATGAGCAAGGCCTTCTACTCCATTTGTTTGTATGAAATCTGTGTCTGCATCTGAGCTTCATTCATTTAGATGTGTCCGTAAAAGTGGGATAAGCATGGGCACCCGCATTTGTGAGTTGGCTTATCCTAAAACAAATTACAGTCTATAATTCCGCTTCTGATTAAAAAAAAGAAAAGTAGGACATTGAACCAGAAGGAAAATATTTACATATTTGACTATATTCATGAGAGCGATATTAAATGGGTCCTACCATTTAGAAGCTATTTAACTTCGAGGGAATAACTTTCACTATTTCTAAGCTATTTAACTTCCAAGGGAATAACTTTAACCATTTCTAAGCTATTTAACTTCCGAGGGAATAACTTTAACCATTTCTAAGCTATTTAACTTCCAAGGGAATAACTTTAACCATTTCTAAGCTATTTAACTTCCGAGGGAATAACTTTAACCATTTCAAAGATATTTAACTTCCGAGGGAATAACTTTCATAATTTCTAAGATATTTAACTTCCGAGGGAATAACTTTCACCATTTCTAAGCTATTTAACTTCCGAGGGAATAACTTTAACCATTTCTAAGCTATTTAACTTCCGAGGGAATAACTTTCACCATTTCTAAGCTATTTAACTTCCGAGGGAATAACTTTAACCATTTCTAAGCTATTTAACTTCCGAGGGAATAACTTTCACCATTTCGAAGATATTTAACTTCCGAGGGAATCACTTTCATCATTTCTAAGATATTTAACTTCCGAGGGAATAACTTTCACCATTTCGAAGATATTTAACTTCTGAGGGAATAACTTTCACCATATCTAAGGTATTTAACGTCCAAGGGAATAACTTTAACCATTTCTAAGCTATTTAACTTCCGAGGGAATAACTTTCACTATTTCAAAGTTATTTAACTTCGGAGGGAATAACTTTAACCATTTCTTTTTTTTTTTTTTTTTTATACTTAACTTTTTTATTGAGTTTTTCAGAATCATAATAAATCAATCAACAGTTGAAGGATGACGTAGAGAGAGAAGAGAAAGAAAGAGGGAGGGAGATGGGAAGAGGGGAGGGGGAAATGTTCCTTAATGCATATTTAATACATTGACGGTGGAGCTACTACTATGGAAGTCCATACATGGTTATCACGGTATTGAATCAAGTCTCTGCTGGAATGCTATTGGTCATTATGATAGTTGAGTTTCCAGTTTTGCCATTTAAGGTAGGTGATGGTTTCTTTTGTTAATTGTTGAACGCTTGTTGCTGTAAGTTTTTCGTAAGCAAGATTAGAGTCTGTGAGGTTAACTAAGCTGTCTCCGTTAGGTATCTCAGTCTTTTTCCACAGTCTTGGAATTAGTAACCTGGCTGAGGTGAGAATGTGAAAAATCAGTTTTCTGTCAGCAATAGGAATATCTTGTAATCCATGGTTTAATAATGCTAGTGATGGAGTTAGTACCATTGGGGCAGTGGTAGCTTCATTTATTAATTGTGAAACTTCTCTCCAGAAGGGAGCAATTAAATTGCATGACCACCATATATGGAACAAAGTCCCTTCCATTGTCTTGCATCTCCAGCAGGTGGCTGAGGTGTCCGGGTACATTTTGTTGAGGACAGAGGGCGTTTTGTACCATCTAAAAAGTATTTTTCTTTGGTTTTCTATGTGGTTGGTGCATTTTGAGTATTTAAGTGCTGCATTGGCTGCTTGTAGCAATTGTAGTAATGCAAAAGTTGTCTCAAGGTCTTTTTCCCATTTCTGGATATGAGTTGGTTTCACCTCTGATGTGTCGGTTGAGATAATTTTATAGACTTTCGATAGGCCTTTTTTTTGTCCCGCAGCGTGAAAGCATAGTTGTTCAAAAGGCGTACGTTGCCGATGAATGGTCTTTTGGTATATGTTTAGGAGGTGGCGGATTTGAAGATATTTGTAATGATCCTGTTTTGGGAGACAAAATTCAGTTTGCAGGTCTGTATATGATTTTAAAATATCAGCAGAGAACAATTGGGTCAATGTTGTTAGACCAAGATTTTCCCAGTTTTTCACGGACAGATCAGGTATCATTGTTTCCAGAGTTCTGAGTGGCATTAGTTTTGATGGGAATGCATATATTTGGATGTTAGATTTGATACGGTTCCATATTCTTAAGGCTGTCATTGTGGTGTGATACAGAGTCTTATTTTTTAATAGCTTCATAGGTGATTCAGTCCACATCATTTGTTGGAGAGTTAGAGGATGTGTTAGCTCCTGCTCTATGTCAAGCCAGTGTTTATGATTTGTGGGTAGATTCCACATTGCCAATTGTTCGAGGATAGCTGCCTTGTAGTAGTTTTCGATGTTAGGGACACTAAATCCTCCTTCTTGTTGTCGACGTGGCATCATATTTCGTTTG
Organism: Xenopus petersii; assembly: GCA_038501925.1. Lineage (NCBI taxonomy): Eukaryota > Metazoa > Chordata > Amphibia > Anura > Pipidae > Xenopus > Xenopus petersii. The sequence goes on from CM076683.1 coordinate 135,255,272, forward strand.
AGTCTCGGCTTGTTTCCTCCCCAAATAAATGTGTCTAGAGTAGTTTGTGCTTGCTTCAAAAAAAAGTTTGGTACCGTGATCGGTAGTGTTCTAAATACATATAGCAACTTGGGTAAAGACATCATTTTGACCGCAGACATTCTCCCCATCCAGGATATGTATAGTGGTTTCCATTTATCCAATTGCGTTTGTATTTCCTTTAGAACTTTTGGATAGTTGCTTTTGTAGGTTTTGATGACAGAGTTGCCAAGTTCAATTCCTAAATAGGTAATCGTGTCTCGTCTCCACTGAAACGGGTAGGCTTTTTGTAGGTCTTTCGCTCTGGTCTTGGTTATATTCATAGGTAGAGCTTGCGTTTTGTTAATGTTGAGTTTATAGTATGATATTTGGCTGTAATTTGTTAAAATCTGAAAGAGTTTTGGGATAGATTGGTCCGGGTTAGTCAAGGTCAGAATGATATCATCTGCAAAAAGTGCGAGTTTGTAGTGTGACCGTTGAGTTTTGAGTCCTGTTATTTCAGTTGTGTCCCTAATAATTTTGGCCAAGGGCTCCAAGATTAGATTGTATATGAGTGGAGATAGAGGACAACCCTGTCTTGTCCCATTGGTGATGTTAAAGGGGTCAGACAGGAACCCCATATTTGTGACCTGTGCTGAGGGTTTGGAGTATAGGCTCAATATTGAGTGCAGTATATTGTCCCGAAAACCGAATGCTTGTAGTGTTTCTGCCATGTACTGCCAGTGAACCCTATCAAAGGCCTTCTCGGCGTCGAGTGCAAGTATCAATGTTGGTGTCTTCTGGCGTGTGATTTTCTCTATTAGGGATATAATTTTTCTGGTATTGTCAACTCCTTGCCGACCTTTAGTGAAACCCGACTGATCTTGATGAATTATGTTTGGCAGAATCTCTTTCAGTCTGTTGGCTAATACTTTTGCATATAATTTGGTGTCTCCATTGAGTAAAGAAATGGGACGAAAATTTGAGCACTGGTTTGGGGTCTTACCCGGTTTAGGAATTGTCGTTATAGTCGTTTTCAGCATCTCATTTGGGAGACTTCCACCTTGCATGATGTCGTTAAAGAGTTCTGTCAAGTGGGGGATCAGGATTGTTTGGAATTGTTTGTAGTAGGAGATTGTTAGACCGTCTGGACCTGGTGCTTTCCCTTGAGGGGAAGTGGTAATGGCTTTCTGTATTTCACTAGGAAGAATAGGTGAATTTAGAATATGCAGTTGTTCTGGGGTTATTCGCGGCAAATTTGCTCTCTTGAGAAAGGTACATATGTCTTGTTTAGCTGGTTGATGGGTGTCATGGTCATGTTTCAGGTTGTATAGTGATGAGTAGTATGTCGCAAACGTATCAGCTATTCCTTTGGGATTGGTAACTCTCTTGTTGTCTTTGCTCATTATGTGATCAATCGCTCGACTAGTCTGCTTGTTCCGTAAAAGATTCGCCATCAGTTTGGATGCTTTGTTCCCCTTCGTATAATGTGTTGCTCTAAGTCTTTGAAGGCAATGATTTATCTTGATTAAGTCTAGTTCATGCAGTTTACTCCTTGCATCCCTAAGTGCTTTAGCCGTTTTTTTGGTAGGACATGCTTTGTTTTGGGTTTCTAGTTCTTGTAGTTGTTTCATTACAGTTTGTCTTGTCCTTTCTCTTTGTCTTTTGAGTGTGGAGGCTTTTTTGATGAGTTGTCCACGAATGACTGCCTTGTGTGCGCACCAAAGTGTTGCTTTTGAGACCTCCCCGTTTGAGTTAAGATCAAAATATTCTTGCAGGATTTTACCACATTGCTGGGAAATTTCTTTGTTGTGGAGTAGTGACTCATTTCATCTCCAGTGAGCGGAGGTTGTGGTGCGTTTCCCCACGCTGATAATTGTTGTTACTGGGGCATGGTCTGACCATGTTGTCAATCCTATTGTGGAACTGTCTACACTTTGTAGTAGATGTTTATCGGTGAAGATGTAATCTATCCTTGAATATTTTGCATGTGGGTAAGAGTAATGTGTGAAGTCTTTCTCGGTCGGGTGGGCTTCACGCCATGAATCATAAAGAACATGATTTTTGAGATGCTTATGTAGGTTGGAGGCATGTGTGAGAGTCTCTTTCCGTGGAGCTTTGCTTTCCTCCGATCTTGTATCTAGTTCTTGATTTAGTGGTATGTTAAAGTCTCCTCCAATTATTACTCGTCCTTGTTTGGTTTTATCCAAAGTTTTGAAAAATGTTCTGTAGAAGGAAGACTGCTTGTTAGTTGGGGCATACACCGACGCTACAGTGTAAATGTATTCTTGTAGTTGTATAACAGCAATGATGTATCTTCCTAGCGGATCAGAGTATTGATTTATTATTTGGGGGTTTACTGTGGAATGAAACCAAATTGCCACTCCCTTCTTCTTTATTATACTGCTAGCATAAATTTGCAGGGGGTAATCCTTACAGTCCAATCTGGTGGGACATCCAAATAATAAGTGAGTTTCTTGCAGGCATAGTATGGTCGTTTTGAGCTGTTTAGCCCAGTGCATAAATTGTGATCTTTTGTTAGGGCTGTTGAGTCCATTAACATTAAGAGATGTTATAGATACTGCCATTTTTGCGGTGTTAGTTTGTGTTTATTAAATGGGTACTCACGTCTAACCGGATGTTGGTGGATCAGATTTCCTTGTATTAGGACGTAGAAGCCAGGGTGACCATATGTCTTTCCGACCTCGTCCATAGTAGTTGTTGCTGGGTGAAGGAGGGTTAGGAGAAGAGGGGGGGAAGGGGTGTGAAAAAAAGTGAGAAAAGACAGTAATAGAGATATCATTAGTAAAACATTGAAATATTCAAACATATATACAACAATACCAAGCATAGTATCGTAGAAGGTGGCTTTTTGGTACTGTTGCCTAGATATCCAGTGTTTCGGAATGATCAATAGCTGATTCTGGCTGTAGTACCGGAAAGCCAGTATTGGGGAGGGGGTGTCCGTTCTGTAGGGAGTGCTGTGCAGGGTTTTTCTAATTGGGATAGTTGAGGTAGAGTGTTTGAGTGTTCGAGTGTTTGTCCACATCTGTAGGGATTATGGGATCAGCGTGTTTTGGAGACATGTTTCAAGTGATGTCATTGACGTTCAAGTCATCTTGGTGTTGAGTGGCTCGCGTGGTTGCGGTTTTTCGTTGGCTGGTTCTACTGGGCTGCCATTCTTGTTGCAGTTTATGCATTTTGGTTGGTTTCTTCAGCGAGACATCCTTATGTTGGTGCAATTGCCACTGTTTCAATAGCTGCTCTCCATGTTGTGGTGAATTTATGATGACCACTGTGTCTTTATATTGCACTCTCAGTTTTACTGGAAAAAGCCATCTGTATGAAATATTAGCTTCTCTCAGTAGAGTTGTAACAGACGTAAATTCTTTACGTTTTTTCATAGTATGGGCTGAAAGGTCTGGAAAGCATTGAAGTGCGGCATATTCTTCCGGGAGCGTTTGTTTGTCCCTGAATGTGCTTAGAATTAGTTCTTTCATGTGGAAAAAGTGAAGTCGTAGGATCACTTCTCTGGGCGCATTGGGAGGCGCATTTTTGTTTTTGGGGAGTCTGTGCGCTCTATCTATGAGCAATAGCTCAGGTTTTTCATCTGGTAGTATATCCATTAGCAGTTTGTTTAAGTATTGGTTTAGGTCGTCAGCTTTCACCGCCTCTGATATCCCTCTCAACCTTATATTGTTTCTCCTGTTTCTGTCTTCTATATCCGCCAATTTGTTAGTAAGTTGTTGTACCTCATTTGCCAATTCACTGTGCGAATCTATAAGTTCGTTGTGTGAACTTACCAGGTCTGACATTTTATTTTCCAGGTGGTCAGTGCGTCCCTCCAGCTGCTTAACCTCCCTGTGTAATTCTGCAACAGTGCTCCTGAAGTCCGCTTGGATATCGGTACGGAGTGAGATAAGTAAATCTTTTAGAACTGGCAGAGTTACATTATGCTGCATGTGAGTATCAGATAGTGTATGTGCTGTCGCACTTACGTCCTCGTTGGTACGTGGCGGGCTACTACCGCATGAGCCAGTGCCATCCTGGCTGGGTGTGCATTCGCCTGCTTGGGAGGTTGATTTGGGGTAGAAAGCCGTCATCTTGACCGGTGATGGGCATTTCTTTGACTTCCCCATATTGTTAGGTTATGTATAGTGACCTAATGAGCCTCCTCAATTGTTGCCGCCCTTCACTCAATGTATAGAGCTCCCATGCACACAGCTCCTCATCAATGTTTCACTGCATCAGAAGTTAGAGTCATTTTTCATCCTATATAAGTAGCTGTTGCAAGTTGGGTCTCCAGAATGTCTCTGGACTTGAGGCCAGTGCCTAAAATGTCTGCAAGGAGGATGACAGTTGTAATTGGAGAGAAGGATATGGACTGGCCACTTGGTTTCCAGCGGCTGCTGGCAGAGGGTAGAAGCAGGGGTATAATGCCAAACAGCTGATGATGGAATTGCCCTTGGGTCTGACAAAGTAGTAGGCCAAGCAGTAACCCAGGTGTAATGCCACTTGCCTTTTACTGTCGTGAGCAGGGGCCTTTTGTGTGTCCGCCAGTAGTTAGTGCTGTGTGATACTGATTACCAATTTACGTGGGACCAAGCACCTTATAATGCTATATGGCGCCTTGCAGCCTGTGGCTGAGGCTTAATTAACAGCAGCACTCGGTTCTTAGCTGATGCAGAGTTAGGATATGCTCCCCAAGTGTCACCGTATTCCCCTTCTTATCTTTGGGTCTCCCCCGCACCTTACTGAATGCCCAGCGGTCACGTTGGCGATGGATCTCGCTTCGGCGAGGCCGCGGCTCTGGCGCGCTCACACGCGAGCCCCCTGCGGCGCTGGATCAGTTAGGCCGCACCGGTATCTCCGTTACGGCTGCAGATAGAGCCTTCGGTTCTGCAGGGAGGTGCAGCGGATCAGTAGCGTCGGCACTAGCGGTGGGTGTAGTGCCACTAAGGTGAGCGGGTCTTAGGGAATTTGGAGTGGGACCCCAGGAGTGTAAGCTGGACGCGTCTGCTCCAGCGTGCAATTGGCCACGCCCCCAACTTTAACCATTTCTAAGCTATTTAACTTCCGAGGGAATAACTTTCACCATTTCTAAGCTATTTAATTTCTGAGGGAATAACTTTCACCATTTTGAAGATATTTAACTTCCGAGGGAATAACTTTCATCATTTCTAAGATATTTAACTTCCGAGGGAATAACTTTCACCATTTCGAAGATATTTAACTTCTGAGGGAATAACGTTCACCATTTGAAGCTATTTAATTTCCGAGGGAATAACTTTCACTATTTCAAAGTTATTTAACTTTCGATGGAATAACTTTCACCATTTGAAGATATTTAACTTCTGAGGGATTAACTTTCACTATTTCAAAGTTATTTAACTTCTGAGGGAATAACTTTAACCATTTCTAAGCTATTTAATTTCCGAGGGAATAACTTTCACTATTTCTAAGCTATTTAACTTCCGAGGGAATAACTTTCACCATTTCTAAGATATTTAACTTCTGAGGGAATAACTTTCACCATTTGAAGCTATTTAACTTCCGAGGGAATAACGTTAATCATTTCTAAGCTATTTAATTTCCGAGGGAATAACTTTCACCATTTCTAAGATATTTAACTTCTGAGGGAATAACTTTAACCATTTCTAAGCTATTTAATTTCCGAGGGAATAACTTTCACCATTTCTAAGATATTTAACTTCTGAGGGAATAACTTTCACCATTTCTAAGCTATTTAATTTCCGAGGGAATAACTTTTACCATTTGGAAGCTATTTAACTTCCGAGGGAATAACTTTCACCATTTCTAAGATATTTAACTTCCGAGGGAATAACTTTCACCATTTCTAAGCTATTTAACTTCCGAGGGACTAACTTTCACCATTTCTAAGATATTTAACTTCCGAGGGAATAACTTTCACCATTTCTAAGCTATTTAGTTTCCGAGGGAATAACTTGCACTATTTCGAAGCTATTTAACTTCTGAGGGAATAACTTTCACCATTTCTAAGATATTTAACTTCCGAGGGAATAACTTTCACCATTTCTAAGCTATTTAACTTCCGAGGGAATAACTTTCACCATTTCTAAGATATTTAACTTCCGAGGGAATAACTTTCACCATTTCTAAGCTATTTAACTTCCGAGGGAATAACTTTCACCATTTCTAAGCTATTTAGTTTCCGAGGGAATAACTTGCACTATTTCGAAGATATTTAACTTCCGAGGGAATAACTTTCACCATTTCTAAGCTATTTAACTTCCGAGGGAATAACTTTCACCATTTCTAAGCTATTTAGTTTCCGAGGGAATAACTTGCACTATTTCGAAGCTATTTAACTTCTGAGGGAATACCGTTCACCATTTCTAAGGTATTTAACGTCCAAGGGAATAACTTTCACCATTTGAAGCTATTTAATTTCCGAGGGAATAACTTTCACTATTTCAAAGTTATTTAGCGTTCGATGGAATAACTTTCACCATTTCAAAGCTATTTAACTACCAAAGGAATAACGTTCACCATTTCTAAGCTATTTAACTTCAGAGGAAATAACTTTCTTTCAAATATCTTATTTTTATGTGCTAGCCCAGCAGCGATCATTTTATTTTATTCACTGAAATTGGAAAATAATGCCGTCAGCCGGTGCTATTTATTTCCCTGCACCCGCGAGTGCAGGTGACTAACTCCTCCAGAGACCTGTGTTCTATTTGGTTACTCATGTTGTTCAGTTGAGATTTCTTGTTGCTGCCATCTGTCCTAATCTTAACAGTGTCTTGTTTGCCAGGTTGTGCAAAGGTCAGTGTTTTCCCAGCAAATGCAATGACAAGAGACATAGTACATATTGCTTGTTTTCCTCTTATTTGGGACTGTTTGTCCTGCGTCTTCATCCTAACGCCTTCCCTCCCAAGATAAAGACACCTAAAGCACTGTTATTGATGAGAGTGTGTGTGTGTCTATATATATATATATATATATATATATATATATATATATATATACAATTTTATTTTCATTCCAAGGTAGGTTGAGTTGAGGGGGTCCTCAGTATAATTTGACATACTATTGTTTAAATGTACCTGAAATTTTGTCAGAAAACTGATTATTCCCTTTGTATCTTTTATGGCTGGCATGTAATTTTTTTGCTTGCTCGCTCCTGAGGACCCGGGCCAACAAGCTCCCACATTATATGGCTGAATGAGTCGCATGACTGGGCAGTAAATATCAGTGGCTATACTTTGTTTCGGAGGGACAGAGGCAATAGAAAAGGAGGAGGGGTATGTCTGTATGTTAGGCAGGATTTAAAAGCTCATATAAAGGAGGAGGTTATGTTAGAAAATGAGGGGGCAGAAGTCGTATGGGTGGAGTTCTTCACCAATTGTAAAGAATCCAGCAAATTAATTGTAGGCGTCGCTATAGACCCCCTAATGTAAGTGACGAGGAGGAAGAGACAAAGCTCCTAATGCAGATAGAAAAGACTACTAGTTTAGGTAAAGTAATGATAATGGGGGATTTTAATTACCCAGATATTGACTGGAGCAACGGTACTGCTAGATCAGTTAATGGGAACAAGTTTATAAACTTATTGCACGACAATTTTTTAGCACAGGTTGTTGAGGAGCCGACCAGAAAAAATGCTATTCTTGATTTAGTGATCTCAAATGACCCAGAACTTATAGCAAATGTGCAAGTCATTGAACCCCTGGGTAATAGTGACCATAAGGTTATATCTTTTAATGTCTGGTGCAAAAAACAAAAATATACTGGGGCAACAAAAACCATGAATTTTGCAAAAGCTAATTTTAGTGCCTTGAGGGCTGCCCTACAGAGCATTGATTGGGGCATTAGGTTTTCAGCTAAAAACACAGAACAGAAATGGTTGTCCTTTAAAATGATATTAAATCATTACTGTTCTCAATTTATTCCCTTAAGGACTAAACGTAGAAGCTCTAAGAATCATCCTGTGTGGCTTAATACAGAAGTAAAGAAGTTAATGGGAAAGAAGAGAAAGGCATTTAAAAACTACAAATCTGTAGGGACAGAAGCTGCATTTAATGAATATAAACACTGTAATAAATGTTGTAAATCAGCAATCCGGAAGGCTAAGAAAAGAAATGAAGAGTTAATTGCGGTGGAGGTGAAAACTAACCCTAAAAAGTTTTTTAAATATATTAATAGTAAAAAGATGCAGGTTGAGAGTGTTGCTCCATTAAATAATGGTACCAGTATGGTTGTAACAGATACAGATAAGGCAAATGTGTTAAATCAGTTCTTTTCTTCAGTGTATACAATAGAGGAGTCTGGGTTCACAGGCTCACTTAATAACTGCACGAATGGTTCAGCTCAATCTAGTCAGTGGCTGACTCAGGATATGATTCAAAAAGCTTTAATACAAATTAATGTAAACAAGGCTCCAGGGCCTGATGGCATACACCCCCGGGTTCTAAGAGAGCTTAGTTCAGTTTTAGACCAGCCCTTATTTCTGATTTTCTCAGATTCACTGTCATCTGGTATGGTGCCTATGGATTGGAGAAAAGCTGATGTTATTCCAATATTTAAAAAGGGATTACGATCTCAGCCTGGCAATTATAGGCGAGTAAGCTTGACATCTGTGGTGGGCAAATTATTTGAAGGCTTGTTAAGGGATCACATTCAAAATTTTGTCCTAATGAATGGCATTATGAGCAACAATCAGCATGGCTTTATGAAGGATAGGTCATGTCAGACGAATTTGATTGCATTTTATGATGTGGTAAGTAAGATTCTGGATAGTTTGGGGGCAGTAGATGTGATCTATTTGGATTTCGCCAAAGCGTTTGATACTGTGCCCCACAAACGACTGCTTTCTAAACTAAGGTCTGTTGGGCTTAATGAAGTCGTTTGCACATGGATAGGAAACTGGCTACAGGATCGGGTACAGAGGGTGGTTGTTAATGGGACATTCTCTAGTTGGAGTAAGGTTCTTAGTGGGGTCCCCCAGGGCTCAGTATTGGGTCCACTTTTATTTAACTTGTTCATTAATGACTTAGGGGAGGGTGTTGTAAGTAATGTATCAGTGTTTGCAGATGACACAAAACTATCAGCCCAATTAATTCCATCCAGGATGTGGCACTTGCAACATGATCTTGACAAACTGGCAATCTGGGCAGCTAAGTGGCAAATGAGATTCAATGTTGATAAATGTAAAGTCATGCACCTGGGATGTAAAAATATCCACTTATACCCTTAATGGGACTGCGCTAGGCAAATCCATTATGGAAAAGGACCTTGGAGTCCTTGTAGATATAAACTTGGCTCTAGCAAGCAATGCCAGTCAGCAGCATCAAGGGCAAATAAGGTCTTGAGTTGTATTAAATGGGGCAGAGAGTCAAGGGAGGAGGGGGTCATTCTTCCACTGTATAGAGCACTTGTAAGGCCCCATCTAGAATATGCCGTACAGTTTTGGTCTCCATCACTCAAACAGGACATTATTGTATTAGAGAGGGTACAGAGAAGGGCAACTAAGCTGGTAAAAGGTATTGAAAATCTTAGCTATGAGGAAAGACTGGCCAAATTGGGGATGTTCACGCTGGAGAAGAGGCGCTTAAGGGGAGATATGATAACTATGTATAAATATATAAGGGGATCATATAATAATCTCTCTAATGCTTTATTTACCAGTAGGTCTTTCCAGCTGACACAAGGTCACCCATTCCGATTAGAAGAAAAGAGGTTCCAGCTAAATATTGGGAAGGGTTTTGTTACAGTGAGAGCTGTGAAGATGTGGAATTGTCTCCCTGAATCAGTTGTACAGGCTGATACATTAGATAGGTATAAGAAGGGGTTGGATGGCTTTTTAGCAAGTGAGGGAATACAGGGTTATGGGAAATAGCTCATAGTCCAAGTTGATCCAGGGACTAGTCCGATTGCCATTTTGGAGTCAGGAAGGAATTTTTCCCCCTCTAAGGCAAATTGGAGAGGCTTCAGATGGGTTTTTTGCCTTCCTCTGGATCAACTGGCAGATAGGTAGTTAATAAAAAAAAAAAAAAAAAAAAAAAAGGTTGAACTCGATGGACATGTGTCTTTTTTCAACCTTACTTACTATGTTACTATGTTACTATGTTACTATGTTACTATGTATTTAAGGGCGGAAAGGGAAATCACTTGACTTTTTGCCACAAAACAACCCAAATTACCCTAGCAACCATGCATTGATTTGAATGAAGATATGGAATATTAATAGGGGAAGGTTGGAACAGAAAACTGAAAAACAAAAAGTAGCATTAACAATATGTGTATCTTTCGAGAGGATTTGTTTTTAGAGGGGGTCAGTGACCCCCTATTTATTATTATTTACATGTATCTATATAGCACCAACATATTCATCGTCATCATCATCATTTATTTATATAGCGCTGTCAAGATACGCAGTGCTTTAACATATTGCGTAGCACTTTTGAAAGCTAGAAAGAGTCAGGAGAAGAAGGCAAATAATTCATAAACTATAAAAAATAAATCATGAATGACCTAAGTTGCTTAGAATTGGCTATTCTATAACGTACTAAAAATCCACCCCTGTAAGTCACCAGTTGTTAGCACGAGGAGCAGTCGTTGGTGATTGCAAATATAAAATAAATAGGTGCGTGGGTCTGATCAAGAGCGCTCATGAATCTTAATGGAGATCACTTCTTTTAATCTGTTGTGTGACAATAGGAGGTAATCTATTCTGGTATATGTATTATGCCTGTGTGAGAAGAAGGTATAGTCCTACGTAGTGGGTTGTTGGATACGGCAGATATCTACCAATTTTTCAGCATTGTGAGTTGTTTATCGGGGACACTGGATTTCCCTGTGCTGGTGTCTATTGGAGGGGACCAGCTGCCCAGATGCTGTAGAACTGGATATCACTCAGTAGTACTAAGTCCAGCACTCACGGGTCTTGGTGAACATTTCAGCTCATATGAGAGCCTTCCTTCTTCTGGATGAATCTTATGTGAGCCAAAACATTGAACAATTAAGTCTTGAGAAGTTGAGAGTGCTGGATGTATATATATATATATATATATATATATATATATATATATATATAGGTCTTGAAAAAGGTCCTAGAAGTGGACCAAAACGTGGGCCTGTTTTTAATTAACTTAAATAAAATTATGGTTTTAAAATAACCTATTTAAAGGTTCCCAGTGTGCACTCATTCTCCCTTGGAAAACTATATATATATATATATATATATATATATATATATATAACCTGAATCAGACTCTGAACCAGTCTTCCATAAACGTGGGTGCAGGGTCAAAGTATTTATGTAAAGTTCAAGAAGACCCGCACTCCTTGGTTAATGAACCAAAAATGTCTTTATTTTTCAAACTTGTGCATCCACAAGTTTGAAAAATAAAGACATTTTTGGTTCACTAACCAAGGAGTGCGGGTCCTCTTGAACTTTATATATATATATATATATATATATATATATATATATATATACAGGTATTGGACCTGTTATCCAGAATGCTCGGGACCTGGATTTTTCTGGATAAGGCATCTTTCTGTAATTTGGATCTTCATACCTTAAGTAGAAAATCATGTAAACCTTCAATAAACCCAATAGGCTGGTTTTGCTTCCCAATTAGTTAGGATCAAGTATAAGGTTCTGTTTTATTAAAACAGAGAGAAAGGAAATCATTTTTTAAAAATGTGGATTATTTTATTATGGATTATTATTACTATTTCCATTATTTGGATAAAATGGAGTCTATGGGAGACAGCCAAACGAAATGCAGATGCACACCTGGTCCCTCTTTCAACGTCCACGGTACATGGATCATAGGAGGACGGCACCACCAACAAACGGTACGTAATAGAATTAATCCAGCACACGAAAATCTGCTCAAGGGTTATTACCCGTGTTTAATGTCAAGCCAAACAGGTTACAACGTTTCGGGGGCATACCCCTTCGTCGCCTGACTACTCTTACCCCAGATGGCTTCCAAGATGGCGACCTTCTGCTCCACCGCATGGCTCCTGCTGGGCGCTGTCCTGTGACATCGGCATCTTCATGCTCTGGGATTGGTCGTCGGCGACGGAACGGCGTCAGGAAGCCAGCGCGTCGACGTTTTGGCGCCAAGCCATAGACTATTTAAACTCCATTCCCCTTTTCTTCCTTGCCCAATTATAGGTTCCATTGACTTGTGTTCCTGGGTGTGTTTATATATTCTGACTATCTGTGTACCGATCTTTGCCTGTTCCCTTGTCTCCGTTTGATTGCCGCCTGAAGTGATATTTTGCCTGTACCTTGACGATTCTTCTGGATAAACCATTTTGTACTTCGAACCTGGTTTGGTCTCCTCTTTGGTCCACAACTATTACTGCTGCGCCTTCGGGCCCCTTACAATCTTTAGCTGGTGATCTGTAGATCTGGATCTACCAGTAGATCTTTAGCTGGTGATCTGTAGATCTGGATCTACCAGTAGGTCTTTAGCTGGTGATCAGTAGATCTTTAGATCTGGATCTACCAGTAGATCTTTAGCTGGCGATCTGTAGATCTGGATCTACCAGTAGACCTTTAGCTGGTGATCAGTAGATCTGTAGGTCTGGATCTACCAGTAGATCTTTAGCTGGTGATAGTAGATCACTGGATCGGGATCTATCAGTAAACCTTTAGCTGGTGATCAGTAGATCTCAAGACACTGTTAACAAATGGCTTGTCTTAAAGGATATGTGAAGGGATTTTCTGCCATTGTCGGTTTAATATGCTTTAGACCAAACACAGTATAGGAGTGTCACTTAAATTAAATTATTTGGATCCAAGCTAAACTATATGGTCCAACATTTGGTCATGGCCCAAGTATGTCATAGGCAGAGGAGAGGCAGTCCTGCAAAAGTGACATGCAGTCACCCCCAGATAAAGGTACATATTTAATGAAATGCACATAAGGATAATTCATCATTCCAGCACATTAGCACATGATACAAGACCCCTTTAGGTGTTTTCCTATGGAAAGTATTCTTTGGGAGCGTTGACGCACCCTGTAGTGAAGAATAACCACAGTCTACAAATTGCTTTGTGTGCCATCACTCTTACGCTTTGTTTGAGCTGATCTGGGGTGGAGCATCCCAACAATCTAATGATTTTGTACCCATTACATTATGTTTCCCTACGTGTAGATCTGGCTACCCTGGTGGGGACTGGAGCAGTTACATAGTTAAGTCGGGTTAAAAAAAGACCAAAATCCATCAAGTTCAACCTCTCTAAATGAAATCCATCATCCATACACACACCCCTCCATACACTGACCCCTCCATACACTCACACCGACAATCCATACACTCACATAAACTATATATACCAAGATCTATACCAATTGTAGATTTCAGTATCACAATAGCTTTTATGTTATCCTTCTCCATGAAATCATCCAAGCCCCTCTTAAAGGCATTAACTGAATCAGCCATCACAACATCACCCGGCAGTGTATTCCACAACCTCTAGTCTGAAGGGGAGGCCTCTGGTACGGTGATCCACTTTATGGGTAAAAAGGTCCCCTGCTATTTGTCTATAATGTCCTCTAATGTACTTGTAAAGTCTAATCATGTCCCCTCACAAGTGCCTTTTTTCCAGAGAAAACAACCCAAACCTTGACAGTGTCCCCTCATAATGTGAGTCTTCCATCCCTCTAACCAGTTTAGTTGCACTTAGTCTCTGCACTCTCTCCAGCTCATTTATATCCCTCTTAAGGACTGGAGTCCAAAACTGAACTGCATACTCCAGATGAGGCCTCACCAGGGACCTATAAAGAGGCAAAATTATGTTTTCATCCCTTGAGTTAATGCCCTTTTTGTGCAAGACAGAACTTTGCTTTAGTAGCCACATAAGCCCAGTAAAAGGGGACTCTCATCATTAAAGGAGAAGGAAAGCCTTGCTGTATTTGGGGGTGCCAATTGTTAAGCACCCCCAAGTGATTGTAGTTACTTACCTGAAACCCCGGGCCGGTGTTCCTATCAGCAGAAAACTGCACCGGCCCGGGGTTATACCAGCGAGCACCATGGATCAATCTTCTTCCATCTTCCTCCTTCTTTGTGCGGCTGGGCATGCACAGTAGAATGAAAAGCCAAAGTTTAACTAAAAAGTTGGCTATTTCGCATGCGTTTGGCCCGGGAAACTTGAAGACAGAAGAAGACTGAAGTGGATCGATCTGTGGTTCTCACTAGTATAACCCCTGGGCCGGTGCAGTTTTCTGCTGATAGGAGCACCGGCTTGGGGTTTCAAGTAAGTCAATACAATCACTAGGGGTGCCTAACATTTGACACCTCCAAGTGCTGCAAGCCTTTCCTCCTCCTTTAAAGCCAGGATGAGGTTTCCTATCTTGGGAGACTTACTATTTATTCTCCTACATACACCTGAAAGCCCAGGTTGCTGGCCAGTTAGGGTGAGATTTGGAATGAAGTCTTATTAACTACCAAGTATATTCTTGAACTATTATTTACTAATTATAGAAACATCAATGTACACCTACAGTATATCTGTAACCTTTCTATGGGCAAAGGGGTCCTCTTAGATCTCCAACGGTGATTTCAACTAAAAACTTCTCTCAACCACTTACCTTACCCTTGAATGCTGTTAAGTATCATTAGTAAATGTACTAATCAATAAGCAGAGAGGTCAGGCCATTTCTTGTTCATATAAGTATAAGAGAAACCACTGTACTACTCCAGGTTGTTTAAGGTAAGCTGCTGCTACTTTACACTGTTTTTTATGCTTTTTCTTTGAATGCGGACTTGCTAAATAATATATTACCATTAGCAGAAGACTTTCACGAGTTTAAGAGTGGATAGAAGCATTGTATTGACGTCAAAGAAGAGATTGTTGTGATTTAGATCCAAGGCAGCCAACTAGAAGTCGCCTCACAATACAATATTCTTGTTGTACTTCTTTCTCGGTGGAGTTGTAAGCAACGAGACATTTCTAGGGCATGTCGGCATTCATAGGAATTGATGGATTCCTACTGAAATCACTTGGAATTGACACTCATCTGCTTAACTGAATATTGCTAAAACAAATAAAAGCTTTTGCTGGAAATATAAAAAATATTATTATTATTATTATTATACCGTACAATAAGAACACTTGCAATTAGTCTACACTTTTTGTTTTTGGTGGATGTGGAATTATTTAATGATTTCTTCTGTACGTTTTAGATTTGTAATGTTGCTATGCTCCCATTGCCCCTAGCAACCAGGCAGTGGTTAATTAATGTGTCTGTATATGTTTTTTAGGTATATGTGGTTGCTGTGGGGCATTACACCCGTGTTACAAACGCTTGGTGGATAACATCTTTCTTGAGGACCCCAGGGTGAGTAACACAATTAAAGGAAAACTATACCCCCCCCAAACAATGTAGGTCTCTATTAAAAGTTACTGAGTAAAACAGCTCATGTGTAAAACCCTGCTTCATGTAAATGAACCATTATCATAATAATATACTTTTTTAGTAGTATGTGCCATTGGGTAATCATAAATAGAAAATTGCCATTTTAAAAAATAAGGTCCGCCCCCTGGGATCGTAAGATTCACTGTGCACACATACAAACCACATGTAAGGTCACATGAGCCAATTAACAGACAGAGTTGTGCCTTTTGCTTCCTCACTTCTTCCTGTTACAGTTAGTGTTGTAGTATTTCTGGTCAGGTGATCTCTGAGGCAGCACAGATAGAGTCACGAAATGGTGGTTCAAGGCAAGAGATATAAAAGGGCAATATTTATGTAAATATATATTCTAGTTTGGTAAGATTCTTTAATATGTCATTCAATTTGATATAAACTATCTGTTGCTTAAGTATTCATTTTGGGGGTATAGTTTTCCTTTAACCTTCTTCAGCCCTCCTAAACTGTGTATCCATATTTAGGTAACCGCTCCAGTGCAAAGCTAACTTTATATAAACTTACCTGAATGGTGCTTGGAAACTGGCATAATCTGTTTAAGGTTAACAGTTACCCTGCAGCATCCCCTTAATCACTTAGAAATCCTTCTCCTCCTCTAACCCACTATGCCCCCTCCCTCAGGAATTTGCTTTTGGCTGTTAATTTATGAGCATTCTCAATTCTTCTCGGCTCAGATTACAAAACACTCTGCAGTCTAGCAGCCAATGAAAAGATAGCATTACTGGTTCCAATAGAAACTCTGTTCTAGCTGTCTGATCCTATTTTGTTTCTCCTAACCCCCTCTCCTGAGCTCAGCTTAACCATTACAATTCTCAAACCCAGCAGAACTTTTATCAAAGTATGTTGTGCCCGTGTAACGTGCATTCTGCACTGCATGAACTTTACATCATACATGTCTCAAGGTTATTGATGATGTGTCAGAGGGAAAATGGCTGCCGAATGAGAGCTGCTATTTGTTTTAGGAAAATGAATGTGATGGCGCTGGTAAATGGAGGGATTATATGCAGTACAAATGATGTGACTTGGGTGGGGAAGATATGCCCAACTTATATGCATGGTAGGAAAATGTAGACATGTACATGTCCTTTAAGTAATCTGAGCAACATGTGCATGATTGCAGAACATGGCCATAAGCATGCACAAGCATTCAGAGGGGATCACTATGCATGTAAAAGGGTATTTTACAGTATCAAAGGGTTTTTTTTTTGTCCAAGTAACGTTTTTTTGGGTGGTCCAAATTAGGGATGCACCGAATCCACTATTTTGGATTCGGCTGAACCCCTGAATACTTTGCAAAAGATTCGGCCTAATACCAAACTGAATTCGAATCCTATTTGCATATGCAAATTTGGGGTTGGAATGTGAAAACATTTTTTCCTTCCTTGTTTTGTGACAAAAAGTCATGCGATTTCCCTCCCGCCTCTAATTTGCATATGCAAATTAGGATTCAGATTCGGTTCGGCTGGGCAGAAGGATTCGGCCGAATCCGAATCCTGCTGAAAAAAGATCCTTGATTTGGTGCATCCCTAGTCCAAATGCAGCAACTGAAGTAACTAAACTGACCCTGCACTGAGAGTGCGGCTGCTTCTCTTTGTGTTTATGTTGACCGTATACCCCGGATCTTCCATGAATTATTCACTTGGTGCCCCCCTGTGCTCGCATTCCCTTCTCTCAAGCCCCTATGCTACCCCCACTGCCCTGTTCTGACCCTTTCAGCAGTGTGGGGAGCTAATTGGTGACAGACTTCTCATATTATAAACGCGGTGGTTAGAAGCCTGCCCTTTAGGTCGCACACATCCTATTTAGAGAACTCTGATAATGCTGAAGATCACGTGTAAGCGGAGCTAACAGTCATTATATTTTCTACACTAATTAGCTCACTCTGCATCGAGCTGATCCTTAACCCCGACCCTCCGCTCGTGCTGGTGCCATTGTACAAACCTACATTAACCTGCTTTTTGGAATAAGATGTAGGAGACCCTTCAGTCCACAAGAGGTGAAATGACCTTGGAACACTTTTCAAAGAAAGTAAAAATACCATCATCATCATCATCTCCACAATAAAACTTCGATTTGACACCAGTACGGTAGTGATATCACGTGTGCAAATGAATTCTGGTTGGTCGAGCTAATTTCCCTAGAGGCATTTTGCTTTAAGCAATAACTGAAGGTAACATCCTCCTCCACATTCTGCATCTAAATTCTCTGCTCCGGCCTCATTCGGATGATTCTTTTTTTTTTTTTTATTATTATTAATATAACCGCAGAACAGATTGCTAAACTCAAATGGGTAAATGTGCTCGCAGGATAAAAGTAGAAGCAGCTTAAAGGAGACGGAATGTTTAATATTTTTTTTTTTTTAATGGAATATGAATTTTATATTTTGAAGCTTTTGTGTGTGTGTTTTGGAAACGCAAGTTTTAAAATCACTCCCAGTATATGCTGGAACAAAGGAAGCTGATTTACATGAATAAACTGTTTTGTACGTGGATTTAAAAAATGGGCGACTTTAAATTATATATTCATTTGCTGGTTTATGCAGGTTTGGGATCCAGCAGCACAGAGCATATGCAGTGGATCAGCAGAAAAGAAGATGGGGAGCTACTGGGGCATCTTTGGAGACACAGATCTTTACTGCTAAAGGGCTGTGGTTGCCTTGGGCTGGTACAGAAGCACAAAACATCATGTACAACATTTCTAGCTACATCTTTAGTTTAACTTCCCTTGTCCTTTAATAAATCCCACATTTTTGTTTTTTTTGTACTAAAAATTCGGATTTTATAGTAAAAATGTTTTGAGTTTTTAACTTTCGGACTTTAATAAATAATAATAAATAACCCCCCTTGTATGAACATATATATATACAGTATATATATAGGCATTGAGATTATATAACAAGTCTACACTTCCCATTCTCACTTGATTTCACACCCAGTGTGGCACCAGAGCAGAGGTGATATTAAAGTAAATAACTGTTTGCAATGATGAAACAAAGACAAATATAACATCTTTTCTTACTGTTATTCCATGTGGATGATGTCGGGAGCAATAAAAGCCTCCTTTACTGTTTATGACCTTTTCCTTGGTGGAGGTGTATGGTCCCGGCAGTGCTCTGAGCCCCTATGGAATCCTTAGCAAAGGCTCAATGTCACTTTATATCCCACGCTGGCACTTGCTAGATCAGGCAGCTACATTGTTATGCCCTCACCTTCCCAGCCGGCAAATAATATGACATAAGGTGTGAGAGGGACGTTTAGGAAGCTGAATGTCACCTTAACTGCTGCAAGTTTCACAACAAGAAGGACAAATAATATTAACTCTTTAAACCAACAAGCTGGATTTATCGATGTACATTTTAGTCTTATAGAGTTTATAAGGCACGGACAGGTCAGCCAATCTGCAACACTCTGGGATATCTCTCATGTCACTTAATGGCTGAATGACATAATGTGTAACCAGCCTCACAAAGGAGTAGCATTGGGATTGAACCCAATGTTTATGAGCAAAGAATATGGCATTGTTCCTAATATGGAGGTTCGTTTGGGAACACTTTCCATAAGGAAACAGTAGTTGTAGAAGACACCTCAGAGTACAGTGACTATATAAAGGTACCCAACCTGCAGCCTTGTGCTTTAAATGAGTTATTCAGGGAACTCTGAGTATCACTCATGTATTTTAAGGGATAATGTACCCCCTACTGTAAATGATAAGGATATTAGAAGTCACTGAGGGGTTGTTCTGTGACCATATAAAGGCACAAGGCTGCAGGCTGAGTTATACAGGGAACTCTGAGTATCACTCATGTATTATAAGGGATAATGTACCCCCCTACTGTAAATGATAAGGATATTAGAAGTCACTGAGGGGTTGTTCTGTGACCATATAAAGACACAAGGCTGCAGGCTGAGTTATACAAGGAACTCTGAGTATCACTCATGTATTATAAGGGATAATGTACCCCCTACTGTAAATGATAAGGATATTAGAAGTCACTGAGGGGTTGTTCTGTGACCATATAAAGCATTACAGTTTTGAAACTGCAGCTGCCCATATTCCTAGTTTATCTTAAGGAAAATGTAAGCATTGGAACCTGCATGCTCCTACAGAGAAAAATAGACATTTTGAAGAAAAATATATAATAATATAAAAAATATTTAATAGCGTCTATGCCTTACCATTATTTGGCCCATAAAATGTATATACACTATGGAAGGAAAACATCCTTGAATTTATCTTCAAATGGACACTTTAACCAAAATATTATGTTTATATTTTTGTAGGCTTAGCAATGCTTTTCCAAAGGGCCTTTCAATTGAATGCAGTATTCAGGCAACACCATAGTCGTGTAAGCCTCCTAGAAATGCATTATATTTAGTAATGGGAAGATGGTCCAGTTATATTTCCCTTTTGCTATAAGGAATGCTTGGAGGTCACATTAATCCAAAAATAGAGGAAATCTGCCTTCTGCTCCAGAACATGTTTGAGATGATACACTCCATTCCTGCCGTGTCCTACAAAGACCATTAAACTAGAAAACATTCCAAGGCAAACAGAAAATGATTCTCATCAATCCTCAGTGCACTCAAACCTATTATTGCTTATCTCTATTTCATAGCCAAGACCCAGAATTATGTATGTATATGTACCCGATAATGACACAAAAATTGCCCTAGATTTGTAAGCAGAGTTTGCATTAAATTTGCAATTTTGCTTCTTTTTGTCTTAAAGGGATACTGTCATGGGAAAAGGTTTTTTTTTTTCAAAACGCATCAGTTAATAGTGTTGCTCCAGCAGACTTCTGCGCTGAAATCTGTTTTTCTAAAGAGCAAACTGATATTTTATATTTAATTTTGAACTTGGTTATGGGGCTAGACATATTGTCAGTTTCCCAGGAGCCCCCAGTCATGTGACTTGTGCTCTGATAAACTTCATTCATTCTTTACTGCTGTACTGCAAGTGTGAGTGATATCATCCTCCTCCATTCTCCCCCATCAGCCCATGAGCAGAAAATTGGGAAGGTAACCGGATAGCAGCTGCCTGGTGGATGTAAGAAAAACACTGAATGGTAAAATCCAGGTCCCACTGTGACACATTCAGTTACATTGAGTAGGAGAAACAACAGCCTGGCAGAAAGCAGTTCCATCCTACAGTGCTGAAAGCACAGGTCCAGGCAAAATGACCTTACCTTCGGACACCCACTAAGCTTTGTTTTTCAAAAGCACACAGAGCATGTGCCGTGCCAATGACACACACAATTTGAACTTACAAGATGCAAGACGGGATGCTGCTGGGGTCAAATTTAATCCTCTGGGGTGGTACAGTAACTGTCTATAAAATACATTTTCTAGTGAATTCTTTAGCTCTCCTTTAATGCTAGTTATAGCCAAACACATAATTTATGGCAGCCTAGAGTTATGTCTTAACCGATAAATTCTTCTCATCTTTCCATTACTTATTGACTGAAGTGACAAAATGAAATGTTTCTTTTCATTCTTTTAAAAGATGGACTTGTCAAAGCTGATATGGAAAAGCTTACCTTCTATGCAGTTTCTGCCCCAGAAAAACTGGATCGGATTGGCTCTTATCTTGCAGAAAGGTTGAGTTTTTACTCTTTTGACTCCTCCCTTAAAGGATAAGTAAAACTTTAAAATAATTGAATGTAAAATAGATGAGGGGGCTATTCTGAGCACTTTTGCAATGTACACTCATTATTTATTGTTCTTTAATTCCAAGATATTATGGGATACACTTACTGTTAGCAGATGTTCTTCTGCTTAGGAAAGATTTGAAAAAGGTTTCTATTTTTTTCCTAAGCAGAAGAACATCAGAGCAGCCTCTTTCTTTCTCCTGACAACTTCCTTGACTACTTGGTGGTCAGACTGGTGGGAAACTGACCAGCAGGTGGCGCTGTTGTAAACTATTCATTCATATTAACAGCACATGTATCCCTAAATATCTTGGAATAAAAACAAAATAAATAATGAATGTAGATTGCAATAGTGCTTAGAATAGCCCCCTCATCACTTTTACATTCACTTATTTTAAAGGTTTACTTATCCTTTACATTTTCATTCTTCAGAAGCAATTGTTTCTCATAGCAATTGTACTGTTTCCAACATCCCACTCTTTATGTACTTACCTTTCCCTAATGTGTATCTTATTCTTTATATGCTGCAAGGTCCTTGATTAGGGAGGTCTCCTCCTATAAAGAGTGGGCCAATCAATGCATCTTTTATGGTTTCTATGTAATTCTTTAAAGAAATGTGTTCATTGCGATGGAAGCACTGGACCAGCTCCTCATGGCGTGTCATTCACAGAGCATCAAGCCCTTTGTAGTGAGCTTCCTTCACATGGTAGAAAAGCTGCTGGAATATGGCGAGCCCAACCCCTCCAAATGAAAACCCAGCATCCATACACACACCCCTCCCTACTCACACATAAATTCTATATACCCATATCTATACTAACTATAAAGTTTAGTATCACAATAGCCTTTGATATTATGTCTGTCCAAGAAATCATCCAAGTCCCTCTTATAGTCATTAACTGAATCAGCATCACAACATCACCCGGCAGTGCATTCCCCAACCTCACTGTCCTGACTGTGAAGAACCCCCTACGTTGCTTCAAATGAAAGTTCTTTTCTTCTAGTCTGAAGGGGAGGCCTCTGGTACGGTGATCCACTTTATGGGTAAAAAGGTCCCCTGCTATTTGTCTATAATGTCCTCTAATGTACTTGTAAAGTCTAATCATGTCCCCTCACAAGCGCCTTTTTTCCAGAGAAAACAACCCCAACCTTGTCAGTCTCCCCTCATAATTTAACTCTTCCCTCCCTCTAACCAGTTTAGTTGCACTTAGTCTCTGCACTCTCTCCAGCTCATTTATATCCCTCTTAAGGACTGGAGTCCAAAACTGCCCCCCATACTCCAGATGAGGCCTCACCAGGGACCTATAAAGAGGCATAATTATGTTTTCATCCCTTGAGTTAATGCCCTTTTTTTATACAAGACAGAACTTTATTTGCTTTAGTAGCCACAGAATGACACTGCCTGGAATTAGACAACTTGTTATCTACAAAAACCCCTAGATCCTTCTCATTTAAGGAAACTCCCAACACACTGCCATTTAGTGTATAACTTGCATTTATATTATTTCTGCCAAAGTGCATAACCTGCATTTTATTATTATTATTATTAACATGTATTTATATAGCGCCAACATATTGCGCAGCACTGTAAAGTAAATGTGATTATACAACTACATCACACAAATTACATATATAGAATATATGGAGTAACAAACGTCACAATCAATACAGGTACAAAAAGGTGAGGAAGGCCCTATGCATAGGCATACAGTCTAAAGGGGAGGGAGTAATACACAAGGTGTGGGAGTGGGCAAGATCGAAGTAAGTGGGTGAGAATTGTGGTATTGTATGTTGTGTTGCGTTTGGTAGTTAAGCGGAGTGAGGGTAGGCTTCTCGAAAGAAGTGCGTTTTCAGAGATTTTTTGAAAGTAGAAAGGGTGGGAGAAAGTCGGACAGACCGTGGGAGAGCGTTCCAGAGGAGGGGTGCAGCCCTTGCAAAGTCTTGAATGCGAGCATGTGAGGAGGTAATGAGAGAAGAGTTGAGTAGGAGGTCAGTAGAGGAGCGTAGTAAGCGAGTGGGTGAGTATATAGAGATGAGTTCAGAGATGTAGGGTGGAGCAGAGTTGTGAAGTGCTTTGAAAGTCAGTGTCATTAATTTGAATTTGATTCTGAAAGGTAACGGAAGCCAGTGCAGGGATTGACAGAAAGGCGAGGCAGAGGAGGAGCGGTTGCTGAGGTGTATGAGCCTCGCAGCAGTGTTCATTATGGACTGGAGAGGTGACAGTCTCTGGAGGGGGAGGCCAATTAAAAGCGAGTTACAGTAGTCTAGACGCGATATGATGAGAGAGTGAATAAGAATTTTGGCAGCGTCTTGGGTGATAAATGATCGTATTTTGGATATGTTCTTTAGGTGGAAGTGACATGATTTGATAAGTGACTGGATATGAGGAGTGAATGACAGGGCAGAATCTAGGATAACCCCAAGGCACCGGGCCTGGGGAGAGGGGGTGATAGTGGAATTGTTAACTATGATGGATACTTCGGGGATGCTACTGGTGTTATTTGGAGGAAAGAGAACCATTTCAGTTTTGGAGAGGTTTAATTTAAGGTAGCGTTGAGACATCCAGGTAGAGATAGCGGACAGGCAGGAGGAGACGCGAGTTAGGAGTTCTGGGTTGAGATCAGGAGATGAGAGATAGATCTGAGTATCGTCAGCATAGAGGTGGTAGTGGAAACCGTACGAATTTATTAATTTGCCAAGGGAGGAAGTGTAGAGGGAGAATAGTAATGGTCCTAGGACAGCGCCTTGAGGAACTCCAACAGAAAGAGGTAGGGGAGAAGATGATGCTCCATTGTAGGAGACACTGAAGGAACGATTGGTGATGTAAGAAGAGAACCAGGACAGGGCTGTGTCACGAAGGCCAAGCGACTGGAGGAACTGGAGGAGGAGAGGGTGATCTACAGTGTCAAATGCGGCTGAGAGATCAAGCAGTATTAGTAGTGAGAAATGATTGTTGGCTTTTGCGGTTAAAAGGTCATTAGTTAGTCGAGTCAGGGCAGTTTCCGTGGAGTGTTGTGGCTTAAAACCAGATTGTAGGGGGTCTAGCAGGTTATTGTCAGAGAGGAATGAGGTAAGTCGGTTGTAGACTAGGCGCTCAAGTAGTTTAGAGATGAGAGGTAGCAGAGAGATAGGTCGGAGGTTGTCAAGATTGGAGGGATCAAGAGAGGGTTTTTTCAGAATGGGGGTGACGAGAGCATGTTTTAGTTGAGAAGGAAACAGTCCAGTTGAGAGCGAAAGATTAAATAGGTGAGTTAAGGCTTTGATTAGACCAGGATTGGTATTGCGGAGAAGTTTTGAGGGAATTGGATCAAGCGGGCAGGTGGTAAGGTGAGAAGAGGCCAGAAGCTTTGAGACTTCCTCATCAGTGACAGGGGTGAAGGAGCACAGGAGAGACTGGGGAGTGTGAAGGGAGGGTGGTGGAAGTCTAGGGGGGTTGAGTAGTGTAATGTCCCTTCTAATAGTGTCAATTTTGTTTTTGAAGTGCTCAGCAATATCTTGAGCAGAGACAGATGTGCATGGAGGGGGTGGAGAAGGGGAAAGGAGAGTGTTAAAGGTGGAGAAAAGTTGTGCTGGTTTTTTAGAAAGGGAGTTAATGAGTGAAGTAAAGTATGTTTGTTTGGCTTGGAAGAGGCTGGTGTTAAAGGAGCGCAGGGCAGATTTGTAGCTCCAAAAGTCTGATTCTGAACGGGATTTGCGCCAGCGACGTTCAAGTGCACGCGAGTGTCTTTGGAGCGCTTTTGTATGAGCAGTATGCCAAGGTTGAAGTGGTTTGGGTCTAGAACGTTTCGTTTCATTTATCAACATTGAACCTCATTTTCCAGTTTGCTGCCCAGTTTTCCAGTTTAGACAAATCACTGTGCAAAGTGGCAGCATCCTGCATGGAACCTATAGTTCTGCACAATTTAGTATCATCTGCAAAAATAGAAACAGTACTTTCAATGGCCACCTCCAGGTCATTAATAAACAAGTTGAAAAGCAAGGGACCTAGTACAGACAGGGCCACCATTAGAAATCACGGGGCCCCGTACAACAAAATTTTTGGGGCCCCCTGGGCCCCGCCCACACTGACGACCAAGCTCCACCCCATTTCCCGCCCACTCCACATCGCAGTTAAAAGACCACACAGACATCAGCGCTAAAAAAGTAACCCCCTCCACACAAGTTGTAAAAAGCTATTGATGGTCAGGGCCCCCTTATAAAAAATTGGGGCCCCAAAAAAAAAAAAATTAAAATTTTTTTTTTAAAAAAAAAAACATTGGTGGCAGGGGCCCCCTTATAAGTTAAAAAAAACTTGGGGCCCCAACAAAAAAAATGTAAAAAAAACTAAAAAATAAACAAACATTGGTGGCAGGGGCCCCCTTATAAGTTAAAAACAAATTGGGGCCCCAAAAAAAAATTAAAAAAAAAAAAAACTGGTGGCAGGGGCCCCCTTACAAGTTAAAAACAAATTGGGGCCCCAAAAAAAAATTAAAAAAAAAAAAAATTTTTTGAAAAAAAAAAAAACATTGGCGGCAGGGGCCCCCTTATAAGTTAAAAACAAATTGGGGCCCCAAAAAAAAATTTTTTTTGAAAAAAAAAAAAACATTGGCGGCAGGGGCCCCCTTATAAGTTAAAAACAAATTGGGGCCCCAAAAAAAAATTTGAAAAAAAAAAAATTTTTTTTTAAAAAAAAAAAACATTGGCGGCAGGGGCCCCCTTACAAGTTAAAAACAAATTGGGGCCCCAAAAAAAAATTTAAAAAAAAAAAAAAATTTTTTTGGAAAAAAAAAAAAACATTGGCGTCAGGGGCCCCCTTACAAGTTAAAAAAATTTAGGGCCACCAAAAAGAAAATTATTATTTTTTTTTTTTTTAAAAAAAACAATGGTGGCAAGGGGCCCCTTACGAGTTAAAAAAAAAATTGGGGCCCCAAAAAAACATGTTTTAAAAAAAAAGATTGGTTGCAGGGGCCTATAGAATATTAAAATAATACATTGGTGGCCAGGAGATTAAAAAAAAAAAAATACACAAACTGGTGTTCAGTAGAATTGAACTCACGGCTTCAGTACTTCAACTTCACCTCCTTTGGGTCTTTTCACTGCTTCAGGACTTCGGCTTCGGCTGTTTTCGTGACTTCGGGTCTTTGCGCTGCTTCAGGACTTCGGCTTCGGCTGTTTTCGTGACTTCGGGTCTTTTCGGTGCTTCGTGACTTCGGCTTTTTCCGTGACTTCGGGTCTTTTCGGCACATCGGCTTCGGCTTTTCGGCACTTCCGCATTCGGCAGCACAGAGGCAAGACGTACGGCTCGGGCGCTCGTAAGGGGGGCCCGGATCTTCAAAAAATGCAGCGCTGCCGGGCCCCCCTTCATGCCCGGGCCCGGTACGCTTGTCCCCCCTGTCCCCCCCTGATGGCGGCCCTGAGTACAGAGCCCTGTTGTACTCCACTAACAACACTGGTCCAATTAGAAAATGTTCCATTTACCACCACTCTTTGTAGTCTATATTTTAGCCAGTTCTCTATCCAGGTACAAATACTATGCTCCAGGCCAACATTCCTTAATTAACCAGTAACCTTCTGTGTGGCACTGTATCAAATGCTTTAGCAAAATCTCAGTAAAACACATCCACTGCCATCCCAGAATCAAGGTCCCTGCTCACCTTCTCATAAAAAGAAATTAAGTTAGTCTGGCAAGATCTTTTACTCATAAAACCATGCTGGCACACGCTCATAGTATTATGATTTGCTATGAAGTCCAGTATCTTATCCTTTATTAATCGATCGAAAAGCTTTCCTACCACTGACGTCAGACTAACTGGCCTATAGTTTTGAGGCTGAGAACGGGATCCTTTTTTGAATAGAGGCACCACATTAGCAATTCGCCAGTCTCTCGGCACCATGCCAGACCTCAATGAATCCTGAAAAATTAAGTAAAGAGGTTTGGCAATCACAGAGCTAAGCTCACCAAGTACCCTGGGATGAATAACATCTGGCCCCGGACCTTTATTTATCTTAACATGTTCTAGTCTCTTTCGAATTTCCTCATGTGTGAACCATGCATCATTAGTTGTTTAACACAAATGTGTCCAGCACAATGTATCTTTTAAAGGGTGCTGGGAGTTGTAGTTAGAAAGCACCAATACTGACCATCCTCAGCCTGAAAATGTGTACTAAAGGATTTTTTTGGGCTGAGAACTGTCAGTACTATTGTTTCTCAAAGTCAAGGGGAAGCAGCAGGGGAGAACTCTGTGCTGGCTAAAATAAGCTGGTTGCTACGGGCAACTTCACTGGTGAAATTTAGAAGTCACTACTTGTTGCATGTAAGGTCTTTACAGGAGGAACATTATTTTTAATGATACACAGGTCTAGTTTTAGTGAATCAAAGGTCACTCAGGTGACCTCACTAAGCAGTGATGACATCACTAAGAAGCTATTGTATGAATATTTCTAAATCTAAACTATTATACATTTTTAACCCTTCTATAGATATGGGGAGGCCCATTTATTAAAGGTCAAATTTCGAATTCATGTAAGTTTTTTTTTTTTTTAACTTGAAATTCGATCAGGGGGTTATTTATTAAAAAAAAATCAAATATCTAAAACTCGAACGAATATGACCGAACCAAAAACTCAAATTGAATTTGAATCGAATTAGACTAAACTCGAATCGATTTTTTTCTCGGGAAAAAAACAAAATGTCAGGAAGGCTACTAACATCTTAAAAAATGGTCACTGGACCTCTCCCATTGACTTGTACATGAACTCGGCAGGTTTTAGGTGGCGAATAGTCGAACTCGAATTTTTAAAGGGCCACGGTTTGATAAATCGCGAAATTAAAATTCAAATTCAAATCGAGTTTGGATTATTTACTATTCTAATTTGAGAGTTTTGACCGTAAAAAAAAATTGAAAATTCTAATTTGAATTTCCAATTTGAACTTTAATAAATCTGCCCCTAAGGGTTTACCAACACCCCCATACTCATAGGTTTTCCTATAACAGCTGCTGCTGGGACTGCGTGGGATTTCTCTGCTAAGCGTGAGCCTGTAGGATATTCTAATCTCACAAAAGTAGGTCAAGAATGTTATCCTCTCGACAACTGCAGTTATTTGATGTTATCTCTTTAATCGTACCCTGTGCTATTTTTAAGTCTTCATTACTTTCTTAATAAGCAGAATTGAGGCATTTATAATGGGTATAGATCCTTTAGATGGGAGATGAGAAACAAATAGATGTTATTTTATTAAAGCTGCTGGTGCTGTTTTAATATGGCCAGTTGTTTGCATTGCCTGCCCCTGTCTAGGAGTGTGCTTGTATTATTCATTTATTGTTGCCTGAAAATTTCTAGAGTGTGAAAAAAATACGGTGTAATCCACCTATAGTCAGAGGTTGTCCAAAAAACTGACATAATGAAATTAGTTTTAGTACAGGGGATTACCTGTGCTGTGTTGGTATCTCTCTGTACAGACTATGAGCAAACTTAGGGACTGTTCCTGCTGAATTGTGCTTAGTACAGGGAATACCTATGCTGTCATAGTTTATGGGATCTCTCTGTACAGACTATGAGCAAACTTAGGGACTGTTCCTGCTGAATTGTGCTTAGTACAGGGAATACCTATGCTGTCATAGTTTAATGGGATCTCTCTGTACAGACTATGAGCAAACTTAGGGGACTGTTCCTGCTGAATTGTGCTTAGTACAGGGGAATATCTTTGCTGCCATAGTTATATGGTATCTCTCTGTACAGACTATGAACAAACTTAGGGACTGTTCCTGGTGAATTGTGCTTAGTACAGGGAATACCTATGCTGCCATAGTTTTATGAGATCTCTCTGTACAGACTATGAGCAAACTTAGGGGACTGTTCCTGCTGAATTGTGCTTAGTACAGGGAATACCTTTGCTGCTATAGTTTTATGGGATCTCTCTGTACAGACTATGAGCAAACTTAGGGGCTGTTCCTGCTGAATTGTGCTTAGTGCAGGGAATACCTATGCTGCCATAGTTTAATGGGATCTCTCTGTACAGACTATGAACAAACTGTCAGGATAAGCCCAGGATCGATCCCTGGTTTCCTGGGTTCTGGACACGGCACCTTGCCAGATGAGCCACCAGGGGCTCTTGGGGCTCATCATGAACTCTTGTTACCTATGTTATCTGCCTGTTCACAGTTTGTTCTTCTGTTCCTCCCTATTCTCCACCCACCTCATTTACCCTCATGTGTTCCCCATTCCCAATTACCTGCCCTTTATTAACCCCGCCCTGAGCTTTGCTCAGGGCTGAGTCATAAATGTTTCTGTGCTGTATCCTGGATCCTGTACCCTAAATGCTTTGGACTTTGAGTACCTTGTTCCTGAAATCCTTGTTCCTGTGTGAGTACCCCGTTACCTCTTATCCCGTGGAACCCCTGTTTTGACTTTGGCCTGACCCTATCTTCACCTTGCCCTTCTTGCCTTGTTTACCCTTTTGTTGCTATTAAATCATCATTTCAACCCTGCCCATGCCTCCTACCATCTTTGGCTACACCCCAGGGCTTCCCCCATATCCGCTCCCCAGGGAGTGGCTCTCCTCGATCACCCTGGTTCCCAGCGGTGATCATTACAGTATGACTCAGCCAAACAGGAAGCCCTTGGAAAAGCCCTCCACGCATTCCTTTACCGGTGTGGAACTACAACTCCCTTGGGGTGGGGAGAATGAGGCTAAAATCAGCTCCCATTTCTCTGATGATGTTTGGCAGGACTTTGTATCTGACGATGACTGGGAGGATTCTGTCTTTGATGAGGATTGGGAGGATTTAGACTTGGAGGTAGCTGAACTTCAAACTGCTATCAGGCCTGTGTCTGTTAAATCGCTTCCAGTCCTTTGGCCCTTGTCTCCCCCACAACCTTCTATTCCCGGGCCTGCTACCCCTCAACAACTGCTTCCCCAGCAGCGTCGGCTGCCCACTGTTCCTGAGGGGGTTTCCCAGCAGCCTCAGCTGCCCGAGGCTCCAACTAAGCTTCCCCATCGACTGGCTCCCCAGAGTCTGCCTCCTGTACTTGTGCCGGCTTATGTGACCCTAGAAGAGGGGCTTCTGCCTTGTCCTGTGCCTCCAGTAGTGGGGCTTCTGTCTTGTTCTGTGCCTCCAAAAATGGGTTTTCTGCCGTGCCTTGTACCCCCAAGAGAGGAGGCTTCGCAGCAGCATCGGCTGCCCACGGCTCCTGAGGTTTCCCAGCAGCCTCGGCTAACCAAATGTCCAGCTAGACCTTCCCGGCGACTGGCTCCCAACTGGCTGTCTGCTCTCCCGGCTTCCCAGCCTGTCCTGTCTGCTGTGCCGGCTTCCCAGCTTGTCCTGTCTCCAGTGCCGGTCCCCCAGCAGCTGCCTCCTGTTCCAGTGCCGGTCCCCCAGCAGCTGCCTCCTGTTCCAGTGCCGGTCCCCCAGCAGCTGCCTCCTGTTCCAGTGCCGGTCCCCCAGCAGCTGCCTCCTGTTCCAGTGCCGGTCCCCCAGCAGCTGCCTCCTGTTCCAGTGCCGGTCCCCCAGCAGCTGCCTCCTGTTCCAGTGCCGGTCCCCCAGCAGCTGCCTCCTGTTCCAGTGCCGGTCCCCCAGCAGCTGCCTCCTGCTCCAGTGCCGGTCCCCCAGCAGCTGCCTCCTGCTCCAGTGCCGGCTCCCCGAAAGCTGCCTCCTGCTCCAGTGCCGGCTCCCCGAAAGCTGCCTCCTGCTCCAGTGCCGGCTCCCCGAAAGCTGCCTCCTGCTCCAGTGCCGGCTCCCCGAAAGCTGCCTCCTGCTCCAGTGCCGGCTCCCCGAAAGCTGCCTCCTGCTCCAGTGCCGGCTCCCCGAAAGCTGCCTCCTGCTCCAGTGCCGGCTCCCCGAAAGCTGCCTCCTGCTCCAGTGCCGGCTCCCCGAAAGCTGCCTCCTGCTCCAGTGCCGGCTCCCCGAAAGCTGCCTCCTGCTCCAGTGCCGGCTCCCCGAAAGCTGCCTCCTGCTCCAGTGCCGGCTCCCCGAAAGCCGCCTCCTGCTCCAGTGCCGGCTCCCCGAAAGCCGCCTCCTGCTCCAGTGCCGGCTCCCCGAAAGCCGCCTCCTGCTCCAGTGCCGGCTCCCCGAAAGCCGCTTCCAGCCTGTGTGCCTGCAGCCCAGCCGCTTCCAGCCTGTGTGCCTGCAGCCCAGCCGCTTCCAGCCTGTGTGCCTGCAGCCCAGCCGCTTCCAGCCTGTGTGCCTGCAGCCCAGCCGCTTCCAGCCTGTGTGCCTGCAGCCCAGCCGCTTCCAGCCTGTGTGCCTGCAGCCCAGCCGCTTCCAGCCTGTGTGCCTGCAGCCCAGCCGCTTCCAGCCTGTGTGCCTGCAGCCCAGCCGCTTCCAGCCTGTGTGCCTGCAGCCCAGCCGCTTCCAGCCTGTGTGCCTGCAGCCCAGCCGCTTCCAGCCTGTGTGCCTGCAGCCCAGCCGCTTCCAGCCTGTGTGCCTGCAGCCCAGCCGCTTCCAGCCTGTGTGCCTGCAGCCCAGCCGCTTCCAGCCTGTGTGCCTGCAGCCCAGCCGCTTCCAGCCTGTGTGCCTGCAGCCCAGCCGCTTCCAGCCTGTGTGCCAGTGGTCCCGTCTGCAGTTCCTGTGCCAGTGGTTCCGTCTGCAGTTCCTGTGCCAGTGGTTCCGTCTGCAGTTCCTGTGCCAGTGGTTCCGTCTGCAGTTCCTGTGCCAGTGGTCCCGTCTGCAGTTCCTGTGCCAGTGGTCCCGTCTGCAGTTCCTGTGCCAGTGGTTCCGTCTGCAGTTCCTGTGCCAGTGGTTCCGTCTGCAGTTCCTGTGCCAGTGGTTCCGTCTGCAGTTCCTGTGCCAGTGGTCCCGTCTGCAGCAGCCTTTTCGGTCCCAGACGTGGCTCCAGGTGGTCCTCCGGTCCCAGACGTGGCTCCAGGTGGTCCTCCGGTCCCAGACGTGGCTCCAGGTGGTCCTCCGGTCCCAGACGTGGCTCCAGGTGGTCCTCCGGTCCCAGACGTGGCTCCAGGTGGTCCTCCGGTCCCAGACGTGGCTCCAGGTGGTCCTCCGGTCCCAGACGTGGCTCCAGGTGGTCCTCCGGTCCCAGACGTGGCTCCAGGTGGTCCTCCGGTCCCAGACGTGGCTCCAGGTGGTCCTCCGGTCCCAGACGTGGCTCCAGGTGGTCCTCCGGTCCCAGACGTGGCTCCAGGTGGTCCTCCGGTCCCAGACGTGGCTCCAGGTGGTCCTCCGGTCCCAGACGTGGCTCCAGGTGGTCCTCCGGTCCCAGACGTGGCTCCAGGTGGTCCTCCGGTCCCAGACGTGGCTCCAGGTGGTCCTCCGGTCCCAGACGTGGCTCCAGGTGGTCCTCCGGTCCCAGACGTGGCTCCAGGTGGTCCTCCGGTCCCAGACGTGGCTCCGGTCCCAGACGTGGCTCCGGTCCCAGACGTGTCTCCAGCCTTTGACCCTGGCGGCTCTCCAGCCTTTGACCCTGGCGGCTCTCCAGCCTTTGACCCTGGCGGCTCTCCAGCCTTTGACCCTGGCGGCTCTCCAGCCTTTGACCCTGGCGGCTCTCCAGCCTTTGACCCTGGCGGCTCTCCAGCCTTTGACCCTGGCGGCTCTCCAGCCTTTGACCCTGGCGGCTCTCCAGCCTTTGACCCTGGCGGCTCTCCAGCCTTTGACCCTGGCGGCTCTCCAGCCTTTGACCCTGGCGGCTCTCCAGCCTTTGACCCTGGCGGCTCTCCAGCCTTTGACCCTGGCGGCTCTCCAGCCTTTGACCCTGGCGGCTCTCCAGCCTTGGATCCTGATGGTCCTTCAGTCCCCATCTCCAGTCATTGGACTAAAAAGGATGGGGGTCTTTCGTTTGGGTCGCCCAGAGGTCGACCATTAAGGGGGGGGTACTGTCAGGATAAGCCCAGGATCGATCCCTGGTTTCCTGGGTTCTGGACACGGCACCTTGCCAGATGAGCCACCAGGGGCTCTTGGGGCTCATCATGAACTCTTGTTACCTATGTTATCTGCCTGTTCACAGTTTGTTCTTCTGTTCCTCCCTATTCTCCACCCACCTCATTTACCCTCATGTGTTCCCCATTCCCAATTACCTGCCCTTTATTAACCCCGCCCTGAGCTTTGCTCAGGGCTGAGTCATAAATGTTTCTGTGCTGTATCCTGGATCCTGTACCCTAAATGCTTTGGACTTTGAGTACCTTGTTCCTGAAATCCTTGTTCCTGTGTGAGTACCCCGTTACCTCTTATCCCGTGGAACCCCTGTTTTGACTTTGGCCTGACCCTATCTTCACCTTGCCCTTCTTGCCTTGTTTACCCTTTTGTTGCTATTAAATCATCATTTCAACCCTGCCCATGCCTCCTACCATCTTTGGCTACACCCCAGGGCTTCCCCCATATCCGCTCCCCAGGGAGTGGCTCTCCTCGATCACCCTGGTTCCCAGCGGTGATCATTACACAAACTTAGGGACTGTTCCTGCTGAATTGTGCTTAGTACAGGGGAATATCTTTGCTGCCATAGTTTTATGGGATCTCTCTGTACAGACTATGAGCAAACTTAGGGGACTGTTCCTGCTGAATTGTGCTTAGTACAGGGAATACCTCTGCTGCCATAGTTTTATTGTATCTCTCTGTGCAGTAAAAAATCAACGGGGGAATTGCACAAGGTGTTTGGAAGTTCACATTTATATCTGTGGTACATCAGCTGGCCCCTATAGTGTGTGAATTGTGAAAAATATACTTTTTCCCCCCATCCCATCATAAAAAACCAACAACAATTTCTTGTTTTGCAGTATGTCAAATTTGCCAACATTGAAGAAGATACCCTTCCTATCACATTCAATACGACTTCTGTTTCCCGATTTAGCGCCATGTGTCATTCATGTAATAATGATCCTGCTGTCCAAATGTTCACCAGAAACAAAGACTTTTTTCAGCTATTTTCAATTTTCAGTTTGTGACTTTTCCCAAAATTGAAGTTTAAAGTGATAGTGACACCTCTAGTTTTGTGCTTAGATCTCTACTTTGATGGCAATAATAACTATTAATCACCAAATTACTGAAGTAAACCAACAAATCAGTAAAATTATATCGTTTTAAAAAAAGAAAAACACTCCACTTCCTCATATGGAGAAGGATACTACTTTTTGTCAGGGGCGAGTGCTACTGCTTTCAGCCTCTTTTATTTCACAAAAAGAAACCTATCTCCAATATACTTTAATTAAAAATTGTGCATCATTTTCATAAGAAACCTGACTGTATACATTTACTGCTGTGGATAGGAATTGTCAGACGGTCCCTAACTGCTGAGCAGGGAAACAATCATACTTATGAACAGCAGGGGGAGCCCCCCGCCTTACTTCCCAGCCATGCAGAACTCAAGCAGCTTTGTTTGTTTCCCTGTAGAGCAGTCAGCAACTGTGTAGAGATTTGTATTGGATTTTATTTTTGCCTTTACATCCCCTTTACTGTTTCCAACTCCAGCTGCAGGGACAAAGATCATGGAGCTTGATTTAAACAGATAAACTGGGATTCTATTTGGAGGATTATTTTTGCCACTGGTTCGGCAGAGTTGGAGAAAGTTTGTATTAAACAATACAAAAACTATAAAATCCACATTAGATTACATGACAACACAGGACCCAGTGCAGTCTGTATATTCTGATTATTAATCAGTCTTGCTGTATCGGTTTCTGGCAGATAATATTTGACTTGTGCTGTTTTGATAATTTATGATGATCCCTAAGCAGCCCAGATCACACTGAGCATGTGCACAGTCTTGGTCTTGCAAAGATGTATAACAAAGTTACAAGATGGTGACCCCCTGTGGCCAACTTTGAAAGCATAAATTATTTGTTTGATTAGGCTTGTGGTGCAGTAAGTTTATATTTATGTTTAGTATACAAAATACAGCATTTCTAGCCTTATTCTATATTAAACTTTACTTCCCCTTTAACCTTGGAAGTCTTTTTACAACCCTAACCCTATCTTTTTTTTCCAACCCTAACCCTGTCTTTTTCCAACCCTAACCCCTACCCTATCTTTTTACAACCCTAAGTCCTAACACTAACCCCAACACCAATCCCTCCTCACACTCGCCCCCATCTTTGCTAACAAAGTACCAATATCTTCTCCCATCCCTATAACCCTGTACGGCCACAACCCTGAGAAATCACAGCAACCCTCAATCTTTCCAACCCTATCTTTTTCCAACCCTAACCCTATCTTTTTCCAACCCTAACCCTGTCTTTTTCAACCCTAACCCTATCTTTTTTCAACCCTAACCCTATCTTTTTCAACCCTAACCCTATCTTTTTCCAACCCTAACCCTATCTTTTTTCCATCCCTAACCCTGTCTTTTTCAACCCTAACCCTGTCTTTTCCAACCCTAACCCTATATTTTTTCAACGCTAACCCTATCTTTTTCCAACCCTAACCCTATCTTTTTTCAACCCTATCCCTGTCTTTTTCCAACACTAACCATTACCCTATCTTTTTCCAACCCTAAGTCCTTACACTAACACCAATCCTTCCTCACACTCGCCCCCACCTTTGGTACCAAAGTACCAAAATCTTCTCCCATCCCTATAACCCTAACCCTAATACACTAACCCTAACCCTATTAGTCCTGGCACAGATCATTCTGTTTGTACAGGGAAGGCAGGCAGGCAAGGGTCACACATAATCAAGTAAGGCAGAATAAGTTAAAAGCACCGTTAAAAAATGAGCAGTACAGAGCGGTGCAGAAGAGGGGGTTTGCAATGTGGTGGAGGAGAGGAGGATTGTTATTGTACAGTTATTGTATAGTCACATACCTGAACATGAAAGGAAGCAGCAGCATTGTGATAAGGGGTCTGTAAACCCTGATACTGTCTGGCTCATGTAGTAGAAGCCACAACACCATTTAACTGTTCTTTCAGATTCTTCCTGTCAGTCAAGCATTTAACTTCCGGCCTTGCAAGCTCTGATTGACAAGCCCCAAGGGACCATGAGACAATGTCGGAGTCCGACACTCTCTTAAAGGAAAACTATACCCCCAAAATGAATATTACACAACAGATATCTGTTTATATCAAATGTAGTGGCATATTAAAGAATCTTATCAAACTGTATGGTTTGTTTGTTATGTTTGTGTGCACCTTGAATCATACAATCCCAGGGGGCGGCCCTTATTTTTTAAAATGGCAATTTTCTATTTATGAAAACCCAATGGCACATACTACTTAAAAAGTATATTATTATGAACATGGTTTATTTACATGAAGCAGAGTTTTACATATGAGCTGTTTTATATGCATTATATTTTTATAGAGACCTACATTGTTCGGGGGGTATAGTTTTCCTTTAAAGGAGAAGTGACCTATGTCCAATTTACATACAAAGAGGTCACATTGAGGAAAATGGTCTATAGGACATATAGGCATATTTTCATGAAGAATTCAATTATGCTAAAACCCGAGAAGTGTCACTATACCTTTACAGAATGATTTTTAACATTTTTATGTATTTCTGAAGCAGCTCAAGGGGGTGTCACTAACTCTGTAAACTGTTCTAAATTGATACATTTTGTTGATACATTTCTTACTTTTGCCCCTGCCGAGCAGAATCCCTGAGTTTCATTAAAGGATAGGTAAACCTTTAAAATAAGTGAATGTAAAATTGATGAGGGGGCTATTATAAAAACTTTTGCATTGTAAATTGATTATTTATTTTTCTTTAATTCCAAGATATTAAGGGATACATGTACTGTTACTATGAATGAATTTTGTTACAACAGCGCCACCTGCTGGTCAGTTTCCCACCAGTCTGACCACCAAGTAGTCAAGGAAGTTGTCAGGAGAAAGAAAGAGGCTGCTCTGATGTTCTTCTGCTTGGGAAGATGTGAGAAAGTTCTCTAATTTTATTCCTAAGCAAAAGAACATCGGAGCAGCCTCTTTCTTCCTCCTAACAACTTCCTCGACAGGGCTCACTCAAATAACTGATTCCAGTACAAACAAAATCTAACACAATAACTGCCTTTTGCACAAAATCTGCATGTAGAGAGACATGATGTTTATTGATGTTAATAGAGTGACCTCTAATACATCTTCTAGGTATAAGAAGCCCCCCTATAAGATATATTGGATCCAACTGTCAATGAATATCTGACACCCAACTGCTGCATGAAGAGAGAATGAGGAGAAACATGCTGAGAGAGAAATATTTAAGATAAACTTAATTATTTTAGAAATGGTGCAGAATATCTAACTGTTAATATTTAGAAAGTTTCTTATTTTAGTGTGATGAAGCATAGATTCAATTTTCATTTTTATGATAGTTCCCCTTTAACTTTACATGTGGATCTCCAGAAAACCCCAGGTCCCAAGAATTCCGGATAACAGGTCTTATACCTGTAGTTAGATGTAAAAGACTGTTAGAAATCACCTCTGGCCTATTTGGTTTTTCATATGGTCCTGGAACTCGTGGGTGGTGTTTAATAGCCTTATAAAATAAAGTAAGGGGTATGCTGTCCCCTGTAATATATGCCACCCTTCATTAATTTGCTTTTCACAGAAAAAATACTTGCTTCACATTATTCCCTCAACAAGAGTCTTCTCTTTAATTAGTTCTCTTCTCGTATTTAATCAGTGGCAAAAACATTGTTCAGTATCTTATTGTGGAATTGTGTGACACAGAAGAAATGTGCTCTCTGATTTGTGTCTTTAATAATGCAACTTTCTTTCTGTGGCTTCCACTGTTCACTGGCCTTCTGATTCATGTCCCTATAGCCAATTAGTACAACTCCCTGTTATCTTGGCTGCTGTCTCCCAG
Source organism: Xenopus petersii (assembly GCA_038501925.1). Lineage (NCBI taxonomy): Eukaryota > Metazoa > Chordata > Amphibia > Anura > Pipidae > Xenopus > Xenopus petersii. Next base: position 135,293,071 of record CM076683.1, read on the forward strand.
TCTATTAATAGTCTGTTTGCTTTGTACACAAATGATTTCCTCAAGCTGAATTTTGCCAGTTTTTTTTTAAATATTTAACTTTATTTTTAAATTCAGATGTTTCCGTTATTCTTCTTTTTCAGTTAGTGAAGAAAATGCAATATTTATTAAGAATGAGCTTGTTTTTTCCCCACCTTACAGTCTCTCTGGTATCTCTATTGTATACAGCGCATTCTCTGCTTTCTGCATACCATTTTTGGCGTTTGAAATGAAGGCAAATAAAGTATAATAGGCATCAGTTACAAATCAAAGTTAAAGTGCTAAAAACTGGGTGCAATCTGCTTTCTTTTCACCCTGCTTTTAGCTTAAAGTGTAACTCGACAAAAAAATAATTTAAGCTTTTTGAAAAGAAAACATAATTTCAAGCAACTTTGCAATAGACATCAGTTAAAAAATATGCAGACTTTTCATTGTTTGGAACAGTTTCCTAAGCCCAGCCCCCTGCTCATTTGCTGATCTGTCTGACTACTTTGCTGAGCTGACTGACTACTGTTACTTTGTATCAACAGCCATCTGTCATCAGCCTGCATCCTCCAAACCCCACAATTCCCTTCACATGTGATTTCAATAAGGAACAGAACATCACAGTGCAATGCATTGTGGGTTATGTAGTTCCTGCTGTCTGTAAGCTGTGGAGAAGTTGTTACAATTTGTAACATCAGTGTTTAGTCCGACCTTCCCTGCCAGGATTTCAAATGATGCAGAAAGAGAAGAAGTTAAGCAGCTGGATTTCAGCATAGAAAATGGCATTTATTCATACTTTTTGAAGAAACCGATAACTGTGATGGGTATATTAGGGGTTTCTATGTTATGTGGCCTCTTTATCAAATTTTGGTTTGGAAGCCAGAGTTCCCCTTTAAATTAATTACTGTAGGTCTCCGCAATCCATTTAGTAGGTGCCCCCTACCCTCCAGCCCTTTATTTGCATTCTATTCAGTTATACAAGTTAGGGGGTGGTAGAATTTTTTTTATTCACCATAAAGTGCAGACAGGCCCAGGACAGACGTGTTCTCTGCACTCTTGCACCCTTCTCTTAAACTTCTCTCCAGGAGACCCCTAATTCACTTGCTAAAACTCATGAAAATTCAAAATTCAACTCAAGTCATCACACATTTTTTGCCCATCCAATATATGCTCAACATGTCACTCGCTACATGTAAAGCCTGTATAGAAACACTATTCCAAAACTGTAAATAAAAAACCAAAGCTCCCCTTAACTTTTCAGGATGAACCTGACCTTCCATCTATTTTGGGTTCAGGGTGGGTAGGGGGCTATCTTACTGATTGTAACCATTAAAATATAAAATTGGTATACAGGTATGGGACCTGTTATCCAGAAACCCATAATCCAGAAAGTCAGCGTCGGACTGCGGGGCTCAGGGCCCACTGGGCCGCAACCTCAGGGGCCCCCACACCATCCTCCGGGTCAATCTTTCGGCAAACCCCCTCGCCTCTCTCCTCCCTCGCGCATGCATTCACATACCTTTTGCTCCTTGCCCTCTTGCACATACTTTGGTCCCGGAGGTAAGGAGGAAGGGCAGGGAGCAGGTCTGACCTGGCATCCATCTCCATGTGCGAGTTGCGCGCATACCATTTGCTGCCACCGGGTCCAGGAGGAAGGGCAGGGAGCGCCTCTGACTTTGGGCCAGCCGGGCCCTGCATGCGCACGCATATCTTTTACTGGTCCGGGAACTAAGGAGGAAGTACAGGGAGCGGATCTGGGCCAGCAGGGCCCAAAAGAGCCGGGGGCCCACCGGGTTTTTTCCTGGTGTCCCGCCGGCCCAGTCTGACCCTACAGAAAGCTCAGAATTATGGAGTGTCTGTCTTCCATAGAATCCATTATAATGAAATGTAACCCAACAAAGATATAAAGAATCCTTATTGTAACAGAAACAGCCTATTGGGTTTATTTAATGTTTACATGATTTTCTGGTAGACTTTAGGTCTGAAGATCCAAAATATGGAAAGATCTGTTATCCCGAAAAACCCCAGGTCCCGAGCATTAGAGATAACATGTGTCATACATGTACTTGATCACAACTAAGATATAATTAATCCTTATTGGAAGCAAAACCAGCCTATTGGGTTTATTTAATGTTGACATGATTTTCTAGTAGACTTAAAGGACACAAAAATATAATCACTGAAAAGCCTCTTTGTAATCTCAAAATAACTGCCACTCTGGTTGTTCAAAGGTTAATAGTAAGGCTGCAGCATCCCCTTAATCACTTAGGATTCCTTCTCCTCCTCTAACCCACTCAGCCTCCTCCCACGGGAATTTCCTTTGGCTGTTGGCTTATGAGCATGCTCAGTTCTTCTTAACTAAGATTAATAATCACGCCCCCAAATCTAGCAGCCAATGAAGAAACAGCATTGCTGGTTCCCATAGAAAGTCTGCTCTAGCTGTCTGATCCTATTTTTAAATCCTAACCCCCTCTCCTGAGCTCAGAGTAACCTTTACAGTGCTCAGGATTTGTCATCATAGTAAATTCTGCCTGTGCCAGCCTGCATTCTTCAATAGCTTGAACTTTAAATCTCATATGTGCTGTTTGCAGATATAAATGCACTGATGATGTCAGAGCCACTTGGACCATCGCAAACTATGGGAATCTAATGAATTCTCTGTATCCTTCTTCAAAATAACAATGTACTCGATTCAGGCCAATGAAATGATTATTCTTTTTATTCCAGAATGGGAAGGAGGCTTGGGGCATCGCTGCACTATGATCTAGTATTAATGGTGGGGTGTAATAGCCCCCTCATCAATTTTACATTTACTTATTTAAAAAGGTTTACTTATCCAAAGATATGTCTGTCACTTATAGTAAGGCATCCCGTTAATGTTAAACACTCAGTATCTTGTCACTTTGCTTGGGCAATCAATTAGAAAATGCTTTTCAGAATGACAGGGTTTAATTATAGGGAAGTAGATCTATTTCTGGTGACATCTGGACAAGATTCCTTTTCACACGTTAGTTAAATACTTTATACTTGGAAGGATAGAGACGTCCGGTTCTGCATCATTCATCTGGAAACAACTAATTAAACTAAATCACCTGCAGAAGAAACCATATGGTTAAGAAAATTAGAGGTTTTTAGGCCATAGAAACATATTCATAAATCTTTTGATGTGCCAGTGAACAGATCCAAATGGCTGGGTAACATTCATCCAACTATAGTTCCAGGGGTACCCAGGGTACAAATAACCACTCACCCCAAATCTCCCCCTAACTGACCTTCAGACTGGGCCCCCTTAGCTCATAACAAGGTTACAGATATATAGAAACATTTGGGTAACAGTCACCCTGCTATAGTTCCAGGGGTACCCAGGGCACAAATAAGCACTCACCCCAAATCTCCCCCTAACTGGCCTTCAGACTGGGCCCCCTTAGCTCATAACAAGGTTACAGATATATAGAAACATTGGGGTGTCACCCTGCTATAGTTCCAGGGGTACACAGGGTACAAATAAGCACTCACCCCAAATCTCCCCCTAACTGACCTTCAGACTGGGCCCCCTTAGTTCATAACAAGGTTACAGATATATAGAAACATTTGGGTAACAGTCACCCTGCTATAGTTCCAGGGGTACCCAGGGCACGAATAAGCACTCACCCCAAATCTCCCCCTAACTGGCCTTCAGACTGGGCCCCCTTAGCTCATAACAAGGTTACAGATATATAGAAACATTGGGGTGTCACCCTGCTATAGTTCCAGGGGTACCCAGGGTACAAATAAGCACTCACCCCAAATCTCCCCCTAAATGACCTTCAGACTGGGCCCCCTTAGCTCATAAGAAGGTTACAGATATATAGAAACATTGGGGTAACAGTCACCCTGCTATAGTTCCAGGGGTACCCAGGTTACAAATAAGCACTCACCCCAAATACCCCCCAAACTGGTGTTCAGGCTGGGCCCCTTAGCTCATAACAAGGTTACAGATATATAGAAACATTGGGGTGTCACCCTGCTATAGTTCCAGGGGTACCCAGGGCACAAATAAACACTCACCCCAAATCTCCCCCTAACTGACCTTCAGACTGGGCCCCCTTAGCTCATAACAAGGTTACAGATATATAGAAACATTGGGGTAACAGTCACCCTGATATACTTCCAGAGGTTTAATACAAATTAATGTAACCAAGGCTCCAGGGCCTGATGGCATACACCCCCGGGTTCTAAGAGAGCTTAGTTCAGTTTTAGACCAGCCCTTATTTCTGATTTTCTCAGATTCACTGTCATCTGGTATGGTGCCTATGGGTTGGAGAAAAGCTGATGTTATTCCAATATTTAAAAAGGGATTACGATCTCAGCCTGGCAATTATAGGCCAGTAAGCTTGGCATCTGTGGTGGGCAAATTATTTGAAGGCTTGTTAAGGGATCACATTCAAAATTTTGTCCTAATGAATGGCATTATGAGCAACAATCAGCATGGCTTTATGAAGGATAGGTCATGTCAGACAAATTTGATTGCATTTTATGATGAGGTAAGTAAGATTCTGGATAGTGGGGGGGCAGTAGATGTGATCTATTTGGATTTTGCGAAAGCGTTTGATACTGTGCTCTACAAACGACTGCTTTCTAAACTAAGGTCTGTTGGGCTTAATGAAGTTGTTTGCACATGGATAGGAAACTGGCTACAGGATCGGGTACAGAGGGTGGTTGTTAATGGGACATTCTCTACTTGGAGTAAGGTTCTTAGTGGGGTCCCCCAGGGCTCAGTATTGGGTCCACTTTTATTTAACTTGTTCATTAATGACTTAGGGGAGGGTGTTGTAAGTAATGTATCAGTGTTTGCAGATGACACAAAATTATCCAGCCCAATTAATTCCATCCAGGATGTGGCACTTGCAACAGGATCTTGACAAACTGGCAATCTGGGCAGCTAAGTGGCAAATGAGATTCAATGTTGATAAATATAAAGTCATGCACCTGGGATGTAAAAATATCCACTTATACCCTTAATGGGACTGCACTAGGCAAATCCATTATGGAAAAGGACCTTGGAGTCCTTGTAGATGATAAACTTGTCTGTAGCAAGTAATGCCAGTCAGCAGCATCAAGGGCAAATAAGGTCTTGAGTTGTATTAAAAGGGGCATAGAGTCAAGGGAGGAGGGGGTCATTCTTCCACTGTATAGAGTACTTGTAAGGCCCCATTTAGAATATGCCGTACAGTTTTGGTCTCCATCACTCAAACAGGACATTATTGTATTAGAGAGGGTACAGAGAAGGGCAACTAAGCTGGTAAAGGGAAAATCTTAGCTATGAGGAAAGACTGGCCAAATTGGGGATGTTCACGCTGGAGAAGAGGCGCTTAAGGGGAGATATGATAACTATGTATAAATATATAAGGGGATCATATAATAATCTCTCTAATGATTTTTTTTACCAGTAGGTCTTTCCAGCTGACACAAGGTCACCCATTCCGATTAGAAGAAAAGAGGTTCCAGCTAAATATTGGGAAGGGGTTTGTTACAGTGAGAGCTGTGAAGATGTGGAATTGTCTCCCTGAATCAGTGGTACAGGCTGATACATTAGATAGGTATAAGAAGGGGTTGGATGGCTTTTTAGCAAGTGAGGGAATACAGGGTTATGGGAAATAGCTCATAGTCCAAGTTGATCCAGGGACTGGTCCCATTGCCATTTTGGAGTCAGGAAGGAATTTTTCCCCCTCTAAGGCAAATTGGAGAGGCTTCAGATGGGTTTTTTTTGCCTTCCTCTGGATCAACTGGCAGCTAGGTAGTTAATAAAAAAAAAAAAAAAAAAAAGGTTGAACTTGATGTCTTTTTTTCAACATTACTTACTATGTTACTATGTTACTATGTTACTATGTTACTATGTTACCTTGGCCAGCAAATAACAACTTGCCCCAAATCTCCTCCTAACTGGCCTTCAGCTTATTAGCTGGTTGTGGCCACCCTGCAGTGTGAAACTGGCTGTTTAGGTAAGGGCGAAGTCTTCAGCCTGAGCCAGTAATAACTGTATATAATTTGTTAAGAAAAGCAATTCAATAAAACATTTCATTTTTAATAATTTTGATTAGGTAAATGCACAGGGGTAATAAAAAGATTAAGGTAAAGTGACCCTTTAAAAATCTAGTCCTGATGTAGCTGTTTGCTTTTCATTTTTCTATACTGTGCATTTGCCTCCAACTAAGAAGGACCCCCAGAAATGAGGAAAATGATTAGTGTGCTCCTCAAACAGTACCTCTGGCTGGTGTGGGTTTTTTTTGGAGAAGCACCAGCTCTGGGTAACGGGTAAATGATTGGAATCACTTGGCACCCACCAGTGATCATACCTGTACATTCACTTAAAAGCAGAACTATTGCGAAAATGGAAATGTTATATAAGCTCCCTCATACTGAAATAAGAAACTTTGTAAATACAATCAATTAAATATTCTGCATCATTTCTGAAATAATCAAGTTTATTTTCACTATTCCTCTCTCAGCATCTGTTTCTCTTCATTCTCTCTTCATGTAGCAGTTGGGTGTCAGATATTCACTGACAGTTAGATCCAATATATCTTATAGGGGGGCTCCTTTCCTACCAGATGAATTAGCTCTCACTCAAATAAATGATTCCAGTACAAACAAAATCTAACAAAATAACTGCCTTTTGCACAAATTCTGCATGTAGAGAGACATGATGTCTGGTGAGTTTAATAGAGTGACCTCTAATACATCTTCTAGGCAAAAGGAGCCCCCCTATAAGATATATTGGATCTAACTGTCAATGAATATCTGACACCCAACTTATGAAGAGAGAATGAAGAGAAACAGATGCTGAGAGAGGGATAGTGAAGATAAACTTGATTATTTCAGAAACAGTACAGAATTTTTAATTGATTGTATTTAGAGTTTCTTATTTCAGTATGATGAAGCTTATATTTAATTTTCATTTTTTCGTGGTAGTTCCCCTTTAATCTCACCCATTTATTACATTGAGCTCTTCTCGAACATGCAGTAAACTGTGCACATCGTATTTTTTATCAATGAATTGGAAGAAAATGTTATTCTTCACCATACCTCCCACTCTGAACTGCTTATTTATAAGTAATTGACGTACTGCTTCCGAATGGACCTATCCCGCCTGCCTCCAGATCATTTGAGCCATCGGTTTGTTGCACAAATAGGCTAAACCTTTTGGCCCTTGTGTGTTACTCATCGAGTACATGTGTAAGAGTCTGACATTCCCCCTAATAGGGGCTGCTCTGAGCACTTCCTTTTCTGACTGTTCTATCTGCCTTCATCTTCTTAAAATAGTTAGATTTTGCAACGATACATGTAATTTACTTGCGTCTGTTGCCATGGCAACTTATGGCTGTTGCCGTGGTGACGTATCGTTTCTCTAGCAAAATCATTTCAAGGGGAGAGAAAACGGGTTTCATTGTTTCAGAAGGAAACTGTACCATTGCTGCACTCTAAGAAGTCAGATCAGAGTTTTCTTTCCAAATGTGTCTGTTGTCGTGATCGACAAGTCTGTAAACAACTGCCCTTTCCTTGTTGAATTTTGAGCTAAGGGAATAAGTCTCACTGCAACCCTTTAAAGGAGAAGGAAAGGCTAAAATTAAGTTCTCTGTCAAAATAAACACAGCATTTCTTTCCTTCTATTGTGTACTCATGGGCTTCTGTATCAGACTTCCTGTTTTCAGCTTAAACCTCCAGGGCTAGGGCTTGAGCATGCTCAGTTTGCTCCTCTCTCACCCTCCCTGCTATAATCTGAGCCCAGAGCTATGATTGAGCAGGGAGAGACTCAGGCAGGAAGTGATGTTACGTCAAGCTAATACCGCAGCTGCTATCCTAATCAAACAAATTTGCCGGGCTAAAGGGCGTGAAACTGTGCTAGTGCCGGTCTCTTTCGTTAGCGAATTGTCCACTACGCCTGTTGGTAAATTAGCGATATCCCTGCGGATGGGATTTCTAGCGAATTTTCACTAGCAACGGCCACTTCCCCTTTAGTAAATCTGCCCCTTTGTGAACCTCTCCTTGTAAACTTCCATTAATGGGCTCTAGTCCAACCTATTGCTTAAACTTAAAGGAACAGTTCAGTATAAAAATAAAAACTGGGTAAATAGATAGGTTGTGCAAAATAAAAAATATATCTAATATAGTTAGTTAGCCAAAAATGTAATGTATAAAGGCTGGAGTGACTGGATGTGTAACACAATAGCCAGAACACTACTTCCTGCTTTGCAGCTCTCTTGCTTTCCACTGATTGGTTACCAGACAGTAACCAATCAGTGACTTGAGGGTGGCACATGGGTCATATGTGTTGCTTTTGAATCTGAGCTGAATGCTGAGGATCAATTACAAACTCACTGAACTGTTATGTCCCATGTGGCCCCCCTTACAGTCACTGACTAACTCAGAGTTATAGAGCTGAAAAGCAGGAAGTAATATTCTGGCTATTATGTTACACATCCAGTCACTCCAGCCTTTATATGTTACATTTTTGGCTAATTAACTATATTAGAATTTTTTTAAAATTTTGCACAGCCTATCTATTTACCCAGTTTTTATTTTTACACTGTTCCTTTAAGATTCTGTGAACCCTTCCCAGTAAGCTTCCATCAGAGTAGTGTGCTTGGCCTAAGGTTTCTGGCACTCTATAACTGTATATATTATGATCTACAACCTTTTTATTTTTCTTCATTTATTTTTTAGGGATATGGGAACTAAAAGGATTCAGATTATGCTGCTGAGATTGTTGCTTATGGTAAGCCTTGGAAGAACATGACGATGCTTTATGATTTATAGTCCATTTGCAGTACAACATATTGATTGCTTTATAGCATCTCAAGCAGGACCAGTTGGACTTAGTATTCCCAACATGCCTCGTAGTACAGATTAGCTCTCAAAACAAGTGTTTTCTCATCATGTTCTGGAATATCACTTAAATATCCCGAGATGAGACCAGTGTGGTTTATGAGCGCTTGACTGTTCTCTTGCTAAATATTATGTTAATCCATTTATATTAATGTAGCAAATCTTATTTGTTGCTGGGGATCCTGCTTGCTACTGCTGCTTTCCTCCGGTTGCGCTTTTACTTTAAAACCACAGCCTGGTTGCTAAGGTACGTGGGACCCTAGTGATCACATTTTGTTTTTTTACAAAAACTCAAACTTGAACAAAAATGTAAACAACTCAAAAACTGAAAGAGTAGTAGATAAAGAATAATTGCCAAATACTGCCGACTTAGTCTTATTTCAAGGTGAAATTTCACTTAAAAGCATTCACTGGTTTATAACTGTAGCGCTATAGTAAACTGACTTGTGCTAGGACAGTTTAGCTACTTTCCTTGGTGGGCTGAGGCCACAGATGAGCTCTCTTTCTCAGGGGTAAGCCCTCGCAGCAGGGTGGAGGCAAGGGTGTAGTGTAACTGTAACCTGATGCGATAGCACAATGATGGGCGCCAGTAGTTCTTTAACAGTTGAACAAAGAACAGTATTTATTGAACAATAGCACATAGATCATTCAGCACATTGATCCACAATGGAGCATAGAACATACACAGCAGCATAAAGGAAGCATATACTCACAGCACGTATAGGCTGAATCCCCACAGGCTAGGGAATATACAGCAGAGAGTAAGTTGACAGCATGTGATGGGTATTGCCCAGTTTTCAGGATATCTTCCATTGACAGACTAGGGGGACATCCCTATCTCAACACTTGGTTCCTTACTCTGGGTCAGTAATACCCTGGGATCTTAATCCCTCTAATCTCCTCTGCGGAGCCTTGAGCTGCTCAACTAAATAACCTCTCTATCACTCCTAGAGTTATCTATAAAACGAGTATAGCTGTCTAATTACTAGGGCCAAGGCACCTAGGGTCGACACTACCCATTCCCTTCCAGCCTGCTTGGTTGGGCTAAAGCAATGGACCCAGAGCACATGGTTCCTAAACCTTTTATACTCTGGCACAGTGCCATCTGGTGTACACTGTGTGAACTGCAGGGGTTACATAAGCACAAGGTCCCCATAAGGACCCACTGAAGTGTCCATATTACTAGGGATGTGCCTGTCTGTAAAGTGTAAGGGTGTCCAAGATTTTCACATCCCTACATAACAATATATTGGAAATATGTTAATAGTCTCCCTGTTATAGGTTCTGGTCAATCCACATCATTCCCATCAGAAATGCTGCCCACTTTCCTTTAGGCCCACCTCTGGTAATTTGGGAGTAAGCCCACAAAAACAAGGTAGCTGACTAATGGGTTTAAAGGAGAGAGAAAGGCTAAAATTAAGTTAAGCTTTATCAGAAAGGTCTATATAAATACACCAGTAAACCCTCAAAGTAATGCTGAGTCCTCTGTCAAAAGAAACAGCACATTTCTTTCCTTCTATTGTGTACTCATGGGCTTCTGTATCAGACTTCCTGTTTTCAGCTTAAACCTCCAGGGCTAGGGCTTGAGCATGCTCAGTTTGCTCCTCTCCCCTCCTCCCATCCCTGCTGTAATCTGAGCCCAGAGCTATGAGTGAGCAGGGAGAGACTCAGGCAGGAAATTATGTCACACCAAGCTAATATGGCAGCTGCTATCCTAAACAAACAGCTTCTAGAGCTGTTTACTCAGGTATGGCAAAGCATTCTGCAGAATAAATATAGCATTCTAGCTTGCACTATTGTGGTTAATCTATTGGCAATAAACTGCCCGTGTAGCTTTCCTTCTCCTTTAAATACAGGGGTGCATTGGTTGTGGGTTCCCTATATTGAGGGGATGTTGAATGGTAGGTAAGTTTTATCATTATTATTTGCAGGTGACTTCAGGATATAAAGTGAAAACTATAGCCGCAGCTCTCCCCCCAACATTCCTTGATCTCCTTCTGTCTCCGTCGCTCATAGAAGACTGTGAACTAACACAGCTTGTTCTTGAAATACTGCACAATCTAATCGATCGCCATGACAACAGAGCTAAATTAAGAGGCATCAGGTATCGGTCGTTAAACAAATCCAAGCAAAATTAATTCCACAACATTGTGCCTGGTGTGACATAGTAGCACTTAGCATTTGTATGAAAAAGAAACCCTTAATAACAACAATAAGCTATATTGTATTAATGAAGTATAGTGAGAAAAACAAGGTGACTGGGCTGCCCCATGAGTTGTGCCAGTGTCCCATCCAGATACTTACAGGAGAACTAAAGCCTAACTAAAGAAGTAGGTAGAAATGTTGTACATGATGTTTTGTGCTTCTGTACCAGCCCAAGGCAACCACAGCCCTTTAGCAGTAAAGATCTGTGTCTCCAAAGATGCCCCAGTAGCTCCCCATCTTCTTTTCTGCTGATTCACTGCACATGCTCTGTGCTGCTGTCACTTACTGAGCTTAGGGACCCACTCACAATATACAGTACACATAGAATAGAAATGTCACAATATAAGGCTGATTAGTAATTAATACACATAATTACTACATGGCAGCACAGAAACCAGTGCAATTAGCATCAGAATTTAATAATCAGCAAACCTGTAGCATCAGCTTATATTACAGGGGAAGCTCATTTTCTGCTGGATAATTAGTGACGAGCCCTAAGCTTAGCTTCTCAACAGCCAATCAGAGCCCACTGAGCATGTGAGTGTCACAGACACTTTCCAAGATGGTGACCCCCTGTGACAAGTTTGAAGTCCTGGATCATTGCTGCTATTGACAAGCTCAAACTTTAGCCTCGTGCAATAAGTTCACTATATAAAATATGCCATTTTAAGCCACATTATTTTTTATGGTTTAGTTCTCCTTTAATATTAGTCAAGCAATTGGATTGCTTAACTCAGCCTTAAACTGTTCTAATGGATTTCTGGATCTTGCACGTGGGTTTGCATTGCTGGTTATTTTGTCCCAAAAATATATACTGTATACACTAAACATTCTGCTGCCCACCTGACAACTTCTGTACCCTTTGCTTCCCAATTGTTGTATTGTCTCCTTTCTCATTAGTGATGTGTGGGTCGAGAATTTCTTGACCCGCACCCAATCCTAACCCGCCCCCTCCCAATCTTTACCCGGCCCGCTGCTGCCCCTCTATTTATAGACGTGCAGCCGCCCACCCCACAGTGACGTTACAAAAGGGGCGGGTGCAAGTCCATACAGTGCTAGGTCATGAGCGGGGAGAGCAGGAGAAGACCTGGACCTGCCCGCAACCTGAAGATTTTGTGCAGGAGTCAGCCCGAACGCGCACGACCCGCGGGTTTTCGAGCAGCCCGCACATCACTATTTCCTATTTCTTTAATCTCCTCCTCATCTCACTATGGGGGAAATTTACTAAAGGGTGAAGTGGCTAACGCTGATGTAATTTCGCCAGAGAAGGAGATAGACTCTGGGGCAACTTCACACTTTAATGCCAGGCGAATTTTCACTCTGGCGAAAAAGCGTTACTACACAAATTCACTAAGTTTTTTTATTTTGCTGACCGTTACCTCTATCGCCAGACTTGCCTTCGCCCCCTTAGACCAGGCGAAGTGCAATAGAGTAGATAGGACTTACTTGAAATTTTGTTGAAAATTTTTCTAAGTCCCTAAAAGGGGGCAAAAGTGCATAATTTTTTTTTAGGGTACCTGGCGCCCCCCTACATTGCCTAACATAAGGCACATAAACTATACACTGGGCTCATGTGTAGGTCAATATAATAACTCTATATAATTTTATTAAGGTTCCCTGGCCTTGTGTAGTGTAATGTATTTGCTGCAACATATACGTCCATTGTACTTTAACTGCACGATGTATGCAAATTAGCCAACGCTTGCGTAACTTCGAACTGCTGATCGTATTATCTCTAGCGCAACTTTACAAGCATTCGGTACCCTGTGTGCAACTTCGGATCTTCGTGAATTAACGTTGTCCAGGCGAATTTATGCCTGGCAATGTATTGTGATGTGCGCAAAGCCAATGCTGGCGGTTTTTCGGAGGTAAGTAAATTTGCCCCTATGTTCCTCCTTCTCCAGTTTAGAGCTTTCCTCACATCTCTTCCCTTTCCTTATCTTCTCTCAAGAAGGAAGTTCTTCCTTCTCCATATGTATAATTAGTTCCCCCATCTCTCAACTTTCCTCCATCCCCATTTCAGAGCCTGCTCCCTCCACATTTCTAACCTTTCCTCCCATTCTCTCAAATTGCCACCAGTCTCTACACTTTGTTCCCTTTCTGTCAACTGCCCCTTATTCCTATCTCTTTACTCTCCTCCTCTTCTCACAACCTTACTCCCTTTCTATATCTACACTTTCCTCCCCTTTCCATCCTTCCCTCCTCTTCCCATCCATCCTAACCCATTACACATTTTATGACTTGAGTGTTGAGTAGAAGAACATGAGCTGTGTTAGAAATTAGCACAGAGAAGACTATCGAACTGTCTAATTATGACCGAATAGATTTCATTGAACTCCTGATCTACAGTATAAACCTGTAATATTGGTTGCATTAATATTATCAATATTTAAAGTATATTTGGAAGTTTGCTGTTTATACAATAAATACCTTTGTTTATATTCATGTACTGGGGGTTTGTTATAAGAGCCCAATCCTGTAAATATGTATTTTCTGGAGTTTTGGAGCTCCTCATTTATACCTTCCTCTTACTGTTTATAGTAATAATTTAGAATAGCCTTATTTTAATATCTGCCGAACACCTTTTACTTGTCATGTGTTATGTCGCTAACACTATATACTATATAGCAGTGATCCCCAACCAGTAGCTCGTGAGCAACATGTAGCTCTCCAACCCCTTGGATGTTGCTCCCAGTGGCCTCAAAGCAGGAGCTTATTTTTGAATTCCAGGCTTGGAGGGTAGGGATGTAGCGAACGTCGGAAAAAACTGTTCGCGAACATATTCGCAAACTTGCGTCCAAAAATGTGAACGGTTCGCGAACGTCGTTAACCCCATAGACTTCAATGGGAAGGCGAATTTTAAAAGCTAGAAAAGACATTTCTGGCCAGAAAAATTATTTTAAAGTTGTTTAAAGGGTGCAACGACCTGGACAGTGGCATGCCAGAGGGGGATCAAGGGCAAAAATGTATCTGAAAAATACATTGTTGACACAGCGCTGCGTTTTGTGCTGTAAAGGGCAGAAATCACACTACGTCAGTCAGGTGATGTTTCTGGACACGGAATGTGAAAAAGCTCACACAGCTAGGTGGCACTTGGTTAAAGACTGGGCAAACAATGCCTGCAAGGGCAACATATACAGTAGTGGATACGGAATATATTATTGCTGCTGTAAAAACATCACTCAGGTGATGTTTACGGACACGGAATTATTATTGTTATTTAGACAGAATGTGAAAAAGCTCACACAGCTAGGTGGCAGTTGTTTGAAGAACACACTGGGCAAACAATGCCTGCAAGTGCACTACTATTGGTGCACTGCTATGAAGAACAGCAAACAGCACTGGACACGTTAAAGAACAGTAAGATAAGTAAAATAAAAATATATATATATATATATATATTAAAAAAAAAAATTACTCTGGTTGGTGCTGAACTACTAGGAGCAGCACACCAGTCCCACTCCCCAACACTGCTAGACTAATAGCACTGGGCTCTTATAGTAGCAAAGTAAAAAAACTAAAAAGAAAATAAAAGCAGTCCTTACAAGGACTATTGGGTTATTACAACAGTCAGCAGATGAGATCAGAAGCAGTGCCCACAGCAGCTACATACAGAGCACTGCAGTAGAAGGTAGATTACTAGTCAGCAAAGCTAACTAACCTAAACTCACTGTCCCTCAAATCCCTGCAGAGTTCTGTCCCTACAATACAGAGCAGTATCAAGTAGATTACTAGCCAGCAAACTTACTATCAACTGTCCCTCAAATCAGTAACAGCTCTCTCCCTACACTAGTTCTTCCAAGCACACACAGGCAGAATGAAAAAACGCTGCAGGGCTTCAGTTTATATATGGAAGGGGAGTGGTCCAGGGGGTGTGGGGGTGGTCCAGGAGGGAGAGCTTCCTGATTGGCTGCCATGTATCTGCTGGTCTGGGGGAGAAATGGCAAAAAAAAGCGCCAGCTAAGGCGAACCCAAATTGGCGAACGTCGCGCGACGTTCGCGAACATTCGGCGAACGCGAACAGTCGATGTTCGCGCGAACTAGTTCGCGGGCGAACAGTCCGCGACATCCCTATTGGAGGCAAGTTTTGGTTGTATAAAAAACCAGATGTACTGCCAAACAGAGCCTCAATGTAGGTTGACAATCCACATAGGGGCTACCAAATGGCCAATCACAGCACTTATTTGGCACCCCAAGAACATTTTTCATGCTTGTGTTGCTCCCCAACTCCTTTTACTTCTAAATGTTGCTCATGGGTTCAAAAGGTTGGGGATCCCTGCTATATAGACTAAACATTCTGCTGTCAACTTTCCCTATCCCTTCATCTTCCACCTCCCCCGTCTGTACCCTTTGCTTCCCAACTATTGTATTGTCTCCTTTCCCATCTCATTACTCTCCTCCTCATCTCACTATGTTCCTCCTTCTCCAATTTAGAGCTTCCCTTTACTCACCTTCTCTCAAGAAGGAAGTTCTTCTTTCTCCATATGTACAATTAGTTCCCCCATCTCTCAACTTTCCTTTATCCCCATTTCAGAGCCTGCTCCTTCCACATTTCTAACCTTTCCTCCTATTCTCTCAAATTACCACCATTCCAGTCTCTACGCTTTGTTCCCTTTCTGTCAACTGCTCCTTATTCCCATCTCTTTACTCTCCTTGTCTCACTATGTTCCTTCTTCTCCAGTTTAGAGCTTACCTCACATCTCTTCCCTTTCCTCATCTACTCTCAATAATGAAGTTCTTATCATTCCCTTAAATTGCCACTGTCCCAGTCTCTACACTTTGTTCCCTTTCTGTCAACTGCCCCTTATTCCCATCTCTTTACTCTCCTCCTCATCTCACAACCTTACTCCCTTTCTATATCTACACTTTCCTCCCCTTTCCATCCTCCCCTTCCCATCCATCCTAACCCATTACTCATTTTATGACTTGAGTGTTGAGTAGAAGAACATGAGCTGTGTTAGAAATTAGCACAGAGAAGACTATCGAACTGTCTAATTATGAGTAGACTTTATTGAACTCCTTATCTATAAACCTGTAATACTGGTTGCATTGATACTATCAATATTTCAATTATAAGTGGAATCTTGCTGTTTATACGATAAATACCTTTGTTTATATTCATGTGCCGGGGCTTGTTGACAGGTAATAAGAGCACATTCACATTCACATTTTTGAGCACCTCATTTGTAGAACCCTCCTCTTACTGTTTATAATAATAATTTAGAATATCCTTATTCACATATCCGCCCAGCAACTTTTACTTGTAATATGTTATGGCAACTGAACAAAGCCTCATATTAAACTGTGGCGTAAGTGTGAATGAAAGAAAAGTCATTAAACTATTTCGTTGCTTTACAGCCGTCACAGTGGAAGCTGTAA
Source organism: Xenopus petersii (assembly GCA_038501925.1). Taxonomy (NCBI): domain Eukaryota; kingdom Metazoa; phylum Chordata; class Amphibia; order Anura; family Pipidae; genus Xenopus; species Xenopus petersii. Next base: position 135,309,523 of record CM076683.1, read on the forward strand.
CAGGACAATCGCTGTATGTGGACACTTACAAGTAAAACACATTGGTTAATGATTCTCCAGAAAACGCTGCATTCGTTCATTTCTTTCTTTTATTCAGAATAATTCCTGATGTTGCCGACCTCAAAACATGAGAAAATAACGAAGCAAGATGTGAATTTTATGAAGAAGGTAAATTCTTTTTGTTTTATGGCTGAGTGAAATTTCAGTAGGGACGTGTTACATGGATGATCTCTGATTTACTGCTGCAGAGCAATGTATCCCGAACAGTCTTCCTTGTGAGACGACATGCTCCCTGTATATGGCTAAATCCAAATCTAACTGTCTGTATAACGAAAGCTATTTTCCATTATGCCTTACTTAACGAATTATTCATAATGGTAAAGTAATTGATTGCTGTTGGACGCAGCACCTGTCTCCTATTGCCTACACTGCTGGTAAGTAAACCTTCAAAATAAGTAAATGTAAAATTGATGAGGGGGCTATTCTAACTTTTTCAATGTACATTCATTATTTTTTTTTTTTTAATTCCAAGATATTAAGGGATACATGTACTGTTAGTATGAATGAATTTTGTTACAACAGCGCCACCTGCTGGTCAGTTTCCCACCAGAAAGAAAGAGGCTGCTTTCATGTTCTTCTGCTTAGGAGAAAAAAATAGAAACCTTTCCTAACCCCCATCCATAGCGGACTGGAATTGATTATGAATACAGTTTTTTTGGTAGCAAGAATGCTCAAGTAAATTACCGAGGCTTAAGGGCAGAGATACACGTGGATATTTGGGGAGATTTAGTCGCCCGTCGACAAATCTTCTCTTCTTCTAGCGAATAATCTCCCGCAACTGCCTTGCCGCCGGCTAGAATCTAAATTGCCGACGGCTAGAATCTAAATTGCTTAGATTAGTCGGCCGAAGAAGAGGTGATTTGTTGCCGGGCGACTAATCTCCCCGGGCTGCCTTCCCGCCGGCTAGAATCTAAATCGCCAACGGGAGCGCTTCTTTTTCCGAAGTTGCCTCACAAGAAAACTTCGGGGCAACTGAAGACATTGAAGCGCTCCGAGTGCCTTCACGCTGGCAATTTAGATTCTAGCCGGCGGGAAGGCAGTTTCGGAGAGATCAGAAAAAGTCATCTGAAAAAGAGGCAGTTTGTCGCCTGGCGACTAATCTCCCCGAATCTCCACGTTTGTCTCTGCCCTAAAAGTGATGTCCTAATCTCTTTAGATTATTAGCAGTATCGTAATCAGATGCTTGGAGGCAAATTGGCTTTCTATTGAATCCCTTTTAATTACCATATGTTTGTGGCTACTCTAATCGCACTTTGCATGGGAACGCAAGTCAGTGGGTGCCATCTTTAATAAGCCAACATGGGATTTCTCTGAGAATGTTCAGTAGGTTGCTACACAGTGTATCCTTAGGGCTCTTACACATGAGCGTTTTTACCTGCGCTCCCCTGCATTCCGTTTTTCGGCGTTCAGCCGCAGGGGAGCGCAGGAATAGACGCATTTCATTATTTCAAATGGGGGTGTACTCACACAGGCACATGTAGGCGCCGAACGCAGGTTGAGACACAACATGCTGCATTTTTCCTGCGTTCGGCGCCTACACGCACCTGTGTGAGTACACCCCCATTTGAAATAATGAAATGCGTCTATTCCTGCGCTCCCCTGCGGCTGAACGCCGAAAAACTGAACGCAGGGGAGCGCAGGTAAAAACGCTCATGTGTAAGAGCCCTTATAGTAGCAAACGTGGAACAGCCACATGATTGATTTTTATTGGCAAGAGTTGTGTGTACAGCAGCCGAAGTGCATGGAATTCATTAGAGGTAGCCATTAAGGCAAGCAAGCTCATAAGCCCCAGGAAACAGATTTGCTCCTGTCGTCATATGATTCCTTTTAAAGCCGTACTGATAAATGGAAAAATGGAAAGCAGGCTGAGATATGTCTGTAACTTTAAGCACAAGCACATAAGTTGACAAGGAACAGTTCAGGCGAGGGTTTATTATAATGGAGAGCTGCAGATTTATTTCTGTCCGTGAGCAGCAGAACTGTCAATCAAATGGGGGACAGGCTTTTCCGCTGAGATACAGCCCCCTCCCTATTTTCACTAAGGCACAGAGCTATCTGGAAAAGGCCCCTAGATTTATTTCTTTAAACCCTAATAATGTATGTTGTTTAAAATGCCATATTTTATAAAAGTTTGGATAAAATGGGAGTCTATGGGAGATGGCTTTTCTGTAATTCAGAGCTTTCTGGATAAAGGGTTTCTGGATAATGGATACCATACCTGTACTACATATTTTGGTTCTGTACCAAGGCATAATATTCTAGTGATTCTGATTCCCATTATATGTCAGCTCAAAAATCGGTGTACTTTGCAACGGAACTTAAAGGGGTGGTTCACCTTTAAAGGAGAACTAAACCCTAAAAAAGAATATGGCTAAAAATGGCATATTTTATATAGTGAACTTAGTGCACGAGGCTAAAGTTTGAGCTTGTCAATAGCAGCAATGATCCAGGACTTCAAACTTGTCACAGGGGGTCACCATCTTGGAAAGTGTCTGTGACACTCACATGCTCAGTGGGCTCTGATTGGCTGTTGAGAAGCTAAGCTTAGGGCTCGTCACTAATTATCCAGCAGAAAATGAGCTTCCCTGGCTGTAATATAAGCTGATGCTACAGGTTTGCTGATTATCAAATTCTGATGCTAATTGCACTGGTTTCTGTGCTGACATGTAGTAATTATCTTTATTAATTACTAATCAGCCTTATATTGTGACATTTCTATTCTATGTCTACTGTATATTGTGAGTGGGTCCCTAAGCTCAGTAAGTGACAGCAGCACAGAGCATGTGCAGTGAATCAGCAGAAAAGAAGATGGGGAGCTACTGGGGCATCTTTGGAGACACAGATCTTTACTGCTAAAGGGCTGTGGTTGCCTTGCATGCTAAACTTTTCTTCTCTGTATTTTGATATTTATACAGATAAGTGGGAGCTACCATATTGTTTTCCTCGCACAGTAGAGTAAGAGGCTGTGGATTTGTGTGCATGCAGAACATTCCTTGTTGGGTGGAGCTTGCCATTTTGCAGAGAACATTATGTTTTGAATATTTGTATTTGCACTTTGCATGGAAGCGGAGCTATTGTTTGCCTTAAGATGGCCATGCACTTGCTGTGTAGCCATGGGGGCAGCCATTCTAAACTTAAAAAGAAGAAAAGGCACAGGATACCCAGCAAATAACAGATAAGCTCTATAGTATAGAACGGGATTCTTCAGAAGTTATCGGTTATCTACTGTGCTTGAATGGCTGTCCCCATGGCTACACAACAGCTTGTTTATATAAACTATAGTAGTACTTATCTGTTATCTACTGTGTATCCTGTGCTTGAATGGCTGCCCCCATGGCTACACAGCAGATTGTTTATTTAAACTATAGTAGTACTTATCTGTTATCTACTGTGTATCCTGTGCTTGAATGGCTGCCCCCATGGCTACACAGCAGATTCTTTATATAAACTTTAGTAGTACTTATCTGTTATCTACTGTGTATCCTGTGCTTGAATGGCTGCCCCCATGGCTACACAGCAGCTTGTTTATATAAACTTTAGTAGTACTTATCTGTTATCTACTGTGTATCCTGTGCTTGAATGGCTGTCCCCATGGCTACACAGCAGATTGTTTATATAAACTATAGTAGTACTTATCTGTTATCTACTGTGTATCCTGTGCTTGAATGGCTGCCCCCATGGCTACACAGCAGCTTGTTTATATAAACTATAGTAGTACTTATCTGTTATCTACTGTGTATCCTGTGCTTGAATGGCTGCCCCCATGGCTACACAGCAGATTGTTTATATAAACTTTAGTAGTATTTCTGAAGCAAACAAACCAGTTTTCCCAGTGCAGGGAAACACTACATTATATTGTTATTCCTTAACGACACTTTAATTATTTGATGTTACTGGTCCTTTAACTCTGCCCTAGTCTCTTGCAAGCATTATGCCTTCCTAGCCCTTCTCTTCTGGAGGCCGAGGGTCTCTGTTCAGCAGTAGTTGGTGGCAGGTCCCTGACAATTGTTATTGGAACATGACAAATAATGTTTTTTCCCCATTTAACATGAAAAAATAACCCTGGGGCAGCCTTCGTGCAATGATTAATAACCAACGTGTAACCTCTGCTTCACAACCTAAAATAAATGTTTCCTTTATGATCCTGTTGAAGAACAAGTCTGTGCAACATTATCCTATGATCTTCTTAATAAACCAAGAGATTAACACTGGGGTATCTAATGACTTTCTATGTACCCTGAACATCTTTTTTTTCAGGCTCTCATGGAAGTACCTGTGACAGTTCTTAAAATCCAAATGTCATATCACTGTCCTTTTCAATCTCCTCCTCGTGAGTAGGGATGTAGAGAACTGTTCGCCGGCGAACTTGTTCGCGCGAACTTCGACCGTTCGCGTCCGCCGAATGTTCGTGAACGTCGCGCGACGTGCGCCAATTTGGGTTCGCGTTCGATTCGTTCGACCATTCGACCATTCGAATTCCTTCGACCGCTAAAAATCGAACGATTTCCATTCGTTCGAACGATTGTAAGCATTCGATCGAATGGTTTCGATCGTTCGATTCGAATGAAAATCCTTCGATGGAATGATTAAAATCCTTCGATCGTTCAAATCGAACGATTTTAGCGGGTGTTCGAAGTTCGCAAACTGTCCGCGAACGTTCGCATTTTTTGCCGGTGTTCGCAAGCGGCGTTCGCGAACATCAAATCGGCAGTTCGCTACATCCCTACTCGTGAGACCAACCAGATTACTGTACTCCCCCCCAACGGACAACATTGGGTGTGTCTCTTGCTTCATCATCTACAAATGAGTGTCTCTCCAACGGGATAGTCTCCTCTCTGGCAGAGCATTTTTATTCCTTCTCTCTGCAAAATAATATTCTCTTATCGTTCACATTGATCTGTGTCTTGAATTTACCTGGGAGGGATTTCCAAGCTTCCCTTCGGTTACCGACACTGTGCGGCACATTTACTCAGTTCGAGTGAAGGAATAGAAAAAAAAAAACTTCAAATTTTTTTTTGGCTACTTCGACCATCGAATTGGCTACTTCGACCATAAAACTACAACTTCGAATCGAATGATTCAAACTAAAAATTATTAGACTATTCGACCATTCGATAGTCAAAGTACTGTCTCTTTAAAAAAAAACTTCGACCCCCTTCTTCGCCATCTAAAACCTACCGAACCTCAATGTTAGCCTATGTGGAAGGTCCCCATAACCTTTGCAAGCTTTTTTTGGTTGAAGAAAAATTGTTCGATGGATTAAAATCCTTTGAATCGAACGATTTAATCGAATTGCGGTAAATCCTTCAACTTCGATATATTCGAAGTCGAAGGATTTACCTTCGGCAGTCAAATATCATGGGTTAATTAACCCTCGATATTCGACCATATGTAAATCTGCCCCTGTGTGTCATGTTGTGTGAAAAATGGAAATGTCCTTGAGTAGAAAGGGCTGAGGCATTAGGACACGGATACCTGATAAAAATGCATCGCATCTCGGATGTAAACTGACAAAATATTCTCTGTGGGAAACTTTTCCACCGCCCACACTGTCTCACTGCTTGTCTACTTCTTACTGATGGATCTTAGGGGACCGGAGGTGACTCATCTCAATGCACCACGTATATTTGCTATATATATATTAGGAATAATATTTTTATCACTTCTAAGCATTCCTCTTGACTTCCTTCTAGATAAACTGTAATACCTTGAGCATTTTAGGGCAATGGCTCATGGGAAACATGCTTTTTTCAAAACACATCAGTTAATAGTGCTGCTCCAGCAGAATTCTGCATTGAAATCCGTTTCTAAAAAGATCAAACAGATTTTTTTATATTTAATTTTGAAATCTGACATGGGGCTAAACATATTGTCAGTTTCCCAGCTGCCCCAAGTCATGAGCTTGTGCTCTGATAAACTTCAGTCACTTTTTACTGCTGTACTGCAAGTTGGAGTGATATCACCCACCTCCCTTTCCCCCAGCAGCCAAACAACAGAACAATGGGAAGGTAACCAGATAACAGCTCCCTAACACAAGATAACAGCTGCCTGGTAGATCTAAAGGTGGCCATAGATGCATAGATAATATCATACGAAAAAATTTTCATATAATATTCGGTGTGTGTATGGTGGGGAAAAAAGCCGACCGATATCGGCAGAAGTCTTGGATATCGGTCGGCTTGTCAATTGGGCTGGATGGAAAATTTTGATCAGGTACCTTTGAAGGCTACTGAATCGTCAGATACATGTAGAATTCTATTGTTTCTCTCTGTATATCTGACGGTTCAGCGCTACACGTGTGTATTGAAACAAACGATCTTTCTTGGAAAGATCTTTTCCAAGAAAGATCGTAATTGTTATATCTATGGCCACCTTAAGAACAGCACTCAATAGTAAAATCCAGGTCCCACTATGACACATTCAGTTACATTGAGTAGGAGAAACAACAGCCTGCCAGAAAGCAGTTCCATCCTAAAGTGCTGGCTTTTTCTGAAAGCACATGACCAGGCAAAATGACCTGAGATGCACCTACACACCAATATTACAACTGAAATAAAATATACTTGTTGGGTCAGGAATTAAATTTTATATTGTAGAGTGAATTGTTTGCAATGTGCGCAGTCTCATTTAGAAATATAAGTTACATCATAAAATCGTGACAGAATCCCTTTAAAGGAGAATTCAACACTAAACCCTATCCCCCTACCCTACATGATGTCTGGTAACCTCTTATTTTACAGTTCCCAAGTTAATAAACCAGCGTGCATTATTAATATTGGATTAAATTCCATAGGATAAAAAGACTACAGATTATGTGATCAGCTATATCTAGAGCAATTCCCTTTACTTTCTTAAAGGAGAACGATTGTGAAACAAAAAATGTAATATAAGCTTCCTCATACTGAAATAAGAAACTTTCTAAATACAATCAATTAAATATTCTGCGTCGTTTCTGAATTAATCAAGTTTATCTTCACTATCCCTCTCTCAGCATCTGTTTTTCTTCATTCTGTCTTCATGCAGCAGTTGGGTGTCAGATATTCACTGACAGTTAGACCCAATATTTTTCCTGGCAGATGAATTAGGGATCACTCAAATAACTGATTCCAATACAAACAAAATGTAACAAAATAACTGCGTTTTGCACAAATCCTGCATGTAGAGAGACATGATGTCTGGTGAGTTTAATAGAGTGAGCTCTAATACATCTTCTAGGCAAAAGGAGCCTCCCTATAAGATATATTGGATCTAACTGTCAATGAATATCTGACACCCAACTTATGAAGAGAGAATGAAGAGAAACAGATGCTGAGAGAGGAATAGTGAAGATAAACTTGATTATTTCAGAAACAGTACAGAATATTTAATTGATTGTATTTAGAAAACTTCTTATTTCAGTATGCTGAAGCTTATTATTAAATTTTCATAATAGATCCCCTTTAAAAATCACATTATATGAATGTATTTCTCAGGTCAGAGCTGAACAGTATTGATGCAGCTTTACAATTCCAGATCATACATACAAAGAACCAGCCTTTCATGTTGAGAGTAAATAATCCAGTTCACAGGGGGACATTTCATCTGTAAATCTTTCAATGGATTGTCAGGAAAGGAATATTTTAGTTATATTGCAGAGCTCAGCCTGGATATATATTCCCTTACTGTTACCAACAGTGATGGATGTCGCCACATAACCGGTATAAATAGCAGAGCAGCAGAATATCACAAAGGCTATAAATAAATTGTAGCTGCAGGGCTTGAATAGCATTCATACTGTCTATGGGAAGCTGATCCTCCACAGGCTAAACAAACATCATTTAGTGATGGGTGAATTTATTCGCCATGCGCAAATTCGCGGCAAATTCCCGCCATTCGCCGTCTGCAAATACATTCGCAAAACCGCAGTCAAAAAATTTTGCGAATTTCACGGGAAATTCACAAATTTTTTGGCGAAGCGAAACGCCTCAAATTCGCCCATCACTAAACATCATGACAAAAAGTTTCAGATACATGATATACCCTGGATGTATTTGTGCAGTTAAAGATTCGTTATGGGCTGGAGGATTAAAGCTGTACCCAGTTGTTATCCGTGTGAGAAAAAGTAGACTTTGTAGAGAAAAGGCTAGCATTTACATGTTTTCTGGGCTAATCGGTAAGGATAACGCAACATACAAAAAAAAAAACTGATAGTGATAAATATACAACAATTAAAGGGGACGTGTCACCCAGACATAAAAAGCTGTATAATAAAAGTCTGTTTCAAATTAAACATAAAAATCTAAATTCTTTTTTTTATTAAAGCATTTATAGCTGTTATAAACTCATTTAAAAATCTCAGCTGTCAATCAAATATTGTCTGCCCCTCCTCTATGCCTTAGGCAATTACTTTCACTTTCCATTCAGCACTTCCTACATGTCACTGCTCTCCCCACATTCCCCCTCTCTCTTCACCATTTAATTGTGTAACCAGGGCATGGGGATGGACATCAGGTCCCCCATTCTGGTGCACAAACAAGATTCTGAGATGATACAAGACTTGTCTTAATAACAGTGTCCACAAAATGGCTCCTGCCTGCTTGTTATAATTATGAATTCCCAGACTGATGGAAACAAGATTCAAATAATCTATACAGTCTAATTCAAGTTCATTTTGCTTGACTAACATGATCAAATAGGATTTGGAATAATTTTTTTGGGTGACGGGTCCCCTTTAATGGAGAACAGTTAGGGGCAGATTCACCAAGGGTCGAATTTCGAAGTTAAAAATACTTCGAAATTCGACCCTCGAATTGAAATCCTTCGACTTCGAATATCGAAGTCGAAGGATTTAGCGCTAATCCTGCGATCGAACGATCGAAGGATTTTTCGTTCGATCGAACGATTAAATCCTTCGAATCGAACGATTCGAAGGATTTTAATCAAACGATCGAAGGAAAATCCTTCGATCAAAAAAAGCTTAGCAAGCCTATGGGGACCTTCCCCATAGGCTAACATTGACTTCGGTAGGTTTTATCTGCCGAAGTAGGGGGTCGAAGTTTTTTTTAAAGGGCAAGTACTTCGACTATCGAATGGTCGAATAGTCGAACGATTTTTACTTCGAATCGTTCGAATCGAAGTCGAAGGTCGTAGTCGAAGGTCGAAGTAGCCCATTCGATGGTCGAAGTACCCAAAAAATACTTCGAAATTCGAAGTATTTTTCATTCGAACCCTTCACTCGAGCTGAGTGAATCGGCCCCTAAGTGTGAGAGGCAGAAGTGACTGAAAGTTTTGCTGAAAATAACCAGCTAATAACAAATAATATGCAATTTATACTAAAAGGGATACTGTCATGGGAAAAATGTTTTTTTTTTTTTCCAAAATGAATCAGTTAATAGTGCTGCTCCAGCAGAATTCTGCACTGAAATCCATTTTTCAAAAGAGCAAAAAGGATTTTTTATATTTAATTTTGAAATCTAACATGGGGCTAAACATATTGCCAGTTTCCCAGGAGCCCCCAGTGATGTGACTTGTGACTTCAATCACTGTTTACTGCTGTACTGCAAATTTGAGTGATATCACTCCCTCCCCTCCCCAGCAGCAGAACAATGGGTCCTGCTGGTCAGTTTCCCACCAGTCTGACCACCAAGTAGTCAAGGAAGTTGTCAGGAGAAAGAAAGAGGCTGCTCTGATGTTCTTCTGCTTAGGAAAGATGTGAGAAAGTTCTCTCATTTTTTTCCTAAGCAGAAGAACATCAGCCTCTTTCTTTCTCCTGACAACTTCCTTGACTAGTTGGTGGTCAGAATAGTCAGAAACTGACCAGCAGGTGGTGCTGTTGTAACAAAATTCATTCATATTAACAGCACATGTATCCCTTAATATCTTGGGATTAAAGAAAAATAAATAATGAATGTACATTGCAAAAGTGCTTAGAATAGCCCCCTCATCCATTTTATATTCACTTATTAAGGGTTACTTATCCTTTATAAAGAAAGGAGCTAAAGATGGGAAGTTTTTAAAGTCACACTGGGTTATTATACAGGTAGTATTTGGCCCTGGGCCCTATCTCTGCTGCCAGTACACCAGGTGCAAAGTACATGATGCTGCAGATAAACAAGGTGATGACATTAAAGCACATTTAAATACGTTTCTCTTATGATGCAGAACCAGTTAGTTAATGGGATGTGAGAGCTGCCTGTCTCGAAGGCTGCAGCGTTGTCAGTCCTGAAACATTTAATTGACTTGGCATCAGTCTGGAGAGAGAAATGTGTTTTTGTCTGTGTTCGGTGCAATTGGCACTTCCTGATAAACCTCATCCTTCTCTCTCTGTCCCTATTTGCTCTTCATTTAACAGCACTTTTAGTAACCGCATGTCATGCATTAATGGCAGCCTTCTATCCAACTGACCTGGCTCCTGTGCAATGTTCCCTCTAATTCTCTGCTATGTAAAAGAAAAAAATTGTGCAAACAATTTAAACTTGTGTGCGCAGTTTTTAAAGTCAGAATTAATGCAAAATGTTGTGTTTTCACACAAAATTCTTTGTCTGCAGAACTTTGTAAATTAGTTGTGGGAAAGGAAATCACATGGCTTTTCGTCTCAAAACAAGGAAGTAAAACATTATTTTCCCACTTTTTCCTTTCCTGCCTCTAATTTGCCTATGCGGATTCGGTTCGGTATTCGGCCGAATCTTTCACAAAGGATTAGGGATTCGGCCGAATCCCAAATAGTGGATTTGTGCATCCCTACTGGAAACCCGTTATCCCGAAAACACCGGATTATGGAAAGGCCATCTCCCATAGACTCTATTTCACCCAAATTTTTAAAAATGATTTCCTTTTTCCTCTGTAATAATAAAACAGTAGCTTGTACATGATCCAAACTAAGATATAATTAATCCTTATTGGAAGCAAAACCAGCCCATTGGGTTTATTTAATGTTACATTATTTTTTAAGTAGACTTAAGGTATGAAGATCCAAATTATGGAAAGATCCATTATCCAGAATATCCCAGGTCCTGAGCATTCTGGATAACAGGCATTTAAGCTGTGTCAAATCTGTTGGCTTTGACACTGTTGATATACATTGGCTCTGGCTCATTACACATTTCCAGCAGAACAGGTCACTTAGGGCTCTTACAGACGAATGTTTTTACCTGCGCTCCCCTGCATTCCGTTTTTCTGCGTTCAGCCGCAGGGGAGCGCAGGAATAGACGCATTTAGCTTTTTCCAATGGGGCTGTACTGTACGCAGGAAAAATGCACTATGTTGCGTCTCAACCTGTGTTCGGCGCCTACACGCGTCTGTGTGAGTACAGCCCCATTGGAAAAAGCTAAATGCGTCTATTCCTTCGCTCCCCTGTGGCTGAACGCAGAAAAACGGAACGCAGGGGAACGCAGGGGAACGCAGGTAAAAACGCTCGTCTGTAAGAGCCCTAAAAGGAGAACTCAACCCCCCCACTAATAAAAACCCCATACCCAGTAATATACATAGTCCCCCTCCCTGCTCTCCTCCCGCATAGGTGATAACACCTATAAGTGTTATTAATTTAAAAAGAGAAAAGAAAAGTAAAACCCTGTATGTCTTTGTATTCTAGAATCACTTAAAAGAGTTTACACTGCTGCCAATAATTAATTAAAAACCTCTAAAGTGCCTGTGCTTATCTATATGAAGATCACCAAACTGCTATGTGCTAAATGATATTATACGGTCAAATTAATTAGACTGCAATGCATTAAACATTCTAATACATCAATTTTAATTAATAGTGATACTTTATAAAAAAAAAACACTAATTGAATTCAATTAATAAGACCAATTTTAAAATTATTACCTATGCGATTAATTGGGTTCTCCTATGGCCTGTTGTAATACAAGGTATTAAAGATAGAGACAAACCTCTAAAGTGCGTTAGTGCTAATTAATTAACCACCATAATAACCCCCAGGGGATTTAATTAACAAAAAATAAATAAAAAAATTAATTCTGTGTATAAGTTCCACAATAGCTAAGGTAAAAATGATTGAGAAACACAAGCTCCTTTCACAGGACTTCCTGTGAAGGATAAATTGTATCAACCTTATCAGTTGATTGGCAGGATATACAATGTAACAACAGATTCAAGAATTGTATCACATTCACACTTGTAATATATTAAGATTAGAATTGGAAGAAAGAGATAGTGGTGGAGTCATCCCGTTTGTTACTGTCTGGTAGTGATGGGCGAATTTGCGACGTTTCGCCGAAAAATTCGTGAATTTCGTGTGAAATTCGCAAAACGGTGAAAAATTTGTGAAACGGCGCAGGCGTCTAGTTTTTGACTCCGGCGCCCATTTTTTGACGCCGGCGAATTTTTGCAGCGAATTTTCGCAGGCGTTTCGCGAATTTATTCGCTGGAGGCAAATCGCGCAAATTCTCAGTGAATTCGCGCCTGGCGAATAAATTCGCCCATCACTACTGTCTGGTCATTTTGCTATCTAGACCCTGGGATTACCACGAGTAAAGAAGGCAGAACGTGGGGAACTGTGGTCTCAATAATACCTTTTCTAACTTGAATTGTTTTCTGTCTTTCCTAAAAAAAACACAAATTCCCCACGTCTTGTGAAAAGGAAGAAGGGATAAAAAGGAGTTTGCTAATCGATAACTCCTGTAATTAATTTAAAAGAGTAAGGATAAGAGATCTATTCAAAATTCAATGATAGAGAGAGTGAGAGTGATCCACGCCGACGCGCGTTTCGCAAAAGCTTTGTCAACACCTATAAGTGCCCCTAATCCTTTACTCACCTAAAGGTACAGAGTAAGAGCAGCGGAGCTCATAGGTGCCATCTTCTGGTACTTCAGATTTCTTTGGGTCCTCTTTATCAGTTGATGTCATAGATCAATAGGCCTTTCAGTGGGAGCTAAAGGAGCTGTCTAATATAATATGGCTTTGAACCTTTCTTCTTTAATAGTGATGGGCGAATTTATTCGCCAGGCGCGAATTCACAGCGAATTTGCGTGATTCGCTGCTGGCGAATAAATTCCCAAAACGGGCACAAAAATTTGCTGGTGAAAATTCACCGGCATAAAAAAATGGAAGCTGGTGTAACAAAAAAAAACGGACGCTGGAGTCCGTTTTTTGGACACCGGTGCATTTTCGCCCAAAAAAATGCACTCCGGCATCAAAAAACGGACGCCTGCATAAAAAAACGGACGCCGGCATCAAAAATGAGACGCCAGCGCAGTTTCGCAAATTTTTCGCAGTTTAATATTTCACAGGAAATTCACAAATTTTTTGGCTAAGTGAAACAGCTTAAATTCGCCCATCACTATTCTTTAAGGCTTGCGAGTTTTTCTCCTTTTTCCCCTTCAAGTTATAAATTATTTTTCACCTTTATAAAACTCCAAACTGCCACGAAAGCAAATTATTGTATTTCTCGTCTACAAAATATAACAAAGGAAAAGCATCACTCAAGTTACGACTTTCATTTTTTTGCTACCACTTTTTTTTTTTTTTTAAGTATGTTTTTGCTTTCATTTAGTTCCTTTTTTGTATATTACAAGAAAAATAAATTAGATGAGGTCTTTTGGAGTTAAGTATATGAAATTTCGGGGGATATAATATGATGATGATGATGTAGTTTTAAGATATCATTGGAGCCCGAGCTTGCAAGCAGTATGGAGGGTCATGAAGGCCTGAAGGCTTCTACTTGGACAGTCCACTGCTCAAGGGTGTGTGCAGAGTAGTGGATGGGCTTGAGCCAACACGGAATCATTTGTGTTTATATAATATTTTCTAACAAAAGAAATCCGGATGCACACCTGTTAGTTGCAATTGTGTCCAGAAGGTGATTTATTTGAAGCCCAAAATATGCATCACAAAGGAGCAATGTTCGGACCCCTCCGGGTCCTTTATCAAGCCTTTTGAGGCTTGATAAAGGACCCGGAGGGGTCCGAAACATTGCCCCTTTGTGATGCATATTTTGGGCTTCAAATAAATCACCGTCTGGACACAATTGCAACTAACAGGTGTGCATCCGAATTTCTTTTGTTATTTACCCACTGACCCTTATGCGAGGGAAGGGTCTTCCGGATAAGCACCCTACACTTACAACAAGTGTTTTCTTGGGATTGGGTCGAGCTCTCCATGTTCGTGCATTATATAATATTTTCTGTGCAATAAACAATTTGTGTGCTGGTATAATAAACTGATTGTGCATTAGGAAATGTGCTGCCCAAGGCTCACCCCTTTTTTCTGCTTTATGAACTACCTCTGTCCTTGCCATTTCATCTATCTTTATTATGTACTGCTTTCCCTTCAGCTTTCTTCACTGCAACCCTCCCACATTATATACCTTTGTCATCTGCCATCACCCCAGTCTTCCCTTTTAACCCCAGCTCTTATCAGTCTCCCCCAACCCCTAAACACCCTTAAACACCTTCAAGCCAACCCTAGACTTAAAATTAAATTTTCACTCCTCACTCTCCCCTTACCTCCTGGATCCCTCCTGTTTTCTCCCATCCGCCGTTAACAATATATTTCCCCAGTAGTGATGTTCAGGCCTGGACCCACAGGTCGGCCTCATTCGGGTTGACCTTGCACCCCTCTTTTGTGATGTCATTGGTGGGGTGACACGGGTCTGTGAAGGGAAGTCGGGCTCGGCAGCTGGAAGGAAGGCGGGTTAGGGTCGGGTGCGGGTCAGGAAAAACCTGACCCGCACATCACTAATCCCCAACCAGTGGCTCATGAACAACATGTTGCTCCCCAACAACTTGGCTGTTGCTCCCAGTGACTTCAAAGCAAGGGCTTATTTTTGAATTTTGAGGCAAGTTTTGGTTGCATAAAATTCAGGTGTACTGCCAAACAGAGGCCCCTGTGAACATCCAGTCCATATAGGGGCTACCAATAGCCAATCACAGACCATATTTAGCACCCCTAAGAACTTTTTTAATGCTCGTGTTACTCCCCAACTCTTTTTACATTTTAATATGCCTCATGGGTTAAAAAGTTTGGGAACCCCTGCTTTAGATTATCCCCCCCAAATCAGCTCAGCATAACCTGCTGCCACCAAACACAAATACACTTACCTTACACAAACCATGCAAATTCCACGCTTAAATGTTCTCCATCATCCATGTTTACTGTATATCTACTAAGATTACCTGTGGATTATTGGGTAGCTTGTGTGTATGTGTGTGTGTGTGTGTGTGTGTGTGTGTGTGTATATATATATATATATATATATATATATATATATATATATATATATATATATATATATATGCATAGTAAAGATCGCACTCACAGGACTTATTCTTAGCAAAAAAGATTTATTGTGGATAAGTGCTGACGTTTCGGCTGAGACAACAGCCTTTCTCAAAGTGAAGAAAATGTCACAAACACGGATATATATACACAGTGTGGCGGGAATAAAATCAAATTACAATAAACACACCTGTGACAGAGGAAATGACGTGTGAAAAGAGGAGTGAATACGGCTACACCAACATCGGTGTAAGGTAAAAGGTTAAATGCATCATAGAAGAATCGAAAAAGAGGGACAACCATCACAGCCAGGAAATCAGAAGAAAATAATAAAGGATACCAAATAATAAAAAAAAATAATAAAAAATGAACACATAAGAGCGTCATTATTAACTCAGTGCGACCATTGTCCACACGCGTGAAACTAAATACTCAAAATATCCAGGGCTAGTGAGCCCTGTAACAGTTACTTATGTGTCGCCACATATAAGTCTACATAGCGAAGTGTTAACAAGTGTCAAAGTTAAATCAATTACAAGGTTACAAGCAGCTGTTAAGTAGCTAGCGGGAGGGTGACCAGATACATTCGGGAAACTACACGGAGGTATAGAGGACAGTATAGCATAGCAGACAGTTGCAAGAACACGTACAAACCGGACAGAAGGAGCATTTACAAGATATATGCAGAGAAAGACATATAAAGAACATCAAGGGACAGACCACATGAAACGAAAAATGAATGGACTCAAGAAAAAATCAAAAATAATAAAAAATATAAATAAAAGTCAAAAATAAAGATTAGAAAATACGAAATACAACTAAAAATCAAATAGAAAGAGGTGGAAAATAGCGTGTGGTCCACTAACCCACCTGATAAAAATTAGATCATGAAGTGGAGCGAGACCCAACAAAATCGGGATATAATAGCATAAATTCAAAAGCTGGAATAACCCTATATTGAATCGTAGGAGCCCAGTCCACGCTGCAACTCGGGAAAGCATCAGACTCAGGGAGCTATCCGACTCCTGTGAGACTCGCATTGTCCATCAAGAGATGTTTATCCGATCCACGTTCACACAGTCGTCCGCAATCACGTGTGGGACTGAATGAGGGCTGTGCACCTGACTGGAAGGTCGTACCGATCGAGATAATTTCAGCGATATGGCTACTATGTAGCTCGTCTGTGGGAAGCGTGTAAATCCTTCCAATCAAATCGTTCCAGGGTGTTGCCGTTCACTGTCAGGGAAGCCGTCGAACCATGCTAAGATGGATGTCAAGCTTGGACACCTCGGCCACTGGAACGCTATAGGAATCACTGTTCTCACAGAGCATCCGATCTCGTATAGTGCCCAATCGTTATCGCTGTAGCAGTCAAAACATCGTCAGATGGATGTCGGGCTGGATCGCTTCGTCCAATGGATCGCCGTTGTTATCACTCCGTAGGGCACCTGTCGTAAACTGTATAATATTCATCCTGGTTGAAGCACCGGGACACCCAGGTGGATATTTCAAAATTATCCAAAGTAGGTACTTCAGACTGTAGGTTGTTCATCTGGCTGAAACGCCACAGGGTACTTCCGTCAATGGAACATCACTGTCACCACATATATGAGTGTCCGGGTTTAGCACAACTTAGGAGCCCCTACAAGTGTTTTCGTGGTGGGTCGATAATAGGGCATCCCCTGCCAGGGCCGGGGGATGTGATCAGGGAACGAAGGATATGCAGAATGTAAAAATCAAACTACAAAATCAAAAATAAATATATACAAAAAATATAAAGAATAAAAATAAAAAAAAAAAAAAAAAAACAAAAAACAAAAAACGGCTCCACAAGTCCAAATGCGGATGTCTACATAGAGAAAAGACACACGAGAAGAGGCGACAAATAACAGAGAAGAGAATGTGAAACAGCTACAGACAGGGGAGTGTGTTAGCAAACCGGTTCAGTAGCCCACCATCCGCATAAATACAGACCAAGTAATAGGGGACCACCCACAGAGGAGATAGAAAAACTGGGACAACAGGACAATGTGTCAGTACAGTCATTATGTTGTAATCAAGGCTAAACCTTACGGGTAAATAATTCACATATAGGTTAGATCAAAGATTCAAAAAATAACAAGGATTCATAGGAGAAAAACAGTTACTTGTAAATGAAAGGAGCGTATGATATGAGTTCATTCAGTCCATACGGATTGATCGTATTAAGTCTGTGTATCCATCTAAGTTCACACTGAAGCAACATCTTCTCACGATTGCCGCCGCGTGCTGGTTGAGGTACGTGGTCTATCATCATACACCGTAGGCTTGCCAGTGTATGTCTATGGTTCAGAAAGTGAGCAGCCACCGGTGTGTCCGCTTTGCCAGATGAAAGTGCTGTCCTAATCGCGGACCGATGGTTGGCCATCCGCTCCCGAAACGTGGTTATTGTCTTGCCAACATAGAACTGTCCACAGGGGCATTTAATAAAATAGACAAGGAATTTAGAAGTACAAATCAGTTTGTAATTGATAGCGATAGGTTTGCCCGAGTGTGGGTGATTAAAAGTAGAGCCGGTGATGAGAGAGTTACAAGTGATGCACGATGGACAGCGAAAACAGCCCTTCCTCTCGGCGTTGAGCCATGTATCCGTGGTGCTCTGTTGGTAACAGTGGGTAGGATCCGTTTTTACCAGGATGTCCCTGAGGTTTCTACCCCTCCTATATGCAATACGGGGCTTAGCACGAAAGATGGGAGGGAGTGTGGTGTCTCTCTCAAGTACCGTCCAATGGTTATGTATAGCCTGGGTCAGAGGTTTTACATCAGGGGTATAGGTAGTCAGAAACACCAAGGATTCTGTATCAATGTCGATTGATGTTGGTGTATCCATTGTCCCATGCAACATCAATCGACATTGATACAGAATCCTTGGTGTTTCTGACTACCTATACCCCTGATGTAAAACCTCTGACCCAGGCTATACATAACCATTGGACGGTACTTGAGAGAGACACCACACTCCCTCCCATCTTTCGTGCTAAGCCCCGTATTGCATATAGGAGGGGTAGAAACCTCAGGGACATCCTGGTAAAAACGGATCCTACCCACTGTTACCAACAGAGCACCACGGATACATGGCTCAACGCCGAGAGGAAGGGCTGTTTTCGCTGTCCATCGTGCATCACTTGTAACTCTCTCATCACCGGCTCTACTTTTAATCACCCACACTCGGGCAAACCTATCGCTATCAATTACAAACTGATTTGTACTTCTAAATTCCTTGTCTATTTTATTAAATGCCCCTGTGGACAGTTCTATGTTGGCAAGACAATAACCACGTTTCGGGAGCGGATGGCCAACCATCGGTCCGCGATTAGGACAGCACTTTCATCTGGCAAAGCGGACACACCGGTGGCTGCTCACTTTCTGAACCATAGACATACACTGGCAAGCCTACGGTGTATGATGATAGACCACGTACCTCAACCAGCACGCGGCGGCAATCGTGAGAAGATGTTGCTTCAGTGTGAACTTAGATGGATACACAGACTTAATACGATCAATCCGTATGGACTGAATGAACTCATATCATACGCTCCTTTCATTTACAAGTAACTGTTTTTCTCCTATGAATCCTTGTTATTTTTTGAATCTTTGATCTAACCTATATGTGAATTATTTACCCGTAAGGTTTAGCCTTGATTACAACATAATGACTGTACTGACACATTGTCCTGTTGTCCCTGTTGTCCCAGTTTTTCTATCTCCTCTGTGGGTGGTCCCCTATTACTTGGTCTGTATTTATGCGGATGGTGGGCTACTGAACCGGTTTGCTAACACACTCCCCTGTCTGTAGCTGTTTCACATTCTCTTCTCTGTTATTTGTCGCCTCTTCTCGTGTGTCTTTTCTCTATGTAGACATCCGCATTTGGACTTGTGGAGCCGTTTTTTGTGTTTTTTTTTTTTTTTTTTTTTTTTATTCTTTATATTTTTTGTATATATTTATTTTTGATTTTGTAGTTTGATTTTTACATTCTGCATATCCTTCGTTCCCTGATCACATCCCCCGGCCCTGGCAGGGGATGCCCTATTATCGACCCACCACGAAAACACTTGTAGGGGCTCCTAAGTTGTGCTAAACCCGGACACTCATATATGTGGTGACAGTGATGTTCCATTGACGGAAGTACCCTGTGGCGTTTCAGCCAGATGAACAACCTACAGTCTGAAGTACCTACTTTGGATAATTTTGAAATATCCACCTGGGTGTCCCGGTGCTTCAACCAGGATGAATATTATACAGTGTACGACAGGTGCCCTACGGAGTGATTACAACGGCGATCCATTGGACGAAGCGATCCAGCCCGACATCCATCTGACGATGTTTTGACTGCTACAGCGATAACGATTGGGCACTATACGAGATCGGATGCTCTGTGAGAACAGTGATTCCTATAGCGTTCCAGTGGCCGAGGTGTCCAAGCTTGACATCCATCTTAGCATGGTTCGACGGCTTCCCTGACAGTGAACGGCAACACCCTGGAACGATTTGATTGGAAGGATTTACACGCTTCCCACAGACGAGCTACATAGTAGCCATATCGCTGAAATTATCTCGATCGGTACGACCTTCCAGTCAGGTGCACAGCCCTCATTCAGTCCCACACGTGATTGCGGACGACTGTGTGAACGTGGATCGGATAAACATCTCTTGATGGACAATGCGAGTCTCACAGGAGTCGGATAGCTCCCTGAGTCTGATGCTTTCCCGAGTTGCAGCGTGGACTGGGCTCCTACGATTCAATATAGGGTTATTCCAGCTTTTGAATTTATGCTATTATATCCCGATTTTGTTGGGTCTCGCTCCACTTCATGATCTAATTTTTATCAGGTGGGTTAGTGGACCACACGCTATTTTCCACCTCTTTCTATTTGATTTTTAGTTGTATTTCGTATTTTCTAATCTTTATTTTTGACTTTTATTTATATTTTTTATTATTTTTGATTTTTTCTTGAGTCCATTCATTTTTCGTTTCATGTTGTCTGTCCCTTGATGTTCTTTATATGTCTTTCTCTGCATATATCTTGTAAATGCTCCTTCTGTCCGGTTTGTACGTGTTCTTGCAACTGTCTGCTATGCTATACTGTCCTCTATACCTCCGTGTAGTTTCCCGAATGTATCTGGTCACCCTCCCGCTAGCTACTTAACAGCTGCTTGTAACCTTGTAATTGATTTAACTTTGACACTTGTTAACACTTCGCTATGTAGACTTATATGTGGCGACACATAAGTAACTGTTACAGGGCTCACTAGCCCTGGATATTTTGAGTATTTAGTTTCACGCGTGTGGACAATGGTCGCACTGAGTTAATAATGACGCTCTTATGTGTTCATTTTTTATTATTTTTTTTTATTATTTGGTATCCTTTATTATTTTCTTCTGATTTCCTGGCTGTGATGGTTGTCCCTCTTTTTCGATTCTTCTATGATGCATTTAACCTTTTACCTTACACCGATGTTGGTGTAGCCGTATTCACTCCTCTTTTCACACGTCATTTCCTCTGTCACAGGTGTGTTTATTGTAATTTGATTTTATTCCCGCCACACTGTGTATATATATCCGTGTTTGTGACATTTTCTTCACTTTGAGAAAGGCTGTTGTCTCAGCCGAAACGTCAGCACTTATCCACAATAAATCTTTTTTGCTAAGAATAAGTCCTGTGAGTGCGATCTTTACTATGCCTATTTGATGTTACTGAACATGGACTGCACCCAGGCACGCTAGACCTCCATTTCGGGAGTGCCGGATCTCTTGCTCTACATATATATATATATATATATATATATATATATATATATATATATATATATATATATATATATATATATATATATATATATATATATATATATATATATATATATATATATATATGTGTGTGTATATATATTATAATGCAGGACAATATTGTTTCTGTTGTACAAACATTATTTTAAAAATAAATCATGATCAAGAAAGCTGATTTGCGTTTGTCTTCCAGGTCATAGAGACGAGGAATCTTCCCTAAGGGGAAACTGCCCTTACTTCTGTCCAAAAATCAACCTTTCCGTTCATGTCACAATAAACACATTTATAATTGGTCCTATTTTCATTATTTTTTTTTTTCTGCATTTGCTTTGAAATGCTTCTCACCAGATATGAGACTGAACACATGGAAAGACTTAACAACTCTCCTTATTTGTGATATTTCTATTTTTGAGCAATTTGGAAATGGAAAGTGAAAAGAAAAATGTTATTAATCACTAAATAAGGTATAAAAGCAAAATCTAAACCTCTGTCTAAAGTATACTCCAGGGGAGTTTTTAGGAAACAGTGGAAAAAATGTAACCCTGCACATAAAACAATCTAAACTTTTTTGCTGTTTTTTTGTTTTTTAACGCTTATATAAAGCATCACGTTTTTTGCAAAAATGATGAAAATGCAACAGCGCACACAGCCCAGACATATTTGTTCTAATATCAACATTTAAGAAATCACATCTTCTAAAGCTTTCGTGCCGGATTAGACATTTAGAGCCTAAGGGAAAATATGTTCTGCAAATTAGGAAAATAATATTTGTAGCAAACGACTTCACCACAAAATCCCCAGGGGCAGTGTTATCATTTAAACATCATGGGGAAGATTTCATATGAATGAATTATGTCTTGCATTGCCTCACACTGACTCGTGTATCTCTTGATCACTTGCTGTGCTATCTGTATCCATATCCGTTCTTAAAAGAAAAGGAACAAAGCAGTTTATTGCTAATAGATTAGCCACAATAGTACAAGCTATAACACTATATTTATTCTGCAGACTGCTTTACCATACCTGAATAAACAGCTCTAGAAGCTCTCTCTTTATTTAGGATAGCGGCTGCCATATTAGTGTGACATCACTTCCTGCCTGAGTCTCTCCCTGCTCACTCATAGCTCTGGGCCCAGATTACAGAGGGATTAAAAAGGGTGGAGGAGTGTGTTTGAATGTAAAGCCTAAATTGAAGCCATGCGCTAAAGAAATAACCATAGCTGGCACTGGTGAGGGTGTAGAATCCCTCTGAAAAGAGATTTTGACTGGGCAAAAGGTAACAAAAATAGTCATCAGACTAGAGACTAGAACATGTTAAGATTAACAAAGGTCCGGGGCCAGATGGTATTCATCCCAGGGTACTTAGCAAGCTTAGCTCTGTGATTGCCAAATCTCTTTACTTAATTTTTCAGGATTCATTGAGGTCTGACATAGTGCCGAGAGACTGGCGAATTGCTAATGTGGTGTCTCTATTCAAAAAAGGATCCCGTTCTCAGCCTCAAAACTATAGGCCAGTTAGTCTGACGTCAGTGGTAGGAAAGCTTTTCGAAGGGTTAATAAAGGATAAGTTACTGGACTTCATAGCAAATCATAATACTATGCGTTTATGCCAGCATGGTTTTATGCGTAATAGATCTTGCCAGACTAACTTAATTTCTTTTTATGAGAAGGTAAGTAGAGACCTCGATTCTGGGATGGCAGTGGATGTGATTTACTTAGACTTTGCTAAAGCATTTGATACAGTGCCACACAGAAGGTTACTGGTTAAATTAAGGAATGTTGGCCTGGAACATAGTATTTGTACCTGGATAGAGAACTGGCTAAAAGATAGACTACAAAGAGTGGTGGTAAATGGAACATTTTCTAATTGGACCAGTGTTGTTAGTGGAGTACCGCAGGGCTCTGTACTAGGTCCCTTGCTTTTCAACTTGTTTATTAATGACCTGGAGGTGGCCATTGAAAGTACTGTTTCTATTTTTGCAGATGAGACTAAATTGTGCAGAACTATAGGTTCCATGCAGGATGCTGCCACTTTGCACAGTGATTTGTCTAAGTTGGGAAACTGGGCAGCAAACTGGAAAATGAGGTTCAATGTTGATAAATGCAGGTTATGCACTTTGGCAGAAATAATATAAATGCAAGTTATACACTAAATGGCAGTGTGTTGGGAGTTTCCTTAAATGAGAAGGATCTAAGGGTTTTTGTAGATAACACGTTGTCTAATTCTGGGCAGTGTCATTCTGTGGCTACTAAAGCAAATAAAGTTCTTGTATAAAAAAGGGCATTAACTCAAGGGATGAAACATAATTATGTCTCTTTATAGGTCCCTGGTGAGGCCTCATCTGGTGTATGGGGGCAGTTTTGGTCTCCAGTCCTTAAGAGGGATATAAATGAGCTGGAGAGAGTGCAGAGACTAAGTGCAACTAAACTGGTTAGAGGGAGGGAAGAGTTAAATTATGAGGGTAGACTGACAAGGTTGGGGTTGTTTTCGCTGGAAAAAAGGCGCTTGCGAGGGGACATGATTAGACTTTACAAGTACATTAGAGGACATTATAAACAAATAGCAGGGGACCTTTTTACCCATAAAGTGGATCACCGTACCAGAGGCCTCCCCTTCAGACTAGAAGAAAAGAACTTTCATTTGAAGCAACGTAGGGGGTTCTTCACAGTCAGGACAGTGAGGTTGTGGAATGCACTGCCGGGTGATGTTGTGATGCTGATTCAGTTAATGACTATAAGAGGGACTTGGATGATTTTTTGGACAGACAGAATATCAAAGGCTATTGTGATACTACTAAACTCTACAGTTAGTATAGATATGGGTATATAGAGTTTAATTAAAAGTAAAGAGGGTTGTGTGTATGGATGCTGGGTTTTCATTTGGAGGGATCAATCACTCCCCAATAAACGGATTTTCTGCAGTTCGACTGCCGTTTTGGATCTGTTCCACACCCATAATACAGTTTTACATATTGATTGGGTTATCGGACACAGGATACCCGTGGACAGGTCTGATCTAATTATGTGGTGAGCTCCTTTCTTATTAAATTGTGCATACGATGTTATCACCATGTATTGGGGCTCAGTAGATATATTGATGACTGTGATTACTCAGAGAGTCATATCAGTAACACTTCAACAATACAAAGCAGATGGGTGACTGATACTAGTTTTCCTATTATCGATAATGTCTCCTGTGTCCCAAAGCAAATTGTTGTATCATATGCCTTTGCAGCCTGGTAGTAAAATGGTTTTAACCTAGTTTTACAATTGTATGCTGATATCTTTCATTTGCACTTTTGCACTAGTAACTAAATATAATACATATATACTATACTGTTTTTTTTGGTTTTCATACAATCAGTATCCATTGTCTTTCAGCCAACATTTGACATCCATAGGACTTCTTCACTTTGACTGTGATACCATACCATTCAGCATTTTTCAACAGTCAAATGCAATCTAGAGATGCTGTGAGTTACAAATTCAGTAAGAGGGTCCATGTTGGATATTCCAGTAAATCTCTTATCTGTTAGCCTGTAAAGAATAAGGGTATAAGATCCAATGACCTGTATAGTAGCCCTCAACTGAATCCTCGGGTCTTTATTGAATCTAACTTCCAGTGTTGGGGCCTGGACCCTGCAGCTCCAGCTAAAACTAAAAATAGAAAAGAGCCATTGGAGGTTCCTGGAAATAACTAGATCTCATTTGCATATCATTATTTGAAGAAAATGTGGCCATGTCTAAAGATCAAATGGCCATCTACTAGACATCCCACTGCTAATGGAAGATTGTCAGATCTTGATGATCAAAGGCTCATCTAATATACATCCCTCTTCTATGGGAAGATGGTCAAGTCTGAAGGCCAAAGGACCATCTACTATACATCCCTCTTCTAAAGGAAGATGGTCATATCTGAAGGCCAAAGGACCATCTACTATACATCCCTCTTCAAAGGCAAGATGATCAGATCTGAAGACCAAAGTGTCATCCACTATACATCCCTCTTCTAAGAGAAGATGTTCAGATCTGAGGACTATAATGTGTGCAGATCTCTTTTCTAAAGGATATTTCTGCTGCTGAAACATATCTAGTAATGCTGGTGCAGTTGGGTATCTTGTTGTGTTGTTTTCCTCTACAATGCTGAGTGCTTTTAGGCCTTTTGCCCATACTTGGAGTGGTGAATCGAAACCTCCGCTACTCACCAGGGGTCGCCAGTGCATGGTTCTTGAGTTACACATAATGCTATTTATGTCCGTTGGATCGACTCACTGAAAGTTTTGTTCACTATGGGGATCAAACCACTCCATATGGCATTTGTTGTTATTGTGTATCTTTAGCCAAGTAATACTGTTCTTAAAATAAGTACTCCTTCACTTTGCCACAACTGAAAAATTTAATTTTTTTTAAGTATTTAGAAAGGGTTATGAAAAAATGTAGGCAGGATTCTGTTAACAAAGGTTACTGAAAATATTACATTTTGTTTTGTTTTTTTAGGTTCAAGGCAATAAGAGAAATGTGTTTGTTTTTTATTATTTAGAACCTGGTATAAAGGTTTATTGACTTTTTTTTTAACCTGGTTTCAAGTTTAATTGAAGAGTTTTTTCATAAGAACTTTTATTTCAATTCATTTATTGGTTTTATTTTCAAATGATATTCCTATAAAAATCCTTTTCCCAGTATTGTCTTAACATTTCTTCTTTTTGTGTGGACTTTTTATTTATGTGCCAGTTAATATATCTTCAATCTGTATGGACAGTATGAATATATTTCGAGGTTCCTTACATGATGTACAATAAAACAATGGCTTGAACTCACTAAATTGTTTGTTCACTTTGAAACTAAAATGAGTAGGCAACACTTTATATCTCAACATCGTTCCGCTGCCGTTTCTCAGCAATTCAAATGCCTAAAGGGACACAACAGAACATTATTTTGTTATCGTGGAATAATGTTGATTTACAATGTAATTGGGGCCATGGACCCTGTAAAAAAAATCTGGATAGCAGGGACTTAAATCAATATGCTAATCTAGTGCCACCGGGCTGGTGTAGGAGTCTGTATATAGGGAAAAATTGCATTTCTGCCAGAACATGACTCCATCCCTCCAGTTATCTCATTGATACTTCCGCCTGACCCCTGCTGGTGATGTCAGCACACAAACTCAATGGCGCAAATTCACTAAGCGCTGAACGCTAGTGTTAATTCGCTAGCGTTTGGCATTTTTCGTTACTGCGCAAATTCACTAACGAACGCTGGCATAGTTTCGCTAGTGTTACTTCGCACACTTACGCCAGGCGAATTTTCGCTAGCGACGTAACTATGCAAATTCACTAACTTGCGCAGTGTACTGAACGCTACCTTTTACGCTAGACTTCATTCGCCACCTCAGACCTGGCGAAGCGCAATAGAGTAGATAGGGATTGTTTCCAAAAAAGTCAAAATTTTTTCTAAGTCCCAAAAAACGCTGGCGTGTTTTCTACATGATGGGTGATAGGCTGAAAAAGATCGAAAATATTTTTGGGGCTCCCCTCCTTCCCCCCTACATTTCCTGACTCACGGCAACTTACCTAGACAGTGGGCACATGTGTAGGGCAAAATACATTTTTTATTTGCTGATTTGAAGGTTTTCTGGGCATTTGAAGTGGTGATACGTATTCCTCCATTGAAATTTGAATTTCGCGCAGTATGCAAATTAGCCTTCTCTAGCGAAACTTCGCTTCGCTTGGCGAATTAACGCTAGCACAACTTCGAAAACTTACGCTACCCCTGTGTGCAACTTCGGATTTTAGTGAATTTGCGGAGCGCTGGCGAAAATACGCCTGGCGAAGTGCGGCGAAGTTGCGCCTGGCGCAACTTCGCATCTTAGTGAATTTGCCCCAATGTATCTCAATCAGTAGTTTGAGTTCAAAAATGGCAGCACAACAGAACCAACCTTGTTCTAAAATGCACACCCACTAGAGCAGGGATCCCCTACATTTTTTAACCATGAGCCACATTCAAATGTAAAAAGAATTTAAATGCAACACAAGAATGAAAACAGTTACTGGGGGTAACAATTGTGGTTACTATTGGCAGCGCCGATCCTGGGGCTGCTGCCTGAGGCAGCAGCCCAGATGCCGCCCCCCTCCTCTCCCGCTCCGCGCTTAAAAATTAGCGTCGGAGTGGGTTTCAGGGGGCAGTATCGCTAGTGCATTGAGCGCTATAGCGCTCTTTGCACTAGCTGAGACGAATTTCCGGATTAAAACCCGGAAGTTCGGCTCTTAAAGTTACAAGAGGCGGCTTTTTGCCGCCCCCTTGTAACTGGCCGCTCGCTGCCGCCTGAGGCAAGGGTTTCACCTTGCCTCATGGCAGAAGCGGCCCTGACTATTGGAGACCGTATGTGGACTGGCAGCCTACAGGAGGATCTGTTTGGCAGTACACTTTTTTTTTTTTTTTTTTGGCAACCAAAACTTACCTCCAAGCCTGGAATTCAAAAATAAACACCTGCTTTGAGCCGACTGGGAGCAACATCCAAGGGATTGGTGAGAAACATGTTGCCAATAGCTCCTCCAAGTACTCTGCATGTCAGTGTCCTCATTCCCAACCATACCAGAAGTTTGCATAACTAAATGAAAGTTCTCCGGTTATAAAAGATGATGTTTTTTATTTCAATTCCTTTCAGGCTTAATGCCCTTAATCATAGGCTCCTAAGGACATACAAATTGCACGTTCCTCTTATGCTATGTGGCAGTTGTACTTCTTGGCTGTTAGAATAGTCATTTGACCCTAATACATCCATGCTATAGACACTGTTGTTTTTTTTGGGGGGGGGGTCCCATTGAAGAATGCCTTTTATCTATTCCTTTTCATACAATCAGGCTTTAAGATGAATCTAACTCAAGTCTTTTAATATTCTTTGAAATGTCTTTGTTGCTGCTTCAACCTCAACCTTCAAATACGGTCTAACATGTGTTTGCTAATAAGGCAGGCAGCTGTCCTGTGCATGAGCTTTTTACTGCACCAGGTTTAACTGCAAGTTTTTCTGTACAAGGAGCTGTGATCAACATTATGTGCAAGTGGTTTAAGGCAGAATATTGAAGCCTTCTGAAATGGTTTTTGCTGAAGCCAAATAGGTTCCATATGTAGAAAACAGACACTCAAATGGCAGATTTAAAAATGGAACAAATCAGGAGATGTGAAAACAGGGATAGCTGACACAGTAGCTGTTGGTTAGTAGTGATGGGCGAATTTGCGCTGTTTCGCTTTGCTGAAAAATTAGCGAATTTTGCGTGAAACGGCGAAAAATTAGCGAAACGGCGCAGTTTTTTCGGAAATTTTTTTTGGACGCAGTGAATTTTTGCCGCGAATTTTCACGGGCGTTTCGCGAATTTATTCGCTGGCGGCGAATGGCGCAAATTCGCCCTTCACTATTGGTGACTATAGTCCAAGTCCTATTGCCCAAGTTTAAAATATTATATTTGGTAAAGCGCATCATTGTTCCCTTAATATGATTTGCAGTGGAGTCATTGCTGCAAAGAATTGGGCATATTGTTGACTCTCATTGGATTTAATCAAGGGGTTTTCCACTTCTGGAATAAGATCAATGTAGACGTTATAGAAAATGAAATCATGATTTGGGAATTAGCAGTAGCACCTCTCCACAGCTTGGTTCAGCCACTGTTTTCCCTCTTAAGGCTGCAATACTACAATAATCTAATTTCTGTTGCAGATAACACATTGGGGCAAATTCACGAAACTACGAAGCGCCTAACGCTAGCATGAATGTGCCAGCGTAGCGCATTTTCGTTAATTCGTTGATTCACTAACGGATGCTGGCGTAAATTCGCTAGTGTTACTTCGGACCCTTACGCCTGGCGAATTTGCGCAACAGACGTAACTACGCAAATTCACTGACGCGGGATTTATTCTGAACGCTACCTTTTACGCCAGACTTCCTTCGCCACCTCAGACCAGGCGAAGTGCAATAGAGTAGACAGGGATTGCTTCAAAAAAAGTTAAAAAATTTTCTAAGTCCCAAAAAAAGCTGGCGTTTTTTATTTTTTTATGGGTGATTGGCTGAAAAAGATCAAAAACATTTTTGGGGCTCCCCTTCCTCCCCCCTACATTTCCTGACTCATGGCAACTTAACTATACAGTGGGCACATGTGTAGGGCAAAATAAACATTTTACTTGCTGTTTGAAGGTTTCCCAGGCTTGTGTAGTGCTGCTACATATACCTCCATTGTAACTTCAATTTGGCGCTGTATGCAAATTAACCATCGCTAGCGTAACTTCGCTTTGCTTGGTGAATTAACGCTAGCACAACTTCGCAACCTTACGCTTCCCCTGAGCGCAACTTCGGATTTTAGTGAATTTGCATAGCGCTGGCGAAAATACACCTAGCAAAGTGCTGCAAAGTGCGGCGAAGCGGACGCTGGCGCAACAACGTATCTTAGTGAATGTCTCACATAGATGTTCGACGTGAAAATACAAATGTACAGTTTTAATACTCGACCAGTATTCTGAATACCAAATCCTGTTCTTTGATATTTTTGATACAAGGAAAAAAATTTAAGCAAAGCAAAAAAGCTTTTTTCCTTATTTGCATAAATAGTCAGTCCCTATATTTTAATATGTTTTTATCAGCAATGGCAGCTTTGCATATTTTTGAATATTTTATGGCCACCGAACTAGCACTCCCCTTAGTTCTCAACCGAGACACTTGTCTTCTGGGCCTACTTGACTCCCTGGCGACCAGAATATACACCAGACGCCTGATGAGACTGCTCCTGTTTTATGCCAAAGTGCCCTGCATTGGATAGGCCCATCGACACTCGACCAATGGATTGCTCTAGTAAACTCACCACTGGACTGTACAAACTCACCTACTCACCTACTCAGCCTGTAGATGCCCAAAGAAATTTAAAAACATATGGGCGCAAATTCACTAAGCGCCGAAGCGCCGAACGATAGCGTCAATTCGCTAGCATTTGGCATTTTCGGTACTTCGCAAATTCACTAACGAACGCTGGCGTAAATTCGCTAGTGTTACTTCGCACCCTTACGCCAGGCGAATTTTCGCTAGTGGCGTAACTACGCAAATTCACTAACTTGTGCAGTGTACTGAACGCTATCTTTTACGCTAGACTTCCTTCGCCACCTCAGACCTGGTGAAGCGCAATAGAGTAGATTGTTTCAAAAAAAGTAAAATTTTTTTCTAAATCACAAAAAACGCTGGCGTGTTTTCTACATGATGGGTGATAGGCTGAAAAAGATCGAAAATATTTTTGGGGCTCCCCTCCTTCCCCCCTACATTTCCTGACTCATGGCAACTTACCTAGACAGTGGGCACATGTGTAGGGCAAAATAACATTTTTAGTTGCTGATTTGAAGGTTTTCTAGGCATTTCTAGTGCTGATACGTGTTCCTCCATTGAAATTTGGCGCCGTATGCAAATGAACCATCGCTAGCAAAACTTCGCTTCGCTTGGCGAATTAACGCTAGCGCAACTTCGCAAACTTACGCTAACCCTGTGCGCAACTTCAGATTTTAGTGAATTTGCGGAGTGCTGGCGAAAATACGCCTGGCGAAGTGCGGCGAAGCTTGGCGAAGTTGTGCCTGGCGCAACTTCGCATCTTAGTGAATTTGCCCCATGGACTCCATGGCTCGAATCGCCAGCCATCTCCGCTAACTAATGGACAATACTCCCAGCCGAATCCCCCCTACACCTTCCTTAACCAACTTTCCTTCCTCCCTTTACTATCTTGTTAAAACTCAATAAAAATCAACCTTTCAAAAAAATATGTACCAGCTTGGCAGACTGGCAGATTTGCTCCAGGTGGTACAGGTTAGTCAGATGCCCCTCCGTTTTAAAAGAGTGTCATCATTTCTCAACAGGATTGAGATGAGAGCTTTTACTGGGCCATTATAGGACATTATTCTTTTTGTTTTTAAGCCACTCATATTACTTTGGCCTTGTGCCAAGACTGAACCAGGTTTTCTTGCATTCTTTTCTGGTACTTTGCGCTAGGGATGCACCGAATCCACTATTTTAGGATTCTGCTGAATCTTTTGTGAAATATGCGCATATGTAAATCAGGGAAACAAGGGGCAAAGAGAACCATGTGGTTAAAAAATATTTGACTACCTTATTTGTGTGAAGAAAAGTCAAGTGATTTTTTTTTTGGATTTGTTTTGGCCAGGCACTTGAATTTGGCTGAATCTGAATCCTGCTGAAAAAAAGCAGAATCTTGGCCAAACCCGAACCTAATCCTGGATTTGGTGCATTCCTATTTTGCGCATTTGTTCTTCCTTATGTTTTGCAACAGCATGCCACTTCCACAATATTGTAGTTATTGGTCAAGAATATCAAGAATACTGCATAACAATAGGGATGGTGCCACAAAAGAATCCAAGTTTTTTTAAAAAAAAAAAAAATAGTAATAGCATTGCCTTATGGGATATTGGGGTTCAAATGAGACAGTGTCAGCTTTTTATACAAAATTAAAGTAATATGAGAGCAGATCTAACACTTAAAACACAACCATTTTTAACTCTATAAAATGACAGGATTAGTTAGAGTTCTACATACTTTGTTGGGGCACACAGCTGCTGTGAAAAATATCAACCAGTGTATCAAACTCGGTTATGATTAAAAACGAGGCAGTAAAGTGAAAGAAACTTGATAACCCCTTCTCTATCAACATAGATATCCACCTTGTTGACAACAGACTGAACAGAATTGTTGCATCTACATTTCCTCATTCTTTTTCCAGAGATGTGTCACGGCCGGCACCCAATACCAGAACAGGTGCCAAGTACCCTGGTCTCGGCTCAGCTTCACCAGTAGTGTGACCACCGTTGGGCTTCGGGAGGAGCCCTCAGCTTACTTGGGTGCCACCTGGACTTAACGAGGGGTACAAGGCGAGATGTTCTGGCTAGCAGAGGGGCACGGCAGGTAGAAAGTCTTTTAGGCCGAAGGTCACGGTACAAATGGAGCAGGCAAGAGAATTGTCAGACAGGCAGGGTCGAGGCAGGCAGATATCAAGAATCGTCAGGCAGGCAAGGGTCAAACCGGGTAATCAAACAGATGGGGTCAGGCAGAAAGAGTAGTCGAGATGCAGGCAAAGGTCAGGATTCAGATATCAGAATAGTCAGGAACAGGCAGGGATCAAAACCGGAATAGCAGATACAAATTTCACAGGAACAAACAGCACAAGGCTTCAGGAACCACCAGAATCAAGATTCTATCACGGGCACTGGCTGGGGGTCAGAATGGGCTTTATATACATTCGAAATTGGCGCCAAAACGAGCGTCATTACGCGCTGGCACAATCACGCCATTGCGCCTGTACCTTTAAGAGGCGCGCAGGCGTGCCGTGCGCGCCCTAGAAGAATCAAGATGGCGCCGGACCAGGAACGCGGTGGCGTGGCGGACGTCCACGCCGCCGCACACCAGGTAATTTTATTACAAGATGTTGCAGGTGGTTAAAGGATTAACACCTAATTATTTTCAAATAAAGAGCAATTGCAAAAAAGTAATTATTTGTAGGAGAACATAATAAGTTTTGTGAAGATGAATTTCCCCTTTCATGACAACTTTCCAATTTGCTTAGTGCATGCAGGTTTCTCAGTAACTTTACTGAGAGAAAAAACACCCCAGACTACCAGAGCTGCCAAGTAAAACTAATATCCTGAAAGGCTGGTGCTAAAGTCATCTACATAGCCCTCAGCTTCTCTGAGATGAAAGGAGCAAAAGGTGAGTGATGTGGGAATCACCCAATACATCTTTAATGATGACAGTTTCCATGGACACAGAAGAATAGAGGAATATGGACTGATAGACTGTTAAAAACAAAGAATTAAGAAATAGTAAGCCCTGTCTGGCTATTATGTCAGTATAAATATTTCAGGCAAACCACACTTTAAATGATATTATAGTAAGAGTTGGGAATCTCTAAAGAACTTTCAACGTGTTATAGACTTTTAGCTAAAACAAAAATGTTCAGTAAAATTCCAGCGACTATTAACAAATCCAGAAGTCACAACAAAACTGACTGAAAGCAACATGGGTGTCCCTGGACTTGTGCTTCATAATAAAGGATATAATCTTGTTTGATTGATTGTTTTGTTCTTTTTTATATGGACACATTTTTTAAATTTTTTTAAAATTACCAGTAAGAACCTGCAATAAGCTAATAAAAGACTTACATCTTGTGGTCAGCACCCCTTCAAATAATGGACCATCCCAATGCCTATTCTACTGCTCAGAGCAATCATCGGAATTTAGCTCCGCCCTTCCCTCTGTGAGGAGCTTCCTGCGCCTCACCTGTTTGAGGAATGAGAGAATCACAGTAGAGAATCTTCTCCTGATGAAGCAGCTTCTTTCCCAGGGAAGAGGAGTGTGAATCTGTTGTGTTAAGCTTAGAGTGTGAATGCCAGTGTGTGTGTGTCTGTATCTCCTGTATGTATGTGTGTAAAATGAACTGTTAGTAGTGATGAACGAATATATTCGCCAGACACAAATTTGCGGGGAATTTCCTGCGTTCTGACACAAGCAAATTATAACCTCACATATATTAGCAGCGTCTTTATTGGTTTTAGCCAGGCTCTGGAAGGAAAAAGGGATCCTACATGTTTCACCAGTAGTTATGGAATGCAATGAATGTGGCAGAAGTAAGCCCTCCCCCTTACAGAACAGCTTCATCTCTTGGATGTTGGTGGGTTTCCTCTCATGAACTGCTCACTTTGTGTCTTTCCACAACATTTCAATGGGATTAAGGTCAGGACTTGACTTGGCCATTCCAAAACAATCACTTTATTCTTCTTTGAACATTTTTTGGTAGAACTATTGTATTTTTTTGTTGTCTTGCTACAAGACCAACTTTCTCTTGAGGTTCAATTCATAGACAGATGTATTGATATTTTCCTTTAGAATTCTCTGGTATACTTCAGAATTCATTGTTCGATCAATGATGGCAAGCCAGGCCCAGATACAGCAATACAGACCCAAACCATCTTTCTACAAATGTAGTGCTCCTCATTTACACTTCTTCGTCCACAAAACTTTCTTCCAGTATGCTTTTGGTTTGTCCACATGATCTTTAGCAAACTGTAGATGGTCAGCAATATTTTTCAGGTAGAGCAGTGGCTTTCTCCTTGCTAATCTGCTTTATATTCTATTGCTTTTCAGTGTTCTTCTGATGTTGGATTCATCAACATCAGCATTTGCCAATGCGAGAAAGGCCTTGAGTTGCTTTGAAGTTACAGTTGCAGTTGGAGTTACCTTTGATGGTCGACCACTTCTGGGAGGGCAACAACGGTTTTGAGTTTCCTCCAATTGTACACAATCTGTCTGACTGTTGATTGGTGGAGTCCAAACTCTGAACAGATTTTGTAACCTTTTCCAACTTTATGGACATCAACAACTTTTTCTGAGTTTAATTAGAGTGTTGAAACAAGTCCAGAAAATGTGTTGATCAGGCTTTGCTGGATCGCCATTCTTGAAATAAAACAGGGCCTCTCACTTACACATCCCATTGGCTGAAAACACCAGACTCTGATTTCACCTTTAAACTATATTATAATCCTAAGGATTGACTTACTTTTTACACATACAGAAATGTTGTTTTAACTAGGTTTTCTATATCTACTTGTAGGACTTGTTTGAAGATAATATGATGTTTTAGGTCACATACGTTTAAAAATATAGAAAATTTTAAAGGATTCACACTTTCAATCACCATTGTATATGACACATTTTCACAACATTCTAAAAACTCTTCTCAAAATTTTGAAACATTTCTTAAAAATTTGAAACTTTTGCTAACTTTGCCACAATCCAAAATTATTTCATGGTCTGGCTCATTTACAAAAGCATTGTGCCACTTGCCCTATAGTTTTCTATAGTGACTGTTCTCCAGCTTCAGATCATACCATTTTATCCTATGGCCAAAATACTTTTTGATTTTAATTCAGTCAAAAATCAGCCAACTGAAATAAATAGAAAATGTTTTTCATGCTGTGGGAAATTTACCACTATACAAATTTATGGGAAATTTCTGAAAAAAAATTCACATATCTTAAGTTTTTATATGGAAAAATGATAAATAAAATAAACTTTCCTAAGAACAATTTCTTTCCAACCCTTCATAAATCTGTCCCTATATTTAGAAAATAATTTCAGTGTGTCTGCTTGACAACATCACACAAAATAATTTTATAATAAGGTTTCCCTTAAAAACTTAGTACAGATATAGGCACAGGGGATTACACAGATTTCCATGTTCTTTGTAGAACAATCCATTAAAAGAATCTTAAGATACATATGTTGCTGAGCAACATAACAACAAAAATTGGAAAAACTAAAATTTTTAGAAGGAAGATGACTTGTTTAGTGTGAAGAAAACATGTACAGTATATCAATGTTATGTTAGAGAAATATTGTAAAAAAGCAAAGTTACATAAAATGTTGATAAATAATTTGCATGCATAAAATATATATTATAGAACCGTATGTTTTCTCGTCAACATTTCTAAAGATGACAAATTAAATTTTTGCTTTTAACAAAATGATCTTAATTTTTTTCCTCATATGAGACATAATAAAGGTTCTAAATGTAAAACATATATGGTTAATAATAGTGTCTAGTTCCCACAAAAAACAGCCTGGCTAAGGTGTGCAATAGCGGCTTTTCAAAAGCACCCAAAAAAAACAGATGTAGGCTGTATTTTCCACTATTATACTACAAAATGATAGATACAAGTATGTTTGTACATTATACATTCATTCACTAAATTATTTTTGTTTCTCAGATTGTTATAATTCAGATGCACAACATATGCACTAGAATGTAAGAAATTATTTCATTACGGAAAATATGGCATCACAATTTCTATGATACACTATATGGGCAAAAGTATGTGTACACTGCCTGGCCAACATCTCGTTCCAAGACGAAGCATATTAATATAAAATTGATCTTCTATTTGCTGCTAAAGCAGCTTCTACTCTTCTGAGAGGGCTTTCCACTAGATGTTGGAACATTTTTTGTGAGATTGGCATCGATTCATACTAAAGGAGTTGAGCGGTGATGCTCACATCAGTGTTATTGATTTATGCCACTGCAGTTTGGTTGAGCTCTCTGCAACCTTACTCTGTCCATGAGGTTATTATTTGCAGAATTGTCAACAACTGCATAGTGTGATATACTGGCACTTTTGTTGATACTAATTGGTGGTATATTAAATGGCCAATTCCAATAAAATAAGAAGGGGGTGTCTACAATTTTTCAGCCAAATAGTTTATGTGACTGTCGAGGTAAGTGATAGTCATAGAAACCCATTCCTATAGAACCCATTGGACTTCATGTGTGTGTGATACAACATTTTCATTTTCTGGCTAATTGAATGATGCCACGGTCATACGGTAGTTCCATCAACTTTATCTCACTACCAGCATATAAAGGACAAGTAAGTATAATGATGGGACCTTCATTTCAATTCTGATTGCACCCAGAGACATGGTCAAACAATTCTGCCCACAATGTCTAATGTTACTTACTAAAATTCTGCGAGGAAGATAAACACTTCCATTAACAGAACTTTTGGCACATGAAGTAAACAACTTTGTGGAGTGTACCTGCTGCCTGCAAATCTACAATGAAGGTGCCACCCAACATTTCTAGCCCGTTGAATACCGAGTTGGTACAAATAATGGAAAACGATCAATATTATTTTCATTGTGGTTTCGTTTTAAGCAGTCATTTAAAATTAAGAGTTTGTGTTGTGTTCCCTGTTATTTCTTTCCAAAAAAGACAGAACGTCGTCTTCTTGCCTGGCGAGCATTTTCTGATTTCACAACTTCCATTATAGGGCTTTGTTCTTCACTGCTCTCTTCTGACTCTGAGCTGGAACTTCCAGGTTGGGTCTCAATAGCTCGGTCTGGATTCTCTTCAAATCCTCCATTTCTGCATGAATCTGCTTCACCTTGACACTCTCTTCTGATTTCTAATCGAGCTGTTTCATTGTATGGTGCTGCCGCCATGCATTCAGCAGCTGCTTTGTCGCACGCACACAGGAGCTTGTCACATATGCCCCATCCAAGGCCTTTAAATATAAAAAAAATGGCTATTATTTATGTTCAGAAGGGCACTATTCATTTATCAATTTGATGCCTTCATTTTAAGTATTGCCAGATATTTACTTTCAAACAAGGGAACAGTCAGGGGTTATTTATCAAAATCCAAAAAGTTATCACTATTTTCTGAAAACTACTCCGACCAAATCCGCACTGACTTTTCCCCCTATTTATCATTTTTCCAAAAATTTCTTGTGTAGAAAATAACTTGATAAAATCGGGAAAAAAAAACAAATTGTATGATTTTTTTTTAATTTGTCTCTGAAACCTCTGACTTTTTCTGATTTGGCGGCCAAATCCTTCGACTTTTTGGGTTTGATGCTGAAACCACAAAATCTTCAGATTATTCAATGAAACCCAGTGTTTCCCAGCAAAACCCAGAGTTTTAATAAATCACAAAACAATCAGGGTTTTTTTTTCACCGAAAAAATTGTGTTTATCCCTTTAAAAGATCGACCAGAAAAAAATTGATTTTCATTTAGTATTTAGTAAATAGCCCCCTTAATGTTGCCAGATTGGTTGTTATGGGTACTAGATCTGGGGCAAAATGTGACTTTTATTACACTAACTAAGAATATTACATGCAATCTACCTACGCCTTCCAGCAAAATCCTGCATCCTAGTCCCAAAAGACAAATACATTCATATGCACAGACAAAAGAGTCTACAAATCTACTCACATGTTGGTTTGTGGTCTAAACATAAAACCTCAGACCTTATGTTTCTCTGTGGTTGGCAACCCAGTTTCTTCAAATGCTCAATACAGCAATGATGGGAAAAACAGCAGCTAGTGGATGAGAACAAATATGGAGTCAAACATAAGACCTAGAAATGTATTTTAAATGTATTTAAAGAGATACTTCAATTTAAAAAAAAATCAAAATTTTCATATTTCTAAATATTTTAACATTTTTGATCTTCATGTCTTCAATGGACTTAGTTACCCAATTAACCAGGGAGTGGGTTTTAAAGTCAGAATTCGATATGGACAAAAGAGGACATACAGTAAAAGAAAGCAAACAATAAAATGTAAATGTAAAACTGTAGCCCCAAAATTAGAAGGAAAATGTTCAAATGCTATTAAAAAACTAACTGAAAGTTTCCTAAGAACTTGCACCGTAATATGTGTATAGTAAAAAAAGGAATTGTGGGGCGGTTTTACTAAAAAAAATGTCCTATTTTACATTATATCATCAGTGAAAAATATTAGTTATTATGAAAATTTCCAGTATTTATAATTCTTTCCTAGCAGTTCCTAAATATGAAGATGTAAGATTAGTGATGGGTGAATTTATTTGATTAGTTGCCGGCAAATAAATTTGCCTCAAAAATTTGCCAGCTAAAATTCACTGGCGCCTGCCCGTTTTTTTTTACACCGGCGCATTTTTGCCATCACATGGCGGCGTCAAAAACAGATGGTGGTGTCAAAAACGAGACGCTGGTGCCGTTTCGAAAAGTTTTGAGAATTTTGCGGGAAATTTGTGAAACGAAACGCCCCAATTCGCCCATCACTATGTAACATATAAAAATATATTGCGACTGAAACTACCAGAAATTTGCCAACGACTTGAAAGAATTTTAACACTATTCAATTGAATTTGGAGTAGAATTGGACATTTTTGGCCCATAGAATATAATCGTTATCAATTGCTCAAATATGGTGAACAATTTCTATTTCAAACAACAAATGAAGTCGTAGAGGGACACTTTCAAATATAACCAGACTCATTAAAAGTTTTCTAATTCTGAAAAAAAGTTGTGAAAATTTAGTATAACTTCAACCACAGAAAAAATTGTGTTTTACCAGGCATTTTATACTTTGATTATTCTTCTTTAAGTGTTTTTAGCAATCATTCCAAGTTCTTTTCTGTTTTATAGCAGAATCTAGTTGCTTTAGGATGAAGCATAATTTAGAAGAAACCACAGTCCCAACCTACAGTCATTTTGAAGTTCACCTTGAAATATACTTGTAGATGTCTGTATTCTAACAAAATATACAGTTGCTTTATTATTCTTTACCCTACTTTAGCATAGCAATCAGACAATGGTTTGGATGACAGACTGGAAAAGAAATAGGAAAACAACCAGAAGAGAAAGATGACACTTAACTGATCTGACTAAACTTAACTGACCACTAAATAGTATTTCAAATTTCAGGCTGAAGATGCAGAACATAAAAGTAAATATATAAAGATATTACAAAATAAATTGTTTGCATTATTTATAATTATTGTTTTCATTTTTTAGGGCAACAATAGCAATGGAAGAGTTCCTTTTTTAAAATGGGGATGTTTTAAGGTCCCACAAGCCACAAAGCTATAGACTTCCAATTCCTAATTCATGTAGGGCAATAGAAGTAATTTTGTTCCTCCACTTACCTGTCCAGTACATCTATTGGACTCCCTTTACCTTCTTGGCCACAGTAGCAGCCATACCCTTCAAATTCTTCTGGGCATCGGCCAGTCAAACAAAATAGCATCTCCCCCAGTAACGGCAGCTCCCTATTGACATTCCCTTCTTCATTAATTTGCAAAAAGTTATACCTGTCACACACTGAAGACAAAATGTGAAAATAAAATGTGTATATCATTTGGAGCTGGCAGGAAAATCATCTTGATCAAGTCAGTGGTATTTGCTTGAGATTAGCCCATTTTGCTTGTCTGGTGACCTTTCATGGAGAGGATCCAGTAGGGCCAGCTTTACCATGCCAAACAAATATAGAAGCTGGTCACCAATTAGGATAATCGATCTCTTAATTCAGAGTCCTTTTCTCATCAGAAGCTTCCTCCATAGTCGTAGGAGTCCAAAGGGAAACTTTCCTGGGCTCCCCAAGATAGCTGCTGTAGGTAGGATGAGTATGGGAAGCTTGGTACTATGTAGAAATCGATCTTTTGCGTGTATAAGCAGTGTTGAGGAACCAACCATAGCAGCACCAGTTATCTAATACTTCAGTCAAGTCGTATTAATAAACATAATTTATACATCATAATGTTCAAGCCATGCAGGGTTCTGCAGTGACCCTCAGGTCATGTGATTGCTAAAGCCATCTGAGTTAGGAGAGAAAAGCTTGGTTCACTTACCTTTTTCTAGTGACACATCCAGGTCACTCTCTGTCACTGGGGACACTGCGAACAAATCAACATTGACTGTACTTTCATCTAACATCTTGAATCCGCTCTCTGTGGATTAGATATTGGGCTACATTTGATATGTTTTCATTACAGGAGGAACTTAAAGAGAAACACAGTTGTAGATATCGACTTGTGAATGTGACAGTAAAGTCATTTTGAGGAGCACTCCAACTTTAAATGCCTTTGCTTTGAAATAGACCTGTCCATGTAGGCTTAACTGTGTCCCTTTAGTACTAACTCTTACACTCAATGGTTTCTACTTTAAGTATTAAACAATGAATGTAGTCATAAGGCTGTAGTCATAAGGCCCTCAAGTTCAACCCCTCCAAATGAAATCCAGCACCTACACACGCTCTCACCGACCCCTCCATACACTCACATAAGCTATATATACCAATATCTATATTAATTGTAACTTTTAGTATCAGAATAGCCTTGGATGTTAGGGTTGTCCAAGAAATCATCCAAGTCATTCTTAAAGTTACTAACAGAATCAGCCATCATAAAATCATCCAGAAGCGCATTCCCAAACCTCACTGTACTCACTGTGAAGAACCACCTACTCTGTTTCAAATGAAAGTTAATTTCCTCTGATCTAAAGGGGTGGCCTCTGGTGTGCCGGTCCGTTTTATGTAAAATAAAATATCTCCCGCTGTCTATAATGTCCTCTAATGTGCTTATAAAGTGTAATCATGTCCCCTCACAAGCTTTATTTTGTTCCCAAAGAGAACAACCCCAGCCTTGATAATCTACATTCATAATTTAAGCCTTCCAAACCCAAAACCAGTTAGTTGCATGAGTGTGAGTGTAAACAGGAGCCTGCACACCAAATAAAATTGCAACAGTTAAGAAACATCTGACATGTTTCATCCACTCTCATTTATATCCCTCTTAAGGACTGGAGTCCAAAACTGCCCCCATACTCCAGATGAGGCCTCACCAGGGACCTATTGAGACATAATTATGTTTTCATCCCTTGAGTACTGCTCCTTTTATGCTTTAGTAAGCACAGAATGACACTGCCTGGAATTTGACTAGAATTTGTTATCTACAAAATAACCCTAGATCCTTCTCAATTATGGAATCCCCAACATACTGCCATTTAGTGGATAACCTGCATTTATCAACATTGAACCTCATTTTCCAGTTTGCTGCCCAGTTTCCCAATTTAGACAAATCACTCTGCAAAGTGGCAGCATCCTGCATGGAACCTGTAGTTCCGCACAATGTAGTATCATCACAAAAATAGAAACAGTACTTTCAATGTCCACCTCCAGATCATTAATAAACAAGTTAAAAATCAAAGGACAGAGCCCTGCGGTACTCCACTAACAACACTGGTCCAATTAGAAAAGATTCCATTTATCACCACTCTGTGTAATCTATCCTTCATCCAGTTTTCTATCCAGGTACATGTTACAGGCCAATATTCCTTAATATAACTTTTAACCCTCTGTGTGGTGTTGTATTTAGTATTTAAGTGCAAGTAGATCACATCCACTGCCTTAGCCAAAATTGATGTTCCTGCTCAACTCCCCATAAAAGGTAATTCAATCAGTCTGGCAAGGTCTATTACGCATAAAACCATGCTGGCATAAATTCATAATATTATGATTTGCAATAAAGTTCTAAATACCCTTCAAAAAGCTTTCCTACCACTGACGCCAAACTAACTGGTCTATAATTTTGAGGCTGACAACAGGATCCCTTTTTGAATAGAGGCACCTCTTTTGCAGTACATCAGTCTCTTGGCACCCTGCCAGACCTCAATGAATCCAGAAAAATTAAGTAATGCAGTTTGGCAATCACAGAGCTAAGCTCGTTTAGCACCCTGGGATGAATACCATCTGGCCTTGACCTTTGTTTATCTTTACATATACTAGTCTACTAGACCTTCAATATTTATTTGTTTCCTCATTTGTGAAGACAGACAAAAATAACAGTTCAAAATCTCTGCTTTTTCTCTATTCTCATCAACCAACTCTGACATTAAGGGGCCAATTCATTAACTTCGAGTGAAGGAATAAAAGTAAAAAAACGTTGAATTTCAAAGTGTTTTTTTGGCTACTTCGACCATCGAATGGGCTACTTTGACCTTCGACTACGACTTCTAATCGAAGGATTCAAACTAAAAATCATTCGACTATTCGAACATTCGATAGTCAAAGTACTGTCTCTTTAAAAAAAACTTTGACCCCCTAGTTCGCCACCTAAAAGCTACCGAACCCAATGTTAGCCTATGGGGAAGGTCCCCATAGGCTTACCTTACTTTTTTTGGTCGATGGATAATCCTTCGAACGTTGGATTAAAATCCTTCGAATCGTTCGATTCGATTGATTTAATCGTTCGATGGAAAGATTATTCCTTCGATCGTTCGATCAAAGTATTTGCTTAAAATCCTTCGGCTTTGATATTCAAAGTCGAAGGATTTTCATTCCCCAGTCGAATATCGAGGGTTAATTAACCCTCGATATTTGACCCTTGATGCATCTGCCCCCAAGGGTACCACCTCTTCCTGCTTAATTGTTGTACTATTTACATATTTAAAAAATAATTTTGGATTCATTTTACTCTTTGCTGCAATACCCTTTTCCATCTTGATTTAATCTTGTCTTCTAGCTTTTTTGCATGATTCATTGGCCTCCTTATGCCTCATCATCACCATCATTTATTATATAGCACCAAGCTTTATAATGAGCAGGGAACAAATGGTGAATAACAAACAAAAGGGTTTACAGAGTACAATAGGTATAGAGGGGCTTACTTGCCAGAGTTTACAAACTGAAGGTAAGTGTACAATTGAGGCATTAGGATTTCAGAAACAAGTTTGTGATTTTTGAAACAGTTGTGACTGATTAACATTTTGGCTGTCCCAGTTAACTTGAAGACCATAAAAGCACATCTTTTTGTTCCAACCTCAGCACCAAAATTTCTGTCAAACCACAAATGTTTGTTTCGTGAGGACGTTCCTTGCTTACAAGGGGAATATACCAACATGTATATTTATTAAGCAGCATTTCAAAGACTTTCCATTTTTGTTCTGTGTTTTACCCTGTGAAAAGCATTTCCCACTTAATATGTTGCAGAGATGCCCTTATACTGTCAAAGTTTGCACGTCTAAAATCTAGCGTTTAGATTTGTTGTTTCTCCAACATAATCTCAAAAGAGACCATGTTATGATTACTATTCGCTAAATGCTGAATCACACAAAT
This sequence comes from Xenopus petersii, assembly GCA_038501925.1. Taxonomy (NCBI): domain Eukaryota; kingdom Metazoa; phylum Chordata; class Amphibia; order Anura; family Pipidae; genus Xenopus; species Xenopus petersii. Next base: position 135,353,091 of record CM076683.1, read on the forward strand.
GCTTGAGATGTGTTCCGTGTTATTAGTTATTTCCAGTTACAAAAGAGAGTCATTCCCTGTAACTATTCCCTACTCTATTAGGGATTGGCTCTCAGTTGTACTGGGGGATGTATTGGGTCAGTCTACTGAGGCAGCATGGGACTTAGAAACCCCCCTTAAGAAGTCTTGCTCCTTGTGGACGTTATTATGCTCAGCTTGTGAACAAGAGATGCAGGAAAGTGTCTAAAGAATAACCAAATTGCTTACTTGTGGGACCAATGATGTTTTTCTGTGTTGTACCTGTAAAACAACAGCAGCATGAGCAAAATTTTTGTGGTTTTGAACAATTTGACTTTATTATACTAAAAATAATGAGGCCCAGCCACAGATATTGTCATACTCCAATGGGCACATGGTCCATATATCAATTCTGCTGGGCTGAACCAATGCCTTCAGTATCAGTAAAACTTTATTATATACATTAAGCATGCATTTAATGGTTCTGGTTTTGTTTTTGTTGTTAGCCATGATGACTACCACATAGATAGCCATTAGTTTCCACTCTATTGTCTTGATAACCTACCCCACCCCCCACTGCTCCTACCACCACCACCGACATTCAATCTCATGTCTGTTTTCAACAAAGTTTCCTTACAAAGTTGCCAAAACAATAGTCCCTGGAAATAAAGGTACATCATTAAATAAAAAGGGCAAGTTAACCCAACGCTTGTAGGGGGGGGTTCATTCTAAGCATTGCTGACTTTGCAAAGGGGAATGATGGAAAAATGTAAGACACGTTTGCATGAATTCGGGAGAACGAGGAAAATGAATCAAAGTTGTTAGACAAGTGCAGTACTTACGTTCAGTAACAGCAGTTATGGTTGTTTTAGTGGTAGTGCCTGTATTACAAACATATTGCAAACAAAATTAAAGGGCTTGTTATGGAATTGCTGATCCCAACCCATACTGGATGAATTCCAGAAAGCTCCAGTAAAAAAAGGAAAAGCCGTCTCCCGTTGACTCAATTTTATCCAACTAATACAAATTTGTAAAAAATGATTTCCTTTTTCTCTATAATAATAAAACAGTCGCTTGTACTTGATCCCAACTAAGATATAATTAATCCTTATTGGAAGCAAAACCAGCCTATTGGGTTTATTTAATGTTTATATGATTTTCAAGTAGACTCAAGGTATGAAGATCCAAATAACAGAAACATCCGTTATCCAGAAAGCCTGAGCATTCTGGATAATAGGTCTCATACCTGTACAAGGTACTGTTTTATTGTTAGAGAGAAAAAGGGAATTTTTTAAATTCCCTTGACTACTTCAAAATTCATTCATATTAACAGTACGTGTATCCCTTAATATCTTGGAATTAAAGAAAAATAAATAACGAATGCACATTGCAAAAGTGCTTAGAATAGCCCCCTCATCAATTTTACATTCACTTATTTTAAAGGTTTACTTGTCCTTTAAGCTGCCATCTGCCTAGATTCCAAACATTTCCTATGAGTTGTAGCTTTCTCTGAATAATCATCTAAGAAGCCAAAATATATTCATGCTTACTGAGAGATATAGATTCGGCACTGCTTTCACCCAACGAATCTGTTTAAAGGAAAAAGAGGAAGAGAAGGAACCATTAGAACTTTGAACAATGACTTGTATACAAGATATATTAGAACTTAAATACCCTGGTTATTGCCTATTGGTGCAATGTCATTCAATATACCATAAAGTATCTCTGTTCTCCAAACAAACAGGAGCAGACTGCCCTTAATGGTGAGTAGACACTCTACTGCATTTATTGAAGGATGTTCCTAGACATGCTCTCTGGGAGGGATGACTATCCATGCTTATTTAGGTGCACACTATTTACCTATACAAGTGTGTCTGGATCATGAATGGACCAGATTGACAATGGCATTAATGAGTCTGTGTGCATGGTATGGTCAAGTCTGGATCAATACAAGCATTAGATGTAATCTGGTTGTCAATACGGATCAAAAACTGATACATTACAATTCATCAACAGGTAGGGACAACATGATGACTTACTGGAGGATGGTTTTGGGGAGCTTTGGTTGTTTTCAAATTCTGAGAAGAAAAAGTTTCGGATGAGTCAAAATGTCATACCATTAAGTTTTGCCTATTGTATTAATTTATCATGCAACTGCCTAATTGTCTATTTAAGGAGAACTAAAGTCTAACTAAAGAAGTAGCTAGAAATGTTGTACATGATGTTGTGTGCTTCTGTACCAGCCCAAGGCAACCACAGCCCTTTAGCAGTAAAGATCTGTGTCTCCAAAGATGCCCCAGTAGCTCCCCATCTTCTTTTCTGTTGATTCACTGCACATGCTCTGGGCTGCTGAGTTTAGGGGCCAACGAGCAAGATACTGTATGTGTATAATATAAATATCACAGGACTGGTTGTTGAAAAATTACTGGTACATGGCAGCTCAGAAACCAGCACAATTAGTATCAGGATTCAATATTGATGGATGAATAAATTCAATAGGCGCGAATTCACTTTGAATTTCTGCGTTTCACCATCAGCGAATTATTTCGTGAAACTGTGGCAAAAATCTGCTGCATCAAACAACGTGCGTCAGAATAGTCCTGTACATAAAAATTGTAGCACAACAAAATTATTCAGACTCCCATTGACTTTAAAGCATTTGGACTAAATAGGCGGGAGTATAAATATATGTTGCGGGCGTAGAAATTGACGCGTGTCAAAATAATTTTGACGCCCCTTGACTTCAATGCGTTTCAGTATATATAATAGGACATTTCTAGCCATATTTATTTTTACGGTCTAGTTACTTAGTGGATTTTCAGTCTCAGATTAACCAGATGTATGTATGTATGCTTCTGCTGGTTTTCTGTTTATACTTGTGTCAAGGATGCCTTCTCACCAACCTTTTCTTCTGAATCTGTGGGCAGGTTGGAATTACTAAAACAAAACATTACTGTGTCCAGGAAGGACTTATTAGAGAGAGATAAATACATTGAACCCTTTGTACAAGATGATGGCAGGCTTCAGATAGATGACACAAGACCAAGCCAAAGTCACAAAGAGCTATTTATCAAAGTTGTACATAATAGTGTAGAGAGTGGAAGGGGTTTCAAGAGCCAAGGCCATACATTGCTGTATATATAACTAGGAAGTACATGGCAGTGCAGAGAGTGGTAGGGCTGGCAGCCATGCATCTTGCATTAGATTTGAGGGTTTCTAACAAGTTGCTATAGGTCATTGCATATGCTCATGTTGTTCATCAGGCGCTGGTTGGGGATCACTAGTCTAACCCATGAAGCTGTACCACTGGAGAAGGCTGGTAATTTAACACACATATATTCAGTCAACATAAAGAGGTCATAAGAGTACCAAACCATTCAGCAGGGAATTTCTTTAGGCTCATGGTTTTAGGGGAAGAGAGACTGTATAGACGCTTGTCACATCCATTCCCACATCTGCTCATTAAAGGGATCCCTTAAGGGATTCTGTCATGATTTCTATGATGTAGCTTTTATTTCTAAATGACACAGTTTATACTGCAAATAATTCACTCTACAATATAAAATTGTATTCCTAACCCAACAAGTGTATTTTTTTTTAGTTGTAATTTTGGTGTGTAGGTGCATCTCAGGTCATTTTGCCTGGTCATGTGCTTTCAGAAAGAGCCAGCACTTTAGGATGGAACTGCTTTCTGGCAGGCTGTTGTTTCTCCTACTCAATGTAACTGAATGTGCCTCAGTGGGACCTGGATTTTACTATTGAGTGTTGTTCTTATATCTACCAGGGGTGGGCGGTTATCTGGTTACCTTTCCATTGTTCTGCTCATGGGCTGCTGGGGTGGTTGATATCACTCCAACTTGCAGTACAGCAGTAAAGAGTGACTGAAGTTTATCAGAGCTCAAGTCACATGACTGACTGCACCTGGGAAACTGACAATATGTCTAGCCCCATGTCAGAATTATAAATTAAATATAAAAAAAAATCAATTTGCTCTTTTGAAAAAAAGATTTCAGTGCAGAATTCTGCTGGAGCAGCTCTATTAACTGATGTATTTTGAAAAAATACATTATCCTTTTAATTTCTCTATTCCAACGTATCCACATTTGTTGTAAATTGTGTGGCCATAAACTCGAACATCTAAAAAAAAATTGCCACTTTATGGCAGATACGTTGTCAGACTCATGTTTAAGGAATTGTATTGTAAAGACTCTTAGAACAAATAACTCACCTCCAGTTCTCATAGTGCCAAGTCCTGCACCTCCCATGGAAATAGAAAAAGAACTTTAACAACACAATTAAGGTCATCTAAACTGCACTTACATAGATAGAATGGGCACATCCAGTGACACTATTCATAAATGTTCCCTTCCCATTGGGATTTGTGCCTGAGTTAGTCATACAGTATATCACATATATCACATATATCACATATATCACATATATCACATATATCACATATATCACATATATCACATATATCACATATATCACATATTTCACGTATTTCACAGCGTCACTAGGGAAGACTTTACAGCAGTGAGTAAATAGCTTACAAGCTTCCAGTCAACCAGTAAATGAAAGGGCATCAATATTTTGATTACTACGTTTATGAAGCATGGAAACCGCTGTGTCGCTATAATTCGCTTCTCACTGGCGGATTTCACAAGTAATCTCTGGGTGAGAAACAAGTTCTCCTGGATGTATTCAATTTACCATGATAAGCACAGATACTCTCTAAAAGATGTATAACAACAATACGAGCAATGCGATTCCCAAAGGGAAGCACATACAGGTATGTCAGAATGCTCAGGAAAAGGGGTTTTCCGGATAAGGAATGTTACTGTAATTTGGAACTTCATACTTTAGGTCTTCTAGAAAATCATGTACACATGAAATAAACCCATTAAGATTTTGCTGCCAAAACCATAAGAACTTGAATTTTTAGAAGAAAAAAAACCTCAAATATGTTGAGATTTATTATGCTCCAAAGCTTTTAAAAATCCAACCCTGAAAATACTGCAGTTGAAACCTGTCAGATGGTCCCTTTAACAATTGGAACATGTTTTTTACCTTCGGGATTCTTAATTGTTGTGGGCTGTTTGCGCAGGTTTTTCTGCCATAATCTGATAAATTCATGTTTTTTCAGGCCGCAACTCGAAAAAGTTGAGTTTTCAGAGTGTCAATTAGAAAAAGCTGCACAATTCGATTTTTTCACAACGTTTTCTAGCACTTATTTGTTCAAGAAGTATTCTTGAAAATAAACCCCTAAGTGTTCATATACAATAACAAGCAAGGATACTAAATAAAGGTATGGATAGATAGATAAATATATTGATAGACAGATAGATAGACAGATAGATAGACAGATAGATAGACAGATAGATAGATAGATAGATGGATGGATGGATAGATAGATAGATAAATAGATACTGTAGATAGATAGATAGATAGATAGATAGATAATTGATAGATAGATAGATAGATAGATAGATAGATAGATAGATAGATAGATAGATAGATAGATTGATAGACAATAGATAGATAGATAGATAGATTATACTGTAGATAGATAGATAGATCGATCGATAGATAGATAGATCGATAGATAGATAGATAATAGATAGATAGATTGATAGACAATAGATAGATAGATAGATGATAGACAGACAGACAGATAGATAGATAGATAGATAGATAGATAGATACAGTAGATAGATAGATAATAGACAGATAGATGATAGATAGATAGATAGATAGATAGATAGATAGATAGATAGATAGATAGATAGATAGATAGATATATAGAGAGATAGATAGATAGATAGATAGATAGATAGATAGATAGATAGATAGATAGATAGATAGATAGAGAGAGAGAGAGAGAGATAGATAGATAGATAGATAGATAGATAGATAGATAGATAGATAGATAGATAGATAGATAGATAGATGATAGATACTTTCTCAAAAGCTCTTGAGAAAGTGGATTTGTCCACGGAACGCATCAAGCCTGGGGATGTATGTTCTGCTCAACTTTTTAATGAAGATTTAATAAAATGCTGATTTTAAGGCTGCTGGTGCTCCGTGTTCAATAATTCTATTGAAACATCTAAATAGCCTTCAGTTTGTGGATATTCAATGATATAATTCTTCCAGTTGGTGTTGGTTCCAGTGTCACAATTAATCCTAAATTGCACTGTGCCTTGTACTTACTCTGAATTCTCTGTGTTTCTGTTCCAGCTGTGCCCATAGGAAGAGTCGTAGCTTAAATAAAAAGAAGATATGTTTATGTTAGAATTTGGATGTAAAGAGGCAAAATAGAAGAATAATTATACATAGGTCTACAACTAAGAGGAAATCTATTGTAACAGTTATAAAGTATAAGGGCCATGGTCTGCCCAGGAAAAGTCTTGACCTCAGGATCAAGACCCCAGAATTGTAACAGAGACAGTTTTCCAGCTCAACATTCCCTCTTGGTCTAATACACTCTCTGACATGAGTCACATTTTTGGTGTTAAAACTTGCATTTTGTTGGGTTCTAAAGCTGAGGAATTAAGGGTGGTGTTTACCTTTACCATAACTTTTAGTATGATGTACAGTGCGATATTCTGAGAGAATTTGCAATTGCTTTTCATGTTTTATTATTTGCGGTCCTTGAGTTATTTAGCTTTTTATTCAGCAGCTCTCCAGTTTCCAGCATCAGCAATCTGGTTGCTAGGGTCCAAATTACCCTAGTAACCATGCATTGATTTAAATGAGAGACTGGAATATGAATAGGAGAGGGTCTGAATGGAAATATGAGTTATAAAAAGTAGCAATAACAATAAACCTGTAGCCTTACAGAGCATTTGTTTTTTTGGATGGGGTCAGTGACCCACATTTGAAAGCTCAGTGCCAATTTTCAAGGTCCAAGTGGACTGCACCAGACACTTGCAGCCATTCCCATTCAAAACAAATCAAAATGGCAGATTTTGAGTGTTTTTTCCTCTGCCCACAGAGCTAGAGAATGTTCTGGAAACAGCTTGATGTTTCTCTGTGATTCATTAGCAAAACGGTAATAACACATACAGTGGCGGAACTACCGGGGGAGCAGGGGGTGCGAGCGGGCCAGGGCCCCCCCGGCAGCCCATGCGTCCCTGACAAATGCGGCTGTACGGAGGGGGCGGGGCTCGGCTGCGCGTCACGCACTAGGGCCTGCCCCCCTCTACTGACGCTACTGAACACATAAAAACCACAGAAATGTGTTCAAGCTTTCATAACCTGCCAAATTTTGTAAAATGAACATGGTAATTAGGGGCTGTAATTATAAGTGGGTGTGGTCGAAACATTTTGCCGCGCTACACACGGCAAATCTTTTTGTCCCTCTTTCTATTTCCAAAATGTTGGGAGGTATGGAGTAACCAGTAACGTAATTAGAGCACCCAGTATTGGGGTGCAGGCTGGGCAGTCGGGCCCCCCTCTGAACATAATTTTGATGCCAGATTCCCAACAGGGGGGTACGGACCCTGGTGCGATTGCACCCCCGGTAGTTCCGTCACTGAGAGTAACACAGCAGAGAAGGGCACTAGGGTTGTAGGTTGCTTGGATCTGGTTTGGAGATCAATATGAAGGTTATGGACATACTGTACTGACGTCGTGAAACAGAACTTACTTTCCATTTCTGGGATAATCTCTTCAGCCGAAGGGAACGAGGTCACATCATTCTGCCCCCCGACTTGTTCTGCTGCTGCTGCTGCTGCTGCTGCTGCTGGAATATAATAATAGTTTATCTGCAGGGAATCAACTTTAAACCCAACTTTATTTGGATTATAAAAACAATTTTGATGACAATCATTTAAATCAAACAATCTGACTGATCATGGAATTCTGCAGTAACGAGTGTTTCAGGCAGGCATAAAGCAGGGAAGGACTGCTGAGAAACCTGACGTACCTTCTCTAGTGGGTACATTAGCTCCATCTGCACTTCTGTTCTGTTGTACTGTAAAATAAATATACTTTTATAATACATCACAATAATACTGACTTTAAGCACTTTACACTTTTTTCAAAATGCAAAAAAAGAAATCTAAAAAGTCATTAGGCCCAGGGTTCTACATGAATGTGAGCTTTGTGATGCACAATTCTTTAGCAGCTGAACATGGACTTGAATATTCATCAGGTCCTGAATCTGAACCTACTCTCTCTCTCTCTCTCTCTCTCTCTTTCTCTTTCTCTTTCTCTCTCTCTCTCTCTCTCTCTCTCTCATCATCTAATTATTTATCAATTTATCATCTATATATGTATCTATCATCTATCTATTATCTATCATCTATCTATCTATCATCACCTATATATCAATCATCTATTATCTATTTATTTATCAATCTATTATCTATATATGTGTCTATCATCTATCTATCTATCTATCTATCTATCTATCTATCTATCTATCTATCTATCTATCTATCTATCTATCTATCTACTGCTGTATCTATCTATCTATCTATCATCATCTATCAATCATCAATTATCTATGTATTTATCAATCTATCATCTATATATGTATCTATCTATCTATTATCTATCTATCTATCTATCTATATATCTATCTATCTATCTATCTATCTATCTATCTATCTATCTATCTATCATCATCTATCTATCAATCATCTATTATCTATTTATTTATCAATATATCATCTGTATATGTATCTATCATCTATCTATCTATTATCTATCTATCTATCTATCATCTATCTATCTATCTATCTATCTATCTATCTATCTATCTATCTATCTATCTATCTATCTATCTATATATCTATCTATCTATCTATCTATCATCATCTATCTATCAATCATCTATTATCTATTTATTTATCAATATATCATCTATATATGTATCTATCTATCTATCTATCTATCTATCTATCTATCTATCTATCTATCTATCTATCTATCTATCATCTATCTATCTATCTATCTATCTATCATCTATCTATCTATTATCATATATCTATCTATCTATAAAATACTGTAGCCCCATTGTAAAATATAAGGATACATAATAATATTATAAATCACAGAGGAGTTAAATTGAATCTTTCCCTGAATCTTTCCATACCAATCCTTGTGAGTGGTACTCCATCTTAACATCAGTTATTAATTGCAATGCACCTTTGAAAGGTATTCAATCATTTTCAAAGCATGAAATATAAATGTCACCAGTCACAGATTTAACACACACCTCACACCTATGCCACCATAGTCAAGACATATAGATAAGGATTAAGTAAGGGAAGAACTTACATTGTGGTTGATGGACGATGTCAATTCTCTTGACTGTTGTGTCTGGCAAATCTAATAGAATTGCACAATTACAACCCATTTTATGGTTCAACATATGCAGCCCATGCCTAAGCTATGTGGCATTCTTATGGATTCTTTAAAAACTGAAAGGCCTTTAAATGCTTAAGTGTTATTGGTCCTTTAAACTTGTAGACTGTGCAAAATAAAAACTGTTTTCAATGTAGTTAGTTAGAAAAAATGTAATGAATAAAGACTGGAGTGACTGGATGGAAAGGCAACAAGCTTTCAACTGAGCCTTCATTGGTAAAAGAGGTTTCATTCCTGTCCACGAGAGGGCAGCGGAGAGTTACATTGTATGAATTAGGCTTCTAGGGAGCACTAGGCTAAAGGTTTTCAACGAAAATCAGCAAGGCACTTATATAGAAACAAGATGTTAGTGTATTTAATTTGTTTTACTATGGCAGGGAGTAAAACGAGCACAGAAAAAGTCACTGTGTGATATACATATTACAGATATATACTAGATATACACTGCTCTTGTGCCATCTCCCTTCTGCCACCCTTTAGACTAGAGTCTGTGTTAATGAACATATAGGATATATATAATCCTTTAATAACCCCAAAAATGCTCCTCTGGGTTTGTTCTGAAATCCTGTGCTCAGTAGAGCAAGCCTAATGGAACTGCTGGATCCCAAAATGCTTCTAACTGATTCATATCTTATGATCCCAGTGCAGATTTGTATTTGTTTCTCATTTAGTCATTGCCAGGCAGCATCAGCAACTCAATGGGAAACGGTTCTGTTCCCTGGATATAGTGAATAAAGTACCCCCTCTTGTAAATTATAAGGATATTATAAGTTACCGAGGAGTTTTATGGCCATATAAAAACATGAGGCTGAAGGCCGAGTGCTTTTATACAGGTCATGGAACTCTGAGGTAACTTCTAATATCCTCATGTTTTGCACCTGGTGGTATTTTATTCATTATAATATCAGTGAGTCATGTGACAGAAATTACATCAGCACTTACCGTTTATAACTGATGACATCAGAACTCACCGTTTATAAGGATATAATTTACAAGCAATTCATGGCTTTTGTGTATTATAAGGTAATAAAGAGGAAAATGTGAGTGGGATCTGAAGTTGGGACATTAACTATATCCCAGTGATTACATGGGGAAAAAGGATAAATCTGACCAAACACAGGCAGATACTGGTTGCCAATAGGGCAGATTTTGACCCAAGTGTGGGGTGAAACAATATTGGGGTTCAGACATAAATCAGTTATTAATGCTGGAAAACCCTGTTGGATGAAGACTACATTGGGCATTTGAGGTGGTCAGGGGGCCAAGCAATCAGTGCGCCCCTTTGATGGTCAATTCAGGCAAAGGCCCCTTTGGGTTTGGCAACTTTGACTCAGGAATGAGCATGGGGGTTGGTTATATTGCAGAATGAAGTTGGAACTGCACTTTTACTGCTGGGTGTTCTGGGAGCATTCGTTGTAAAGTTGGCACTTAATTTATATTGCTGGGTGTTCTATGTGCATTCAGTGTAAAGTTGGAACTGCATTTATACTGCTGGGTGTTCTGGGAGCATTCAGTGTAAAGTTGGAACTGCATTTATACTGCTGGGTGTTCTGGGAGCATTCAGTGTAAAGTTGGAACTGCATTTATACTGCTGGGTGTTCTGGGAGCATTCAGTGTAAAGTTGGAACTGCATTTATACTGCTGGGTGTTCTGGGAGCATTCAGTGTAAAGTTGGAACTGCATTTATACTGCTGGGTGTTCTGGGAGCATTCAGTGTAAAGTTGGAACTGCATTTATACTGCTGGGTGTTCTGGGAGCATTCAGTGTAAAGTTGGAACTGCATTTATACTGCTGGGTGTTCTGGGAGCATTCAGTGTAAAGTTGGAACTGCATTTATACTGCTGGGTGTTCTGGGAGCATTCAGTGTAAAGTTGGAACTGCATTTATACTGCTGGGTGTTCTGGGAGCATTCAGTGTAAAGTTGGAACTGCATTTATACTGCTGGGTGTTCTGGGAGCATTCGTTGTAAAGTTGGCACTTAATTTATATTGCTGGGTGTTCTATGTGCATTCAGTGTAAAGTTGGAACTGCATTTATACTGCTGGGTGTTCTGGGAGCATTCAGTGTAAAGTTGGAACTGCATTTATACTGCTGGGTGTTCTGGGAGCATTCAGTGTAAAGTTGGAACTGCATTTATACTGCTGGGTGTTCTGGGAGCATTCAGTGTAAAGTTGGAACTGCATTTATACTGCTGGGTGTTCTGGGAGCATTCAGTGTAAAGTTGGAACTGCATTTATACTGCTGGGTGTTCTGGGAGCATTCGTTGTAAAGTTGGCACTTAATTTATATTGCTGGGTGTTCTATGTGCATTCAGTGTAAAGTTGGAACTGCATTTATACTGCTGGGTGTTCTGGGAGCATTCAGTGTAAAGTTGGAACTGCATTTATACTGCTGGGTGTTCTGGGAGCATTCAGTGTAAAGTTGGAACTGCATTTATACTGCTGGGTGTTCTGGGAGCATTCAGTGTAAAGTTGGAACTGCATTTATACTGCTGGGTGTTCTGGGAGCATTCAGTGTAAAGTTGGAACTGCATTTATACTGCTGGGTGTTCTGGGAGCATTCAGTGTAAAGTTGGAACTGCATTTATACTGCTGGGTGTTCTGGGAGCATTCAGTGTAAAGTTGGAACTGCATTTATACTGCTGGGTGTTCTGGGAGCATTCAGTGTAAAGTTGGAACTGCATTTATACTGCTGGGTGTTCTGGGAGCATTCAGTGTAAAGTTGGAACTGCATTTATACTGCTGGGTGTTCTGGGAGCATTCGTTGTAAAGTTGGCACTTAATTTATATTGCTGGGTGTTCTATGTGCATTCAGTGTAAAGTTGGAACTGCATTTATACTGCTGGGTGTTCTGGGAGCATTCAGTGTAAAGTTGGAACTGCATTTATACTGCTGGGTGTTCTGGGAGCATTCAGTGTAAAGTTGGAACTGCATTTATACTGCTGGGTGTTCTGGGAGCATTCAGTGTAAAGTTGGAACTGCATTTATACTGCTGGGTGTTCTGGGAGCATTCAGTGTAAAGTTGGAACTGCATTTATACTGCTGGGTGTTCTGGGAGCATTCGTTGTAAAGTTGGCACTTAATTTATATTGCTGGGTGTTCTATGTGCATTCAGTGTAAAGTTGGAACTGCATTTATACTGCTGGGTGTTCTGGGAGCATTCAGTGTAAAGTTGGAACTGCATTTATACTGCTGGGTGTTCTGGGAGCATTCAGTGTAAAGTTGGAACTGCATTTATACTGCTGGGTGTTCTGGGAGCATTCAGTGTAAAGTTGGAACTGCATTTATACTGCTGGGTGTTCTGGGAGCATTCAGTGTAAAGTTGGAACTGCATTTATACTGCTGGGTGTTCTGGGAGCATTCAGTGTAAAGTTGGAACTGCATTTATACTGCTGGGTGTTCTGGGAGCATTCAGTGTAAAGTTGGAACTGCATTTATACTGCTGGGTGTTCTGGGAGCATTAAACCTGAAGAATGCATTGCGTGTATACTGCTCATATGTGTTCTATCATATTAATTGTGAAGTTGGCACTGCAATTAGACTGCCCATAAAGCATTTATATTGGTACCAGTATAGGATTCGTTTTCCAGAAACACATTATCCAGAAAGCTCTGAATTACGGAAAGGATATCTCCCATGGGCGCAAATTCACTAAGCGCCGAAGCGTATTATAAGGTAATAAAGAGGAAAATGTGAGTGGGATCTGAAGTTGGGACATTAACTATATCCCAGTGATTACATGGGGAAAAAGGATAAATCTGACCAAACACAGGCAGATACTGGTTGCCAATAGGGCAGATTTTGACCCAAGTGTGGGGTGAAACAATATTGGGGTTCAGACATACATCAGTTATTAATGCTGGAAAACCCTGTTGGATGAAGACTACATTGGGCATTTGAGGTGGTCAGGGGGCCAAGCAATCAGTGCGCCCCTTTGATTCAATTCAGGTAAAGGCCCCTTTGGGTTTGGCAACTTTGACTCAGGAATGAGCATGGGGGTTGGTTATATTGCAGAATGAAGTTGGAACTGCACTTTTACTGCTGGGTGTTCTGGGAGCATTCAGTGTTAAGTTGGAACTGCATTTATACTGCTGGGGGTTCTGGGAGCATTCAGTGTAAAGTTGGAACTGCATTTATACTGCTGGGGGTTCTGGGAGCATTCAGTGTAAAGTTGGAACTGCATTTATACTGCTGGGTGTTCTGGGAGCATTAAACCTGAAGTATGCATTGCGTGTATACTGCTCATATGTGTTCTATCATATTAATTGTGAAGTTGGCACTGCAATTAGACTGCCCATAAAGCATTTATATTGGTACCAGTATAGGATTCGTTTTACGGAAACCCATTATCCAGAAAGCTCTGAATTACGGAAAGGATATCTCCCATGGGCGCAAATTCACTAAGCGCCGAAGCGCCGAACGCTAGCATTAATTCGCTAGCGTTTGGCATTCTTCGTTACTGCGCAAATTCACTAATGAACACTGGCGTAGTTTCGCTAGTGTTACTTCGCACCCTTACGCCAGGCGAATTTTCGCTAGCGACGTAACTACGCAAATTCACTAACTTGCTCTCTCTCTCGCTTTCTTTCTCTCTCACTTTCTTTCCTCTTTCCTGTTTTCTCTCTCTCTCTCTAACTCTCTCTCTCTTTCTTTCTCTCTCTCTCTCTCTCTCTCGCTTTCTCTCTCTCTCACTTTCTTTCTTTCTTTCTTTCTTTCTTTCTTTCTTTCTTTCTTTCTTTCTTTCTTTCTTTCTTTCTTTCTTTCTTTCTTTCTTTCTCTCTCACTTTCACTCATTTTCACTTTCTTTCCTTCTCTCTATCTTTTCCTATCTCTCCATGACACCCTCCTTTACATCTGAAGTCAGTTGGAGTGTTGCTAATGTCGGCACGGCACAATTGGAAATAATACTATATTTGAGTTGTTGTTTGTGCGGCTGAAAGGGCCACCTGCAGCCCAGAAATTCTGAATGGCATCTGACACTGCCTCACTTCTTACCTGTAACGGGAGCCGGGCAGAATGCAATGTCCATTCCTTTCACAGAGGAGTTAATGTGTGAGTTCACAAAACATTCAATGGCCTCTTTGTCACAGTCACATAGACGTTTCTCACAAGCATCTCCAGACTCTGGGGGGATACAGACAAGGAGCCATTTACATATCTACTTTCCACCATCTGCTCTGCTTCATAAAGAGCCATTTAACTACTCAACATCCAGGCAGCTCCCCAGAATTCCCTATATTGGAGGGTGCTCTGGCCTATAAAGGGTTTTATTCTAATAATATTGACTAGTTCACAGTGATACACAAATATGATGTTTATGTGGCCAGTTCTACACAAGGAAACATCACAAGTCATTCATTTTCAGTCAGCTGTAGTCAGTCAGCTAAATTGAACAATAGATGGCTCTTTTTTACATTCATTATATTAGCAGTTTAAAAACTGTTAATATCTTGAAAACTAGAAAAAAATTTTAACTTACATTACAGTGTTCTGCGCAATTTTACAGTCATGTGTTTTCATTTAATGTAAATTGGAAAGTTTCTTAAACTTAATTCTCTTTAAATATGCAAAAATCTGCATTCCCCTTTAATAACAGCAGTAAAGTACTTTATTGAGTACCCCGGTAAGCTTTTTTTAGATATAAACGCTCTGAAATAGTAGGAGGAGAGCGGAACGCGTTTCATCCCTTCTACAGAAACGGAGACTGATTGTTGCTTGTAAATAATCAAATGCAATTAAGGGCTTAATCTCTTTCCTGCGTCAGCGCACAAGGCTTTCTACTGAGTCTCCTTGATGTTCCCAGAGTAGAGGTATTAAATATGCTGAGAATTCTCATTGATGGAGTTGTATTAAAATGAGTTTCTAGGACATAAAATACCGACGTACCGCAGGTCAGATTCTTGGAAAGGCAACTGACATCAGCGGAAATTTTGGCCGGGTCCCAGAGGCAGTCTATGTCCGTGGCTTCTTCGTAACATTTACGATGTTGGTAACAGCAACTGCGAGGAGAGAGACATCTCAGCAATGAATAGAGGAAAACACTCATAACACTAATAATATTAATAGTTAAAATCTTTACCTTCATAGAAAACCTATTTTCTACATAGAATTTGGCACAAATGAGGAACTGTGAGGGCTGGAGGACTGTTACCCCTGTATGTAATAAAAGGCACCAAGTTTGCCCAGGTGCAGCAACCCATAGCCACCAATACGATGTTTGCTTGTAAATAGGTAAATGCTGCCTGTTGATTGGTTGCTATTGTATTACTTAAAGGAACAGTAACACCAAAAACTGAAAGTGTTTTAAAGTAATGAAAATATCATGTAGTGTTGCCCTGCACTGGTAAAACTGGTATGTTTGCTTCAGAAACACTACTATAGTTCATATAAACAAGCTGCTGTGCAGCAATGGCGGAAATTGAAAAACGGCTAAATGGCACAGGATTGATAATGGATAACGGATAACACCATTAGACAGACAGAGCTTATCTTCTGTCTGCTGTGTAACTTGAGCCTTTTCTCCTTTGAATGGCTGCCCCCATGGCTACACAGCAGCTTATTTATATAAACAATAGTAGTGTTTCTGAAGCAAACACAGCAGTTTTACTAGTGCAGGGCAACACTGCCATTATATTTTTTTTACTTTAAAACAATTGAATTTTTTGATGTTACTGGTCCTTTAAAGGAGAACTAAACTCTAGAAATGAATATGGCTAAAAATGCCATATTTGATATTCTGAATTTATTGCACAAGGCTAAAGTTTCAGCTTGTCAATAGCAGCAATGATCCAGGACTTCAAACTTGTCACAGGGGGTCACCATCTTGGAAAGTGTCTGTGACACTCACATGCTCAGTGGGCTCTGATTGGCTGTTGAGAAGCTAAGCTTAGGGCTCGTCACTAATTATCCAGCAGAAAATGAGCTTCCCCTGTAATATAAGCTGATGCTACAGGTTTGCTGATTATTAAATTCTGATGTTAATTGCACTGGTTTCTGTGCTGCCATGTAGTAATTATCTGTATTAATTGCTAATCAGCCTTATATTGTGACATTTCTATTCTATGTGTACTGTATATTGTGAGTGGGTCCCTAAGCTCAGTAAGTGACAGCAGCACAGAGCATGTGCAGTGAATCAGCAGAAAAGAAGATGGGGAGCTACTGGGGCATCTTTGGAGACACAGATCTTTACAGCTAAAGGGCTGTGGTTGCCTTGGGCTGGTACAGAAGCACAAAACATCATTTACAACATTTCTATCTACTTCTTTAGGTAAGCTTTAGTTCTCCTTTAACCCCCTTAGAGTTACGGTATCCACTGGTCTTAATTTTTTGGGGGCGGGTAGGGGTCCGAGGCCATGTAGTTACGCCGCTGGCTGTATCTGTACATTGCAATGCCAACTTGTGTTAGATCTTTCGTTAATCAGAGTTTCCCGAATTGTAGGGATGGTCACCCCCTTTTGGTACCTGCCACAGTGCAGGGGGTGAGACCAAGGCTGAGATTAAGATGGAATGGTTGTTTGGGGCCTCCTCCTATTTTCTGTGGTAAATATTCTTGGACGGACAGTTGGGACATAATTTTAATACGATATTAAAGGGGAACTCTGGCTTCCAAACCAACATTTGTTTTATGTGGGCATAAAGAGGCCCACATAAAACAGAAACCCCTGATATACCCATCACTGTTACGTGTTTCTTCAAAAAGTATGAATAAATGCCATTTTCTATGCTGAAATCCAACAGTTCTTCACTTTCTGCATCATTTGAAATCCTGGCAGGGAAGGAGGGACTAAACACTGATGTTACAACTTCTCCACAGCTTACAGACAGCATGCAGGAACTACATTACCCACAATGCATTGCACTGTGATGTTCCTTTCCTTATTGAAATCACATGTGCAGGGAATTGTGGGGTTTGGAGGATGCAGGCTGAGGACAGATGGCTGTTGATACAAAGTAACAGTAGTCAGACAGCTCAGCAAAGTAGTCAGACAGATCAGCAGGAGAGCAGGGGGCTGGGCTTAGGGAACTGTCA
This sequence comes from Xenopus petersii, assembly GCA_038501925.1. Taxonomy (NCBI): domain Eukaryota; kingdom Metazoa; phylum Chordata; class Amphibia; order Anura; family Pipidae; genus Xenopus; species Xenopus petersii. The sequence goes on from CM076683.1 coordinate 135,370,491, forward strand.
GAAACCATTAAAAATCATGAAAAGTCTGCATATTTTTTAATTGATGTATATTGCAAAGTTACTTGAAATTATGTTTACTGTTCAAAAAGCTTAAATTATCTTTGTGTGGAGTTCCCCTTTAATATACAATAAAGGACACCATTTCTGAATTGTGAGATTAGCAGGCGGCTGTGTCCCTAATGTAAACAGGACATAATATACACAAGCTGGTGTATTTATAAACATGAATGCATTTGTTACAGGCTGATAATTCCCAACATGAAAGGCTAAATAAATAGGAAACAGTTGTGTCTACACATCCTAAACGTCCCCCTTCATATCAGTGTGACACAAGGAAAGAAAAGCCATTATCATCTAACGCCTACCTGTCTGTTTCATCGATGGGCTGCCCTTCCATCTCGTATCTGCAGGTGCAGCCGTAATCTTCAAGGTCTTTGGGACACAAGCCCGTCACGCATTTTAACTTGCTCACAAAATTAAGCAAAGCCGGGAAATTGGTAAAGACGACCTGTAGCCAAGTAAACTGGGTTCCAAGGCAATCTGTGTGCAAAATACACATGTATTTATTTATAAAAGGGAAACCAAACGGCCCTGTTTTTCATGTTCTTTTCTTTTAAGGTTCTCTAATTGAATTTAAATTGTGTCCTATGGTTGGAAGAAAATGCCACTAAAAGGAAATATATAATGTTTATGTTCTCTTAAATACTATGTGGACACCTCCAAATTCATCCATAAAACATACTTTGTCTCCTTCTACGTGGTTTTAACACAGCTATGAACACCATGTGATTTCCCTTAGACTAGTATTAGTGATGGGCGAATTTGTTCCGTTTCAGCGAAATTTACAGCGAACGGCCGTCAACATTATTTTGAAGCGCGTCAATTTTGCTGCCGCAACAATTTTTATATGCTCACCTATTTTGTCCAAATGCATTAAAGTCAATGGGCGTTCTAATAATTTTGACGCGCGACAAGTTTAATGCGCACAACTATATGGACGCGCGCCGAAATTTTTTTGACGCGCGGATTTTTCACTGGTGAATTTCCTCTGCAGTGAATTTATTCGCCAGCAGCGAAACGTGGAAATTCACCGCGAATTTGCACAGGGTGAATGTATTTGCCCATCCCAAATGATGTCCTATGGTTGGAAGAAAATGCCACTAAAAAGAAATATATAATGATTATTTTCTCTTATATACTGTGTGGACACCTCCAAATTCATCCATAAAACATACTTTCTCTGTCCCCTTCTACTTGTTTCTAAAGCTGGCCATAGACGCAAATATCTTATCGTACGAATCGAGGATTCTCGGACCGTGTGTGGAGAGTCCCGACATTTTTCGTCCAGCGGAGATCAGTTGTTTGGTCGATCGGACAGGTTTGATTTTGTCCCGACCGTCCCACTGGAGCCCATTGAGCTCTCATCGTAATCCAATCGTTCGGCCACAGGGCCGAACATTCACATTACCCCCGATATAGCCATACCCATTAGTGGCATATCGGGGAAAGATCGGCTCATTTGGCGATGTCGCCAAACGAGCAGATCTTTGCGTCTATGGCCACCTTAAGTTGGCTATGAAACACCATGTGATTCCCTAAGACTAGTGTTGGCCAACTTCAGTTGTGGGGCTTACTAGCAGTTCTGGCATGGCTCACTGCTCCTTGTTTTCCTCAAACGAATTCTCACTTAAGATTTTATACCAGAAGCAGGAGTCCGTAAGATTTTATTTACTGTTTCTGCGGTTAAAAACTGCCAGATTGTTTCTTGTATGTAGTACAGTATTAGGGTATGACTTCTTCACAGCACTCCTCTCTGTATATAGTATTTATATTATACATATGATATGGAAGATGTTATGGTGGATTTTAATGAAGGTTGGAATGGTTAACCTTCCCCAACCATTTATGCTGCAATGTTCTGGGGTTATTATACATGAAATTGGCACTGTAGTTATACAATTATGTGTTCTGGGGTATTAAACATAGAATTGTCCCTTTTTATCCTTTCATGTTTTCTGAGTTTGTGTTGATGACTTGTTCTGCGGTAATACACCTGAAATTGGTCCCCAAATGCTATGAAGGAATCCAAGTACAAAATGTCAATAATTAGCCTCCCCAAACCCAAAAATCACCCTCTCTATATGGAAAGTAGGCTGGAGGTACAGCTTTCTGAATATGAATTTAAAGAAAGTGTGATGTTTTTCTTTGGTGATGAAAACTGGAGGAGTTTGGTCCAGGAAAGACTTTTCTGGTGGGGGAAGGAAGGCCGTATGGACAATCCAAGACTTTGCAAACTGGCCTTTCGGTGTGTTTCATGGAAAATTTGCCAGTGGACAGAGGGATGGACTCTGCGGGCTGGAGGGTGTATGGGTGGGTTTGTGGGATTTTTGGTTATTTTTGTTTTGTTGCATGATTTGTAAACTGCTTATGAATTGATGATTATTTAAGTTAAAGTGATCTTTTAAATAAAAAATTTCTCTATATGGAAAGTTACTGTACAATATTTCTTGCCTTGGCTGAGATTAATCTAAAAGTACCACCCGTATAGATACAGTCTATGGAATTAGGAAAAGGTTCCAGTGGATTCTGGGATTTGTTATGAAAAAACAACTAGACGGCTACAGGTTGACCATCTCAATGTTCTTTAATCCCTACCCCTCGTTCGGGCCCCAGCCTTGCTGCATAGCCATAAATTCAGGCCCTTCCATTCCCATTCTCTGCTCTGTACTAATATTACACTACTACATTAATTATCTCAGTTCCCCTCTAATTACTAGTGATGGGCGAATTTGCGAAAAATTCGCAAAACGGCGCTCTGGCGTCTCGTTTTTGCCGCCGGCGCCCGTTTTTTGACGCCGGCGAATTTTCGCGGGTGTTTCGCAAATGTATTCGCTGGCGGCGAATCGCGCAAATTCGCTGCAAATTCGCCTGGTGAATAAATTCGCCCATAACTACTATACCTCTAAGTATGAAAATGAAAGCCGATTGGGCTTTTCTGATGCAACTTGCATCCCACAGTATATTAGGCAGATATTACTTTATAGCTCTTTAACTGAATGGAAAATCATATTAATAATGCGAGTTACTAATCTCAGAGATTATTGTTTCATTCGATTGGGCGGAACATTCGTTTGTCAGATGTGGCAGGGGAGCTCATTATCATTGTTAGACAATTAGGATACAATATTGGATCTAAATCACTGTGAGTTCAAGGTCACCTTGGAAGAAAACAGACGTATCCTATATTCCTATTATTTCATGATGCCGTGGCCTATGTTCTGGCGTATTAGAGTTACGGTTGATAGCTTGGAATGCGGAATAACCACAATATACTTTTGGGAAGAAGTAAAGGTTTATTATGGTGTGCCAGTCTTAATAAAAGTAGGGGAATGTCATATTGCTTTAGAGAAGGCCTAATCCTATTTCAGAATTATTTGGTATAATTCTGAAGGATAGTGTACTTAGTTATTAACGCTTATTGATTAGTTACTTAGTTATTAACTCTGCTTATTAATGAGCACCAAAGTCCCCTGAGCCGTTATTTCACAAGTAAAGCTTTTGTACTTCAGTGCCAACCCAATTCTAGTGCAATCAAACCCATATCTTCTTATTTCCTCCTTCAAGTGCTTCTCCCATCTCTGCACTTGCACGGCATCCACTAGTTATACTGAGCAGAAAGGTACAACCAACTCTGGAAATGTGAAATGCCCTTTCACTGTATGTTTGTTGGTTACAGTTTGGTCACTATCACTTCCACTACATCTTGTTTCTCCCTCAAAGTCGCTATATGTCTGTGTTTTAGCAACACCCAACTACACTACATCCTTAATAATAGAGCTCATTTACTTTGACAATGTACACAACCCTAACGCTCATTTAGAAAGCATTCAGTGCAAGGTGTAGAATGAAGTGCCAGTGCCTGAATGAGGAGCAAGTTACTGGTTGGCTTGGAGCCCCTCATGTCTAGAGTACTGCTGAATGAAGGCATCACTGTATTCATGGGGAGATTGATATTTTCTGGGCTCTGCAGGATTATCTGGTAGAGCCAAAGTGTCCATAACCCCCATGCCCAAGGCAATGCAACTAAGCAGGTGCTGTGGAGGGCCAGACTATTAAATATGAGTATGTACGAAGGTAAAATACATCTTATTTTGAATGTAATTAGTTGTCAATATTCAGTGCACACAGTAAGGATATCTATTAAAGAAATTCCCCTGCAGGAGCCTAAATAAGGATGTGCTGGAGCTGAGCACTTCCTCTATTGACTTAGAACATCAGCAAGAGACTGTGGCCAACTGTGGCAGCCAGTTTTTTGGTGTCAGCTTCTCTTTAAGTCAGACCAGGGGGGAACTTGAACTTTGCTAGGGTTATATAAGAGAGAGGAGATTGTTACCAGCTCACTCCAGGAGTGAAAGGTAAATAAAGCCAGTAAGACCAGCTTGAATACTAACAAGGAGTGTGAGATTGGGGTAGAACCCCTGGTCAGGCCTGGGTTAGTAGCAGGAAAAATCAGAAGAGGTTGGCACAAGCCTGGATCCACAAGTAGTAGAGCCAGAGTCAGATTGTAAAAGGTTAAAACGCTTGTATTTTATTCTCCATGATTAAGAACCAAGGCCTGATGTGTTTTGTTTCTACCAGGGACACTTAGTCAGAGCCTATGTCCCCGGTAGACACAAAACGTGTCAGGCCTTAGTTCTTAATTATGTATGTACTGTGCCCAGGCTGAGGGTGTACCAACTCCGGGAAGCAACTTTACAAGCAGAGAGGTAAATATAAGGGACCCGCCATATAGCGTTGGCATTTGGCTTGGACATGGTGGCATAGTAATTGTCAGATGATAAAGACTTGTGCTCTATACCTTCCGACAGGTCACAGCAAAGTTCACTGGAGTAATTCTGTTTATATGGGCACTTACCCAGAAATGGCGTCACACTTTCTATGTTTTTAAAGACTCCATTGAATGTGAAGTTATCTGAAATAAAGGAGAGAGGCCATACAATGATGTTAGTAAACATGAGAAGGAATTAAATATTTCAATGGCAGCAGCAATCATTTTCTTGTGGTTTTTCAGTTCATGTTCCAAGAATTAGCCGCCTAATGTGGATTACCCCCCGGATGTCCTGCCCTGTACTTAGGGGGTCAGCAGCCTTGGAAGCCACTATATAGAACACTCTGGGGCAGATTTATCAAGGGTCGAATTTCGAGGTGATGGGAGTTTTTTTTAAACTCCCATGAACTTGAAATTCGAATAGAAAAAGACCAACCAAAATGTATTAAAAAATCGAATTCTTTAACTTTGCGTGAATAGGGTGAATAGTATTTGAGTTTTAATTGAATTTGGATCGTTTTCGTATTTTAAAAAAAACTTACATTTTTCAAAGTCCACTTTGTGTTCTCTAAGTCCAGACCCATTAACCACCGAAGTCTGTTGTCTTGTTAGGAACAGGTTTATTATGCCAGGTTGTAACAATGTGGTGACCTATGGAGTAGGGAGGATGGGGGACTCTGGCCCATTGCCCAGTTAGTAATAATAATATAATAATAAGTCTATTTAATATCCAGCTGTCTCAAATTCCAATGTATAGCTCCATCTGGTTATCCAACTGGGATTGTGGTTTTTTCTGTGTATTTTCTTTTACAAATCAAAAGTGTTTGTGTATTTCATTTGTGGCCCCAGACAATTTTTCTTTTTCCAGTGTGGCCCAGGGAAGCAAAAAGGTTGGACACCCCTGTTCTAGAAGGTCCCTCATAGGCTAAAACAGCAATTCGGCAGGGTTTAGATGGCGAATAGTCAAAAATTAGCTTGAAATTCGAATTTAAAAATTACATTTTTCAATTCGACCCTTGATAAATCTGCCCCTCTGTGTATACGTGAATGGAATGCACGTATGAGTGATGCCATAATATTAACATAAATCATATATATATATATATATATATATATATATATATATATATATATATATATATAATACGGCAGTTGTGCCTTAAACAGCAGCAGCAGTAACAAGTCCTAAAATAAATGAATACACGTAGTGCAATGCTGCTAAAGGGGAAGTCATCTTGGAATGGACATTTGCCAGTATCCAGAGTTGCAGACGTTTTATGTTCATATGAATTTAATATTTGTTTTTTAATTGACTGTTTTGGTGGGGAGGTACCTTTATTTGCCTTCTAATATTCCAACTCTGTCCAAATTGAAGTTTACAGTGCTAGCTGGTTGCTAGGGTCAGTGACACCCAGCAACAAGAAATCAGGTCCATCTTAAGGATAAAGCCAATACTTGGCTGGTAGGGTACACGGATGCACAGCAACCAGAAAACATTTCATCAGGGAACAAAAAAACCAGCACTTACTCAGTTCCCGGAGGGGTATTTCCGCAAGGTCCGGTAACACTGGGGATCCGCCGGATTCCTGAGCATTTCCGGTCTCTGCAACGCAATCATATGTGTTATTAGACATTGTACAGTATTTATATGTAATATTGGTTTGCGGTGGAACTAACCAGAAACCTAAGCCTTTCAGGGACATTAATAACATCCAATAGGGGGAAATGAACAAATGCCTCACAAAGTCATTCTGGAAACTGAATTAAAGGGCAACTAAAGCCTTAAACAAAGTTACACAAAGCTGTTGGGCTTGTGTGCCATACAGTACTGCGTTAGAGCCCCAAAGATAACTTCCAGAGCTAGGCTTAGAGAAGTTGTGGCCCTGATAGAACAAGTAGGATGGGGCCCCTATCTAAAGCTGGGGAAAAGCTGCAGAAATCAAGTAAATCTAACTGGTAGCCCTTCAGCTAGAGTTGAACCCAGAACCCACCTCTTTGCACCCTTCAGCTGGTTGTGTATAAGCAGCAGCTTAATCTACTGTATTTAATAAAAGTTACTCAGTATAAAATCTCTAACAATGTTCTTCCACCTCTGTGATATTGGAGGCCTTGGGCAAACACCCTCTCTGTTCTTCCCTGTACATTACAATATATATTATGGTATATAGCCATATATGTAGTTGTCCATAATACTTTATATATAATAAACAACATTTCTATAATTAGTATGTTTAATCCAGTTAAATAGGGAATGTTTTCCTTCTGCAGTAACCCATAACAACAATCACATTATTACTCTCATTAAACTCTCAAGATCAGTGATCCCCAAACAGTAGCTTGTGAGTGACATGTTTCTCTCCGACCCCTTGGATGTTGCTCCAAGTGGCCTCAGAAAAGGTGATTATTTTTGAATTCCAGGCTTGGAGGCAAGTTTTAGTTGTATAAAAACCAGGTGTATTGCCAAACAGAACCTCCTGTAGGCTGCCAGTCCACATAGGAACCTTCAAATACTCCATTACAGCCTTAAGGTGGCCATACATGGATAGATCCGCTCGTTTGGCGATCTCCCTCCGATATGCCCACCTTGAGGTGGGCAATATCGGGCAGATCCGATTGTGGGCCCTAGGGCCCGACGATCGGATCCTAGCATTCGCAAACGGGCGGTCGGATTGCGGGACCCCATCAACGAACAGATGCGGCCGCGATCCGACGGGATTTTTAAACCCATCCGATCGAGATCGACTTTCGGCCAGAACGCGATCGGGGAAGCCCGTCGGGGCCCCCATACGGGCCAATAAGCTGCCGACACAGTCTGTCGGCAGCTTTTATCGGCCGGTGTATGGCCACCTTTAGTTGGCACCCCAAAGACTTTTTCATGCTTGTGTTGCTCCCCAACAATTTTTTTACGTTTGAATGTGGCTCACAGGTTAAAAAGGTTGGGAACCTCAGATCAAGATAATCAGAGAAAATCCAAATGTTGATTGGTTACTGCACTGGAACAGACTTTGTAGAAGCACTTCATGAATATTTTTGGGACCTTATTCAAGAAAACCAGCTGGAATGAACACACAATTAAATATTCCCACTGGTAGTTCAATGATTGAGTGATGCCCTCAGATATTCTACAGTGGGGTTCTCTATGATTGTAAGCAGCCGATTGTGTGGGGTAATGCACCATAGTAGGGGCAGCTCTTTTCAGGGCCGGAACTAGGGGTAGGAAGAGTAGGCACATGCCTAGGGTGCAAAGCTTGGGGGGCGCCAGGCACGTACCTTTCACTACTGCCCACCCCAGTCCGGGCGTGTTGCTGTGTGTGAGTGACGCGTGGGTCAGTGTACATACATGCGCTCACTAGGAGGGGGTGACGCAGTAGTCCAGTTCACATGCATGTGCTTGCACAGTTGTGCACGGCGGAGGGGCGATGTGGCCGGCTCGGTTGCAATGTGGCCGGCCCTTGCTCTTTTATAAACCATAAGTTGGATGCTGACAGCTGTTCTAGTTCACAGGTTGGACACATCTGAAGAACATGCTTAGATTGGGGTCCCAGCCCACAAACATTGCCAGTTGCCTGAAGTATAGTAGATAGTACACACTGGGGCTCATTTATAAACTTTGCACAGGGCAGATTTGAATTACACCTCAACTACCACAGTTTCCCAAATTGCGAATTCAAGTTACTGTCAACGCTAGAGATGGCGCGAACTGTTCGCCGGCGAACTTGTTCGCGCGAACATCGGGTGTTCGCGCTCGCCGGAAGTTCGCGAACGTCGCGCGACGTTCGCCATTTTGGGTTCGCCATTGTTGGCGCTTTTTTTTGCCCTCTCACCCCAGACCAGCAGGTACATGGCAGCCAATCAGGAAGCTCTCCCTTGGACCACTCCCCTTCCCTATAAAAACCGAAGCCCTGCAGCTTTTTTTCACTCTGCCTGTGTGTGCTGAAGAGATAGTGTAGGGAGAGAGCTGCTGCCTGTTAGTGATTTCAGGGACAGTTGAAAGTTTGCTGGCTAGTAATCGTTTTGATACTGCTCTGTTATTGGAGGGACAGAAGTCTGCAGGGGTTTGAGGGACATTTAAGCTTAGGTAGCTTTGCTGGCTAGTAATCTACCTTCTACTGCAGTGCTCTGTATGTAGCTGCAGTGGGCAGCTGTCCTGCTTCTGATCTCATCTGCTGACTGCTGCAATAACAGTAGTCCTTGTAAGGACTGCTTTTATTTATTTTTTTGTTCCAATACAGAGCAGTATCAAGCAGATTACTAGCCAGCAAACTTACTATCATCTGTCCCTGAAATCACTAACAGCTCTCCCCCTACACTATCTCTTCCAAGCACACACAGGCAGATTTTTCAGATACATTTTTGCCCTTGATCCCCCTCTGGCATGCCACTGTCCAGGTCGTTGCACCCTTTAAACAACTTTAAAATCATTTTTCTGGCCAGAAATGTCTTTTTTAGATGTTAAAGTTCGCCTTCCCATTGAAGTCTATGGGGTTCGCGAACCGTTCGCGAACCGCTCGCATTTTTGCGCAAGTTCGCGAATATGTTCGCGAACTTTTTTTCCGACGTTCGCTACATCCCTAGTCAACGCTATTTACTCGCACAACAACCTCGCATAGTGGTCTTATCACACCAGAGTTTCATGATCATGAGCCCAGACATACACACACCACATTACAATCATGTATCAGTACCACAAATATTATTCTTTTGACAACTAAAGGAAAATTTGCCAACGTCAGCCTTTCTAGTAAAAAAACAGCTGTAAATATTGGCTGCTGTACCTTCTCCTCCTCCTCACAAATATATATATATATACACCTTAATGATTCCTCAGTCCCAAAACTCTTTTTCTGATAGAAAAAATACAACCCTAAACCCTAAATTATCTTAAGTAGAGATTATTTTCTTAAAGGATAAGTAAACCTTTAAAATAAGTAAATGTAAAACTGATGAGGGGGGCACTTTTGCAATTTACATTTATTATTTATTTTTAAGATATTAAGGGATACATGTGCTGTTAATATGAATGAATTGTGTTACAACAGCGCCACCTGCTGGTCAGTTTCCCCCCAGTCTGACCACCAAGTAGTCAAGGAAGTTGTCAGGAGAAAGAAAGAGGCTGCTCTGATGTTCTTCTGCTTAGGAAAGATGTAAGAAAGGTTTCTATTTTATTCCTAAGCAGAAGAACATCAGAGCAGCCTCTTTCTTTCTCCTGACAACTTCCTTGACTACTTGCTGGTCAGACTGGTGGGAAACTGACCAGCAGGTGGCACTGTTGTAACAAAATTCATTCATATTAACAGTACATGTCTCCCTTAATATCTTGGAATTAAAGAAAAATAAACAATGAATGTACATTGCAAAAGTTCTTAGAAAACCCCCCTCATCCGTTTTACATTTACTTATTTTAAAGGTTTTCTTATCCTTTAAGGCAAATTAAAGGGGGAGCGGGAGAAAGATTCTCATCTAATAGCAGCCTTGCATAAAGTCTGGCTGAAAGAGAGAATGAGACGTTCCACCAGTCAAAGATAGAAAAATAAGTCTCATGTTATCAGTTTCCAAACAGAGAAAGTCATACCATGATTCTGCCTCCTGTGAGATTCTCTTTTCTGTTTTACTATTAGCTCACACACTGTGCCCGGAAATAGTGCCAAACCCAAGAATACTTATATAATATATATCTAAATGGGCCCATTGTATTTAGGAATTTTGTTAAGTGTTTAATAATAGCGACAACGTTTGACTTGGGAATAAATAGTATTATACAATATCTGACTAAAATAATTTATTTTTGTTTAATCCTTTTTAACAGAGGGAAGGGTAACAGAAGAAAAAAAAGGGGGGGAGGGTAGGCCGAGGGTGAAGCATCATAAGTGACGCAGAGTATAAATCTTGTAGCACATTAACCATTGTCCTGCACAGAGGCTGTGTCAAGTTCAACTAACCATGGGCCCCAGATCTTTCCAAACCTGTCCAGGCAACCTCTACTCAGGCATGTTAATTTGTATAGGGGAAGAGCCGCGTTCACTAGGGATTTCCACCATTTTAAGGAGGGGGCTCTGGGTGACTTCCAGACTAGAGTAATCACCTTCCTTGCGTAAAAATACAGCAACCTCAATAAAATACGGTGGTATTTGTCAAATGTAATGTTTTCAACAAGACCTAGAAGGCATGCCTCCAGCGTCCGCACAGTCGGTATATTAAGAGTTTGTGTTACGTAGTTAACCACCTTGTCCCAAAATTTGATCAACTTCGGGCACGTCCAGAAGTTGTGGAGATACGTGCCCGGATCCATCCCACATTTAAAGCTAATATTATCTAATTTAAGGCCCATGGAGTGCAGCCTTGTCGGAGTAAGGTAGGTTCTATGTATCATGCGATATTGTATTAGGATGTCATTGCTCCTATTACTGAAGGCAGATATGAATGTGTAATATCGTCCCAGTCATCCAGGTCTAAGTGTGGTATGTCTTGTATCCATTTGGTATGGCATTGTGCATAGGGGTTGCCTCTTTGTTTATTAAGAATGTTATAAATGTGAGATACTAACTTCCCCTGGTTTGGTGACCTTAGAGTTTCCTCAAGCAAGGAGAGGGACATCTTGGGGGCAGTCGGAAACTGGCTAAGTGCTGCATGTCTTAGTTGAAAATATCTGTACCACATGTTTCTTGGAAGATCAAACTCAGTTGCCAGATCTAAACCCCTGGTTGTCATAGAGCTGGCCAATGTATTTGATATTACTGTATATCTTGCCCAAAGTACTGGGTCTGGTATTGTCAGAAAGTGTCTTAGTTTAGGATTGCACCATATAGCTGTGTAGGGGGAGACATCAATTTGGCGTGTTTTGTCATACCTAAGGGCTGTTTCCCATATTGAAGATAGCATCTTGAGAGTTGAGGGGGGGCAACCCCTATGGGTAGTTCCCCGGAGTACAGTATTAGTGAGTGCCTCAACAGACCCGGCTGCTTCTGCCAAGATAGGGAAGGCAGCGTTCTCGGCCGACGGGTTAAGGCTCCACGCTACATACACTAGTTGAGCCGCCAGATAATACAAAAGAAAATGTGGGCAAGCCAGACCTCCAAGTGTTTTAGGGGCTGTCAGTGTTTTGAGACTTATACGGGCCTGTTTGTTGCCCCATATAAACGTGCATACAAGCGAGTCAAGTTTGGTAAAAAGGGTGAGGGGCAAAGGAACTGGGGAATTATGGAATAGGTACAGTAACTACAGTACTACGCAATATGTTGGCGCTATATAAATACATGATAATAATAATAACTTGGGAAGAACCACCATTTTTAAGAGATGAATGCATCCTAATAGATTAATTGGGAGTCCCGACCAGTTTGTAAGGTTCACGGTCAGCTGCTGGACTACTGGGTCAATGTTAAGTTCCTTAAACTTGTACGGGGTTGGAGAAACCCAGATTCCCAAATATTTTAATGTCTCTACCCATTTCAAGTCTGTAGACATAGAGTGTGGGGAGGGTTGCTGTCCATTAATAGTCATGTAAGTAGATTTCTGCCAGTTGACTTGCAGCCCCGAAAATTCTCCAAATTGGTCAACTATCCTGAGGAGGGCCTCAAGTGAACTAGGCATAGTTAATTGTAGAATGAATTGTTGGTGTTATGTTATGGTCCTGTATAACCCAAAGTGAAATTCAGATTTACAGAGAGTCTAGATTTTATTAAACCGTGGAGAAAAAATTCTAAAGTGTTGAATTCATATACTACAGGTATGAGACCTGTTATCCAGAATGCTCAGGACCTGGAGTTTTCTGGATTACAGATCTTTCCATAATTTGGATCTTCATACCTTAAGTCTACTAGAAAATTATATAAACATTAAATAAACCCAATAGGCTGGTTTTGCCTCCAATAAGGATTTATTAAATCTTTGTTGGGATTAAGTACAAGCTACTGTTTTATTATTACACAGAAAAAGGAAATACTTTTTAGAAGTTTGGATTATTTGGATACATTTGGGTCAATGGGAGACAGCCTTTCTGTAATTCTGAGCTTTCTGGATAACAGGTTTCCTGCAACGGATCGACCTGTGTTGTTATTATAGGATATATGATACTTAAACTCATTATCCAGCTACTGCCAATGTCATTCCCAGCAGTTTATTATTTAAATAAACCTTCCCCCACTCTTGCCCATTGAGAAGAAAATAAGATATAAACCTTGCAGGTGATGAAAAATAACCCAGCAATGGTCCTGTGTTCTTAATGTTAATACATGTTTTATTCAATTTTACAACGGGTGCTCTGAATTAAAACCCCTTGTCCAAAAAGCTCACATCCCAAACATTTGGAGATGGTACATTCCATGCCACCAAAATGTTGCACTTTCTGTAAGTCTATCTCTTATTTAATATAAAGTTTGTCATTCTAAACCCTGCCTGGTTACTATGGAAAGTGAGACCCTAACAACCAAATAATAATTTAGACGCTAAATTTAGTTTAAAAACAGACACAAAAAATATCTGGTTAAGTGTAACTTGTCTTGGAATATGACGGTGTAGAACAGTAGTTTTAGACTTTAGTTTCAGTTCAAGCCCAGTTGTGATGCCCAATATTTGGCCAGGACATGCCCTTACCTAATAACAAGTTTACATATATATATATATATATATATATATATATATATATATATGACCAATGTTGTTTGAACTATATAACATATCTGGAGTGGTAGCAAAAGCCTAATATACCTTGTAGAAAAAATATGTACCCCCTAACTCACCCGAAAGGTTTTTTTTCATATTCTTCACCCAAATACTGATCAGGTCTCCCCATGGGGGCAGTTCAATAGATTGAGAACCATTGGTCTAGATCAGGGGTCCCCAACCTTTTTTACTCGTGAGCCACATTTAAATGTAAAAAAGAGCAACATAAGCATAAAAAGTCCACGGGGATGTCAAATAAGGGCTGTTATTGGCTGTTTGGTAGCCCCTAAATGGACTGGTAGCCCACAGGAGACTCTCTTTGGCAGGACACCTGGTTTTTATGCAACCAAACAAGCCTGGAATTCAAAAATAAGCACCTGCTTTGAGGCCACTGGGAGCAACATCCAAGGGGTTGGAGAGCAACATGTTACTCACGAGCAACTGGTTGGGGACCACTGGTCTAGATCATACTAACAGATTAATTAAAAAAAGAGCTGCCCCTTTAACAAATATATATTCAAATATCCACTACACATGAAATAAGTACAAAACTGCAAGTCACATCAAAATGCAATCCAATTCATACGGATTCTAAAATGACAGAATCAGCTCTTTAATTTTCTGGATTTTGTAATTTGTCTTATACATTCAATGAAAGTAGAATTGAATTCAACTTACCAATGTGCAAAATCATCAGCAGCCCCAACAGCTGTATAATAATCATTGTTTATTCACCCCGCACACAGTTATTTCTCCCTGACAAATAAAATCACTCATTATAGAAAAAGGACATGGACAGAATGGATTTTGTGCACAAAAAAGATAATGCAATAGTCACAGTGTGTCGGATCATTTAGTGGACAGAGAGGAAGGAGTTGGTTTGGGTTGACAAAATCTCTAGAGCTTCACAAGCCTTAAACAAAGTTTATTGGATTTCACCAAAATGTTTGAAATGCTTATTAATAACTTCATTTTTTTTTTAATAATAATTCATGAAAATGTGGCCAGCAAGGGTATTCTTTCCATAACATCAACATTGGAGAGATTATCACTGTTTGCCAGAGCAAAAACCAAAATATATCCCAATCACATGAATAAACACAGATAAATATGCTTTCCCTGCTGGATAAGTACAATGTTTACTGAAAATGCATGGAAAACAGAAATTAGAGACATTTTCCTCAAATATCTCTTTTATCCTCAAAGAAACCCAACCCCAAAAGATGAATCTTGGCTTGGGAATAATATATATAAATCATCTCTCTATTATTTTTAAGTAAAAAAAAGTCTGACCAAACTATAATCCACAATTTGACATTATTTATGATTGAAAAACTTGATAAAATTGGTGCACAAAATGACTCGAAAAATTAATTTTTTTTGTGAAAAAAGCTCAAATTTTTCATGAAATCTTTGGAAACCCCCATTTTTTTTTTATTTTTTGGCCGAAACTCAGCGCTGACCATGATATCTTCAAATTTGAAATGAGACTTTTGCCGTTGACTTCTACAGGACCCCGACAGCTTAGAGATGGAGTATTTTCGGAATCGGTCTTTTTGCAGCCTCGAGGTATAATAAATCACTACAATTATTTCCACTACAAATTAAGATTTTATAATAAAATAATTTCGAGTTTTTTTGGCATTTAGACTTTAATAAATAACCCCCTTAGTCTTTCTTTAATTCTTGTGCATATATCCATCTCTAGTCAACCACCCATGTATCCAAACATCTTTCTTTCTTACTCTCTTACAGCTGATGAGTTCAATTCAACATAGTATGCATAATATCATATTCTAGAAACCTTCAGTAGAAAAGAGAAATGTCTTACCTTGGATATATTTCTGGAAAGCAGTAGGGTGCAGGACAAATGGCTTTAAAAAGCCAAGAAAGTAGTGATTTATAGCAACTTTGATGTGTATCATACCCATGTGATCTTCTCTTTTAACTCAGTTCAACATTCATGAAATAATCCTTTCACAGGATACCTGAAGGTCAATATGTTCTTAATAATATATCTAGTGCATCCATATTAAAGGGCTCTATTGTCCCAAGCACTCATTGCACTGCTGCTTGACTTAGTACTTAGCTACTAATTAAACAACAATTGCCCTATTGTTCCCGGCCTACCACAGGAGCTCAATGTGAATGATGCATTAATATGTCAGTAGGACTAATGAACTGAAGCGGTGGCCCCTAATGATGACTGATATAAGAGCAATGCTGACTAAGCTGGGGACTCCGATTCTTTTTTTATGTTTGATACATATTTGTTCCTAAATAGTCTGACTTTAAAATTAAAGGTTCCATATGTAACCGATGTAGCTTATTGTACTCTGCAGATCCTTAAATTATTCTCCTAAAGTTAATTATGAAACGTTTACATTTTAAACATTATGAGAATAAAGTGTTTTTAGTTTTATTTTAGAACAGGGATCCATCCCAACCAATGGGCCGAACTGTTCATTGTGGGTCTCTGTGATGCCCATTAATTAAAAATGAAGAATTCCTTCCTACAACAGGCAACACATAGAGGCTTATGAATCGAAATTTGAATTTTTCAATTCAAATAATGTCCAATTTTTACCAAACTTAAATGTTTGCATTTTTATTAAAAATTAGATTGAATCAAATCGTTAGCAAAAAAATTTAAATTCTTATTGAATTCTTATTCTACTTATCATTTTCAATGGGTCTCTAAATAAAATTCAAAAACTCGAAAAATGTGAATGTCTGCTTAATTTATTAAAAATGAGATTGCATCAAACCGTGGAGAAAAAATTCTAAAGTGTTGAATTCATATACTACAGGTATGAGACCTGTTATCCAGAATGCTCAGGACCTGGTGTTTTCCAGATAATGGCTCTTTCTGTAATTTGGGTCTTCATGCCTTAAGTCTACTAGAAATTCATTTAAACATTCAATAAACCCAATAGGCTGGTTTTGCTTCCAATAAGGATTAATTATATCTTAGTTTGGATCAAGTACAAGCTACTGTTTTATTATTACACAGAAAAAGGAAATGATTTTTAAAAATTTGGATTGTTTGGATAAAATGGGGTCTATGGGAGACCATTTCGTAATTCGGAGCTTTCTGGATATCGGGTTTCCGGATAATGGATCCTATACCTGTACTAATAATTTTCAATGGGTTTCCCAAATTTTTTTAAAAAACTTCGCTAAAAAATTTGCCCATTGATTTCTACATAAACTCACAAAGTTTTACATGCCGAAAATTTATATTTATGTTTTTCCAGTTTTTTTATTAGCTTAGAACATTTTTGATTTTGAAACCCTAATTGGAATTAATGGGGTTTAGCTCCAAAAAATATATGGAGTAAAAATTTGAATTTGAACTTTGATCAGCCCCATTGGGAAAGATTCAGTTTTAGATAATTTTTTGGGTTTTAATCTAAATTTATAGTTCCCTAAGAAAAAGGGAAACATATTTTAGCAGCTGATTTTTAAGATCAAATTGGATTTTTGGATTCTTATGAGAACAAGATGAATACAAACATTAGGCGACTGTGGCACAAGTTAGAGAGTACCTAAATGGGTGGAGTTAGGATTTGGTGGACATTTATAAATGAGAGGCTAAAGTACAGATGATGTAGATATTTTCACCTATCACACATCTTAGAGTGGATGTTCACCTTTTATATTTACTTTTATGCATGTTAAAGACATAGCTAAAAATGCTTTCTGCTCACTGCATGGTCATTGACTTCAGGGTGACTTACTAATTTGAAAATTTGTGTTTATTCATATGTATGGGAGCAGCTACACATGTCTTGAGAAGTACTTCCAAGCAAGCCAACTGAACCTTATCGATGATAATTTCACCAAATAATTGTTAAAATATGTTAACTTGGATTTAACTGCAGCGGAAACCAACAGATATAAGTATACAAGGTGCCTAAGAAAGATGTCAGTGCTAGAGGAACAGGTAATGATATACTTATTTCCCTTTAGCTCCCTCTGCAGATACTCAAGAGCTTGGACACTAAATGCATTGATATCAAGAGGACCTGGATGAAGTTGAGGCTATAGAAAGAACTGGAGTTGATATTTACTAAATAGAAGAATATTTAAAAAAAAATCCATACTGGAAGGTATCTTCTTTTTAGTAACTCTAAATCATTTCCTAAAGCCTATACTTTTCCTTTAGCCACTGCAGAGTGCACAAGTGAGCGGGAAGGGGGTATGTCATTGATGCACATGGGGGCCTGGATACAGCTAGTTATAGCATTATGCACTTCCATTGCACTCATGTATTTTGCTGAGACTGGGGCTACTCCCATAACCTCCTTTTTTGTGTATTTCATCTTGTTTATGGGTCATTTCTACTTGGATGTCCAGATACTAAATTAAACTATATAAGAAAGCAAATAGTCATCCTCCCAGCCCCCATAAAATCCCAGAAATTCTTATTAACTTTAATGACTACACGCACAGCCCAAGAAACACATGACTACACTCAAACCTTACTATAACTCAGCAGCTTGTACCCAACGCTACAACAAGTGGTGAGTTATAGTCAGGGTCGGACTTGGGGTTCTCCTGTCCAGGGCCCACCTCTGGACCCCCTACTGCGATGCTTGCACAAAAGGAGCCGCGTGCATGCAAAGCACTGTAAATTGTTTTTTTTTGTAGGGACAGGAGATTGGGAGAGGGTCTGGCCCAGCAGGGGCCCATGAGGGCCAGTCCGACCCTGGTTAAAGTTGAGAATCGCTCACATTTGGTTGTACACTCACACCCCATTTCCTCAGGACCAGTATCTTGGTGGATATATTTGATGTTGATCTCTCTCTCACTGCTCAGAGGCAATCAATAAATAAATCACATTTCTTTCACCTACAGAATATTTGTAACATATGACCATTAATCACAGAAGATGCCACAGTCTTGTCATAGCAAGTTCTTATTTATTGGCCTCCCCTCCCATCACTCCAGTCCATAATAAATGCAGCTGCCAGGCTGACTTTTCCTCTGACAATCCCTACACTGCCTTCCACTACCATTCACAAGAAATGTCAAACTACTGATTTTGATGTTCAAAGAAAAACTCTTTTTGCATAAAATAGGTGGAAACCAACAAGGTGAAAGCAAGGTGAAAGCAAGGTGAAGTATAGCAGAGCTCGGAGGTCGTGTTCAGCTGGTCTCTGCTCCCACCCACTACGTCTCATCTGCCTCAGTGTCTTCTATCTTAGTAATATTCCCATAGTTTAGATTCAGATAGCAGATAGCAGTTACTTTAATAACATGACTGAATAATTAGAATGTATTTTCCACTTCATGCACAATAAATAAATGCTGAGCATTTGACATCCATTGGCCTTGGATGCCCTGAAGAAGAAGAACCCCAGAAATAAAAGTCTGTCCAATTTTATTAATGGCTTTCTGACATTAGAGGTCCATGCCTATGATTCCTTTGTGAAACAGAAAAGTGTCTGGTCTAAATCAGTCAAGCTTTCAGGTAGGTTAAGCCCAATGAACCTAGAATTGTTGAGGTGGTCAGAAAAAAGCTTTTCTAAAGAGATGGGATAAAGGCAAGTTGACAGCACAGGAACATTTTTCTGAAAACGTGTTTGAGTTGTAACGGTTGACATGACAGCTGGGGCTCCGGAACTTCTTGGCATGCGATTAGTTTGCTAATCAAAAATCTGGCTTTAATCCCAGGTTGGGTGTTAAATCCTAAAAGGGAGCATTGTTTTGGCATGGCTTCTTTTAGCAGTTTGCTTACTCTGCATGAAGGACGACTTACTGAAAACCATAAAATATTTTAAATTATTCTGATTTGTTTTTCTATGACCAAATGCGAGAGACACAAACATTTTGACCCAGAATGCATTCGTATTACAATCCTATTTGTGCACATTTTTTACATAAGATTAAGTCGATTTCTTGGAACACTTGGCTTATAAACCTTCTTCCCAGGGAGCGGTAAATCAGTCCAAACTGTCGGTTTGTTTTTAAATTATTCCAAACTGGTATGACACAAGGCTCAGAAAAGATGGCGGATTTCTGGGGTGGTGTATCTCAGGTAAACATATAAAAAAAAAACAACAAAGATGTAGGCACTGAATTGTAGAATATGAATATGTAAGTCACAAACATGTTGGAAACAGTAATTAAATCTAGAAGTGTTGTAAGAGTGCTAGCTACCTTTTTCAACATTATCTGACTTTCTTATATTGTTCATCATTTTAGCTGTCTGGTCAAATGTGGACAATGAAAGATCTTATTTGAAGAGGAAGTTTTTAACGCCTAAAAATACTCTATTGCTGACCATAGATCTGACTTGTGTCCATGCAGGTGTGTTTTCTGTTGTGTAGTGTGGTGGAGGGCATCTGTTCCATAGGTTGGGAGTTATACTCTTTGCTGACTGTCAGATGCTTCTTCCTATACATTAGCTTATACAGCTCATGCAAGCTCCACCCTCCTCATGAACAATAGTGCAGCAAGAAGACTTGTATATTGTATGTGTTGGATCTACATGAAGCTATACCAAGAATTGAAGGCTACCGTTGGTTTACAAGCGTTGCCATTCTGGTTGGCAAAAGCAGTAACTGTGAAGCTAAATGACCTTCTTTTATACGGGCCTTCTTATACATGCCTTCAAACATTGCCCAGGCGATTAAAGCAGTTTAAAGTCAGGTACCTTTGCAAAGGGTTGACACCTTTTAATTTAGCTAAATCCGGGTGGGGGGCCAGATGGGTGACATCAGGGGGCTGGGCAGTTGATATTGGAGACAGACTTGTGATGTCATTGGGAGGGGCTTTAACATGATGATCACTGATTGGCTGATCACTAAGGGGCCGATTCACGAAGGGTCGAATTTCGAAGTTAAAAATACTTCGAAATTCGACCCTCGAATTGAAATCCTTCGACTTCGAATATCGAAGTCGAAGGATTTAGCGCAAATCCTGCGATCGAACGATCGAAGGATTTTTCGTTCGATCGAACGATTGAATCCTTCGAATCGAACGATTCGAAGGATTTTAATCAAACGATCGAAGGAAAATCCTTCGATCAAAAAAAGCTTAGCAAGCCTATGGGGACCTTCCCCATAGGCTAACATTGACTTCGGTAGGTTTTATCTGCCGAAGTAGGGGGTCGAAGTTTTTTTTAAAGGGCAAGTACTTCGACTATCGAATAGTCGAATAGTCGAACGATTTTTACTTCGAATCGTTCGAATCAAAGTCGAAGGTCGAATTCGAAGGTCGAAGTAGCCCATTCGATGGTCGAAGTACCCAAAAAATACTTCGAAATTCGAAGTATTTTTCATTCGAACCCTTCACCCGAGCTGAGTGAATCGGCCCCCATATCATTCAAGTAGAGTTCAGCCTGGATTAGGAATATTGGCCAGGCAGTTTTGACCTGGATAAGTCTTGATTGGGTGAAACCCTGCCCAACAATCAATTAGTAGTTCTAATACCATGCTGGAGATCTGCAGAACAACAAAAGATATGCCATCCATCTTGAATACTGATTTTTTTGCAGAGTCCCTGCACAATATATAAATTATTTATATTCTGAATGTTCTCTCCAGCAATTTACTTGCCTCCAATTTCAGTGAATGTTTTCTGGAAAACCATTATCTACAAAGTTCCCGAAGACAGCAATGCCTTGCCCCATGTAATAGTCCCCTGTCCTGTGTCCACCAATAATTCTTTACTTGACTAATCTGCTCCCTCCTTTTTTAATGCAATCAAAACAATATGTTCATATGTTTCTTTATTATTTAAGCCATGTATTATTGTAATTAATTTTGAATATTTTCCTTTTTTTTGTTTTTTTAAATGAGTGGCCTAAACCATTTCCAGTATTTAATAGAACTAGTTTACAACTGCAGCCATTCACTTTAAAATGGATACAGTTGGTGAGTGAACTGACACTGTTCATTAGAGGTTCATGCCTCCAAAGCTGCTCCTTGTACCCACCTCCTGCTCTAAATCCAGAGTATTAATGGTGGGGGACCCTAGAGCTTCTGCCATCTTCAAGATAGAGCTAGCTCCAAGATTCACAAAGAGGCCAGCATCAAGCCATGAAGAACTGAACCTAAAGAATCAGGCGCAGACATCATTGTATGGTGAGTGCTGGAAGTGATGGCATCCGGACAGAAAACATTTTCTGGGGAATTGCAATTCTGTGATTGCACTAATTTTGATGAATTGGCCACAACTCCGCTTATAGCTGTAAATGGGGTGGGATTGTAGGGAAAATGCTGCCTCATGTGTCCATTTTATATATATATAATCCAGTGCACTATTCCTAGCTATACATAGACAGTATATTGTACTGTATATATAGAAGAAGGATATACAAAATTGTGTATTTTTTGGACTCCAGACCTTGAGAGGGATATAAATGAGCTGGAGAGAGTGCAGAGACTAAGTGCAACTAAACTGGTTAGAGGGAGGGAAGAGTTATATTATGAGGGGAGACTGACAAGGTTGGGGTTGTTTTCTCTGGAAAAAAGGCACTTGCGAGGGGACATGATTAGACTTTACAAGTACATTAGAGGACATTATAGACAAATAGCAGGGGACCTTTTTACCCATAAAGTGGATCACCGTACCGGCAGAGGCCTCCCCTTCAGACTAGAGGAAAAGAACTTTCATTTGAAGCAACGTAGGGGGTTCTTCACAGTCAGGACAGTGAGGTTGTGGAATGCACTGCCGGGTGATGTTGTGATGCTGATTCAGTTAATGACTATAAGAGGGACTCGGATGATTTCTTGGACAAACATTCAATGCTATAGTGACACTACTATCTACAATTAATTAGTACAGTATATAGAATCTCAGTGGATGTGTATGTAACGCTCTGTTAGTGTGAAGTCCTGGGACACTGCTGGAGAATACCCTTTTTTGTAATAAGGGGGAACCACTGCCAACCCCAGTCTTTACCGACTCACTTTTGGGGCCTGGAGGAAGGACAGGGCAAGGAGGAGGCAGAGACTTCAACAGGAACAGGCCAAGGTCAGGCAGCAAGAATCAGTAGAGCAGAGTCAGTAGCCAGGCAGAGAGTCAAAAACCAGACAAGCAAACAGACTAGGAACCAGAAGCTTGGGCAGGGGGAAGTGAGAGAGAGAGGGTTTTAAAGGTTTAGAGAACCAATCAGGAACAACCAGAAATGATGGACAAGGAAAAGGGCCAATTACAGGGCAAATCCCACTTTGTTTATAAACAATGTGCATGATGCAGATGTTTGTGATGTCACCATGTACTATGTGACGTCATGACTTGTGGCAAAACATCGCTCCCAAAGAACAGCGCGTGTGCCCAATAGAGGAACCAAAGTGAGAAGTGGTAAGAAGATGCACCTGACCTGTGGGATTCCTCACAGTGTAGATAGGTGCCCTGGGTTTTAATTTGGAGGGGTTGAAATTGATGGACTTTGGTCTTTTTTCAACCCAACTTAATTATGTTTTATAACCTCTACTAAATGCACAATAAATCCCTTCTAATTACAGTATATACTTTCCTCAGGAAGGAATGAAAGGGTTGGAGGTAAGTTGTATGGCTGTCAAAAAATGAGTCCTCGTTATTGCGGAAATTCATGTGGCTGCTGCAATATTTCATTAGAGCTCTGTGAGATAGTTTTAACTCACACTGAATAATTGATAAGTTCCCACAGCAAGTTCCCAAAGTCATCCATTTCTAAGTTAAAGCAATCCATTTCTATAAAATTAAATATATAGTAAATATTCTACGCAATTGCATGATCCAGCAGAACTGACTTTAATGACTAATTAACTGGAGTGTTCAATGAGATCGGTTCTACAAATACACAATGGAAACGGGATTCTGATGTGAAGTCAATGTCGTTTTCATTTTCTACCATGGTAAACCCAATAATTGATGAAGCAACATATCTTAATTGATCCTTTGTTCATGTCTCCGTCATGAACCAGAAGGTGGAATCTTAGCTTGATCTGCAAACAGACATAATACGCTACTGAAGCACTTGTAAGTACATTAATGCAAGGCAATGGCTCCTGTTGGAAATGTACTTGAGATTTCTATTCCACCACGATGTATATGTCTCGTTTGTCACTTGGTAGAAGTGATTAGAAAGCTGCTGGGGTCGCATTTGCTATTGTTGGTACCACGGTTTGTAAACACGGCCAATATGTCTTTAGTCTTCATCTATGTTGCACAGTGCGGTAGAATATGTTGACAATTTATGAATAAAGCTCAAAATGCCTAGATATTCCGTGCTGCACTTCTATTTATAGCAAGAGAAAGTATATTTAGAGGTTTGTTTTTTTTTACCAGCCCAAGGCAACCACAGCCCTTTAGCAGGAAGATCTGTGCCCCCAAAGATGCCCCAGTAGCTCCCCATCTTCTTTTCTGCTGATTCCCAATACATGCTATGTACTGCTTTCTCTTACCGGAGCTCAGGGACTGACACACAAATAGGTTTCATTGATAGGCTGACCAGTATTAGTTCAGATTCATGGAGAACCAGTGCACTCTGCAGCAGAATTGCATAATATCCTTTTACTAATGTAACCTCACTTTCTACTAATGATGATGATGACTCGTAAGCAGCAGACAAGAGCACATTGAGCTCATTGATGCTCTATGGACAGAACATGGGGAGCTCTTGTGCACCACTTTGAAGACCTGGATCATCACTGACATGGGGCTGCTCTGGGCTGGTGCAGTAAGTTCTCATATCTAAAAGTACCTGAAGCAGTGTCTGAGGAGCTGAGATTAATTGACCAAGAATTACATTAATTTTCACTCCACTATGGTATTTGTATACCTCTGTACTTGAGATACTGTACAAAGAGTTGCCCCTGACAACATTGGAAGCAACTAAGAAGGGGCAAGGGTCATTGTTGGCAGAGATGTGGCAACATATGACAGTTGTATACCTTAAACAACTGAAACAACTTAGGAAAATACATACTTATATATTACTTATAAACACTGTGTAAATCTGTACCTGGCCAGTAATCAATGGCAACACTAGAAGGTGGAATTACTAGCCCACCTTCTTCAAAAACAGAGGGTTCCAAACTGTAGACCCATGTGGCACCAGATGCATGCCAGTTAGGGTGAGATTTGGGTGAGTGCTTATTTGTTGCCCTGGGTACCCCTGGAACTATAGCAGGGTGATTGTTACCCCAATATTTATATATTTATATCTGTAACCTTGTTATGAGCTAAGGGGGCCCAGACTGAAGGCCAGTTAGGGGGAGATTTGGGGTGAGTGCTTATTTGTGCCCTGGGTACCCCTGGAACTATAGCAGGGTGACTGTTACACCAATGTTTCTATATACCTGTAACCTTGTTATGAGCTAAGGGGGCCCAGCCTGAAGGCCAGTTAGGGTGAGATTTGGGGTGAGTGTTTATTTGTGCCCTGGGTACCCCTGGAACTATAGCAGGGTGACTGTTAGCCCAAGGTACTATGTATCTGTAACCTTGTTATGAGCTAAGGGGAGGGGCAGTTGATACGCCTGGAACTATAGAACCATAACATCAATGTTTCTGTATGTATATGTTCCCTTATTGCCTTGTTTTAACTGCTCAGCTGCTGCCTTGGGTACCCCTGGAACTGAGGAAGAGTATATGTTAAACCAATATGTCTATATAACTTTTATGACTTAAAGAAGGCATAACTGACCATTAAGTTATGGTAACATTGGGGGCAAGGTGGATGATTGTTCTAAAGGACAACTTAAAGAGTATTTACAGAGGGCCCCAATTAAACTAAAGATACAGAAAGTGCATTTACAACATAATTCCCAACCCCTGTTCTAAGGTAACAAGGAAGCTCCCTGACAGTTATGAATGTCATTATACAGAAAGACATTACTTCATACTGCTTAGTAAGAAAAGGAAACACTGCTATGGAGAACCATAATAGAAGAACTCTTTTTACATATATACCCACAATTCCTAAATGCATGTTAAAATCCTATATTTTTATCTCATAGGTCCAAAAGCTGTTTACTAGCATTATTAGATCCCGGAAACAGGTAAAACATGCCCCTCTGAATACAAGAAAATCTACTTGTCTCCCAATTACTCTACAGATTTAAAGGAAAGGGGTTTAGTAGTAGTGATGGGCAAATTTATTCGGCAGGCGTGAATTTGCCGTTAAAAATTCGCCAGCGTCAAAAAAAAAAAGTCGCCACGTCCAAAGAAATGGACGCCGGCGTCAAAAGCTAGGCGGTGGGGCCGTTTCGCAAATTTTTCGCAAATTTTGCGCAAATTCGCCCATCACTATTTAGTAGCACTTGTCCATTTTGAATGAGCCGCATAGGGGTTATTTAGCCATTAAGCCATGCCTGCAGAGTAGTAATAATTTGGAATGTTAAAGGGAAATTCTGTGCTGGGGAACACTGCATTCCCGAGAGAGGCTGAATTTCTTTGACAGTTTTATTTGCTACCGTGAACAATGCTTTGTGACTCAAAATAGGAACTATAAAACTAATTTTTTTTCAATTCGAAAAATAGTTTTGACATTTTCCATCCAGGCTTCATCTGAACCTAGCGTCCGATTCTACAGAGCCTACAGTGGTTCTGATTCCACTTTTGCAAAGAAACATTTTATTTATTGTCATTCTGTAATTTCAAACAATGAGCTGCTTTTATTTGCCTTTTAGAGATCTATTTCAAAATATTAGATTTTTCTTACCATGACTTGTACATAGCAATATTTGCCCAAGCATGTGTCATGCCCAGTAGCCCAAACCCCACACTGGAATGACCAGCAGGGCTACTGGTCAGTATTTAAAGTGTAACTAAGAGGGAGTAGGCTGGTAAAGATTCTTGCAAACAGGTGTGTATTAGCCAACAAAGAGAAGCAACTTAATGGCTCAGGAGTAAAATTAACAACAAAAGTCCAGTTCAGCCACAAAGGAAGACAGGATTCAGGAACTTCAGCATGGTGGAGGGTCCTGGAACAGGGTCAAACTGGAGATAGGCAACAGGAACAATGACCGGGTGACCAGCAGGAAACAGAACTATGAACTGGCAGGGAGGGAAGCTAGTACTTGGTTTTTATAAGGGCCTTCTGCTCGGGGCTAATAAGGAATAGGCTACACCTGCCGGTTAACACAGAGCAACTGAGTAATTAACAGCGCTAGGGCTAGTCATAGGATTCTCAGAAAAGGGTAACCCCATACCCAGGGCTGGGCCGTGCTGACAGAGCGCCCTAGGCAGCCGCCAGGATACCCCCTCCCGTGTGCGCGCCCCAAACTCTTCGCACAGACATGCAATGAGAAGTGCACGCTCGCAATTGTGCGCATGCGCAAGAGCACATTCGCGCAATAACCAGGCAAGTTACCAAGGGGAAGGGCACGGGAGGTAGTGATGGAGGGAGGGGGAAGTTCAAGAGGGGAGGAGTGAGAATGGGGGGGCGAAAGCGCAGAGAAGGAAGCTGCCTGAACTATCGGGTAGGCAGAAAACGTTTTATTAGGTACCTGCCCAGTGCCCCCACATCTTTGCACCCTAGGCAGGTGCCTTTTCTGCCTACCCCTAGTTCCGGCCCTGCCCATACCTCAAACCTGCTAGAATAGTAAAGAGGTAGGGGAACAGGCTACAGAACAAAAGGTCCCAGGTTCAAACCCCAACAGAGGGATAATTCCTTACATTATGAGCATCTTATTCTAATTGTTATACCTAAATTAAAGCTGAATCAATTGAAAAAAAAAATGAATCCATCTTTGAAAAAGAAAATCACAATATAAACATGACATGATTTTAAATCTGGAATTCAATAAGGTGAATATTTCCAATATTTACAGATGCACAATAAAATGACATTGAAATATACAATGCGTCAAGCTATTTTCATACCCAAGTGGTGTGAATTTACATATACAGGTATGGGATCCGTTATCTGGAAACCGTTTATCCAGAACGGTCCGAATGACGTAATGGCTGTCTCCTATAGACTACATTTTATCCAAAAATCCAAATTTTTAAAAATGATTTCCCTTTTCTCTATAATAATAAAACAGTAGCTTGTACTTGATCTCAACTAAGATATAATTAATCCTTATTGGATGTTAAACCATTTTATTGGGTTTAATTAATGTTTACATGATTTTCTGGTAGATTTAAAGAACAAAGATCCAAATTAAGGAGACCCATTATCTGGAGGCCTGAGCATTCTGGATAATTGGTCCCATACCTGAATTTATAAAGTGAATTAATCATTTTACGCAGAATTTTCTTCTAAATAGTTTATAAATACTTCATATATTTCACACTTTTTTTGCCATAACATATTTTACACAACTTTATAAACAGGTCCCTAATTGTGTTATCCAACATCCATAATGTATAGTTCCAAATCTACAGGGAAATTTAAAAAAAAAAAAGAAATGTGATTTTGTTTTATATGAAACATTATTTTATTTAGATTTTATTTCTTTTTTATTAACATTTTAAACATTTAAAAATTAAATTATTTAATAAAAAAGTTATATGGCATTTTGATTAATCAGTTTTTTTGTACAACACATTTGACATCATATTTATTGTACTGTCAACATTTTCAAAAGAAATATTTATGAACTAAATTATCCACTAATTTTTTATTTTAGTACATTTTTGCAAAAATAAACTAAGTCCTCTCATCTCCAATAATTTCTTCAGGCATTTTGATTGAATTGCAGATTTTTGCAAGGCATTTTTGCTTTAAAGCTGTAAAAAAAAACAAAAGAGAAGAGATCTTAGAGCACATAGCAGGGATTACAGATCATGTTATATTTAATGTAGGGTGTTCATTGTATTTTATATTTAAACCCTGTATATTTAGCTTATCGGGCACAAAAGCATAAAGATTATATTTCCATATATCTAAAAAAAAATTAACATTAATTTATTAATTAATTAAATACATTTTAATTAATTAAATGCATTTTTTAATTATATACTGTATATAAAAAAAACTAGTATCTTCTTCAGGCTCATTAATAAGGAACATATAAAAAATTTGTAACTTTTTCAGGCTCATTACTAACATTGGTCTTTTAGCCCAGACACATAGGGGCAGATTTATCAAGCGACGAATTTCGAGGTGATGGGAGTTTTTTTAAAATCCCATCACCACATAATTCGAATAAAAAATGACCAACAGGAATTTATTAAAAAAATTGTTTTTTTTTTCTTGGGTGGAATAGTCTTAGATTTTTCAAAGTCCACCAACTGACCACAAATAGGTTCTAGGAGGTCCCCCATATTCTAAAACAGCAATTCAGCAGGTTTTTTGATGGCAATGGTCAAAGTCAATGTTTTAAAGAGGCAGTACAATTTCGATATTCGAATTTTCAATTTTTTTTTCAAATTCGAATTGAATTTGGACTGTTCCCTAGTCGAAATACACAAAAAATAGCTCAGAATTCGAATTTTTTTCATTCGAATTTTCACTTCGACCTTTGATTGATCTGCCCTATGTTATTCAATCAGAAATTTGCAATTATTATTCTGCCTTTAGTAGACTGGGTAATTGCAGGCTGGTTGCTATGAGTTACTGCACTGGTGCAGATTTGCCCAGTGTTAGTAAATCAATCCTCTTGTCTGATAACCAGGAATATGAAGTTTTCAAAAATAAGTTTTTTTTGATGTACTGTTGTTTTTGTAAATAGAATTACTGTCCTGAGGCACCACTTGTCCTTAGAGGTTGGTAACATCTACATGTATTTAGGATGTTGGTTACTGCATTGGTGACACAGGAATACTGGGCTTATTATTATCTTTACATGTTCATTATGTTATGACGGTTTAAATATTATTATGATAGTGGAATATTACAGGGACAAATCATACCTTTAAGGTAGCCATACTTGAAGCAATGGGTTGACTTGATACCCTATGTACATGTATAGTCACTTTAGCATATAGTTTGGACAGATAATGGCAGTTGATCTATCCATCTGCCAATACCATCTCTATGCAAATCTGAGGTCTCCCCATATGAAAGGACTTGATCCACAACCAAGGCAAAGACTTGTTTGGTTGGGGGATCAAGGCTAGTTGATCTTCCATTGGACTCAATCCTTAAACTACCCGCATTTGCTTTTCTTTAAATGCAGTTCTTGCAAAGTGACCAACAGATTCATTCCTATGGTTCTCCCGGCAATGATACATTGAGGCATTTACCTGTAGTACTGTAAGTGGGTCTGCCATAACACATACCCCAACCAATTCAAGGGGAGATTTAGGGGCATATTTATCAAGGGTCGCATTTAGAGTTTGAAGAACTTCGAAATTCTAATTCAAAAAGACCAACCCAAAGTTTTTTTGGGTCGAATAGGTCAGTTTTCGATCAAATAGGTCCGTATTCGGGCGAATTCCAAACATACAAACTGAAGAAATAGCACAATCGATCGAATTCGATTCAACGTTTTTCGACCCAAACAAATTCAATTTTTCAAAGTCCAACAATTGACTCCAAATAGGTTCTAGGAGGTCCCCCATAGGTTAAAACAGCAATTCAGCAGGTTTTAGATGGCCAATGGTTGAAGTTAAATTTTTAAGGAGACAGTATATGATAAATTTCAATATTCAAATTTTAGAATTTTTTTCAAATACAAATTGAATTTGCACTATTCCCTAGTCGAAATACACAAAAAATAGCTTGAGATTCGAATTTTTCTCATTCAAAATTCACCTTGATCTTTGATTAAACTGCCCCTTTATCTTTGGGGTTCCTTTTAACTCTAGCACTTAATAATGCAGCCCCCACCCCATGTAGATTCAATAAAATACTCACTGCGCAAATGGGCTTTTCTTTTAATTTTCTCACAGATGTAAATAGCATTTTTCATGTACCAGGGATATGACTGAACACAGTTCCTGAAGTAGATTAAAAATGTTTTATCTCACAATGCAACTGATTTTTTTTTCTTAAAACAATGTTTATTTAAAGGTGGACAACAAGAGAAAGACTTTTTAATATGTGACAGAAGCCTAATTAAACATAGGGTGTATGTATCAGTTTCTTCAGGGGTTCAAACTAGGAGCACCCCAATTACTGGCTGCTCTTCCCTAACTCTTAGGCTGCTCTTCCCTAACTACTGAACCAGGAAGGAAGCTGAAGTTTTTGGTGAATCTAATCTGTTTGTGCTTCTTTCCCATTTACTCTACAAGTACATTATGGCATTATAAACAGATAGTGGGGGTCTTTTTTTCTTATTAAGAGGGTCACTGTACCAGAGGCCTCCCCTTCAGACTAATGGAACAGAACTTTCATTTGAAGCAGATTAAGGTGTTCTTCACAGTGAGGTTGGGGAATGCACTGCCTGGTGATGTTGTGATGCTGATTCAGTTAATGCCTTTAAGAGGAGCTTGGATGATTTCTTGGACAGACATAATATCATAGGCTATAGTTAACTTTATTACTATACAGTGTGCCAGCAGCCTTATTAGTTATAAAGGGCAAGCCAATAAGAACTGGGGTGTCTTATTTAAACCCATATCATGCACTCAACATTGTTTTTGCTGGAGCACTGGGGCTTGTCTTCTGGCTCTTGCTCTGCCTGGTCCTGCCAGCTTCTCAAATCTGTTCTGTTTGCGCCATCCCACTCTCATCTGCTCTGTCTCTATGCTTGCTCCATTCCACTCTGGTCTGTTCTGTCTCTATGCTGTTACCTCAAATGTTGCAATAAAACCTCCTCATACCTGTCCGGAGTGCCCCTGATTTGCTCATTTGGACTTGTTCTGTCTCTATGCTTGCTCTATCCCACTCTAGTCTGTTATGTCTCTATGCTTTTACCTCAAATGTTGCAATGAAACCTCCTCAAACCTGTGCCGCCTGATTTGCTAATTTGGACTTGTTCTGTCGCTATTCTTGCTCCATCCCACTCTAGTCTGTACTGTCTCTATGGTCACTCCTTCCTGCTCTCTTCTGTCTCTATGTTTGCACAACCCAATCTGTTGTCTCTGTACACCTCTTCCATCACTCTCCAATCTACTCTGATTCTTTGTGCACTCTGTCCTATTCTGTTCTTCATCTCGCCCTCACCCATTGCCTTGTCCCTTACTGGTCACTGACTGCTCCTTGCTTTTAATTAAATTGCTATCTATGTAGAATGCTTAGATTTTCCTTGGCTAAAGCAAACAACATTGTGGCTAACACTTAGCTATAAATGAGAAGAGAAGCGGGTTATCTGCAAATAATTATATTTTATTTCAATGTACTTAAGGAAAACAACATAAATAAATACTCTTTTTACAAATATGGAACATTTCTCCTCCATTCTCATTCTGCCTGAAATTACATGTAATGTATAGAAGGCAATTACATCCATATAAACATCGGTTTGAATCTGTATTTAACTGTTCTGCATTTGTTAGGTTTAATCTCACTAAAAGCATGGATAAATGACAGTATATTATAGCTGAACACCCACAGTATGTGAGTAAATGATATGCTGTTATATGAATGTTATTCCTAGAACCATGAAAGCAGAGAGAGTGCATGTTATTTACCTGTGAACGTCTTCTCTCATGTATTGTTCCTGGCTAAAACACAGGCACTGTTGATACAATTTACAAAGCTCCATCACACATGGGTTAAGTTTGTGTAAGGCAAGTGCAATTGATGGGGAATTCACTGCTAGCCTGGCCTGCAGACACCCTAAAAGAAACACAACTCTCAGCTAATGGGGACACACAGTTAGGACATTTATGCACCATACATAAAAGTCTAGTATTCATTGAATATTTAATATTTTGACTGCATATCTATGCCGATATTAGAGTTTTTTTTTTAACATTTTGGTTTCAGGTTAATTTTAAGGTCATGACTCCCCTTAACTTAGAACAAAGGTGGTCAATATAAAACAGTTACCTTATCAGAGTTCCAAAAGTATCAGAGACAGCTAATTTTACATTTGGACCCTTTGGGCCCACTTGGTTTTAAGGTCTAGGTCTTTGCTATGACACATACTGTATCCTCATCATACCCTGTAACATTTGGCTATATTAATGCCCATCACTCTTTAGATCTCAAAACATCCACATCATTGGGTGGGATTGTAAGTGAGAGGCAACTGTCAGTGACTTTTCGTGGCCGTTTCGCGAATTTATTCACCAGTGGCGAATCGCGCAAATAATGTGTCAAAATAAGTCCAGGAAGACAGATTAGATCCAAGCCTACACTGCCTAGATCATATAGACTAAAGTTGATGAATTTGTGTCCCCCTCCCAGCTCATTGAGATATCTCCTAAGAAAACATAACCTTTAGTCATATGGCCATGTAATGGGTGAACTCACTGATTTAGACCATTCACAGCTATTGCCTCTAAAATCTGAACCATAAATCTGAATCTCTTCAGACCACAAATGTACTTCAGTTTTGAAAAGGCAAAATATGAGCACATGATAGAAGTAACGCTTATGAAGAATGAAAGAGTTACCATTGATTCTTTGCAGTAAGGATTTCTCAACAGCAAACACAGTTTTTTTTTAGCAAATACTATTTTCACAGTATTTGACATTGATTGCAACATATTTATAACCATTATTTATGAATATCATACAATGACCAAGCTTGAGTTGGTCCGGATGTAGGATTTATAATTGAGGGTAAATAAAACCCTTTATTTTGGATTCTGCAAATGTCATTGCTTATTTACCTTCCAACAACTCTTGACTTGCTACAAAAAGATTGTGTTCAAGCGTGTTAGGTAAAGCAGAATTCTGTCTTTACCAACACACACAAGTTTTTCTGCTCTAAAATGGAGAGCACATATTGATACAATTCATTAAGGTATTCCCAAACCTGCTGCTGCATCTCTGCATGGTTGCCAATGCCTCCATTCTTCCTCTTCTGATGAATGCAACTGCGACTATTGATGTTGGTGAACCCTGGAGCTACTGCCACCCTCAGCCTGACAGCAGTTCCAAGATTCCATGGGTTGTATCAATAGGTGCATCAAGTTTTCAGCCAGTGACTTGGGTGTAAATGCAGATATAACCCTCTGAAGAAAACAACAATGGAAGCTGGTGTCTGGATTTAAGGAGAAAGACCAGAGGCCAGCCTCCTTCTTCTTACCCCAAAGAGGCTGCAGGGTGTATTAAATGATATGAGTAAGGCCACAGCAAGGGACAAAAGAAAGAAGAGAACAATGAAAGATTGGGTTCGTAAACAGAAGTAGCATGGGGTATCAGATGTTTAACCCATCATGTCTTTGTTTCTTTTATTTTGATGTTTAATTGTAGCTGGATTTCTTAAACATTGTGAGTAAAGTTGCTGGGTTTAAATGCACGACACAACAATTCAGATCAATAGTTTTAGAATCAGGATTAATTTCTTGAGGGCTGGTGTGACAAACACAAGATTAAAGAATGGAGGCAATGTGCCAGGACAGATTAAAGGTATTATAAAATCAATTACAGCCATAAGAAGAGAGATATCAAGACATGGGATCAAGAGAACAGATGGCGCTGTAGGTGGACAGCGCAGAAGAGGAGGAAAATGCATTTACGGCATTAAGAAATACAAAAGTGTTGTAAAAGTCAGAAAAGTTCTGCAAATAATGAAATAAAAAAACTCAGATTTATCATTACCTGTACAACTGATACAAACACAGACACACTCTAGTACCATTGCATGTGTATAATTTAAAATACTGTTTAACAAGAAATTGGCGGTTCATCTGGACTAAGCTTGAAGGTACAGTGCACTCTGGTGCAAGGGAGCCTTGTACTTTACACCTGCCTTGAGCAAGTGGTAACTAGAGGGTTATCTTAACACCTTGCTCCTACTGATATTACCCAATGTACTGAAGGCAGGTGTAAAGTACTGGGTTCCCTTGCACTGCACCTTTCATCATGCATGTGACCCCTGTACTTTATACCTGCCTTATGCCTTCATTGCAGGGTTCCCTTTGTGTGTTGCACCTATAGGCGCTCCTTCTTGCCCCAACTGAATTGGCAATTGCCTTTCACTAGTTTATGCCTTATGGCATCTTTTCCTTTTACTCATTTAAAATGTAAGGCTTGACAATTGAAGAAGGATAATTAATGCTTATTTTGCCTGCCACTTGAGCAAAGTAAAGAATATTTTTTATAATTGTTATAAGCCCAAAGGAGAACAGAAACCTATAGGGTTAATGCAATAAGCAGTGCAATGTTTGCTCTGATTTTAATGTCCCATTGAGGTCATCAAGTGGCCATTACTAGTTTGTGTAAGAACAAACATCCTGATTGACATCTAACCAAACACTCCTAGTTGTTTTTTCCATATCCCAAAAATGCAATTGTTTTCGCTCCATTGCGGAGTGCTCTTCTTCTGCAATATGGTGGCGCCCATGGCCACATGATGACATTATTGTGCTGCATTTTGGGGTGAAAATCCAACAAAAAAAAGATGCCAGGCACCCGGGTTCAATGTCTAAATATAGGTTCTACTCGTGGGTGCTCTACAATAACTTTCCTGGATTTTGACTTTCTTGGTTTGATCCTGACTACACTGATCGCTGCCTGCCCTTGACTTATTGCCTGGACCTTGATCTGTTTAACCCCTTGTGTACCGCAAACTGGACTTTTGTCTGCTAATCTGCATAGTAGCTTCCTCCTTGGTCCCCACTCAACCCTACAAGTGCCATCAGGCCTTAACAGTTTACATGTTTATATGGGTTTTACAGTCTCTTTTTATTTTCGACAGCATTTTCATTTAAAAAATAAAGATGAGTCTGATGTATGTTTGTGATGTATGTCATAAAGTAAACTTTAATCCCAGAACATCCCTAGGATCAAGTGCTAAAGAATGTATCTGCTTTCACAGATGGGTTCAAGGATGTGATGGTAACTTTAGGCATTGCTCTAATAATCCTTCTGAGCTTGGGTGGGCAGATTGTACAGTTATACCTCATTAGTTCTTTGACATTGGCCAGTCATTATGTCAGTAGAACCCAAGAATGCAGAATGTTGAGTTAAATGTCCCAGCACAACCTTTGCTTATGAGGGAGGCGTTGAAATACACGAGGGGCTTATGACTCTACTTTGAGCATATAGGTTCCCTTTACAAAGAAATTCTTACATTGCTGTTTTTTCTTCTTGATGAGATGTTATCACACATTACTCTGCACAGAATAATCATTTATGGAATGGGACTTCCTCGTAGGGGTATTTGATGTGTTCATGAGCTAGGTGGGCCTCTACACAAAGGTGCTGAGTGATGGCATTCCTGAGACTGAAATCTGCAGAAGATTAGATGTGTATCAGGGCGATTATTCCCTCCCTCAATGGGAGACAACAGCTATCTTTATAGTATTTAAAGACTGTGCCATTTGATGGTTGGATTATTGCAAACCACAGTCCACCCATGGATTCTACACTTTCTCCCCAGTTCTCTGATTAATGTCAGGAGTATTCAAACTAAATGGATCTGTAGTAAAAAAAATATATAAAATACGACAATGTATTAATTAATAGAAAAAAGCCATTATTCATAAAGAAAGTCAAACACATTACTGTTACAGGTATGGGACCTGTTATCCAGAATGCCTGAGTTTTCCATAGTCTAAGCCATCACCATACTTTTAGGGCCTTATTTATGAAAATCCAAATTTTTCTGAATATTTCAATAAAAAAAAGTCAACCAAACTAGAATCCACGATTGGACCTTATTATTAAAAAAGCACAATTTAATCGGATCAGAGACAAACACAATCAAAATCGAGTGAAAATCCAAATTGTATGATGTTTTCGGATTTTTTTTTAGACTTTTCGCAAAAAGTCTGAATTTTCCGGAATTTTTCCCTGAAAATCCAGGAAAAAAATCCAGATTTTATTTTTGGCTAAATCCAGCATAGACCACAGAAATTTATCTCAAATTATCTGGGTATAATAAATCTTGAAAAGTTTTTTTCCACTAAAAATTTGGACTGTATCGTTTTTTGCTATCGGTCTTTAATAAATAATCCCCTAAGTCTACTAAGAATGATTTGCCAATCAGATTGTTTTGCCACCAGTATAGATTAATGATATCTTACTTAGGATCCAGTACAATGTATTGTTTAATTATCACAGAAAACAAGAATATCATTTTTAAAAACAGGTACAGTATAGTTTGTTTTAATTGCACACTTTTAAGAAGAGCTTGAAGGTGTTGTCCTCATTTGGAGGAAGCATAAGAGTTTTTATTACATTCACTGTGCAGTGGCACAAACTATAAAATTCACAAACTTCATTGTCGGAAGTGGTTGCTAAACTGTTTTCGCAATAGCTGTATTTCATTTGTGTAAAGGAAAATTTGTTCTCCCAAAGGCATAACTTTTTCACATTAGGAATATATTTTCCGTTACCAACTTTAACTACATTGCCCCACTACTATTTAAACAAGAGCAGAAGCGAATCCCACCTGATATAGGGAAATCTATAGAATGAATGAAACACAAATGTATATTCTCTGGTGACAGATCAATTCTGAAACCCTGGACACCAACATAAACAGTAATTTATCAAAATCCAAAATTTTCACACACCGACCAAATCCGCACAGACTCCCCCCCCCCCCAATTTATCAATACATTTTCATGAAAATGTCTTGTAAGGGAAAAGATTAGATAAAATTGTGATCAAATCTGAATCGTAAGATTTTTTCATATTTGATCACTAAAAACTGTGACTTTTTCATATTTGACACCTGAAACCTGTGATTTTTTTCATATTTGACACCCAAAACCACAAAATCTTCAGATTATTGAACGAAACCCAGCACAGATCAGGATATCTTCAAAACTGGACATCTGCCATTGACTTCAACATTTAAAAAATCTTGAAAAATGTGAGGTTTTTTTCCCTTGAAAAATTTGAGGTTTTTTTCCCTTGAAAAAAATTGTGTTTTTTCCCTTTTAAAGTCCAACCAGAGAAAAAGCGGATTTTAATAAATAACCTCCTTAATGTTCAGGAAAGAATCCATTTAGGGTTTGGGTACACGGGGATCCACTAGAATGGAAATGTACTACAGACATAACATTCTGCAAATGCGTTGAGAAGAAGCTTTGCTTGGCACATGAGTGTACTGACTCTTTTTGTCCCACACAATATGGGAGTGAAATCTTCAGCTATGAGTAGCCAACAGCATTGGACTGGGGGCCCAGGCCCCCCGGGCCTGCAGCCTCAGGGGCTACCATACCAACTCCCGGGCCCCCCAGCCATAAAGTCTTCTCTGACACTGACTGTTTATGTACTGTTTTAGCAAATCTAATTATCACTTTTGTCTATTTTGTAGCTGTGGAAAGCAGGGCCAGGCCGGCCGGCCGCCCTAGGCAACCTGGCCGGTAAGCCCCGCCCCCCGGCGTACGTGTGCGACGGAGAGTGAAGAGATGGACTGGGAGGGAGAGGACAGCAATGGAGGGGAGAAGGGAGAGCGACAAGAGAGGGGATGGTGTCAAGAGGGAAAAAGTAAGACGGTGCGGAATAGGGGTAGGCAGAAGACAGTTTTAGAGGTAACTGCCCAGCACCCCCCTATTATTGGACCCTAGGCAGTTGCCTCTTCTGCCTACCCTTAGTACTGGCCCTGGTGGTAAGTAACATAGTAACATAGTAAGTAAGGTTGAAAAAAGACACACACCCATCAAGTTCAACCTTTTACATTTTTTTTAAATCTGCTTAACTGACAGTTGATCCAGAGGAAGGCAACCCCTTCTGAAGCCTTGTACTATGAGCTATCTTCCATAACCCTGTATTCCCTCACTTGCTAAACACCATCCAACCCCTTCTTATACCTATCTAATGTATCAGCCTGTACCTCTGATTCAGGGAGACAATTCCACATCTTCACAGCTCTCACTGTAACAAACCCCTTCCCAATATTTAGGCGGAACCTCTTTTCTTCTAATCTTAATGGGTGACCTCATGCCAGCTGGAAAGATAGGGTTGCCACCTTTTAATTTTGGGGAAAACGGGCAGGAGGCGGGCCAATGATGCATTGGGGGGTCAGTGATGTCAGGGGCAGGACTAATGACATCAGGGGTGGGGGGGACTGATGATGTGGCGATCAGTGATTGGCTGATCACCATATCATTAAATTCAATGTCCTGTTTGATTTCCTAATTTGGAAAAAATAAACTCCCTGCTCCCTGAGAATTAAGGTCTTGCCCAGGGCACAAATTGGAGTAAGGCTACAAGTTAGAGCAACAGTGCCACTCATTTTACTATTTGCTTACAACAGTAAATAAAGACACTCCCACTACTCAGCTGTTTCGTTTTTTTTAGAAACAAATTCTGTACTTTTTATTTATTTTTCTAATGCCAAATTTCATACTGAAGATTTTCTGAATGATTGGGTACATTTAAAACATATGTAAAGGCAGAAAATAAAATCCCTTTTTCTCATTTCCTACCTATAAAGAAATCTATCTCTAATATACTTTCATTACAAAAATCTGTAGTGTTTTTATTTAAAAAAAAATTGATTGATTGCTGTTCGGATGATTCCCCTTTGCTTACTTACTCTGACTGCTGTGGACAAGACTTCTCTAGATGGTCACTGGCTGCTTTGCAGGGAAATGTACGGTGCTGCCAGAGTTTAGCACGGCTGGGAATGAGGGCACAGGGGTTGTTTTGCTCTGAGGTGAGCAGAGGTTGGCACAGGTTAGACAGGTTAAACAAAAAAATCATGAAATAACCAGAGCCAGATTTCATTGGCGGTCCTAGCGCCTGCTGGCCGCACCACTCTAGTGAGAGCAGGCACTCCGAAGCACTGGGGAGCTTCGCATCCCCAGTGCTCCTCAGCAAGCAGCGAGTAAAAGAATGGAAAAAACAACAAACATTAAATTTTTTCTATAAAAACGCTAAAGAATTTTTTAATGAAGTATATTATAGATAGGGTTATTTATAAATAAGGAACAAGAAAAAGGGATTTTATTGTTTTGCCTTTACATTCCCTTTAACACTGTCCAAGAAGCACCAGCCATGTAAAGTATGTCTGTGAGTGCTCAGGGCATTCCTCCATAAACCAACTGCGATGAACAGGGAGTTACAATAAATAAAACTGTAATAGAACCTGAATCAGCTCACTCTTATCAGTAAAGTTGTATTAATTGTTCTCTATGGAGGCCACCTTTGAAGTCCAAGATTTGGCCAGAGCTCACAATCAATTTACACATTCATGAACACACCATCATTCTGCTATAATTTCAAAATACGTCTGGAAAACAAATGAAACCTCACTCCGAATACCGTCTTAATTTACATTCAGTTGTCCCATCCCTCATCTATGAAAGGAACACCCAAGATGCACCAGAACTGTAGTTTATCGATGGAATATAGAATAGAATATAGCTTGTTATATATCTATAGTATGTTAATGATGGCCTTGATGTCTATATTACATTAAATACTGTTTCCCTTTTAATGTTAAACAATACATTGCAATTTTGGTTTTCTTGTTCTATTGTTTGTTCAATTTCTCAGCACGTTGCACCTGACTGTATTCTGTGATTTAGATGGATTCAGTAGGCTCCACATCAACAGAGCTGAGTAACAGCAGCTGAAATATTCTGTTCTTTGAAAATCCACAGTCCAAGCTTCCACTTTTTATATAAACATTAAGGGGCCAATTCACCAAGCTCGAGTGAAGGATTCGAAGTAAAAAAACTTTGAATTTCGAAGTGTTTTTTGGGCTACTTCAACCATCGAATGGGCTACTTCAACCTTCGACTTCGACTTCGAATCGAATGATTCAAACTATAAATCGTTCGACTATTCGACCATTCGACCATTCGATAGTCAAAGTACTGTCACTTTAAGAAAAAACTTTGACCCCCTAGTTAGCCATCTAAAACCTACCGAACCCAATGTTAGCCTATGGGGAAGGTCCCCATAGGCTTTCCTAAATTTTTTTGGTCGAAGGATAATCCTTTGATCGTTGGATTAAAATCCTTCGAATCGTTCGATTCGAAGGATTTAATCGTTTTGCACAAAATCCTTCGACTTCGATATTCGAAGTCGAAGGATTTTAATTCCCAGTCGAATATCGAGGGTTAATTAACCCTCGATATTCGCCCCTTGATGAATTTGCCCCTAAGGGGTTATTTATTAAAGTCTGCCAAAAATTCAAAAAATTAGAGATTTTTTTTACTAATATCTGAATTTTTAATGAACAAAAAAAACTTGAATTTTTCAGGATTTATTATACCCCAATGATGGAAAAGGTTAGAATTTTTTTTCAGAGGACTGGAGATCTCAACACTAGAAACGAATCCATCTTGTATATGGGAAGCTTTATCGTTCGGTTAATAACTTGGGTCATTTATCGTTTTGCCCCAAATGCAAACTGGAAAATGTAAACCTCTTCTTTGGAGTTGTCCTCATATTACCCTACTATGAAAACAAAAAAAAAGAGAGATTTTTTCTGCTCGAATTTGAATTTAAACTTGATTCTATCCCCAGTTTATGCCCTTTTAAATATTGGTTCTCCATCTTTTACTTTGAGTAAACACTGTAAAGCTAACCCAAATGTGATTTCAGACTTAATTTTCCATTTTATGGTGGCTGCAAAAAAAGGCCCTATTTTTATTCAGGATTTTAGAGTTTTCCCCTTCCATAAAAGATATTTTAGCTCAACCATAAGAGGCCATATAAACGAGTTCAGAAGAACCCCATTTAAAACACAGATTTACTGATAATTGGTCTCTTTATTTCGATCTCGTGGACCCATGGGCAGCTTTAGTGGCTCTTTGTCTTTATAAAGCTTTTTGATTTCTTAATTCCACCATGCGAGGTTCATTTTATGTAGGATAGATTTATTTCTTAGTACTTTATTTCTTAATTTGATTATCACCCTTGTACAATGCAGTTATTGTGCTTATACTTTTATAAGTGTTATACTCCTTTACATTTCATTGTGGTTAACATGATCTGTTAAAATTTTATCAAAACTAATAAAAATGTGGAATTACGGTGACGTCACGTGATGCGACCGTGAGCAGACGTGCAGGCACATCGCTCCGTCCCGGATCAAGGAAATAGCACCTAAAAAGCTCCCTAAACCTGCTCCCTTTGGCTGCCGAAGCACACCAACCTCTGGGGCAGCATGCCCAGATCTGGCAAAACTAAACCTAAAAAGAGAGCAACGCAGAAACCGCTAACAGACTTCTTTGACTCGAACGCCGCGGCGGTGGACACTCCCAAGATGGCGGCGCCAAGCCCGACTTCACCTGCGCACTCTGACGATGTCCCAACGGATAGTCCGGTAAGCGCTTCTTCGGGCACGGTACAGGACTCCCCACACATTAGCGACATAACTCTCCTCCATAAATTTAAGACACTATTGCATACTGAGCTGGAGGAAATGTCAGCTTACATAACTGCGCAACTTACACGGGAGATCCGGGAATTGGGCCACCGCACGGATCAGATTGAGTCGAAACTTGACGAAGTCGTTGTTCAAGTTAATGCGCACGATGTCTCTATAGCCCGTTTATCTGCCCAGCATGATGATTTGTTGGAGCGGCTAGAAGACTACGAGAACAGGTCCCGTAGAAACAATATTCGCATAAGGGGGCTCAGTGAAGATGTTAAGGACCTGCATATCGACATTCCCGCGCTATTGGCCACGTTGGTTCCTGAATTGCCTAAGGACCGATTAGAGCTAGACAGAGTGCATAGGGCACTGGGCCCCAGGAGAGATGGTGGGATACCTAGAGACATTGTTCTCAGATTTCATTATTACGCCACTAAGGAAACTGTAATGGCGGCAATCAGAGGTGTTGTTGATCTGACCTATAACTCCCATCCATATCAAATCTTCTCTGATTTGGCGGGTGTAACTATACAGCGTCGGCGAGCAATGCGCCCTATCACACAACTTCTTCGACAGCACAAAATTTTGTATCGTTGGGGGTTCCCATTTAAGCTCTCCTTCAATTACAACAACAAACAGCATGTTGTCAAATCA
The DNA here is from genome assembly GCA_038501925.1 of Xenopus petersii. Classification (NCBI taxonomy): domain Eukaryota; kingdom Metazoa; phylum Chordata; class Amphibia; order Anura; family Pipidae; genus Xenopus; species Xenopus petersii. The sequence goes on from CM076683.1 coordinate 135,412,866, forward strand.
TCAGAGGAAGGCCTATCCACTCTTCGGGCGTTACAGCTCCTTGAGACCGACGTCGCTATTGGCAGCCCGAGTAAGATGCCTAGCTTGCCACATGAATCGCTTCAGGGCCCACTGGCCACTTTATGGGAACAAACGCCGCGGAGGACGACCCGCAGACAGGACGTCGACAGCGGCTCCAACACATAGGCACCTTTCATAAGCTATATTGGCGCTTTTAGGAATTGTAACAATTCTTCAGGAGACAATCCCTTGGACGGGAGGACGTTTCCCCCTCTCACCTTTACACCACACCATCGTTGATGCTGCCATTAGAGGAGATTTTCTCAGACATGGCGGAACACGCTTTTGTGGCCCCTATTTCGTGGCCAAATTTGGAATCCATACTGGCCTGCAGTTTGGATTTATTCACTAACTCAGTTAAGTATTTTTTGTTTCTTGTTTTGGTTTTTTTTGCTTCGCTAATTTTTTCTTTTTTCATTTTTTACTTTCCTGCATCGACCACTGCCTTGGACTATGTTATCTTGGACCGGACTGACATGTTTTATTGCTCCTGGATTCAGTACGTAATTTTTATGCGTCACTACTCAACTTTCCGATGGCTGTATTTCTCACGCATAATGTGAAGGGCTTGAATAGCCCTCACAAACGCTCACTGGCATTCCGCTACTATCTGTCCATGGGCGTACAGGTACTTTTCCTCCAAGAGACGCATTTTTCTAAAGTATCACAGCCTAAGTATTTTCATGTACAATTTCCTCATGTTTTTTTGGCTAATGCGGAAAAGAAGCAGAAAGGGGTTGGAATTTTTATTCATAAAAATTTGCCATTTAAGTTGTTGAAATGTATACCGGACCCACAGGGTCATTTTGTGATAATTGTATGCACTATAGGGGAGGCACTCTACACCTTGGCATCGGTCTACAGTCCCAATAGCACGCAGAGTAAATTTTATAACAGGTTTTTTCTGTCACTGTCTAAGCATGCTCAAGGGCAAATTATAATTGGAGGTGATCTTAACGCAACACTAAATGCTAGACGGGATAGGTTTGATCCACTAAACCCCAATAAGAAATATGTTGAACCTATGTCTAAACTTATACGTACTAAATTGCAGTCTATGGGACTGACTGATGCCTGGAGGGAGTGCAACCCCTTTAAGAACGATTATACTTTTTACTCTAATCCTAATGGGACATACTCTAGAATTGATTATGTGTTGCTCAGTGTTTCCTTAACCGCGAATGTAGCTTCTGCTCGGATTCCGGTGTGTTCTTGGTCTGATCATAATCCTGTGAAAATAACCATACGAAATTTACAATCCCCCAAAGCAGCTCCTGTTTGGCGATTGAATGAAGCCATTCTCACGAACCCACAGGTGCGTACGCAACTGGAGGGAGAGCTAATTTCTTATTTTCAGATCAATGACACTCTGGATCTCAGGCAGTCAGTAATCTGGGAGGCTCATAAAACCTACATTAGGGGCATTCTTATTAAAATATGTTCCAGAAAGAAAAAGGAAAAAAAGGAACGGGTCCGCCAATTGTCAAGTCAGCTGGAATTGGCGGAACAGTCCTTTCGAACTAAACCTAGTACTGCTGGTTCCCGACACATCCGACAACTTAAAACGGAATTGAATTTGTACCTTATGGAAGAAACAGAGAAACAGCTTAGATGGCTGAAACACAGATTTTACACTAAAGCTAATAAGATTGATACCATGTTAGCAAATAAATTACGGAACATTAACAAAATACCCCCTACACATAGTATCCTAACTAAAACGGGCGCCATTACAACAAATCCCCAGAAAATAGCGGAGTCGTTTCGAGACTTTTATTCGCAACTCTACAAACGCCATACGAATTTTGATGAATGTAAAGCTGATTTATTGTTTCGGGATATAGGGCTCCCCACGTTAACTTTGGATCAAAGGGATTATATGGATCAAGACATTACTGCTGAGGAAGTGCAGTGGGCTATTAAATCCTTGAAGGCACAAAAAGCTCCGGGTCCTGACGGATTCACAGGCCCATATTACAAGGCTTTTATTAAAGAATTAACCCCGCATATTGTGAACTTATTTAATTCCATAAGAGCAGGAAACCGGTTTGTCCCAGATTCTCTTAGAGCCTTCATAACGGCTATTCCCAAGCCCAATAAGGATAGTAACTTAGTCGAAAACCACAGACCGATTACGTTATTGAATCATGACATGAAATTAATAGGGAAAATACTGGCTAAACGGATTAATACGTTTTTATCTGATCTACTGGACAGTGATCAAGCTGGTTTTGTCCCTAACAGACAACCCTCTGATAACATTCGCAGAGCTATTGATCTAATCTCTTGGACCAGTGAAGGGGGCACTCCTGCAGTGCTCCTTTCACTGGATATAGAGAAAGCCTTTGATTCTCTGTCCTGGGATTTTCTAAAGTATGTCCTGCTTCGCTATGGGTTCCCAGAGACTTTCCTGTCTTCTATCCGGGCTCTGTACGACTGCCCCACAGCTCAAATAAAACATCAAGGATTTCTTACTCCCCCCATTGTAATTGCACGGGGTACCAGACAGGGGTGCCCCTTGTCACCAATTTTATTTGTGATGGCAATGGAATATTTAGCAGCTTTGATAAGACAAAACCGGGATGTCTCTGGGATTTGTGTGGAAGATCAAGAACATAAATGTTGTTTATATGCTGACGACTTATTATTGACTTTATCGAAACCTCTGCTATCTCTGCCAAATTTATTTAATGTTCTGGATAAATTCTACGGGGTTTCAGGTCTGAAGATTAATGTGTCTAAATCTGAGGCATTACCTCTTAACATGTCTCCTAGTATGATAAAATTGCTGAAGCTCAATTTTGATTTCGCCTGGACGAATACGTCTATTAAGTATCTAGGAATTCACCTTACAGATTCTTATGGCACGCTCTGTGACACTAATTATAGAAATTTCATTAAACGCCTCATGGATGACCTGAAGTCCTGGGAGAATTTTTCAGTTTCGTGGTTTGGCAGGGTTAATATTATAAAGATGAGTATTTTACCTCGGATTCTTTATCTGTTTCGTACTCTCCCTTTAGCACCACCAGCTGATTGGTTATCTAAATTGCAAAATGCTTGTCTCCGGTTCATTTGGAATAATAAACGGCCTAGACTTGCTCGGAGCCTATTATATAGGCATAGAACCATGGGGGGATTGGGTGTCCCAAACCTTCGTGAATACTATATGGCTGCTCAAATGGCTCAAATGTTGAACTGGTTTGTTCCTCTTCGACCTCCCAAGTGGGTTGTACTGGAACAGGCTATATGTCAATGTTATTCTCTGGGGGATTTTCTTTGGACACATAAGCATTCGCATAGGTCAGTGACTTTTCCAACTATACAGCATACATTGTCTCTATGGCGCAAAATTAAAGTTAATCCCCATTGGATCTCTAAACACCAACCGATGGCGCCTTTATTTGATAACCCGATTTTTTTACCTGGGCTTCAACCGACTCAGTTCCGTTGGTGGAGTGATAATAACTTTACACACGTACGGCATTTCATACTACATGGCAACATAATAAGTTGGTCAGTTTTGAAGGATAGATATAATGTCCCAGATCGGGAATTGTATAGGTATCATCAAATCAGACACTATTTGTCTTCGGTGCAGAAGAAATGCTCCTTTGGCTCTGAAGCGTTATGTCTCCATCGCCCACGTATGAAAGGCTCCCTTAGTTACATATACCATCAAAGCGTCAATACCAAGCCCATCACCTCTCTAAAATTTGTGCAAAGATGGAATATGGAACTGACGTTGACGTTGCAAGATCGAGACTGGCAAGATATTTTCTTGAGTGCCAAACGTGCTTCCACCAATGTTTTAGCTCAGGAAACTGTATATAAAGTTATCAGCAGATGGTACTTAGTTCCGAGTCGCGTTGCTAAATGGAACCCCCAAACTAGCCCTAATTATTTTAGGGGCTGTTCCGAGACTGGAACGATGGCCCATATATTTTGGCATTGTACCAGGGCACGTCGCCTATGGATCCGGGTGTATCACTTGATATATTCTGTCCTGCAAGTTAATTTACCCAAACGGCCTGCTGACGCTCTCTTACATAGGAGAATTGATGCAGTCTCTCGAGCCCAACACTCTTTAATTACACATTTTTTCACGGCAACGAAGCAGGTGATAGCAAAAGCTTGGCTGACGCCGACTTTGGCTTTCTCTGATGTGAAAACTAGGATAGATGGAGTATTTATTATGGAAAAGTTAACGAGTATAATATTAGACAAGCAGGACCAATTTGCGAAGGTTTGGGACCCCTGGATCACCTACCGATATCCGACTGGGCTTAATCGATCAGCACTAGTTTATTGAGTACAGGTTGCAATGTTTCTAAGTGGGCAGACATTGACTGATTAGTCCCCACTCATATAGCCTGGGTTGCTACGGCAGTGGACTTTACCCCCCCCCCTTTTTTTCTTTTTCCCTTTCTTTTTCTTTCTTTTTGCTTTTCTTTTCTCGGCCCTATGTTTTGTAGCTTTTCCTTTTTCTCTTGAATTCTATGTAAAAAGGGAAACGTGTACTGTTTACTCTTCGTATTATTTAGCCTTGACACATGTTCAGTATTCATGCTCTGTACTATGCTTGTTGCTACGGTTGGCCACAGCTGTTTTATTGTTCGCTACAGAAACATTTTCGATACTACCTGTATTTATGTAGTACCTGTAACAATGATGCCGACTTTGTTGTTATGCACGATTTCCTCAATAAAAATTATTGATACAAAAAAAAAAAAAAAAAAATGTGGAATTACAAAAAAACAAAGGTTAGAATCTGAAAATCCAGCATCTCAGACCTGCCGAGGTTGTATATAAGTCAATGGGAGAAGTCCCGAAGATATCCTGATCTGCACTGGGTTTTGTGCAATAATCCAAGATTTTGTGGTTTACGACGAAAATCCTAAAAAAAATGATTTTTCGGACGGAAAATCCGAAAAATGTGTACTGTATATACTCGAGTATAAGCCGTCCCGAGTATAAGCCGAGGTACCTAATTTTACCTCCAAAAACTGGGAAAGCTTATTGACTCGAGTATAAGCCGAGTATAAGCCTAGGGTTAGAAATACAGCAGCTTCTGGTAAGTTTCAATCGAAAAATTGAGGGTTTCTGCTCCCATTGGTGGTCCCGGCGTCTCGTTTTTGGATGCCGGTGACTATTCTTGGAGACTATTCTTGGCCGGCGACCGTTTTTGCGCTTGACCCGAGTATAAGCCGAGGTAGAGTTTTTCAGCATATTTTGGGGGCTGAAAAACTCGGCTTATACTCGAGTATATATGGTACGATTCGAAAAATTAGTATGATTTTCACTGTTTTTTCAGTTTTTTTTCCCGAACTGGAATTTTCCGGGAAAATGTATTGATAAATAAGGGGAAATAACCTGTGCAGATTATAATGAGATGAATTCAGATTTTGATAAATAACCCCCTTAATATTTACTACTGTTTTATCTTCCCACGTTGACCTGCCTGGGGTTTCTTGTCATCGTAGAACCGATTGTATAAACCATATTTCTGCTGTAACTTGAGCAAGGAGCTATGGAATTCCAGAACAAAGGAATTTCATTCCCCTGTCTAAATGCATGACACACTTCATGTTTCTTATAATCCTATGTTATGTGATAGGTAAGGTCGCATGGCTCACACAGGGCTTAATTATATCCTGTTGAAAAATACCTTAAAGGCTTCCTTCTGACAACTTAATATCAAGTCACAAACATACGGTGGGATTATCCTAAGGTGCTTTTAACCTCATTAACAATGCATGGTCTCTATTCAGCTCCGAAACTCAAACAACAAATATTGTCTTTGTGGAATGGATGTGAAAGAGACATTAGTGGACCAACCCATTAGGTGGTTACTTTGTTGTTTATTCCCTTCTCTACAGACAATGACATGACTTGCAGAGCTCACTTGGTAATTCACACAACCAGAAATATATTTAGTGCTTTGATGTGAGCACTAAATACATTTCTATATATAAAACTCTATATTTCTATAATATGATATATTATCTCCATGCACATGCTGTGGGGATATCTAATATGAATTTAAAAGGTCACTGATATGGGATTGAGAGGTTTTTATTTAAAGAAAGGCCGGGTCACAGTTATCAGACCATTTTTTTTCCAAGAAAAGGCCAAATTATAATTTAGTGCTCGGATGTGTCAGACAGCAAATTAACAACTAGCATTTTATTAAAACACTTTGTACTTTAGGCTGTAAATATCATGTCCAAAATGCTGTCAGTCGGTAGATTTAAAGGAGCAGGGGATGGAAGGAATTGAATATAGTTAAGGAAATAAAGGAGGCAGTCTTTTTCAAGTTACACAGAGTTCACCTCACAGAGAGGAGGAATGGATTAGTAGTATTAATTGTTTTAAAGAAAGAAAGTAAAACCCCCACACTCTAACGATATCTATATGGAAGATTTGTGCTTTAACTGATTGCCATGTTCCAATTATTACACGGTATAATAAACACTCAAAAAATGTCAATAATTCATTGCTCAGTTAAAGTAGTAAAGTGCAATTGCTGAATTCTACTAATAAATTCCTTACTACAACAAAGATTATTAAATACCTTTAAAAACTCAATCCATTAATAAGAGGTACAGCATCCACATTTAAGTTAGTCAAGTATAAAGTGCTAGTCCTAGCCAGATTTCTAAGGGGCAGATTTATCAAGGATCGAATTTCGAAGTGGAAAATACTTTGAAATTCGACCATCGAATAGAATCCTCCGACATTCGAAGTCGGAGGATTTTATTCATCATACGATCGTATTCAGATCGTAGTACGAACGTTCTTCGAAACGTACGATTCGAACGATTTTATCGTACGATTTTCCTTAGAAACCCAAAAACTTAGTAATATGCTCTGGCTGGACCCCATAGGCTAACATAGCACTTCGGCAGGTTTAAGTTGGCGAAGTATTGAAGTCAAAGTTTTTTTTTACTTCGATTATCGAATGGTCGAATAGTCGAACGTTTTTTACTTCGAATCAAAGTCAAAGTAAATTCAAAGTCGTACTATCCTATTCAATGGTCGAAGTATGCAAAAAATTACTTAGAATTTCAAACTTTTTTACTTAGAAAATTCCCTCAAATTCACCTCGACCCTTGATAAATCTGCCCCAATAGTGTATTAATTAGAAAAAGTGCTAGTGCTGGTTTTATGAAGGGATTATTCAGATTCCATCAATAAATAATTGAGTATATTTATAAATTATAAAGTGCTGGTGCTAAGAATGGTTGCAGTCTCAGACTGCCTATAATTCACAATCAATTCAATACCAAAAAATGTAACCAATTAATAAGCTGTCTAGCACCCACCCTTAAATTAATCAAGTAATAAAAATGAAGTGCTAGTTCCAACCAGGTTGCAGTCTCAGACTGCCTAAAACTCAAGTATATATCAAGTAAGAAAATTGCTTGTGCTGGTTCAATGAAGGGATTATTCAAAATCCATCAACAATTAATAAAGAATACTTATAAATTATAAAGTGCTAAAGTGGTTGCAGTCTTAGACTGCCAATGATTCGCAAAATATAATAATTCACAATATTGTTATTATTAAGGGGCAGATTTATCAAGAGTTGAAGTGAATTCGAGGGAATTTTCAAAGTAAAAAAAATTGAAATTCAAAGTAATTTTTTGGATACTTCGACCATTGAATAGGATACTACAACTTCGACTTCGATTGGAAGTAAAATCACTCGATCATTCGACCATTCGATTATCGAAGTACTGTCTCTTGAAAAAAACTTTGATTTCAATACTTCTCCGATTTTACTTCGACCGCAGGATACCCAAATTCGCTGAAAAAAACTTCCATATTCGAAGTCGAAGTATTTAAATTCGATGGTCGAATTGCGAAGTATTTTTAACTTCGAAATTCAACCCTTGATAAATCTGCCCCAAGGTGTATAAAAGAGGTAAGTTCATTAAAAAGTTTTTAAAAAAACACTCCAAAACCGTCATCTAAAGAATAAAAATAGGAAAAGAAAAATAGTGAAGAGGTGGAGAAGCCCCAAAAACTGCTAAATTATTTCTTTCTAGGCCCTGGGACCCCACACGGGGAGAAAGTAGTACACTGGGGACTGTGGTCATATTAGTTGACTTTTCTATCTCAATTTAAGAGCTAGTCTTCCCTATAAGACCACAAATCCTTCAGTGCCAAGGAATCAAAAGAAAATGAAAGATGTTAAATGTGGTTATGAAGCAGGCTAGCAGTATTCAATATGGAAAATTAGTATCCAATTGATTAACTAAAAAAGAGAGAATCAAGTTATATATAAAATCAAAGAAGGCTCTTGCAAACGTGTTTCGCTTAAAAGCTCTTTCAAGGAATTGAATATAATAATGGAGGAAATTCAAATAGTATATACAGTATATATATAATATAAATATAGATAAACTGCCAAGAAGGTTAAATGTGTAAAGAGAGATGTTGGACGTGGAGAATATTAGAGCCCATGCAAGAGGAATCTGCCCGGATCCTGTCATGATTTTTATGGTGTAGTTTTTATTTCTAAATGACACTGTTTACACTGCAAATAATTGACTCTACAATATAAAATGTATTCATGAACCAGCAAGTGTATTTAGTTGTAATATTGGTGTGTAGGTGCATCTCAGGTCATTTTGCCTGGTCATGTGCTTTCAGAAAGAGCCAGCACTTTAGGATGGAACTGCTTTCTGGCAGCCTGTTGTTTCTCCTACTCAAGGTAACTGAATGTGTCGCAGTGGGACCTGGATTTTACTATTGAGTGCTGTTCTTATACAGTATGTACCAAGCAAGTACCTTCCCATTGTTCTGCTGATGGGCTGCTGGGGGGAAAGGGAGGGGGTGATATCACTCCAACTTGCGGAACAGCAGTAAAGAGTGACTGAAGTTTATCAGAGCACAAGTCACATGACTGAGGGCAGCTGGGTAACAGACAATATGTCTAGCCCCATGTCAGATTTCAGAATTAAATATAAAAAAAATCTGTTTGCTTTTTTGAAAAATGAATTTCAGTGCAGAATTCTGCTGGATCAGCACTATTAACTGATGTATTTTGAAGAAAAAAAAAACATGTTTTCCAGCGACAGAATCCCTTTAACAAGAAGATGTATATTGCCACAAATAACTGATACATGTATTTTGATTTATTGCTGCTTCTATGATCACCATTTCTCATGTGCCATCTATTAGTTATTTCTATCCGCTCCTTTCTTCTTTTCTTTCAGTACTTTAAAACTTCTTATTACTGCTTTTCACCATCTTTCTTTCTCATTTCTTGTTCAGTCTCTGCTTTCCATTGTCCTTATCTAGCCAATGTTTCCTATTATTCTTTTGCTTCTTATTCTCCTGCTCTTCTCCAACTTAAATCTTCCCAAGTACTTCCCCATTTACTGCCCCCGCTTCTTCAATCTCTTCTGCTCTCCTTCTATCACCCTTCATTTCCCCGTTTATAATTTGCCCAATTTCTCTCTTCCTTGTGCCCATTTTCTTTTTGAATTTGATTGTAATAAGCCTCAAACAAACATTAATTGAGGAGATACACTGATACTTAGCTAAGGTTGGCCCCTGGTTGGTATTTCATCTGGGTGTTAATAATATTACTTGGTTCCATTGATACTAAGGGGCCGATTCACCAAGGGTCGATTATCGAGGGTTAATTAACCCTCGATATTCGACTGGGAATTAAAATCCTTCGATTTCGAATATCAAAGTCGAAGGATTTTAGCGCAAATAGTTCGATCGAAGGATTATTACTTCAATCGAACGATAAAATCCTTCGAATTGAACGATTCAAAGGATTTTAATCCAACGATCAAAGGAATATCCTTCGATCAAAAAAACTTAGGAAAGCCTATGGGGACCTTCCCCATAGGCTAACATTGAGTTCGGTAGCTTTTAGATGGCGAACTGTCTTCTTAAAGAGACAGTACTTCGACAATTGAATGGTCGAATAGTCGAACGATTTTTAGTTCGGATCCTTCGATTCGAAGTTGTAGTCATAGTCGAAGGTCGAAGTAGACCATTCGATGGACGAAGTAGCCCAAAAAACACTTCGAAATTCGAAGTTTTTTTATTTCGAATCCTTCACTCGAAGTTAGTGAATCGGCCCCTAACTGTGAGAAAAGATAACAGAGGTATAAACATTAGTGAGAGGTGAATTTTTTTGCCTGCCATGGATTTGTGGTGAAATTCAGTATTTCGCCATCTGCTAGTTTTTTTGCGAAACTGCGGCAAAAATTTGCAGAGACAAAAAAGTCGCAGAGAAAAAAAAACGCCCATTGACTTTAATGGTTTAGGACAAAAAAGTTACCATAAGAAAAAATGCTCATTGACTTTAATGCATTTGGAGCAAAAACTATTTTGACCCCATTAACTTGTGTTTCGCTATTTTTTTTTCCGTTTCAAGAATTTTTGCACAGTCTTGCAAATTTTTCGGTGACAGATTCACTCATCACTAATAAACATTATATATTTTCCCAGAGAAGGTAAAACCCCTAAATAGAGACACTTTTGAGGGAAAATTTTCCAATATATTTTGGCAAATTTCTATTTGATTTATGGCTTTTTACGTTCTCCCATTTGTTCTCTAATGGCCTTATAATGGGACTAATTGGCTGGTATATTAAGTATATTCAGCTCTCTTGGTTATTAGATATGATTAAACTTCTATCTTGTTCACCTATATTTATGATCTGTGACACATGCAAATTAAGCCCTCAGAGACTGCAGATTCCAGGAACATTTGCACATTTCAATTATTTTCCTTCTTACTGGGAATGCATTTCGGTCAGGGCAGAGCTGTAATATTTTATTTGCAGTCCAGTGGTTTAACAGCCGTTATGAATATGGAGGACTAATAAAACATTACATTTTGGAAAGCATCATGGTCGTTTGAGTTGTGAACTTTCATTTTTAGCAAAATCTAAAATAACGTTTCTGAATCCTCCTGTTCCTACACTATTCTGCGGCAGGCATGTCCTGACTCCAGGGTGCGAGACTGATGATTTAGAGATATAGCTGGGCTTACAGATGATATTTGGTAGAATTATTAACAGATACTCCACATAACGATATCGGTTAGAGACAAGATATATTCCAATAACATTTTTGAACTGGTTTTATTTTACCCTGTATAAGTTGGCTTAGCTGTACCCAAATGTTTCATATTTTTACATTAAGGGGCAGATTTATCAAGGGTTGAAGTGAATTCGAAAGTAGAATAGGATACTACGGCTTCAAATTTACTTTGAATTCGAATCGAATTAAAATAGTTTGAATATTCGAATATTCGATAATTGAAGTACTGTCTCTTTAAAAAAAACTTTGTCTTCAATATTTTGCCAAATTAAACCTGCCGAAGTGCTATGTTAGCCTATGGGGACCTTCTACAACCATTTTCTAAGTCTTTACACATCAAAGTAAAATCGTTCGATCGTACACTAAAATCGTTCGATTTTACTTTGATCGTTCGATGGCCAAATTCAGTGAAAAATACTTCAACTTCGATATTCGAAATATTTTAATTCGATGGTCGAATTTCAAAGTATTTTACGCTTTGAAATTAGACCCTTGATAAATCTTATTTACATGTATTTTGGGAATGTCCAATCATTTATGGTTTCTGGAGGGAAGTTGTGCACTATATCTCAAACATTCTCAGCTTTCCCAGAGTCTTATGACTGATGGTCTGTTTGTTGGGGGTAACGGAAAATTTGGGTCTTGAACACTTTGAAATCCTGTGTTTTCTCCACCTCCTCTACTACACTAAGAAAGCTATATTACTTCATTGCAAACCCATGACATTTCATTCACTCCCCTACTGGAGAACATTGGTGGACAATACACTCTCCAACCAAAAACTCACTTACATTGCTAGGGGCTGCTCCAAAAGGTTTGATGAGTTGTGGGGCCGGTGGATCGCCTTCCACAAAACCCCCATAGATCCAACATTGACAGATGGAAATGTTTGATGATACACTTGTTCTTCTAGCTATCCCTTGTCTTTTCTGTTCCTCTACATCTCTTCTCTCTTTCCTTTCTTTTGTTACAGTTAAAATTCTAAATAAAAAAAGATTCTGAATCCTCGTGAAAAGCAAATCAATCAATTGAGTTATGTTGTTTTTTTGTGAAATATTTCAGTGTGTGATAAGCACATCACACAGGGTACAAAGTTTGCTCCAGGTCTAGAAAAAAATTAAGCAAATAGCATTTATTGTTCTGCTGCATTGAGAATCATGAAAGCATCTGATTGGTTCCTTTGGGTTATTAGATGTGGAACATGATTTGTATGTTTCCCTACGCCCCTTGAGTGTTCTATAGTCAGTCAGATTAAATATGGAAGGTTGATGATGGATATTGTTGATTGACAACCTCTCATCAGATACTAATAGATGAAACTACTGTTAAATAAGTAAATAATCTCTTTATAAACTTTAGTTTATAAGTTTGCTGCCAGAAGAGATGAACTTTCAAGGAGAACCACACTTTGTTGTCTACTACTCCCTTTATTTATTAATTTCTGGTTAGACTTTTAAAGGGAAAAATAAATATTTTTAAGAGAAAAAACAAAACTTGATTGTTAAAAGTCAGAAGAAAAAAGTACTCCAACTCAGACCTGCCGAGAACATGCAAAATGACAGATGCTCCGCTTACAATTGGAAGATTTTCTGAGTTGCACTGGGTTTCCAAAAAAAAATTTATGAAAAAATCTTAGGTTTCCAGCACAAAATCGTAATAAATCATAGGATAACCCAATAAATATAGGCGGTTATCCTATGATTTATTAGGGAAGTGGTAAATGGTGATGGTAAACCACATTGACTTGCCTCTGGGAAACCAAGCAAGAAGTTCCATTACTGTCTCTTTTCTGTTATTTTTAATAGTAACTACTTGGCATATTGCTCATGGGAGGATATAATTTGGGAAATGATCAGGGATCATCCTCCCACTTAATTACCACTGATTCCCAAGAAGAACTTTGCTTCCGTTTCTTAATTGTTTAAGATTGATAAACCATGCACATGTAATTACTAATTTATCTGAAGCTTCTAGTGCTCATTGTTTTTGGATGTATACTTATATCTTAATATAAACTTTAGATAATTTTCAGTCCCCAGTTCCATCCCAACATTTAGGGGCCGATTCACTAACTTTGAGTGAAGGATTCGAAGTAAAAAACTTCGAATTTCGAAGTGTTTTTTGGGCTCCTTCGACCATCGAATGGGCTACTTCGACTTTCAACTTCGAATCGAAGGATTCGAACAACAAATCGTTTGACTATTCGGCCATTCGATAGTCGAAGTACTGTCTCTTTAAGAAAAAACTTCGACCCCCTAGTTCGCCATCTAAAACCTACCGAACTCAATGTTAGCCTATGGGGAAGGTCCCCATAGGCTTGCCTAAGTTTTTTTGGTCGAAGGATAATCCTTCAATCGATGGATTAAAATCCTTCGAATCGTTCGATTTGCAGGATTTAATCGTTCGATCGAAAGATTATTCCTTCGAACTATTTGCGCTAAAATCCTTCGACTTTTATATTCGAAGTCGAAGGATTTTAATTCCCAGTCGAATATCGAGGGTTAATTAACCCTCAATATTCGACCCTTGGTGAATCGGTCCCTTAAAGTTGCTGCCAGAAGAGATGAACTTACATTGCTCCATGGGAGAACCACACTTTGAAGTCTACTACTCCCATTGAGTGCTCTTTAGTCAACACTACTTAACAAGATCGAATAAAGAACCAAGCAAGGGAGTTAAAGGATATTGTTCATTGACTTCTTTTCATGTCATACTAATGGCAGAAACTCTTGTTAGAAATGAAGATAATCTCTTTTAATACTTTACATAATTAGCGGGCATCAATTCCACCTCAGCAATTAAAGTTTGCTGCCTTAAAGGATAAGTAAACCTTTAAAATAAGTGAATGTAAAATTAATGAGGATGCTATTCTAAGAACTTTTGTAATTTATATTCATTATTTATTTTTCTTTAATTCTAAAATATTAAGGGCATTTTTTTACAACAGCGCCATCTGCGGGTCAGTTTTCAACTATTCTGACCCCCAAGTAGTCAAGGAGGTTGTCAGGAGAAAGAAAGAGGCTGCTCTGATGTTCTTCTGCTTAGGAAAAAAATAGAAACCTTTCTCACATCTTTCCTAAGCAGAAGAACATCAGAGCAGCCTCTTTCTTTCTCCTGACAACCTCCTTGACTACTTGGTGGTCAGACTGGTGGGAAAATGACCAGCAGGTGGTGCTGTTGTAACAAAATTCATTCATATTAACAGCACATGTATCCCTTAATATCTTGGAATTAAAGAAAAATAAATAATGAATGTACATTGCAAAAGTGCTTAAAATAGCCCCCTCATCAATTTTACATTCACTTGCTTTAAAGGTTTACTTAACCTTTAAGACATGAACTTGTATTGCCCATGGGAGAGCCACACTTTGCAGTCTACACAAAGTCACTATGATGGGGGGGTGCAATCTTGTGCCTTCAAGCTTTTGTTAAACTACAATTCACAGAAAGCCATGGCAGTAAAAGGCAGTTGTGGGAAGCTGAAACTAATAGCAGATAAATATCCTTGCAAAAGGCAAGTATTACTCTGTAGTCATTGATAGTATATGGCTTAATACCCAACAGATGGAGGATATAGAAATCACAAATGCAGAAGCTGCTCCATCATATTGATTGCAAGATGGGGTCAATCAGATGAACAGTATTTGAATTGTGGCAGCTCTTTAAAAGTTCTTCTTAAAGAGGACATGCATGTCCAGGCATCTACAGAGACTGGTTATGCTATAAACTCTCCTTCATCTACATTAGGTTCTTGCTATTATTTAGAATGCATTTTAAGTTTTTTTTTTTACTTTTGTGTAGTGATGGGCGAATTTATTCGGCAGGCATGAATTTGCGGCAAATTCACGTGATTCGCCGCCGGCGAATAAATTCGTGAAACCGCATCGAAAATTCACCAGCAAAGATTCACTGCCTTAAAGGAAAACTATACCCCCAAAATGAATACTTAAGCAACAGATAGTTTATATCAAATTGAATGACATATTAAAGAATCTTACCAAACTGGAATATATATTTACATAAATATTGCCCTTTTACATCTCTTGCCTTGAACCACCATTTCGTGACTCTATCTGTGCTGCCTCAGAGATCACCTGACCAGAAATACTACAACACTAACTGTAACAGGAAGAAGTGAGGAAGCAAAAGGCACAACTCTGTCTGTTAATTGGCTCATGTGACCTTACATGTGGTTTGTATGTGTGCACAGTGAATCTTACGATCTCAGGGGGCGGCCCTTATTTTTTAAAATGGCAATTTTCTATTTATGATTACCCAATGGCACATACTACTAAAAAAGTATATTATTATGATAATGGTTTATTTACATGAAGCAGGGTTTTACATATGAGCTGTTTTACTCAGTATCTTTTAATAGAGACCTACAGTGTTTGGGGGGTATAGTTTTCCTTTAAAAAAAAAATGGACACCAGGTGTGTTTTTTTCGGATGCCAGCGCAATTTTGCCCAAAACGGATGCCGGCATCCAAAAAACTGGACACAGGCGTCAAAAATGGATGCCAGTGTCAAAAACTAGATGCCGGCGCCGTTTAGTGAATTTTTCGGCGAAGCAAAATGCCCCACATTCGCCCATCACTACTTTTGTGTTGTTGTGACGGAAATGTGGGTTTGCTTGTATTTATTCATTAAACATCTGTTTAACGTCATATTTTTCTCTGGGGGTGAGCACTTTTACTCTTTCTAGTTCTCTGAGCACAACCTACTTTGAAGTAGACTCTATACAGGAAAGGGTTCCCAGTTATAAAGGAAACTCCAAGCAGCAATAAAATGAGAGAACAAAAACCTCTGTAAGAAAATATATGCATCCTGCTTTGTCTTTGCCCCCTACTGTGAAAAGGCTTTGTAATATAGTGTACTTCTAATACTTGAAAGAAACCTCCTTTACTGGCAAGAGTATAATGCTAATGTTTAATGGTGGACATGGTACTGGTTGTGGCTTTAAAGATTCCCTGTAAGCATGGTGGGATCGCTCAAATATCTATAAATAATGGACTATTTATTAAAATTAGAATTTTCTTGGATACAAGTACAGCACATTTGTTATTAACAAAAAATATAAGAATATTGCTAAGAAGGGAAAAGTAAAATAGATTTATAAGCAAGCAGCATTGGCACACTACAGATATATGATCTGTTAACCCGGAAACCCGTTATACAGAAATTAAAGAAAGGCCATTTTCCATAGACTTATTTTAATCAAATAATTCAAATTTTTAAAAAATAATTTCCTTTTTCTGTGTAATAATAAAACAGTAGCTTGTACTTGATCCCAACTAAGATATAATTATTCCCTATTGGAGGCAAAACAATACTGCAGGTAGGGGATCTGTTATCCTGAAACCAGTTATCCAGAAAGCTCCAAATTACTGAATTGCTCTCTCTCATTTTATCCAAATAATCCAATTTTTGTTAAATGATTTCCTTTTTCTGTGTAATAATAAAACAGTCTCTTGTACTTGATCCCAACTAAGATATAATTAATCCTTATTGGAGGCAAAACCAGCCTATTGGGTTTATTTCATGTTGAATAAGTAGTTATGACGATCCAAATTACGGAGAGATCCGTTATCCAAAAAAACACAGGTCTCAAGCATTCTGGATAACAGGTCCCATACCTGTATTAGGTTTATTTCATTTTTAAATATTGTTTAGTAGACTTAAATAATCCAAATTATGGAACAGGTCCTATACCAATACAGGTATGGGATCCATTATCTGGAAACTCATTTTCTAAAAAGCTCCAAATTACAGAAAGCCCGTTTCCCATAAACTCCATTATAATCAAATTATCCAAATATTTTAAAATTATTTCCTTTTTCTCTTTTATAATAAAACAGTAACTTGTACTTGATCCCAACTCAGATATAATTAATCCTTACTGGAAGCAAAACCAGCCTATTGGGTTTATTTAATGTTTATATGATTTTCTAGTAGACTTAAGGTATGAAGATACAAATTACTGAAAGATCCATTATCTGGAAAACTCAAGGTCCCAAGCATTCTGGATAACAGGTCCCATACCTATATTAAATGTTTTTGTGTTTTTTACACAAGTAAATCTCGAAATGTATAGAGTTTTGAAGAAATTAAAAAAAACATGAATTTTTAGAGAAAAAATATGATTTGTGAAAAAAAATAGAAATCTGAATTTTAGTAAATCAGCCCCATAGTGAATTTTTCAGAACTCTATGAGGGAATGTAAAATAAAAGGCATACAATCAGCCTAGGTTTAGTAGCACGTAGCAGCCACACAGAGATATTTGGTTTCAGACAGGTGGCCAGTAACAGCTAACTGCTGATTGGCAGCTTTTGCTAATTTGATTACATTAGCACCTCCCACTTGGAGCACTCTATAGCGCTACTTTAAATTGACTTTTATTGTCAAATGCAGAACCAAACACTCTTCCTAACACAGGTCAGTTCAGATGTAGCCTAAATCTGACTTGGATTATTTGGCTAAAATGGTTGTTTAACAGTCAGATATTGTAGAATGTTCTATTCGTGTAGGTGCAGATAAGACAGACAATTGAATGGAAAAATAACTTCCAGTTGAAAGAAAAGTTGTAAAAAAAAAAATCATACACAATAAACATAGTTTTATGTAGTTATGTTATTGTCAGAACATCTAGAAATATGTAAATGGGTCTGAAAAGTAAAAATGTCTGTGTAAGAACAGGGACATAATGCTGCATTCCCAGGCCTCCCCAGCAGAGTCAGGGTCGGATTTGGATAGAGGGCGCCCGGGACAGTAATGGGACCCAAAACTATCCATAGTGAATTGTGGGGACAATAATGGGACCCAAAACTATCCATAGTGAATTGTGGGGACAATAATGGGACCCAAAACTGGGGACCATAGTGAATTGTGGGGACAGTAATAGGACCCAAAACTGGGGACCATAGTGAATTGTGGGGAATATAATGGGACCCAAAACTGGGGACCATAGTGAATTGTGGGGACAATAATGGGACCCAAAACTGGGGACCATAGTGAATTGTGGGGACAGTAATGGGACCCAAAACTGGGGACGCACATCTCACCAGTGCTCTGGCGATCACGGGAGTGTGCGGGAGAAGAGAGCAAGGACCACGGTCATGCGATAGGGCTGCAGCCTGACCGTGTGGTCCTTGCTTTCGCCTCCCATACACCCCCACGATCGCTAGAGCACTGAGGAGCTGCGCGTCCCCAGTTTTGGGTCCCATTTTGCTGCCCACAATTCACTATGGTCCCCAGTTTTGGGTCCCATTACTGTCCCTACAATTCACTATGGTCCCCAGTTTAGGATCCCATTTCTGTCCCGGGCCCCGTAGATCCAAATCCGGCCCTGACTCTGCTGGGAAGGCCTGGGAATGCAGCATTATCTCCCTGCTATATGACTGCGGCCTGACCATGTGGTCCTTGCTCTTGCCTCCCGTACACCCCCAGAGCACTGCACGTCCCCTGTTTTGGATCCCATTAATGTCCCAAGTGGTGCCCACAATTCACTATGGTCCCCAGTTCAGCACTGTGTCTAAATAAAATACATTTTTGTTTCATTGCATACTTTCCCTTCCACATTTCATTCCTGTTTATCTCCTCTTCCTTATAAACTGTAAGCTCTTTGGGACAGGCAGGGCCAGAACTAGGGGTAGGCAGAAGAGGCACATGTCTAGGATGCAAAAGTGGAGGGGAACCAGGCACGTACCTTTTCTGCTGCCTTCCCCTAGTTCTGACCCTTGTGTTTCATTCAAGATTGTAAAGTAATCCTTGGCTAAAACCTCATATAAAGGGCTGCTGCAAGTTTATCCAATAAAAAAAATAATGAATTGATATAAATTGCAATTCTGCACAGATTTAACTTATTTTTATTAAATAGGCCCACTTGAGTCAACTTTATGTATTTATGAATCTGCCACTAGGGGGAGCAAGCAGAGAAAATTGTGTCAAAGTCCAACAAAACTCTAGGAAAATGGCATTGGGGCAAAAGCTCTAAGCATTAATAAATGCAGATCCATTTCATTGATATCACTCCATTCTAAAAGAACAATACATGGCCATTATTTGAAAAATAAAATTTTCTTAATTTACTAAAAAATCCAAAAGAAAATTGTATGTTTAGGAAAAGTCACAACAAGATTGTGAGAAAATTTGAATCAAGCAACTTTTTTTGTCACCCGAAAACCACAGATTTTTCGGATTTTTGAATGAAAACCAGTCAAACAGGCCAAAACCCTTGAAAATCACGAAGGCCAAACCCTTGAAAATCGTGAAGACAAAAAACATCCTCCAATTGTAAAAGGACCATCTGCCACTAACATTTATATGACGTCAACAGGTTTTTCGGATTCAGATTTTTAGCAACTTTGGAGCATAATAAATCTAGAAAAAAATGTGTTTTTTTCCCCTCGGATTCAGATTTTTCCCCTTATCAGAAAAATTATATTGTGGGAAAATATTGTCATGAGACTCCATCAAGTTTTTCCACGATTGCTAGCATATTTATGAAAAAGGTTGAGTCCAAAAAACTTGGTCTCAACAAAAACACACTGGGGGTCATTTATCAACACTGGGCAAATTTTCCCATGGGCAGTAACCCAAGGCAACCAATCCGATTGCTGCATGCATTGTTCTACTTGCAGCTGGCTTTAAAAAGCTAATCACTGATTGGTTGCTATAGGTAACTGCCCATGGGCAAATTTGCCCAATGTTGATAAATGAGCCCCATTGTTCCATACATTTTTGCAAATTCAACTTAAAAAAATAGTTCGAAATAGCTTGAATGTAGAAAACACATGTCCCGTTGACTTCTATAAAGGCTTTTGGTTTTTCTGATTGATAAATCTCAAATTCAAGGTCATATAACTCAAATTTGATAAAATGCCCCATAGTGTCTGTTAATGGGGCCAAAAGCACAATCCAAGGGTTTGACAAGTTTAATATGAAAATTCTCAAATCATGAAAATTTCACCCACAATGTCATATTGTTTGCACATCAATTTCTGCTGCAACGGAGAAAGTCAACATCAACTACTATCAGTAGATGTGAGATATTTGTATGTTTCTGTTCCCCCTTAATAAACCCATTCTGCGTACCCATAACATATATAAAACACTATTATTAACTCACTTGACTGCATGTGGGCGCTAAGTAACGCTTTGTGCCCATCAACTGATACCGACTGTACTTGAGGCAGGAGAGTTTCCGATAACATTGGAACTGTGAGGCAAAAAGAGTGAAAAACAAATTAAATTTATATTTCCCAGCGACAAATACTGCTTATTATATATCAGCTATGTTATAACCAATGTTCCAAATACAAGATTGGTGCATTTATTAACAAGCTGAAGTTTTATGCCCACATTGCTGCTCAGCTTCTGTTTAGTGGCTCTTCCAATGGTTTGTAGTGATGGGCAAATCTGACCTGTTTCGCTTTGCCGAAAATTTGTGAAGCTGTGAAAATTCACAAAAATTCATTGAAGACTATGGTCAACAAATATTTTTATTTTTTTGGATGCACAACAAATTGTGCTACAATTTTTGTCAGACAACAATTTTTTTCACCCATTAGCGTCTATGGGCGTCATTTTCGTGTTGTAACATTTCCCTCATCCCTATTTGTATTGCAAATATGGCGGAATTCTACAGAATATTGCTGCATCATGAGAAAATGTTAAATCCACCCAATGTCTGCAAACCTAGAGCTTTGACTCAAACAAATATACTGTAGCTGCTGCTTCTAGGGCCATAACTAGGGGCAGGCAGAAGAAGCACATGCCTAGGGTGCAATGGTGGGTCCCATCCCCCCACAGCCTGCTCATTGGTACATGTGCCCCTCCATGTCGCCACCCACCTTATGCTTTTGTGCCTTGGACTTCAGGCAGCAAGTACATTTTATAATTTTTTTATAATTTTTTTCAGAATCCATCTCAAGGCCTCACCATGAAGGATGTGAAAGGTTTTAAAGGATAAGTAAACTTTTAAAATAAGTGAATGTAATATTGATGAGGGTGCTGCACTAAACCTTTAAAATAAGTGTTTAGCCCTTTATCAGGAAATATCAGGCAATAGCCCTTTAACAGGAAAAACCTTAAAGGATAAGTAAACCTTTAAAATAAGTGTTTAAAATGTAAAATTAAGGAGGGGTCTATTCTAAGCACTTTTGCAATGTACATTCATTATTTATTTTTCTTTAATTCCAAGATATTAAGGGATACATGTACTGTTAATATGAATGAATTTTGTTACAACAGCGCCACTTGCTTGTCAGTTTCCCACCAGTCTGACCACCAAGTAGTCAAGGAAGTTGTCAGGAGAAAGAAAGAAAGAAAGAGGCTGTTCTGATGTTCTTCTGCTTAGGAAAAAAATAGAAACATTTTTTGCATCTTTCCTAAGCAGAAGAACATCAGAGCAGCCTCTTTCTCCTGACAACTTCCTTGACTACTTGGTGGTCAGACTGGTGGGAAACTGAGTAGCAGGTGGTGCTGTTGTAACAAAATTAATGTATCCCTTAATATCTTGGAATAAAAACAAAATAAATAATGAATGTACATTTCAAAAGTACTTAGAATAGACCCCTAGTTAATTTTACATTTTAAACACTTATTTTAAAAGTTTACTTATCCTTTAAGGATTTTCCTGATAAAGGGCTATTGATTTTTGCTGGTAAGATTTTTCTGATAATACTAGATAATAGTTGGTGCTTGATGAGAAATCAGTATGCGTTTGCCAGGGAGGTGACTTTCCTTCCTCCATGTCCTCCCAAACTGGACTCCTGAAGAAGACCCTAGCTGGGACACATCGGTATACCTTTCCCATAGTAGTTTTTTAATTTGTGGGGAAAAAAAATTGTGATTTTTTTTTTTCTATTGTTTGTTTGTATATGAGAGATATCCTTTGGTCCCCACTACCACACTATATTGCAAGTTTATGGGCATGGGCTTTCAGGGGCCCTTTCAATAACATTTACTTGTATTGTTCTGGACTTTATATTACCCTTCTTATTGGTTTAAGCTTTGATACAACCCATGTGAAGAGGCTGCACATGGAGGTGTCCAGAAAAGAAAAATTGTGGTAAGTACGATGTAATTTTACTGTTTCCTCTCACAGAACAGCAGCCCCTTCTTTATGGCCTTTCAGTTAATTAGCCATGTGCAAGTCACACCAGGGATCTCTGCCTAATTCCCCCACACATATATCCAAAACACAACAATAAACTGATGCACTCTGGACTTATAATATAAAAAAAATACAAACGTCTTACTTTATTTGTCAATGTTTCGACACCACAGAGAGGTGTCTTCCTCAGGACAAAAGCCATTTTGTTGAAGTCCAGAGATCAGTGTATTGTTGTGTTTCAGAAAAATTTAAATTGAGAAAAGCTTAGCATCCCAACAGAAACAATTTAAACAATTTTAAACTATGCGATATAAAAGCTTTTTTTAGTAACACAATCCATCAATGTCTGTTTATCAAACAGTTCTAAGGGAAATATTTATCAAAATCTAAGCTTGTTTTAATTTTATGAAGTCTTTCGATGTTTCTGGAGTTGCACTTTTGTTTTAAATCGACTAACCCAATTCAAAAATTCTCTAGTAGGTCCACTGAAAACATAATTTCATATATACAAAATGGTCACATTTCCATTGGATAGAATGAGGCGCTAACATGTTGAGGTGAGAAACTGCTTGAAAGAAAATTAAATAAAAAAAAAATTCTGAGGTACACTTTTTTAAAGGTTTTAGTTGAAGATGTCTTGATCTTTGATTCATTTATTAAAATTTGAGATTCCAGTTTTTTATTACAAACTCAGTTTGTTTGCATTTATCACTCTAAAAAGTCCCCGACTTACGGTAAACGTGGTGAGCTTCTATAGACGTCAGTGGGAATGTATTTTTAGCATTAAAGCTAGTTTATTTTTTGTTTATTTTTCTCTTAAATAGACAAATGTGCATGAAAATTAACTGAACAATGCAAATATGTATTTTTATGAAGTAACATGATCAGGTTTTTCCATTTTTATTTTTTTTCAGATTTTTTTCCAAATTTGAAAACGTATAAATCGGTCTTTCCAGGTAAGCTAGTTCTTATTGGGCCTGTTATATTGAACTATTCTTCTGGCAAGCTCCCAGGCTGCCTATAGCTGTCTGATAGCTTCCTGCTAACTGGAGCAGACCGCTTGAGATATTTCATTGCAGCACCCCTAAACCTAAAATAGAAGAGGAATACTTACTCAACTTAGGTTTTGTGATAATTATCCTTTGAATCATAAACATACAAGTTACTGTGTGCTTATTACCCCCTCCTAACAATGGGAAAATTCAGTCCTGTTTTGCTTTGGCAAAAATTGTTGAAGTCAACAGGTGTCCAACTGTACAAAAATTTTTTTACTATCCATTATTATCTATGGGCATTTTTTTTCTCTGCAAAATATTCTGGTCATCCTTAACCCCATACACAACTGGAACTGTACAAAATAACATAATAGATCTATTATAATCTTCACATAATATATTTACTTCTGCATTTCCAGAGATACTACTTTGACAGAGAGAAAGCAAAAACAATAGAACAATATCTTTCTTTTTCATAATGTTGTATTGCACTCACTAAGGTATTGCACTTACTTGAAGAGCTCTGAATAACTGAAGGCATCTCATGCTTTCTTCTGGTTGTAGATGATGTCCATGAAAATGTTTTTGTAGACCTTTCTTCTTTATCCAAAATAACACTTTTTGATATTGTGGGCATTAAAACTGAGGAGGTGCCATGAATCAATGGAGTTATTGTTTTAACAACAGTTGCAATCATGAGTGGTGGAAGACTATATTTTCAGTGATCATTTCTATAGGAATTTGCAGGGTGAAATGTGCTTGAAAGTGTCCAAACTCGCTCCTGTTTGAATCAGGCTGCTGACAGGTTTAAAGCAACGTAAAGCAAACAAATCATCTGAAAAGGATAAGTATTTCTTAACTGCTTTTTTATATTAAGGTTTATATTTAACTACTGTGGTTTAATTTTTTTTTAAAAGGTTTTTTTTTTTTTCTGTCTTGGGTGCTAAACAACAAAGTTTGGTGTGCTAGTGTGCTTACAGCAAGTTTGTCACAACCTGCTTTACTTTGCAGTTTTCCCTCCGTTTGAGGGGGTGGGGTTTGATTAGTTGCACCTGAACAGACTGTATAAATAGAACCCCTGGGACTCCAGTGAGTCTGTTTGAATCAGGCTGCTGACAGGTTTAAAGCAACGTAAAGCAAACAAATCATCTGAAAAGGATAAGTATTTCTTAACTGCTTTTTTATATTAAGGTTTATATTTAACTACTGTGGTTTAATTTTTTTTTAAAAGGTTTTTTTTTTTTTCTGTCTTGGGTGCTAAACAACAAAGTTTGGTGTGCTAGTGTGCTTACAGCAAGTTTGTCACAACCTGCTTTACTTTGCAGTTTTCCCTCCGTTTGAGGGGGTGGGGTTTGATTAGTTGCACCTGAACAGACTGTATAAATAGAACCCCTGGGACTCCAGTGAGTCTGTTTGAATCAGGCTGCTGACAGGTTTAAAGCAACTTAAAGCAAACAAATCATCTGAAAAGGATAAGTATTTCTTAACTGCTTTTTTATATTAAGGTTTATATTTAACTACTGTGGTTTAATTTTTTTTTTAAAAGGTTTTTTTTTTTTTTTTTTCTGTCTTGGGTGCTAAACAACAAAGTTTGGTGTGCTAGTGTGCTTACAGCAAGTTTGTCACAACCTGCTTTACTTTGCAGTTTTCCCTCCGTTTGAGGGGGTGGGGTTTGATTAGTTGCACCTGAACAGACTGTATAAATAGAACCCCTGGGACTCCAGTGAGTCTGTTTGAATCAGGCTGCTGACAGGTTTAAAGCAACTTAAAGCAAACAAATCATCTGAAAAGGA
This sequence comes from Xenopus petersii, assembly GCA_038501925.1. Taxonomy (NCBI): domain Eukaryota; kingdom Metazoa; phylum Chordata; class Amphibia; order Anura; family Pipidae; genus Xenopus; species Xenopus petersii. The sequence goes on from CM076683.1 coordinate 135,437,906, forward strand.
TAAGTATTTCTTAACTGCTTTTTTATATTAAGGTTTATATTTAACTACTGTGGTTTAATTTTTTTTTTAAAAGGTTTTTTTTTTTTTTTTTTTCTGTCTTGGGTGCTAAACAACAAAGTTTGGTGTGCTAGTGTGCTTACAGCAAGTTTGTCACAACCTGCTTTACTTTGCAGTTTTCCCTCCGTTTGAGGGGGTGGGGTTTGATTAGTTGCACCTGAACAGACTGTATAAATAGAACCCCTGGGACTCCAGTGAGTCTGTTTGAATCAGGCTGCTGACAGGTTTAAAGCAACTTAAAGCAAACAAATCATCTGAAAAGGATAAGTATTTCTTAACTGCTTTTTTATATTAAGGTTTATATTTAACTACTGTGGTTTAATTTTTTTTTAAAAGGTTTTTTTTTTTTTTTTTTTCTGTCTTGGGTGCTAAACAACAAAGTTTGGTGTGCTAGTGTGCTTACAGCAAGTTTGTCACAACCTGCTTTACTTTGCAGTTTTCCCTCCGTTTGAGGGGGTGGGGTTTGATTAGTTGCACCTGAACAGACTGTATAAATAGAACCCCTGGGACTCCAGTGGAGCTTGCTCTAGTGTTAGCTTCTCTTAAGTGTTTGCTCTTTAAGTGGGGGTTCTGTAAGTGGAGTTACAAACACCGGAGTTAAGTGGGGGTTCTGTAAGTGGAGTTACAAACACCGGAGTTAAGTGGGGGTTCTGTAAGTGGAGTTACAAACACCGGAGTTTAAAACTAAAGGAGGTTCAAACTAGGTCAAAAGTTTTGTTCTAAACCCTCATTTTTATTTTATATATTTATTTATATTTTTTCCTGTTTTGATCTGTAACTGGGATAATGAGTGCTAGCAAGATTGAAGGTCTGACTCAGTGCACAGTCTGCCATATGTATGCAGATTTGGAACAAGAGATCCAAAATGCTTACCTCTGTGGTGGTTGTGAGCAAATTGCCACTTTGGAGGCTCAAGTTAGAGCACTAGAGCAACAAATTGCAACACTGCGGTCAATTGACAATCTTGAAAGGAGTCTTTTGCTCACTGAGCAGGACCTAGCGGGGTCAGATAGTTTGGGGGGAACAGAACAGCAGCAGGATGTTGAGGCAGCTAGCTGGGTGACAGTTAGAAAATCTAAGGTGGGCAAAAGGAAAATGGAGGCTGATCCGGAGATTATACATCGCAACAAATTTGCCAGATTGTGTGAAGATGATGGGAGTATGAACTCTGGATTGGCAATTCTAGATGGGGCTGATCTCTCTAACAGCCGGGAGACCAGTTTCTCTAGTAGTGGTGGGGGGGAGAGTAGAGTCAGGCCTAAGCAGATTGTGGTTGTAGGGGACTCAATTATTAGGAAAGTGGATAGGGTAATTTGTCGTCCGGATCGCTACAACCGAACAGTTTGCTGTCTACCTGGTGCCAGGGTTCGGCATGTGGTTGATCGGATAGACAAATTATTGGGTGGGGCTGGGCACGACCCAGCTGTCTTAGTACATATCGGTACTAATGACAAAATAAATGGTAGATGGAAGACCTTAAAGAATGATTTCAGGGATCTAGGCTCTAAGATCAAGGAAAGGTCTTCCAATGTAATCTTTTCTGAAATTTTGCCTGTGCCACGTGCAAGTTTAGGAAAACAGCGGGAGCTTAGGGAGCTTAATGCGTGGCTAAAGTCTTGGTGCAGGAAGGAAGGGTTTGGGTTCATAGAGCACTGGGCTGACTTTTCGTTGGGGTACAACTTATACAGCCGTGACGGTTTGCACCTCAATGGAAGGGGGTCCGCGGTGCTAGGGGAAAGAATGGCTAAGAGGTTGGAGGAGTGTTTAAACTAGGCAAGGGGGGGGTGGGTGAGAGAAAGGATTATGGGGAAGCTAGTGTAGACGGGGCAGTGGGGTTAGTAAGGGGTCATGGGGGAGGAGTGAGGGGGGCATACAGTTTACCAGCTAAGGAGGTCCCTCTGTTACAAGGAAAACAGAATAATACTAACTTAACGTATAATTCTTTACCAAGTAATGCACATTTCAAAAGTATAAGTAATAACCTCCGCTGTATGCTGGCAAATGCACGGAGTTTGTCAGGTAAAATGGGAGACCTAGAATTAATTGCATGCTCTAAAAATTATGATATAATTGGTATCACTGAGACCTGGTGGGATGAAACATGTGACTGGATTGTGAATTTAAATGGTTACACCCTTTTTAGGAGGGATAGAGGGATTAAAAAGGGTGGAGGAGTGTGTTTGTATGTAAAGCCTGAATTAAAGCCATGCGCTAAAGAAATAAAAATAGCTGGCACTGGTGAGGGTGTAGAATCACTCTGGGTAGAGATTTCGACTGGGCAAAAGGTATCAAAAAGAATTATCATTGGTGTATGCTATAAACCACCTCGTATAAGTGTCGAGTATGAAGCCGAGCTACTCTTGCAGATACAAGCGGCTTCACAGCTGGGTCAAGTTGTTGCTATGGGTGACTTCAATTATCCAGACATTGACTGGGGTAATGGGGTTGCTAAGACAGAAAAAGCTAGTAGGTTTGTAAATATGCTGAATGACAACTTTTTATTCCAGCTCGTTCAAGAACCTACTAGGAATAACTCTCTTTTGGACCTTGTAATAACTAACAATACTGAACTCATCTCTAACATTTGTGTGGGTGAGCATTTAGGGAATAGTGATCATAACATGGTCTCCTTTGAGATTCTGTTGCAGAAGCAATTCTATAAGGGAGTAACTAAAACACTAAATTTCAGGCGTGCAAACTTTGACAGTATAAGGGCATCTCTGCAACATATTAAGTGGGAAATGCTTTTCACAGGGTTAAACACAGAACAAAAATGGGAAGTCTTTAAAATGCTGCTTAATAAATATACTTGTCAGTATATTCCACTTGTAAGCAAGGAATGTTGTTGCAAAGCAAAACCTTTTTGGTTCAATAGAAGCGTTGGTGTTGAGGTGGGTAAGAAAAGACGTGCTTTTAAAACTTTCAAGTTAGCTGGTACAGCCGAATCATTTATAAGGTACAAGGAGGCCAATAAATCATGCAAAGAAGCTATAAGGCAAGCTAAAATTGCTATAGAAAAGGATATTGCAGTAAGCAGTAAAAAAAATCCAAAATTATTTTTTAAATATGTTAATAGTAAAAAAATGAAGCAGGAAGGGGTGGGTCCCTTACTATCAGAGGGGGGTCAGCTGGTTGATGAAAACAAATTAAAAGCGCAGATTCTGAATTCATATTTTTCATCTGTCTACACAAATGAGGAATCAGTAAGTGAAGGTTTCCTTCTTAACAGTCCCAATTCTAGTAATACAACTAATGATGCATGGTTCACACATGATGAAATTCAAAAGAGACTAGAACATGTTAAGATTAACAAAGGTCCAGGGCCAGATGGTATTCATCCCAGGGTAATTAGCGAGCTTAGCTCTGTGATTGCCAAACCTCTTTACTTAATTTTTCAGGATTCATTGAGATCTGGCATAGTGCCGAGAGACTGGCGAATTGCTAATGTGGTGCCTCTATTCAAAAAAGGATCCCGTTCTCAGCCTCAAAACTATAGGCCAGTTAGTCTGACGTCAGTGGTAGGAAAGCTTTTCGAAGGGTTAATAAAGGATAAGATACTGGACTTCATAGCAAATCATAATACTATGAGTTTGTGCCAGCATGGTTTTATGCGTAATAGATCTTGCCAGACTAACTTAATTTCTTTTTATGAGAATGTAAGTAGACACCTCGATTCTGGGATGGCAGTGGATGTGATTTACTTAGATTTTGCTAAAGCATTTGATACAGTGCCACACAAAAGGTTACTGGTTAAATTAAGGAATGTTGGCCTGGAACATAGTATTTGTACTTGGATAGAGAACTGGCTAAAAGATAGACTACAAAGAGTGGTGGTAAATGGAACATTTTCTAATTGGACCGATGTTGTTAGTGGAGTACCGCAGGGCTCTGTACTAGGTCCCTTGCTTTTCAACTTGTTTATTAATGACCTGGAGGTGGGCATTGAAAGTACTGTTTCTATTTTTGCAGATGATACTAAATTGTGCAGAACTATAGGTTCCATGCAGGATGCTGCCACTTTGCAGAGTGATTTGTCTAAACTGGAAAACTGGGCAGAAAACTGGAAAATGAGGTTCAATGTTGATAAATGCAAGGTTATGCACTTTGGCAAAAATAATATAAATGCAAGTTATACACTAAATGGCAGTGTATTGGGAGTTTCCTTAAATGAGAAGGATCTAGGGGTCTTTGTAGATAACACGTTGTCTAATTCTGGGCAGTGTCATTCTGTGGCTACTAAAGCAAATAAAGTTCTGTCTTGCATAAAAAAGGGCATTAACTCAAGGGATGAAAACATAATTATGCCTCTTTATAGGTCCCTGGTAAGGCCTCATCTGGAGTATGCAGTGCAGTTTTGGAATCCAGTCCTTAAGAGGGATATAAATGAGCTGGAGAGAGTGCAGAGACGTGCAACTAAATTGGTTAGAGGGACGGAAGACTTAAATTATGAGGGTAGACTGTCAAGGTTGGGGTTGTTTTCTCTGGAAAAAAGGCGCTTGCGAGGGGACATGATTACACTTTACAAGTACATTAGAGGACATTATAGACAAATGGCAGGGGACCTTTTTACCCATAAAGTGGATCACCGTACCAGAGGCCACCCGTTTAGACTAGAAGAAAAGAACTTTCATTTGAAGCAACGTAGGGGGTTCTTCACAGTCAGGACAGTGAGGTTGTGGAATGCACTGCCGGGTGATGTTGTGATGGCTGATTCAGTTAATGCCTTTAAGAATGGCTTGGATGATTTTTTGGACAGACATAATATCAAAGGCTATTGTGATACTAAGCTCTATAGTTAGTATGGGTATATAGAATTTAATTAAAAGTAGAGGGGTGTATGTATGGATGCTGGGTTTTCATTTGGAGGGGTTGAACTTGATGGACTTTGTCTTTTTTCATCCCAATTTAACTATGTAACTATGTAACTAGGTATTCGTAAGGACTTATTGTTTTCAATTAAAGATGACATTTCTGAGATAGTGTCCTCCTGAATGTTTGAAGAGTCAACTCTAGACGCAGATACCCTTTTAAAAGTAGAGGTTTCAGAATGAAGTTCAGTCCATAATGGTATCATTGTGAAAGGTCTTTCTAGCATTTCCAAGGGGACCAGTGAGGTCCATCCTAGAAGTTTAAGTGGATATGCATCTTTAGTTTTTTGACTGGAAAATGAAATGTTATGTCCTTTTAAAACATTAAGTGGAAATAAAGGAATTGTGTCAGAAGACTGATGTTGACCTTTTGGTAGGAAAATGTCCACTGAATGATGTGTTTTGGTAGGTACAGCATCATCCCCTTTTAAAGCAAAGCCTTGCTGCCAAGAAGGGAATTTAGTTAATGTACTACTTTGACCTTTTAAAGGGGGCCCAGATGTCCATGGATGAAGGTCTGATGGTTGAACCTCCTGCTCTTTTTTAGTAATGTCCTGTGATGTTTTCTTCGGGAAATCATGTTGTTTTGAAGAAATCCACATAGAGTTTATTGTTGGAGACAGGTACTGCTCTGCTCTATCACTTTCTTGCCGTTGCAAATCTAAAGCACAGGAGAAAACAAGCTTGTACTAGATACATGGAACAACAGATATAAAAATCAAATATACTACTGAATCTATGTTGTCATATTTTAATGTATTTATGAGACCCTATAACATTTACTTTTTCCCACCAAATAAGTAAATGTAATTATTCATATTTTATATTTAAAGTTTCTCTGCACATCATGAATTTCATATTTTTATAGTTTTTTTTCTTTTGCTGGTTTTCAATGGCAATTTTTTTAAGTAATTAGGCACAAAATGGAATATATCTTTTATGTCTCTATTTTATAGATTAAACTAGATGAAATTTCTCCCTGTACTATTTGTATCTCCTTTCCCAGTTGGAGACATATTAGCTTGTGTAATGAAGTAATGTACATCATCCTGCTTCCTTAAATAATGTTTTTTTTTAGAGATTTGTAATAGTTTCTTACATGCATTATTACTACATTGATTGCTTCATGTGATATGGATCCTTGGGGTCACAGCTAGTTGATATTATTAAAAAGACTTCTGAATTAATGAAGCAAAACACTCAAGAATCAACAACTTGAAGCCCAAGGAGATTTAAACAAAGCCAGCAGTGGTCATCAAATTTCTTGAGTTCTAGTCACTCTCTGCACTTTTTAAAGGAATTACGTGTAAAATAAAAAGTGGGTAAAGCTGTGCAAAATAAAAAATGTTTCTAATATAGTAAGTTAGCCAAAAATGTAATCTATAAAGACTGGAGTGACTGGATGTCTAACATAACAGCCATAACAAATTTGAGATATGATTGATGCTTGTACCAGCTCTGAAGGGGGTATTGGAAAGCTCCAACATGTGTCCCCTGTGAGAGGACAGATGTTGTTTGTGCACTTACTATGTAGAGGCACTTCGCATTAAAAAAAAAATCCCAGAATCTTTCATATAGCTAAGGGGTTTCAGGCCCTGTATTGGTAAGAAACATTATTTTTATTACATCCTATAATACATGAGGTGTCACAATAGGGTTACACTCCTATATCTCCCATTATATATAAGAAATCACAGATATTGCCATGATTAGAATTTGGGCTTTGACTGAAGTAACATTTAAGACAAAATGTAACAGTAACTGAACTTCATGCTGGGCTACCCGATCAACTATGTAGAAGCAGATTTATCAAGCTTCACCTTTTTGAATTTTCCAGGTTTTTTTTTTTTTTTAAATTCTGGATTTAATCATTTTTGAAAATTTGAGTTTCATGAACTTAAATAAATTGTGATATATCCTCCACCCCTGGGACACCAGCTTCAAAGTATGGGGAACCTGTGCATTAAGGGTATTAAAGGTTTGGGTTGTTTTTTTTTGCATTTCAATACAAAGAAGGCTGCTTACCATTTATGGTCCACAACTCTTTAGGAACATCCATAATAATTTCCATATCCTCAGCTGATGTAATAAAGTTAGGTAAAATTGACTCCATATCTACAGGAAAAACATGTAAACTCTTATTTATTAAATGTCCAGTACAAAAGAACTGTAATAACCTGGTTGGAGTTGAACTGGGGACTTGGTGTTTTTGTGCTGTCTGCAGTACCACTGCTCTATGTGAGCAGACAGCCAAAACCCTGGTTCACTCCTATTGCTATGCCTTGTAACTTTAAGTAGGCATGGCTTGTTTCACCTGTTGCCAATGTGGCCACAGAGGATCAGTGTAAGCCATTAGTCTGGCTATAAAATTCCCTACTCTGCACTGACTCATAGCCCAATGTAGGTAAATTTCATGACTGTAATTCTTGTCTGATTTTCTGTTCCTGACCTTTGTCTTTTTTTGCTGTACTGCTTCATGGCAACTTCGGGCGAATGTCAGGACCTTGGGGTTTGTTCTGGATTTTGGGATACCATACATTACAAGAAGATTTAAAGGATAAGTAATCCTTTAAAATAAGTGAATGTAAAATTGATGAGGGTGCTATTCCAAGAACATTTGCAATGCACATTCATTATTTATTTTTCTTTAATTCCAAGAAATTAAGGGACACGAATACTGTTAATATGAATGAATTTTGTTACAACAGCACCACCTGCTGGTCAGTTTCCCACCAGTCTGACCACCAAGTAGTCAAGGAATTTGTCAGGAGAAAGAAAGAGGCTGCTCTGATGTTCTCCTGCTTAGGAAAGGTCTCTAATTGTTTTTGATATTTCTCTGACCCCTGGTAGGAAATACTGCCTTCTTTAGTTTAGAGTGGGGTGGGCACTTAATTCAGCTCAGTATTTACTTTGTATGTTTCTCTACTCCTGTTATGTTCTGAGACAGCAATAAGTAGTGTTATGGATTCAGATGCTGCCTAAAACTAGGCAACTGTACGATGTTTACAAACCAAGAGGCATCAGTATTTTCTAAGAGGCTGATTTATTGATCATCCTGTTTCTTCCACCAGGTTTTTCCCAGCAAAAAACCTGATTATTTTCTATTGTTGTTTAATGTAAATATGTTGAAAAATGAGAATTAAAAAAAATGTAGAAATTTAAAAACTTGAAAATTAGAATTATGGAACATCTGTCTATATGGCTTGCAAATGGACAGATGTTTCATTCCTCAGCCTATTTCCTGCACAGCTGGAAGTGAGGCAAGGAGAGCAGGTAATGCTAAATCAAACAGTAACACAAAAGAGAAAAATATTAACCCTTAAAGTTGCACCACCCCATCTTTAAATCCGATGACTCAAGGAACAATAAAACTTAACTTTTAATAAATAAATTAAAACCGTAAGTCCAGAGGATGGTTTAAAATAAGGTTAGGGACAGGGAGGCAAAGAACCCGGATTCAAATGGGCAAAAAAGTACTCAGCATACAGTGGGTGTTTGGGATGTCAAAGAGTAACCCACGAGCCTACAAATGTAAATACTGGTAAGTCACATTCAATAATTTAACAGCCATAAGTCGGGGTCAACCTTGTATGATGGCTTTTAGGCCTTAAAATATCCACCACCCCTTCACCCTCAAGCACACCCTCCCATAGCCAAAGAGAGAGAAGCCAGTGTATTATGGCTGTATGTCGATTAACCCTGAATTAAATCAGGCAAACTAAATACATAAACTGCCAACACTGGCATGTGAGTGCTGGTAGGCAGCAGAGTTCAGTTAATAAGCCATAGACTGAGATAGGAATTAACACAAAGCACAATCAGGTCTGGTGCACCACCCCTTCACCCTCAATCGCCCCCTCCCCTTTTCCAAAGTAAACAACCAAAGTAGCCGTATTCAATAATGTTAAATCAAGTAGATGGCAAGGCTGCTGCAATGTCTTTATTTTTTTAACAGTGTTTATTTTTAATTTCCAAAAAAAAAAAAAGGGGGGGGTACAGAAGGAAAGAAGGGGGGGGTTCCAGGTACAGTCTAATCACAGTTTATGTCACAGCATACAGCAGTACTTACAGACAAAACGCAGTACACATCCATACAGTTGAGACAGGGTTGGATACAATCAATGAGTCCCTAGCAAACCTTGGTATGCGCTAAGAGTTGGCCTCAGTCCATGCATCCCAGATCTTCCCATATTTGTTCGGGCACCCTCTAGCTAGATACGTCAGTTGTATAAGTGGGAGATTTTTATTTACAAGGTCCAGCCAAAACTGAAGGGAGGGCGGCTTAGGGTCCAACCATTTCATAAACAAAGCTTTTCTCGCATAGAACAATAGTGAACGCCATAGGTCTCGTTTGGCATTTAGGGGGACAATCTCATCTATCACCCCCAGTATACAGACTTGTGGAGACATTATCTTGGGGAAGGTGGTTTTGTCTTGTATATGGGACATAACACCAGCCCAGTATTTATTGATTTGAGGACAACTCCATACCATATGAATATAGCCAGCCTCATGCTGGCGACACTTCGGGCAATAGGACTTAGCCACCTCCCCCATGCGACTCAAGCGTAATGGTGTGATATGTATTCTATGTAATGTTTTGAATTGGATAAGTCTGTCTCTAGTGGCAATAAGAAACTGATACGCCTTATCTGTGCCCTCCTCCCACTCCTCCTCTGTCAAAGTGGGGATATCCACATGCCAAGACGCATACGCCTTGGCGAATGGTGAGGGAATTGTAGATAGCAATTTCCCATAGAGATTAGCAACCAGTTTCTTTTGGTTTGGCGATCTAAGGGCCTCCAAGAGGGGGAATGTGATCAGGGTCACTCTGGGTGACGCAAATTGCGTAACAAAGGCATGCCTAAATTGTTGATATACTATGGGGTGAATTTGGACTCCAGGATGAGCTAGTAGCAATTGTTCCCTAGTGAGCAAATGTCCTTCTGGTGCTACATCGCCCAGAGTTTTGATCCCAACTTTTGGCCAGCACATATATGTCAATAGTTGTTGGAAGTGGGGGAGGTGTGAGTTTCCCCAAAGGGGCAGATCAAGTGCGAGTAGTGGGTTCCCTAGGCGAGCAAGCCGTAGAGCCACAGTCCAAACCTTGTGGGGAGTGGTGAGAATCGGGTGACGCACCCGCAGGTCTGCTGCTTTCCTATAAATTATATACTTAAGGGATTCAACCGACCCTGCCAACGTAGCTTGTAATTGAAAGTTAGGATTATTGGGGTCTGGCACAAGCCACCAACCTACATAGTATAATTGAGAGGCCAGAAAATAAAATTGTAGGTCTGGGAAACCCAGTCCCCCTTCATTAATTGGGGCCTTTAGCTTGGTTTTAGCAAATCTCGGAGATTTGTTTCCCCAAATGAACGAAGACTGCAGTTGCTCAATCTGGTGGAATACAGTTTTAGGGATGTACATAGGAGAATTGTGAAGGATGTACAAAAATTTCGGCAGATATATCATTTTTATCAAGTTGATCCTCCCCCATGTAGTCAGAGGAAGGTTCCCCCACTGCTTAAGTTTGATCGCCATACTGTCGGTAATCGGGGTAAGGTTGAGTTCCGTATATTTAGCGCTATCCCGCACCACCACTACGCCCAAGTACCTGAAGGAGCTTACCCATCTCAGGGGAGATGGAGGGTAGCTAGAGGGGTCGATGCCTTCATCTATCGGGAAGATGCTAGACTTCTCCCAGTTCATGCGCAGACCTGAGTATCCCCCAAATTCATCTATAATTGCTAACGTTGACTGTAGCGATGGGCCAGGGTCACGCAAGTACAATAGCACATCATCAGCATATAAAGAAATACGCTCCTCCACCCTACCCAAGGCTGCAATGTCTTTAAATGCATTTAAGTCACGGTGATATTTGGAACCAACTGGGCTATTTTCAAAATATTAACATGAATGTCGGAGTGCCTTTGCTAAGTAGGGGGATGGCTTTGGGGAACTTTTTGCTGCAAAGATTGTGAATTCTTATGGATGTCAGTATTGCTTAAAATGTAAGAAAGTTGAAAGAAAGGGTCTTCATTAATAAACTACCTGATCAATTTTCCTTTGTTTGCCCTAATTTTTCTACATAACTAAAACCATTTGTATTAATAATAAAAATAAATACAAAATATTTAGATTTATGCTCCATATTTACTCATTATAAACGACACTGTTTTATTTATTGTGCTATTATCTAACTGACATGGTTTATGTTATTTTAATTCAGCTCTAGACCTTTTCCCCAAAAGAGAAACCTGCCACATTAATTAGATTATATTTAACTAAATGCTCATTACTTACCCAAAATGATGGATTCGTTCCTGGGGTAGGTCACATTTACAATGGGAGCCTTCTGTGTCACATCCCATATATCTGATAAATTTCTCCCTAATACAAGAGAATATAAATAATTCTGATAAATAATGGTAACAGCGTCTGAATACCCACTACTTATTTCGCTAATGACTGTTACCTGTTCTGCCCGTCATAACGCAGAAGTAGATGCAGTCGGATTCATTAAACTGGCTCACTGCAAGGCAAAAGAAATTCCTAATTAGTCAGCAGAAGCCATTTAATTACAAGAATTTTTCTTTGCCGGCTGTAGTTGACAGTTATACGGAGCTTATTATGTTAAATCATAACAGCCGCCCATTCTTGCTAATAAAAATGGTGCTTCTATAAGTTAGAAGTAGAAAGTATAGCTCTGTGCTTGTGTTTATTGATGCATAAACCAAACCTATTCATGCCAACATAAACTCATCAACTCATCTTATAGGGAATTTCATTGAAATATTATTTATTCCTCAATATTTTCAACTATCATCTTAATTGACATCATTAATTCTGGTTGGTAGACTGTCATTATGTTTCTGCCTATTATCTGAAGCTTGCTATTGTCAAATGACCACATTGTATGCAAAATCTGCTTGTTTGTTCCTTGGACCAAGTTATTAGATCTCATGATGTTGAAAATTGTCAATTCCTAATTGGATGTTATCTCCTACATGTCCCACTGGAAGTGATTTGGTTTCCAAATATCAGTTGAACTCTCTACTGGGATTGGGTATTGATTACTCAAAAGAAATCAACCATATTTCACTCTAGGTCCAACTTATTCAAATGGAAATATATGCAAACGTAAGTTTTCCTAATTTGAATTGTTGAGTTTTATCAACTGAAAACAATTTAATGGAAAATGTCAGCAACTAAAGACTCCTTCCTTCTTTAGAAGGCAAACCTATTTTATGTCAAGTTTTGTTTTTTCTAAGTTTAATTTGTTAAAGTAATGTGATTTTTTTTGGCAATTATTTGGAGTGAATGAGCACAATTGAGTTTTTCCATTTCAATGTTTTTTTAAGCAAGGTAGCATTGAGAAAGTGAGAAAAAAATGTAATAAAATTATTAGAGATTTGTTTTCAGCAAAAAATTTTAAATTTGACCTCTCTGTGTTAGATGAGTTTGGTAAGATACTTATACTTTATATTCTAAATATCTTGACAATTGTTTTTCATGTTGGTGATATTCAATAGTTTGACTAAATAAATAGTTATATTGATGAAATAGAGAAGCCAACCTGAGATGATTGATGTTGATTTGAAAAGTTCTTTAAGAGAGCTGGTTGAATTTCCAATAATGTCAAGTAGCACCGCTGTGTAGTCTAGAAAGAGAAGTGTAACTATAAATGATTAAAATCTGACATTTCTTATCTATAGGTAATTGTACATAACTTAAAACCCACATTAGAAATGAAAAGAAGTAAAACCCCTCTCTATTCAATTGACCACCAATTAAAGAAAATTCAAGTATTAGTGCAGCAGTGTCAGAGTTTATTAACAGTTTCGTTAAAGGTTACTAACCCAGTGTTGCTTCAATTATTGGGCAGCCATTGCTGGGTTACCCAATAAAGTGCTATGTGCTAGGTGCTAATAATTCATCAGCAATTAAAAATCATGTAACAGGATTAATTAATATTGTGCTATAAAGTGCTAGTGCTTCAAATGAAATTAAGAAGTTAACTTAAATAACCAGGATTAAATTGACCCAGGTGAGATTAAAGTTAATTCATTATTATATATCACACATTAAAATCCATTCATTATAGAAGATTGAAAATAACTGATTAACTGTTAAAAAGTAAACTTTACTAAATTCATTAAAATTGCTGCAAATCAATTAAGGTAATCTTTGAGGACTGCATAAAAATTGGTGAGTAATAATTAATCCATACACCCCCGTTAAAGTTATAGGGTGTTAAAAAACGTTTGCATAAAATTATTCAAAGGAGACCAGCATTGAAAGAGAAAGGAGGAATAGGAAAATTGTTAGAGGTGGAGAAGTCCCAAGTTCTAGCTGCCTGTATTTTTCTAAGTCTGGGACCCCACACGGAGGAGAAAGTAGGTCACTGGGGACTGTAGTCTCGATTTTACCTTGCTATCTTATAATTCGGAGAGCTAATCTTCCCTATAAAACTACAAATCCCACAGTGCCATTGGATAACAGGTAAGATTTTAAAAGAAGAATCAATGCGGTCGCAAAGGTTTAAAATCAATAGGAAATTATTTTGCAATAGTAAAAATAAGGAAAGCGCCTGCAAAAAAGATTTTGCCTTGACAAAGCCAGCAGGCGAAACACGTGTTGGCACACTGGGAAGCGCTTTTTGTGAAGTCTCCTGGGCGCTTTCCTTATTTTTACTATTGCAAAATAATTTCCTTTTGATTTTAAACCTTTGCGACCGCATTGATTCTTCTTTTAAAATCTTACCTGTTATCCAATGGCACTGTGGGATTTGTAGTTTTATAGGGAAGATTAGCTCTCCGAATTTACTCATTTACTCATTTGCAGACCAATCGGAATGAACTGCTTATTGGGTTCTTTAGCTGAGAGGATTTCTAAAATTATCAGTTCAGGCCGGCTTTGAGATCCAATATTTGGTCAAGGACCATTAGCCAATACCAAAGTTATAAACATATGGAAATATTGCCTATTTGTAGGATTGCAATGAATCCAGGATTCGGTTTGGGATTCGGCCTGGATTCAGCCTTTTGCAGTAGGATTTGGATTCAGCTGAATCCTTGTGCCTGGCTGAACCAAATCCTAGTTTGCATATGTAAATTAGCGGCAGCGAGGGAAATCGCGTGACTTTTTGTCAAAAAACAAGGAAGTAAAAATGTTTTCCCCTTCCCACCCCTAATTTGCATATCTTACCTTAACTGGTCTTCACTCTTTCCCCCTTTTAACAACCTTTCTGTAGTCCCTAGGGGACATCCTTGCAGTTTGAGAACCACTACTTTATGTTAACACTCTAATTTTGCTCTTGAATAAAACAATATTATACATACCTGATAAGTCATTGGTCCGATTGTTTAAGCAGTAACAAAACCTCATGGGAAATCTTTTGTAGTCCACATATTTTATGTTCGAGACTGTATTGAAACAGAAGTTATTTTATTATGTACATTCCATTGAAGTCCCATTCGAGCATTCAGTGCGGTTAAAGTGAGTAAATCGATGAAACCTACTATTGTAAACGAGGATCGAGACTTTATGGAACGCAAATGTGCTATGTGACGTTACGCTCAAAAAAGAAAAAAAGCTGTTTGCTCCTGAAAGAAAAAGCAATGACAGGTTAATATTGGCTTACAATAAAACACTAATTATAGTTATCTGGAAAAAAAAAATATATATATATATTGTATAATGTCAGGTACTTTATAGTGATATAAAACACTAGTTGTGAGATCAACAAAAACTGTGGCTTCAAAGTAGAAGCTTATTTTTTTATTTTTGGTTGGAGGTCTATTGTCAAACTAAGCCTCCTGAAGACTGCCAGTAGACATAGAGGTTGCCAAATAGACAATTATAGCCCTTATTTGGCAACCCCAGAAACATTTTCATGCTTATGTTGTTCCTTAATCCTCTCTACATTTAAATGTGGCTCGTGGGTTAAAAAAGGTTGGGGACCCGTGGTGTAGGTACTAAGGTTTTATTAGTTGGATACCTATGAATTAATTTCATTAAATTGCTTAAAAGATGACAATTATGAGACTACGGGCACATTTACTAAGGGTCGAATATCGAGGGTTAATAAACCCTCAAATTCAAACCTTAAAGTAAAATCCTTCGAATTCGAATATTGAATTTGAAGGATTTACCGCAAATACTACAATCGATCGATCAAAGTAAAAATCGATTAGAAGTAATTTAATCGATAGATCGAAGGATTTTTCTTCAATCCAAAAAAACCTTAGGAAAGTCCTGGGAAAGGTCCCCATAGGCTAACATTGTACCTCGGTAGGTTTAAACTGGCGAAGTATGTAGTCAAAGTTTTTTTTTTTAAAGAGACAGTACTTCGACTATCGAATGGTCGAATAGTCGAATGATTTTTACTTTGAGTCGAAGTCGTAGTCGAAGGTCGTAGTAGCCTATTCGATGGTCGAAGTACACCTCCTCTGTCGCCCACCCCAAGTCCGGTTCCCTTCTCTGGCCGACTCAATGTAGTTTTCTCGATTTGTACGCTTCTGAGCATGCGCAAATTCGTGCACGCGAGCGCAAATTCGCGCATGCGCAGAAGCACAAATTCGCACATGCGCAGAAGCGCACTAAATAGGCGCGGCGACTGCCAGGCCTGCCTAGAGTCAAGCTTAGTAAATGTGCCCCTACAAATATGCCAAAATATTTTTTTTAACTTTCAGTCAACTCAAGCAATTTAATGTCAGGAGTCCATCTTAGAAGTGTTAGTTAGAGTATCTGAGAAATACAGAGGAATCATTTATGATAGTCGGTGTTGCATCTGTGTGTCTTTCAGCAATGTGACTTGCAGGAAGTGTGAATACCCATGATAAAATCCTCATTGTATTTACTTTCAGTAGAGAAAACAATTGAAACATCAGTTCTTAATATAAACTATAAATAAACACACTTCTAAGGTTGCTTCCAGTTACATAGAATGAGTAAAAATTGTTAAACCTATATCAGAAAAGTGAAATTATGTTTCCTTGACCAGAGTGCTGCAATATGTGGATTCCCCATAAATATTAAAAACTACTAGTGAGAAACCCTGGTTACCAAATGTATTTCCTTCATTCCATATGTGTGAAATGATGTATGCCTAAAAAAGATTTGCTTTATGAAATTAATTAAAAATAATAGTGTTTGCATTCACACCGAAGGGTTTTTCTGTTTACAATTCAGTTTGAGACCATAACGTTTGTTCTTTTAATTGACATTTATGCCTCTTTACATGTCTTTAAGGTTCTTCAAATGATCTTCAGCTTCTTCTTAATCCCTGTCACACCAATATAATGTGTTGGTTTAAAGAGCCGTTGACTGCATGTATATGTAATACCTATGACTACGTGGATACGAAATGTGTCAGGCAATGGATGCTTTTAATATGCTGAAATAAACATTTACTTCTTTTAATTCAACGGGTGAACGGAGTGCTCGTCAAATCTTTTCTACTGACTGTGACTCACCTATAGCTACGGGCTTGGGGCGATGCACCCGAGCCACCCATCTGATCTGGTGAGTTTCCTCTTGCAAATTACCCTTGATACTGTTTCAGGCAATATCAAGGGTTTATACAACCGGGTCACCACCTTTTTCGGGTGAGCTGTTTTAATGCAAATTTTTGAAAATGTCCGATAGAGATGAAGCATGCACCATATAGCATAGGCTTAGTATAAAGTTTTTTGGTGCTTTAATTAGTGGTGTTCAACTTTGTTAAGTTTATGTGAAAGGAACATTTTGTATAAGTGTCACGGTCAGCACCCTAAATTCAGAACCGATGCTAAACACTCTGTTCTCGGCTCTTGATTCTGCCATTAACAGCCGCCTTTCACCTCGGGAGGAGCCCTCGGCTAGTCGGATGCCGCCAGGTCTTATTAAGAGAGGTGCAAAGCGAGGGGTTCTGAACAAGCAAAGGGGCACAACGGTAATGCAAAGTCTTTTGGGCAGACGGTGGCGGTATAAGTCGTAGACAGAAAGCAAAGTCAGATCAGGCCGGGTCGGGGCAGGCAGAGTACAAGCGGAGTCAAACAGGCAGGGGTCAAACCAAGAGATCAATCAGAAGGTTTACGGAACAGAAGAGTCAATTACCAGGCAGGGTCAGGATTTCAGAAGTCAGAATCATCAGCAGGCAGGGGTCAAAACCAGATAATCAGAATCACAAAATAGCAAAAGCTCAAAAGCACAGAAGCACCAGGAAACTCAGGAACAAGATCTTATAACGGACAAGGACCCACACACAGAATTGCCCTTAAATAGTGTTTGAGTTTTGCGCCAATGCGCGCTGGCGTCATCACACAAGCGCAACTGCGCCTTTAAATCCCACAGAGGCGCGGCACCTGAGGGGACACGGAGGAGCGCCATGGCGGGCGTCCCCGCCGCACCACTAGACCACCAGGGAGTTGTTACAATATGTCACACCAATATTCCCTATTAATGTTACAATATGTTATTATATATATATATATATATATACATATATACGTGTGTATGTGTATATATACACACACACACACACACACGTATATATATATATATATATATATATATATATATATAGCACCAGGTGATAGGAGAATTATTTGAAACAATTTAATCCAAAATATTAGGTTGTGTTTAAATAATTGAATTAACTAACGGCCTTTGAGTTTTAAATGTCAAATCTCCTTCCTCTGCTGAAAGAAAGTTTAATATTTTATGCCAATTTAATTGAGGTCGACATTATATCAATATTCATTCTTAGCTATGAGGAAAGACTGGCCAAGTTGGTGTTGTTCAGGCTGGAGAAGAGGCGCTTAAGGGGAGATATGATAACTATGTATAAATATATAAGGGGATCATATAATAATCTCTCTAATGATTTATTTACCAGTAGGTCTTTCCAGCTGACACAAGGTCACCCATTCCGATTAGAAGAAAAGAGGTTCCAGCTAAATATTGGGAAGGGGTTTGTTACAGTGAGAGATGTGAAGATGTGGAATTGTCTCCCTGAATCAGTGGTACGGGCTGATACATTAGATAGGTATAAGAAGGGGTTGGATGGTGTTTAGCAAGTGAGGGAATACAGGGATATGGGAGATAGCTCATAGTACAAGTAGATCCAGGGACTAGTCCCATTGCATCTTGGAGTCAGGAAGGAATTTTTTCTCATTCTGAAGCAAATAGGGAGATGCTTCAAATTGTTTTTTTTACCTTCCTCTGGATCGACTAGCAATTAGGCAGGTTATATATAGAAGGGTTGAAGTTGATGGGCTTGTGTCTTTGTTCAATATAATTTACTATGCTACTATGAAAGAACTTTACATAAGGAACAACTAGAGCAATTTCTAAATATCTTTGTAGAGCATATAAAGGCAAAAAAATAAAATCCAATTTTTTTACTTTATTTAATGAAATGAAACCTATCTCCAATATACTTTAATTTAACAATGTCTACCATTTTTATAAGAAACCTGACTGTATGCAGTGACATTCTCCCTTCATTTACTGCTGCTGATAGGAATTGTCAGATGGTCCCTAACTGCTCTGCAGGGAAACAATCATACTTATGAACAGCAGGGGGAGCCCCCGCCTTACTTCCCAGCCATGCAGAACTCAAGCAGCTTTGTTTGTTTCCCTGTAGATCAGTCGGCGACTGTGTCGAGATTTGTATCAGATTTTATTTTTGCCTTTACATCCCCTTTACTGTTTCCAACTCCAGCTGCAGGGACAAAGATCATGGAGCCAGATTTAAACAGATAAACTGGGATTCTATTTGGAGGATTATTTTGCTGCAGCTCTGCAGAGTTGGAGATAGTTTGTATTAAACAATACAAAAACTATAAAATCCACATTAGAGTACATGACAACACAGGACCCAGTGCAGTCTGTATATTCTGATTATTAATCAGTCTTGCTGCATCGACTTCTGGCAGATATTATTTGACTTGTGCTGTTTTGATCATTTATAACGATCCCTAAGCAGCCCAGACCACACTGAGCATGTGCACAGTCTTAGTCTTGCAAAGATGAATAACAAAGTTACAAGATGGTGACTCCCTGTAGCCAACTTTGAAAGCATAAATTATTGGTTTGATTAGGCTTGTGGTGCAGTAGGTTCATGTTTATATTTAGTATACAAAATACAGCATTTCTAGCCTTATTCCATTTTAGACTTTACTTTCCCTTTATGGCTATAGCACTTCCTTAATCTCAACAACAAGAAATATATCTTGTGCCTCTGTAAGTGAACAAAACAATACCTTTAAACACATTCCTAAGCATTCCAAGATCAATGGATTCAGCAGGGATCTCTGGAAAAAAATAACAGGAAATGATGTTGTGACAGCTCAAGGTATAGACTTTAATGCCACACAAATACATTATCGTATTATATTATTTTCTTTATGCTTGCTAATGCTTTATGCTGTACATAAAATGCACCATGTAAAATAAATGAGCAAATGGGTATGTCAATCCTGAATTGATTCTGAAGTGGGAATTTGAGTGTATCTCATATTGAGCTTAATGAAAATTTATGGGAGAACATTTTCCTGTTGTACTCACAGTAGCATTATTTACAGGCCTGAATGAAGAATACCACCCCCAAAATTAACATTAATAAACCAATACCTACAAAAATGAGTTCACGGTTATCATACAAATTCAGATGAAAAATAAAGTATTCTGTTGCACTGTTTATGAGAATGGTTCATGCTCACATAGTAAGGAAGACTAACAAAGGGATTTTGATACAGACCAACACATAGAACATACTGTATACACACAGTTATTACTTGTTTTTATTATTTAATCATGTGAAGATGTGCCAGAAAATACTCAAAATGAGAAAGTTGTTTAAGTTACCAAGGACCAATTTATGGAAATCTGAGATTACTTGACTCGAGTGAAGGAATAGAATAAAAAAAACTTTGAATTTCGAACGTTTTTTTTTTTGGCTACTTCGACCATCGAACTGGCTACTTCGACCTTCGACTACGCCTTCGAATCAAACAATTCAAACTAAAAATCGTTCGACTATTCGACCATTCGATAGTCGAAGTACTGTCTCTTAAAAAAAAACTTTGACCCCCTACTTCACCACCTAAAACCTACCGAACCTCAATTTTAGCCTATGGGGAAGGTCTCCATAGGTTTTTTAAGCTTTTTTTGGTCAAAGAAAAATCGTTCGATCGATGGATTAAAATCCTTCGAAATGTTCGATTCAAAGGAGTTAATCTTTTCGATCAAACTATTTTTCCTTTGATCGCTCGATCGAACGAATTGCGGTAAATCCTTCGACTTCCATATTTGAAGTCGAAGGATTTAACTTCGACAGTCGAATATCAAGGGTTAATTAACCCTCGATATTCGACCCTAAGTAAATCTGCCCCTTTATCTGTATCTTTTGGAAAACACAATCTTGGATATTTTCTAACTCAAGTTTTGCAAACTCAAATTTTTCGAGATTTATCCATGAAGCAGATTTATCCTTGAAGAACAATGTCAGGGAAAATCTTATCACAACAGTCATGCCCAAGTTTTCTCTTCATTAATTGACATAGCAGTTATGAGTTTTTGGGCTATTTTAGACCAAAGGGGTTAATATCTGGCTTTAGGACTAGAGCATGTGTTACTTTGGACTCTAACACACCAGGCTGGTCCCTCTAGGGTAGAATGACTTTACTGGGCCTTGTTGTACCCAGGCTCCCTTCAAACATCCAGCTGGATCAGCAACCAGAAGCCAAAGAGGAAGATCCACCCCTTCTCACTCACTATACCAAACTGTGACAGGATGTGGTCACAGCGCCTCCTGGCCAATAACTTGGCTATGTAAATTGCAACTAGCTACATGGGCAATTAGGGAGATCAGGAAATGTAGGGATTTAAAGTCATAGGGCACATTTACCCGATGGGTCCCTACACAGATAAGAGAAATGTGTTCTCATCTGTATCTGGATAAAATTTGCCTTCCTATAAAAGTAACAGACTTTTTAAATAACATTGTTATATTTAGCAGAATATATTGAGGGGGCAATATATTAGCAGGCGCAGAGGATGATGGAGACCAGGAATGTAGAGGCTCCAGTGTAGATCTTTACTAAGGAACATTTCCATTTATTTTGCTTCATTTTAACTAAGGTTTGAGGCCCAGGATAGATTTAATGTTTAATCCCGACATTTCTAGTATTTCTTCACAACAACTATGCTCCCCCTAGGTATACTTAACTTACATTACATTAAAGGAAAACTATACCCCTCAAACAATGTAGGTCTCTATTAAAAGATACTGAGTAAAACAGCTCATGTGTAAAACCCTGCTTCATGTAAATGAACCATTATCATAATAATATACTTTTTTAGTAGTATGTGCCATTGGGTAATCATAAATAGAAAATTGCCATTTTAAAAAATAAGGTCCGCCCCCTGAGATCGTATGATTCACTGTGCACACATACAAACCACATGTAAGGTCACATGAGCCAATTAACAGACAGAGTTGTATCTTTTGCTTCCTCACTTCTTCCTGTTACAGTTAGTGTTGTAGTATTTCTGGTCAGGTGATCTCTGAGGCAGCACAGATAGAGTCACAAAATTGTGGTTCAAGGCAAGAGATGTAAAAGGGCAATATTTATGTAAATATATATTCCAGTTTGGTAAGATTCTTTAATATGTCATTCAATTTGATATAAACTATCTGTTGCTTAAGTATTCATTTTGGGGGTATAGTTTTCCTTTAAAGCCTATTTTGTTCTAGAACACATTTTCTATTAACCCATATTTCAAAAGTCGTAGAGGCCTATCTATCAAAATTCAAATTTTTGATTTTTTTCTATATTCAAATAAACTTGAGAACTTACCAAACTCGACTGTGTGCTTAAAAAAGCTCAAAGGCAGCTATTTCATATTATCATTTTCAATGGTTCTACCAACTCTGAAAAATGTGAAAAAACTTGAATTGAAAAAAAATTGCTTTGATTTTGTGAAGGCCAACTCCCATTGACTTCTACAACTTCAGAGCTTTTACATGTCAAATTTTTACATGAGAGCTTTTCAAGTTTTTTTTCTTAATAAATCTCTAAAATGTGAGTTTTTGAAACTCTAATTTTAATGTATGAGTTTTAACTCAATTACAGTAAAAATGTAATTCAGGCGCATAGTAAATTGGTGCAGATAAATTATTTCTCATTATGCCCCAAAATCAGATGTGGAGTCCCAGGGAGGTAACAATTATAAGGGTAACAATTATTCATTGAAACAGTAAACATAGTGTAACACCTATTTGGGCCACTCGGGGTTAATTCACCAGCTAGAACACTAGAGCATGGGTTACACGTGACTTACACCCAGGGCAGGGCCTTCGCTAAGTGGAAGTGTAGTGCACACACTATATAGGAGTGATTCAGAGCAGTGTCATCAAATCTCTCAGCCTATCACTGTAAAGGTTATTCTGTAACAGGGATTCTACCCAATAACCCAAGGAAATGGTAAAAAGATTAACTCTATAGGGCCTGTATCCCTATAGGGCCCTACAATAGCAAAAATTATATAGAGCTAGAGCTAATTAGTAGTTATGCAAAAATGATGCTTGAACTTTTTTCAGAAATGGCAGAAGAAAAGGGCAATTCAGAAAACAGGAATACATTTGTCTCTGGAATGTTGGTAACACACAGCAACTGTCATCACAAGAGATACATCAGAAACATCTGCTCATTTGGCAAACTGGCAGCTCGAAATGTCTGTGACCAGCCAAATTGACCTGACAAGGTTGTTGTCTTATTTCAGTGGAAATATGAACTGTCTAGGCAGCAATTTACTGACAAGGAAGAGCAGTAATGGAGAAAGAACTATGCCCGAGAAGAGTGGGATGTTATATAATATGACAGATGTTGAGAGAATGGTGGTGCTGTAGCCCTCCTCTCTTCTTCAGTCATTCATCGACCATGAAATAATGTATTAAATGCAACAAGATGTGGAGCCACAAGGACCTCTCGTCTCAATTCTTAGAAGCAAGAAAATAATACTCAGAGGCTTATTATTTAAGGGTTAGATTTTAGTGGTTTTAGAGGTTTTTGAAACTCTAAGGGGGGTTTTTACCAAAAATTCAACTTTTTTCTCACTATAATAAAAAAAAATCGACAAAACTCTAAAACCAGAATCACCTTAATTTACCAATAAATCTGTTCGAAAAAGTCAAGACAAAATCATGTGACAATTTGAATTTTACGACTTTTTTAAATTGTCTCCTTTGAAAACGCAACTTTATCGAATTGTCATCTCGATATAAATGATCTATTTATAGAATGAAAACCAGTGTCAGACAGTCATAAAACTATCAAGAATCATGGAGGCATAAAACATGTTCTAATTGTTAAAGTCACCATCTGCCATTGACTTCTACATGGTTTTATTTTCGAATTCGGATTTGTAGCAGCTTTATAGCATAGTAAATCTCGAAAAGTTTGAGGTTTTTTTCCTATAAAAGTTCCATTTTTTTTCCCCTTTACAACGCAACCAGAAAACTTCAAGGCTTCATAATTGGCCCCTAAAATGACAGCAGTCATGAAATGTATTAAAAGTTCAGATTATAAAACGTATGAATGAAAAAAAAAGCACTGGATGAATACAAATACCTCAAAAACATCTAAATAATTCCAGGACAGTTTTTTGGACCATTCCTAGCAAAAAAAATTAAAAAAAGACTGAAAGTCCAATTTGATTTAAAATGGTCCAATAAGCTTCCATTTTTGTGTTTTTTTATACTTGATAAATCTTGGATTTTTAGAGCTATTTTTTTTTTTTTTTTTAAAAATGGGCACATCTAATCAAACATGGGGCACACCGCAAGAAAACTAAAGAACTACGTAGGCTTGGCTTAATCTCCAAAATTCAACAATTAGAACAAAGACATAAGACTACCCACTCGGAAGCTGCACTTTCTGAACTCACGGAAGCCAGGAAGGCGCTTTCACTATACCACGATTTCTTTACTCAAAAGGCCATCACGGTGTTTAGACATAAACTGTATGAACATGGAGACAAATGCGGCCGATTATTAGCTAGAGTTTTACGGCACACACAAAGCAGGAACTTCATTCCCACTATTAAAAAAGGTGAGGGGGAAGTTGCCCATACCCCGGATTTAATAACACAAGCCTTTGAAAACTATTACAAAGGTTTATATCAACTCCCAGATAATTCCAAAGACGACCAACCGGAATATAGCACACTCTTACGTGCATTTCTGCAATCCTCTAAAATGAAAAAGATTTCAACCATAGACTCAGATGCCATAGATATGGATATCTCGTTAGCGGAGCTAGAATCTGCACTCAAAGATACCCCAACTGGAAAATCTCCTGGTCCAGACGGGTATACAGTTTCATACTATAAAGTATTCAAAGATAGTCTGCTTCCTCACCTACTCCGTGCATTTTCCGACATACAACGGGGCTCTAAATTCAGCAAACACTCACTAGAAGCTCACATAAGCTTGATATTGAAACCGGGCAAAAGCAGTGTCGATCCAGGTAGCTACCGACCAATCTCGTTGATCAATGGGGATGTCAAACTCCTTGCTAAGATTATTTCCAATAGAATACAAACAGTACTACATAATTTAATCGACCAGGAACAGGTAGGGTTTGTCCCACACCGTGAAGGCAAAGATAATACTAACAGACTGATCAACATTATGCACTGGTCTAAACATCACAACCTACCGCTCATGTTGTTATCGACAGATGCCGAAAAGGCATTTGACCGGGTTAACTGGACGTACATGTTTGAATGTCTCCGCTATATAGGCCTCGGCCCGAAAATCTTAACCTGGATACGTGCACTATATGACTACCCCACTGCTAGAGTACGTGTTAACTCTCAGCTATCTAATTATATAGATATACTTAACGGCACACGCCAAGGGTGCCCCCTGTCACCCACCCTATTCATTCTTACATTAGAACCACTACTATGTCACGTTAGACTACAATCAGACATTTCGGGAGTCAAGATTGCTGGCAGACACCATAAAACTGCAGCATATGCAGATGATTTGCTATTTTTTATTACACGACCCATGACGTCCATACCAGCCCTCAATCAATTACTAACTCACTTTGGCTATTTTAGTAATTTTAAAATCAATTTCAATAAATCCTCCGCGCTAAACGTCTCACTACCAATAGCAACATTGCAGGAACTATCCCAAGACTTCCCCTATAAATGGTCCCCTAATTATCTCACCTACTTAGGGGTTAAAATTACCAAAAACTACGAAGAATGGACCCAACGCAATTTGACGGACATTCTTGCAGGTTTAAAGAGAGACTTAGATAGATGGCTAGATAGACCTATTTCCTGGCTGGGACGTATGAATGTAATAAAAATTAACATTATTCCACGTATATTATATATTTTCCAGACTTTACCGCTCTACACCCCGGACACAATGATAAACTCTATACAGAACGCCCTTACAAAATTTATTTGGCTAAACAAAAAGGCCAGAATAAAACATAAAACCTTGATCAGAGATAAAAAACAAGGCGGAGTATCGCTACCAGACTGTAAACTTTATTATATCTCATCCATCCTCAACCGACTTATAGACTGGTCCCACCACGCTGATACTAAATTGTGGGTGACTATAGAACAACAGTCAACCTTTACTTATTTACTGCATTTACCCTGGTTGGATAAGAGACATCGCCGTCTGAGGTTTATAGACCACCCCCTTTTGAACCATACCCTCTCATTGTGGGACAAACATCGAACACAATTTAAATTTACTTGTTTCCCGTCCCCTCTTACGCCTTTAATCAACAACCCGGCCTTTCCAGCTGGCCAACAGCAACGCTATTTTGCCCACTGGCTAATAGAGGGTAATCTCCAGATGCTGCACTTTATTACTAAAGGGGACTTTATTTCCAAAACAGATTTCCAGAAGGCTAAACCATTTACGCAAGCGGATCATTTTAAATTCGCTCAAATAAAACATTTTTATCACAGCCTAGGAGGTTCAGTCACATTAGGTAGAGCTCTAACACCATTTGAAACAATGTGCTCGTCCAGCTCTCCCCTGCGGCACAATATATAACAAATTTATGCTCTACTGCGCAACTCACAGCAATACGTTAGTCCTTCATACCTAAATTCATGGTCTAAAGATCTCCTCATCGACTTTCAGGAAGATCAGTTCGGTGATTTTATGACAAAACTTTTTAAGAGCAGTAGATGTTGCAGAATCCAAGAGACAAACTATAAGATAGCTACTAGATGGTACCTGACTCCCTCCCGACTTAAACTTATATATAAAAATACCAACGGGATATGCTGGAGATGTGGGTTACAAACTGGTTCATTAATGCATATCTTCTGGACGTGCCCACTCATACAAGTATTTTGGGGAAACGTCAGAATTGCCATGCGGCACATATTAAACTTTGATATACCTGACGATCCAGCATATCTATTACTTTTTCACATGGAAAAGTCCCTCCGTGACTTCATGTCCACCATAGAGCCACATCTATTAAATGCGGCCAAGATTCTGATCCCGCTTCATTGGAAGCAACCTACAACCCCGACATTGCGAGATTGGTATAGGAAAATAGAGGAAATCCATAAATTTGAACAACTTTCTCTCTTTTCGGTAGACCAACCCAATACTTACTGCTCAAAATGGCATAGCTGGCTTTCTTTTAAAGAATCTGACTACTATAAAAGGACTATTCCCTAACTGACTTATACTAATCTGCTCCAGGGATTCTTCTGCTTCTCTCTCCCCTACCTGCAAGCTTACCTTGTGACTAGGTGCAATGTTTCTTTATCAGATTACTCATCATGGCCTAATGTAAGGTGTAACAACATGTCTGTTGATAATCTTGTATTCTTCATCCCCCTTTTCCTTTCTGTATCCCCGCTTCCTATGTTGTTTAAAACTTTAACAAACAGATATTTGAAAAAAAAAAAAAAAAATGGGCAAACCGCAAATTTTTCGAGATTTGCGGAAAAAATACAAAGATTACAAATGAGTAAATTAGTGTAGAGTAAAGACTTCCCCTACTTTTACAGTAAGGGATGTAAATTTCAGAAGACTCATTATTATGAACTTTGGAAACCTCAAGAAGTGGATGTCTTGCTATCTACTGACATCTCTTGGATTCAAAATGAATGGCATTACATGTTGCTTTTTCATCGACAAGCTATTATGATGGCATGCCAGGTGACCATTGCATTTATCAGTTCCAATGTCACTAGTTAGAACAGGCAGATCAAACAAAGGCTTCATAATATTTTTAAAAGTAGAACTGTACGTCTGTACGTTATGTCTTTGAGAATACATTTGGGAAGTATCAATATATGTATTTAGGTATGGGATCCATTATACAGAAACTCTTATCAAAAAGGCTCTGAATTATGGAAAGCTGTCTCTCATAGACTCCCATTTTATCCAAATAATCCACATCATAGTGATCTGCTGCAGGGAAAAAAACGAACAAGAGTGTAAGCAGTGCAAACCCTTGAGAACCCTCCTCTGTGCAAAACATGGCACCAAAGACAGGAATCCAATTACTTATCATAGAAACTAAAATTGAGAGTAAAAAAACTAAAGAAAACCAGCCTAACAGAAGATAGTAAAAGTAATTAAAATTATTAAAATCAAGCTACTGTTGTTGGATTATTCATACCATAATGCAAAGAAACAACATAAATAAAGCAGTTCCTTGGGGATAACCAAACAACCAAGTGAGGCATAGAGGATTAAGTAGATATTGCATCGCAGGTTGGGGATTGTTGCCCAGGCGCTGGGTCCAAAAATGGCAAAAATTAATAAACAAGATAAGGCAGAACTAAACAGTGTCAAAAGTGCTAAACTATCAAGAATGCTCAGAATGGACTGCACCACCCGAATGAAAGTTACAGAACTGTGTGAGGCTCTGAGATTAGAGGCCCCTTATCACATATAGCTAAGGGCAGTGCAAGAAACAAATATCAGGGAATGAAGTAACAAACAGTGTAGCCACTAGGGGTCAGGCTTCCTAAACCCAATAAAAGAAAAGGGTACCATTATTGTAACAATATTGAAAAAGTTGGAAAAATTGATGCAGTCTATTTATGGGGGGGGTCATGATTCCAAAAGTGCAGCACGTGCACCACAAACACAATGTGGAGCAAAAAAATTGGTAAAACGTGAACCCTGGCAGATCATCAGACTGCTTGTCAGAAATGTAATGGAATAAAGGCATAGCAGCGCTGTGTATATGGCAGTTTTTGTTGCAGACAAAGGACAGATTGCACAATTACGGGAACACTAATGGTGGCCATACACAGGCAGATAAAGCTGCCGATATCGGCCGTTTGGACCAATTTGACAGCTTATCTGTATGGGGGCTTTCAGCGGGTCTTCCCGATCGATATTTGGCCACGATATAGATCGGGAAGGTTGGATTTTTACCCGACCGACCCGTCGGAGCCCCTTGGCGCATCGTAATTCGATCGTTCGGCCATACGGCCGAACGTTCGAATTACCCCCGATATAGCCATGCCATTAGTGGCATATGGGGGAAAGATCTTTGAGTCTATGGACAGCTTTAGGTTGTTATTTAGTAAACTCTGAATGCTGAAAATCCGAAAAAAATGTTTAGCAATTGGCTGCAAGTAGTGATGGGCTTCGCTGAAAATTTGGCAAATATCCCAAGAAATTTGCGAATTGGCAAAAAATTTGAAAAATGCATTGAAGTCAATGGGCACCGAAATAATTTTGACCCCCGTGATATGCAAGCCTATTTTTGCCAAATGCAAGTCAATGGGCGTCCAAATTATACTTTTGTTCATTTTTTCAATGCGCCAGATTTTTCACCGGCTAATATATATATATATATATACGTATATATATATATATATATATATATATATATATATATATATATATATATTAAGTTGCTTGAGGAATTGCACATAAGTTATATTTTTTCTGGCGTTAAATAAAAGACATATCTCAACTCTAGGGAAATGCTAATGGTATTTCCTCAACGTTCTTTAACCTTATCTTTAATTTCTCACCCCCTCATGTTGCTGGTGTGCCGTCCAAAAGATGGTATCCTGATAATTATATGACACTGTATCTGCGATCACTTCTAATATAAGACCCAGGAACAGTTTAAAAAATAGAAGCTGCTCTAAAACATCAATGATTGAGGGACATTTTTCTCTGTCTTTGTCAGCCGCATATGCATGAGTTTCGTTCATTATAAAAAAGAAAAGACAATCCAATACAAGGATCCTAATAATATGCAAGCGACATAATTGCAGTTCAGACAAGGAGCTGTATGGAACGAGATTATTTATCACGCATCCAGACAGGTTTATTAAATACTTTGGACAAGGCAACAAAAAGAACAGGCTTCATAGTGACAATGTCAAATATTTAGCGGGTGATAATTATTTCCATTACGTCGGCTATTTATAGTAAAACCGACATGAACCTTCTCACTGAAAAACATCCACACGTGTGAAATTGTAACCAAGGGTGAATGTCTAAAATAGAAATACAGACAGGCAAGAAGTAGGTAGAAATGTTGTACATGATGTTTTGTGCTTCTGTACCAGCCCAAGGCAACCACAGCCCTTTAGCAGTAAAGATCTGTGTCTCCAAAGATGCCCCAGTAGCTCCCCATCTTCTTTTCTGCTGATTCCCTGCACATGCTCTGTGCTGCTGTCACTTACTGAGCTTAGGGACCCACTCACAATATACAGTATACATAGGGGCCGATTCACTAAATTCGAGTGAAGGATTCGAAGTAAAAAAACGTCGAATTTCGAAGTATTTTTTGGGCTACTTCGACCTTCGACTACGACTACGACTTCGAATCGAAGGATTCAAACTAAAAATCGTTCGACTATTCGACCATTCGATAGTCGAAGTACTGTCTCTTTAAAAAAAACATCGACCCCCTAGTTCGGCAGCTAAAAGCTACCGAAGTCAATGTTAGCCTATGGGGACCTTCCCCATAGGCTTTCCTAAGTTTTTTTGATCGAAGGATATTCCTTCGATCGTTGGATTAAAATCCTTCTAATCGTTCGATTCAAAGGATTTTATTGTTTGATTGAAGGAATAATCCTTCGATCGTACGATCGCAGATATTCAAAGTCGAAGGATTTCAATTCCTAGTCGAATATCGAGGGTTAATTAACCCTCGATATTCGACCTTTAGTGAATCAGCCCCATAGAATAGAAATGTCACAGTATACCACTGATTAGTAATTAATACACATAATTACTACATGGCAGCCAGAAACCAGTACAATTAGCATCAGAATTTAATAGAATTTGCTAGTGAAGGTCACTTTGCCCTTTTGTAAATCAGCCCCAAAGATGGAAGCTTAAAGGGATACTGTCATGTATCCATTTTTTGAAAAATCCATTTTTCAAAAGAGCAAACAGATTTTCTTATATTTAATTTTGAAATCTGACATGGGGCTAGACATATTGTCAGTTTCCCAGGTGCCCCCAGTCATGTGACTTGTGCTCTGATAAACTTCAGTCACTCTTTACTGCTGTACTGCAAGTTGGAGTGATATCACCAATGGGAAGGTAACCAGATAGCAGCTCCCTAACACAAGATAACAGCTGCCTGGTAGATCTAAGAACAACACTCAATAATAAAATCCAGGTCCCACTGAGACACATTCAGTTACATTGAGTAGGAGAAACAACAGCCTGCCAGAAAGCAGTTCCATCCTAAAGTGCTGGCTCTTTCTGAAAGCACATGACCAGGCAAAATGACCTGAGATTCACCTACACACCAATATTACAACTAAATACACTTGCTGGTTCAGGAAAGACATTTTATATTGTAGAATGAATTATTTGCAGTGTAAACTGTGTCGTTTAGAAATAAAAACGACATCATAAAAATCATGACAGAATCCCTTTAAGCCTTCCAACTTCAGTGTCGAAAGTTGTCACCAAATAAATAAATAAATAATAATAATATTTGTGATTAATATAATTTTAGTAGTGCCAACGGCAAATAGAAGGTTTATTGTTTTTATTATTAATAAATGATGAGTAATGCCTCTATAAAACTGGTCAATCCATCAATTTTTAATATGGCACATCCACAGTAAAAGTGAGATGCAAACATCTTAATGATTATGTTGCCGGCATTCCTTCATATGTTTCCCAGCCATGTCTGGTCTGTCCTACACTATCTCAGTGATTGATATCTTTGTTAGCATGTTCCTTCAAAAGAATTTATTTGGCGGTGCCCAAATGGTCTTCTGTGACTGCCAATGGAATCTTTGCAACTTATACATACAGGTGATGGATTTGTTATTTGGAAACCCGATATCCAGAAAGCTCAGAATAACGGAATGGCCGTCTCCCATAGATTCCATTATAATGAAATAATCCAAATTTTTAAAAATTATTTCCTTTTTCTGTGTAATAATAAAACAGTCGCTTGTACTTGATCCCAACTAAGATATAATTAATCCTTATTGGAGGCAAAACCAGCCTATTGGGTTTATTTAATAGTTACATAATTATCTAGTAGACTTAAGGTATGAAGATCCAAATTACAGAAAGATCCATTATCTGGAAAACTCCAGGTCCTGAGTATTCTGGATAACAGATAACATACCTGTATTAAGAAGCTGTGCTTGTGCTGTCCATTCAACTGGGATGAATTCTGACCCATTTAAAGACAATTGTGTTACCCCAAAACCTTAGTTAATATTAGTATTAACATGTTTGGGGAAAACAATGTGCATAATAAGAGGAGGTATGTGCTGTGTAAAATTAGTGGTTCGTTATTAGAATAATAATTATTTAATATTAATTGATTAAAACAAATATACCTAAAATACATAATTTTATATAGGAATGGAACCTGTTATCCAGAATGCTTGGGACCTGGGTTTTTTTTTTCCATAATTTGGGTCTTCATACATTAAGTCTACTAGAATATCATGTAAACATTAAGGGGCAGATCTAGAAAAGGTTGAGGTGAATTTTCGAATGAAAAAAAAATCGAATTTCCAGCTATTTTTTTGTGTACTTTGACTAGGGAATAGTCCAAATTCGATTAGAATTTGAAAAAATGTGAAAATTCGAATATCAAATGTATAATGTACTGTCTCTTTAAAAATTCAACTTCGACCATTCGCCATCTAAAACCTGCCGAATTGCTGTGTAGCCTATGGGGGACCTCCTAGAACCTATTTGGAGTCAATCGGTGGACTCTGAAAAATGTAAAATTTAAGTTTTCTTAGGGATAAACGTTGAATCAAATTTGATCGAATGTGCTATTCCTTCGATTCGAACTATTCGGCCGAATACGGACCTATTTGATCGTAAATGGACCTATTAAAGAAAAAATAAAACTTTGACTTAATTTCGGTTGGTCTATTTGAATTCAAATTTCAACGGTTTTTTTCGATTCGAAATTCGACCCTTGATAAATATGCCCCTAAATAAACCCAATAGCCTGGTTTTGCTTCCAATAAGGATTAATTATATTTTAGTTTAGATCAAGTACAAGCTACTGTTTTATTATTACAGAGAAAAAGGAAATTATCTTTAAATATCTGGATAAAATGGAGACTATGGAAGGCAGCCTTTCCATCATTTGGAGCTTTCTGGATAACAGGTTTCCGGATACCGGATCCCATACATGTTCCTCCCCCTACGAAAATTAAAACATTTTTACCTGTTGTACCCAAAACTGTCAATCTATTTTCTCTGTGTCTCTCTTCAGTGAAACCTGTAAAAGTAACATTATGGGTCAGATTATTTTCAGAATCCAGGAGGAAATATTCTTGAATATATATTCTATAATAAGTTTATAACACACAAAAGCTGTGAATATCCTGTAAATTGTACAGTATCCTTATTAACGTTGATGTAAACGGAGCTTAGTGATGTCATTTTTGTCACATGACTCACTAAAACTTGCTTGAGTTGACTGAAAGTTAAAAAAAATATTTTGGCATATTTGTAGGGGCGCATTTACTAAGCTCGACTCTAGGCAGGCCTGTCAGTCGCAGTGCCTATTTAGTGCGCTTCTGCGCATGTGTGAATTTGTGTGTCTGCGCATGCGCGAATTTGCGTGTCTGCGCATGCGTGAATTTGCGCATGCGTGAATTTGCGCTCGCGTGCGCGAATTTGCGCATGCTCAGAAGCGTACAAATCGAGAAAACTACATTGAGTCGGCCAGAGAAGGGAACCGGACAGAGGAGGTGTACTTCGACCATCGAATAGACTACTACGACCTTCGACTACGACTTCGACTCGAAGTAAAAATCGTTCGACTATTCGACCATTCGATAATCAAAGTATTGTCTCTTTAAAAAAACTTCGACTTCAATACTTCGCCAAATTAAACCTGCCGAAGTGCTATGTTAGCCTATGGGGACCTTCTACAACATTTTTCTAAGTCGTAAGAGGTCGAAGGAAAATCCTTTGATCGATCGCTGAAATCTTTAGAATCGCTAGAATCGTTTGATTCAAACGATTTAATCGTACGATTGAAGAATTTTACTTTGATCATTCGATGGCCAAATTTGGTGAAAAATACTTTGATATTCGAATTCGAAGTATTTTAATTTGATGGTCGAATTTTGGAAGTATTTCACACTTCGATATTCGACCCTTGAGAAATCTGCCCTATAACGTCCTTATAATAGGGTATACTTTATTCACTATTATTATTGGCTAACAATACAGAGATTGTAAATAAAGCTAACCAACTATGTTCATTAATAATTGCAAATATGCAGGGAAGAAATGCTCCATTTATACATTTTAGACAGTATAACGTTTTCCCTAGAGAGAGAAAGAATGGAAAGTGGTGTTGGTACTTTCCTTGGATAGAGACAGAGGTAGACCTTCCCAAGTTTGATGTGATTCCAGTTTGGGTTTGTTTACAGAAGTACTATGTGTACAATGCATTTGATGACCCATGGGAGGATATATCCCAGGAGGAGTAAGTTGCAAATACCTTTGACTTCAACCTGAGCTAAAGAGATCAAGCAAATGAAGGCTAGACAATGTAAAGACTAAAGTGTCCTGTGTGGAGAACTGTGTAGTCTAAGGATACACCAAGGAGGTTTAATGGATTTAGTTCTCATTGGTGTCCACCATTCTATGGCACCTAAGAACAGATGAAATTAAAGTCGGAATAAATAGTACACAGAATTTACTTAGGTATGATTCCTTTTAAAGCCGATGATATATATGTAGCGCTAATTTGGCTAGACAGACCAAAAAGGGGTTAATGTCCAGCTAGTGATAGGAGCTTGGGTTACATGTGACTCAACACTTCAGACTAGGGCCCTCGCTAAGTGGAAGATTTCAGGAAGAGTGTAGTGCAATAACAACACTCAGGCTACTGTGCAGTAAAAATAGGAATGATGGATGGATGCCAAGAGGGTCTTATGGTGAAACAAGAAAAATATCCCCAGGTTTACTTACAGTATAGAGGTATATACAAGATGTATTAGCAGTGCTGAGACAGGAAAAGGATGACACAGCTGAGGAATGTGACTCTCATAAGGCATTGTAGTCAAGTAGTAATAAGGAATCCCAGGCAGATGTACCTTGAAGTGGTCCAGATCCCACCCAGTGGAGTTGTCAGGGAGAAGGAGTTTAAGCCTGACACCCTATCCACTGTGGTCCCTTCACTTAAGGCAATCTAGGAGCCATCGGAAGCTACTCCCTGCTAGACCTACTTGGAGCAAAAAGCTGCTCTTACTATCTGAGCTCTCTATCTCAATCTCCTAGAGAGTCTATGACAGATATAACCTATTCTAGCTAACCTCATTCAGGGGGTTCCCTGCTCCCTGATTCATACACTAAAGGTACTAGTCCTTTTAGAGCAATGGCTTTACTGTGCCTTGTTGTACCCAAGCTCAATGGTAATAAACAGTCGATCAGGACACCAGCAGCCAAAGAGAAGGATCCACCCCATTTCCATACACTATATGCAAGTGTGGTAAGAAGTGGTCATTACACCTCTTGGCCAATAACACTGGATGTGTAAATACTTAAACTAGATACATGGGGGCAAATTAATTAAACGAAGAAGCGCCTAACGCTAGCGTTAATTCGCCAGTGTAGCACATTTTCGTTAATTCGCCGATTCACTAACAGACGCTGGCGTAAATTCGCTAGTGTTACTTCGCACCCTTACACCTGGCGAATTTGCGCAATGGACATAACTACGCAAATTCACTAACGAATTTTTCTGAACGCTACCTTTTACGCCAGACTTCCTTCACCACCTCAGACCAGGCGAAGTGCAATAGAGTAGATAGGGATTGCTTCAAAAAAAGTTAAAAAATTGCTTGCGTTTTGTAATTTTTTTATGGGTGATGGGCTGAAAAAGATCGAAAAAATTTTTTGGGGCTCCCCTCCTTCCCCCCTACATTTCATAACTCATGGCACCTTAACTACACAGTGGGCACATGTGTAGGGCAAAATATTATATTTATTTGCTGTTTTGAAGGTTTCCCAGGCTTGTGTAGTGCTGCTACATATACTTCCATTGTAAATTCAATTTGGCGCCGTATGCAAATTAAGCATCGCTTGCATAACTTCACGCTAGCATAACTTTGCAACCTTACGCTTCCCCTGAGCGCAACTTCGGATTTTAGTGAATTTGCGTAGCGCTGGCGAAAATATGCCTGGCGAAGTGCAGCAAAGTGCGGCGAAGCGGAACTACGAAGCTTAGTGAATTTGCCCCATGGGCTTTTGCCCAGCATTTAGGGAAAAAGAGGAAGGGTAGGGGTTTAAAACCATTGGGACATATTAAACCTATGAGTCCCTATATATAAATCTTTTCATTTCACATTTAAAGGAGAAGGAAAGGTTAAAATTAAGTAAGATTTAACAGAAAGGTCTATATAAATACACCAGTAAACCCCTCAAAGTAATGCTGTTCTGAGTCCTCGGTCAAAAGAAACATCAAATTTCTTTCCTTCTATTGTGTACTCATGGGCTTCTGTATCAGACTTCCTGTTTTCAACTTAAACCTCCTGGGCTAGGGCTTGAGCATGCTCAGTTTGCTCCTCTCCCCTTATCTGCTGATCTGAGCCCAGAGCTACGAGTGAGCAGGGAGAGACTCAGGCAGAAGTGATGTCACACCAAGCTAATATGGCAGCTGCTATCCTAAACAAACAGAGAGAACTTCTAGAGCTGTTTACTCAAGTATGGTAAAGCATCCTACAGAATAAGCATTCTAGCTTCCACTATGACAGCTAATCTATTGACAATAAAATGCCTCCGTAGCTTTCCTTCTCCTTTAATGACTTACCAGAATTCCAGAACAGCAGAAAACACAGCAGAATTGAGACAAGGCCCATGGGAATATTTTGGAACCATGGCATTTTGAACCATCAGCTGTGGACAATCTTCCTGAAATGCAGTATATTATTATTAATAATAATGTGCACATGTGGTATGCAGTCAACTTGTAAAACAAAGGGTGAAATTCATTAAAGAGATACATACTTATTCTCCACTTAATGTAAGTACTTTTCCGCTAGCTCTTAATTTTTGCAGTCACTAAAAATGTAGACCATTGAACACTAAAGTGCAAACCAATGCATCTACTGTATAAAGACCCTAGTGCACAGAACATGTGCCAAGCACAATAGGGTCCTGAAACACAAAGCTTCACAACGTGTTCTATCTGGGCAGGAGTGATAATGGTGTAGGGACCTATAGGATCTATTAGGCTCCTATAGAGTTAATCCCCTACCTTTTGCTTAAGTTCTCTTTTCCTCTGTTATTGGGCCAAGCCCTTCTAACTGGTAAAGTGTAACACCCACACCTATTGGACAAAGAGTGTAATGACACTCCCCTGCCACACTGCTATATAGTGCTGTGTAGGGAGTGGCCTCTTCCTCTTTGGCTCCTGGTGTCTGTGCTGCTAGGTGTTTCCCACTGAGCCTGGGATCACCAAGGCCCCAGTAAGCCATTTACCCCAAAGGGACCTGTACCTTTGGTGCTTAAGTCGGGAACCAGGCAATCCCGTGAACGAGGATTAGCTATCATTAGGGCAGATCCTGTCATAGTCTCTCTAGGAGAGAGAGATAGCCAGATTTTAGTAGCATGAGCAGTTCTGCGCTCCAACAAGGAGAATAGCAGGGAGTAGCCTCCCAAAGGCTTTTAAGGTGCCTTTAGTGTAGGGAACTCAGTGATAGGGAACTCAGTTCGCAGAGCACTGCCTGACCCCTACTTGATCGATCCTGTTTCACTTTGGTCGCTGGTCTTTGGGAGTGAGATATTCTTCCTGTGTGTTTGACTTGAGGGGTGACATCTGTACATGCTGCATCATCATCAAATGCTATCCTGTCTCCTCTGTGATATGCTAACTCCTACTACAGCTCCTGCGTGAGTAAACCTGTGGTCAATTGCTTTGCATATTGTTGTGCTAATAAACCATCACACTGTTTTCACTTTTTAAAGAACCTCCTGGCGTCCATTATTCTATCTTTTACACTTATATGCCTGTGGGTTGTAGTTTTACACCATTTTAAAGGGGAAGCTTCCATTTAGCGAAGGCTCCGCCCTGAGTGTAGTTTCACAGTGTAACCCATGCTCATACACTAGCTGGACACCCTTAACCCCTAATTGGCGGGATAGGCCAGAAAAGCGTTACATTTTGGCGCCCAACGTGGGGCCCCGCCCCCAATCCAGGCTATATTGTGTTTTGGGCACTTTTTGACAATTTTTGTAAAATTGTGTTCTGTCTCTTTAAATTTTGCTGACAGGCTGCCGGACCCATTAGGCAAAAGGCAGTCCTGCACGCACTTGCTATTTTTTTGTGTGCGCATAGTAAGGCCGTGGGTTCGGGCTTGGTGGTTCTCCCCGTTCCCCTTATTTCGCCTGCGCCACTAAAGCCCCGCCAGCGCATATTCGCTGGCGTTTTTGTTTAACACTGTGAGTTTTCGCTGGCGCTGTTTTAGCCCTCGCGAGATTTCGCAGGCGCCATCTTGTCTCGTGTGGATACTGTTTGGCGCGCTTGAGTAAGGAGGCGGTCTATGTCCATACGTCACCGCCGCCATTTTGTGGAGAGAGTTATAGGAGACGGACGCAAATCCTCACAGCTCCTTCTTCCTGCCTGGGCAACACCCTTAGCGGCTGCTAAGGGATTTAAGCGCCAGTCCTCCACTATTCAACGGTACATAGTACCAGCATTTAAATTTCACTGCGGACGTCGGATTGTGTAAAGAACCAGCAGTCCTGTTCTTCAGTGCCCGCAATCCTGCTGGTCCACGGCTGTGGACCGGATCCTGTGCGGACTCGCATCAAAACTTGCCACTCTACACTGCGGCTGCAGGTACAAGTTTTCTTTGCAAATTTTTGGAGAAAAGAAGGGAAACCGTTCCTAACCTAGCATGGCTAACAAAGGTTGGGATGGATGGCCGGATCCCGAAGCGGGCCCTTCTGCTGAACCACACCCATGCCAAAGCCCTGCACCAACACCTGGATATAGCAGGTATTTTTGGATGGGAACATTTGGGGAAATGTATCTAACCCCCACTGATTGTATAATGGTGCCATACTGTGGGAAGTGTGGGGCAGAGCTAGAATCAGCTTTTAAGAGGCTAGTGACCTGTTGTCCTTTGTGTGGTCATTGCTGCTGGGCAGGTCCCTTCAATCTTACAAGGGAATCCTTAGGCCCGTTTATTATGGCCACTGCTCCTCCACCATGTCACTCATCTACTCTGCAAGTGCCTGATGTCGCGGCTGCGACTACCACCACACCTACTTCTATTGCTGGCCCATTCTCCACGCAGCCACCGGTTACCAGCTGCGACACCACCTCTTTAAATCCTGCCTTAACCACACAGGCTGAAATGAGTCAGGAGGTGTCTACTATTTCAAGGAAGGGTCTGGCAGTCATTCCTTCTGTAAAAAAGCCATCTGCTACACGTGGTAGAGGTCGCGGACGCGCCTCTGCTGCCATCTTTCCAGCCAACACGCCTGCACACATTCAAGGTGCTGTTGCCTCTGCTTCCTGTTCCTCTGAGGGGGGTAGTTTGGAATTGCTACCACATCCTGAGCCGGATTGGGCAGAGATGGACTTCGGTCCTTTGCCTTCTTCAGACAGATCTTCCCTGGAGGCGAGTAGGTATTTCTCCACATCACCACCTCCATCCATGGGCCCCTCTGCTGATACTTCCTTCTGGGTGTCCCCTGGTCGTGCGGATCCCAAGAAGTTGCGCACTGTGTCTAGGATCCAGCGCATCATAAATATCAAAGTCTACGACCAGTGGGGTTACTTTATGCCCTATGCCCCCGAATGGATCTACGATGAGATGGAGAAGCATCTAGACGAGTGGATCTATGGGGAGCTGATTCGCAAAGAAGGGATAGGTGGTGGAGGGTTGTTCCACAGCGATGCTGTTAAGAGGGAGCGTGACCTTTCCTTCCTGAGCAATGTTGTCCATGAATGGTGGTACGGCCGTACCGTCCTGAAGCACTCAGTGAAGAGCTGCGGAAAATTCCAGGAGGAGAAACACTTCAGCTTGAGTGAATTGATCTCCAATGGGGGCCGCGTGGACAAGCCGCACCCAAACTATTATTTGTCCTATGAGGACACCAAGTCCAAGTCCTGTTTAAGGAAGGAGATCCATCCAGCGTCCTAAAAGGGAAGGCGTGATTTCCAGTTTTCCCCAGGTGTACCGGGCTTGTATTCATGTTTACAAGGGATTCGAGGTTGTCAAGGGACTCCTGCTGAGAGCCTGATGTGAGTGCCTTGCCCTGCTGCGAATGAAGTTAATTTGTATGCGGGTCCTTTATTCTTCATTCGTCTAGATTGATGCCCCTTTATTTGGGCCTTCTTCAATGTTTCGTCTAGATTGATGCCCCTGTTTGGGCCTTCTTCAATTTTGTTCTTTCACTCATTGTTCACATTGCTGGACTTACGGACATTGTCCAGGACCTTTGTATATAGTTGGGTTCATGAGACAAAGACTGCTGAGCCCCCACCAAAACTCTTCTACCTCTAACTACTCGCTGAGTAGCACCTTTATTTCCTTGCCTTACTACTCCCCAAGTGGCTCTCAGTGACTTTGTACACTTGGGTAGGGGGGGGTGTGATATGGAATAAAGCTTTTGGTTATGGTGGGGTCATGTAACTCAACTGCAATGAAAATGAGTGTTCCTATTTGAAAAGAAATCTATGCTAATTTTTCTTTTCAGCCAAGCCTGTGCCTGGACCTCCTGATGTGTAGGTATGGTTCAAGTATCGTAAGTCTAGTGCCTGAGTGTCCTTAAGGGTTCTCACGAAATTGTACTAAAGTTTAATGTAACTGAAACAGTTTTTTTGCACTTACTTACTCTGACAGTATCGCATTTCTGCTCTTTACTGTTCTTTTCTCCACAGTACCCATTGTTACCAGGTATTCCTCAGGAGAGGATACCAGAAGAGTGATGTTCAATGGTATTGTTGGTTTGCACTATATATTCACTTTGTTACTATTGTGTTTATATCATTTCACCATTGTCGGGACAAAATGGATTTTTCCCCCGGGTGTATGTAGGGACCTATAGGATCTATTAGGCTCCTATAGAGTTAATCCCCTACCTTTTGCTTAAGTTCTCTTTTCCTCTGTTATTGGGCCAAGCCCTTCTAACTGGTAAAGTGTAACATCCACACCTATTGGACAAAGAGTGTAATGACACTCCCCTGCCACACTGCTATATAGTGCTGTGTAGGGAGTGGCCTCTTCCTCTTTGGCTCCTGGTGTCTGTGCTGCTAGGTGTTTCCCATTGAGCCTGGGATCACC
Organism: Xenopus petersii; assembly: GCA_038501925.1. NCBI lineage: Eukaryota > Metazoa > Chordata > Amphibia > Anura > Pipidae > Xenopus > Xenopus petersii. The sequence continues at coordinate 135,478,624 of CM076683.1, forward strand.
AAGGCCCCAGTAAGCCATTTACCCCAAAGGGACCTGTACCTTTGGTGCTTAAGTCGGGAACCAGGCAATCCCGTGAATGAGGATTAGCTATCATTAGGGCAGATCCTGTCATAGTCTCTCTAGGAGAGAGAGATAGCCAGATTTTAGTAGCATGAGCAGTTCTGCGCTCCAACAAGGAGAATAGCAGGGAGTAGCCTCCCAAAGGCTTTTAAGGTGCCTTTAGTGTAGGGAACTCAGTGATAGGGAACTCAGTTCGCAGAGCACTGCCTGACCCCTACTTGATCGATCCTGTTTCACTTTGGTCGCTGGTCTTTGGGAGTGAGATATTCTTCCTGTGTGTTTGACTTGAGGGGTGACATCTGTACATGCTGCATCATCATCAATGCTATCCTGTCTCCTCTGTGATATGCTAACTCCTACTACAGCTCCTGCGTGAGTAAACCTGTGGTCAATTGCTTTGCATATTGTTGTGCTAATAAACCATCACACTGTTTTCACTTTTTAAAGAACCTCCTGGCATCCATTATTCTATCTTTTACACTTATATGCCTGTGGGTTGTAGTTTTACACCATTTTAAAGGGGAAGCTTCCATTTAGCGAAGGCTCCGCCCTGAGTGTAGTTTCACAGTGTAACCCATGCTCATACACTAGCTGGACACCCTTAACCCCTAATTGGCGGGATAGGCCAGAAAAGCGTTACATTTTGGCGCCCAACGTGGGGCCCCGCCCCCAATCCAGGCTATATTGTGTTTTGGGCACTTTTTGACAATTTTTGTAAAATTGTGTTCTGTCTCTTTAAATTTTGCTGACAGGCTGCCGGACCCATTAGGCAAAAGGCAGTCCTGCACGCACTTGCTATTTTTTTGTGTGCGCATAGTAAGGCCGTGGGTTCGGGCTTGGTGGTTCTCCCCGTTCCCCTTATTTCGCCTGCGCCACTAAAGCCCCGCCAGCGCATATTCGCTGGCGTTTTTGTTTAACACTGTGAGTTTTCGCTGGCGCTGTTTTAGCCCTCGCGAGATTTCGCAGGCGCCATCTTGTCTCGTGTGGATACTGTTTGGCGCGCTTGAGTAAGGAGGCGGTCTATGTCCATACGTCACCGCCGCCATTTTGTGGAGAGAGTTATAGGAGACGGACGCAAATCCTCACAGCTCCTTCTTCCTGCCTGGGCAACACCCTTAGCGGCTGCTAAGGGATTTAAGCGCCAGTCCTCCACTATTCAACGGTATGCATTCATCAATGCTATCCTGTCTCCTCTGTGATATGCTAACTCCTACTACAGCTCCTGCGTGAGTAAACCTGTGGTCAATTGCTTTGCATATTGTTGTGCTAATAAACCATCACACTGTTTTCACTTTTTAAAGAACCTCCTGGCATCCATTATTCTATCTTTTACACTTATATGCCTGTGGGTTGTAGTTTTACACCATTTTAAAGGGGAAGCTTCCATTTAGCGAAGGCTCCGCCCTGAGTGTAGTTTCACAGTGTAACCCATGCTCATACACTAGCTGGACACCCTTAACCCCTAATTGGCGGGATAGGCCAGAAAAGCGTTACAATGGTTTAATTGTTCCTATACAAAATTGTTCTACCACATGCTGGAGATATATTATGATATCAACTCATATGAAAGAACCACTTACCCTCATCAATTAATTAAAGCTTAATTAAAGAAACTAAGTCTATTCACTCAAAGCAAACAAAGATGTTTTGTATTCAGTACTACCTGTTTATTGCCTGGTTACAATCTCTTTTCCCATGGAGCTAGTGTGCCCAAAGATATCTTGTTGGTCTAAACATTGATGTAAAGCTCTTTGAGGCCTATGGAATAAAGTATCTTAATTGGGCATGATGTATTTCCCCTTGATATTTATATAACCATAATTTGGTTACTGTCTCTTTAAACAGCAATTTACTCATGGCAATCCAGGGGCCCTGAGTCCCTTTTGCATATAAAAAGCACAGGGAACTGGGAATTACAGCACAGTGCCTCCACCTAGGGAACACTGAGGAACACACCTCAGGGGGATTCTCTAGGAATAATAAAAAACACACAGTTTGCAAATGAAACACATAGAAACTTTATATAAATTGCAGTACAACTTTGGCAAACTAATACAGCATGCACTTCTACACTGGGGACACGTGGGAACCTACCTAAACCACGATTAGGTAAAAAACTATTGCTCCAACACAGTCCTTTCTAATATCAAAGTCCCAATCCTCCGGAAGAGGTTAATAACCACACAGTTCAAATGAAATGTCCCTTCCCCAGAGCTCTTATTCCCCAGGTAGCGCTACCATTTCCCAAAAGTACCTCTCCCTTTGGAATTTAGCAGCAGCTCTCACGTAGCAGGTAAATACACAGACTTGTCTTCACTTTGGGGCCCCACGCTTGTATCCGTGCCAGTATCTTCCTTTGGGTGGCTCACTCACAGAGGTGCTCTCACAGGCAATCACACTGGAGATTACAGGCAGCTCTGCAGCAGGATAAATCTCACCAGTGGCACCTTTCTCCTTCTGAGTCTCTAGCAGCTTGGCAGGGAATAGGCTGGGCTCAATCTGTACCTCCACAGAGTCTACAGATTTAACAGTTTCTCTGTACTTGACAGTCTTACAGCTACTCGTGCTGGCTCTGTTCAGCTGTCTGGGAGACCCTGTACATTTGGCTCCAAAGTCAGGCACACCCTCTCTCCCAAGGATGCACTGGGGTGCCCACTCAATTGGATAGCTCTCCAGCCTGTTACTGGGCTGGATGATGTCACAGGCAGAAAAACAGGGGAAGGATTCCTCTTGTTGTCCCCTAGATTTAATTTAGGAAAAGGTCCAACAACAACCTTAACCTGAACTGTGAACTTTGAATTGTCCTTCACCATCTTTGTTAACTCATGCCTCAGAGGCATGGTTGACCTAGAGACGGCATGTCATGCAGTTACTATGTGATATGGGATATAGCAGAGATGTCCTGAAAGTGTTTGTGACCTTGTGAGGCTTAGTTCATGCACTATAATTACACTGCACACTTATGGGACCTAGGAGGCTGTTATTACTGATTCCATAACAAGCTCTTGAGATTGGTTGCTCTCCAAACCAGCAATGGTCTAACAGTGTTGCCTGGGATTCTATGCAAGTCGCCTTGTGCTTCCTGATGATTCTTCTAGTTTTCACGAGCAAACCAGGAATGTTGCATATAATATCAAGCCAACTTGATGCACAGACCTGTCATCTTACAACTCTACCTTCTTTATGGAGTCTAGATTGATTAATGGACTACCTACCTGACATTTCATTCTAAAACCAAGGATGTTAGTATGAAGTTGGTTCTCTCGTTCCTGCTAAACCAGCATTTTCCCTCTACTCTTCTGGAAAGGTTGCAACTAGATGTAGGAACATTGTTGGTGGAAGGGGCTTCCATTCAGCTACAAGAGCACTAATGAGGTTGGGCACAGATGTTGGAGAACCAGCCTGGCTCACCCCTGCTTTCTAATGAATCCTGCTTGTGTTCATTTGGGTTAAGGTCATGGATCTGTGCAGGCCAGACATGTTATTCCACCCTCATGTCCCTCTATGGACTTAGAATATCATCCTATGATGTAGTTTTATTAAATACAGGAGAACTGCACACTTTGTGGTTATAGCTTCTTTCTTATGTTGCTGCCACTCATGGGCCACTCATGTAGCAGCAACTGTGTCAGCAACAATGAGATGGCAATTACAGTAATTAGAAGGGGCATCCACATGCTTTTGACCATATAGTATAACTTTAAGTCAAATTACAGATTTTCTACAGTACTTTGATTTTCACTTACATAAGATTCATTTGCAAACAATGGGGCAATAAACAATTATGGTTTTTGAACATTGCCCTTTCAGCTTTGCTGCTCTTGCCCCTGTAGTACAAGAATGTGCCCATTGAACTCAGCACTGCCTATAATTTTTTGGCTACTAAGTAATTGTTCATCACAGCACCGGAATGTATTTCTTTCTCTTCACCCCGGTTTTGTCCTTTTAACAATTAGGGGCCCATTTACTTAGTTCGAGTGAAGAAATAGAGGAAAAATAGTTCGAATTACGAATGTTTTTTTTGGCTACTTCGACCATCGAATGGGCTACTTCGACCTTCGATTTCAACCTTCAACTTCGATTCGAACGATTCAAACTAAAAATCGTTCGACTATTCGACCATTCGATAGTCTAAGTACTGTCTCTTTAAAAAATACTTCGACCCCCTAGTTCGCCACCAAAAACCATACCGAGGCCAATGTTAGCTTTTGGGGAAGGTCCCCATAGACTTCCTAACAATTTTCTGATCGAAGGATAATCCTTCGATCGATGGATTAAAATCCTTCGAATCATTAGATTATTCCTTCGATCGTTCGATCAAATGAGTTGCGCAAAATCCTTCGACTTCGATATTCGAAGTCCAAGGAATTCAATTCGGCAGTTGAATATTGAGGGTTAATTAACCCTCGATATTCGACCCTAGGTAAATTTGCGCCTAAGAGAAACATAGCATTTCACCTCTATTATAACTGGAGTCACTTAATTCCTTGCTGCTTTTATCCCAATGAGGATTATCAGAACATTCTGCGTAGACCGCGGCAGCAACATAAGAAAGAAGCTATAACCACAAAGTGTGCAGTTCTGCTGTATTTAATAAAACAATATAAGCAATATCACACCCACCCATATGTATCCATATAAAGAAACAGAGAAGGGAAAGCAGTATGGAAGCTCATATCCATATTTAACTGCACATATACAGGTATGGGATCTGTTATCCCATAGACTCCATTTTATCTAAATAATCCAAATTGTTTTAAATGATTTTCTTTTTCTGTGTAATAATAAAACAGTAACTTGTACTTGATCCCAACTAAGATATAATTAATCCTTATTGAAAGCGAAGCCAGCCTATTGGGGTTATTTCATGTTTCCATGATTTTCTAGTAGACTTGAGGTATGAAGATCCAAATTACAGAAAGATCCATTTTTCATAAAGACCCAGGTCCCAAGCTTTCTGGATAACAGGTCCCATACCTGTACAAAAAGTTGATATTCCATGTTCACAAGAAGGTATAATGTAGACTTAAGGAAACCAATAAAGTACAGTGTAGTAATATATATATATATAGACTGATTGTAATTAATCCTTAGGTAGAAGGTATCTTGCGTTTTTATGACTCCTTAAAACGAGCTCATCCTGTCTTGTAATAAAATGCAAGATAAGAAATAGGTGGGACACATTCCAAGAGACCATCTGGAGAGGGTCTTACATTTCCAAGAGGAACTGTTTGTACAGTTGTTATTGGTAAAAGGGACATCTAAAGAAATTAGCTGGTTTTCCTGTTTAACTTGTCATCAGCCAATCAGAACCATTCCCCATTTGGGTCAATGGCCTAGAAACGGTATAACAATGGAATTGGTTTTTGGCTGAAGAGATAGGGAAGGAGAGGAGAAGAGGAAGGGAAGAAGAGGGAGAGAGAGAAGGAAGGAAGTATAACCTGCGGTTACATTTTGAAAGATCTCTGTATCATTTGCTGTCTCTGGGCTGGATAATCTGAATAAATCGTTTCATCTCTGGGAACCTTGGTTGCATCTTTTACCTATCTGTGGTAAATTGCGGACTCTACATTTCTCTTATACACTATACGGATACAACATACAGTAGCTCCTACTCATAAGAATAAATTGTACACCTTTAAGTTCACTTTTGGGGGCCGATTCACTATGGGTCGAATATCGAGGGTTAATTAACCCTCGATATTCGACTAGGAACTAAAATCGTTCGACTTCGAATATCAAAGTCGAACGATTTAGCGCAAATCCTGCGATCGATCGAAGGATTTTTCACTCGATCGAACGATTAAATCCTTCGAATCGAACGATTCGAAGGATTTTAATCCAACGATCGAAGGAAAATCCTTCGATCAAAAAATCCCAGGCAAGCCTATGAGGACCTTCCCCATAGGCTAACATTGACTTCGGTAGCTTTTAGCTGCCGAAGTAGGGGGTCGAAGTTTTTCTTAAAGAGACAGTACTTCGACTATCGAATGGTCGAATAGTCGAACGATTTTTAGTTCGAATCGTTCGATTTTCGTAGTAGAAGGTTGAAGTAGCCCATTCGATGGTCGAAGTAGCCCAAAAAAACTTAGAAGTTTTTTTAATTCGAACCCTTCACTCGAATTTAGTGAATCGGCCCCCTAGTATGTAATAGAATGGCTAACGCTAAGAAACTTTTTAATCTGCCTTCATTTTTTCTTTTTTTACTGTTTTTGAATTAATTGCCATCTTCTTCTGACTCCTTCCAGCTTTCAAATGGGGGTCACTGACCCCATCTAAAAAAACCAATGCTCTGTAAGGCAACACATGTATTGTTATTGTTATTGCTTTTTTTATTACTTATCTTTCTATTCAGGCCTCTCCTATTTATATTCCAGTCTCTTATTCCTATCAATGCATGGCTGCTGGGGTAGTTTAGACCCTAGAAACTTGATTGCTTGAATTTGCAAACTGGAGGGCTGATAAATAAAAAGCTAAATAAGTAAAAAAAAAACACAAATAATAAAAAATGAAAACCAATTGCAAATTGTCTCAGAATATTACTCCCTACATCATACTAAAAGTTAATTCAAATGGGGAACTACCCCTCAAAATATTCCCTGTACAATGAACAAAGTACATGGAAGATTTACAGAACACATTGTCATTTTTCATTACTTTATAGATAGCAATTAAAAAGTTTCTTGTTTACATTGAACACGTTTGCTGCAGAAAAATGATACCTTTTCTAACAAATCACATCACCAGCTTCTGTACGGCTCAATATTTTTAGAGAATAAATTGAATTCTTCGACTGAATAAATAAATGGATTTGGAGAACGATACTTCGTTCAACACACACTGTAAGAAAACTCCAATATGCCCATACCGTATAGCAGCTGCCAAGCACTGTACAAAGAAAAGTCAATTATTAAGAAGGGAAAAAAATGATCAAGAACAAATTTTCTTTTTAAGTAATTTGAAGGTGTTCCATTGATATACAGTAGTGTGTCAATCCTGCAAGCTGTCCGTTATATGTTTATTGAGCTAAGAAAATGCAAAACATTTTACAACTGGAGATAAAATTCGGACTTACCTCGACTCTGAATAATGTGCGATGAAGGTGACTTTTAAATTCACATAAGTAACAGTAACCAGCCCAACTCAGTCCACGCTGGAGAGTCTAGAAATGGAATATAATGGGATGCGACTGAGATAACCTTGATTTCAATCCTGTGAAAATCGTATGATGGTGCCCTGGAGGACGAGGCAAAGTGTAACCAGATAACATTCAGGCAAAGTGTCCAAGATATGTTGTAAATTGAATCTCCTAAGAGGGATGACTTAGCAGCAAGTTCAGGTTAGAAACTGAAGGTTTATGTGCAGGAAAATGCAAACTGTGTTTCAGTAATGTACAAAAAGTCTTCTAGCAACAGATTAAAAGAGTGACACAAATACAAAGAATATTATATAACTGAGGAGTTGTTGGCCTAGAGGTTAAAGGGATACTGTCATGGGAAAACGCATCAGTTAGTGCTGCTCCAGCAGATTTCTGCACTGAAATCCAATTTTTAAAAGAGCAAATGGATTTTTTATATTTAATATTATTATTTGAAATCTGACTTGGGGCTAAACATATTGTCAGTTTCCCAGCTGTCCCCAGTCATGTGACTTGTGCTCTGATAATATTCAGCCCCTCTTAACTACTGCACTGCAAGTTGGAGTGACATCAACCCCCTCTGCAACCCCCAGCAGCCAAACAACAATGGGAAGGTAACCAGATAGCAGCTCCCTAACACAAGATAACAGCTGCCTGGTAGATCTAAGAACAACACTCAATAGTAAAATCCAGGTCCCACTGAGACACATTCAGTTACATTGAGTAGGAGAAACAACAGCCTGCCAGAAAGCAGTTCCATCCTAAAGTGCTGGCTCTTTCTGAAATCACATGAATGACCTGAGATGCACCTACACACCAATATTACAACTAAAAAAATACACTTGTTGGTTCAGGAATGACATTTTACACTGTAGAGTGAATTATTTGCAGTGTAAACAATGTCATTAATATGAATTAGAAACATGCACAGCTTCATACTTAAGACATTTATTTGTGGATTTCATTCACAGAAAAAATTCATATCAATACATTTCAAAAACACGCCATAGTGCAGTGTCTCCCCCCCAGTCTGTACCTTGTGTTAGCCACTCCCTCCTGACGCGTTTCGCACTATTGGGCGCTTCATCTGATGATCTGATGACAGAATCCCTTTAAGTGATATTTTTAGATGCATGTTCTCATGCTAGTGACACATATGAACCAGGGCAAGTCACTTGATTGGGTAGTATGCTTTATTGCTTACTGCGGCCATGATGGCTTCCTTGAGTGCTATAATAAAGGATATGTAAAGTTATATAGAAATTATTTCGCTAAACTCACACTTGCAAAAAGACTGATTGAACAGCACAATGAAACAGTGTTCAATGCTGCCTTTTAGTACTAGGCTCCTGAGTTTGATTTTGATCACTTAGTGTGAGATGTCTGAATTATCCTTGAAGGTTTTCACCCTACAGTTCAAAACCTATTGTTTAGTTAAAGGGATGCTCTCAAGGGAAAACAAGTTTTTTTTTTCAAAGCACATCAGTTAATTGTTAACAGTAAAATCCATGTCCCACTGCAACTCCTCCAGTTACATTGAGTAGGAGAAACAATAGCCTGTCAGAAAACAGTTCCATTGTGATGTGCTGGCTCTTTCTGAAAGCACAGGATCGGGCCCAATGACCTGAGATGATTGCCTACACACAAATAATACAGCTTACAAAAACATTTGTTGGTTCAGGAATAAAATGGTATATATTTGTGATATACACAGTGTAATTTAGAAATAAAAACTACATCATAAAATCATAACAACCTCTTTAATTGGTTTCTGATTTAGTTCATCCTAGTGCACACACCTGGGGTAGGAATACATGAATAAAAATGAGGGGAATGTAATCACTAGAACAAAGATTGATTCAGGTATGGTAATAGGTTAGTGTATAATAATGTGCCTAAACACTGGTGAAATAACATGGAAGAGCGTAACTATATGATTTATGGAAAACTAGGAATTCCCTGGTATGGGAACTGGCCTTGAAAGATGAATATAGTTATAAATTCTGAGATAAATTAATCATACTCTTGCGGTCAATCTTTGTTACTAAGTTTATTTATTAAAGTCCAATTAGTTCTGGTCAGACTTTTACTTTTTTTATAGAAAAAAAATAGTAATTTTTTTGGAGATTTATTAAACCCCGATGGTGTTAAAAGTCCAAATAAAAAATTAATCCAACTGCCAAACCTGCCAAATTCATGTAGAAGTCAATGGCAGATGTCCTGTTGACATTTTGAAGACATTCTGATCTGCAATGGGTTTCGTTCAATAATCTGAAGAGTTTGTGGTTTCGGGCGTCCAATCCCAAAAAGGTACAGGTTTCAGGAGCCAAATCAGGAAAAAATGTACAACGCATATTTTTTCACAATTGTATCGAGTCTTTTAGACTTCTGGAAATTTTCACAAAAATGTATTCATCAATACGGGGGAAAAGTCCGTGCGGATTTGGTCGGAGTGGTTTTCAGAAAATAGTTAAAAGACTGAACTTGATGGACATGTGTCTTTTTTTTCAACCTAACTTACTATGTTACTATGTAGTAAGAACATTTTGATAAATAAGCCCCTAAATGTGTTGCCTTACTTAACCCGAGGAAAAAAGTGTGACAATTCTAGAAGATTCTTCATTCTTGTAAGCAATTCTGGCTAATCTCATTGCAGAAGAACCAACTGCACTTGAAAAGAAGAACAAAGAGCAAGAGGTCCATACTAGCGACTACGCAGATCACTTAATACTATAAAATATACACACTTAGAATGATATATGGATATAAATGTTGAATGAATATTTGTCGAAAAAAATCTATTTGTACCATTCAAACATCTGAGGTAGGATTTTTGTTACACTGGAAACATGGTTCCTGATGAAGTCTTTCCCAGTCTCAATTTCTTATGTTTTCTTGTGTAACTTGCTTTGTTTACAATTGTATGTGTTGAGGAATTTTTCATTCCAGCTTGTGGTTGAATTATTCCTTCCAAATTAATGGATTAGCGTGCTACAAGACACGATTGCACGTGAATATTATGCAACAGCGATTTGGTGAAACCCAAGTTTGTACTGTAACATCAGCTGAAAGCTGGGCTTTTTAACGATCTCTTGATTTAAATCTATAGCAAGTAGTTTGTATTTGAAAGATCTGCCATGGAGAGCCGTGCCAAATGATTCTGAAAAGATTTGCGTCTGCCCATTATCATGTCACTCAACGGAAATTACGGAGCATGAAAAGAAAATGGTCTCCCTGGAGAATGTGAATTTGAAGATAATGGATTTTATTGTGTTTCTGTTGTGTCATTCTTGTCAAAACTTTTTTTTTTCGAGACCATTTATTTTCACATGGCTGCCATAATGTTATCAGAGAAACTCGTTTTCTGTTTTCTGTTTTTTTTTATCATGTTCCAAAATGGAAGCAAAAAATCACTCGCATACTGGCTGTGATGGGAAGGATTATTATATGCATTCAAAAATTTCTAGAAGAAACTTTTTCAGGTTTAAGGATAAGTCCAAAGGTCTTCTTTTGTGTTGCCATGAAATCTTTATGTTTAGTATTCTTTTAAAGGGGTCCGGATCCCATATAGTGAATAATCAGGGAGAAAAATCTAAAGCCTTATTCCCTATCCAACTGTGGTCCCTTCACAATAAGCAAACTCAGAGCCTAGGGGAGAGCTACTGCCTACTACAATCCTGGTTTTCCTATTTAAGCTCTCTATCTTATTCTCCTAGACCAGGGGTCCCCAACATTTTTCACCCGTGAGCAACATTCAGATGTAAAAAGAGTTGGGGAGCAACACACGCAAGTTGCTGGGTGGTGCCAAATAAGGGCTGTGATTGGCTATTGGTAGCCCCTATGTGGATTGGCACCTACAAGAGGCTCTGTTTGGCAGTACTTTTTAAACAAGCAAAACTTGCCTTCAAGCCTGGAATTCAAAAATAATCACCTCCTCATAGACTCCATTTTATACAAATTTTGAAAATTTCGATTCATATGGTTCGAATTTGAACAAAAACAGATGACAAAAAAAACACATTTTTAAATAAATTTTGGTTTGGTCTTTTTTTCATTTGAATTTCAAAGCTATTTTTTATTCGAAATTTGACCCTTGATAAATCTGCCCTTTAATGTCGTTTTTTTAATAAATATGCTAGCAATTGAGAGAAAACATTGCAATCATGAAAAAACTCAAATAGTGATTTGTTTTCAGCAACTGAATTTGTGGGCATGTGTCATGTTTCAACCTAAAAAAACTCTTACCACTGCTTAAAAAATGAAAAATATAGAGCTGTAGTATACAGTAGTACAGTTATGGGAACTGTTATTCAGAATGTTTGGCGACTGGGGTTTTCAGTATAACAGATCTTTCTGTAATTTGGATCTTCATACATTAAGGGTCAGATTTATCAAGGGTAGAATTTCGAAAGTAAAGGATGTTTTTTTGAACTCCCATAACTTTGAAAATTCGAATAAAAAAAGACCAATTGAAATTTATTAAAAAAGCAACGTTTTTAAATTCGGGTGAATAGTCTGTATCGAATCGTTTGAATTGAAGTTTAACCGCATTCAATCGAATTCAAGTCAAAGGATTTGCCCAAAAAAATAAAATTTTTCACCAAATCCAAATAGTCCACCGAATGACTCCAAATAGGTTCTAGGAGGTTTTAGATGGTGAATGGTCAAAGTCAAATTTTTAAAGACACAGTACATGATGAATTTCGATATTCGAATTTTTGATTTTTTCAAATTCGAATCAAATTTGTACTATTTCCTAGTCAAAGTACACAAAAAATAGCTCGAAATTTAAATTTTTTTCATTCGAAAATTCACCTCAACCTTTGATAAATCTGCCCCTGAAAACAGCAATTCAGCTGGATTTAGATGGCAAATGGGGAAGACAAAGTTTTAAAGAGACAGTACATGATAAGTTTCAATATTCGAATATTTAAATTATTTTAAAATTCGAATTGAATTTTGGCCTATTTGATAGTCGAAGTACACAAAAATAGCTTGAATTTCAATTTTGAATTTGACCCTTGATAAATCTTCCCCCCTTTAATGTAAACATTAAAAAACCAATAGGCTGGTTTTGCTTCCAATAAGGATTAATTATAACTTAGTTGGGACCAAGTACAAGCTACTGTTTTATTATTACACAGAAAAAGGAAATCATTTTTACAAATTTGGATTATTTGAATAAAATGGAGTCTATGGGAGACAGCCTGAATTGGAGCTTTTTGGATAACGGGTTTCCAAATAATGGATCCCCATTTATAAACATGCTATAGTCAAAGGTATAACTACAGGGGGTGTAGGGGATAGGACTACATGAGCTCAGGGACTTGAGGGCCCCAAAGAAACCCTGTGGAAGAAAAAACAAATGCAGTTTGGCCGGACTAATATCCAATTAAACATGTTTTGGTGAATGGTACAGAAGTATGGGAATTTTAGCATTGATTATTATTTTATTGCTAAACGCACCCATTGTGAATAACATAATATACAGTATATTCTGTCAATTGTAGAAAACAGACATTTTTATTTGAAAATCAAAACATCGAACCAAATATTAATAATCGGTGTTTTATTGACTGAACATAAAAAAAACTCAGATAAGAAGTACCCATTGCATAATATATATATATTGAAATAAACATATTAAAGTTTTATTTTCAAATTTTGAACAGTGCTGGAATATAAATTACACACATACCGTTTAAAAAGTACAATAAATAATAGTGTAAATAGCACAAAAGGCCACTTGTATAAAAATTGTGTTCCCTTGTCAACCAAAAAAATCAGCAACATAAAAAAAACATATTAGTAGCAAGCAAGGCACAAATACTAGTCTTAATCATATGCCCTACGGGAAGAATTTGCTGACTACAGGGTGGCGGAGAGAGACCTTCGTCCGTCAGTCTATCAGGTAGCTGTTAAAAACTGGCGAGTAGGACAGCGTGTGATGTCATAACAGTGACAACATTTCCCAGGTCCAGCAACCAATCGGTATGGGACATTTACAAATCTACTGCACTCTGAAGCACAAAAAGAAACATTGGGTTGGCTTTTATGGATTACAAATTATTATTGGTAACATGTATTTATAGAAAAAGTTGCCATATTCTTCAATCTTCCCTTATTTGCTGTTTCTCTGTTATATGAAGACAATAGTTTGTACTAGATGGTAACTTAGCAATGCTACACCTGCTGTATGATGAACAATACTATTTGGTCTAAACCCAATATATAAATACGATGCACAAAGTTTGCGCAGGAGCAATAACCTATAGCAACCAATATTTTGCTTTTAAACTGGTGACTACTAAATGCTACCGCCTTACTGGTTGCTATAGATGACCTGCAGAAACCACTGCACCTTTTATTGCATTCTGCATGACAGATTTCATACCTGCATTTGGCCTTTGTGTTTCAGCCAAATGTCTCACTGATCTTGAGATTCCATGGGGCAAATTCACTAAGCCGCGAAGCGCTGAACGCTAGTGAATTTTCGCTACTGCGCAAATTCACTAACGAACGCTGGCGTAGTTTCGCTAGTGTTACTTCGCACCCTTACGCCAGGCGAATTTTCGCTAGCGACGTAACTACGCAAATTTACTAACTTGCGCAGTGTACTGAACGCTACCTTTTACGCTAGACTTCCTTCGCCACCTCAGACCTGGCGATAGAGTTGATAGGGATTGTTTCCAAAAAAGTCAAAAAATTTTCTAAGTCCCAAAAAACGCTGGCGTGTTTTCTACATGATGGGTGATAGGCTGAAAAAGATCAAAAAAATTTTTGGGGCTCCCCTCCTTCCCCCCTACATTTCCTGATTTATGGCAACTTACCTAGACAGTGGGCACATGTGTAGGGCAAAATAAAAATTTTATTTGCAGATTTGAAGGTTTTCTTGGCATTTGTAGTGCTGATACGTGTTCCTCCATTAAAATTTGAATTTCGCGCCATATGCAAATTAGCCTTCGCTAGCGTAACTTCGCTTTATATAGCGAATCAACGCTAGCGCAACTTCGCAACCTTACGCTACCCCTGAGCGCAACTTCGGATTTTAGTGAATTTGCGCAGCGCTGGCAAAACTACGCCTGGCGAAGTGCGGCGAAGCTCGGCGAAGTTGCGCCTGGCGCAACTTTGCATCCTAGTGAATTTGCCCCCATATCTTTTGGGTCTCCTTCTGCCAATTGATGGAGGAATTCTTACCAAAATTCTGATGGAATCCTGGATGACGTTGGCGGAACCAACATGGCCACAAAAAACTGTGAAGGAGCTAGGATGGACTACAGTTTGGAGTTAAAAGTGATTGTGTCCAAAGACACGTCTTGCACTTCCATATAGCTGTACTCAGTGGTAAGTCATCTGTCCCACCTACTTTACTGAATCCTGAACAAGGGAAACCTGGAGCTACTGCCACCTTCTAGCTGGCAGTAATTCCAGCGTTCCCACTGCAGGCTACGTCGATAGGCACAGCAGACTTATGAATAAATAATCACATGCAGATGTCATTTTGACACACTGAGCACCAGAAATAATGCTGGCCCAACTCCAAAAATGTGTCTGTTTGATCCAACCATGCACAATTGCAAGTGTCTTGCCTTGGCTGCAATAGCATCAGATGCAACTCCATCTTGTGGTTGCATTGACGCTGAAATTGTGTGGAAAAATGCTGCATAGTCGATAAAAACATGGCGAAATTGCAACCAAAATTACCCTTTGACTCATAAATTAGCCTTGATATTTCTTATGGGGAAAGGGAAGGGATATATATTTATATTGGCCCAATAAAATTATGTATAGACTGTTAAAACATATAAAACATATATGGCACAGTGTCCAAAATAGTATTTACCAGGAATATCAAGCTGTTGTCACGTGGGCTCAATGTAACCATCAAAAAGATTTTGAAGCTCTTTCAAAGCCTGTTTCCCACTAACTTCTTCATATGGCATCATTATTTTCCATAATCCAGTCCATTTGATGGATCAAGAGTTGAGAATTTGAAAGTACTGGTATAGACTAAAGGGATTTTCCTAACATTATCGTGTTTCAATGCAGTTAGCCTTTGGATGTCAAGAAATACTTTTTGTCTATGCTGAAGAAATACTTTTTACCTGTTTATCAATAAGAAATTCCATATCAACAAAATACATTTGCCTTATAAACTTGATCCAGATTTTTCACTCACTTCAAAAAAACAGGAGTTATTAATTTTTTTTCCCCTTCATGTTGATAAGTAAAGCCATCTCTATTTGTTATTATTGATAAAAGCTATATATATATATATATATATATATATATATATATATATATATATATATATATATATATATATATATAATACCACAACAATACTTTTCATGGTTTTGTGTCATATTAAACTCTGATTTCGATGAAAGTGGCTGATTCATGTGACATCTCTAAAAGGTAGGCATTCTTTTGCTAGCAGTAGATATTTTTCAGAACCTGGTCCATGAACTTGTGACACCTCTCAGTATACTGTAAATAAAATGCCCTAAAGTAATGCTGAATATTTCCACCTCTCCCTTCAAAACTGCAACCAACTGCAGCAAATCAGGCATCAATAGAGCAACCACATAAGGACCTTTGGTTTGTGACCTTGAAAAATCTGTCTGAGCTTTCAAGTGCGAGAATATACATTGTTGTTGACAAGGCAGATAGAAGGAATCGTCATGAAGCAATAAAAAATAAATAAGTGTTCTGAACAAGACATATAATGATGTGAATGACGAGGTGAAGCCGCGGGGAGCGGAGGGAGGCAGCGAATGAAATAAAACAAAAGTCAGAACAAATTTATCAGGGCTCAGACTGTGATGGTCTGATAATGTATGAGATGGTGGAACGTTAAGTAAAAGTTCATTCAATCTTTTGCTACTGAGGCTGCGTTAGTGTACAATAGCTGTAAATGGAATAGTGTGAAGAGCTTTGAGTATGTGGACAATGAGACCAAACAAGTCCAGTGATAGGCAAAGGAGTTCAGTTTATAAAGTAATGATGTGACATGGGAGAGTAGAAGAAGCCATGGGATGGAACTGCTGAGATATTGATAGACTAATTATAATTGGGAATCGCTTATAGTCAATCACCTTGTGTGACTTGCCTGACCAATCTTTCCCAATAGGTTCATTAGGTGAGGTTAGCTCACTTGACACCCAGTCAACTACAGTACAGTCAAGAACAAGTCCCAGTCATCTACCATACATTCAAGAACAAGTCCCAGTCATCTACAGTACAGTCAAGAACAAGTCCCAGTCATCTACCATACATTCAAGAACAAGTCCCAGTCATCTACCATACATTCAAGAAAAAGAACCATGGCTGATGCTAAACATTCAAGAAGTGCCAGACATCTATCGTACATTTAAGAACAAGTTCCAGTCTGCTACAGTACATTCTAGAAAAAGTACCATGGCGGATGCTGGCCAGAAGCAAGAAACCCATACAATGTGCCAACTTAAATAAAATTATCAAACTATCCAAAAGGATCTAACTCAGGGATTTCCATCTTAAGGCTCTGCAGCTTTTAAATTACAACTTCCAGCAAACCCATGTGATGCATCTGAGATGCTGGGCACAGCAATTCAACACCCATCTGATGGACAGGGCACACCTCTGACACAATTACTAAAAATATATTTAAGTTAATATGTTATTTTCTGACTCTTGAGGCCTTGGAATTCTAACATCTAGAGCAAGAACCCACTCTGTTCTTCTTCAAACCTGGTAGCGACAGTCCAGCAGTTCTTAAGTACCTTATATCTTAAAGGGTTAGTAAAAATAAATCAATAGATTGCCCTCAGTGAAGGACAATCAGTGTTTACCTAGTCTGCCTTATATTCTGCACCCCTTTAAAAATAATGATATTTCAACCTTACTGCTTGTTGAGTATGGCTTTCCATTGTCCTAAATAGATCTTAAGGTGGCCATACACGGCAGATTTAAACTGCCGATTTGGGTAAATAAGGCCGATTTGGCAGCTTATCTGCCCATGTCTGGGGTTTCCTGCAGGCCTCCCCAACGGATATCTGGCCAAAAATCATCCAGTTATCGGCACCTACTCCCATCGTTATAATCCTATCATTTGGCCCTAGGGCTGAACGACCGGATTAGCCTGATATCGCCCTGCCTTTGGTGGGCATACCGGGGAGATCCACTCATTTGGTGACCTGTACATCTTATAATGTATCGCCACCTTTTAAGGAGGTTTGTTTAGACAAGGACGAAACCAACATGCTGGAAGAATATCCATGACTTTTGTTTCACAGAAAATATTTTAACATTTGATCTGTGAAAAAACACCATAGTGCAACCATGTTTCAAGATAGTAGAAGTCACATTATGGTGCCATCTTTCCTATGATCCAGGGCACAGTCACAGCAAATGCATTACCAATGTCTCATCAAATAAAAGGAGAATTCAACCATTTTCAAAAAAGAAAACCCTACCCCATACCCCATGTAGACCCCCCTCCCTCCTCCCCCCCAGCATAGCTGCCCCGGGGAAATGGCCCTAACTTTATACTTACCCCTCAACGCAGATTCAGGCATCAGAGTTCTGGTCAACCATTTTCCGGGTCTTCGTCTTTGTCTTCTTACATCGCTTTGGCAATTTTTTTGAGTTTCGGCTCATGCGCAGTTGTCGCAGACCAGCAAATTGCTCCAACTGCGCATGCGCCGCTTCGCCAGTCTCCCACTCAGCTTACTGAAGACCCGGAAGATGGCTGCATGGAACTCCAATGCCTGAATCTGCATTGAGGGGTAAGTATAAAGGTTGGGGCATTTTCGTTTTTTGTTTTTTTGTTTTTTAAATGGCTGAATTCTCCTTTAAGTCAGTTTTCAAAAACAGAGCACAATTGCCCCAGAACTGGCTTACTGATATGATTAAATTATAAAGGTGAGGTTTTAACAAGGCTTTAATAAGTGAACCACCTAAAAATATTGGTGATTTAGGTAAATCATAGTAGTCTACCAAATTTAAAACCTATTCATGGAATAATTACATATTTATTAACCACTATCTCTAATTTCCTATATTTCTATTCATTTTATATTCTACTCCTATTCCTGTTCCTAGTCTAATCGATGATTTTAGTTTAACCCCAACAAAGCTGCCGAACACAAAAAGTTATTATTGAAAGATACTGGAAGATAAACTGCAAATCCACATAGAATGGCAATTTTTAAATCATCATTTTAAGGGCAACATATATAGAACAAACTCAAGTGACTTAAAAAATAAACAGCGTGATGATGATTTAAATAACCCATGTAACTATTGGCCACTTGTATAAAATTCATTTAAAAATCACTAACATGGTTTCACATTATAAAACAAAACTTGAATATTATTAAAAAAAAAGTTATATTATCTAGAAGCTGAGGCTTGTATTGAGAAAGATGCTACATTGCCTTTTACATCTATTACAAAAAGTCAATGTTTGTTCAATGGAAATATAAACCTTTAGAAACTTACAATGCTGATCAGTTTTCTGACCAGGATACAGTTAGGAAAACAGAGAACTTCTGATGTCTTCTGCTCTGGAAAGAGATCAGAAACCTCAGTTGACTTTTCTCATGTCTTTCCTGAGCAGAGAACATCCGCAGTGGTCTCTGTTTTCCTTCTGATGCGTTCTCCTGACTGTTTCATGGTTGGAAAACTGAGCAGCAGGTGGTGCTGTTCAAAAACAGCTTAATATATTGAAAATGGGAAAAACAAAGCTTTCTGCCAATCAGAGGGATAAGGGTTACAGCCTTCAATATCATTATAGAAACATGATTATCAAGGCAGATAGATATCTGAGGTTTCATCTTGTCTTCTTCTGGACCAACACAAGAGAAGACCTAATGGACATGGACATTTTTCCTATTTGGCAGATATGTAACTACAAATAAAAGCCTGGAGTTACATACATAGATTGTACACCAGAAGGCTTGTGTTTAATATGAAGACCTATGAGCATGAAGATATCTTCTCAAAATTGAAACCTTTCCTCATCTCTAGATCATCTCAGTTATTATCAATTTACATTCAAGAAAAGTAGATGTACTCTTATATCACTCATTAGTTATCTTTCTCAAGGTCTTACATTTCTCCCAACATAATTCAGAGGACAAGCCTTATGTCACAGTGAAGGATAGACGTTCATAATCATGAGACCTGACTATTAGAATTACAACACTTGTCATATTGTGTCATCTCAAATAAAAAATGAGGACTTTAATTTATTATGTCACTTCAAATATTGGTCTTGAAAAATTCCTGAAGCAAGATTTATAAAGTTGGTCATATAAAGGTATATTTACAGACATTCTAACCTTTTTTTGATAATGTTTTATTTCTTTATTTGTTCCTATGGCTTAACGAGACGAGCTCTTTATAGATCTAAATCGCAGCAATAACATACAGTATTGTAAATAAAACCCTTTATGTTTTAAGATTTTATCTGTTTAAATACACCATATTATTTGTGTAGGGGGCGTTTGATGGTAATTGAAATGGGAATAAGTGTTTGAGGAGGAAAATTAGCTCCTGCTTTGTTTGCTGTTTCTAAAACCTTGAAAGCCACATTGCAAAAAGGGGAAATTGTGGAAAACTCTAATTAAAATGCCAATGGGACATCCCATAGGCTGCCAAGAAGATATTAGAATATATTTTCTAAGTGTGCTGATTTGACCAACTCTGAATTTCTTCATTCAAATATCTGGAATCCTGGATCACAGAAAGCTGACACCACAAGAAGACCTAGTACAAAGTTGTTCTAAATTCAAAAATCTTCAGTAGTGATGGGCGAATTTATTCGTCAGGCGCAA
The DNA here is from genome assembly GCA_038501925.1 of Xenopus petersii. Taxonomy (NCBI): domain Eukaryota; kingdom Metazoa; phylum Chordata; class Amphibia; order Anura; family Pipidae; genus Xenopus; species Xenopus petersii. Next base: position 135,498,643 of record CM076683.1, read on the forward strand.
ATTCACTTGGTGCCGAAAAATGAACGAATATTGCGGGAAAATTCGCGAAACGCCCGCAAAAATTCGCGAAAAAAATTAGCCGGCGTTAAAAAAATGTTTTCGATAAAACGGACGCCGGCGTCAAAAACGGACCCTGGTGTCAAAAAACAGGCGCCGGCGTCAAAAAATGGGCGCCGGCATTGAAAAAACGGGCGGCGCCGTCAAAAACGAGGCGCCGGCGCCGTTTCGCAAATTTTTCGCCGTTTCGCGAATTTCCTGCGATATTCGCTAATTTTTCGGCGAAGTGAAACAGCGCAAATTCGCCCATCACTCACTCTTGAATTTTCGCTCCCCGTCAAATTTATCCCGGGAAAAAATATTATTCTAGATTAAATGACCCTGTCTTCACTAAAAAAACAAAAACACTTGGTTAGAATTGCCAAAATGCAAACATTGTATTATCTGCTGAATTTTCCCTGAGCAAATAATGTGAACATGCCTAGTGGTTTTACTTAAATTATTCAAATTAAAAAAAGTATACAAAAGGTTAGAAAAAAAATGAAACACACTTCTGGTGTCCAATGCAAAAATAATGGTCCGATATATCCTTTCCGATATATGCTTTAAAGTGCTAATCATACAGAATCAAAGGCTTGGACTTATCAAGCAGTGAGAACAATGTTTCAGGCAGAAAAAAAAATCTTTGGGGCTTCTAGGACATTTTCACACACACAACAATTTTTATTTTTTCTACTTTTTGTAAACAATATGGCTTTTTATTTTTTAGAGGGATGTCATCAATATAACTTTGCTAAAGGAGGGGCTTTTTCCAATCCAATGTATTAGATAAATGTGTGTATTAATCAATGTGTGTATTGTACATAGTTAATTAATAATTCTATTCATCCAATGAAAATATTTGCAGGTATCATTGTTTACCTCTTTGTTTGGTTTCAGTGCCCTAGATTTTATATTTACAGGTTACATGTTAATCGAGTCAGGTTCAATATTTGCCTGGTGGTACCCCGCTCTTAAAAACCTAGTAGCATGGATGCTTAAAGGAACAGCAACATCAAACAATGGATTGTTTTAAAGGGCATGTAAAGGCAAAAAAATAACATCCCATTTTTACTTTAATGAAAAAGAAACCTATCTCCAATATACTTTAATTAAAAAATGTGTACAGTTTTTATAAGAAACCTGAATGTATGCAGTGAAATTCTCCCTTAATTTACTGCTGTGGATAGGAATTGTCAGACGGTCCCTAACTGCTGTGCAGGGAAACAATCATACTTATGAACAGCAGGGGGAGCCCCCGCTTTACTTTCCAGCCATGCAGAACTCAAGCAGCTTTGTTTGTTTCCCTGTAGAGCAGTCAGTGACTGTGTAGAGATTTGTATTGGATTTTATTTTTGCCTTTACATCCCCTTTACTGTTCCCAACTCCAGCTGCAGGGACAAAGATCATGGATAGGGATGGGCGAATTTGACCCGTTTAGTTTTGCCAAAAATTTGCTGCCGGCGAAATGTCGCCGACGCCCATTAAAGTAAAAAAAAATGTTGTTGTGCGGCAAATTTTTTTTGACGTGCGTCTTTTTTTTTACGCACAATGCCATATAAGTCTATGGGAGTCATTTTTGTGGCGAAACTGGGCGAAAAAAATTTGCCCATCCCTAATCATGGATTCAGATTTAAACAGATAAACTGGGATTCTATTTGGAGGATTATTTTGCTGCAGCCACTGGTTCTGCAGAGTTGGAGAAAGTTTGTATTAAACAATACAAAAACTATAAAATCCACATTAGATTACATGACAACACAGGACCCAGTGCAGTCTGTATATTCTGATTATTAATCAGTCTTGCTGTATCGGATTCTGGCAGATATTCAACCAATCAACCAATCAGCAGTTACCTTTGCTTGGTCTACTGCCAATTGTACAATGAAAGCAAATCATATATACCAAAAGCTGTCATTGTCTTCGACTGTCAGGTTGCAACCTCCCCTATCACTTACCTAATACATTTACATGTTTTTAAGAAACCAGTGGCTAAAATCATCAGTAATCAACTACCCATACCTATAAAGCACATTGTTTTGACTCAGCTTGGTCCTCCCATAAGTTTGGGTGAACATTGGCCTTCTAAGTCAATATCATGAATCAAAGTATCGAGGAGAAGAAAACAGAGATCCTTACAAAAGATGTCGTTTTTGCAAATTTTGTTACTTGCAATGGTTGCATAAATACGCATTCAGTACATAGCAAAAATGCTAAATCAGAACATTATATCTGTTGGTCCATTTGTGGTACTGTATATTATAAGCAGTCATGGCCACTTGCATTTAAATGGTATATTAGCCCTAATTATAAGAGGATTTTTTGTTTGCCATTTATTTTCTTTAAGGTTACAGCTTAAGGATAATATTAACTACATATTGCGTTTATGCGCATGAATGGGAATGTCAATATAACTTGTCTCTATTGAATCATTCAAGATCTGAGCAATGCTACTTATTTCTATGCAACCTCCTACTCAGTGGAAAAAAATGCAAGCAATAAAAAATGGTAAAACACATCAGAGCTAACACTTCATTGTAAAATCCCTTGAAATGGGTTGTTGACCTTTAAATTAACCTTTAGTATGATGTAGAGAGTGATATTCTCAGACAATTTGCAATTGGTCTTAATTTTTTATTATTTGTGCTTTTTGAGTTATTTAGCTTTTTATTCTGCAGCTCTCCAGTTTGCAATTTCAGCAATCTGGTTGCTAGGGTCCAAATTACTCTCACAACCATGCATTGATTTGATTAAAGGATAAGTAAACCTTTAAAATAAGTGAATGTAAAATTGATGAGGGGGCTATTCTAAGCACTTTTGCAATGTACATTCATTATGTATTATTATTTAATCCCAAGATATTAAGGGATACATGTACTGTTAATAGTCAAGTAGTTAGTAGTCAATGAAGTCAGGAGAAAGAGGTTGCTGTGATGTTCTTCTGCTTAAGAAAAAAAAAAGAAACCTTTCTCAAACCTTTTGTAAACAAAAGAACATCAGAGCAGCCTCTTTCTTTCTCCTGACAACTTCCTTGACTACTTGGTGGTCAGAATAGTCAGAAACTGACCAGCAGGTGGCGCTGTTGTAACAAAATTCATTCATATTAACAGTACATGTATCCCTTAATATCTTGGAATTAAAGAAAAATAAATAATGAATGTACATTGCAGAAATGCTTAGAATAGCCCCCTCATTAATTTTACATTCACTTATTTTAACTGTTTACTTATCCTTTAGGAGACTGGAATATGAATAGGAGAGGCCTGAATAGAAAGATGAGTAATAAAAAGTAGCAAGAACAATACATTTGTAGCCTTACAGAGCATTTACTTTTCAGACGGGGTCAGTAACCCCCATTTGAAAGCTGGAAAGAGTCCGAAGAAGACAAATAATTAAAAAAAAAAAACTATAAAAAAGGAAAAAATAAAGGTCAATTGAAAGGTTGCATATTAGCCATTCTATAACATACTAAACGTTAACTGAAAGGTGAACCACCCATTTAATTCCCTTGCCAATTAAAAATGCCATGAGTAGGATTTCCTTTTAAATATCTGGAAATCCCTTGGAATGCCTTAAGACACATAAGGGTAAAGTATCAACACAACCTTTAACCTCCCCTGTATATATAATGTTCACACTAATGGATGTGATTATTTATGGTCTTCTTCACAACTTGTTAGCTTTTTGACAATGACTCAAGAGTCTACAACTGCATGGAACACAGTGCATAAGTGTTATGTATCCGGCAACTCATATTCTGGTTAAAAAAAAATCCCTCAAAGTGTAGATAAGCCATCTACTGTACAAGTAAACTTTCAGACTGTACAATGAGAGCTATGCAACATCTGACTAGCTTGCCAGTAAGAAAGCTAAAATAATAATGAAGAAGTCAATAGGAAGAGTATTATGGTCATTGCTGTAAACGACTCTTTGTGATTGTACCAATTGATATTTTAGGTCACATGCAGTGAGGGCTTTTTTTTTTTTTTGCATGCCTCATCATGTCTGAAGAAGGAAAGCATTGTGGGTACTCAGTGAGAATTTAGGTTTTAATTGTTTCTTCTCAGTAACTAAATCCAGTTCTTACTTTAAAGGATAATAAAACTTCAAAATAAGTGAATGTAAAATTCTAAGCACTTTTGCAATGTACATTCATTATTTATTTATTTTTAATTCCAAGATATTAAGGGATACATGTGCTGTTAATATGAATGAATTTTGTTACAACAGCACCACCTGCTGGTCAGTTTCCCACCAGTCTGACCAGCAAGTAGTCAAGGAAGTTGTCAGGAGAAAGAAAGAGGCTGATTTTCTTCTGCTTAGGAATAAAATTAGAAACCTTTCTCATCTTTCCTAAGCAGAAGAACATGAGCCTTTTTCTTTCTCCTGACAACTTCCTTGACTACTTGGTGGTCAGACTGGTGGGAAACTGACCAGCAGGTGGCGCTGTTGTAACAAAATTCATTCATATTAACAGTACATGTATCCCTTAATATCTTGGAATTAAAAATAAATAAATAATGAATGTACATTGCAAAAGTGCTTAGAATAGCCCCCTCATCAATTTTACATTCACTTTTTTAAAGGTTTACTTATCCTAGGAGGTCCACTAGTATAGCAAACCCTACATTTGGTATTTTAAAATAGAAATTAGTTCTGGTAAACACAAAACTATGACTATAACCATGTGTTCTGTAACACTGAGCACAGTTTTGTTTTTTTAAAAATCCATTTTTATAAAAAAAAAAACAAAACTGACAAACAAGTCTTTCTGCATAGATCCACATTATGTGCCGTATCAATAAAAAAGAAAATATGCATGTCTGTAACATCTATATTGTGTACACTTTTTGCATGCAGATCATGCTCCGAACTTCATTTCAGTGGTATAGACTATAAATTAAAAGTATCAGAGATGGTGCAATGACTATTAATTTTAAGCATGCATCGTATGGAGCCATTGGAGCTGGACCTATTGCACTTTGGAAAATGTAAAGTGACATATACAAAGAGTAAGTATATTGAAAAAAATGATCCAGAGACTCCTTCAATCTAAACAGGGTTGGAAGGAGTCCATGCTGAATCTGAAATTCCATCACCTGTAGAAGACAAGGTTATGGGACCGCTAGGAGTAAAAGGGTCTGTATCTGTATCCGTTTCCCCTTCTGCTAAGAAACGTTTCTCTTTCATCCAGTTAGAACCATTGTTACCAAAACTGAAATCCTCTTTTTCTTGAGAAATGCTAAACCCACTCGGAGATCGCTGAAGTTCATCGTGGTTAACTGAAAGAAGAGACAATGGCGTGTCGCTGTCTCTGAAACTTCTCCTTTGCACTGGAGAAGCCTCTTTTAAATATGGGTTTGAAGTCTTTCCGCTGTCTTGAAAGTCGACCCGTGTGTCTATTAAGGTCTGAATAGGCAAAACTGTTGGCCTTTCTGTATAAGATGAAGGAGGTGTAGCCACCCGTGAACAGTTTTCACCATTAAAAGGCAACGGTGCAGTAAAACTCCTTGGGTAATTTTCAAAGAAATCATACTGGTTCGTCTTGTTGAAGGAAACTTGGTGCAAAGGGTGGTATGGGCTGGAATGGGAGCACGATTCAGTATAGTTATAAATCAACCCCTCAACTTCAGAATATCTGCTGCCCACACCCTCATCTTCTGCAAGTGTTTCCCTAAGTGGATAATATTCTGTGATATGAACTTGTAGCTGATCCATATGTTGCATGTGCATGTCAACAAGAAAATCCAGTTTCTTTTCCATATCTTGTACCTTTAGCCCAAAAAGGAAAATATTGTGTTAGAGAAAGACAACAACATTGCCATTGTGGAACAATGAATAATAAAGCATACAATATCAGTTAAATATACATAGTTGAATGGTTAGCATCATTGCCGTGCAGCAAAGGGGTCCTAAGTTTGATTCCATCCATGGCCTATCTTCAAGGAGTTTGTATGTTCTGTGTCTGGGTTTCCTCCAGGTATTCTTCCCATACTCCAAACAGAAGCAAGTCATTCGTTCCTGATTAAATTGTCCTTTATGTGTGTGTTTATGTGATGGGATTGTGATGTTGGAATGGGATGGGAGCCATTGATATAGCTTTAAATATTCCTCCTTTTATTACATGACTTTTTACTTGTCTAAAATAGAATTACAAATGGCTACTGTCTTATAATGCACAGACAGGCAATAAATGTTGTAAATGGAAAAACCAATAAAGATGATTAAAAAGAAGAATAAACAGTGTCTACGTACATCAACAAAATTCTAGATCCGCAATATTTAAACCTTTAATATTTCCTTTTTTCTATTCATAAACCACATATACAAGGTGTTGATTCTATTCTGGCAGCTCAAGGACAGATGGAAAATTGTTACAGCAAATAAAAAATGAATGACACCATAAAGTGCTTAAGAAGCTGAAAATTTTCATTTCTGTGGAGTCTGAATCCAAGTTAACTGCCACTAACTTCAATTACACTTTCCAGGAGACTGAGCTCTCCTGCTGTACCAATGGATAAGTGAATGTCCTGTTTGTTCTGACGATTAAATTGCTTCTCTGGACTTTGATAACCCACAGGGAACTCAAGGTCTCTGACTAAAATAATAAATATCTTCCAATGGCATTTATTTTATTTTGTTTTTTCCTTAAAGGAACAGTAAGTCCAAGTGTTTTAATTGAATGACAATATGCGTAATGTAGTGTTGCCCTGCTCTGGTACAAATGGTGTGATTGCTTCAGAAACTGTACTAAAGTTTATATAAACAAGCTGCTGTGTAGCCATGGGGACAGCCATTCAAGCACAGCATACACAGTAGATAACAGATAAGTACTACTATAGTTTATATAAACAAGCTGCTGTGTAGCCATGGGGGCAGCCATTGAAAGTTGAAAAAGGAGAAAAGGCACAGGATACACAACAGATAACTGATAAAATCTCTAGTATACAATGGGATTCTTCAGAACTTTCTATTATCTACTGTGTGCCCTGTGTTTGAATGGCTGCCCCATGGCTACACAGCAGCTTGTTTATATAAACTATAGTAATACTTATCTGTTATCTACTGTGTATCCTGTGCTTGAATGGCTGCCCCCATGGCTACACAGCAGTTTGTTTATATAAACTATAGTAGTACTTATCTGTTATCTACCGTGTACCCTGTGCTTGAATGGCTGCCCCCATGGCTACACAGCAGCTTGTTTATATAAACTATATTAGTACTTATCTGTAATCTACTGTGTATCCTGTGCTTGAATGGCTGCCCCCATGGCTGCACAGCAGCTTGTTTATATAAACTATATTAGTACTTATCTGTTATCTACTGTGTATCCTGTGCTTGAATGGCTGCCCCCATGGCTACACAGCAGTTTGTTTATATAAACTATAGTAGTACTTATCTGTTATCTACCGTGTACCCTGTGCTTGAATGGCTGCCCCCATGGCTACACAGCAGCTTGTTTATATAAACTATAGTAGTACTTATCTGTTATTTACTGTGTATCCTGTGCTTAAATGGCTGCCCCCATGGCTACACAGCAGCTTATTCATAAAAAAATTAGGTCTTGCTGTCTGTCGGGTCAGATATTTTTTTTCAGAAGCAGTAAATGCTACATACTGATTGGTTGAAATGATTAAACAGACCTGGACTTTGGACTTTAAAGGAATTGTTCAGTATAAAAATAAAAACTGGGTAAATACATAAATAGACTGTGCAAAAATATATCTAAATCTAATATAGTTAGTTAGCCAAAAATGTAATGTATAAAGGCTGGAGTGACTGGATGTGTAACATAATAGCCAGAACACTACTTCCTGCTTTTCAGCTCTCTTGGTTTCCACTGATTGGCTACCAGGCAATAACCAATCAGAGACTTGAGGGGAGGCGCATGGGTCATAACCGTTGCTTTTGAATCTGAGCTGAATGCTGAGGAACAATTACAAACTCACTGAACAGTTATGTCCCATGTGGCCCCCCTTATAGTCACTGACTAACTCAGAGTTAGAGAGCTGAAAAGCAGGAAGTAGTGTTCTGGCTATTATGTTACACATCCAGTCACTCCAGCCTTTATAAATTACATTTTTGGCTAACTAACTATATTAGATACATTATTTATGTTGCACAGCCTATCTATTTACCCAGTTTTTATTTTTACACTGAACTGTTCCTTTAATATGCCATATCCATCTGTATATCTCTACTTAAAGGTTTAAAGGTACCTTACCTGTCTTTCCACTTTGACAAACTTTCCCATCATGCTTTGGTCTTCAATTTCTGGAACCTTCACTGAATATGGATCATGTCTATTAAGAAAAGGTTATTTTAATAACTGGCATCAACCATAATCTTGATATTGAAGTCCATGTCTCTGGTCATGCCTGCTTTGGCATTCCCAAATCCTCCCTACCTGCCACGGACAGAGTGTTTACCATTCAACGTTTTTCTCCATGACTTTCCCATGGCAATCAAAACAGGGCCGTTTCTGCCATGAGCCAAGGAGAGAATTCTGCCTCAGATGGCAGTGAGCTACCAGTTACAAGAGGCGGCAAAAAGCTGAGTCCTTTAACTTTAAGAACCAAATTCTGCCCCCCTTTGACCTGCTCAGATTCTAAAGTTTAAAGTAAGGAGGGGTAGGAGGGGCAGCATTGGAGCCCCAATGTCAAAATGCTGTATGTGCCTTACAATATAAATGAAAGGTTTCATATTGCTTTGGTTCAAGTTAGTCAAATTGCATTTAAAGTGGCACATTACACCCCCCGCGTGCCATTCAACATGAGTTAATTTGGCTTGCACTGAACATACTTTTAGCCTATTGTTTTATTCACAAACAAAAACTATGTTTTTTGTTATTCCTTGACAATTTTCGTTTCACCAAAATTTGTGAAAATTCCGACAATTTTTTCAGATGTGCGTCAATTTTATTCACCCATTGGAGTCGATGAGTGTCTATGGGTGACTTTTTCACAGCGATCACTATTCTTGAGCGACCTGGGCAAATTGGCAATGGAAATTGGTAGATAGATTACAAGTGCAGAGATAACCCCCCTCTACAATGTACTCCGTAAACAAACATCAACAAACAAATCAACAACAAGGAGAAGCTTTAGTTTCCTTGTTTGTTCAATAAATTACCAAAGCCATACCATTTTCATGATTAAAACAATAGGCAAAAGGTATGGTCAGCATAAGCCCTATTCTTTGTGCTCATGTGAACAAGGGAGAATACTGCCCCTTTAAGGTGGCCATACATGGGCGATAGTTATGAAGGTTCTTACAAGGGGAGAGATATTAATGAATGGCTGGTCAATAATTGTGTAATTGTTAGCTTGCCTGCTAGAAAGGTTAGCAAGTCCACCAGTGGATCAATATAGAGACAAATGTTATTGGACTTCATCTTTAATATATAATGCTATAGATGTATAAGAGTATATAAGAGTTGCCTATTCTGCTGCCAGGCTGCACATTTCTTGGAAAATTGGTAAATGTTGCATTTGTAACTTTGGATGATATTTTGTAGAGTTTGTTTAATGTAACACACCTTGGAGACTGTTGTGATGAGTAGCCATATCCACCACCAAGCCCTACAGTTCCTTTCTGAGACTTCTTATGCTTGGGGGTTGAGAGGGGACCAGGAGCAAAGACCATATCTATTCTGAAGAAGAGAGAGAGCGCAAGTAGCTACATTTATATGTCACTGGAACATGCCTGGTACCTTCAACAGAACCAGAATTGGCAGTCATGATGAAATATTTATAATACATGCCCAGTAGTGTCAGACTGGGATACCAGGGGCCCACCAGAAAACCTTAGGCTGAGGGCCCAATTTCCAAACTATCCTCCCCTTACTCAACCTCTTTATTCTCCTATTCTCTTTTTTCTACATACTATACTCTGTTCTTCCATTATTAAGCCTCTGTGTTCCCATAAAGAAGAAGACCATGAAATAAGCCAAATGGTTAGAAGTAAGAGGCCCACTGAGACCTGGGCCCACCGGGAGTTTTCCTGGTATCCTGGTGGGCCAGTATGAAAATAATATTCATTTATATATTAAAATACTGTTGTTTATACAGGTAAAATTGTTTCTACAAAACAATGTGCTTAGATACAGTAGGTCCATAAACCTTTGGAGTTTTCTTACCACCATACCCAGGATTACCCAGTTTGATATTTAATAAATGGGCCCTGTGGTGAATTTATAGCAATCCAACATGCAGTGAGCAGAAGAAATATGGGTCATCTATTGTAATATTACAGACATAAATTGTGTTTTTCTATTATTTTCACCATATTAGTTCTCATTTTATTCCATGCTATTTAATGCTAATCTTTGGTCAATCTTTTCATTACCCAACTTACCAGGCCCGGATTTGCGGCAAGGCCGCATAGGCCCGGGCCTAGGGCGGCAAAAAAATAGGGGCGGCATGCCGCCCAGCCGCACTATGGGGACGCGTGCATCCCCATTCAATTACAGCAGCTGCGCCGGCGAAAAAACGCCGGCGCGCTGGGAAGGGGAGGTGAGGTGGGCGCTAGGACCGCGCGGCCTAGGGGCGCCGCACACGGAAATCCGGCGCTGCAACTTACCCTTACCCTTCATTGCCCACCCTTTCTTGAGGGCCAGCTAATACAATGTACAAGAATGATACCTGTTAACCAGAATGCTCAGGACCTCGGGTTTTCTGGGATAATTGATCTTTCCGTAATTTGGATCTTCATACCTTAAGTCTACTAGAAAACCATGTAAACATTAAATAAACCCAATAGGCTGGTTTTGCTTCCAATAAGGATTAATTATATCTTAGTTGGGATCAAGTACAAGCTACTGTTTTATTATTACAGAGAAAAGGGAATTATTTGGATAAAATGGCGTCTTTTTGGATAACAGGTTTCTGGATAACGGATCCCATACCTGTACAATGCCAAGATTACCGTACCTTGTTTGGAGGTATTTAATCCTTGACAACATATCCAGATGCCCAGCTGAATATTGCTCGATGACGTCTTTCACATCATAAGGCCGTAGAGTCTCCTTAAATTTTTTCTTATGCAACAGAAACTGAAGTATTCTGTGTGTAAATCATTGTTGTAATCAATTGTAATGAGCGACAACTTCTCCTACCAAACTCCACCCTTGGCAGAGTCATCACTGCCTTTCTAATATTGTAATTACAAACATAATTTTTTATATATAAAGAGATTTTTCCACAGTTCGGATTGCTGTACCATGCAATAATTTGCCACCAATAAGGATTCATGCAGCTTAGTTACCATCAAGTATGAGGTACTATTTGATTATTATAGAGGAAAAGAATATCATTTTAAAAAATAATTAATTATTTGCTTAAAAGGGACTCTATGGGAGATGGTCTTCCTGTCATTTAGAGCTTTCGGGATAATGGGTTACCAGATAAGGGATCCTTCTATTTTATAAGGACCTTCAAATAACACATGAATCTTTAGTTCTATAGAATCATCAAAATCGAAGAAACATTTGTTACCTAGATGCATGGATAGCTGCCTTTATCGTTGGTATTAAATCTTCCACCATTAATTCGGTACCATATCCTGAATCAGCTATCGGGTCTCCAGCCGCCCCTGCATCTATAGAGAGAATAAACTATTAATGTTTCTATCCTGCGTAATTACAGTCTGGACCTGCAAATGTAAGGGTTTCTAGCAACCAAAAAACTCAAGTGAGGGCTTAGTTTATAGTTACTCTTTATTTTGTAGGACACAATTCTTTTTTTATCCCTCTACTATTCAACTTCCATTCTACTTCAGAATCACTGCTTTTGTGTTGGGGGGCCCGGTATACCTTCTGAACTTTGCCAAAAAGCATAGGCTTTCATTTTTAGTGCAGTCCGGAAACGCTCCTTATTACTCAATCCGATATTCTTGGCCTCTTTGGAAGGACTTTCTTCAGCTCCTTCAATGTTTAATGGGGAAAATGTCTTCGCTTTCGGGCTGGTTCCTCTGGGATTGGAAAGTCGTACACGATCCAAGAGGCTCCATTTTTGACTAAAGGGAATAATGTTAAATGTTAAAGGCAGGTGTTCAAAAGAGGTCATCCATCAAGGACACATCAATCTAGCACAGTGACTTTATTGTACATTCAACTGAAAATACTGAAAGAAAAAGAACACTTTTGAGTTGAATATTCCCTGTTGGAATTTATGTTAAGGCTGGGAATATTTGCTGAACAAGATAGTTTTGAGCATGAAGTCTTCATCAATCTCCATCGATGTGTAGACTCTGTTTGGCCCTCTGTGTGCCGCTTACTTTTTTGTGCGGTATCGGACTTGGAGAAGCTTTTGATAGTGGTGAGTAAATGTTACAGAGTGCGCAAAAACGTTTTTAAATTGTGCATCGTGGAAAGACAGTTCTTGATGACACACCAGGTGATGGATTGACCTACAAATTATCTGTCGAAATGGTGGCCACGAACACGGAAACTGAATGTAAGATTTCCACACCCTGTTCTGCTCAAATGCCAATTTGTAACTTTAAATATTGACTTTTGAGTCAAGGCTAGGGGGATATTCAAATCAAAACAGTTAACTAGATTCACTTTCCTTGTCCTCTAAGTTAATACTCCTGAAATTGTAGACACTTAGGGGCCGATTCACTAACTTCGAGTGAAGGATTCTAAGTAAAAAAACTTCGAATTTCGAAGTATTTTTTGGGCTACTTCGACCATCGAATGGGCTACTTCAACCTTCGACTACGACTACGACTTCGAATAGAAGGATTTGAAGTAAAAATGGTTCGACTATTCGACCATTCGATAGTCGAAGTACTGTCTCTTTAAAAAAAACTTCGACCCCCTAGTTCGCCATCTAAAAGCTACCGATGTCAATGTTATCCTTCGATCAAAAAAAGTTAGCCAAGCCTATGGGGACCTTCCCCATAGGCTTGGCTAACTTTTTTTGATCGAAGGATATTCCTTCGATCGTTGGATTTAAATCCTTCGAATCGAACGGAGGATTTAACCGTTCGATCGAAGGAAATATCTGAGCTAAATCCTTCGACTTCGATATTTGAAGTCGAAGGATTTTAGCTCCTAGTCGAATATCGAGGGTTAATTAACCCTCGATATTTGACCCTTAGTGAATCAACCCCTTAGTATTCTTTCCTCATCAGACCATCGGAAACCTTAATTGGCCCAAGGCTTCTCATAGGCTTCTTTGGCACATGTCACTGCATTAGTCACACTGAGGATATTTCCACCTCTAAGCCTGGAGAAGAATAGACCCTGGTCAATGATGGAAATGTGGAGGCCAAACTGAAAATGTAATTTGTAGATAAGAAGTAATGTATGCATTGGGTTTCAAGCCTGTGACACTCCATATAGTACCACAATCCCATCATATCACCAAAAGTTCCCAGGTACCCTCTTAGCTGGGGAAAGTTCCCTGTTTGCTGTGCCACCTCCCCCCCAAAAGAAAAGTTGCATAAAATTGTAACTCTAGCGACAAAAGAAAACAAGTTGTACTTGTCAATAAATTACCTATATGAATCTTAACATTTGCTTCACTAACCCTGCAGACAATGGGCTAAAGTTCACTTGGTGACATTTCTGCTGCAAGAAACAGCTGCAAGCACAGGCAGATCCATGTGTCGTACCCAGCTGAAAAGAAATGAACCTTCTGGTATTTGTCTCAATCAAAGGGAAAACAAATACATAATATAAGTTTTATAAAAAGGCCCCTAGAGATTAGTCATTCTCGCACACTCGCAGCACAGTGCACTCTTTGAAACCATAATTGGAAGAGTTGCAAAAATTCAAAGAATGTCACATTCATGGATCACTGACTCATAGGGTATAAATAACAGGTGAGACATTTATTCATTCAAACACAACGTCTCTGGCAACATGAAGGTCTAAGAGAGACTCTGTGCCCAATTGTGTCTTAAAGCCCCAGTATACAGATAAAAGCTGCCAACAGAGCAAGTCGGCAGCTTATTGGCCCATGTGTCGATATCAGGCCGAAAGTCAGGAAAATCTCGATCAGGCAGGTTAAAAAATCCCGTTGGATCGCGGCCACATCTATGCGTGTATGCGGTACCGCAATCTGACCACCCGTATCAGATCCCTTATGATCTGATTGTTGGGCACAAAGGCACACGATCGGATCGGTCCGATATCGCCCACTTAAATGTGGGAATATCGGGAAGAGATCCGCTCATTTGGTGACATACGTCTATGGCCACCTTTAGAGAGGCACAAGGAGGAACAAAACACAAAAGTCTCATGGTGCTGGTGGTTTGGTAGGATGCTGGTGGGGTAATAAAAAGAAGAACTTGTGAGGAACAAAATGTGATTCTATGGAACACCCGATGGAAGAGCTAAAACGGCTGATGAATGTGAAGATTTTTGGGTTATCTCCTTGCTACATTGAAAATGATTTTATCATTTCTGCAGAATTTGCTAACTTGTTGGCTTTTTAGAGCTAAAACCCCAAAATTTTCAAAAACAAAGCAAATTACAGTCAATGTAATTTGCAAAATGTCAGTTGTGATTTGGTATCTCGCCATAAGCTGCAATAACAGTAGAACTTTGCTTTTACAGCTTCCTGGGAGTTGGCGGAAATGCTTTCTTTATGGAATTCAATGATGTTGTTCCAGCTTATTGTTTTGCTTAAGATACCCTATAGATATGTATTAACAGTAAGTTAACAGAAAGTTCTGCAAATTAATATAAACATATTTATATAATTCTACTGGGTTATTCAGCAAAGCAGACAAAAATCCACATGCGAAAAAATAGAGTGCAGTGTGCTCATGGGATGCAAGCAGTGCGCTTGTACAATAGTGCATGTCTACAGCAAAGCAAATTGTGTTTGAAGAACCTCTTTTCTATTAAACGATGATGATGATGATGATGATGAAGCAATGTGACTTGGAAGGTGCAACATGGAATGTCTGTCGCTGGCTAAATAATGTAAGAGTGAAATAAATAAGGAGGTATAGTTGGACCAATAATGACACTATCCCTTTAAATGTGTCTGGACTGGACCCATATCTGACATGCATTAAGGCACCCTGAAATGTCCCCAGATTTCCAAGCACCCAGTAACCCATTTTTTTAGTCTAGGAAGGAATTTGTAAGGAATTTGGCTACACATTTGGGCATCCAGAAACACTGCTTTTATTTTTTTCAGCCACCCAAGAAAAAATTCAAAATAGATGCTTGGAAGCCAAGAATTCAGATATTGCTGGCCACTCAGATACAACCCGACCAAAAGCTTCCCGTGTGGCCAACTACCCCTCATCCCGTGAGAGTCACTTTTGTATTTAACAAACAAAACTTCCTTCATTCCATTTTGAGGGGGGGGGGTACATAAAAAAAATAACAATGGGTTTCCTGGGTGCACTATCTCACTCAGTATGGTTATGCCTTTCTCTGCAAAGTGTAGTGGAGGGGGGATTACACAGTACACAACCTCTGAGATTACCCCATGAGGCAGAAGGGAATACTCAACTCTCCTTAGCATATACACAATGGGGTTGTAGACAAGGGAATTATTTAGTGTCCTCACTGATCTCCAGACCCTTGGGTAATTCTGTGGTGCTTGATTGTCCCTCCACTCCTAGATATAATGCCAACTGGCTTTTTACCTGTTCCCAGTATGTACCCAGTAAAACATTGCTGAGCCATTTAATGGCTACTGACTATTTGTCCAAAGAAGTATCCAATTTGAGTTAATTGACAAGACTGTCTGTGAGGTTGCATGACCTGCTTGACTACTTATTCTACAGCATCTTCATTACTGTAGGGTGGTCAAATACAATGCAAAAATAAACAGTTATGACATGCAGGAGTCCGTTCCGCTGGACTAACTTCCCCAATGCAACCCATGCAAGAACATCTACAGCAGGTTTCTTCTAATGGTTGCCTTTGCCTTGGTTTCCCTTGTCACACTGCCTGCTCCATCTGTAATAGTAACACTTCTGAAATATTGTATACAGATGGAGCAAGCTTAATAGATGAATCTGGCATAAAGACACACTGTTATGCCCCCCACTGAAATCAAGGCTGAGTGCACCAGATGCATCAATAAATATTGTTTAATAATGCAATACACATCACTGTAGGCATGCATTTTAAAGGGGAAGTTCACCCAAATCTCATCTATTAATACATTTAAATTAATTCATTAGGTTTGTAATAAGGAAGGGAGGGAGGACGGGAGGAAGGACAGAAAGGAGGAAGGAAGGAATGAAGGGAGGAAGGAAGGAAGGAAGGAAGGAAGGAAGGAAGGAAGGAAGGAAGGAAGGAAGGAAGGAAGGAAGGAAGGAAGGAAGGAAAGAAGGAAGGAAGGAAGGAAGCAAGGAAGGAAGGAAGGAAGGGTAGAAATAAGGGAGGGAGGGAGGAAGAACAGAAAGAAAAAAGGAAGGAAGGGAGGGAGGACAGAAAGTAGGAGAGAGAGAAAGAAGGGAGGGAGGGAGGGCGGAAGAACAAAAAGAAAGAAGGAAGGACAGAAAGAAGGAAGGACAGAAAGAAGGAAGGAAGGAAGGAAGGAAGGAAGGAAGGAAGGAAGGGAAGGAAGGAAGGAAGGAAGGAAGGAAGGAAGGAAGGAAGGAAGGAAGGAAGGAAGGAAGGAAGGAAGGAAGGAAGGAAGGAAGGAAGGAAGGAAGGAAGGAAGGGTAGAAATAAGGGAGGGAGGGAGGGAGGAAGAACAGAAAGAAAAAAGGAAGGAAGGGAGGGAGGGAGGGAGGGAGGGAGGGAGGGAGGGAGGACAGAAAGTAGGAGAGAGAGAAAGAAGGGAGGGAGGGAGGGAGGGAGGGCGGAAGAATAAAAAGAAAGAAGGAAGGACAGAAGGAAGGAAGGAAGGAAGGAAGGAAGGAAGGAAGGAAGGAAGGAAGGAAGGAAGGAAGGAAGGAAGGAAGGAAGGAAGGAAGGAAGGAAGGAAAAAAGGGAGGGGGAGGGAGGAAGGAATGCAGGAAGGAATGCGGGAAGGAAGGTAGGTAGGTTATTAAGATTTCTACTGCCTACAGCCAACTACACATTTAATTAGGTGAAATTGCCCTTTATGGTGAAGACACATCTAGCTACTAGTAGTAGCTACTTTGTGTGACTACAAAATGCCCTTTCATATGTGGTAAAATACACGTAGGGACACATTTACTAGGGGTCGAATATCGAGGGTTAATTAACCCTCGATATTCGACCATCGAAGTAAAATCCTTCGAATTCGAATATCGAAGTCAAAGGATTTACCGTAAATCGAAGGATTCGAAGGATTTTAATTTTCCTTCGATCAAAAAAAGCATAGAAAGCTTATGGGGAAGGTCCCCATAGGCTAACATTGATGCTCGGTAGGTTTAAAGTGCCAAAGTAGGTAGTCGAACTATTTTTAGTTCGAATCGTTCGATCCGAAGTCGAAGTCGTAGTCGAAGGTCGAAGTAGCCGATTCGATGCTCGAAGTACCGATAAAAAACCTTAGAAATTCTACGTTTTTTTACTTCGAATCCTTCACTCGAGCTTAGTAAATGTGCCCCGTACTGTCTTTGCAAAGCCGACTGTCACTATTGTCTATTTCGTAGCTGTAACAAGTGGCTTCTACTAATAGCTCTGTGTGTCTTCGCCCTTAAATAGCTTGTGCATAGAAAGAAAAGGCAAGCAAGGAAGGGACATGCAGTTAATGAGTGAATATGCTCAGTACTGTTATACCTAAATGTTCTTTTGATGCTCGATCCAATGAATGAATCCCTACTAAACATGACTTTACTGTAAAGTGAAGGGAAAATGATTAAATGGATACTAGTGATCAGACGTGCAAAGCCGGCGTGATAGCAACAAACAAAAAGTTCACCATAAATAATGCATTGGCTTGTAACTAAATTTTGATTACAAATTTGAGTTTTGAGCAGGAAAAAAAAATTACAAATTGAAAGGAAACATTAATTAATAACACAAGTATTGTATTAAGGGACCACTATATCTTTATTTTGACATTTCACCATGGAAATTGGTGAAAGTGTAGTATTTTTTCATTTACTCCTCCCCCCCTTTCTTAGTAGTATTCCCCTGTACTAAGCACAATTCAGCAGGAACAGTCCCATAAGTTTGCTCATAGTCTGTACAGAGAGATCCCATAAAATGATAGCAGCATAGGTATTCCCTGTACTAAGCACAATTCAGCAGGAACAGCCCCTAAGTTTGTTCATAGTCTGTACAGAGAGATCCCATAAACTATGGCAGCATAGGTATTCCCCTGTACTAAGCACAATTCAGCAGGAACAACCCCCTAAGTTTGCTCATAGTCTGTACAGAGAGATCCCATAAAACTATGGCAGCATAGGTATTCCCTGTTCTAAGCACAATTCAGCAGGAACAGCCCCTAAGTTTGCTCATAGTCTGTACAGAGAGATATAACATAAAACTATGGCAGCATAGGTATTCCCCTGTACTAAGCACAATTCAGCAGGAACAGCCCCTAAGTTTGCTCATAGTCTGTACAAAGAGATCCCATAAAACTATGGCAGCATAGGTATTCCCTGTACTAAGCACAATTCAGCAGGAACAGACCCCTAAGTTTGCTCATAGTCTGTTCAGAGAAATCCCATAAAACTATGGCAGCATAGGTATCCCCTGTACTAAGCACAATTCAGCAGGAACAGCCCCTAAGTTTGTTCATAGTCTGTACAAAGAGATACCATAAAACTATGGCAGCATAGGTATTGGCCTGTACTAAACACAATTCAGCAGGAACAGCCCCAAGTGTTATAGTGGCCCTTTAATGCAACATGATTAGATGCTATTTACATTTATAATTGGCCTGATCTGCCCAACACATTCATACAGACACAGAGACACCAACCACACATGAAATAGAAAGTCCTTGTTAAAGAACATGGAATAATCATAATAATAAACATTTGCTGGGGATATGAACAGTGTTCTCTGCAAAGGAAATAAAATAAATATGTAATATACAGTATATCCAGATGTTGCTAGACTACAACTCCCTGCACAGAGAGCTGAGTTTATGCAGAAGAATGCTGTGGAGGAAGGCAGCAGCAGGGTAACATGGGAACATGAAGCTAATACATAGCTCGGTGGATTGAGACTCAGCTGGGACTCAGGGGAACAATGCTACGTTGTTTGGATCAAGGTAAATCTTTCCTATAAATGGATATACAATTCCGCTGCTCCAGTTACACTAATTTCCTGCTGTTCGGAACCTGTGCCCCTGAGCTGCTATTCTACTCCCTGCACCCTGCGACATGGGGTGGAAGGTCACATGTTCCCTGCTGAATCCAACCCCTGGCAATGTGGCTAGTGTTACCTCTATATGAGTGGCACGGGGGTAATGTAAATCGGCACCTGCCCCGCCGACTACGCAATTAATTGCAACGATACTGTGTCTGGAATGTCATTGAGATCGTAAGTAAAATGTGAAAGTAGAATGTTGCAGAGATCATGGATATTGTACTGCACATATAGCTGGGGGGGGGGTTAATAGCTCACTACTGTGTTTAAAATATATGTAACACCAAAAAATTAAAGTGTTTTAAAGCAATGATAATATAATGTAGTGTTGTGCTGCACTGGTACAGCTGGTATAGTTTATATAAACAAGCTGTTGTGTAGCCATGGGGGCAGCCATTCAAGCACAGGATACACAGTAGATAACAGATAAGTACTACTATAGTTTATATAAACAAGCTGCTGTGTAGCCATGGGGGCAGCCATTCAAGCACAGGATACACAGTAGATAACAGATAAGTACTACTATAGTTTAAATAAACAAGCTGCTGTGTAGCCATGGGGGCAGCCATTCAAGCACAGGATACACAGTAGATAACAGATAAGTACTACTATAGTTTATATAAACAAGCTGCTGTGTAGCCATGGGGGCAGCCATTTAATGCTGAAAAATGAAAAAAGGCACAGGATACACAGCAGATAACAGATAAGCTCTGTAGTATATCTTCAGCACTTATCTGTTATCTACTGTATATCCTGTGCCTTTTTTGCTTTTTCAGCATTGAATGGCTGCCCCCATGGCTACACAGCAGCTTGTTTATATAAACTATAGTAGTACGTATCTGTTATCTACTGTGTATCCTGTGTTTGAATGGCTGCCCCCATGGCTACACAGCAGCTTGTTTATATAAACTATAGTAGTACTTATCTGTTATCTACTGTGTATCCTGTGTTGGAATGGCTGCCCCCATGGCTACACAGCAGCTTGTTTATATAAACTATAGTAGTTATTATATAGTCATTCATTTAAAACACTTTCATTTTTTGGTGTTACTGTTCGTTTAAAGGATAAGTAAACCTTAAAAATAAGTAAATGTAAAATTGATGAGGGGCTATTTTAAGAACGTTTGCAATGTACATTCAGTATTTACTTTCCTTTGATTCCAAGATATTAATTAAGGGATACATGAAGTGTTAATATGGTGCCACCTGCTGGTGAAGTTTTTCCTAACCAGAAGAACCTCTGACCAGCCCTCTTTTCTTTCTCCTGACAACTTTAATGGTTGGAAACTGACCAACAGGCGGTGCTGTTATGACAATATTTTTGATATTAACAGTACATGCATCCCTTAATATCTTGGAATTAACAACAAAACAAATACATAACGACTGTAAATGGCAAAAATACTTAGAATAGGACCCTCGTCAATTTTACATTGGCTGATTTTGAAGGTTTACCTATCCTTTAACCAGATGGAGAACTATCCATAGGACCGCCATTAGAAATCATGGGGCCCCATGCTACTTAAGGTCATACACGGGCAGATTAAAGCTGCCGATATCGGTCCTTTCGATTTATTCTGCGGTTTATCTGATAGTGTATGGGGGCTTATGATTGGTGTCCCCTGATCGATCTCTGGCAAAGAATTGGGCAGATATCGATCAGGGATGTTTTATTTTTCTATATGATTGTTGATGTGATCCTCTTTCCATCGGCAGCCATTTCCTTCATTAAAATCCAATTGTTTGGCCCTAGGGAGGGGTGAAGGGTGTTAAATATCTTTGATGTAAGAGATTGCCAACTCCGTTGGCAGCGATATTGGCAGGGCACAGAGTGGACATATCAAGACTTTACAGAAGGGAAATTGTATTTAATTCCCTGTATGTTCATGAGAATTTATCTCATAACCCCCTACCTTCACTGGCTGCAGATTTGCACCGCCGTTCCCACGTCTCCATTAGTCTGGACAGTGTTTTAAATCTGAATTTGCTCGAAAATTTCCAAATAAATGTCAGGACATATTGTCTTCATTAAATTAGGGAATTTAAATCACTGATCAAATTGATTACCGACTGTCCTATCACAAAAGGCAAGACGCTGACCTACAAAAGTAAGACTCTGTCCTTTAGAAACAGGCCACTGTTCAGTTAAGTAGAATTTCCTAATTTAGATGTAACTGTAAAATGAATTATGTCTTTTATTTCTGAGATTGTAATGCCCTACTTATGAAGCAGCCACTGCTACTGTTTTTATTGCTGCAACCACAGTGGCCCCTAGTGGCAAAAACTGATATCAACAGTTTAAAGCAAATTTGATTTCCAGTACTTTACCCTGTAGCAGAAATCTCCAGCCTGTACTATAGTCTGCACCAAACAACAAGGATTGTACTTCACATGTTATTTCACAGCCACAAGACAAATCAGTGGCCTAATGTATAAACAGTTTTATTTCTATAAAATCATTACATAGTGAGATATGTCTCACTTATACGGATAATAGAAGTCACACTGTGACCATATAAAGGCACAAGGCTGCAGGCTGAGTAATACAAGGAACTCTGAGTATCACTCATGTATTATAAGGGATAATGTACCCCCTACTGTAAATGATAAGGATATTAGAAGTCACTGAGGGGTTCTGTGACCATATAAAGGCACAAGGCTGCAGGCTGAGTTATACAGGGAACTCTGAGTATCACTCATGTATTATAAGGGATAATGTACCCCCTACTGTAAATGATAAGGATATTAGAAGTCACTGAGGGGTTGTTCTATGACCATATAAAGACACAAGGCTGCAGGTTGAGTTATACAGGGAACTCTGAGTATCACTCATGTATTATAAGGGGTAATGTACCCCCTACTGTAAATGATAAGGATATTAGAAGTCACGGAGGGGTTGTTCTATGACCATATAAAGACACAAGGCTGCAGGCTGAGTTATACAGGGAACTCTGAGTATCACTCATGTATTATAAGGGATAATGTACCCCCTACTGTAAATGATAAGGATATTAGAAGTCACTGAGGGGTTGTTCTATGACCATATAAAGACACAAGGCTGCAGGTTGAGTTATACAGGGAACTCTGAGTATCACTCATGTATTATAAGGGATAATGTACCCCCTACTGTAAATGATAAGGATATTAGAAGTCACTGAGGGGTTGTTCTGTGACCATATAAAGGAACAAGGCTGCAGGCTGAGTTATACAGGGAACTCTGAGTATCACTCATGTATTATAAGGGGTAATGTACCCCCTACTGTAAATGATAAGGATATTAGAAGTCACTGAGGGGTTGTTCTGTGACCATATAAAGACACAAGGCTGCAGGCTGAGTTATACAGGGAACTCTGAGTATCACTCATGTATTATAAGGGGTAATGTACCCCCTACTGTAAATGATAAGGATATTAGAAGTCACTGAGGGGTTGTTCTGTGACCATATAAAGACACAAGGCTGCAGGCTGAGTTATACAGGGAACTCTGAGTATCACTCATGTATTATAAGGGATAATGTACCCCCTATTCTAAATGATAAGGATATTAGAATCACTGAGGGGTTCTGTGACCATATAAAGGCACAATGCTAATAATTTTCCCTATACTGTAAATTATAGTAATAATCATACATTTGCTTAAAGGTTGTGGAATATGTGACTTATGCCCCTGAAGAAGCCGGTAACATTATGCATAGAGTGGCATAGGTGGACGGTGGCAGACAGGCAGGTTACGCCTATGAAAATTCATGGAAGGGAAAGGGCTTTTGAAAGCTGATCACAGATTAATATTAGAGACTCTTTAACTATACACTGAGCAGGCTAACTGTTAGCGCTCAACCACCCATCCACCTTATGAGATTTTTTAATTAATTGTGTGTTTTACGCGCATGGTCCGGCACTGCACAATGGAAGGTAACGCAGTGAGTCTGTGATTTGTTTGTCTCTGTCAAATGTTGTGCACAAGGTTTTAATTATGATGAACAATAAAAGTTACATTTTATGTTTATGCTAAGTCAGAGTTCAAAGTATTTGGCCGCCTGAACTGGGTTAGTGGGAGTGAAAGGGTGAGCACACGGGTGCTACTGTGTAACTCCATTTGTTTCTTGTCATTGGATAGGTTGTGGAATATACAGTATCTGACTCCTTACAGCTCATCAAAGTGGCATTAGTTAGATCAGTGATCCCCAACCAGTAGCTTGTGAGCAACATGTTCCTCTTCAACCCCTTCGATGTTGCTCTCAGTGGCCTCAAAGCAGGTGCTTATTTTTGAATTCCTGACTTGGAATTGAGTTTTAATTGAATAAAAACAAGATGTACTGCCAAGTAGAACCAAGTAGGCTGCCAGTCCACATATGGGCTACCAATAGCCAATCACAACCCTTATTTGGTAACCCAAGGGGCTTTTTCATGCTTGTGTTGCTCCCCAACTATTTTTATATTTGAATGTGGCTCACGGGTAAAAAAGGTTGGGGACCCCCGAGTTAGATTATGTAACATGTAGATAACTGGATGTCAGAGGTTCTAAAACCAATGGTGGGGAACTATGTTGGAGGTAGTCATTTTCCATCACTAGTTCCACCCTTGTCCTTCACTAATGGTATCCAATACTACTATGAGTACCAGGGCGCAGAGCTTGTAAAACTGACACTTTTTACCATTTGATGAGTTAATATTATACTGATCTATGATGGATTCATGAGTATGATATATTACATATAAATATGACTGTGATATATTGTTCACAAGGTCTTACCTGCCATATGCCAACAGCATTCTAGTCATTTTTCAATGAGGCCAGACCTGGTTCAGATTCTGATATTGTTCTTTTATTGCTCTAAGAGCAGATGACCAAGACAGAGAAGTAGGATATATTTTTCCATTTAGGCCTCCCCCGAGAATTTTATTTAACAAACATTGGCTCAATGTCTATAGCCAGCCTACAGATCTGAGATACTAGGAGACTTTGCAGTCGCAAGTGCCCTGAACGTCTCAGAATGCAACAAATTAATGTCATTAACTCGCACAATGAGACGAAACCCACTGAGTAAAAAACTATTCATCCTTGCATTAGAAAGTCATTGTGCGGGTCAGTTATTATAGAAACCTACCTATTGGTCCCATCCATCTGCTCCTTCCTTTATGTGAAAGCAAAGAGGGAGAAAAGAAATGAGACACGTGTTACAATGGTATCTTGGGTCACGGAGGCTTTGGTCCCACTTAGGTCTTATTATTTGGGATCTGCCCACGAATGTAACAATTGGGACTTGAGATTTGGAAAGAGAATGAGAGAGTGAAAAAATGTATTCAGTGTTTAGAAAATGCAATGGATCGAGGAGCGGATGACTCAGCTTGCAGTTTCAGCCTTGTGTAGGACTTAATTTGTAATCTGATTTGGCCCAATATTATCACTTCATAACCCTTTTCATACTGTTCTCCTTCTGGCTTTCCTTTCCCTCTGAACTGGCTGTGTTTCAGACTTGATTAGTTCCAGAAAAGCAGGAGAACTCGTAGAAGGGAGAAGATCAAGCCCACCCTCATCATCTCCATGTCACCCATGTGGTATTGTCTCCCTAATTTCCTTCCATCCCCTATTTATCTCTCCACATTCTTTCTTCAGTAACCCTATGGCTTATTATTTAAGCTTTGCCAGTTGCTTCCCCCCCTTATTCTATTCTCATTCCCCCAAACTCTACTCTACCCCTATATCTCCCATGTGCCAATATCTCTCTTGCCATCTCTCCCCATATTTCATGTTTATGCTCATTTAATTCTGTATGTTTCTTTACTAATAATCATCACTTTTACATTCCCCTGCCTTCTGCTCCTCTTTCCTCTTCTCACCGTGTCAATATGCTCCTCTCCACACTTTGTATTGGCTCCTAAATTTGTTTTTATTTCTTCTTCCATATATTTATAGATCATTGGTCTTTCCCTCCACCCTGAATCCAGAATGCTTGGGACCTGGGTTTTTTCAGATGACGGATCTTTTCATAATTTGGATTTTATTACCTTAAGTCTACTAGAAAATCATATAAATATTAAATAAACCCAATAGGCTGGTTTTGCTTCCAATAAGGATGAATTATATCTTAGTTGGGATCAAGTACAAGCTACTGTTTTATTATTACACAGAAAAAGGAAATCATTTTCTAAAATGTGAATTATTTGACTAATATGGAGTCTATAAGAGATGGTCTTGGAGCTTTCTGGATAACATGTTTCAGAGTAATAGATCCCATACCATATGTAAATAAAAATTTCGCCCTGGAGGTCCTATTATGTCACTGCCCCATGTAAGAACCACAATGGGGGGCAAGGCAATGTGCGTATGGACATACAGTATATCCTGCTCGGTGGATTCTTACTTTACAGAATAATGTTACAGACCACTCTTATGCCTGTTCCAGACATAACACAAGGTTCATTTTTAGGCTATAGGTTATGAGTAGGTTTTTTTCTCAGCTTCTACTTGTCTCTGTTAATCACATTGTATTTTTGTTGCTTGGGCAGTAACCCCATCTGAGAGTCAAAGGAAAGAACCTCCAGCATTGCCATGGCCCCTACGGTCAGTGGTGAGCTGCAGCCTAGAGACTCTTTGAGCCCATTCCAGAATACTTGCCTGAAGTATGGGAACTGGACAGTGGTTTCATAGTATCTCCATGTGGCGATCAGATCAATCCGGCTGAGGTTGGTGGCATAAAATCTCCATGCAGCCTAAAGAGCAAGAATGGGGGTAAAATAAGCAAATGTCATTTTAACACTATAATTATTTAACAATGACAGTTTTGACCATCATGACCCCTGACTGTGTGTATGTACAGAGGGATAATGCTCCTATATATTTTGGTTATAGAGGCCTCTAAATAGATTTTACCTATTAAATGATAAGTAAACCTTTAAAATAAGTCAATGTAAAATTGATGAGGGGGCTATTCTAAGAACCTTTCCAATGTACATTTATTATTTATTTTTCTTTAATTCCAAGATATTAAGGGATACATGTACTGTTAATATGAATGAATTTTGTTACAACAGCGCCACCTGCTGGTCAGTTTCCCACCAGTCTGACCAGCAAGTAGTCAAGGAAGTTGTCAGGAGAAAGAAAGAGGCTGCTCTGGTGTTCTTCTGCTTGGGAAAGGTGTGTGAAAGGTTTCTATTTTTTCCTAAGCAGAAGAACATCAGAGCAGCCTCTTTCTTTGGCGAGGTCGCCAAAAAGGAGGATCTTTCACCAATATGGCTACCTTGAGGTGGGAGATATCAGGCTGATCCAATTGTTGAACCCTAGGGCCAACAATCAGATCACAATGAAAGAGATAGAGGCCTTCAGAGTGAGGCCTTCAGAGTGAGGACAACATCAATAAACCAATGTGGTCCGATGGAATTTTTAAACCCATTCAATTGATATCTGGCCAATTTTCTGGGAAAATAAGAACTAGCCCACCCTCATCATTGGAGGGCCCCATACACTGGCCAATAAACTGTCAACTCAGTCTGTAATCTTCCATTATAACTGACTTTATCAATATTGGCCAGTCTGAGTTAATAGGGCTCATTTTTGTATAGCTCTTTTTGTACATGCTGTAAGGGACAGTCCAGCATTCTTAAGCACCCAAAATTAGGGATGCACTAAATCCAGGATTCAGTTCGGGATTCGGCCAGGATTCGGCCTTTTTCAGCAGGATTTGGATTCGGCCGAATCCTTCTGCCCGGCCGAACCGAATCCAAATTTGCATATGCAAATTAGGGACGGGGAGGGAAATTGCGTGACTTTTTGTCGGAAAAAGTAAAAAATGTTTTTCCCTCCCCACCCCTAATTTGCATATGCAAATTAGGGTTCAGATTCGGTATTCAGCCTGAAACTTTCACAAAAGATTCGGGGGTTCGGCCTAATCCAAAAAAGTGGTTTAGGTGCATAAGGTAACAGGACAAACCATGGTACAACTTTCCTAACCTGGATAAGTTCTGCCGCTGGTTTCCTTCGTTTCTCAAAATGCTTCTGCCGATGTTGTTCTTGAACCTTAAGAGCCAGCCCAGAACCCAGAATTCCCTGAGTGGACAAAATGAAAAGGTCATTGATGGTTTCCTCTGGTTTTGGTGAAACTCAATCAAAATCCACTGATAGTGTGGAAGGGTGATGATTAAGAAAAGCAAACTAGTCAACGAGTATCATGTTCTACTATAATCTTCTTCCTGCCTAGGCTGTGGTAGTGCTGGTGGTGTTAGTGCGATTTAAGTTATAAGCTTAGACTTGACATTAGTCTGAAGCCTCTCTGAGCTATATTTGGGGTGTACAAGAGCTTCTCTCCCTACTTTCATAATGAATAATTTCATTAATTGTGTGTTATTGCCTCCATATCTGGTACAAGAAGGTCTATGCCCATTGCTCACCCAATCCTCAAAGCTGCCTTGCTCTTTCTGTGGTAGGGATACAATGGGAGAATTTCAAAGTGTTTAAGACTTCTAAATAACCATCACCATACAATTCATATAGCTTCAGGTAACCACCAGGAACATTTAGGGGACTTCTCATTAGTCTTTACCTAATGCTGAAGATACTTCTTGTTGGGACTCAAAGCTGTCATGTGACATCACTAAGCAGCAATTACAGCTGATGACATCACTATTCTGTTTATAAGGATATATTTTACAGATAATTTATGCCAAATGTATGCATTTCTAAATAGGTCTCCATTCTGGCTTTACCATTTGCTGGGACCTTTTCCTCTCATCAGTCAGATTCTTCTTGAAGGACAAAGCAAGAGCTAGAGCATAGCTTTTACCCAGTCTTATCAACCATTGGGAAACCCTTGTCTTGCCAGTACCAATTAGACTCTACCTCAGACAGGGACTGCCCATAGTAGGGTAGTAGGGTGACAACAACTTGTCAATCTGGCTTCCAAGTTCCACAGGAATAATATCTTTCAATGGATGTGTTAAGTTCCATGTTGGGATGGGCACTTGTTGAAGTATTTCTGTTATTTCTGCCCAGAATTGTGCACTCACCGCAGGAAGGGCAAAGAATGAAACACCGATCAGCGAGAATGTGGCAGCTATAAGCCGTCCCTCCCAAGTTTTGGGCGTTTTGTCCCCATAGCCAATGGTTGCAAGAGTGATCTGTAAAAGAAATTAAAGGGAACATTTATTAAAAAGACATTGTCATACTCTGGAGATCACCTGACCAATCACATCAAGCAATACAAATACACATTTAATTTCTATATTCAGGTAGATGGGGAAGCCCCCAAAGCAGCTAACTTGATCAACCCATGCCCTCCAACCTTCACTCTTAGACCAGGGCTTAACAAATTGTTGTTGGATAGAAAGAGGTCCTCCTGATAGTGGACTGATCAGAAAGAGGAAGCTCAGTCACCAATAATCTGAAAGCCAAGCCTAGTTCTAGCCTAGAGGGTCAAAACCCCCACAGTACAAGAGCAATGCTACAATCACATATTCAGACCATGTAAGCACAGGCATTCAAACACATGGTTGACGCGTGGTGTGATCTGGTCCCATTCCCAACATTGTCAGATGGATGGGGTAATAATTGTGACAGTGACTGGAAACTCAGCACTATTAACTGCAGGTGCCTTCATTGGACGCCCAAAGTTAGATTATCCCCCATGTTCAGTCTTTGTTTGACAGAGCTTCCCTGCCCTCCCTTATCACTATGTGTAGGGGGGGCTGTGTAATAAGGCTGCTTGCACCCTGACCAAGGCAGAGAATGACCTCAGTGAATCAATAAAAAAGAGAACTGCACTTTTCCTGTAGTTGAACCCTGGAATGTTTTATGAAGAGCAACGTTCTCAACAGTGCTAAGTATGGTGCTCCTTTCATTTGTTACAGTGCAGATGAACATAGGTATTGGGGCTCATCCTCCTGGTACTCCTCCATCACAGAGGTGCCTCCTCACTTACCTTGCATATCCTTCCTTAGGGGACCTCCTGGCTTATCTTGTTGAATGATAGTTGTGTTTTCTGCAGATACTCACCAGACCCCACCAAAGAGCATCAGCGTACGTCTCAAACTCTTCCTCCATCAACTCTCCCTTTTCATTTCTTTCTGGAACATCTTTCTCCACCAAATATACAAGGAATGAGGAGAGGATAAGAGTCAGAAAGCCAATGTACCAGGCAGTGATGAGCTCCTAGAAAGGGGAAAAATTATAAAATCAGCTCCATTTGGATCCAGAATAATAAAAGCCAAATTACATGAGGCTAGTACCGTAACCAATTCAGCCCTTTCTCTAGCCAATCACTGAATTTTCCCTCAGGAAGCAAAGCTTGGTTCAAATAAAGGATCAGCAAGTAAGACAGGTAGTATCAACTACCTACTAAGGATTTCTTAAAGGCTGTGAGACTTGGTGTCTTCAATTGAAGCATTGTTCATTAGTGATATGCAGGTTGACCCAACATCCATGGGGACCCAAAGGTTTACTGTCAGTTGGATGGGTTAAGTTGAAATGTGGCCAACCATTACGCGTTAGGGTTGGGTGGGGGGTCATACTGGGGAAGTACATTCCTCCTCTGCTCCCGATAGGGTTGCCACCTGTCCGGTTTTGACCTGGACAGCCCAGTTTTTTTGAAGGGCTGTTCGGGTCGCAACTGGCTGCCTGGTTTTCCAAATTTGGAAAACTGGGCAGAATTTCCTGAGATTGAATCGGCGATTTGGTGATTGACCAACCAGCGATCGATACATCATGGCCCATTTGGTAGCTGGGATCTTTTTGCCTCTGGTTGTTGCTGGTAATTTACACTTTGGCCACTAGATGTCAGCATCTCCAAAGAAAAGATCTGCTATTGCCAAACTGGATTATTAGGGCAAGGCATAGTTGTTTGGCACATTCTTTCATCGCTTAAGAGGTGCTGAAAAGAATTTTAAGAGATGGGGTCCAGGTAAAATTGCAGGATGGGTTGGGTCACCAACTTGTAAAGAAAAGTGCCCCGCTAGTGGTACCCAATGGATGAAGATTCCAAGACATGAACATGATATAACCACTTTAATGCTGTTTTTCAGCCTCTCTTTGTTGCACTGACCTTACTATGGGAACAAATAGCAGATCCGAGAAGCTTCCATGTTCCTCCCCTCCTGTCCATCCGAAGCATCCGGAGAATCTGAAGGAACCGCAAACTTCGAAGCGACGTGGCCAAGACATTTCCCTGACTTTTCCCAACAGCCACTACCGGTATAGAAGCAACCAGGACAAAGATATCTGTGGGGGGGGGGCAACAAGGCAGCACTTAGCATGGAAATGACAATATGATATGAGGCATGACAGTCTGTGTTTCCCCATGCGCTTCCCCAGTGCAGCCAATGAACTGAATCATTAGTTGCCCATGTTTTTCTGGGTGGAACAGCACGTTATTAAACTGTGCACAAAAACAGGCCGGAGGTTCCCAACCTGGATTCTCAACCCTGGGAGTGGGGGGGGGGGGGGCTTGGCATAATGGCAGTGAGTCTGAAGGCCAATTAGGTTGAGATTTTAGGAGATCACCTATTAGCTCAATTACATACACATGAAATCCCAGCTTGAAGGGCAGTTGGGGTAAGATTTCGTGTGGACATGTATTTGCTATCTTGGATATTATTGGATCAATGGCTCATAAACGTATATATTCATATAACTGTAACCTTATTATGAGTTAAGGGCAGCTTGAGCTGGAAAAACCTCACAACTACTGTCGCCCATCTACTCAGGGCCGGATTTACATAGCAGTTGTCCCTAGGCCCGGTGTCACTCATCCCCCCATCCCCTCCCCTTCCTTTGTGCACATGCATACATTTTCAGCATCAGGTTTGGAGTACTGGGGATTGGTGCACAGGAAAACGATTGTATCTCCTGCACTTCCTAACCAATGTGGGTGTGGTTGGGCAGCATGCTGCCCCACTAAAATTCTGCTGCCCTGGGCCTGGGCCTTTCCACAAATCCAGGCTTGCATCTACTTCTACATCATAGACTGTCCTTAAAGCGGGGATGTTGTGCCAAATGTCATTGGTCCATCTGCTTCTACGTTGTAGACTGTACTTCAAGCTGGGATTTCATGCCAAATATCATTGGTCCATCTATTTCTACATCATACACTGTCCTTCAAACTGGGATTTCATGCCAAATATCACTGGCCCATCTATTTCTACATCGTACACTGTCCTTCAAACTGGGATTTCATGCCAAATATCACTTGCCCATCTACTTCTACTCGTAGACTGTCCTTCAAACTGGGATTTCATGCCAAATATTACTGGCTCATCTACTTCTACATCGTACACTGTCCTTTGAACTGGGATTTCATGCCAAATATCATTGGCCCATCTACTTCTGCATCGTAGACTGTTCTTCTAACTGGGATTTCATGCTAAATATCACTGGCCCATCTACTTCTACATTGTAGACTGTCCTTCAAGCTGGGATTTCATGCCAAATATCATTGGCCCATCTACTTCTACATCGTAGACTGTCCTTTAAACTGGTTTTCATGCCAAATATAATTGGCCCATCTACTTCTATATTGTAGAATGTCCTTCATACTGGGATTTTATGCCAAATATCACTGGCCCATCTACTTCTATTTCATAGAGTGTCCTTCATCTGGGATTTCATGGCAAATATCATTGGCCCGTCTACACGGTACTTTTATCGTCATTGGCCGACATTCCCTCACTGGTTTAGCATTAATGTATTCCAGTTTTCCCACCATAGCAGTAGTTGGCACTAATTTCCATTAGCACTCAAGCCAAAAAATGATCTCCCCACAATAATTATATGGCAATCCTATCAGACAGATTAAGCCAAGATCCACTGGAACCACCGGGGGAGGCTCACATGCAACCAATTAGCAATTTTCTTTTGGGTTATTAGACTGGGGAGAAATTTCCCAGGGTTCGTAAAGATGCTCCACAAATGAAGACATCCCTTGCAATGCTATGGACAATGCATCCAAAGGACCCAGCAGCTCTAGCACTGAAGGGAAGACAATTGCAGTCTATCTTCCCCACCTTCTTCATATGTTCAGAACAGCTTTTCTAGCTTTAAAGCTCCAACTGCTCCAAAAGATATGAGATACTGGTAAGAACCAGTCTTTAGGGGGTTCACATAGGGGCACCTGACAAGGAGCCTGTACAGCAGTTGTAGGTAAGCATAATGTTGGACAGAAGGTACTGAGAAGCAAGGTGGCAGCAATAGGCCAAGATGGTGACATTAATACCCAACCTTTGCTCCTTCCCTTGTTGAAAGCCGGGGGGTGATTAACTGTATATACAATTAGTGCAGGTTATGGACTGATCCAGTCTACAAACAAGTGTCACTCCAGTGCTTACCCAGCATGCACAGAGGTTTCCTTGCAAACTTCAATCTCCCCCTCCAGCCCTTATAGCGGCAGCAGCATCCAGCAGCCCAAATCCTTAAGGCAAATTCCACTCCGAAAATCACCAAGGCAAAAGTTTCCTGGAAAAACAAAAATGTTCTGATAGTCTGGAAAATTGAAACTGTTTTTTTTGTCCTACCATCGGGATTTCTAGTTTCAGTATTATTTCTGCAGAATTAATAAAGGAGGTTATAAACCCCAAAATAAAATCTTATTTTATGAAAGAAAATAATGATTCTAAGCAGCTTCTCAATATAAAGTCATTCTAATATTTTTATGGTTGTAATGTGTAAATGTGATTAAAAACAATAGGGAGAGAATGGCTTACTAAAAGCAAGAGCCAGTCGCCAGAAACGTCTTCGTATTCTTTAAAGGTTGTAAGGACGGCGAGGATCAGGCACCCCAGGACTATCAGGAACCTGAAATTAGAAAAAGGATAATTGTTATACTGAGGCCAACACTTGATATAAAGAAAGGGAATGCACTGTGGTTGGCATAGGAACTTATAAAGTTGTTTCTCTTATAACAGAGCAATTAGGGGAATAGATGGGGCCTCTTTTGATGGTGTTCATTGATCATATAAGGGCTTGTTCACAACATGCACTAAGAGCAATATTTAGATGCAAGTCAGCCTGCTTTTTACCCATGGTGCAGTATTTTCCCCAGAATTCCACTGTGTTCTACAACTTGTGTGTGATTCGCCAGTGCTGCAAGTTAGCATTTGCTTTTGGTGAATGGTGCATAAGTTGCTTTACCACCACTCCTGGTACTCAGCGTTAGCAGGGTCTCCATCAGAATTCATAGGGACCATAGTACTACATTAGCCCCAGTTTGTAACCATTGGTTATCAAGTCCTTTGCATGGAAGGCAACAACAAGAACAGGGTCCCAAAACAGGGTCCCAATTCATAAAAATGGCAGAAGACCTTGATTCACCACAGCCACAATCCATTTTACCAAACACCCATCAACAATCCACCCAAACCCAGCCCATTCGACACAGGCCTTGCCCCGCCCCTTTTGGACCGTCCCACTTTTCTATCTCTTGGGGCCTGTGATAAAACAAACTTTAGTTGCTCCTAACTGCTTCAACAAATGGTATGTGTATGATAACCTTTGCTGTTTTGATGTTGTATAGCCAGACCCGCATTCTTTAGTAAGTGACCCCTACCATGAGGGCAAACAAACCAGAACCCTCTGTAACACAATACACATAATTGGCCCAGAGACCCTATGCAAGAGCTGTGTACTGTCTGGATTCTACATTCAGACTAAACTGGGCATGCTTCCCAAATGGCACCCCATTGGCCCAGCAGTATTAGTTGTGATTGGCATCATTAAAACTCATGGCCAGATTAGTCCTTATAATTTCCCGCCTGGTCTATCATGTGATTGGCCCTTATGGAAGCTGCCTTTGTGGTTGGCAGAGGGAATTAAACCCTGTTCTGCATTTACAACAGGGGCTGTTCCCTTTCTGGCTTACAAAGTTGGCTACCTAGAATTTCAAATTGTCAGTCTTTTTACATACATGGAGGATAACAGAGACTGCCCGGCTGTAGACCATCACAGCTGTCCCCACATGCTTCAGTAACCAAAAATAGCAGTGCTCAACCCGGGCATCATCCACGAGTAGAACTGCTGAATGCCGGCTGGCTACCCTCTAAACCTGTGATGGTGACATTGCCATGATACAATAAAGAGCTGCATTCCCTAAAGGAGTTGTGTTGTGTGAGTCCTGCCCTATGCCCATGTCTTCTCACGGAAAGGTGTCGTGACAGGGCCCCTGCCAGAGGGCCCCTGACTAAGGTACACTCTATACCCTTCCAATGGCCGCTCTGAGCATTAGTGTTGGGCGCAAAGGTTTCATTTTCAACCTTATCTACTATATAAAATCAGGAAGTTTAATTTCATGGTCGAGATACAACTTGTCCACACCCAGTTTTTCTTAGACCAGATCCACCCTAAGCCCAGCCTACTTTCCTGTAAACCCAAGCCATCCTTCTCAATGCTGGGAGGTCGCTGAACACATGAGTGATTAAAAAGCCTAATGTGCCAATAGCTTCAAATGACACCTATAGGGACGTCTATAGGCAAGCACTTGTAGGGTCCCAGACCAATGAGACGATGAGACAGAGCTAGTGTCACATGACTAGAGGAAAGCAGATAGACCCACATGTAGCAGAAGATATATAAGCAGTAAAGTAGCCTTTCTTCACTTTTTCATAATGAATCTCATGGCTGAAAGGGGGGCAGAATGGATCTGAAATAAACCTTAATAATTTTTACCATACCAACTATATATTCCAAGCCAGATCCTAAATATAGGGCAGCGTCTGCCTGTTCCAAGTCATCAGAGCTGTGAATTCTTTCCTCCGCTGAATTGTTGGGCCTAGATTGACACATCATCCCAAATCCTGCCTCCTCTTTGCTAATAATTAACATGTGCACATTGGTGCCAGCAACACGTTCTGTGTGATTCTAATCAATGAATCGGGCAATCATGGTGCACGGGGAGATTGCCAAGAGACGGCATGGAGGGGGGTTTATTGGCTGAAGATAGATTTACACACTTTCATAAATTATCAGCGCAGAACAGATCCCCCCCCCCCCATAACTGGGATCCAAATATTCAAGAGCCACAGGGACATTTATCTGGAGCAGCAGAGGTAGATTAAGGTGACAATAAATAGAACAAATGACATATTTGCTCTAGAACCAGCACAGGACAGGCCCAAAGGCAACGCCTCCGATCAGATTAGGGAAAGGCAGTAATTACATCGAATT
Source organism: Xenopus petersii (assembly GCA_038501925.1). Lineage (NCBI taxonomy): Eukaryota > Metazoa > Chordata > Amphibia > Anura > Pipidae > Xenopus > Xenopus petersii. Next base: position 135,534,032 of record CM076683.1, read on the forward strand.
AGGATTATGATTAGTGTTAATCATTCGCTTGGTCCCCCCGGCATCTATAAACATGTACGTGGCTCAGCATGTGGCTTTACTAAGATGGGGTGTAACTGTGAGAGTGATCAGGAGAATTGGGGAAGAAATGCAATTAGTGATGGGCGAATTTATTTGCGCAATTCGCCACCAGCAAATAAATTTGCGAAACGCCCGCGAAAATTCGCCTGAAAATTTTTTTTTTAGAAAAAAAACAGCCGCCGGCATAAAAAAAACAGGCACCGGCGTCAAAAACGAGACGCCGGCGCAGTTTCGTGAATTTTTTGCCGTTTTGCGAAATTCGCCCATCACTAAATGCTAATAATTCGCCCATCACTAAATGCAATAATTCATGCATAAGGGCTCATTTACTGCTGTTTGTGCAGATCAGGGTGCAAAGTGCAAAAGACTGGAAACAATGCACCATGTTCTGTTTTGTGTTTTTCAAATTGTGCCCTGCAAGTGTCATAGAGATGTGTTCTGTACACCTTCACCCCTAATCTGTCCAAATCAGCATTCTGGATCACTAAAGCTGACCATAGACACGCAGATCTTGTTCTTTGTCCAATGAATGCTTTTACTTACTTTTACTTATGATCTATCATGAACCATTCAGATTAAAATAACAAATCAGATGATGTTTTGGCCATTAAAGGATAAGTAGTAAAAGGAATGAATTTTGTTACAACAGCGCCACCTGCTGGTCAGTTTCCCACCAGTCTGACCACCAAGTAGTCAAGGAAGTTGTCAGGAGAAAGAAAGAGGCTGATGTTCTTCTGCTTAGGAATAAAATTAGAAACCTTTCTCACATCTTTCCTAAGCAGAAGAACATCAGCCTCTTTCTCTCTCCTGACAACTTCCTTGACTACTTGGTGGTCAGACTGGTGGGAAACTGACCAGCAGGTGGTGCTGTTGTAACAAAATTCATTCATATTAACAGCACATGTATCCCGTAATATCTTGGAATTAAAGAAAAATAAATAATGAATGTAAATTGCAAAAGTCCTTAGAATAGCCCCCTCATCAATTTTACATTCACTTATTTTAAAGTTTTACTTATCCTTTAATTGACAGACAGCAATAGTACAAAATACATGCAGAGATTTTATCCGTAGCCAATATAAATCTTTTAATCTTTTATGGCCAGCTTTACATTAAAGATAGTCCCAACTTTTACCAAACAGAGAATGAGCAGTGAACTAGAGACTCACAAGCTCTCACACCATCTCATGACCAAAAATTCCTTAAACACCACCCCAAAATCCATATATTTGCCCATTTTCTTGTGTCCACTCCAAAGTCTCACCCTACCATAATTGCAACCCCTACCCACCTCTCCCCCAGTAGTTCATTGGGATGGAAATTAATTTAACAAACACGGCCATAATTATTGCTTGTGGGAAGTAGCAATGTCCTCAGTCAGTCATAAAGATAATGACTAAGGAAGCCCAGCCTCAACTACATCTGTATCTGGAAGGTTTCCATTTTAATGAAGTTCTTCTGATACATAAATGATAAGTAAGTGAATTCTGTAACCCTGAAACACTGTCTTTATACTGTATGCATTACCCGTAACTGGCATGGTCCACTTACTGCCTGTGGTTTTGCCTTGAGGAACATCTCTTTTTCTTCTAGACTAGAGCACAGAGAGTTCTGTCTCAACTTGTAATTGCTAATTGCACCCCCCCCCTTTTTGGGGAAGGCAAGTGGGCCTCCCCATGACAGAATTAGAAATTTCTAAATGTTTTGCTAGAAACTAGAGTTGACCATTTGTATTGTTTAGAAACAATTTAAATTTATCTGACCATGAAAGAATTCCAACGAGAAGAGACCAAAAGGAAGTCAAATCCCTGAATATCCCTATATTCTGGGGAGTATTAGATCAAGGGGCAGATTCACTAAAGGGTGAAAAGTCGCCAGCGACTGCTTCGCACCCTTCTCTACACTTCACCAGACGAAAATTCACTCAGACAACACTAATTCACTAAAATGCGGAGTTTCTTCCCGGGCATCGAACGCTGGCAACTTTTCACTAGTTAGCGAATTGGCGATGTCCCTGCGGGTGGAAATGCTGCCAAAAAGTCACTAGCATTAGCCACATCACCCTTTAGTGAATCTGCCCCCTGTCTTAATTGAACCATCAATCCAGATATACAGTCATTTGTGTGATTATATTTAACTGCTAAATACCATATAATGATGGTAAGTCTTAGGATATCTTATATCCTTATCTCTAACCTTCTTATGGCCCAAAAATCTTGTTCTGCAAAAGTGAGCTTCAACCCCAAGATGATGTAGGATCTTGTGAATTTTTGTTGTGGGAGCAATATCACAGAAAATCAGAAATTGTTAATATACCCTCCCTCCCAACTTCCAACTTAATGAACCCATAATTGATATGGTTACTGTATATTCATTTCCTCAAAGAAGGCATTTTTAAAAGTATAAGAAATTGAAGTGAGTGCTATGTTCCTCTATTGTTCTCTTGTCTTGTTCCATTGCACTCACAGTATGGTTGGGAGCACTAATGCGATGTAAGTAAGTCCTTTGTCAAGGGAATCACTCTAAATTATTTAATATGCCTGGCAATCTTGACCTTGCTGTGTTTTCCCTGCCTCGCTGGTTAGGGAACACGGAAATACACCAGGCAGCTCTTAAAAGCCGTACGTTATTATATATGAGGTAGAGTGTTCATATCCATTTATGAAGGTGAGAGCAGTATCAGATACAGAGGGGGATATTCTGAGAACTTTTGCAATGTACATTCATTATTTATTTCTCTTAAATTACAAGATATTAAGGGATACATGTGCTGTTAATATGAATGAATTGTGTTACAACAACGCCACCTGTTGGTCAGTTTCCCACCAGTCTGACCACCAAGCACCAAGTAGTCAAGGAAGTTGTCAGGAGAAAGAAAGAGGCTGCTCTGATGTTCTTCTGCTTAGGAATAAAATTAGAAACCTTTATCACATCTTTCCTAAGCAGAAGAACATCAGAGCAGCCTCTTTCTTTCCCCTGACAACTTCCTTGACTACTTGGTGGTCAGACTGGTGGGAAAATGCCCAGCAGGTAGCGCTGTTGTAACAAAATCCATTCCTATTAGAAAAAATGTTGCAGAAAAATGTGTTGGGATGGGACGTGGGAAGTTGGGTTTAAATGGGTTACTTCACTAAGAATTGTAGCCTGATGAAGGGAGGGTGTTCCCACCGAACGTTGAATGTTTGGTGGCTAAATAAAAGGGGATACTCCTCGACTGCATTAACTTGAGTGTGTGCGAATCCGTTACTATAAGTATATCACATTAGAAAAAGCACATTGGGAAGAATTGGTGGTAGAACCTAATAAATAATGACATTAAGATAGCTGGGCTATTTTTGGTGGTGGTAGGACCAGTGTCAAAACAGACTTTGTGGGGATCTATATTTAAACAATGCAGAATGGCCTGACCCATGGTCTTCTTTTGTTGTTGAGCGAAGCAGCTGAAGATCCACAGTTCAACAGAACTGTAGGGAAAAGCCTTTATCTGTCTCTTCTGTCACCATCTGGCTACTACTCTACTATCACAGTCTTGTCCTATTGTTGCCATATTGCCCTACTGCCCTACTGCCAACTCCCAAGCTGTATACCTACGCCAGTGATGCTGTACTATGATTTATGTTTTTCTTTACGTTTAACAGGCAATCTTTGTACTGAGCTGGTAGAAGAAAAACTGCCATCATGAGTCTCCTTCATAAAGGCCCACTCTGGCTTCTTTTTAGGGGTTGATAACACAACAGGAGGGTACTGGGAGTCAAAGGAATCTTGGACAAGCCTAAAACTGCAAGATAAGTCAGTAACACCTTCATAGAAGCTAGGTAGAATGAAGCAAAACAAAAAGAATGGTGTGGCCAGGGCATGAACATTAGACAAATTCACAAGGAATAGGGATGCACCGAATCCAGGATTCGGTTAGGGATTCGCCCAGGAATCGGCCTTTTTCAGCAGGATTCAGATTCAACCTAATCCTTCTTCCAGGCCGAATCGAAACTGAATCCTAATTTGAATATGCAAATTAGGGGTGGGGAGGGACATCATGTGACTTTTTGCCTCAACACAAGGAAGTAAACAATATTTTCCCCTTCCTACCCCTAATTTACATATGCAAATTAGGATTCGGATTCGGTTCAGTATTCGACCGAATGTTTCACGAAGGATTCGGGGGTTCGGCCGAATCCTACAAGGAATATTAAAGGGGTGGTTCACTTTTAAGGTAACTTTCAGTATGTTATAGAATGGCTAATTCAACAGTTCAATGGGTCTTCGTTATTTATTTATTGTTATAGTTGTTTTTAATGATTTGACTTCTTCTTCTGGCTCTTCCCAACTTTCAAATGGAGGCCATTGACCCCATCTTCAACGAAATGCTCTGTAAGGCTAAAAATGTATTGTAGGCTGATTGGCTGTCATATTTGAATAGATTTGTAGAAAACATTGAACCACTTATTTCATTACCCCTTATGTCAGTGATCCCCAACCTGTGGCTCATGCGCAACATGTTGCTCTCCAACCCCTTGAGTGGCCTCAAAGCAGGAGCTTATTTTTGAATTCCAGGCTTGGAAGAAAGTTTTAATTGTATAGAAACAAAGTACAGTGCCAAGTAGAGCCTCCTGTAGGCTGCCAGTCCACATAGGGGCTACCAAATAGCCAATTACAGCCCTTATTTGGCACCCCAAGGGATTTTCTCATGCTTGTGTTGCTCCCCAACTCTTTTTACATTTGAATGTGGCTCATGGGTAAAAAAAACGTTGGGGACCCCTGCCTTATGTGTTCTGTACTGAATGTATTCATAAATCTACTGCTGAGAATCTGCTTACATTTTGTTTTTGCCCACAAAGCCTGCAGTTTGTGGCTGCAGAAACTGTTTGTGTAACTATAGAAACTGCAGTGAACTATAATATATAGGGTAGAGCAAGATAAGGAATTGAATATTGTTAAATAGGAGATGTGGCAATTATAGGGCTGGGGTCACTGTTAATGAGTCAGTGATGATCCTTTGTTGGATATCGAAAGAAAAAGTAGGATATGTATTAAATACAACTATGAAGAGATATTGATTTAATTCATGAACACCTGGGGGCAAATTCACTAAGCCGAATGCTAGCGTTAATTCACGTTTGGCATTTTCGCTACTGCGCATATTCACTAACAAACGCTGGCGTAGTTTCGCTAGTGTTACTTCGCAACCTTACTCCAGGCGAATTTTCACTAGCGATGAAACTACGCAAATTCACTAACTTGCTCAGTGTACTGAACGCTACCTTTTACGCTAGACTTCCTTCGCCACCTCAGACCTGACGAAGCGCAATAGAGTAGATAGGGATTGTTTCCAAAAAAGTCAAATTTTTTTCTAAGTCCCAAAAAACGCTGGCGTGTTCTCTACATGATGGGTGATAGGCTGAAAAAGATCGAAAATTTTTTGGGGCTCCCCTTCCTCCCCCCTACATTTCCTGACTCATGGCAACTTACCTAGACAGTGGGCACATGTGTAGGGCAAAATAAAAATTTTATTTGCAGATTTGAAGGTTTTCTAGGCATTTGTAGTGCTGATACGTGTTCCTCCATTGAAATTTGAATTTCGCGCCGTATGCAAATTAGCCTTCGCTAGCGTAACTTCGCTTTATATAGCGAATCAACGCTAGCGCAACTTCGCAACCTTACGCTACCCCTGTGCGCAACTTCGGATTTTAGTGAATTTGCGGAGCGCTGGCGAAACTACGCCTGCGAAGTGCGGCTAAGTGTGGCGAAGTTGCGCCTGGAACAACTTTGCATCTTAGTGAATTTGCCCCCTGGTCTCCATAACTTTATTTCTAAGTGTTTCCAAACCCTTTTTTTCAGTTCAGTTGTTTTCCAGATTTACAAAATCTAAGTTTAAAGTTGAATGTTCGTGTCTCTGGTGTTTGAGTCTGAAAGCTCAGTAATTCAGGTGAAGATTCTGTTACAATTTTGCAACAATTAGTTGATCCATTTCTCAGCAGCATCTCTGGAGTATCAGCAACTATTGTATCAAGTCTAACGGGTGCCTGTAATGAAACCCAGAGATTCTGCTCAGCAGGGACAAACATAACAAATGTATCAGCTAAATGTATCCATTTAGAACACTTTACAGGGTCGGCGACCCACCCTCTCTGACACTTTACTCTTCAATATTAGAAAAACAGTCTCACATAGAATATAGAAAGTAATTGGAAAAAGTATTTATTTCTGGTTATATCTGAAACCAACTGAATGGAAAAAAGTGATTTAAAGGAGAAGGAAAGGTTAAAACTAAGTAAGCTTTATCAGAAAGATCTATATAAATACACCAGTAAACCCTCAAAGTAATGCTGCTCTGAGTCCTCTGTCAAAAGAAACATCACATTTCTTTCCTTCTATTGTGTACTCATGGGCTTCTGTATCAGACTTCCTGTTTTCAGCTTAAACCTCCAGGGCTAGGGCTTGAGCATGCTCAGTTTGCTCCTCTCTCCCTCCCTGCTGTAATCTGAGCCCAGAGCTATGAGTGAGCAGGGAGAGACTCAGACAGGAAGTGATGTCACACCAAGCTAATATGGCAGTTGCTGTCGTAAACAAACAGAGAGAGCTTCTAGAGCTGTTTACTCACATATGGTAAAGCATTCTGCAGAATAAATATAGTGTTATAGCTTGCCACAGCTAATCTATTGGCAATAAACTGCTTCAGTAGCTTTCCTTTTCCATTAAGGTGAACAACCCCTTTAAAGGGATTGTTCACCTTTAAATTAATTTTTATGAAGTAGAGAGTGCGGGGCAGCTCCTGCCATGAGTTTTTTAACACAGAATGCGCGCAGCGAGTGCAATAGGGCTCATTCCACTAGCGATGCAACCCCTTCTGGACTCAAGTGCAAATAACGGTGGAAGACAGCCATGAGTGATGTCACAATTTCCTATAAAGCTGCTGTCATGTACCACCAAGTGCAAAGTCTGAATTCATTGCAGGCTCAGAGAGTGCGCAGCATGCGGGATTAATAGTGAAACTCACAAGCAGAGAGAATTAATGATTCTGCTGTAAATTAAATTGCTTCAAGTTCCCAGAAATAAAATTGAAAACTGAATGGGGAGATCCAATGACTCATGAAATGACTGCCTTCCGGAGGAATAAATCTGCACTGTTACAAATAATTCCTGTTATTCAACTGGAGCTGTCTCACACGCTCTATAGCACCCTGTCTCTATTTATTCCCTGTTGTACTATGGCTACACTAATAGCTAAGAATGCACTGAATCCAGGATTTGGTTCGGGATTTGGCAAGGATTCGACCTTTTTCAGCAGGATTCGGCCAAATCCTTCGGCCCGGCTGAACCGAATCCGAATCCTAATTTACATTTTCTACATTAGGGGCAGGGAGGGAAATCGCTTGCCTTTTTGTCACAAAACAAGGAAGTAAAAGCTGTTTTCCCAGTCCCACCAAGGGGGAGGCTCGTTCGGTATTCGGCCGAATCTTTCACGAAGGATTCGGCGAAGGATTCAAAATAGTGGCTTTGGTGCTTCCCTACTAATAGCCAAGGGGAGCATAAGGAGAGGATAAATATATTTGGCAGAGATGGGTAAGAGGTAAAATAGTAGTAATAATAATAATAATTAATTATAATTATAATTGTAATAAATAAAAAGTATCTTATCTCAGCAGGGAATACAATATGGCAGCTACCACTGATACTAAAAGATACAAATACACAGCTAGGTGCCACTCTCTATACAGAATAGCCACTGATTTTAAATAAACAATATAAAGGGAAAGTACTACAGATATGGGACCTGTAATCCAGAATGCTCGGGACTAGGGGTTTTCCGGATAAAAGATGTTTCCATAATTTGGATTATACCTAAAGTCTACTAGAAAATCATATAAAATATTTTTTTTTTTTTTTTAGTTTTTTAGTTTTTTTTTTTTTTAGGTTTTTTATTTTTTTTTTATTTTTTTTTTTAGATTGACCTATACTAGATATAAACATTAAATAAACCCAATAGGCTGGTTGTGTCTCCAATAAGGATTAATGATATCTTAGTTGGGATCAAGTGTTTTATTATTACACAGCAAAAGGAATTTTTGATTATTTGGACAAAATGGAGCTTATGGGAGACAGCCATTCCATAATTCAGAACTTTCTGGATAATGGGTTTTCAGATAACGGATCCCATTCCTGTACACTGCTGCATAGTTTCCCTTTAAGTTTTCAGCACATCAGAACTGATGTTTTATTTAGTGAAGTCCCCCGCTAGTCTCATTCCTCCCAAACATAAGAATTCCATTAATCCAATTTAAACTCTCTGTCCTCCTGTGTTAGATTTATCTCCAAGATCAAATTGAGATCTCATATGTCAGTATTATCCTTTTTGCCACATTCATGTATAATGCATTTACAGGCACTGGATTAGATTTCTAAGAAAAGCCATTCTAGACCAGTCACCCCAATCAGATTACAATGAATCCAAAATAGTAAAATCAGATTAGAAAGAAAAACCTATGCCACCCCAGCCAATCACATCATATTACAAGGGAAACCCATGCTAGCCTAGCCAATCCGGTTATTTTACAAGGAAATGCCCCTGCCAGCCCAGCCAATCAGAGTGAAAGACTTTATAACATATAAACGTTTACTTTTGATATAACTTTTTCGTTTCGTGTTTGCAAATGATGTCTTTAAAAGCTTATGTGGATTCCTCCGTTGTTATTGGAACTGCTGGAATATTTTATCAGGGAATAATTTTCAAATGAAAGATTTAAATACAACGTGCTGTTGTCCTGCACTGGTAACAACTGGGCGTTTGCTTTAGAAACCATTTATATCAATAAATATATCATTTTTTATTAATATATTATTATTATCATTATTATTATATCAATAAGCTGCTGTGAAGCTAAGTGGGAAGCAGTTTAAGTTGAAAAAAGGGAATTAGGGAACAGGTTTCATGTCAGATAAACTCTGTAGAGTACAATGGGTTTCGTTCTTACACAGGAATATAAACAAGGGTCAACACTCTCATTGCTCTCTATGGAATTTTAGGACCATTAAGCCTTGTCCATGTCCCCAGCTTTGCCCAAACAACAAAATCCCAAAACCTCTTTATTTACTATAATTCATCCAAAAATAACAGTTATTTCCACTTTGCCGTTATACTGTTTATTTCCTCCTGTTTCCATGGCTCTGCGCTCCGTTTCTTTACACCTCCAAAAGCTGAAATGTGCACTGGCATCACCCGCTAATGAGAAACGTAGTAACTGACAGCGAGTAACTGCTGGAAATGGTAATTAATACAATATGCAAATAAACCGGGGCCTTGTGTGTTGTTTGTTCCCCACAGCAGCTGATACTCCAGTGTTATGGAGCATTTTTAGCAGCGGCAGGAAATAAAGGGCACATTATACCACAGAATTGTCGATTCAGTCGGCTTCCTGCGGTTACACGGAACCATTTTGGAGAAAATGATCACAATCAGCTATTCTTGATAACAGTGTCGGACTGGCCTGCCGGGATACCAGGAAAACTCCCGGTGGTCCCAGGTGTCAGTGGCCCCTCAGGCTGATAAACATTTGGCCTATTTCATGGTCATTTCCTATTTCTATGAGAACAATGAGGCTAAATAGTTGGAATAATAGATTTTAGTATGTAAAGAAAAGAGACTAAGAGAATAGAGGTTGAGTGAGGAAGAAACTAGTACTGAGAGTGGCCCCTGGTCTAAGGTTTTTGGGTGGGCCCCTGGTGTCCCAGTCCGACACTGCTTTAATAATAACAATTTGTCTTTTCTCTTAGACACTTGGACATGATTTTATATTTTTTGTAAAAAAGAAAGTAACTCACTAGAGGGCAGGGCTGATCCTATCAAATGTGGGGCCCAATTGGGACCATGTTGGCGGGGCCCCTAGACAAAGTGTTGCTGGCTACTGACACAGCAAGTATTTAGGAAAATAAGGGCATACAGGCACAAAATAGAAAGGAAAGGGGCAGACAAGGTAAGAGAGTGAGAGGAATGAAATAGGGGCACATAATAGGGGCACACAGGGTAAGAGAGAGAGGGAGGAAATAGGAGAGTGGATTGGGCCAATTAGTTTGGGGCAGGCTGGGCCGATTCAGCTTGGGAGCAGGCTTGGTTGGATTGGGGGCAGGCAGGGCCTATCAAGGTTGGAGGAAAGCTGGGCCTATGAGAGTTGGGGGCAGGCTAGACCTATGGAGTTGGGGGATAGGCTGGCTTATCAGAGTTGGGGGTGGACTGGACCTATGGATTTGGAGATGGGCTGGACTCTCAAAGTTGGGGGCAGGCCAGGCAGCATCATGTGCTGAGGGAAATATTATCTGTGCTGCCCTGTGGTGCGGGGCCCCCAGAGGTGCGGGGCCCTATTGTCCCAATTGGTCCAATAGGCCTAAGGCCGGCCCTGCTAGAGGGGGTATACATTAGAGATTAGTGACCTGTGGGTATACCATTGGGGTATACCATCGTTGGGCACAGGGCCGTGCCAGACCAGGCCAGGTGCCCGAGACAACCCGGTCTGCCCCATTGCCCCCTCTGTAGCCCACACGTACATGAGCATGAGTGTTGACCCCCCCTAATGCGTGCGCAGGCAAGCAAACAAGTGCAACTAGCCGGATTTTGCGCGCAGAGTAGGTGCATGCCTATCCCTAGTTCTGGCCCTGGTTGGGCAGGTTCAGGTTGAGATTTGGCCAACAATTGCAGGTTAGGGTTGTGTGTGGGTCAGACAGGGGAAGGACACTCCTCCACTGCTTCTGAGTCATGGACAGAAGTAATGTACAGAGAGAGAACATGCAGATACAGGTTGGAGGCAGGGCCTACAATGGCAACATTATGCGGTTTAGGGTTGGGTGTGGGTTGAGTTTTTCCCTGACCCTTACATCACTAGTGCACATTCATTGGGCACCACCCAGTGACTATAAACGCTAAGCTCCTACCCTGTGTTGGCAACCTTCTTTCGTAAAACTGCACCAGCCCTGGGAAACTTTATGCAGAGCTTGCCGCACCATCTTTTCTAGGCTCCTAGGATGCCCCGGTCCTGATTGAAGTTGTGCGCCTGCACAGTACAGAAATCTCCAAAAACATCCTGCTCTGAACATGCTCCAGCCTGTAAGACGCACCGGGAAATTTCCTCAGCACCTTACCACCTGGCGCATCTCTCTGCAAATGATGGCGCGCATGCACGCACTTCCAGCTTCATCTCTTCAGTGATGCTGGCGTCATGACGTCATCAGGATGCGGCTAATTTGAATTTTTGGCGTCAAAGACTACTTAAATGATGATGATTCTGTTAATTCCTTTAAGAGCGGCTTGGGTGATTTCTTGGACAAGCATAATATACAAGGATATTATCTACAATTATCTACAATTAGAATAGATAGTGGTATACATTTTAGGTTATGTGAATGTATGGAGTGGTCGATGTGAGTGTATGTATGTATGGGCGTTGGGTTTCATTTGGAGGAGTTGAACTTAATGAATTTGGTATTTTTTCAACTCAATTTAACTATGTAACTATGTAAAAGTACACACATCAATGCTTAATATCACGTAGGCAAGAATATGAACTTTATAGCTGTCTTATATGGGGACAACTGTCTAGGGTCCTGCACATACTGGTGTTTGGCCGTAGCAGTTGAAGAAGTAGGAGAAAGCAAGATGCCAACAGAAGAGCAATATGGCAACATTAAACCAAAATGGCCAAAGTAAATATCTTTCTGTGTTGCTCAACCTGTGCCGTTTAGCTGATGTTGGTTTACAGTTCTCAGTGCCCACTGAGCAAAGGCACCAAGGTCACACAGTCCTGCTTTCTTTAAAATATAGGGTGCCATATAGTGTGCCACACAACTTCCAAAGACAATTCCAACAAGACATAATTTCTGAAATTCTCTCTCTCTTAATAATATAAGTTTGTGGCCTACAGCCCAGTCAACTCTATTTCAGAAAGCCAAAGTGTCTTTTGGCTTGCCGACATTCATTTCCATGATGCAGACATCTCAATCTGCTGGCCTTGTTTTTCTGGTCTGCCTGACTCCTCTGTATTTTAAGCTTGTGGAATTCCCATGTCAATCTCAGAGGGATGATGACTCAGTTATACGAGAAATTCAAGTGCAGAATGGAAAAGTGTTGCAAAACATTTCCATTCCTTGTACCAATATTACATGTCAAAAGAGAACCCAACAAAGGGCTTTTGTCAGGCAAAAAAACGACAGTATCCAAATTACTAACCATGAGTTATAAGCATATAAGTAGGCTTGCTGAATATCTAGAACAATGTTTTACACTTCATATCATGAAAGGTGGCTCTGGTACACATAGGGGCATATGAACCACATATGAAGAACATTTCATTTTATAAAGATCAATATAAGCTAGGCAGTTGTCATCTGACAAACTGTCGTCTATGCTACGTTCAACCTTACATATCTCAATACTGATTTAGGGGGATATTACCTATCATGTTTTTTTCACTCTACCCCAGGATCAGTGCCCAGGGAAGCATCTTGGGTGGGAATTTGGCTTCCTATAATTTTAAGCCCTCAGCCCACCACCAGCTACTTGCTGAGAAATATGGTGGTGTAAGTGCACAAACATCATTCGGATAGGAGAAGGGGCCTAGTGCAGATATAAATCTGATGCTGGCTGCGAGCACCCTCATTTGAGGGAATCATGTAAATTATGTAAAAAATATCTGTACCAGAACTGAATATTTATTGGTTGAGATTTAAATGAAGATCTCATACCCAGCAATGGGCCTCACATGGGACATTTTGACATTGTCTTTATAGCATGAATCAGGGTCAGGCACATATATTTGCCATTGTCATTCTGCATAGTTCCAGAAATATATGACAGAAAAAAAAATTACAATTGGCACCAAAATTTTTCTCCAATTTCAGGCTGCCTCCCCAACTTATTTAGTGCTCCATGGATGATGGTCAGTCATACAGTTTGTGAAATATTTCTCTAAGGCTTTTATTTATATAGCGTTGTGAAATATGGTGGTGCTATATACATAATTGTTAATAATAATAAGGCTTTGCTGGGCCCTTTACAAAGATTCCTTAGTAGTGATACCTCAAACAGACATAGGTAACCCTGAAAGCCCAGCTTAACGTTTAATTAGGCGTAGATTTTGGTTGGTCTGCCCTAGATATTCTTGGAATATGGTTTAATGGGTGGCCCAGTAGTGTTTTTTTATATATCAATAACCTCAGCATTAGCTAATGGGGGCCCCAAGGAAAAGCTGGACCTTCATGAGGGGCTTCACCAACAAAAACACGTTTCCTAGTAATCCAAGGGTAATCTTTATTCAGTTCATCTGATGACTCCATCACCTTGCTACTTGTCACACACACAAATTTTTTTAACTGATCACAATTTTTTTTAATCTCATTCTACTAAAACAGCCAGTGAAGGTGCATGTTCCCTTTAATTCCTCCCAGACATGTACCATTTAGTGTAGCTCTTTCCTTTCATGCCAGCTCCAAAACAATGTGAGACCTGAGTGAGGAACCGCATAGGACGAGCAAAGATAGGATGATAGTAATAATTTCTCTTGCCATCAAAGGAAAACTTCTCCTCGAATGAATTCTGCCTTGTTACAGCAGCTGCAGACACTTTGCTCCATTTGTTGGGCTGCTTTTCAATTTGCCGATTTATTAAGAGCTGCCTCAGCTTTCAAGTTTTCATTAACAAGTGTCTTTGGTCTACAGGCCGTTGTTATTGTCTCCATTCTCTGAGCTGGCTCTGAGCTTATAGTTTCATCTCTGCCAAAGCCTCAATCATGCTGAGCATCTTTCCCAGTTCTCCGAGCTACTTTCAAGTCTCTTTTTGTTATTGCTATATCTCTGCAGATACAACCCCATCTGCCAAAGGAAATGCCGTTTCATGATTCGCGGGCAGAGTCACGGCAAAGGCTGCGCGGCGGAGAAACAATGGAACAGAGCGAGCAGATGTTTTATGCAAAAATGTTTCTTTGGATGAAAGAACTAAAATGTGCCATATTCACGGGGATAAAAATCAGGTTTTGTTGAACCAACAAATCTTATAAAATCAATATGGAAGAATTATTTATACAGGAGGCAAAAGCTGCCATAATGTCTATCTAACTGCAGCCCAGAACAGAAATTGGAGTTATTAAACCCCACGCTATCTATCGCTTTTACTATCATATGACAACATTAGGGGCAGGTCAAACAAATGCAAAGAGCAGTTCATTTTGATTTAAATCCAATCAGTTAACTGAATATGTCAAACTTGTCTGATATTGATATAACCTGTAAGGCCTTGTAATAATTTATTAATTAATAAAACTGGTTTAAACGAGAGGTCCCACTGTTATTCCACCATGAACACGTCTATTTGTACTTTAAAGGGCATGTAAAGGCAAAAAAAAAATAAAATCCCATTTTTACTTTCTTTAATGAAAAAGAAACCTATCTCAAATATACTTTAATTAAAAAATAGGTACAGTTTTTATAAGAAAGCTGACTGTATGCAGTGAAATTCTCCCTTCATTTACTGCTGTGGATAGGAATTGTCAGACGGTCCCTAACTGCTCTGCAGGGAAACAATCATACTTATGAACAGCAGGGGGAGCCCCCGCCTTACTTCCCAGCCATGCAGAACTCAAGCAGCTTTGTTTATGACGATCCCTAAGCAGCCCAGACCATACTGAGCATGTGCACAGTCTTAGTCTTGCAAAGATGTTTAACAAAGTTACAAAATGGTGACCCCCTGTAGCCAACTTTGAAAGCATAAATTATTTGTTTGATTAGGCTTGTGGTGCAGTAAGTTCATGTTTATATTTAGTATACAAAATACAGCATTTCTAACCGTATTCTATTTTACACTTTACATGCCCTTTAATTCAGGGTTAACAATACATGTAACAATAACAACATGTAACAATAACAGCAGTGGTATTCAAATATTTCAGGTCAAGTCTCTCTTCACAGCTCAATTTTTGGCCAGGGCCCCCTTAGTTTATAACAAGGAAAGACCTCCAACAGAACTTTTTTAGCCATTCAGACATAGTCCCAAGAATATCTAGCGCAGCAAATACAGTATCCCGTGTCCACAACCATATCTTACTCAAGTTGGCCATCAAGCTTGACTTCCATTAGAATCTAGGGGAACAAATTAGCATTCTAACCAAATCTCAGTCCAAATGACCCACAGGCTTATCAACCCTATTCAAGGCTCTGGACCAAAATAGGGGCCATCCCATAGTTTGGGAAACACTCTTTTAATCTGATCTATATTCTGTTGAGCCTCTCCTGTCAATGCCTACCAGAACATACCCTTTTCCTACCCACCATGAAGACTTATCTTTAGTAGTATGTCAATGTTCAGGTCCAGAGTTACAGATGGGTGATCTCATGGCATTGTAGGAAGACTTAATTCCATTCTGTGGGGAAATCACATGCTGTATATAGTCATTTGTAGTCATGTATTGACCTCCTGTCTGGAGCAAATACTGAAGTCCTGTCAGACATTAAAACTACAGATCCATGTTTCCGACAGTTCTACTACTCTATAGATATTATTGATTGTTTGCTATAAGTTAGAAGACCTTTTGGAAACTTGAACCTGTACTTTGAATGTACTCATTTTTATTTTTTTGACAGGAAGAAGGTCAGTTAAGTGAATAAAATGTGTTTCTAAGCAACTACTGTATAAAGGAAAAATCATGAGATTTTCCCCTCAGAATGGACCTCAGTCTTCTTGTAATCTATAGAGACCTCTCATCTGTAACTCTGGCCCATAATGGAATCCTGAATCAGATGGGTTTCATGGAGCACTTGAAGGTTGATAGAGAAGGGTAGAGTCTGGCAGTCTGTGATAGGAGAGGCTCAACAGAAATGCTGCAACTGTAAAAGATGAGATTACGAAAGGACTAAAGAAGCATAGGCCAAAAGCAAAGACCTAGTGAGGAGTAATTATTTGGAGATGAAGGTAGAGATTCAGGAAGGGGCACTGGTAAGTTTAATAAATGGTCTAAAGTTTGTATCTAGTGATGCACAAAAATCGTGAAACGGTGAAAAATTCGCAAAATGCATTGAAGTCAATGGGCGTCAAAATTATTTTGACGCGCGTCAATTTCGTCACCCGCGACAATGTTTATATGCGTGTCTATTTTGTCCAAATGCATTAAAGTCAAAGGGCATCCGAATACTTTTGACGTGCGACAATTTTTATGCGAATTCGGACGCGCACCCAAAAATTTTTTGACTCGCCAGATTTTTCACCAGCAAATTTTTCCCACAGTTTTACGAATTAATTTGCTGCCAGTGAAACGGGGGAATTCGCCGCAACTTCGCACCTGTTGAATTTATTTGGCCATTGCTACTTGTATCCCATAATAAGCAGCAGGCAGCACTTACGTGACAAGACAATATTACATTACACTATTTATATATATTTATTTATTTGGGCAAAAATGAAGTCATTGAAGGAATTTGCATGGAAAGGTAGGCTACATGTCCACCCACAGTGCCCTCCATTGCATTATACAGTAGTAGGGCTCAGGTTCTCACCAATGCATGAACATGAGGAAGGAACATCCATAATTATCATATAAAAATGAATGACAAGATAATGCTTAAAAAAAGGATATGAAGCGAGTGGTGAGTGGGAGGAATCAGGCACATCAGAGTGAAGGGATTGCAATTTCCAGCTTATTAGGGGGGGAGTGTTTTTCAGAAGAGGGAGACAGCTGGAAAGAGATGACAGTCTGGAAATGGAAGGAGGCTGAAATGGAATAAAAATATATTGCACATAGATACACAGAGCAGCCTCCTCGCACATGAACTGTGCATCATATAATGAATGAGATAAAACCAATGCAAGTAAAATGTAAAGACAAAGACTTGATGGGGCAATGCAACCTTACCTAGACTGGAACTGAGTCCTGGATTTGGTACATCAATACATATAACCACAACTCCCAACCATCCCTTAGAGCCTTTTGGTGTTGATAAATCCTGAAATATCCAAGAGTTGGAGCTTGTATCATTGACTACAGGTATATAAAGTGTTACTGACACCATCCAACCCAAGCTGGACTTACAATTCATACAACCATATAGCTCCTTCCCTGGCACCATCTTGCCCGCTCTTGCCCTCTAAAAAGACAGCTCTTCCGCCAACATATGACAGGTTTCATTGGCAAGGACTTCCCTTACAGAATTCCAGGATAACCAACAATATCAAGGGAGGTTATTTATTAAAGTCCAAATGGTAAAAACTCAAAAAATTTGAGTTTATTTTACCATAAAATCCAAATTTTTAGTGGAAAAAAAAACTACATTTTTTTTGAGATTTATGATAACTCGAGGCTGCAAAAAGTCTGAATCCAAAAATACTCCATCTTCAACCTGTTGAGGTCCTGTAGAAGTCAATGGCAGAAGTCCTATTCGCAATTTGAAAATATTATGGTCTGCGCTGGGTTTCGTATGATAATTCGGGCTTTTCCTCAGTTCGGACATTTCAGGCATCAAAACCGAAAAAAAATTTTGCGAGACAAGTCAAGTTTTTTCCCCCATCCCATTTTTTCGTGTTTTTTTTTTATTGCTAAATAAGGGTAAATCGAATTTTGCAAAATAATCACCCAAGGGGCAGATTCACTAATGGGCGAAGTGGCTAAATCTAGTGACTTTTCGCCAGCGTTGCCACCTACAGGTGCAGGCGCCAATTTGTTTGTGAACAGGACTGTCGCTAGCGTTCATTCACACTCTATCGCCAGGCGACTTTGCGCTCTGGCAAACAATAGTTACTCCAAAAATTCACTAAATTGTGGATTTTACTGAACGTTACCACTTTCACCAGAGTTGACTTTGCCACCTCAGACCAGACAAAGTGCTAAAAAGCAGCCTGATCTTCCTTAGTCTTCTGTCACTTACATCATATCCTGTGAGCTGAAAATGTATTAAAGTTCAAAAAATACTGGCGACTTTTCCTTTTTTTAAGTGGGATTGGCTGCAAAAATCCTGACTTCAGGTGGCCATAGACGAAAATATCCACTCGTTTGGCGACATCGCCAAATGAGCCGATCTTTCCCCAATATGCCACTATCGGGCATCGCCAAATGAGCCGATCTTTCCCCAATATGCCACTAACGGGCATGGCTATATCAGGGCTAATCTGAACATTCGGCCCTATGGCTCCGGCGGGATCGGTCGGGACAAAATCGAACCTGTCCGATCAACTGAACGACCGATCTCCGCCGGACAAAAAATGTCGGGACTCTCCACAGACAGTCCGGAAATCGTGCGAATCCTTGATTCGTGTGATAGGATCTTTGCGTCTATGGCCAGCTTTAGACTTTTTTTTGGGTAATCCAGACATTTCATAACATTTGGAACATTCATTTTACAATGGGCTCATGTGTCGAGCATTATATTAACTCTCTTGTCTTTATTAAAGGGATCCTGCCATTAGAAAACATGTTTTTTTCAAAATGCATCAGTTAATAGTACTCCAGCAGAATTCTGCACTGAAATCCATTTCTCAAAAGCGCAAACAGGTTTTTTTATATTCAATTTTGAAATCTGACATGGGGCTAGACATTTTGTCAATTTCCCAGCTGCCCCTGGTCATGTGACTTGTGCCTGCACTTTAGGAGAGAAATGCTTTCTGGCAGGCTGCTGTTTTTCCTTCTCAATGTAACTGAATGTGTCTCAGTGGGACATGGGTTTTTACTATTGAGTGTTGTTCTTAGATCGACCAGGCAGTTGTTATCGTGTGTTAGGGAGCTGCTATCTGGTTACCTTCCCATTGTTCTTTTGTTTGGCTGCTGGGGGGGAAAGGGAGGGGGTGATATCACTCCAAATTGCAGTACAGCAGTAAAGAATGATTGAAGTTTATCAGAGCACAAGTCACATGACTTGGGGCAGCTGGGAAATTGGCAATATGTCTAGCCCCATGTCAGATTTCAAAATTGAATATAAAAAAATCTGTTTGCTCTTTTGAGAAATGGATTTCAGTGCAGAATTCTGCTGGAGCAGCACTATTAACTGATTCATTTTGAAAAAAATGTTTTTCCCATGACAGTATCCCTTTAAGGTTCCCTGGACTTGTGTAATAAAAAGTGGTAACTTCAAGCATTTGCACCGACATTTATAATAAAGACGTCCATACAACTTTAAATTACCCGCCGTATGCAAATTGACCTAAGCGCAAGATCACTAGCGCATCTTCACTATGAAATACTCACACTGCCGAAAAAACGCTAGCGAAAAGGCACCAGCGTTCGCTGCCCAGGGTGCAACTTCGCCTATTAGTGAATTATCGTAGCGGTAGCGAAATTTGCATCTGGTGAAGTGTTGCGATGTGTGCGAATCAGTCGCTGGCGACAATTCGCCCTTTAGTAAATCTGCCCCCAAGTCTTTACACGCAAGCTCCTGGCTAGGAAGCATTAGGACAACATAATAAGAGACTTTCCCTTATACATTTTATTTGTGTAGCTTTCCGAACTGGTTGCTTTGACAACAGCTTAGGAGGCTGTTGGAATTCACACGAATTCCTGTTATACCGGCATATTTACCATTTTATTCCTATGGGGAAACCAAGGAAACAACATTCTGAGAAAGATTTGAATTTAATTGATGTGTGTTTCCAGCCGTGTCATGAATGTGCAATTATATGACTCCTGCATGAGACTGTCCTCTGATATCGCACACAATACTGTATAACTGACAGTTACAGCTGACAGTGATGCCCCCCCCCAGTGGCTCGTATGTAACATGTTGCTCTCCGACCCCTTGGCTGTGACCTCAAAGCAGGTGATTATTTTTGAATTTTCAGCATGAACAAGCTCATGTGTTTTAAGACAACTTGCAACAGGTTTAAATTCTTGTTATTTGTTTTTTTTTGTTTTTTTTTTATATTGACATAGTTGTTATTAAGCTCTCTGTCTTAAAATTAAATAGATGGGGTCGCTAGGAGGGTTAATTACCCTAGCAACCAGTGAGCAGTTTTCAGATCCAAATAGAAGATGAAGAGTAGAGGCCCTGAAAAGAAAGATATGGAATAAAAGCATTTTAATCTGTTCTCTTGTTGCTGGGGTCAGTGACCCTCACATCCAGACAGCATTTACCAACTGCAGACAGGATAAAAGCAGAATAGAACAACGAATATAAAACCAATGCACAAAATAAATAAATAATGAAGACCAGCTGAAAAGTTTGCTTAGAGTTGGACCATTTCTAGCATACTACAAATTTAACGTAAAAGTGAGCTTCCCCTTTAACTGTGCAGCACTCAATGCGTAATAAAGACACAGGCATAAAAGTAGAACATTCCATAGGGTCACACAGTGGGGTTAACTGCATGCGTTCAGATTAAAGCACATAATATTCCAACACATTGAAACACATAATTATTATCCAGTAATGTAACTAAGATATCGTAAGAGAAGTCTTTTTTTTTTATTTAATTTAATGACAATTGCAGAGTAACCATAATATCAATTAATTATCCTCCTGAAATTATTAATGATGACTTAAAATGAGAGAAACTACTCAAACCCGACACTAAAAGTATCAGCCCTCCTACAGCGCCCTGAATAATTTATATGAGCGATGACTTTCTGCTCCACACACAGAGAACTGAGCTGTTTCACTTCCCATAGAGATTCATGGTAAATAAGTCAAATAATTCTGTGAAACCTGAAAAAAAGTTGTGCATGGCAAAACATTTCCTTAGGTTAGAAATACTGATACGTCATGCTACCTTGTATCCCCACTGTTACTATAGGCACCATCTCTCCCTACTATATCTGCTATCCCACAGTCACACTCCCTTCCCAGAGACTATTATCCACTGTTACTATAGGCACCATCTCTCCTTACTATACCTGCTATCCCACAGTCACACTCCCTTCCCAGAGATTATTATCCCCACTATTACTATAGGCACCATCTCTCCCTACTATACCTGCTATCCCACAGTCACACTCCCTTCCCAGAAACTATTATCCACTGTTACTATAGGCACCATCTCTCCTTACTATACCTGCTATCCCACAGTCACACTCCCTTCCCAGAGATTATTATCCCCACTGTTACTATAGGCACCATCTCTCCCTACTATACCTGCTATCCCACAGTCACACTCCCTTCCCAGAGACTATTATCAACTGTTACTATAGGCACCATCTCTCCCTACTATACCTGCTATCCCACAGTCACACTCCCTTCCCAGAGACTATTATCCACTGTTACTATAGACACCATCTCTCCCTACTATACCTGCTATCCCACAGTCACACTCCCTTCCCAAAGACTATTATCCACTGTTACTATAGGCACCATCTCTCCCTACTATACCTGCTATCCCACAGTCACACTCCCTTCCCAGAGACTATTATCCACTGTTACTATAGACACATCTCTCCCTACTATACCTGCTATCCCACAGTCACACTCCCTTCCCAGAGATTATTATCCCCACTGTTACTATAGGCACCATCTCTCCCTACTATACCTGCTATCCCACAGTCACACTCCCTTCCCAGAGACTATTATCCACTGTTACTATAGGCACCATCTCTCCCTACTATACCTGCTATCCCACAGTCACACTCCCTTCCCAGAGACTATTATCCACTGTTACTATAGACACCATCTCTCCCTACTATACCTGCTATCCCACAGTCACACTCCCTTCCCAAAGACTATTATCCACTGTTACTATAGGCACCATCTCTCCCTACTATACCTGCTATCCCACAGTCACACTCCCTTCCCAGAGACTATTATCCACTGTTACTATAGACACATCTCTCCCTACTATACCTGCTATCCCACAGTCACACTCCCTTCCCAGAGATTATTATCCCCACTGTTACTATAGGCACCATCTCTCCCTACTATACCTGCTATCCCACAGTCACACTCCCTTCCCAGAGATTATTATCCCCACTGTTACTATAGGCACCATCTCTCCCTACTATACCTGCTATCCCACAGTCACACTCCCTTCCCAGAGACTATTATCCACTGTTACTATAGGCACCATCTCTCCCTACTATACCTGCTATCCCACAGTCACACTCCCTTCCCAGAGACTATTATCCACTGTTACTATAGGCACCATCTCTCCCTACTATACCTGCTATCCCACAGTCACACTCCCTTCCCAGAGACTATTATCCACTGTTACTATAGGTACCATCTCTCCCTACTATACCTGCTATCCCACAGTCACACTCCCTTCCCAGAGACTATTATCCACTGTTACTATAGACACCATCTCTCCCTACTATACCTGTTATCCCACAATCACAGTCCCTTCCCAGAGACCATTATCCCACTGTTACTATAGGCACCACCTCTCCCTATTATACTTACTTATGTCACTTTCTAGAGGTCAACTGATACCAGGCCAGAATTAAATTTGGTTGAGTATATCACTCCTTTTCTTCTCTGGCTTTTTTTTTTTGGTGACCAGCAATCTCATTTTGTTATCATAGAAACAGACAGCAAATGCTTTCTGTAGGTTTTCAGGACTCAAGAGAACCAAGGAAAGGTCAATCTAAAGAGACTAATGTTACTTTTTGAAGTCTACTTTGTATTCTCTTATGACTGTTGCCTTCTGCTATGATTCTGTAGGTGTAGCACTCAGGAGTTCATGATCAGTTGAACAACAAGAAAAATGTCTAGAGAAAGGGCCCAGTGGGGTCCGAAACGTTGCCTTACATGTATCTACTTTTGGGGCCAATAAAGAAATGTTGATGCACTAAATCTCCACGTCTGGTGTGCTACAGTGTACCTGGTTTCTTACATATGTTCTGGATCGCAGGCAGGTGATCCTTTCACTGTTTGAGCACCCTACCCAGCAAAAGGGTTATCTACAGGTCGAAGCTCTTCATACTCGTGTAGTAGAAGTCTACAAGCATGAACACCTGTCGCCATCACCTGTAGGGTTCCACTCATTGTTCCTCTGGAGAAAAACAAGGCTTATCCCAGTCTCCCCCTCCTCTGTTGGGTCCTTAGTTAAAGCTTATCTGCCCTGGCAAGCATTCAATCAATTTTCTGCTCTGTATCTCTTCTTTATTGATCCCACAATTCAACTTATTACTGCATCCTTGTGTTTAGAGACAATGCAGTTATTTGCCCGTGTTTGCTTCTTTCTATTCCATTACCTGTCCTTTTACACTTCCCCTGGCTATGCATCCATGTGTTCTACTCATTACATTACTAAATGTCAATTACCGCACAAACAGCTACGACAACCTGAACCTTCAGAAGTGGTCATCTTGTTAATGAAAGTATCAAATCATATGGTTATTTTATATGTTCAACGTTACCCTGGTGGGTTCATTGTTTGGACTTAGTAATGACCCACAAAGGGCTCTGTTAGTTACAGTAACTGCTTTAATGGATTAAATTGATGTTGGCACAGCTGTCAAAGTAGCTGACAAGGCTATAATGAATTTCTCTTCAAGAGGAAAAAATGCTACTGAAAACCAATTCACTCGTTAAGTTTTAATTACTTTGTTATAGTGTAAGATACTGTCAAACACTTCTGTGATTCATTAGTTCATAGGCACGTTTGGTTACTAGAACATAGGGATTCTCCCCCTTATAGGAGCTGAATGAGGGTGCTCAGTCTAAAGGGAGATTTAGGAAATTCTTGTCCTCCAACATATTCCTGGACACCCACCTTGTAGATTAATTGAGCGGACTTTGTGTGGAAAACATACTGGCTTTCCTAGGTATTGTTGGACTGGGCTCCTTAGTCCCAAACAGAGAACCTGACATCTAGGCCCCACTTTCTCAACAGTTAGCTGGAGACACTGTTAATTGTACAGGTCTATGGTGGGAATTAAAAATGGTTGATGGAAAGCTTTTTCTCTAGGGTTTTTGCCCAGAAGAAGATCCTCTGGTACTCTGGCAGGTCAGTCAATCCTGTTCTTGGTACTCTGGCAGGAGGACTGATTCAGCATGTCTGTAACTTTAAGGTAAGACATATTCTACCAAATTTTGCAGCTTAAAAGGAAAGCCTAAATTCAACATGCACAAAATAATTGAATTAGACTGTAATCCCCACTGGGACATGGGTCAGAATAAATGAATTAAAGAGTATTTCTATATACTGGTGTATGAGGTTTAATTATCTTTAAAAGTGTTGACCAAGGCACAGGGTTGGTGGGCCCTGGTGAGCCCCTACGGCCTGTGCTGCCTCCTGAAGGCATACCACCTCAACCATGATAATGGCTGCTACTATCGTACAGGTACTGCAGGGGTCCGGAGGGTAGGTTGTGGCTAGGGGATGGGGACCAAGATGGGGGGGCTGTGGTAAAAGCCCCAGTGGACCTCCATGCCTCCAGTCAGATGCCACGAAAGAGGCCAGAATGGCTGATCAGTTGACTCCTCCTATAAAAGATGGGGTTTTTTTTGCAGAGTAGACAGATCATATGTTTCCTGAACCAAAAAAAACCTCTTATTGGACCTTACCCATCCCCTTACCTATACATTTGTCCTGTGTTACAGTCACAGCTGGAAAGTATTGATCATATGTCATCGATGCAACGTTACCTAGAGCACTGCATCCTCATAACTGACAAGGAAGATTTCCAAATGTGTCTACAAGGGACCTCTCATTATTCTAACTGCACTAGACAAGATAAAGGTAACTGCTCATTGATTACTGGATTAAGGCAAAGCTTTAATATGACTTTACATAGAAGATGTCAGCAAATCCCCTGAGATTGGAAGGAAAGAGTTTATTTATGGTGGATATTAACAATAATGCTGATGTGCACTCTCTACAATAAAATCAATTTCTCTAGAGACAGCATTAGATTATTTTATGGCATTAACAAGAATCTAGGTTGCTAAGCAAGGGGCTAAAACCTAAAATTCATCAATTAAAAATGAAAATAACACTGAAGTCAATATGTTTGTTTTTTTGGGGATTTTTTTTGGTTGCTGGGGTCAGTGACTGCCCCACTAACCAGACAGCATTTTTTTTAAAGGCTGGATAATACGCAGAGTGCAATGCTAATACAGGTATGGGACCTGTTATCCAGAATGCTTGGGACCTGGGGTTTTCCGGGTAATGTATTTTTTTTTTTTTTTGTAATTTGAATCTTCTTCTACTAGAAAATTATTTAAACATTAAATAAACCCAATAGGCTGATTCTACTTCCAAAAAAAGATGAATTATATCTGCGTTAGGATCAAGTATAAGTAGGTTAAAAATAAGTCTATGGGAGATGGCTTTTAAAGAACTTAGAGCGCTCTGGATATAACGGATCCTATACCTGTACATTCAAAAAGCATACAAAATAAATAATGAGGACCAATTTCAGAGTTGCTTAGTGTAAGTCTATCTGTAATAAACTAAAAGGTTATAATAAAATGAACAACCCCTTCAACAGTGTTTGGATAATTGTAGGATGCCAAACTTGCAATTAAATGCCCGAGCTAAGTTAAATGGACATGGATTCTATAGGTACATATTGTATTTTATGTAAAAGTGCAGTGACTGTATCATGAAAGAGTATGAAGCTAAGTGGCTGGAGATTCCAGAGTGGATTAATAAGCCTCATGTTTACCATAAAATACTGGATTATTGACAACTTGCCCATTAAATCTTGATATTTGAAGTGCTCATATATAAACAGTCTCTGTTGGAAAGGTCAAGTCCCATGACTAAATTGAAATCCGTATCCACTTGCATGTAAGCAGCGCAGGTCACTTTCATGTGCATGTAAAGTCTAATGCTCCCCATAAAAATGGCCAGGGGGCTTCTCTTAAACATATGCCAAATATAAAAGGATACCTTACTGTGTGCACTGCATGCTGTTTCCAATTTAAAACACTGCATACCCTGTATATATAGTGTATACTGCATGCTGTCCTACTTTCTCCTTGAAAAGCAATGTCCTACATTATATAATGGGCACCCACATTACATAATAAGCACCCTTGCCTGCCATTCATGTCCTGCTGCACTGCATCCTGCTGTTTCTACCAGTGGAACATCTTTAGTGATTTCATCTCTGCTCCGTTAATCTCCCCTTGACTTACCCAGCACAAACACCTCTTATAAGATAGCCTGAGAGTATGCATTAAAGGTGTCTTACATTGCTATAACCTACAATTGCAGCCACTAACCTGCACAGGTTTTATTCAGGTAGAATCCCCCCTGTTAAGTTTCTCGTAGTTAGACAGGGCACCCTTGGTTATACATATATATATTGTAAGGGATCAGCTTTCTTGGGGTAAAGCAGCCCACAGCACAATCACAACTCAGGAGAGTGTAGTCTCTCTGCAGTTTATTTTCAATTGCAGCACATAAACAAAATAAACAGTTAAAAAAAATCCTTGTCACTTAATGGGCTTCTAACTAACACAGGTCAGTTGTCCTAACTAACGAGGAGTAGGCCTACTGCCTGTCTCTCCAGAACAGAGAACATTCAGAAGCCAAACAAATTCCCAAACCTTGTGGTGATTTCAATCCTCTCATTGAGCTCACATAGGCAGCTACCCTGTGTAGCAGTCCCAGAACCACTCAATTACTAACCTGGGACATAAATAAGGTCCATCCTGGACTTCCCCAGGTGTCCTAGTGGTGACCTCACCACAATATAAATATATATATATCCATAGTGCTAAGAATATCTAGGGCCAAGCTCGGCCCCCCCCCCAGAACCCCTGCTATGGCTCTCCATTATAGTTTTAGATAAATAATCTATAGTCCTCATACCATTAGATAAATAATCTATAGTCCTCATACCATTAGATAAATAATCTATAGTCCTCATACCATTATATGGTTATGGAACTACGAGGTGCAGTCTAATATTCTCATATTTTTACAACAGGGGCAGAACATTTTTAATAATACTTGGGTTTCACCTACAAACAGGAGTCATGTGACACAGATGAGATCATTAAAAAAAATTTTAAGTGATGACCACTATATTTTCCAGGATATTCATAATTCTTGTCAGTATTTGTGCCCAAGGCAATACTACTTGGCACAGTGATCCTGCCTGCCCCTGTATCCCTCACTCACTCATTCAACCCAAACTCCACTATTGTCCACATGGCTCCCGAGCTCCCGTTTCCTTCCTCTCCCTCCACTACCAATCGCTCCCTCTCCAAAGCCTCCACCTTCGATCTTGTCCAAGACATGTGCCTCACCCCTAGTTTTGGGCCTGGTTCTTGTATATATTAATAGATTCATATTTTAAAGTAGACTGGCATGTTTCTATAAAGATATTTGAAGTGCTGTAATGCAAACAATAGAACTGTGATACCCAACAGCACAAAACATTTAGTAGAAGGGGAACATGGCATGCACCAAGTCAAGAGATGGCACACTATTGCGGAAACAATCCATTTCAGTAGATAAATACAGTTTGGAACGGCACATATCAATGCCAGCGCTGAGAGATGATGCATCCACTAAAAGCTGCTTTACAGAAATCAGCTAAACCTATAAATCAATAGCATTCTGCTCCATCTTAGCCTCCTCCAGTAATCAGCTGAACCACTGCCATGCACTCTCGGCACGGCAACATTCTGATAGTGGCACCGCACTATTCCCATTGCCAAACTGCACCTTAAATAACCTTCCCACTGGGCATCTGTATCCATTTATCATCACCTACATATATTCATTTTGCCTGCAGCTGCATTTGGCGTCATCTGTGGAGACAAGTGCCGGGTTTATCGATTGGAACTAGTCCTCTCACATTAAAGTATATCTGTTTGCATGACAAATTTCATCCTAAGAGAGCAGCAAAGCAATTTATTGTCCTTGCGGGACACTTTTGTTTGTTACTAAGAGCTCCTGTTCTTCGCCTATCATGGGCAGGGGGTTAAATGCAATGCTCTGCTGCAATTAAAGTCAATATATTGCATTTAATTGGCCAAAAATATGATCTTATGTTTAAAATAAAATAAGCCATTTTCTCATATACTATACCATACTGTCTAAGACAAGAGTTGTCGACTTTTTCTGTTCAAACCCCCTCCTTGAATGTCCAATCATTGGTCATTGGTCATAGGCCACCTTAGGTCACAATAGGGTTAGAAATATGGGGGGGGGATTAAAGCGAAGATAACCCCTACATATAAAAATTGTATGCCTTCCCTTTAAATCTTCTTTTAGTATGGCTGCCTTGACTGTTGGGGACACTGCTAAGTTGTATGTGTCCGAAACAGCTGAGGGGTCAAAATGTCAACTGTTGGGAGTAACTGGCATCATCACCTTACTGTAGACCTCTTGTTCTTTTCTCCAACATGATTCTTGTTTAGGGATATACTTGCCCATGTGCTCTTTTTTCCACTCTTCCTATACACAACTATTCCTTTGTGAGGCCTTGCTACACACAACCTGTGGTACTCAACCTATTTGCACCCCCTAAATACAGTCCTGCACAATGGCAATCATTTCCTCATCTTCCCACTGGCCAAAAGTTCTCTAACTACGTTTTCAGTTCTATCCGTTGAGTATCACATCAATTCCGGTCCTCGGTTGAATTCACAGGACGAATGCAATATGACAAGGACTCGTGGGAACCAATCAGTGACCTTTCCACATTCATTAACTAGCAAATCCTCAAGATAACCAAGGGATTGTATCGTTTCGACGCACTCGCCTGTAAAAGGACTGCAATTTTATGGATCTATAATCCCCGTGTTTCTATCAACTTGCTTGTGAAAAATGACACATTTTAGATGACATATTGATCAAAGCAAATGTACAACAAATTCGATACAAAAGCGGTACAAACCTCACTGATATTTTAAAGTATAATCTAAACACCTAAGCATAACCGTGCTGTGCTTAACCCGTTCTGATCCCCCTAAATCTAAATAAATCCTTTAAGAATGCTCTTTGTACAGGTAGGATACACAGTATATATATGTAGGCATGTTATTTAATAAACATCCAGAGCAACATATCATAATGTAAATTTTTGAGGGTTTCCTGGGGCAAGGGAGACTGGGAGAACAATTGTGACCCCACCAATGACTTAATGAATGTGTCAAGTGGTCCCTTAGTTTGGTGGACTTTTTCAGCTCAAGACCCCTTGGTTGGACCTTTGGTCAGGGACCCCATAGTTAATATAAAGTTTACAGATAATGAAAGACATTGGTGTATAAGACATTTAGCCATAGTTCCAAGAATATCTAAGACAGGTTTCACCCCATAAAGCTGACCTTCAAGCTGGGCTTTTAGCTGTAGTTAACAGGCATCAAATAAGAATGCTTCTCATTTCTCACCTAACAAACCACCCCACCATAACTTGGCAACCACTGCTCAAATGTATAAAATGTACCATATAAGTCATGGAAGTCTTTTAGATTTAAGTGTAAAGGTGGCCATAGACGCACAGATAACATCGTATGAAACAAATTTTTGTACGATATTCGGTGCGTGTATGGTGGGAAAACAGGCGATCGATATCGGCAGAAGATTTGGATATCCTTCGGCTCATCGATCGTGCTAGACGGAAAACTTTGACCATTGCTCGCCCATTGTTGGTGCTGAATCATCAGATACAGATAGAATTCTATTGTTTCTACCTGTATAAATGATGATTCAGCTCGACACTTGTGTTTTGACATGAACGGTCTTTCTTGGAAAGATCTTTTCCAAGAAAGATCATAATTGTTACGTATATGGCCACCTTAAGCCTGAGTTGGTGCCGAATACCAAGTGAATGAGAATTAGCCAGTGTTAGAGTTATATCCAAAGCCGAAGTAGTCTAGGAGCACAACATCATCAAGGGTAGTTTTTATTCCCTCTTTTGTATCTAATAAATGGTTACTGTTGAAGATCCAGCGGTGGCCATCATTGGGAATAAGTTCTCTAGATAGCATAATCCCTGTTCCACTAAAGTGGGTCAAAACAACATGACATATATATCCCTAAAGTAGCACCAGCAATCAAGGTGCAACCTTGGAAAAATATGACTGGACCGGTCCTTGTGTTGTTTCACACTTGCTCATAAATATATATTTTTGCTTACAACCTTCCCCAGAGTTTTGAATTCCCCTGGGTTCTCCCCATTGCCTGATTTATACATGAACAAGCTCTGAAAAACTGTGAAGCCTATGCTTCTGTCCAATCTGTGCTGTATGTCGTGTTTATGGACAACATGCCAAGCATCATAGATCAACAGAGCTGGCAAGGAAAGTGAAGAACCTCTATTTACTACAGAACTGTAGCCCCTGCTACACCAAAATGAACTCCACATCTTAGAACTGGGTGGTATTACAATAGCTATCATGGCAATGTATGATTTATTTCAAAGCCAATCTTTTTTTCACCTTTATAAACATGGAGTTTATTCCAAGCTTGAAACAGTACCCCCTAACTGACACTGTGCTGCCACTCTAAACCAGCTCATATACTAATAGTAATTGCCACGGAACATGATAAATGTCATGATGTGTGATGCAAAAATATTATTTTGCAGGCTAAAAATGTATTTGCGTATTGCCTTAAATCTAAAACAAAAATGATTAAATTCTCCATGTATCTACACATGACATTTAAAAAACCCTGGGGGATCATTAACTCATGGCAGTGGACCACATGAACATTGTTAGCTAAAGACGTGTATCCCCATGGAGCTGGGGGATAGTTACTAATGACAGTAGTACTTTTCCATCGTTGTCAGTGACAACTTTGGCTGCATTTTTAGGGTAATAGTTTTGACCTTCTGCTGTAACACTTTCAGACCCCTCTGTGTACAATGAAATGAGGTTCCCATGGAGTTTCCAGACTTGTTAAAAAGCTTGATAAATGGCTTCTTGGGTGTTTCTATGACGTACAGACACAAACCTTATCCATCATCATGCAGTGACCAAAGAATGCTCAGGAAACCCATGTTGTACTGCAGTAGGACATGGTCTTCTTCTCAGCTGTTCTTTAACATGTAACAAAATATGTAAAGAAAAGACTATCCACTATGCCAGGGTTTTTCCAATCTTTTTACCAAGGCTTCAAAAAAATTGCTACCCCATAAAAACATATGAGAAACCTGACACTGAGTATCCTAGAAACACAAAGGGGGGAATTCACAAAAGTGTCGGGAACGAAAAAATGTCTTTAAAATGTCGTAGAAAGTGTCGTAGCAACAGCCGACAAATTCACAGAGCATTTCTCCGCTAATTTTCCGACATGTACGACACTTTTGAATTAGTGTCGTTAAAGGTGGGCGTGGTTTTTTTCGGTGCCACTTTTCCCGCCATTTTTATGAATTACTCGTAAAATCATTTTTTGTACCGACAATTTTTCAGACTCATTAGACTCTCCAAAATGAAAATGTCGGTCAAATTGTCTTGGTAAATGTCGTTTGTACGATGAAAAGCTATACGACATTTTAGAAAATTGTCGGACTTAAACTTGGTAAAACAGGTCAATCTCTAGACATTGTTGGGGCCTATAAAATTATTTGCTGTGGGGCCCAGTGATATTTAGTTACACCACTGCGAGACATTCAGAGATGGTAACATCTGCCTTTGTGAATTTGCAGTTCTTATGACATTTTACAAATTTGTCGACCGCCACTTATTACTTATTTTACCGACACTTTTGTGAATTCCCCCCATAGAGTATATCTTCAGTATTTGAGTAAAAGTCTGGAGGCCTCTTGGCCTCAACAGAATTGCAAGTGACCCTCAGGATGGCCTCACAGCTTGAGAACTTCTACAATACTCCCCTACAATTACATTGCACCATTTTTTGAGTTCCATAATGAGGCCGTTTAGAAGAAAATATGACAGTTTTAACATTATATCCTCATTAGATATGACTGCAAAGGAGTTATGACATTAGCCTCTGTTTAAAATGTTGCTATGGAGTCCATCAAAATAGTTCAAGGCCACCATATCTGATCATGGAAGTATTGGTATTGGATCTGCTATCCAGAATGTTTGGGACATGGGGGTTTATGGCTTAAGTGGTTGAATCACTATGCTTCAAGTCTATTATAAGATATTGAAACATTTAATAAACTCATTAGATTTGGCACCAGTATAGATTTCTGCAGATTAATCATTAGCAAGTACAAAGATATATTAGAATTATTTGCTTTCATAAAATTGATTCTATAGCAGATGTCCTTCCGGTAATTTGGTGATTTCTGGATTTTGGGTTTCCAGATAAGAGAACCGATTCTTGGATATTGAAGAAGACTATGGCCACACAAGGTTCAACATTTCAGCAAAGACCCTTTTTGTGCTGCTAAAAGGTCTATACAAGACAAGAACAGATATTAACAAAGAACAAAGCAAAAATCAATATCCTCCATCGGCCTTGCATTCTCAATTGAAATGAACACTTGCCCTTTGATCTCAAGAAAGGAAGGTAAAAGCATGGTCACATTTCCCAAAGGAATAGTGGGAAAATTTCTTTAAAAAAAGCTCCGTTGGGTGGGAGGGGCATCATGTCATGTGAATGATATCACTGACAAGAGCCATTAAGGGCATGTAAAGTCTAAAATAGAATAAGACTAGAAATGCTGTATTTTGTATACTAAACATAAACATGAACTTACTGCACCACAAGCCTAATCAAACAAATGATTTATGCTTTCAAATTTGGCTACAGGGGGTCACCATCTTGTAACTTTGTTATACATCTTTGCAAGTGTAGCGCTATAGTAAATTGAGTGCACCTTACTCTACTATAAGCTTCACTCCCAGTACATATGCTCCGGATGAGACCTTAAAGGAACAGTTCAGTGTGAAAATAAAAACTGTGTAAATAGTTCGGCTGTGCAAAATAAAAAATGTTTCTAATATAGTTAGTTAGCCACAAATGTAATGTATAAAGGCTGGAGTGAACAGATGTCTAATAAAACAGCCAGAATCCAACTTCCTGCTTTTCAGCTCTATAACTCTGAGTTAGTCAGCGACTTGAAGGGGGGGCACATGGTACATTTCTGTTCAGTGAGTTTGTAATTGATCCTCAGCATTCAGCTCAGATTCAAAAGCAACAGATATGACCCATGTGCCCCTCCTCAAGTCTCTGATTGGTTACTGCCTGGTAACCAGGGTAACCAGTCAGTGTAAACCAAGAGACCTGAAAAGCAGGAAGTAGTGTTGTAGCTGTTATATTACACATCCAGTCACTCCAGCCTTTTTACATTACATTTTTGGCTAACTAACTATATTAGAAACATTTTTTATTTTGCACAGCCTATTTATTTACACAGTTTTTATTTTTACACTGAACAATTCCTTTAAAAGTGAGCCTTCGTATTGATGTGGAAGCAGGGTGTAGTGCAACTGTAACTGTATTCAGGGTGCAAAGAATTGAGTGCCAGTGGTTCTTATAACTTAACCAAACAACCAGATTTATTGAGCACAGTATACAATCCTCGGTGGAGTGTACATAGATCAGAACATTGCAGGTTCATACAGTACATTGAATAGGCAGTACTCACAACACCTTTGGTCAGTATGATTATCCTCAGAAATAGGAACAATACACGCAGCTTTGAGGAGGTACACTCATCTTTCAGTCTTTTCCCTAAGTGGAACCTGAAGGAAATCTATCTACCCTAGGTCTGTACACTTTAGTCCCTACTTCTGGGCAATGAGTACCCTGGGATCTTAATCCCATTACAATCCTCGTAGGAGCCTCAAGCTCTAACTGTCTGTCACTCCTAGATCGACCTATTAAAGATATAAACTATACTTACTAGGACTCTATTTAAGTTTATGATTGTTTCCCTGCAGAGCAGTTCCTATCCACAGCAATAAATGAAGGGAGAATTTCACTTTATACAGTCAGGTTTCTTTTAAAAACAATACACATTTTTTAATTTAAGTATATTGGACATAGGGTTCTTTTTCATTAAAGAAAGTAAAAATTGGATTTTATTTTTTGCCTTTACATGCCCTTTAATTAAAACTCAGGGTTTCCTGAATCGGACAGATAAACCAGCTGTACATTTACACGTGCATTTACATGTGAAGAATATAAAGGTGGCCATAAATGTAGAGATCCTCTCCAAACATCGGCAAAAGAAGCGGATGTCTCCACGATATGCCCACCTAGGTCCCAACGATTGGAACATAACGAATCGTAAACAGGCGGTCAGATCGCAGGACACCATCAACGATGCGGTCCGATGGACATCTGGCCTACTTGTGCCCAGATATTGATCAGGGAAGCCCATTGGAGGGCCCCATACACAGGCCAATAAGCTGCCAACTTGGTCTGTCGGCAGCTTTTATCTGCCATGTATGGCCACCTTTCTGCAATAATAGGAGCAAAGTCTGCACCTGAAATAAGCTGGAGAGAGTGCAGAGACATGTTACTTAACTGGTTAGAGGGATGGAAGACTTAAATTATGAGGGGAGACTGACAAGGTTGGGGTTGTTTTCTCTGGAAAAAAGGCGCTTGCGAGGGGACATGATTAGACTTTACAAGTACATTAGAGGACATTATAGACAAATAGCAGGGGACCTTTTTACCCATAAAGTGAATCACCGTACCAGAGGCCTCCCCTTCAGACTAGAAGAAAAGAACTTTCATTTGAAGCAACGTAGGGGGTTCTTCACAGTCAGGACAGTGAGGTTGGGGAATGCACTGCCGGGTGATGTTGTGATGGCTGATTCAGTTAATGACTATAAGAGGGACTTGGATGATTTCTTGGACAGACATAATATCAAAGGCTATTGTGATACTAAACTCTATAGTTTAGTTATTTTTCACTGGGATTCAGATTTTTCTGGAAACTTGTATTTAGACATAGGGATGAGAGGCATCCATGATTATTCTAACAAGGCGACTAGCAAGAGCTTTGTTGTAACAAATAAAAGGGTAACTATTCCTAAATCTGCATTGAACATTTGCCTTGTTATGTTGCCATTTGTTGCACATTCTATCTTAGCACAAAGACATGGGTCACGTCTGAAGCAGAAAAGGCGCAAATAATGCAATGCAAACAAGGGAACAGCATCAAATTGGAACACACCCGAGCCCAATATTAAACAGATGGTACATAAAGGCGAGAAATGCCTCCATCTGGTTTCGGCTGTATGTTGACGGTTATTCCCAGGGGAGCCGCAGTGCATTGTGGGACGTAGCAGAGAATCATGAGGTTTATGCGGCACGGTGACAAATTGTCTCGTACTTGATTTTCCAGCCCATTGACCTAGGGTAGGGGAGGGGCCAGGGAACATAACCTTAGGCTAGAAGTATCAAAAACAAGATTATTTATGGCTTTCAGCCAAATAAAATGTTATTTTGTCTGATAATGGGATAATTCATTTTACTGAACACACTGTGCCAGCCTGTTTGCCTTCCATGAAGCTGAACTATTAATAGAATTCTCTGGAACGGTTCCTTTCACACATATATATATATATATAACTATATACAGCATTCTATTTCTATATGACTTGATTTTAAAGGAAAGGTATTTCCAGAAATATAATTATATAAATTATTCTCGATAAAAATGACCAACGTGTGTGGTGGCCCATAACATTCTCTTGCATAGTCATCGATTCATTAGTAGAGCAGAGATGAGAATACAGTTACCAGCGTGGATCACTTACCTGGGCATGAATGGGGCAGGCTATAGGTTATCTCATACAGCTGATAAACAACTGAAAGTGTCGTCCAATGTAAACTTAGCTGCAGTGAGGCTTGGCATGAATGGATCTGTATAGTAGGTACTTTGTATTGATGTGTGAGTTGACAAGAAGTTGACCTGCACCCACAAACTCCACACCTGACCCAAACCCACGTCCAACCTGCCCATCTCAGATGGTGTAAAAGAGGGCAGGCACGTGCCTATAAATATTGGCTGCCAGAAGAAGAAGGTCATGGGTGGTAGTAATGTGTGGGTTGACTAAAACTAGACTCGCACCTGATCCTAACCCAGCATAGCAGCACCTGCACCCAACCCTAACCTGGTGTGCTCCCTCATTTATATACCTGCACCCGCCCCACTCTGATAGCACAGAAGGGGACTGGGGCTTGAGTATATAAAAGATTGTGCATGGAGGTGGAAGCGGAGCAGTAGATGATCATGAGTAGGGTCAGCGTAGGCTAAAGTTCAACCCACACCCACCCGTGGCCCAAAGACATTGTGTGCAAGTTGGCCCAAAACCATGGGCTTCAGGCAGGAAAGCATATCGCTAGTAGGCAAGGAGAATGAAAAAAACAAACAAACAGTGTGTGGAAGTCAGCCTGAATCGCCCGGACTGTGGGCCAGACTGCACATCACTATTACTGTGCCCCTCTTAGTAGGGCAAGGATCCAATTTCACATGTTAATGATGAGACAATAACAAATACACATTCATAAATAGTCATTTCCTTGTAATTTTTCTCAAAGTAGAATTATTTTCCATGTACATTATTTTCTCAAACTCTTGGAGAAGTGTTACTGGCTCTGGCTCAGTGTGTCATTTTAGTTTTGCCTATTTCATGGTCTTTCCCTATTTATTTAAAGGACAAGGAAAGTCTAAAATAGAATAAGGCTAGAAATGCTGTATTTTGTATACTAAACATAAGCATGAACTTACTGCACCACAAGCCTAATCAAACAAATAATTTATGCTTTCAAAGTTGGCTACAGGGGGTCACCATCTTGTAACTTTGTTATACATCTTTGCAAGACTAAGACTGTGCACATGCTCAGTGTGGTCTGGGCTGCTTAGGGATCATCATAAACAAAGCTGCTTGAGTTCTGCATGGCTGGGAAGTAGGGCGGGGGCTCCCCCTGCTGTTCATAAGTATGATTGTTTCCCTGCTAAGCAGTGAGGGACCGTCTGACAATTCCTATCCACAGCATTAAATGAAGGGAGAATTTCACTGCAGGTTTCTTATAAAAATGGTACACGTTTTTTTTATTAAAGTATATTGGAGATAGGTTTCTTTTTCATTAAAGAAAGTAAAAATGGGATTTTATTCTTTTGCCTTTACATGCCCTTTAATTATTACTATCTATATCACTGTAGAACTAATGAAAATTAGGGTATTCCCTCTCCCATGTGTCTACCTCCTGTGCACCAGTGTAACAAGTGAGTAGTGAACGAGTATCACTGTGAGGAACTCCCTAGCTGGTTAAACAGGACTGTGGTCTAATAATTACCCCAAACACTAATCTTTTAATACTTACAAACTGCAGCTTTCAAATTAAATAACGGCAAGAAGCTTAATTGAGTTTACAGTGTTGCTTGGAAAATGATTTCCCAGGAGGATGCGGCATCATTCTGTTACTGTAGCAAAGCTGAAAACCCTGCATTCTGCCCACGAGCATCACATTTATTTATTGCACTCTCATAAGCAATAAGATTGGCCGTTAATTAAGTATAAACCGAAGAAAAAAACAAGGGCACTTACTCGCCAGCCCCAGAGAGGGGCAGTGTTTTCATGCAAGCACTCATTCAGTGCCAACATTAAAAGGCAAATCTT
This sequence comes from Xenopus petersii, assembly GCA_038501925.1. Taxonomy (NCBI): domain Eukaryota; kingdom Metazoa; phylum Chordata; class Amphibia; order Anura; family Pipidae; genus Xenopus; species Xenopus petersii. The sequence continues at coordinate 135,571,493 of CM076683.1, forward strand.
ACCCCTAACCCACTATCTATCAAGCTAGTGAGCAGAGAACTGAAGTTCAGATTTCATAAGGCCCCTTCAGTAGTCAGTTGTTTCCTTTGAAACAATCAGAGCAAGAATAAATATTTTATAAGGGTATGGGGGAAGCTCAGAGCCGGAGCAATATACAACTGATGCACAGAGAGAAGAGAGAGAGAAAGATCTTCCATGTCTGCAACAGGGAAAATGGTGTCTCAGAAAGAATTTAGTCATGTAGAGAATATGGGGTATTAAACCCCTGGCCGACAATGTTTTTTTAAAATATTCTATGGGGCCCCTGACCACCAGTGTTCATGGCCACCAATGTTTTTTTTTAAAACTTTTATGGGGGCCCTGGCGTCAATGTTTTTTTTTTTTAATTCATAGGGGAGGGCCTTGGCCATCAATAATTTTTTTAACTTATAGGGGGGCCCTGACCACCAATGTTGTTTTGAAATATTCTATGGGGCCCATAACCACCAGTCTTTATTTTTAACTTGTAAGGGGGTCCATGGCCACCAATGTTTTTTTAAAAACTTTTATGGATGCCCTGGCATCAATGTTATTTTTTTTTTAATTAATGGGGGGTTGGCTTGGCCACCAATTATTTTTATGTAACATGTAGGGGGTCCGGACCACCAATCTTTTTTAAAAAAAACTTTTATGGGGGGGCTGGCACCAACGGATTTTTTTTTAACTTACGAGGTGGTCCTGACCACCAAGGGCTTTTTACAACTTGTGTGGCGGGGGTTTAACGTTTTTAGCGCTTAGTGGCCTTTTTTACTGTGGTGTGGGCAGGACTTGGGTTGGGGCTTGAGTGTCCCCACAAAATTTTGTTATACTGGGCCCTGTGATTTCTGATGTCACATGTTCAACTTTTTGTCTATATGAAACCTGCTAGTTAATCCAGAGAAGGCAAGATCCCCCGCCTGATCCATTAGCCCCAAAAGAGATAAAATAGAACTGAACCCCCTTAGATGTCCCATACTGAATCCCCCTCAGCAAAATTGTCCTCCCCCCCAGATGTACTGAGCAGTTGGTTGGTGGCTACCACGTTCATTCACTTCTGATCCTTGATAACAATAGGCAGCCTGAAGCAAGAGCACTAGAAGTTGGGATTAAATCGGTTTTTAGCATCTTTTTTTATGATCAGTGCCAGGGAGCAAAGAAGAGACCAAGGGGCAAATTCACTAAGATGCGAAGTTGCGCCAGGCGCAACTTCGCCGCACTTCGCCAGGCGTATTTTCGCCAGCGCTCCGCAAATTCACTAAAATCCGAAGTTGCGCACAGGGGTAGCGTTAGTTTGCGAAGTTGCACTAGCGTTAATTCGCCAAGCGAAGCGAAGTTTCGCTAGCGATGGTTAATTTGCATACGGCGCGAAATTCAAATTTCAATGGAGGAACACGTATCAGCACTACAAATGCCTAGAAAACCTTCAAATCAGCAAATATAAATTTTATTTTGCCCTACACATGTGCCCACTGTCTAGGTAAGTTGCCATGAGTCAGGAAATGTAGGGGGGAAGGAGGGGAGCCCCAAAAAAAATTTCGATCTTTTTCAGCCTATCACCCATCATGTAGAAAACACGCCAGCGTTTTTTGGGACTTAGAAAAAAAATTGACTTTTTTGGAAACAATCCCTATCTACTCTATTGCGCTTCGCCAGGTCTGAGGTGGCGAAGGAAGTCTAGCGTAAAAGGTAGCGTTCAGTACACTGCGCAAGTTAGTGAATTTGCGTAGTTACGTCGCTAGCGAAAATTCGCCTGGCGTAAGTGTGCAAAGTAACACTAGCGAATTTACGCCAGCGTTCGTTAGTGAATTTGCGAAGTACCGAAAATGCCAAACGCTAGCGAATTAACGCTAGCGTTCGGCGCTTCGGCGCTTAGTGAATTTGCGCCCAAATGTGAAGTGACCAAGGGGCCCATTTACTTAGTTTGAGTGAAGGAATAGAATGAAAAGAACTTCGAATTTCAAATGATTTTTTGGCTACTTCGACCTTCGACTACGACTTCGACCATTCGATAGTCAAAGTACTGTCTCTTTAAAAAAAACTTCGACCCCCTACTTCGCCACCTAAAACCTACCGAGGTGCCATGTTAGGGAAGGTCCCCATAGGCATTCTATTAATTTTTAGGATGAAGAAAAATCGTTCGATCGATGGATTAAAATCCTTCGAATCGAACGATTCGAAGGATTTAATCGTTTGATCAAATGATTTTTCGTTCGATCGTACTATTTGCGGTAAATCCTTCAACTTCGATATTCAAAGTCGAAGGATTTACATTCGGCAGTCGAATATCAACGGTTAATTAACCCTCGATATTCAACCATATGTAAATCTGCCCCCAAATGTAATAGCTGACAACCGCACAACTCTACCTTCGAAAGACAAGGGAGCAGGAGTATTTTGGGAGTGATGGTGTATCTGCCTGTACCAACTCTTCATGAAGATAGCACTCACTGTAAGAAACTGGTACTGAAGCTTCCTTTCTTTAATATTAAAATATTCCTTCCTGTTCCTGTCCAAATGATATTTTATATACATAATTCTGCTAATGAATATATTTTCCATAGTTTTGCTTATTTTTATATATGAGAGCAGCCGTACTGTTTCTCATCAGAGCAGTCATTATCCTCTGGTTCTTTGTTCTCCAGTAGATCTTCCTAGAGGAAACAAGAGGACCTCCCTTGAAGTAAGAAGAGAGTAGGTTGAAGCTTAAGGTACACTAAAGAATGGCGGGTCTTTAATGATGAAAACATTTGATATTATAGGCTAAGAATGAGCCTTCATTGATATCATTCCTCGGCATTTTATTAACCCAATAAGGCCACATCATCCTACAAACCCTATATAATTCTACAAAACGTATGTAATTGTACAAGCCCATAGAAATATAACTAGGAGGAAAACATGTATGCTCTTCCATTATTTCGGAACAGCTAAAAGCTTCTACTGCTGTTATTGTTGGACTTCCATCAGCTCCACCATTCGCTGACAAATCAAAAAATGGTGGCGCATTGATGAGCACTAAATCATAATGAATAACTGTCATTTTGGAACAGGTGGTGGCCTGCCTCTCCCATCAACACTTCGACCAGCACATTGTCTTCTCAATATAATAGCTCCAACCAGAATGGGCTACAGTGCATCCTCTGAAAAGGCCAGTTATTGAGCGTGCATCTTTGAGGAAGGTTGGGAATTTTAGTCTTTTCTATTCATGAACTAAACCATTAAAAATAACATATACTTCCAGTTTGGAGGTGACTTGTTTGGTCAGGTACCAGGTACCTTATCATCATCATGATTGATAGATGTTATTCTTATTTAGACTGCATTTGTATATATTTGTTTTAGTTGTAGTATTAACAAATAGGGGTCTTCAGATATTTGCAAAAATTAAAGATTCTTCATTTCCCAAAAAAAAATATAAAATCAGGTTGGGGTGCTACACAGATTAAGTGTTTAATGATCATTTTTCCAGAGCTGCCATCATAATCATTCGATTTCAGTGAAACAAAAGCCCAGAAGTCTATATGTTTCTCTAATCAGCCCCCCTTTTTTACAACCCTGCCGATGTCACAATAACTCGTGCGGCTTCACATGATCACCAAATAACCTCTCCTTCACCCAATGTTATTGTGAATTCAACCATGGATTTTCATGGATGAGTCAGAAGTCTTTTTAAGGCTACACGTTCAGGAGGTGCTTTATGGATTTAAAGGCATGGGAGACCATTATTGTACATGAAACATTTACAGATATCAACTCAATTCATCTTGACTCACAATTTGCAGTTGTGTCGGTAGCTCTTCCCTTCTCACTGAGAACCAACACAATCCTCCACAGCCTTCCCTCCAATATAAATCATACTGAACGGTGCAGTCATTCACAAATTAAAGTTATTGTGCAACTGGGAAATCTGTGTGTCTGTGTTCATGAGTCATGGAGGACGTCGCCTGTAAAATCGAATTCCCTGCAAATTGCGCATACACAAGGACACTTCAGCGTGTGCTGATTTTAATTAAGGGTTTTGTTCTTGAAACAGAAAGCCTTTAGCCGAATTTTTATATATTTATCTGACCTCAACCACTCAGTGCTCGGGGGGGGGCAATATATCATTAATTATATTAAAAAAAAATATTATTACCAGGACCAAAAAAACGGTGTTATCTCACTTTTGCTCTAAAATAGACAATGAGGTAATTTACTTAATGACCTACGGTTTCATAAGCCATAGTTGCTAATACGTGTTTACTTTTACACACGTGACCAGCAAATGCCACCTGTTGATTGGTTGCTATGAGTTAATTAATCTGGAATAGGTTCTACACCTTTTATTATATAAGCTTAGTATAAGTATAAGTTTATACCCATAGCACCCAGTTTCATCAGTCAAAGTTTCACACAATAAAACACAACTTATTAAGCAGACAGCTAAGCCAATGGAAAATTTTAAGGGGGTTATTTATTAGTCTGAATGCCAAAAACGTGAAAAATTCAAGGTTGTTTTTACAATAAAATCTGAATTTTGGTGGGAAAAAACACCATTTTTTTGTGATTTATTATTAGGGATGCACCAAATCCACTATTTTGGATTCAGCCAAATCCCCGAATCCATCTTGGAAGATTCGGCCGAATCCCGAACCGAATCTGAATCCTAATTAGCATATGCAAATTAGGGGGCGGGGAAGGAAAAAGTGGAAAAAATTGGTTTACTTCCTTGTTTTTTAACAATAAGTCACGTGAAATCCCACCCTCCCCACAATTTGCATATGCAAATTAGGATTCGGATTCGGTTCGGCCAGGCACAAGGATTCGGCCGAATCCGAATCCTGCTGAAAAAGGCCGAATCTTGGCCGAATCCCGAACCGAATCCTGGATTCGATGCATCCCTATTTATTATACCCCAAGGCTGCTAAAAGTCAGAATCCGGAAATACTCATTTTCCAAGCTGACAGGGTCCTGTAGAAGTAAATGGCAACGGTCCCATTTCAAATTTGAAGATATCATGGTCTGCGTTGAGTTTCGGGCAAAAATCTGAAAAAATCTGGGGTTTCAAGCAATTTGTCGAAAAATTGAAGCGTTGTGGGCAAACCGGTTTTATTGAGTTTTTTTTTAATGATAAGTAAGGTCAAATCATGAATTCTAGTTTGGCCGGACTTTATTTTACTTAAAAAATCAGATTTTGATAAATAACCCCCTAGATTCCCAGTTCCAAGGCCATGCATGAAAAAACATTCCATATTTAAAAAAAGAAAAAAAAAAAAGAAAATCAGCCTGTGTATTGCAAAATGTCAGTCAAGCCTCCTTGTTCTATTATGTACAGTACATAATATGACAGCTGATACTAAAGAATCTCCCTGATGCCTGTCAAAGTGTCTCTCTGAGTTCTACAGCCCTTCTACAGCCCTTGTGAGATACCAGCCATGCTTGCATAAAATTGCTATAATTTCCAGCACACGAAGATGGGGAAGATGTTCTTCATCACTTCTTGTCTTCATCCCACTTAGTTATTGCCCTGCTTTGTGTGCATTCTGACGAATATTTATGGGCAGTAGACAAACGTCCTGGGGAACTATGGAAAAAGTGGTCACCAGTTAAGAAAATGAAGGACTGAACTCACCCCAAACCAGTTGTACTGATCATCATTTTCTTGATGTGCCTGCTTTCATGAGCCTAGAGTATCCACCAGGTCTAAGAAACTTCCACTAACCAAATATTTCCATATATTGTTGAAAAAAGGTAAATCTATTCTACATATCCATATATTGTTGAAAAAAGAGGTAAATCTACTCTACAAACCCAAAAGTATGTGGACACCTGCCTGTCCAACATCTAATCCCAAAACAAGAGTATGAATATGATGTTGGTCCTCCCTTTGCCACTTTAAAAGCTTTTTCTCTTCAGAGAAGGTTTCCACCAGACGTAAGACCATTGTTGACTTCTTTGGTTCTCTACCTTTTTCAGAGGTCTTCTATCATAGTCAACACCCAGGCATCATTCATCTAGAACAGTGATCCCCAACCAGTAGCTCTTGAGCAACATGTTGCTCTCCAACTCCTTGGATGTTGCTCCCAGTGGCCTCTTAGCAGGTGCTTATTTTTGTGTTCCAGGCTTTGAAGCAAGTTTTGGTTTCATAAAAATTAAGTATAGTGCCAAGTAGAGCCTTCTGTAGACTGCTAGTCCACATAGGGGCTACAAAATATCTAATCACAGCCCTTATTTTGCACCCCAAGGGGATTTTTCATGCTTGTGTTGCTCCCCAGCTCTTTTTACATTTGAATGTGGCTCACGGGTAAAAAAGGCTGGAGAACACTGATCTAGAACATTAATACTGAAGTTACAGTGAGAGTATAAGTCTCAGTATTTCTTGTAGATTGTTATTTCATCATCTCCCTAGAAAAAGACAAGTTCTAACCAGAACCACTGCATTACAATATTTCATCTTAGAAATACAAAATGATATAGTTTGGTCTTATCATCTAGTTCCTTATAGCTGACACCTTGTCCTGTGTTCAAATCACATTTTTTAATACCTACCAAACACTTAGTTTAAAAGGATTATAAAAAGTGGACACTTGGGAGCACATTTACTTAGGGTCGAATATCGAGGGTTAATTAACCCTCGATATTCGTCCGTCGAAGTAAAATCATTCGACTTCGAATATCGAAGATGAAAGATTTACTGCATTTCCTGCGATCGAATGATCGAAGGAAAAATCGTTCGATCGAACGATTAAATAGTGCGAATCGAACGATTCTAAGGATCTTAATCCATCGATCGAACGATTTTCCTTTGATCAGAAATTTGTTAGAAAGCCTATAGGGACCTTCCCCATCGGCTAACATTGATGTTCGGTAGGTTTTAGGTGGCGAAGTAGTTGGTCGAAGTTTTTTTTAAAGAGACAGAACTTCGACTATCGAATGATCGAATGGTCAAACGATTTTTAGTTCAAATTGTTCGATTCGAAGTCGAAGTCGTAGTCGAAGGTCGAATTAGCCAATTAAGTAGCCAAAAAAAACATTCGAAATTCGAAGTATTTTTTCTTCTATTCCTTCACTTGAGCTAAGTAAATGTGCCCCTAGGGATTATGAAGTCCAATAACCTAGAATAACCAATGACATGTTTGCTTTTATCTTTCTAACTGGACACTTCCATTAATAAATAACTGCTCATTGGTTGCTGTTACTTTCCTTGAACTGGGAAAATTGGGCAATGCTGTTGGGAAACCCAGACAGAATCTTTAGAAATGTTTCAGAAGAGATATACCCTAATATATATATATATATTATAATATACTGTAAAACCAAGAACTAACCCCATGTTGTTAATACGGTAATAATAAAATTTTGGAAATTTTCAGATTTTTTTTTCAGAATTTTCAGATTTTATCACAGAGCCTTGTTCTATCCAAGGATACAAATGATAAATTGAATTGAACGGGAATTAATGAGAATCGTCTCTATAAGGCAGTCAGGCACAAGCTTTCTCAGCAAGAATTCTTGCAAATGAGACCACTCCATTACCGAGGGAAAGCGCTGAGTAGGTATGAAATACGAGACACATTTTTAACACTTCCCCTGGCCGCTTGAATGAGAACTGTCACTTCTAAATACTTCTGGGCATTTGTTTCAATTAACTGCCTTCTGTGTATTTTTTTTTGTATTTTAAATTTAAACGTATTAATGCTATAATCTAACTCAACTGTATGGAAGCTGAACAGACCCCATAACTGAACACATCCTGATATGTATGTGACTTTATGAAAAGTAAATAAATAGACATATATCTCCAAAGGTCACACTAGGTTAGGTGCTGGTTAGTGTCTGATGTACTGATATAAGCAACTACCCACCGTGAGAGGCTACTGCTGAATGGAGCTACGGAAAAACAAGGATGCTTTGACCAAGCTAGAAAGATAGGGAGCAAACGTGTTAGGAGTTGGGTTATACCCAGCATGTGATGTTGTGAATTGAAAATTCAGGTCCTATTTTGATGGTGACAGCAGGTAGAAAAACATCCTACTAACCTAGGCCCTCCTAATCTGCATCCATTGTTTGTCGCATAACATACAACATAAATAAATGTTCTCTGCAACCAACCACATTTGCATGGTGACTTCCAGTGGAGTCTACTCCATCCAAACATAAACTTAAATTAAATATTATGGGGCACATTTACTTAGCTCGAGTGAAGGAATAGAATAAAAAACACTTCAAATTTTGAAGTACTTTTTTGGCTACTTCGACCATCGAAATTGGCTACTTCGACCTTCTACTACGACTTCGAATTGAATCGATTCGAAGGAACGATTTTCCCTTCGATCATACGAACGAAGGACATGCAGTAAATCCTTCGACTTCGATATTCGAAGTCAAAGGATTTTACTTCGACGGTCGAATATTGAGGGTTAATGAACCCTCGATATACGACCCTAAATAAATGTGCCCCTATGTATCATTTATGGAAACGTCTTTGTTTTGATGATTTTGGTGAAATCATTGCCCACTATCATCTGGCACATAATCGGGATTCTGTTGGGTAGTTCTGCAAAAACACATGATTTTCATGAGCTGTAAATTCTGGAAAAATATATAACTAAGTTTTTAAGTAAGTTATTATTGAATTTAAGATAGTTACATAGTTACATAGTTAAATTGGGTTGAAAAAAGACAAAGTCCATCAAGTTCAACCCCTCCAAATGAAAACCCAGCATCCATACATACACCCCTCTACTTTTAATTAAATTCTATATACCCATACTAACTATAGAGCTTAGTATCACAATAGCCTTTGATATTATGTCTGTCCAAAAAATCATCCAAGTCCCTCTTATAGTCATTAACTGAATCAGCATCACAACATCACCCGGCAGTGCATTCCCCAACCTCACTGTCCTGACTGTGAAGAACCCACTACGTTGCTTCAAATGAAAGTTCTTTTCTTCTAGTCTGAAGGGGAGGCCTCTGGTACGGTGATCCACTTTATGGGTAAAAAGGTCCCCTGCTATTTGTCTATAATGTCCTCTAATGTACTTGTAAAGTGTAATCATGTCCCCTCGCAAGCGCCTTTTTTCCAGAGAAAACAACCCCAACCTTGTCAGTCTCCCCTCATAATTTAACTCTTCCCTCCCTCTAACCAGTTTAGTTGCACTTAGTCTCTGCACTCTCTCCAGCTCATTTATATCCCTCTTAAGGACTGGAGTCCAAAACTGCCCCCATACTCCAGATGAGGCCTTACCAGGGACCTATAAAGAGGCATAATTATGTTTTCATCCCTTGAGTTAATGCCCTTTTTTATGCAAGACAGAACTTTATTATATAAGATATATTTTGATACAATTTCTTTTTTATAGAAAAAGCTCACATTTCAAGATGATGTCCAAAAAGGTACAGTGACCCTGTGGACTTGCATTTTTAGAGCCATGAATCCCAGTAGGGAACCTGTCCCAGTTCGGGACTTAAATCCTGTGTTTATCTAAAGGGTTTTAGAAATTCCTTTGTGTTTTTTGTAGGGATGCACCGAATCCACTATTTTGGATTCGGCCGAACCCCCGAATCCTTGGCGAAGGATTCGGCCGAATACCGAACCAAATCCGAACCCTAATTTGCATATGTAAATTAGGGGTGGGAAGGGGAAAACATTTTTAACTTCCTTGTTTTGTGACAAAAAGTCACTCAATTTCCCTCTCCGCCCCTAATTTGCATATGTAAATTAGGGTTCGGATTCGGTTCGGCCGGGCAGAAGGATTTGGCCGAATCCGCATCCTGCTGAAAAAGGCTGAATCCTGTCCGAATCCCTAACCGAATCCTGGATTCGGTGCATCCCTAGTTTGTTGTTATTCACCTGAAAATGTCTAAAAAGCTGGATTTTCATAATAAAGTAGATTTATGTAGTCCACTCACTCTGAGGATTATTTATACAAGTCAGATTTTTTTTCTCAGTGGCCTTTTCATGGGGAAAAAAACTAGAATTTTTCATGATTTATAAAACCCAGAGGGTCTAAATAAAAAAGTACTTCAACTCAGACTTGCCGAGTTCATGTAGAAGTCAATGGGGCTCATTTATCAATACTGGGCAAATTTGCCCATGGGCAGTTACCTATAGCAACCAATCGGTGATCAGCTTTTTAAAGCCAGCTGCAAGCAGTACAATGAATGCAGCAATCTGATTGGTTGCCATGGGTTACTGCCCATGGGCAAATCTGCCCAGTATTGATAAATGAGCCCCAATGAGAGATATCCCGAAGATATGATCTGCACTGGATTTGTGCAATAATCTGAAGATTCTGTGGTTTTCGGGTGCTAAATACAAAAAAGTCGCAGTTTTCGTCTACAAATCTGAAAAATTTATACGATTCAAATTTTTTTCCAAGTTTTTTCCCGCACAAGGAATTTTCGGGAAAATGTATTGATAAATAAGAGTTAAGAATATGTGCCGATTTGGTCAGAGTCGTTTTTTTAGAAAATTTGGTGAAATTTTTCGGATTTTGAAGTTGAAATACTTCAGAAAAACAGCCTCCACTTCTTTGAGATTTTGATTTTCTCAACACTGATTTGCTCTTGGACCTTTGTTTATCCACATATCTATCTTTATCGGCAGCCATGATTGTTCTAATGAGCTCATCTCTTAATAATCAGTGAGCTGTGCTGCTGAAATGTCCATGAAAATACTTCATGCTTAGTGGACTGTTTGTGCATATGGAGTACAGATCACCTTCGTCCTCCTTGTGGGCCCATTTTCTTCTTACATGGACGACCCTGTATTGCAAACATTCTGCACTAGCTGTTTTTTATTCAATGAATTGTTCAGCAAGAAGTTATCATTTACATACACATCCCAAAGGAACTTTTTTATGGTAGGGCCAATAATATTTTTCTATTTGTATGTTGTTATTTGATATTTTCTAAGTCTATTTTTCCCAGCTGAATAATTAGTGGCATCAAGACAATTCGTACCAGAGGTTAAATCTCATATTTGTCTTCCCTTGTAGAGATGGAATTCAGTGGACATACTGTAGACCCTGTAAACAAGGGGGGGATGATGGTCTGCTGTATGGTTCCCACTCCTTGCTATTTGCAGCAAGTGAGTGTGGGGGGGTTGGGCCTGAAAATTTATTTTTCTAGGGGTCTTACTTAGTAATGTTATACCGCTGTCGCTGAACGCTATGCAGGTTATGGTCTTGCCAGGGGATATCCATCTTCTGCCCATAGTGCAGGCGGTGCCTCACATAGAGAGTCACAACTTATAGCATTTCATAATGGGAGCCCATGAAGTTACACCCAGGGGCAGTCCATCAATGAGTCGAGTTGAGACACAGCAACTACCCCCAGCAAAAATGCCGCTCCTGGTAACTAAGAGCCGTATTTCAGTTTTTCAACCTGGATATTCGGCTCTTCTAGTGCAGAGTGTGACGTGGACCTCCCCAGACCCCCTCCATCGCTGAAAAGGTGAGTGCCACGGGGAGGGGTGGGGGGCAGCAAAAGGAAGGCCACCTCAGGCGGCAAAATGCCTAGGATCACCCCTGTTTACACCTAAAAGCATCAGGTGCACCTGGGGGTACAATGTGCATCATTGGCAATTTTTGCATCTTACACTTTTCCACCCATTAGTAAAGCTGCCAATACATTAGAAGAACCCCACGTTTGTGGTGTTGCCAAACGAGTGGACCTTTTCCAATATGCCCACCCTGAGGTGGGCAGTTTCAGCTTGATCTGATCTGGTCCTTAAACTAACAATTGGATCATAAACATGCAGATGCTCTCCTTGATCCAATGAGAAAATCAAACCTACTCAACTGATATCGTATCTGGCCAGATATTGGTTGTACAGGCCCATTGGATGGTGCCAAACACATGGAAACAAGTTAGATAATCTGTTTACAATAGGAAGGAACTGGGGGTGACCAAACTGGCAGAAGGGTCTATGGCAGTGTACCCTAACCAATGTTGTTTTCCAAACACTTGGATGTTGCTCCCAGTGGCCCTAAAGCAGGAGCTTATTTTTGAATGGCAGGCTTGGGTCAAGTTTTGGTTGTATTAAAACCAGGTGCACTGCCAAACAGAGCCTAAATGTAGGTTGACAATCCACATAGGGGCTACTAAATGGCCAATCACAGCACTTATTTGGCAGCCCAAGAACATTTTTCGTGCTTATGTTGCTCCCCAACCAGTGTCGGACTGGGACAGCAGGGGCCCATCCAAAAACCTTAGACCAGGGGCTCACCATAAAACCTTAGACCAGGGGCCCACTCTCAGTACTAATATTCTTCATCTCTTCATTCAACCAAGATTCTCCTAGTCTGTTTTCTTTATACTATAATCAATTATTCCATCTATTTAGCCTCATTGTTCTCATAGAAATTGGGAATAGCCATGAAATAGGCCAAAAGTTTAGCAGCATGAGGGCCCACTGACACCTTGGCTCGCTGGGAGTTTTCCTGGTATCCTGGTGGGCCAGTCCGACACTGTCCCCCAACTCCTTTACTTGTGAATGTTGCTCACAGGTTCAAAAGGTTGGGGATCCCTGGTCTATGGTCATGATGTATACAGTATAGGTAGTGACCAACATAGGCCAGACAAATAGAGGCCTGTACATTTGTTTGCCTTCGGTTAAGTTTGCACAAAGAAGTAACATAATAGTATGTGTAACCTTTTAATCAATCCTTCTGATTAAGCAAGCAAAGCTTCTGTATTTAAAGTGACCAATTTTAAAAAAAAACAGATACATTCAAATAGGGTTCATGTTTCCTTTAAACCCCCAATGGTGTTCTCATCCTATGCAAATGTCAGTTTCCCAGTGTTGGATAGGTAATTATAAGGGTAGAGTTGGGTCAGGCTGGCTAATTACATTCATTTGTAACTCTTGTTGGCCGGAGGAAGCTCATTGTGCACCACTTTCTGCTTACTTGCCTGGGGCTGCACATGAGGTGACAATTACAGTAGGTGACAATTAGATGCAAGAGGTGCAGTTTATTAGCATGACCAAAGCCCACAGAGAATAAGGTTTAATTGCTCATTGAGAGACTTAATTATCATATACTCATCTAATGTAATTTGCATAATAATTGAAGGAATTTAAAATTTGGCACCCATAATGCCTCTAGTTTAGGAGGGATTAATTCAATACAACTTTTACTCATATTTGACCCATGTCTCAGTGGACGTGTAGCTCTACCGGTGTGCCACCACCTAACTTTACTAACAAATATTGAGTGTTGGTGGGTTATATACTTTAATTTAAGGGTCAAACCTTTAGATTCTACAGTAGAATTTCAGCAGTACAGTTCACAACATACCTCTGTAGACATTCACCAGCAAACCTGAGGAGAACCTTTATCTCTGTTAAATCTGGCTCTCTGTTCTGGTGGGGACTTCTGAAGTACTGGCGCAACTGCAGTCTCATTGGTCTACACTGAGCATGACCACATGATATCTAAAGCTCATCCACTATATCTGCTCCCAGATAGACCCTCCTCGTAGAAAACGTCTTCCATTCCCTGCTATACAGACCTAGGCAATGACCAGGTGCTGCAGAAGATGCCAAGAGCTTCTCTTCTCCTGTATTCAACTTGCTATCTTTGCCATCATATATTTGACCTGGCTTCAGAAGGACTGAATGGGCCGAGTAGGACTTGGGTGAAGTCTTCCTGATTATTTAAGAAGTCAGTAATGATCTTTCGTAGCAACAACAAGAACATCCATCTAAATGTGTTAACAGTCAATACAAAAGGAGCTCAGAGAAATGCCATAAGGTTACAATTTGTATAGGTATTCTCTTCTTCCATGTCCCAAGAAGGTCCACAAATCCACACTGTGACCAACCAGGTATTCTTGCCACTTTATCATTCAAAATACTATAAAAAATTACTATTTCTGAATTTAATAGTGTAAATATGGAAGTTGTTGCATTAGCACTGGTGGGACATCTCCCATAAAAATGGCCAGTAAAATGGGCTTCACTTGTACATAGGCTCCTGAGGAGCAGACCATGAATGCCTTAACAGTTGAATATCTAATTTATTTTTCTGACCATTAGTAGATGCTAATGGGCTTTTGAAGAGAGTGCAAGGCAGAAGCAGTTTCTGGCAGGAAACTTGAAGGAAATGCAGGATAGTAACATTTTCTTTAGATAGAAGCTGGATCAATACTGTAAAAGGACTGGTGCAATCTACTCTCCAACTCAAGATAAATTACTCCTTTCGGGTGGAGACCCCTGGGTCCTAATTAAGGGAAGTACCAGTAGTCAAGTTCAAAAGATGTATACCATTTTCTACTGTATGATGACAGGAACATAAATCTAGTGAATAGCAACTGTAACCAACCAAATGTAGTTGAAGTCACTATTATGTGGTGCAAACAGATACTTTACAACTCAGCTTGGTAGGAAGTAGCATAGCAGTTTGGGGAAGGGAGTGTGACTGTGGGATAGCAGGTATAGTAGGGAGAGATGGTGCCTATAGTAACAGTGGAATAATAGTCTCTGGGAAGGGAGTGTGACTGTGGGATAGCAGGTATAGTAGGGAGAGATGGAGCCTATAGTAACAGTGGGGTAATAGTCTCTGGGAAGGGAGTGTGACCGTGGGATAGCAGGTATAGTAGGGAGAGATGGTGTCTATAGTAACAGTGGATATTAGTCTCTGGGAAGGGAATGTGACTGTGGGATAGCAGGTATAGTAGGGAGAGATGGTGCCTATAGTAACAGTGGATAATAGTCTCTGGGAAGGGAGTGTGACTGTGGGATAGCAGGTATAGTAGGGAGAGATGGTGCCTATAGTAACAGTGGATAATAGTCTCTGGGAAGGGAGTGTGACTGTGGGATAGCAGGTATAGTAGGGAGAGATGGTGCCTATAGTAACAGTGGATAATAGTCTCTGGGAAGGGAGTGTGACTGTGGGATAGCAGGTATAGTAGGGAGAGATGGTGCCTATAGTAACAGTGGATAATAGTCTCTGGGAAGGGAGTGTGACTGAGGGATAGCAGGTATAGTAGGGAGAGATGGCGTCTATAGTAACAGTGGGATAATAGTCTCTGGGAAGGGAGTGTGACTGTGGGATAGCAGGTATAGTAGGGAGAGATGGTGCCTATAGTAACAGTGGGATAATAGTCTCTGGGAAGGGAGTGTGACTGTGGGATAGCAGGTATAGTAGGGAGAGATGGTGCCTATAGTAACAGTGGGATAATAGTCTCTGGGAAGGGAGTGTGACTGTGGGATAGCAGGTATAGTAGGGAGAGATGGTGCCTATAGTAACAGTGGGATAATAGTCTCTGGGAAGGGAGTGTGACTGTGGGATAGCAGGTATAGTAGGGAGAGATGGTGCCTATAGTAACAGTGGATAATAGTCTCTGGGAAGGGAGTGTGACTGTGGGATAGCAGGTATAGTAGGGAGAGATGGTGCCTATAGTAACAGTGGATAATAGTCTCTGGGAAGGGAGTGTGACTGAGGGATAGCAGGTATAGTAGGGAGAGATGGTGCCTATAGTAACAGTGGATAATAGTCTCTGGGAAGGGAGTGTGACTGTGGGATAGCAGGTATAGTAGGGAGAGATGGTGCCTATAGTAACAGTGGGATAATAGTCTCTGAGAAGGGAGTGTGACTGTGGGATAGCAGGTATAGTAGGGAGAGATGGTGCCTATAGTAACAGTGGGATAATAGTCTCTGGGAAGGGAGTGTGACTGTGGGATAGCAGGTATAGTAGGGAGAGATGGTGCCTATAGTAACAGTGGGATAATAGTCTCTGGGAAGGGAGTGTGACTGTGGGATAGCAGGTATAGTAGGGAGAGATGGTGTCTATAGTAACAGTGGATAATAGTCTCTGGGAAGGGAGTGTGACTGTGGGATAGCAGGTATAGTAGGGAGAGATGGTGCCTATAGTAACAGTGGATAATAGTCTCTGGGAAGGGAGTGTGTCTGTGGGATAGCAGGTATAGTAGGGAGAGATGGTGCCTATAGTAACAGTGGATAATAGTCTCTGGGAAGGGAGTGTGACTGTGGGATAGCAAGTATAGTAGGGAGAGATGGTGCCTATAGTAACAGTGGATAATAGTCTCTGGGAAGGGAGTGTGACTGTGGGATAGCAGGTATAGTAAGGAGAGATGGTGCCTATAGTAACAGTGGATAATAGTCTCTGGGAAGGGAGTGTGACTGTGGGATAGCAGGTATAGTAGGGAGAGATGGTGCCTATAGTAACAGTGGATAATAGTCTCTGGGAAGGGAGTGTGACTGTGGGATAGCAGGTATAGTAGGGAGAGATGGTGTCTATAGTAACAGTGGGATAATAGTCTCTGGAAAGGGAGTGTGACTGTGGGATAGCAGGTATAGTAGGGAGAGATGGTGTCTATAGTAACAGTAGGATAATAGTCTCTGGGAAGGGAGTGTGACTGTGGGATAGCAGGTATAGTAGGGAGAGATGGTGTCTATAGTAACAGTGGGATAATAGTCTCTGGAAAGGGAGTGTGACTGTGGGATAGCAGGTATAGTAGGGAGAGATGGTGTCTATAGTAACAGTGGGATAATAGTCTCTGGGAAGGGAGTGTGACTGTGGGATAGCAGGTATAGTAGGGAGAGATGGTGTCTATAGTAACAGTGGGATAATAGTCTCTGGAAAGGGAGTGTGACTGTGGGATAGCAGGTATAGTAGGGAGAGATGGTGTCTATAGTAACAGTGGATAATAGTCTCTGGGAAGGGAGTGTGACTGTGGGATAGCAGGTATAGTAGGGAGAGATGGTGTCTATAGTAACAGTGGGATAATAGTCTCTGGAAAGGGAGTGTGACTGTGGGATAGCAGGTATAGTAGGGAGAGATGGTGCCTATAGTAACAGTGGGTAATAGTCTCTGGGAAGGGAGTGTGACTGAGGGATAGCAGGTATAGTAGGGAGAGATGGAGTCAGTCCTACACTGATTTGCACAACAGAACATAAATAAAAGAAACAATATCTTGTAGTTTTTGGAGACTCTCTGGAAATGTTATTCACTTTGCAAATCCAGAGTTTCATCACCTGTGGAAATTGCATCTTTAAGATTTCCCAATATGATTATTAATTAGTGTTTTCCCAAATATACTGTAGTTCTTAATCGGATTTCCTTTAAAGATGTATTACAGTGGGGCAGTAGTTAGAATCTCAGCTGCCATAAAGCAGGACAGGGCTGCTGCTTACAATGGGGATCAGATAGGATCTGACAGAAGTCTCAAATTAAAAACCTGCAAAGCAAAAATAAATGCCAAAATAAATAAAAATAAGCTCGGTGCTATCTACAAATGATTCTGTTCGTTTGTGTCCCTGTGACTTTAAAACACCAGACAGTATTCCGTGTAAGCAGAAAGAAAGGGATTCCCTGGTGCTGAGCGTCTCATTTTACTCCTCTTGGGATCTCTCCGATACCCCCGCGCTGGCAGCCCTCGCAGATCGAGTTTCCCCTGGATATTTCAGAAGCCTACAATCCTAACGACTGGGGTTGTCAGAAATCTGAGGCTCAGAAACCAGGAGGATAACACTTTGCTAACCACAGTTAAAGGGGAAGTATATTTATACAAAAACTATTCTATGCGATAGAGCCCTGTTGTCTTACTGCAAGAACAGGACATCCAAGCCTTGGGGTAGTTGCACCTACAGACTCAACAGACTTGCATCGAATTAATCGCACGGCAACATTTTCACGCAAATGCAATGAGAAAAATTAAATTAGCGATGAACGAAATTCTTCTCCAGGTTTCACAGCAAAAAAGACGACCATAGACGTCGCAAATTGTCAGAAAAAAACAACAATTTGTTTGCATCAAAAAAAAAATGTGTCACCCATAGACTTCAATGCATTTGGTGAAAGTTTCGTCGTTTTAAGAGTTTCTGGTGAAGCAAAATGGGTCAAATTTGCCCATCGCCAATTGGGATGGGTGTTAGATATCAGCACTGCACTGAGCACTAACACCCCATGGAAATGAATGTGTTCGGCTGCTCAAAGAAATCAAGCTCATTTGGGAAAGTGTTGTTTAATGTGTCGGAGCTTTCTGGATAATGGAACTGCTGAGGAGCCTCATGAATGTCTGATAAACCTGCTCTGAACTACCTGCTGTATGCAAATTAGCCTACTCTAGCGCAACTTCGCTTTGCTTGGCGCAGTACCGCTAGCGCAACTTCGCCAGCGTTCAACTCCCTGGATGCAACTTCAGATTTTAGTGAATTAGCGTTGTCCTGGCAAATATACACCTGGCGAAGTGATGCGCTGTGAGCGAAGCAGTCGCTGGCGAATTTTTGGAGGTTACTAAATTTGCCCCTAGACAGATGGCCTTTTCATAATTTGGAGCTGTCTGGATAATGAGTTTCCATACAATAGTTTTTTAAATTTCCAGTGTGCCAATCCCCATTGCTCCGGTCCCGATGATGAACATTTGTGCGAATAAAGGAGTGGGGACAGGGGCGATGAACGGCAATGGTCCTAGGGGCACCTGTTATGTTAATCGGGCCCAACAGGTCCATTATTGCCTGTATAATTTGTAGGACACTATAAGGCAAGTGACACACTAAGATTCGGGGAGAAATCGCCTCTTCTTCAGGCAACTAATCTCCCCTAAAAACCTTCCCAGTGTCGGACTGGCCCACAGGGATACCAGGAAAAGTCCCGGTGGGCCCAGGTGTCAGTGGCCCCTCATGCTGATAAACATTTGGCCGATTTCATGGCTATTCCCTATTTCTATGAGAACAAAGAGGCTAAATAGATGGAATAATAGATTATAGTATGTAAAGAAAAGACACTAGGAGAATAGCGGTTGAGTGAGGAGAGGAAAAATAATAGTAGTGAAAGTGGCCCCTGGTCTAAGATTAATTGGTCGGCCCCTAGTCAAAGATTTTTGGGTGGGCCCCTGGTGTCCAAGTCCGACACTGAGCCTTCCCGCCGGCTAGATTCTGAATCTCCGGCAGGATGGCACTCGGAGCGCTTTGTTTTCCGAAGTCGCCCCAAGGTTCCTCGTGAGGCAACTTCGGAAAAGGAAGCGCTCCAAGTGCCATCCCGCCGGCGATTTAGATTCTACCCGGCAGGAGGACTTTTCAAGGAGATTAGTCGCTCGAAGAAGAGTCGATTTGTCGCCGGGCGACTAAATCTCGCCGACACTAGCCTAACAACACATATCTCATGAATTTGACATAACTCTAGATGTATATTCCTTTTATTCTCCACCCCCCTCTCTTTATCAGTACAGAATGAGAAGAACAGGGCATGCAGCCTGGAGATAAGGAGGTGCCAGTTCTCAGTGTAGCCGAGATAATGAACTCAATTTCATCTCACAGATCTTTCTTTTTATGCTCGTGATGTTTAATCTGTAACAGGGCAGATAACATTTCCGTGTTTCCACTTGCCCTATGCTCTTCTATTGCCTTGAGCCAAGAATCGTTGCTATGAATCTGCCATGTACAATGGGTACGTGCTTGCTTCATACTGTGTATCTATACAAATCTACATCATAGACTCCATTTTCATTAGATAATTCACATTTTAAAAATGTCCTTTTTCTCTCTAATAATAAAACAGTACCTTGTACAGGTAAGAGACCTATTATCCAGAATGCTCGGGCTTTCTGGATAACAGATCTAATTTGGCTCTTCATACCTTAAGTCTACTAGAATATTATTTAAAAATTATATAAACCCAATAGGCTGGTTTTGCCTCCAATAAGGATTAATTATATCTTAGTTGGGATCAAGTACAAGCAACTGTTTTATTATTAAACAGAAAAAGGAAAACGTTTTTAAAAATTGGCTTATTTGGATAAAATGGAGTCTATGGGCGACGGGCCTTTCTGTAATTTGGAACTTTCTGGACAATGGGTTTCCGGATTACGGATCCCATACCGGTACTTGATCCTAACTAAAGGTGGCCATACACGGGCCGATAAAAGCTGCCGACAGACCGTGTCGGCAGCTTATTGGCCTGTGTATGGGGGCCCCGACGGGCTTCCCCGATCGAGATCTGGCCGAAAGTCGGCCAGATCTCGATCGGATGGGGTTAAAAATCCCGTCGGATCGCGGCCGCATCTGTTCGTTGATGCGGTCCCGCGATCCGACCGCCCGTTTGTGAAAGCTAGGATCCGATCGTTGGGCCCTAGGGCCCACGATCGGATCTGCCCGATATTGCCCACCTCAAGCATATCGGAGGGAGATCCGCTCGTTTGGCGACATCGCCAAACGAGTGGATCTATCCATGTATGGCCACCTTAAGATATAATTAATCCTTATTGGAGGCAAAACAATCCTTTTGGGTATAATTAATGTTTAAATTATATTTTAGCAGACAGGATATGGAGATCCAAATTATGGAAAGACCTCTTATTCAGAAAACACAGTATTCTGGATAACAGATCCTATACCATATATTTCATGGAATAGAAACACCCCAAACACATGGAAAATAATGACTTTAACTGCTCATTTTCTTACCTCTAAACCTGATATTGAAGGACCACAACTTTATAAACCAGACTCCTCTTCTTCAATAAATGCACAGGCCATGGGCACTATTACTCTCAGTGTCACCGCACTCTACTGGTGCCTCAACGTTCTTTGTATGCGCAGTACAGAAATCCGAAAAGAATGGCGGAGCAGCACTGAGAGCAAAAGCACCCGAGGCCGGTGAATTTTTAGAAGAAGAGGAGCACCAGCCTGAAGTCTAAAGAGAGTGCTTAGAATAAGTGGGGGAGTGGAACAACTTGACACCCCCTCCATTACGTTGTCCTTTAAAATAGAAGATGGTGACAAAATCCCAGTGAAGCCACCAATTAAAAATGGCCTAATTGCGGTAAAGACATTGGGCAGATTAAAGGGTGAAGTGGCCGTCGATAGCGAAAATTCACCAGAAATCCAATCCTCAGGGACATCGCCAATATACTAACAGGCGTAGAGGACAATTAGCTAGAGACCATCACTAGCGCAGTTTCAAGCCCTATCGCCAGGCACCAGGCGTTCTTTAATATTTTAAAGTGGGATTGTCTTTAACTATTACAAATTTTAACCTTTTTTTTTTTAAAAAAAAAACATTTGTTTTAGGGTGGGCTCATGTCTAGGGCATTAGAGAATCTCTTTTGTCTTTATTTTGCTTCCTTGGAAATTTTTATTAATAAGTGGCATTTGCACCAACATCTCTAATAAAAACATATATATGACCTATATGTACCGTCCCTATTCAAATTGACCTTAGCGTAAATGTGTTAACGAAGTTTCACTAGGCAGAAATGAACGTTAGTGAAAGTTCTCCATGAAATGTTCACACTGACGTTCGGCTGGTGAGATTCAACTTCGCATTTTAGTTAATTAGCATAGTGGTAGCGAATTTGTGCTTGGTGAAGTGCCACGAAATGTGGTGGAGCCTTGTCAGATGAAAATTCGCCTTTTAGTGAATTGAGTAGGTTTCAGACTTTATCTACATGCTCCCTCAAAATCCCTCTTGATAATTCCCAGCAACAATCAGTAAGAACCTCTCCAATCCATCATCTTATACGAGGTGGATTCTAATTCTATGGACAACTTTGTCACCTCAAGTGATTAGTTGACCGACCAACCATGACCTAAAGCCTTTCTTTCCATCATAACTTGTTTCATGGGGAAAGTAGGTTCCATAGAGTCACATGATCCACGTCATTATAATTATAACACCAAGGGTGAAACCATCCTTTTTCCAAATTTTTACTCTCAGACTGATGCTCTTTTGTGAAAACCATGAAACATAGTCTACAAACCACCTAGTTAGAGAATTGCTGCCAGTCATTTCGAATTGATTCTTCAGATTTCCTAAATTGCCTTGATGTCTATGAAATCTGAGCACGACCAACATGATTTACACACTTATCAATCAACAAAATCTTTGTACTTCTGACATACAACTGCAAGCCTTTAGTAGCCGAGAGGGAAAAACAGTAGCCATGTGCACTACTGGATCCTGTGCTACTACAGTACCTACAGTACAGGTGCACCTCCACCAACACCACAACCAGGTGTCATTTCTTACATGGAATCCAACATTAGGATGTTCCACCCATAAAGCAAGTTACAACACACAGATAGATGATAGATAGATAGATAGATAGATAGATAGATAGATAGATAGATAGATAGATAGATAGATAGATAGATAGATGATAGATAGATAGATAGATAGATAGATAGATGATAGATAGATAGATAGATAGATAGTAGATAGATAGATAGATAGATAGATAGATAGATAGATAGATGATAGATAGATAGATAGATAGATAGATAGATAGATGATAGATAGATAGATAGATAGATAGTAGATAGATAGATAGATGATAGAGATAGATAGAAAATAGATAGATAGATGATAGAGATAGATAGATGATAGATAGATAGATAGATAGATAGATAGATAGATAGATAGATAGATAGATAGATAGATAATTGATAGATAGATAGATAGATAGATAGATAGATAGATAGATAGATAGTAGATAGATAGATGATAGAGATAGATAGATAATAGATAGATAGATGATAGAGATAGATAGATAATAGATAGATAGATAGATAGATAGATAGATAGATAGATAGTAGATAGATAGATGATAGAGATAGATAGATAATATATAGATAGATAGATGTTAGAGATAGATAGATGATGATGATAGATAGATAGATAGATAGATAGATTATTAATAATTAAAAACATCCCCAAACCTCTATTATAATAAAATATAATAAAAAATTTCTATGAAGGAATAATATACAACATGTCCCTGATGGTGCCCCCCTGGCAGAAGTTATGGTTATTACTCACACAAAGGCATGGTAGAGCAGTGCCCATCCTCTAGGTCTTTCCAAAGCATCATATATCAAAGTTTGGATCCTCCTATACTTGGCGTTGTTCCTTTTGATGGGTCTGCTACAGCTCAGAGGGGTTTTAGCCAAGAGCCCTATTCCCTGAGGGTTACGCTTGACGTCTTCCTTCCCAGGTCCCACCAGCAACAAGGTCCCATCTTTATCCACTCCTGCCCCAAGAGAGGTTTGTTCACCATCCCCAACATGAGCAGCTTTCTTCTCCACTTGCCCAGCCGAGTGTCTGCTCTTGAGCCCCATTGTGACTGGTCCTGAAAGGTGAGCTGTGGGCAAGCCTGGGGAACCCCAGTGCCATGGTCTGCAATTACATATCCGTCAGGTGAAGGAGCTCAATCCATGTGATTATCATAGCAGGGAATGGCCAACACAACACACAGCCAGCCCCTGTCCTGTGCCTTTTTTACTCAATCCCCAATCTCAGGTCAGGGAGTGGTCCATTATACATTACAGGCATTCAGAGACCACCTCCCAGACACCGATTCATTTGCATTTTTTTGTTCTAGTCCCATCATCCGACGCTCACATGTTCCAAGCAGAGATGTGCAAAGCTCTTAGATGGTGAGAGCCCCCAGAGCATCTCCATAGATACCAAAGTGGTCCACCTTCTACGACTGAGGCTCCTTCCTGCTACCGAGCAAAGATGATTCCCGTAGAACCTTCTCTCCTCCTGGTCTGGAACAACAGAACCCCTGCCCCCTGTTTATGTGCGTGTGATGGAAGATGACGGTGGGCTCTTCCCATAAATAAAGGAATATGCATGGGGGGGGGGAGCGTAGGAATCAGCTGCCACTCATTCATTGATTCATTGCTTTCCTGGAGCCCAGCCTTCTCCGGTGCTTGCTCTGTGCTGTCTGAGGAAGAGAATGAGAGAGCAGAGGAAGGAGGAGAGAGAAGGAGGGGCTGTCACATAATAATAACACTGAACTGAATGTACAGAAGTGAGCGCAGGAATGGAGAGAGCTGAGCTATTAGATAGAGCCAGTGCCATTATTAGGCTGGGGCATGACTGCATTTCTCAAAGGCAGATGCTGGGAGTTGTAGTCTAACAACAGCTACAAAATGAGGTCTCACAGCCATGTCTAAAATTACCCTCCATTGCTGGAAAACCAATTATTGGTAAAAATAATATATTCAAACCTTTCCATCTTCCCCATGTTTAGTAAAAAAAAAAAAAGCACAAAATTGGGCTATTAGTCCAATGTTACTGAAACGCAGCACCCGCGCAGTGATCTAGAGCTGCATGTGTCTAATAATAGTATTGTAATAACCTGCCTGCTGATATCAGAGGGATATAATTATATAGGCATTAATATTGTAAAATGTAAATGATCTATCTGTACAGGTCAGGGAACTCACTCACTCACTCATGTTTTATACCGTAAATGATAAGGATATTAGAAGTCACTGAGGGGTTGTTCTGTGACCATATAAAGACACAAGGCTGCAGGCTGAGTTATACAGGGAACTCTGAGTATCACTCATGTATTATAAGGGATAATGTACCTCCTACTGTAAATGATAAGGATATTAGAAGTGACTGAGGGGTTGTTCTGTGACCATATAAAGACAAAAGGCTGCAGGCTGAGTTATACAGGGAACTCTGAGTATCACTAATGTATTATAAGGGATAATGTACCCCCTACTGCAGGGATCCCCAACCTTTTGAACCCGTGAGCAACATTCAGAAGTAAAAAGCATTGGGGAGCAACACTAGCATGAAAAATGTTCTTGGGGTGCCAAATAAGGGCTGTGATTGGCCATTTGTTAGCCTGTATGTGGATTGTCAACCTACATTGAGATTCTGTTTGGCAGTACACCTGGTTTTTATGCAACCAAAACTTGTCTCCAAGACTGGAATTCAAAAATAATCACCTGCTTTGAGGCCACTGGGAGCAACATCCAAGGGGTTGGAGAGCAACAGGTTGCTCACGAGCTACTGGTTGGGGATCACTGCCCTACTGTAAATGATAAGGATATTGGAAGTCACTGAGGGGTTGTTCTGTGACCATATAAAGGCACAAGGCTGCAGGCTGAGTTATACAGGGAACTCTGAGTATCACTCATGTATTATAAGGGATAATGTACCCCCTACTGTAAATGATAAGGATATTAGAAGTCACTGAGGGGTTCTGTGACTCCTGCCATTTTTAATGGGCGCCATCATTTTTTTGAAAGTGCAAATGGAAATTGACACACCTAAATCTGAGCTCACTGGAGCACTGCTAATGTGAAACAGCAATATACATTAATATAGGCATTAGTGCTCATCCATATTTACTAAATGATTCATCCATTAAAGGCTGTTAGTGTGTGTGTGTGTGGGGCTGACTCAATCCCAAATTACCCTTCATAATGGAAAGAGTCTCCCTGATTTCCATGCAATGTATAATTCCCGAGAAACCATAACTATGGGCCCCTGGCTAAAGTGTTAGAATGTGGCTGAATTATTATGTAAGTGCCAACATATTCCAAAGCGATTTACAATATATGGGTTTATACATTGAACATACAGAATTACACACATACCAACCAATAACCAATACAAAAGATGAAGAGGACCCTGTCCAAAAGAGCTTGCAATCTAAAGCCTTAATACATTAACAACTAGCCTTATGTGGCAATATCTATCCGTGACATGGTTCTTATAGAGCTCATTGCCATCATATTAAACAGATATTGGGAGTTTATTTACATAGGTTTGACGTATATAGAATTTGACCTGATCCTGTAACCAATAGCAACCCACCAGTAGTTTGCTTTGGCAGTATGAGCATAGATCAACTAAAAATAGCAAACATCTTATTATATAGAGTATCAAGCACCAAACTGCGGAACAGGATAGTTGACCTGAAAACTACGGTGACCCCTGCATTGGGTTGGGTGCAGGTTAGATTGAAGAAGTATAATCCTACATCACTCCTGAAGATTCCCTTGAATGGAACAATAGCATACAGAGTGGGATGAAGTGGATATGGGTTGTGATGACGTGGATATGGGTTGAGATGTAGTGGATATGGATTGGGATGAAGTGCATATGGGTTGAGATGAAGTGGATATGGGTTGGGATGAAGTGGATATGGGTTGGGATGAAGTGGAAATGGGTTGGGATGAAGTGGATATGGGTTGGGATGAAGTGGAAATGGGTTGGGATGAAGTGGATATGGGTTGGGATGAAGTGGAAATGGGTTGCTATGAAGTGGATATGGGTTGGGATGAAGTGGATGTGGGTTGAGATCAAGTGGATATGGGTTGAGATCAAGTGGCTATGGGTTGGGATGAAGTGGATATGGGTTGAGATGAAGTGGAAATGGGTTGGGATGAAGTGCATATGGGTTGGGATGAAGTGCATATGGGTTTGGATGAAGTGGATATGGGTTGGTCCTACAAAGGCAACATTTTGTGGGTTAGCTTAAGGTTCTGCAGGAAAATTGTGAAATGAGCATGCACTCCTTTGACACACCACACCACAATCTCATTGTTTATTCCATAGGTTAAAAGCAACTGACCTAACGCGTTTCATATCTAGAGATACAAAATCATAGGCACAAATTCAAAGCAAACCGTTCCAAATATTTAAACCTCAAAACAGGACATGACGTGAGGACAAACCTCAATACAGATTTTAACCCTATGGATACTGTTCAACACATAAAACATATATCTATATATATCTCATTAAATTAACATTTAAATCATTCATTTTAAATTATAGACAAAGCTACTATTAGAACGTTATATCCAGAGGAAATGTATATATAGCTACGATCTATAAAGCTTACAAGATATCGGGATATAATTTTTAACATGCAACTAAATTTCATAGGTTAAACGTCAGACGGATATGTTTTAGAGAATGCTGGGCCCATAAACGACGGACCAGGGGCCACGCACCCAGGCCAGGTCATATATCAGGCTTCGGTTTTTCACTAACATTTTTGACTTTTACTGTCTGGATAGAGCCGTGGTTTTTCCTGTTCGTGTAGCTTAAGGTTTTAGCTTAATGATTTATAGGTTAGGTGCGGGTTAAGTTATGTCTGACCCACACATTAATAGAATCACTC
This sequence comes from Xenopus petersii, assembly GCA_038501925.1. Lineage (NCBI taxonomy): Eukaryota > Metazoa > Chordata > Amphibia > Anura > Pipidae > Xenopus > Xenopus petersii. The sequence continues at coordinate 135,598,401 of CM076683.1, forward strand.
TACATGAGCATCAGTAATTGTGACGGAGCTTGGGAAAAAACTGACTTGCACCAAAAAATGCACGTTTTACATATATTTCAGGGTAGCGGCCAAACTGAGGGACTACGATTCAGCTACAGGCCTTTCTACATACAGTAACTATTGTTTATATGGAAATAAAGCTTCGCCCGGGCTCTTCAGCCTCCAGATTTCTAACAGCTTTCCTCAAACAAGGATCCTTGACATCTGGCAGAGGCTTTAAAAGAGCTGATTGCAGGTAATTGTCCCTTGCAGAGTCCCTTGCCTGAGGCACCGGGGTGCTGATGTTGACTGTACAGAATCCCCCAGAGGGGCAACCGTCTTTCTATTCACCTACCCTGCACTTTGTGTATCCAGGGCTGGGACATAGGAAGGCTCAATGGGCAATTATCCAGCTTGATTGCTACACCAGACTTTACTAAACCTATTGCTCGACCTGCCTTCTCATTTTAAAGATGCATGAAACATAATCCTATCCCATTTTTATGCATTTTTTATGCAATTTGTGTTTTGTTTTTTTTAACATAGTAACATAGTAAGTTAGGTTGAAAAAAGACACACGTCCATCAAATTCAACCTTTTAACTTTTTTTTAACCTGTCTAACTGCCAGTTGATCCAAAGGAAGGAAAAAAAACCCCATGTGAAGTCTCTCCAATTGGCCTCAGAGGGGGGAAAATCCTTCCTGACTCCAAGATGCAATGGGACCAGTCCCTGGATCAACTTGTACTATGAGCTATCTCCCATATCCCTGTATTCCCTCACTTGCTAAACACCATCCAACCCCTTCTTATACCTATCTAATGTATCAGCCTGTACCACTGATTCAGGGAGACAATTCCACATCTTCACAGCTCTCACTGTAACAAACCCCTTCCCAATATTTAGCTGGAACCTCTTTTCTTCTAATCGGAATGGGTGACCTTGTGTCAGCTGGAAAGACCTACTGGTAAATAAATAATTAGAGAAGAGATTATTATATGATCCCCTTATATATTTATACATAGTTATCATATCACCCCTTAAGCGCCTCTTCTCCAGAGTGAACATCCCCAATTTGGCCAGTCTTTCCTCATAGCTAAGATTTTCCCTTTACCAGCTTAGTTGCCCTTCTCTGTACCCTCTCTAATACAATAATGTCCTGGTTGAGTGATTTGAGTTTGAGTGGCTATTTTTGTGGCTTCTGGTCTTTTCGGAGATTAGGGACTTTATTTATTTTCGTGGCTTTGAGTCTTTTCGCCGCTTCGGGACTCCAGCTATTGTTGTGGCTTCGGGTCTTTTCGTCGCTTTGGGACTTCGGCTTCAGTTATTTTCATGGCTTCAGGTCTTTTCGGCGCTTTAGGACTTCTGGCACTTCCGCATTCAGGACTTCAGAAGGAGGTGGCACGGCTCGGGGCTTCGGCACTGTCAAGGGGGGCCTGGCTCTTTCAAAAGTTCAGCACTGCTGGGCCCCCCTTCAGGCCTGGGCCATGTACACTTGTACCCCCTGTGCTCCCTTGATGGCAGCCCTGACCCTAACCACCAAGTTCATCTTTGAAGATTTTGTTGCATAGCAGCTTGGGTCTTTTCGCCGCTTTGGGACTTCGGCTGTTTTCATGGCTTTGGGTCTTTTCGCTGCTTCGGCAATTCAACTTCGGCTATTTTCGTGGCTTCGGGTCTTTTCACTGCTTCAGGACTTCGGCTGTTTTCTTGACTTCGGGTTTTTTCTCCTGCTTTGGGACTTCGACTTCAGCTATTTTGTGACTTTGGGTCTTTTCGCCGCTTCGGGACTTCAGCTATTTTCGTGGTTCGGGTCTTTTCGCCGCTTTGGGACTTCGGCTTTGGCTATTTTTGTGGCTTCGGGTCTTTTCACGATTCAGGACTTCGGCTATTTTCATGGCTTCAGGTCTTTTTGCTCGCTTCGGGACTTCGGCTTCGGCTATTTTTGTGGATTCGGGTCTTTTTGCCGCTTTTGGACTTCGGCTTCAGCTATTTTCGTGGCTTCAGGTTTTTTCGCCGCTTTGGGACTTTGGCTTTGCCTGTTTTCTTGGCTTCGGTCTTTTCACCGCTTCGGGACTTCAGCTGTTTGGCTATTCGACACTTCCGCATTCAGGACTTTGGAAGGAGGTGGAACAGCTTCGGGCTTTGGCACTGTTAAGGGGGGCCTTGACAAAAAGTTCAGCACTGCTGGGTCCCCCTTTAGGCCTGGCCCATGTACACTTGTACCCCCTGTGCTCCCTGGATGTCGGCCCTGACCCTAACCACATTAGTTATCGACAGCACCAGTCGGTAGTTTCTTTTCGTAAAATGCCTTTATTAGGACTTGGGCCCTGACCCTAACCACCAAGTTCGTCTTTGAAGATTTTGTTCCATAGCAGCTAAGCACTAAGATCTGTAATGCACAGTGTTATTAGCAAGGAACAGCTTAACGTTCATGCTGAATGGTAAATTAGCATTAAATGTAAATGTGCAGTGCATGAGAGCATACATTAAATTCTTATTAGCGGTATTCTGCTTGTGTAGTAATGGCCGGCAGTGAAAATGCTGTAACAGCTGAGATATAAGAGCAGGAATGCCGAGCACATAACTCCAGTCTTTGGATGAGGTTAACTCTTCAGAACAATCATGGCTGCCCCCAGTGATAAGAATAAACACAAATAGGCAGCTGAAGGAGGGTCTGTGAGTGGCCCAGTCAGTGTCAGTAAAGATTAGGGATGCACCGAATCCATTTTTTGGATTCGGCCAAACCATCGAATCCTTTGTGAAAGATTCGGCCGAATACCGAACCAAATCCTAATTTGCAGATGCAAATTAGGGGTGGGAAGGGAAAATTTTTTTTTAATTCCTTGTTTTGTGACAAAAAGTCACTTGATTTCCTTCCCTGCCCATGATTTGCATATGCAATTTAGGTTTTGGTTCAGCCGGGCAGAAGTATTCAGCCGAATCCGAATCCTTCTGAAAAAGGCCGAATCCTGGCCAATCCCGAACAGAATCCTGGATTTGGTGCATCCCTAGTAAAGATTACAAAGTGACTATAAACAGGGTCGGAATGGGCTGGAAAAAACTCAGTGGGCCCTGCCGACCCAGACCCGCTCCTGTCTGGGACCCTGCACTGCCCCCGAATTAGAGTTGCCACCTGTACAGTTTTTAACCCAGAAAGCCGAGTTTTTTGAATGGCTGCCCAGGTCAAAGCTGCCTGCCCAGTTTTTCAGATTAGGAAAACCGAGCAGGATTTCCTGAGATTGGCGCAGTGATAGGCCAGTCTCTGGTCACCATGTCAAAGGCCCACCCCCTGACAGACCACCCACCTCCGCAACATCACTGTCCTGCCCCCAGTCCAGAAGAAAGGTGGAAACTCTACCCCGAACTCAACAAGACAACAGTGTGTGCAGGGGGGTTGCTGTTAAGAAGGGGGGCCTGGAAGGGGGTTTTAGCTGGGAGGGGTAGCGGGGGTCCCTATGGCAGAAGCCTGGCAGGCCTCAGACCCAGAGGTGTTGCTGCTACTGAGAAAGTCGCCTCAGGCTGCAGGAGCCTCAAGTTACCAGTGGCAGCAAAAAAGCCTCCGCACTAGCAATGTGCCCCCCATACCCCTGCTCCAGCACTCAAAATGCTATGGGCCGGGTGCAAGGGGGGCGGCATCAGAAAGGCAAGGAGTCCTGAAACAGCCCCCCATACCCCTGCTCCAGCACTCAAAATGCTATGGGCCGGGTGCAAGGGGGGCGGCATCAGAAAGGCAAGGAGTCCTGAAACAGCCCCCCATACCCCTGCTCCAGCACTCAAAATGCTATGGGCCGGGTGCAAGGGGGGCGGCATCAGAAAGGCAAGGAGTCCTGAAACACCCCTGCTCAGACCCTTCAGATGACTATAAACTAGGGATGCACCGAACCCCCCAATCCTTCACAAAAGATTTAGGTTGATACCGAATCTGAATCCTAATTTGCATATGCAATGTAGGGGTGGGAAGGGGGAAACTTTCTTTACTTCCTTGTTTTGTGGCAAAAATTAGGATTCAGTTTGGCCGGGCAGAAAAGGGCAGAATCTTGGCCGAATCCGGAACCGAATCCTGAAGAACAAGGTGCTGTTCTGCTCAGAAATTACCGGTGTATTGGGTCATTTTTACTTGAGCACAAGACTGATGAAGTCAATGTATTATTCAGCTACTTTACAATCACTGGTAAATACTCTCAGCTCTTTCAGGCTCCAGTTCATAAAATATACATTATAGAGCTGGAAAGAGCTCAGGGACGGGGAGATAACGTCATAAGGAAAGACCATTTGGGGAATTAGAATCAAGGAATTTGTCATTTTATCCCCATATAAGTTTATACAGCTTTCTGTTACAGACCAGGTGACAGTTTCATAAAATGGTGTTTTTCAAATGTACCATGGGTTTGTTTGTTTTTTATTTTGTTTTTGTCATTCCCATTGGACTATTCACTGGGGTAGGACACATTTTAATGGGTCTTATTACTTATATTTGTGGTTTGATTCTGCCATTAAATATCCTCTTGTGTATGGCCCCACCTTCCTTAGAAACTAGGCAGTGGCTGGACTAGCAGGCTTAGGGCAGAGACAAACAGTGACAAATCTCCTCTTCCTCGGGGCGACTAATCTCCCCAAATTGCCTTCCCCTGCCTTCCCGCCAGCTAGAATGAAAATTGCTGACAGGATGGCACTCAGAGCAGTTAGTTTTCCGAAGTCCAAGTGCCATCCGAGTGCCATCCCGCCAGCAATTTACATTCTAGCTGGCTTGGATAACGTTCGGCTCATTGATCGGCCCATATTTATTCTGTAGAATGCTTTACCATACCTGAGTAAAAATCTCTAGAAGCTCTCTGTTTGTTTAGGATAGCAGCTGCCATATTAGCTTGGTGTGACAACTTTTCCTGCCTGAGTCTCTCCCTGCTCACTCATAACTCTGGGCTCAGATTACAGCAGGGAGGGGGGGGGAGTAGAGAAGAGCAAACTGAGCATGCTCAAGCCCAAGCCCTGGAGGTTAAAGCTGAAAACAGTTAGTCTGATACAGAAGCCCATGAATACACAATAGAAGGAAAGAAATGTGATGTTTCTTTTGACAGAGGACTCAGAGCAACATTACTTTGAGGGTTTACTGGTGAATTTATATAGATCTTGCTGATAAAGTTTACTAAGTTTTAGCCTTTCCTTCTCCTTTCAGTCTGCATTGTGGTTGTCGGGGTCAGTGACACATACGTTTTATGCCTAAAGGTGGCCATACACAGGCAGATTAAAGCTGGCGATATCTGTCCTTTAGACCAATTCAGCATCTTATCTTCCCGTGTTTGGGGGCATCTGACGGGTCTCCCCTATCGATATCAGCCCAAAAATCGGGCAGATTTAAATGGGACAGGTTTAATTTTTTTCCTGCGATCGAGGACCGTATCGGATAGTTGATGCTCTCCTACAATCCGTCGGCGTCCATTTCCTTTGTATATTCTGATCTTATTCCTTCAGCAGTTTTTATGAAGTGTGAACGTGGTTACTTACAGTTTGGGTCTCAGGTGTGAACAGTACAGGGCTTTAGGGGTGTGAACAATAGAGATGTTACAGGTGTGAACAATGCAGGAGTTTACTGTCTGAACTTGAGGTCAGTGTCTTTTGAAACATGAGGGCACGGTATTACCTTTACAGTCTGTTAACAGTTTGAACTCACGGGAGACCTAAAGTCCAAGGTTTCTGCTTTGGCCATATTTCTAACAAGGCCACAGATGCTTGAGAAATTGTGATATATTTAAGAAGCAACACTGACGCCAACCTATATATTTCATTGCAACACTTGTCTGCACATCTGAGCCCACAACCAATCAGCCTTCCTATAACGTCCAAATAAAATCTAATAGGTTGTGACCTCTCACACCTCGTAATTAAAGCAACAGCTGTTTGTACATGTCGGTGCTCATAATGAATGACTGACGCCATTCTGCTTCCCGTTATTACAATGTATCACCTGTTTAACCATACTGAAGCGTTTTGAAGGCTAAAATGTTGCATTAGGATAACCTAATTCCTCCCCAGCTACGGCTTTTATCTCTAAGCTGTGTAAGTGTTTTACAAATAACTAAAGAGTGCGTGGATTTGGATCAATATCCGAGAAGGAACTTAATAAGAGAAGCAGCACAAAGACAGTGAATGACAGCAGGAGATGAGATAAATGGAGAAACAAGAACAGTTGGCGCTTTCCACCAATGAATTATCCGTCCTCTAACCGTGAGCGGTGCAAGATAGAGCTTTAGTACTCAAGGTTGAGCCCTTCATATAGTGAGGTGAAATAAAGAAGCAGCAGTGGGCAGGATGGTGGAAGGTACAGTAGAACAGGATGGTGCCATTAATGCAAAATGAAGACAATAAAGTAAGAGAAATACAGAAACATTTTATATCAGTGAACGGAATACAGCCCCCCCCCAAAAGCTGTGAGTAGCGATAGGCGAATATGTCCCGTTTCACCTCGACATTCACGATAATGACAAAAAAATCACGAAACGCCGTCGGCATCCATTTTTTTTGGACACCGGAAAATTTTCGCTGGCGAATTTTTGCAATTTTTTTTTCGCCAGCGGCAAAACGCCAGAATTCGCCGCAAATTCCCGTCTCATTGCTAGCTGTGAGAATTTTAGTTTATTAATAACTGAGGACCTGGGGTTGACAGTGCTACCTTAAAGAAATAACTAAGTATATTATTAAGTCAAATCTATTAGTATAGTATTAAGTATTATTATATTAAATCTGTTTTGCCCCAGGTCCTGGCACAGCCTGGTGGTTAGAAGTGAATATCGATTGCCTTAAAGTGGAACACTCTTGCCAAAGGCCACATTTTTCCCAGAATCCCAGCATAAATGTGGGCGTATGGGGTATTACACCCGTCACAATTGTGCTTGATGAGTCAAGACAAGCGTAATATGTCTGAAAATCATGTGCAAGTGGCAGCTAACAATTTCATAATGGGGATTGTGTCTGCTTTGCCTTAAAGGACATGCAAACCACTCACATTGAAAAGCCTCTTTGTAAACTATAAATAACTGCCACTCTGGTTGTACAAAGGTTAATAGTAAGGCTGCAGCATCCCCTTAATCACTTAGGATTCTTCTGCTTCTCTAACCTACTCAGCCCCCTCCCTCAGGAAATTTCTTTGGCTGTTGGCTACTGAGCATGCTCAGTTCTTCTTAGATTAATAAACACACCGTCCAGTCTAGCAGCCAATGAAGAGACAACATTGCTGGTTCCCATGGAAAACACTGCTATAGATTTCTGATCATATTTTTAAATCCCAACCCCCTCTCCCGAGCTCAGAGTAACCATTACAGTGCTCAATTCAATCAGGATTTGTCTACATTCTGCCTGTGTCAGCTGGCATTCTTCAATTGCATGAACTTTACATCACATATGTGCTGTTTGCAGATATAAATGAACTGATGATGTGTCCGAGGGAAAATGACTGCCGGGTGAAAACTGCTATTTATTTTATGGAAATGTAATGACGCTGGTACAAATAATGCCATTTGGGTGGGGGAGATTTGCCGAACTTATATACATGGTAGGAAAATGTAGCCTTTACATGTCCTTTAAAACAAAATAAGCATGTGTTTTTTTTTGACAAATGTCTGCTGGGAACCCTGGAATTACTGTCATTTTTAGAGTGATGGCAGTCCCATGTTGTTACCCAGCGTCAGTAGAAACGCTTACTCATGATTCAGTAGAAACGCTTACTCATGATTTAGTAGAAATGCTTACTCATGATTCAGTAGAAATGCTTACTCATTATTCAGTAGACACGCTTACTCATGATTCAGTAGGAACACTTACTCATGATTCAGTAAACACGCTTACTCATTATTCAGTAGACACGCTTACTCATGATTCAGTAGGAAGACTTACTCATTATTCAGTAGAAACGCTTACTCATGATTCAGTAGAAATGCTTACTCATCATTCAGTAAACACGCTTACTCATTATTCAGTAGACACGCTTACTCATGATTCAGTAGAAACGCTTACTCATGATTTAGTAGAAACGCTTACTCATGATTTAGTAGAAATGCTTACTCATGATTTAGTAGAAACGCTTACTCATGATTCAGTAGAAACGCTTACTCATGATTCAGTAGAAACGCTTACTCATGATTCAGTAAACATGATGCATGATAGATGCAGTGATGCTAAATGCAACATTAATGAAGTGTGTTTGGACTTAAGCTGGCCATAGACGCAAAGATCCGATCGTACGAATCATCGTACGATCGGACTTCCCCATCTCTCGACCTGCCACTAACCATTCCGATCAAATTACGTACAAAAGAACAGATCAGCCGATGTTCTGCCCCTGACATCGATCGTAAGAAAGTTATGTCCGACCAAAGCTAGTGACAGTCTCCCACTAAAAAATGTACGATCGGCAATACATTCAGAGAAATTATCGGCAGCCGACAGAAATCTTTTAACCTGTACGATCGACCAAACGACCGATCTCCGCCGGATGAAAAATGTGGGGACTCTCCACAAACGGTCTGAAAATCGTATGAATCTTCGATGCGTCTATGGCCAGCTTAATTTATGGCATCAATAAGATAAGCACACCTGTGGTGTACTTATAAATAAGTCCTACCATCCATGTGGCTCTGCCTGGAAGCCTGGTCACCTTATGTTCTCAAAAATATCAGTCCACTAAAATTCTAATCCACCTAACGTGACTGTGATAGATCAGCCTGGCTAGTCACGTTATAGTAATGCATTCATATGGTAATCATGGTATTTTTGGGTGTGCAAACACGGACGGAAGCATTTGTGAACACTGATAGGCAGGAGTATTGCAGTAGAGCCGGTTGGTGACCTATCTCAGTTGTTAATCTTTGGTTCAGCTGCTGTTGAGGTAGCATTTCTCAACACCTCCCCCCCCTCATGCCAAAGGTCAAAAATGAGCCAGCCTAATTTAATCTCAAAGTCTGTGTGACATGGAAATTAGATTTGCTCTTGTTCTGTTAAATAACATTAACAGCTCAGAAGCAATATGAAGTTGTGCATGATGTGAGATCACTGCTCTTCCGGCTTGGCCTATGATTAAGTATCTGTGAGGTACGAAGCGCGTAAGGCCGTGTTTTGATGTACCAATAAACTAGAATATTTACAAGTCTGTCTGGAAGACTGTCCTTTGAGTGTCTGCTCCATTTACAATACTGTTTTGATCCGCTCCCCTAGCTGAAGCTTCAGGGTGGCGCACCTTGACCTCTCCCTACACCCGGTGAGTGAAACATAAGTGACCTGAATATTTTATTTCAAAGGTAGGTTAAAAATTAGCCAGTCTCGGTCAGAAACGCCACAACCTGACAATTCTTATCAGCTACAGACTGTCAGGGGGCGTCAACCCACATGGAGCATGGGCGTCGCCATCTTGGATGTGACGCCGGCACAGACGGGATGCCAACGGGCGCTTGTGACAGTACCCCCTCCCCCAGGGGGGGCCACCAGGCCACCACCTCGAGGTTTCTTTGGAAACTGTTTGAATTCCCTCACAATCCAAGAGCATTCTTCAGGACGAAGCCTTTCCATCGGATAAGGAACTATAGGGACCCTCTGGAGATTCTTGAGTCTAGGATCTTTTCAACTTCATATTCCTGTTGGCCATCCACAGAATTAGGGGGAGATTGTTCTGAAGAGAAGCGATTAAGGATTACCGGTTTCACAAGGGACACGTGAAACACATTAGGTATTCGCATCTCTGGGGAAATTGAAGTCTAACAGCCACAGGATTAACAATCTCCATAATGGAGTATGGACCAAATAATTTTGGACCCAGCTTGGGGGAAGGAATTTTGAGACGAATGTTCCTCGTAGAAAGCCATACCTTGTCTCCCACTTTATATAAAGGAGAAGATTTTCGTCTTTCATCAGCATCATTTTTATGGGACAAGGAACTTTTCTCCAAGTTGGCTTTAGTAGCCGACCAAATGGCCAACATGTGGGCTGCATGATCATAGGCTGCTGGAACATTAGACACGAGGAAGTCCTGAGGGAAAGCTTGCGGATCAAGAAGGGCGATCTCCCAGTGGAAGCATGACAAGCGTTGTTGTGAGCGAATTCCGCCCAGGGAAGTAGATCATCCCAATCATCCTGACAGAGAGATACATGACTTCTCAGAAATTGTTCCAGTGCTTGGTTTAGTCTCTCTGCTGCCCCATTGGATTGAGGATGATAGGAAGAAGAGAATTGAAGAGCGATACCCAGGTCTTTACTCAAAGAGCGCCAGAACTTGGACATGAACTGGGAACCTCTGTCAGATACAATCTCTGCTGGAAAGCCATGGAGTCGAAAGATGTATTGAATAAACAACTGAGAGAGTTCAATGGCAGAGGGAAGCTTGCGGAGTGGAATAAAGTGCGCCATCTTGCTGAAGTGGTCAATAAGCACCCAAATCACGGTATTCCCCTTGGAAGGTGGTAATTCGACAATAAAATCCATAGCCAAATGGGTCCAAGAACGAGAAGGAATTGGCAGAGGTTGTAAAAGCCCACTAGGGTGAGAGTGGCTGGACTTAGACGAATCACAGATGGCACAGGCTGCCTCGGAGTCTTTCACATCCTTCCATAGAGAAGGCCACCAGAGGAGTCGACTGACAAGCTCAAAAGTCTTTTGAGTACCTGGATGTCCAGCTTGCTTGGAACAATGGCTTTGCTGAAGGATGGGTATGCGGTGGCACGTAAACCATACCAATGGGGGTGTCAGCCAGAACAGACGACTGATAGGATCTGGGTGGCCAGTTGGGGAAATAGGGAAGCAATGATCTTCGTGGAAGGAACAATTGGCTCAAGATCTTTACTTCTTTGGAGAAGATTAGAATGTCATCCAGGTACACGACTACAGATTGCCCCAAACAATCTCTGAAGATATCATTCACAAATTCTTGGAAGACGGCGGGGGTGTTACAAAGGCCGAAGGGCATTACCAGGTACTCATAATGCCCATCTCTGGTGTTGAATGCGTCTTCCATTTGTCCCCTTCTAGGATACAAATTAAGTTATACGCTCCACGGAGATCCAACTTAGAGAAGATTTTCACCCTCTGAGTTGGTCAAAGAGCTCAGAGATGAGAGGTAGCGGATATCGGTTCTTTACTGTGATTTTATTGAGGGTCTAATGAATCCTCGCTGGAAGTTATCTCGGATATACTCCTTCATTGCTGAAGTTTCAGCAGGAGACAAGGGGTAGGTACGGCCCCTTGGGGGCATGGTACCAGGGAGAAGTTCCACAGGACAATCGTAGAAGCGATGAGGAGGGAGAGTCTTTGTATACGGTGAGCAAGGTTTGCAGCTCTGCAGCAGTGAAGGACACCCGGTGAATGGGTTTAACCGGCAAGCAGTTCTTTTGACAAAAAGGGCTCCAACGAGATATCTGGTTAGCAGACCAGTCAATAGAGGGATTATGCAGACGTAGCCAGGGTAACCCCAACACCACGGGAGCGGATGGGCAGGTAATAATCAGGAACGAAAGTTTCTCTTAGTCCTAACCTGCACTGGTGGTTCTCCCGTCGTCTCGGTGATAAATGCAGAAAATAGAGGTCTGTCATCAATGGCAGTAACCCTCAAGGGATTGGATAAAGGAAATAAAGGTACAACCATGTATTGGGCAAAGGAAGCATCCATGAAATTCCCTCCATCTCCGGAATCAAGGAAGGCAGCACTGTCAATAGTCTTAGTAGCCAGATGGATCTGCACAGGTGAAACAGGAGAAACCTGTGAGAATCTTTTTGGAGAACAGGTGCCACGTGACCCACATGAAACACCTCAGTTTTACCTTGGTGAGAGGAACCTCCAGGCTTCAATGGGCAGGAATTGGCAAAGTATATAAAAAAAAAAGAGTCTCAAATGCACTCAGTAGATGCTTTAAAAAACTCACTCAATTTTTATTTAAAACAATATAATTTCTGCTAATCACCTTTACCCAATATGGAAATAGATCAATCTAATATACCACTTGATACATTTAATATGCCCGGTATCAAAAATTCATCATGAATAAATTCCTGTTAAAAATAGAAAAAAATAGAAAGGAGAAGTTTTAAAGTGCCCGTGCTGATTCCTCCAACAGAAGATTTTCTGTATTGTGAAGCCTTATTGGCCAAACTTGAAATTAGAAGCTGCAGTGTCGCGGAATAAGTTGTAGCAAAAAGACAGAATTAACATCCGTATTTTAAATGCACAGTCTAATAGACGTTAGTAAAGTTTCCAATGCCAGACAACCTCTGCTTGATATATTTGCAATCCGCACAGCCCACATGAATTACGGGTTCAGCTTGGAGACACGTCTTGTAGCTTAGAGCGGAGACTTCCCCACGGTCTAATAGGCAGTGATAAACAGTTGAACTACAGCAGCGCCGCACACACAAAGTCATTCATCACCGCTCCTCTGGGTCTACATAGCATTCCTCTAACGTCCGAAGTACTGTGTTAGCCAATATGGTTTCCAAACAGATTAGCATTACTTGCAGCAGTTCAGCCAGGCCACTTTCTACAACTCCTCCAACACGCCGACATATGTTTCGCCACAGGTGGCTTCCTAAGCAGAAGAACATCAGAGCAGCCTCTTTCTTTCTCCTGACAACTTCCTTGACTACTTGGTGGTCAGACTGGTGGGAACTGACCAGCAGGTGGCGCTGTTGTAACAAAATTCATTCATATTAACAGCACTTGTATCCCTTAATATCTTGGAATTAAAGAAAAATAAATAAGGATTTTTTTCATTATCGGCTGATCACTCATGAGTCCACAAATCACACTGTGAATTCAGTTCACAACTTACAGATCCGCTTAGGGCCCCAGAGTGTGCTTATCTGTCTGATTTGGCCTAACACTTGGGTTATTTACAAAGATTCACTTGTCTGGGGACTTGGACTAACTGGGCATTTTCAGGCATCACATGTATTATCTATGCAAGTTAAGGGGCCCATTTACTTAGCTCGAGTGAAGGAATAGAGGAAAAAAACGTCAAATTTCGAATGTTTTTTTTTTGGCTACTTCGACCATCGAATGGGCTACTTCGATCTTCGACTACGACTTCGAATGGAACGATTGGCACTAAAAATCGTTCGACTATTCGACCATTCGATAGTTGAAGTACTGTCTCTTCAAGAAAAAACTTCGACCCCCTAGTTCGCCACCTAAAAGCTACCGAGGTCAATGTTAGCCTATGGGGAAGGTCCCCATAGGCTTCCTAAGTATGTTTTGGTCAACAAAAACCGTTCGATCGATGGATTAAAATCTTTGATCGAACGAATAGCGCTAAATCCTTCGACTTCGATATTCGAAGTCGAAGGATTTAACTTCGACAGTCGAATATCGAGGGTTAATTAACCCTCGATATTCGACCCTTAGTCAATCTGCCCCTTAGTGTTGTCAGCTACACATTTCTGTGTATTTAGGCCATTATTTATACTTTTCCCATGAAGGTTTCATTGGCCGCCTTGTGTAGATATGGTAGCCAGCCCCAGACAATATACTATAGCTTAGGGCTCATCATGATGTTTCTCCTGTTTCCTGCTGCTAACCCCTCAATTCATGGTTAGTTATCCTTTACTGTGCTGCTTACCTTATCTGCATTTACATGACTGGTAAAAACAACCGTGTCAACAAAATGCGTTTAAGACTACGGTCTCCCTTAGGGATTTTAATCCGAAATGCATTATTTCTTCATCATTTTTCTAAATCACTGGCAATTTGTCACACACCCCCTGGAGATTCAGGCCTGTCGGAAAATGCTTAATCAGATGTAAACAGACATACTCGTTATTAAACCTACTAGCAATATTACTATATACTGCATATATTATATTATTATTATTATTATTCACTCATGTCACATGTAATGCACCGCACATCCCTGTACAGAGGACACATACAGTATTACTGGGCTAATGCTTACGAAAGCAACATACAGTAGTCTAAGGTGCAGATTTATCAAAGTTATGTGAATTTTTTTTTTAATTCGAATAAATTCAAATGTACTTAAACGGGGGGTTATTTATGAAACAAAAATTTGAACGTCTAATATTCGAATAGAAACGACATGAAATTTTGAATTGTATTCTAATCGAGTTTTCCGCCGGAAAAAAAAACACGTTTTTTTTTACATTAGAGTCTATGGCTCATCATTTTCACAGCAAAACTTGGCAAAAATGTGGCTCATAGGTAGCAATAACAAAAGATTTGTAGTCTTACAGAGCATTTGTTTTTAGATGGGGTCAATGACCCCATTTGAAAACCGGGAAGGGTCAGAAGAAGAAGGCAAATAATTCAAAGAAAAATTAAAAATGAAGGCCAATTGAATAGTTGCATATAATTAGTTTTTCTATAACATACTAAATGTTAAAATAAAGGAAAACTATACTCCCAAAATGAATACTTAAGCAACAGACAGTTTACATAAAATTAAGTGGCATATTAAAGAATCTTACCAAAATTATATACATATTTAAGTGAATATTTCCCTTTTACATCTCTTGCCTTGAACCACCATTTCTTGATGGTCTGTGTGCTGCTTCAGAGATCACCTGACCAGAAAAACTGCAGCTCTAACTGTAACAGGAAGAGATCACCTGACCAGAAATACTGCAGCTCTAACAGTAACAGGAAGAGAACACCTGGCCAGAAATACTGCAGCTCTAACTTGAACAGGAAGAGATCACCTGACCAGAAATACTGCAGCTCTGACTATAACAGGAAGAGATCACCTGACCAGAAATACTGCAGCTCTAACTGTAACAGGAAGAAGTGTTGAAGCAAAAGACAGAACTCTGTCTGTTAATTGGCTCATGTGCACTAACATGTATGGTTTGTTGGTATGTTTGTGTGCACAGTCAATCGTACGATCCCAGGGGGTGGCCCTTATTTTTTAAAATGGCAGTTTTCTATTTCTGATTACTCAATGGCCCAGACTACTAAAAAAGTTTATTATTATGAAAAATGGTTTATTTACATGAAGCAGGGTTTTACATATGAGCTGTTTTATGCAATATCTTTTTATAGAGACCTACATTGTTTGAGGACTATAGTTTTCCGTTAAGGTTCAATAAATTCAAGTTCAAATTTTCAAAAAAATTTTAGGTAAAAACGTACAAATTCTTGTTTTAAAACCTCAAATTTGAATGTCAGATTTATCACACGTTGATCCTGTAAACAGTTATAATTCAAATATTTGCCATATAAAACATGCATAGTTCATGTAGAATTCAATGGCAGAGGTCCCTTAAACTATCTGAAGATGTTAATACTGTGTATCCTGTGCTTGAATGGCTGCCCCCATGGCTACACAGCAGCTTGTTTATATAAACTATAGTAGTACTTATCTGTTATCTACTGTGTATCCTGTGCTTGAATGGCTGCCCCCATGGCTACACAGCAGCTTGTTTATATAAACTATAGTAGTACTTATCTGTTATCTACTGTGTATCCTGTGCTTGAATGGCTGCCCCCATGACTACACAGCAGCTTGTTTATATAAACTATAGTAGTACTTATCTGTTATCTACTGTGTATCCTGTGCTTGAATGGCTGTCCCCATGGCTACACAGCAGCTTGTTTATATAAACTATAGTAGTACTTATCTGCTATCTACTGTGTATCCTGTGCTTGAATGCCTGCCCCCATGGCTACACAGCAGCTTGTTTATATAAACTATAGTAGTACTTATCTGTTATCTATTGTGTATCCTGTGCTTGAATGGCTGCCCCCATGACTACACAGCAGCTTGTTTATATAAACTATAGTAGTACTTATCTGTTATCTACTGTGTATCCTGTGCTTGAATGGCTGCCCCCATGGCTACACAGCAGCTTGTTTATATAAACTATAGTAGAGTTTCTGAAACAAACACACCAGTTGCACCAGTGCAGGGCAACTGAGTATTACACTGTAATACCATTTAAATTGTTGGTGTTGCTGTTCCTTTTATAGAGAAAATCACAATGAGCTGTTTTCTGAATGAACCAACATCTCCCAGATTGTACATTTCGCTGGTTCTGGTCTCCCTCTTCCCATACATCCAACCCGGGCTTTAAACGCCAGAAGCCTGAAATGCAGGAATGAGAGTCACAGCAGGGAAGCCACAGGCCTCATTAACTGAAGGCACGTATGATCACAACACTGTAAGTCTGTATTTCCATCCCATTGTTTGTGGCCATTTATAGGAGTGTAAGGAACCTACCCATAAGGAAGGAAAATTAGTATGTAAATAGGTAGCTACATAGCTACACAGTGCACCCACTTACCTGTATGACACACAAGAGTGGAAGCCTGGTGTGTTCTGGGAATTCTGTTATCATAGAGAATGTAGGCGCACCCCAAAATCATTTATATGTGTCATTCAAGCCTTTGTGGGGAACCCATTATGCTGCATTATAGTGATGGGAGCAGGTGATGGAAAACATTGTGACACAGCAGGAGGGCAACCGTGATTGAAACTTGTTACATAATGTGAATAACATTTGTATATAACAGTCTGTATGGAATCTGGTTACAGATCATAGGGCTACTGTGGTCTTTTTCTATCCCCCCTGCTTATCCTGCAGACCTTGTTTGTTGTAGAAGCAATTCTATAAGGGAGTAACTAAAAAACTAAATTTCAGACGAACTTTGACAGTATAAGGGCATCTCTGCAATGCAGGTTATGCACTTTGGCAAAAATAATATAAATGCAAGTTATACACTAAATGTGTTGGGAGTTTCTTAAATGAGAAGGATTTTGGGGTTTTTGTAGATAACAAGTTGTCTGGACAGTGTCATTCTGTGGCTACTAAAGCAAATAAAGTTCTGTCTTGTATAAAAAAGGGCATTAACTCAAGGGATGAAACATAATTCTGTCTCTTTATAGGTCCCTGGTGAGGCCTCACCTGGAGTATGGGGGCAGTTTTGGACTCCAGTCCTTAAGAGGGATATAAATGAGCTGGAGAGAGTGCAGAGACTCAGTGCAACTAAACTGGTTAGAGGGAGGGAAGAGTTAAATTATGAGGGGAGACTGACAAGGTTGGGGTTGTTTTCTCTGGAAAAAAGGCGCTTGTGAGGGGACATGATTAGACTTTACAAGTACATTAGAGGACATTATAGACAAATAGCAGGGGACCTTTTTACCCATAAAGTGGATCACCGTACCAGAGGCCTCCCCTTTAGACTAGAGGAAAAGCACATATGGACTGGAGTCCAATACTGACCTTCATACTCCAGATGAGGCCTCACCAGGGACCTATAAAGAGACATAAAGAGGTTCTTTACAGTCAGGACAGTGAGGTTGTGGAATGTACTGCCGGGTGATGTTGTGATGCTGATTCAGTTAATGACTATAAGAGGGACTTGGATGATTTTTTTGGACAGACATAATATCAAAGGCTATTGTGATACTAAACTCTATAGTTAGTATAGATATGGGTATATAGAATGTATGTGAAAGTAGGGAGGGGTGTGTGTATGGGGCTGGGTTTTCATTTGGAGGGGTTGGACTTGATGGACTTTGTCTTTTTTCAACCCGATTTAACTATGTAACTATGCGAGATGCTAGCCAAATTGCCCTATTAGGCTATTCTAAGAACATTTGCAATGTACATTCATTATTTATTTTTCTTTAATTGCAAGATATTAAGGGATACATGTACTGTTAATATGAATGAATTTTACTTTGAAAGTAGCAAGTAAGTTGTAAGTAAAACTGTGTAAAATATATAATGAAGCAATAGAATTCTTAATGAATCAGATGCAAGTTGAGCATAGGACTGGCCAGATATGGGATGACTTTGACGTAGTTGTTCAGCTTAAATATATTGCAATATATGGACAAACAATCCCTGTTTTGTTTAAAGGGTAAGGCATTTTTTAGTAGCAGTATGCACAAAATGTCTATGGGATATATTTATCAAAGAGGGAAGTTAATAGTGAAGTTCCGCCACTAGAGTGAAATTCCGCCACTCTCCATTCATTTCTATGGGATTTTTATAGGCGTATTTATCAAAGGGTGAACTTTCACTTTCACCCATTGATAAATACGCCTTTCAAAATCCCATAGAAATTAATTGAGAGCTGCGGAATTTCACTCTAGTCGCGGAACTTCACTCTTTGATAAATTTACCCCCATGTCTTACATATATTGATAATGGGTTGAGTGCAGAGGACTCTTGTATTTGTCAAAGACAATGTCTGCTTAGGAAAGATTTGAGAGAGGTTTCTATTTGTTTTCCTAAGCAGAAGAACATCAGAGCAGCCTCTTTCTTTCTCCTGACAACTTCCTTGACTACTTGGTGGTCAGACTGGTGGGAAAATGACCAGCAGGTGGCGCTGTTGTAACAAAATTCATTCATATTAACAGTACATGTATCCCTTAATATCTTGGAATGAAAGAAAAATAAATAATGAATGTAGATTGCAAAAGTGCTTAGAATAGCCCCCTCATCAATTTTACATTCAATTATTTTAAAGGTTTAATTTTCCTTTAAAGTTACAAGAGGCGGATTTTTGATGCCCCTTGTAACTGGCTACTCACTTTGCCTCATGGCAGGATCGGCCCTGGCCATGCTTTTTGAGCATAGTGTCCTGTCCTCTACCTAGTACCCATAAGTGCAGGTATTTTCAGGATTTCTTCCATGAACTCAGTGCCGGCTCCATTGGAAGCATGCTGGGGATGTTACATGCAATCTGGAGCAAGGTGCAGCAGGGCCGGATTCAGCACAAGGTGCAAATTGCTTGCTCCACACAAATGCTAATGCTCTTGTGCCCACTGGATTTCTAAATGAGGCCTAGTATATCAACTTTTGGTATTCCAGCAGGACTGCAGATAATCATTAATACTATTCAGTGTATAAATAAGATAATAATAATAAAAAAAAAATATATATATATATATGTGTTTGTGTGTATATATAGATATATTTATATATAGAGAGAGATATATACCTGTATATGTATGTTGGAATCTTTCTTATGAATGGTCCCTGTGGAACATTAAAAAAAAAAAAACATTGGAAAACTCCTCTATGCTTGGCATCAGTGTTTTTCTAGCAACTGCAAATTCATTGGTGGTTGCCTAGTTTCAGGAAGAGAACTATAATTAACCTTGAAATTAAACAGCTATAAGAACATTTTTAAAGATCTGTCAAACCTGTTCTAGCACCGAGACTTGTCAGATCACTTCTGTACACAACACGCTGTTATTAAGTGCAGGTTTTCTAAAACTTCCTTTATTCCGTGCGTGATATTATTTCCTTACTTCGGCTCGTTGACATTTAAAACACGTCCCTCGACGGTGATTAAAGTCCTCAGAGGTTTCTTCTTCTTCGCTGAGGAAGTAAAAAGAGTAGAATAAAACATTAATATGCGTTTCTGTTTTATTTGCCAAATTAAGAGTGGAAGAAAAAAAAAAAAAAAAGCTTTTCTTCTGGATAAGTATTTAAAGCAAAAATGATGAGGCTGGATGTATAATGAGTTATTAGGTACATTAATAAATTAATAAGATACAGACCAAGCATTTATTCATTTAAAGGATAAATAAACCTTTAAGTAAGTGAATGTAACAACTTCCTTGACTACTTGGTGGTTAGACTGGTGGGAAACTGAACAGCAGGTGGCGCTGTTGTAACAAAATTCATTCGTAGTAACAGCACATGTATCCCTTAATATCTTGTAATTAAAGAAAAATAAATAATGAATGTATATTGCAAAAGTGCTTAGAATAGCCCCCTCATCAATTTTACATTCACTTATTTTAAAGGTTTACTTATCCTTTAAGTCCAAGTTGTATGAAACCAACCACAGGAAAACAGCTCTGATTGTTTCTATTTTGTCTTAATGTGCTGTTCTCCTACCAATTACCATCAGAGGAATAGGAATTGGACCTGCCCATTTATGTTACTGAGTTTTTGAGGTCCTGTTGCTCAGCAGGAAAAACAATGTTCTTGGAATGGCTCCATTCAAAAAAATGCATTTGTCAGTGTTTGCCTTTAAAATTAATGAGGGACGATTCCGAGCATTTAACCACTGACTCGCTGAGCTGAAAATCCCCCTGTGTTCAAGGCCAGAGGAAACAATATTGAGTAGACTACAGCTCCCTCTAGTAGTCTAAGCTTAATCAATGCACTTTAACTTGTTCTCAGAGATCCTTGTGATGGGAAAACCCCTCTGAAGAAGCCTCACCATGGGAAACAGATCAGCCTAGAACAGTGTGGCTTGTGAGTAACATGTTGCTCCCCAATTCCTTGGATGTTGCTCCCAGTGGCCTCAATGCAGGTGCCTATTTTTGGATTGCTGGCTTGAAGGCAAGCTTAAAACAATGTTTACTGCTAAACAGAGATTCCTGTGGGCATAGGGCTTACCAATAGCCTATATTTGGCAGGAACTTTTAGCATGTTTACATTGCTCTCCAACTTTTACAACTGAATGTAGCTCATGGGTAAAAAAGCTTGGGGACCCCTGGCCTAAAAGAAGCCACTATAAAGAATCAAGGGTAAAAATCCTGGGATAAGTCGTTGTGAGACTGAATGTATCTACTAATATTAATCGTGAAAAAAACATTGAAGATACTCCATATTTGGTCCTTGCATAATTAGATTAGCAGTAGATAACCCATTCCTTTTACCCTTTGTTCTGACTGTTTTGCTGACCGGGGTCTCTAATTCTCTACCTTGCAAGGACCAAACATGGAGTAGCTTCAGCTTATCCTTATTCTGTGGGGTCTTTCAAGCAAGATGCTTGTTCTCAGATTTGGTCACATACAGGCTGAACCAGGTTGATGTGCTTGTTGGACTGGAGTCAAGGACTGGAGATCAGTTGGTAGAGGGCTGCATCAACAGACCACTGTGGTCCTTAAACCTGCTTGGTAGATAGCTGCCCAATTTTGGTCAGGTATGCTGATGGGAGGGCCCCATACACACACTCATGAACTACCGTATATACTCGAGTATAAGCCATCCCGAGTATAAGCCGAGGTACCTAATTTTACCTCCATAAACTGGGAAAGCTTATTGACTCAAGTATAAGCCTAGGGTGAGAAATGCAGCAGCTTCTGGTAAGTTTCATTAAAAAAATTGAGGGTTTCTGCTCCCATTGGAGGTGCTGGCGTCTTGTTTTTGGATGCCGGTGACCATTCTTGGACGCCGGCGAATATTCTTGGAGACTATTCTTGGATGCTGGTGACTATTCTTAGGCGCTGGAGACTATTCTTAGACACCGGCGACCGTTTTTGCGCTTTACCCGAGTATAAGCCGAGGTAGAGTTTTTCAGCATATTTTGGGGGCTGAAAAACTCGGCTTATACTCGAGTATATACGAGTATGCTAATATATGCTCATTCTGAAGGTGCTGAGTTGACTTTTGTCCCAATAATAGACAGCTTCAATTCCCAGCACTAATCCCTTTATCTACTTTATATCTTTTGCTGTAAATTGTTTTCCTCTCAAATTCCCCCTGGAGCCTCTTAGTCGCAGTTTAAATGGTGGGTAAATAAAGGGTTTAGTTCAGTATTTTCTCTGTTGACACCTAGGGGAGTTTACTCCTTAGATGCCCTAATTGAAAATTTCTCTTTACCTCGCCATGAATACTTTCAAGCTAATCAAATCTAACATTTTATTTCAAACTGTTGGACCTCTTCAACTTCTCAAGAGGAACAGCCATCCTTTTTTGAGAGATGGTGCAAAGATGGTATTTCCCCAAGGGGCGCAATCTCGATATTATTTGATTTGAATTATATCCAATCATGGGAATCTGATCTAGGGAAAAGCTTACCTGAGAAAGATTGGGCACAAATTTGGGTTAACCTGAAAAGTAGCCCTGTAAATACAGTACTTTTGGAGGCCGGATACAAGGTGCTGTTTACATGGTACCTTACCCCACTTAGGCTTGGCAAAATATACCCGGGAACAAATGAAAATCAGAGGATGTGCACCCAGAGGAACAATGGACCATATTTGGTGGACCTATCCTAAAGTGTTACATTTTTTTATATATTTATAATAATTTTTTTTTTCTATTTTACATATTAATTTAAAAAGAGACACATTTGAAGCCCTTTTAGGAGCCATTCCAGATTCTGTTTAAAAAAAATCAAAGAAAATTACTAAACGGACTTTTTTCTGCAGTGCGTCAAGTGATAGCAAAATCTTGGAAGTCCACATTTGTTCATTTTAAGTTGGTCAAAATCAAAATGGACTGGATATTCTGTAATGAGAAATTAACCAGTGTACTAAATGATCAGCATCACAATTTTCTAAAGGTCTGGCAACCATGGCTTGATCGATATCAGGGGACCTTCTCGCAACACCTTCTATCCCTGTAGGGTTGAAATGTTATTTTGACAATTCTGATTTACAAATAAAAAGGAAAGAAAGCAATGACAAATTGAGGCAATTGAAGTTTTTTAGTTTAACTTTGATTGTATAACATAGCATAGATATCATATTATTGTACGCAATGTGTGTTCATAATCAGAATCTAGACCGAACATAAATGTAGGTACCATCTGTGAATAACATAACATATTTAGTGAAATGTTTATAAAATGCATTGTAAAGAAATTATGTTGTGAAAATAATATGGAAATTAATAAAAACTATTGATACAAAAAAAATATGTTTTCATCCCACCAGCTTTATGTTGTGTCCACCATCTTTCACTTCCATAAAATCCTTATCTCCTGAACTCGGTTAATTCCCTGGGTATATCTAAATGTTTCTATTATATAACCTCTCTCTCTCCTCAGTTCTAAGCTTGTACATGCTCAAGTCACTCCTGACTGTCTTCTTTATTTAGGGCATCTTAGTCCTTTTGTATGAGCTCTTTCTATATTATCCACATCTTTCTCTAATCAGAGTCAAGATTATGCAAAAGGACCCCAAATATTATTCTGATGCATCTTATTCAACACACCCTGTTATTGTTCTGCATGAGTTCATATGTCTGCATTCATACTAAGCATATCAATTGCTGTAGGAAAAAGCTGAAACAATTGCGACTGAATAAAGAAGTAATAAACACACAATAAAAAATAAATGATCAATGCACCCGGCACATATGAGCATCTAGCAGCATAAATCCAACAGCGAATAGCTTTCCGAGCAGCAATTCCAATAAGAAGCAAATTCTATCAGGCGGTTGCATAGTTCTCCAGTGTGAATTTTAATCAGAAGGCAATAAAGAAGCGAGTGCCTTGGTTCATGTAGCGCCTTCTCAACACAATGATTTACGGGTGCCGTTATGAAATTACGGGAGCAGTACTTTACAAATTGCAAATTTGTGTAGGGCTGATTCTTGGTTTCATCTCCCAAATGGGCACCTTCAGCAAGTGCAATATTTGTTTGAAACTTATTAAATGAAAGCTGTTCGGTTTTTATAAAGAGCAGTTTCCCATAAAAAAAAAAAGTTTGAGCGTCTCATTGACTGAAGAGATCAAAGAAATTATACTTTATTACACAGTTATGAGTTGAAAGAAAATGTCTGTTTTGAACCATCTCGTTATTTCTAACTAGCTTTTAGCTTTAAGCTGAGACCAAGCTAAGCAAAAATGGTAAACAGGGCAACTGAATTTTGCTACCACTGCTTTTTGTGCCATTAATTGGGGTTCTTGTGGATCAAATTGTCACCCAGAACAAGGGCCAAGTTTCTGGTCATGGCTCACATTTCTGCCTATAACAGCCGCCTTTTGCTTCAGGAGGATATCTCCACTACTTGGATGCAGCCAAGTCTTAAAATGGGAGAACCAAGGCACAGGTTCTGGGCAGAAATGGAAGGAACAAGGATGAACCAGAGTGTAGTCAAGGGACAGGCCGAGGTCAATAACCAAGAGAACAGAGAGGTACCAAATCCGAATCCAAAAATGAAGTCAAGAACAGACAACAAGGACAGGCAGCAATCGTCAAGGTCAGGATCAGGCAGAGGTCAAACACAGGAATACAGAAATCACACCCAAGAACTATACAAGCAGATCTTACGTTGGGCAACAAGAAAAGGGTCAAATGCTTTTAAATATTTGAATTTCGCACCAAGTGCGATGAAGTCATGCAGCATGTAAAAAGATAACGACATATGCACCGAACCTAACGAGGAGGATGCTGTTGTCCCCACCGCCCCACTAGACCACCAGTCATTGTTACACAAATATGCCAGTGTTTGTCAGTCCTTTTCAGTTCAAGTCCCTCTTGGAGGTCCATTTAGCAAATAACAAGGCCAAAGGTATAGGGAAATATCAGTTTATTAGCTATTCAGCCATAGTTCCTAGAATATCTAGGACAGCAGATAAGCATCCACCCTAAATATTACCCTAGGTGACCTTCAATTTGTGTCAATTTAAAAGAGCACGCAGGCATTTAAATCAATTTTCTTCCTAATTGCCAATCAGGCTGAGCTCTTGCCAACGCTCAAGGTTTTTTATGGTTGCCAGCCAGACTTTACTATTCAGGAATTGCAAGGGGGTAAAATGCTGACAACTGCCCCATGTGTTAATGCTATCTCTAAATCGCCTCAAACATTTTGGAATGATTATGCAATTTGCAGATAAGATGCATTTACAAGCAGAAGAGGAAGTACATGTTAAAGGAGAAGGAAAGAAGGAATCAGTTTATTGCCAATAGGTTTGCCACAATAGTGCAAGCTATAACATTATATTTATTCTGCAGAATGCTTTACCATACTCGAGTAAACAGCTCTAGAAGCTGTCTCTGTTTGTTTAGGATAGCAGCTGCCATATTAGCTTGGTGTGACATCACTTCCTGCCTGAGTCTCTCCCTGCTCGCTCATAGCTATGGGCTCAGATTACAGCAAGGAGGGGAGGAGTGAGGGGGGAAAGGGAGAGAGGAGCAAACTGGGCATGCTCAAGCCCAAGCCCTGAAGGTTTAAGCTGAAAACAGGAAGTCTGATACAGAAGCCCATGAGTACACAATAGAAGGAAAGAAATGTGGTGTTTCTTTTGACAGAGGACTCAGAGCAGCATTACTTTGAGGGTTTACTGGTGTATTTATAAAGACCTTTCTGATATAGCTTACTTAATTTTATCCTTTCTTTCTCTTTTAAGGTGGCCATACACAATAATATCTGCTCTTTTGGTGAGGTCGACAAACGAGTGGATCTTCCTCGATGTGCCCAACAACGGCATGTGATATTGTGTTAATTCAAACGTTCAGCCCTGGTGCCGAACGATCAGATTACAATGAAGAGAATGGCCGGTGACGGGTTGTAGGACCACATCAACTAGCCAATGCGGTCCTCAATCGCAGGAAAAATCAAACCTGCCCGATCAATATAGGCCAATTTTCGGCCTGATAACGATCAGGGAGACCTGTCAGAAGCCCCTACACATGCCAAATTGGTCTAAAGGACTGTTATTGCCAGCTTTAATCTGCCCGTGTATTGCCAACTTTAGTCTAAAAAAATTAATTGTGAGGAGTACCTTCTACTCTCTTTGGACTTGCGTTTCTCCTCCAAGTAGTGATGTGTTTCTAATCTGGATTCTGGTGTATATTGTTAAGGTTGGTTCCAAATGTCTTGTTCTTCTTCCTCTTCAGCATTTCTCAATGTTGTTTCATCTTCATTTTGTTGAGCAAGGTCTGTTTTTTTCTATAGGGTCTTGGCTACAAAGGATTAAAATAAATATATCCAACCACACTTAAAGAAAAAAATGCTTGCAAGCTGGTAAGGAGCTGCATGTACAACATTCTTATCAGTAACTCCCTCAGAGTAACATGAACTCCAACTATTCACTAGTACAGTGATCCCCAACCAGTGGCTCATGGCCTACATGTTTCTCACCAAACCCTTGGATGTTGCTCCCAGTGGTCTCAAAGCAGGAAACTATTTTTGAATTCCAGACTTGGAGGCAAGTTTTGGTTGTATAAAAACCAGGTGTATTGCCAAACAGAATCTACTGTAGGTTGTCTGCGCGCCTCTTAAAGGTACAGGCGCGCTGGCGTGATTGCGCCAGCGCGTATTGAGGCTCGTTTTGGCGCCAATTTCGAATGTATATAAAGCCCATTCTGACCCCCAGCCAGTGCCCGTGATAGAATCTTGATTCTGGTGGTTCCTGAAGCCTTGTGCTGTCTGTTCCTGTGTATTTTGTATCTGCTATTCCGGTTTTGTCCCTGCCTGTTCCTGACTCTGATATCCGAATCCTGACCTTTGCCTGCATCTCGACTACTCTTTCTGCCTGACCCCATCTTTTTGATTACCCGGTTTGACCCTTGTCTGCCTGACGATTCTTGATATCTGCCTGCCTCGACCCTGCCTGTCTGACGATTCTCTTGCCTGCTCCATTTGTACCGTGACCTTCGGCCTAAAAGACTATCTACCTGCCGTGCCCCTCTGCTAGCCAGAACATCTCGCCTTGTACCCCTCGTTAAGTCCAGGTGGCACCCAAGTAAGCTGAGGGCTCCTCCCTAAGCCCAACGGTGGTCACACTACTGGTGAAGCCGAGCCGAGACCAGGGTACTTGGCACCTGTTCTGGTATTGGGTGCCGGCCGTGACTCAATGGATGTGCGACTCTGCAAGAAGTGGGAATACAGAGAAGCAAGAATGCAGGGAAATAGATGAGAAATAGATGTGCAGTACAGACCAATGTTCCCAACTGAGAACGGATGGCTGCTGAATAAATCTAACCCTCCTGTAACTCGTATTATACAGATTTGCTTGCTGAGAGGGTGGCGTTCTGCACTTAATTAAATACAAATCTGTAATTGAGTTCCCTGAAAAACAGTTTCCAGAATGCAAGCAACAGATTGGTTCCACCATTTCCCCTGCTGCACTCACTTACATAATAAATTAATACAGGTATGGGTCCTGCTATCCACAATGCCCGGGACCTGGGGTTTTCCAGATAAGGGGGTCTTTCTGTAATTTTGATCTCCATACCTTAAGTCTACTAAAAAAAAAAAATGTGAACATTAATTAAACCCAATAGACTGGTTTTGCCTCCAATAAGGATTCATTATATCTTAGTTGGGATCAAGTACAAGCTACTGTTTTATTTTTACAGAGAAAAAGGGAATCATTTTTAAAAATTTGAATTATTTAATTAAAAAAGAGATGGCCTTCCCATAATTTGGATCTTTCTGGATAACAAGTTTCCGCATAACGGACCCCATATCTGTATGTTGATAATAAAATGGATAGGACATTATACAGTACATAAGGTGCTTTTACACATTGGCCAATTTACCTTGATTTTTTTCCAATTAAAACATTAACAGCTGGATATACATTTTCCTTTTGTTTTACTCCCTCAGACATCTATGAACAACAAACAAGCCAGGGCACAAAAAAATTCCTTACAAGTTTATGTAGATCTTCCAGTGTGTTATAATCCTAGTATTAAAAATCCTAGTAAAGCGCATGACCTAGCAGTTCAGGGGGCCTGGCCAGTTGAATTGTGCTGCAGATGGTACTGTCCATAGGAGAGATGTTTTGCTTTTTCCCATAGCATGTACAAAGAGATACCATGAAACTATGCCTGGATAGGTTTACAAGACAATCTGCCCATGCTCCAGAGGTTGTCCAGTGAAAATCACATTACTTCTACTACATAAAGGGACATAAAATAACAAAAATGTAAACATTGTTAAGATCCTCCGGAAAGGAAGACACAATGGCTAGGGCAAGGACAGAAACACTGGTTTCAAGGCCCTCCTCCAGGTCATTAATGAACAGTGGATCCAAGAGTACCCTGCGGGATATACCTTAGAACCCTAAAGGGACATTTATGATGACCCCGGACACAAGTGCTGGAGAAGTGTTCATTCAAGAACTTCTTGATGTGGTTTGTGACGGATAGTGGTGGGATCACTCCCAAACGTAGACATCAGAATGATGCACAAGTTATGAGATGGGTCCTTGTGCTCCCCAGCGCCCACAGGTGCAACATATGTAACATGTGCATCTGTTTGCCCTTTGCCCTCGCAGTAAATCTGCCCTCTAATCCCACTACAAAATGTATCATTATTGACAGCTACTCTCTTAATATTTCTTGATCCATTTACAAATAGCACCATCAAGACCAAGAACCTTAGCTTAAGCTGAAACAACACCCATATCTATCAAGTTTTTTAGGGGATCCAGATAAATTTGTCTTTGATTAACCACAGTGGGGTAATATTAAATTATTATTTTGGCCAAAAGTCCTCATATCAGTACCTGGATCAACCAAATACTAACACTTACATAGGGGCAGATGTATCAAGGGTCGAATATAGAGGGTTAATTAACCCTCGATATTCGACTGCCGAATTAAAACCTTTCGACTACGAATATCGAAGTTGAAGGATTTTGCGCAATTCCTTCGATCGAAGGATTTTAATCCATCGATCGAAGGATTATCCTTGGATCAGAAAAACCTTGGAAAGCCTATGGGGACCTCCCCATAGGCAAACATTGGCCTCGGTAGGTTTTAGGTGGCGAACTAGGGGGTCTAAGAAATTTTTAAAGAGACAGTACTTCGATTATCGAATGGTCGAATATTGGAACGATTTTTAGTTTGAATCGTTCGATTCGAAGTCGAAGGTCAAAGTAGCCAATTCGATGGTCGAAGTAGCCAAAGAAAACATTTTTACAATCTAATTTTTTTCCCTCTATTTTCCTCTATTCCTTCACTCAAGTTTTTTTTCTTGTGTTTTTCTGCCTTCCTTTTGCTTCTCTTGTAAGTTGTTCTTTGCCTCTTCCCTCTCGTCGCCTCTTTTCCGTAGGTAAGCTTCTTCTTGCTGTTTAATTTTTCCCTGCACTTGGGCATAATCCTGCACAGTCTGAATTATTTTAGAGCGCTCTATCTCCTTGCCATCTAACCACTTCAAGAGAAACAACAATTATATTTAGATCAGTTAAGATTATTTAATACAGAGCAATCAGAACATATGCTAGAGGTAATTTGGCATTTTAAAGTGTGCCAAAGTTCTCCAGCACAAACCTACATAATTGATGGTGCTTGAATACACTGCAGAAGCTTTAGATCATGCGACGCTGGCAATTAATTCGCAGAAGCAATCCTTCCAAAGCAATTGCAGAAATAAACACAATGAAGTATTTATAAAGAAGGCAAAGATAAACGGTGTTCCATATTGCTAGATCTTTAAAGGAGAAGGAAAGGTTAAAATAAAGTAAGCTTTATCAGAAAGGTCTATATAAATACACCAGTAAACCCTCAAAGTAATGCTGCTCTGAGTCCTCTGTCAAAAGAAACACCACATTTCTTTCCTTCTATTGTGTACTCATGGGCTTCTGTATCAGACTTCCTGTTTTCAGCTTAAACCTCCAGGGCTAGGGCTTGAGCATGCTCAGTTTGCTCCTCTCTCCCCAACCTGCTGTAATCTGAGCCCAGAGCTATGAGAGAGACTCAGGGGAGAGACTCAGGCAGGTGATGTCACACCAAGCTAATATGGCAGCTGCTATCCTTAACAAACAGAGAGCTATAGAGCTGCTTACTCAGGTATGGTAAAGCATTCTGTAGAATAAATATAGTTTTATAGTGTGCACTATTGTGACTAATCTATTTGCAATAAACTGCTTTGGTAGCTTTCCTTCTCCTTTAAATAGAGAATGTTCAACACTGTAACACTGTGCTCTTATTTGACTATTGGATTTGCAGTTTAAATCTGAACCTTCATTTGTATATTCTATGAAGCAAAACCAGGGAAGGTGTTACGCCAGCGCTTGAACATCAACTTGCTCCAACAGGCTCTATATAGAAAATATTTAATTTTACCCACTTTTCTGAGGACTGTGTCAATTTACCTGGAAGGTTAAAAACAAAAGTTGAAAAGGTTGAAAACAACATAAATTCATCAGTATTTGCATTTATTTACCAGTTATAGACTGTACAACTGCTTTGCATTACTGAACAGAATGTACAGTATCATTGAGGCTGTATAAGTGATTTGCTATGCAGAGTGGAATGTATGTTCAGATGTGGCTGTGTGAAAGAATATATTCAATAGGACGTCCATTTAGGGGCCCTGAGAGCAGGGGTGTCATTTCAGAGGATGCAGACCCTGCACCTGCAGGGAGGCCCAGGAGTAATAGGGGGCCCCATGAGGCCCAAATTAATCAGCAATTTCAACATATATGGGTAAAAGAAGACAACCTCTGGATACGTTGGGGGCCTTATAATTAATTTGGTATTGGGCCCAGTAACATCTAGTTACGACACTGCCTGAAAGATGTGAAGGTCCTATATGCTACTCTGTGGCCAGGGTACTCCTCACAGGGGATCAAGTCAGTCAGACAGTCAGATTAATGGGCACAGCTAATTAATTATTTAAAGGGATCCTATCATCAGAAAACATGTTTTTTTCAAAACGCATCAGTTAATAGTGCTACTCCAGCAGAATTCTGCACTGAAATCCATTTCTCAAAAGAGCAAACAGATTTTTTTTTATATTCAATTTTGAAACCTGACATGGGGCTAGACATTTTGACAGTTTCCCAGCTGCCCCCAGTCATGTGACTTGTGCCTGCACTTTAGAAGAGAAATGCTTTCTGGCAGGCTGCTGTTTTTCCTTCTCAATGTAACTGAATGTGTCTCAGTGGGACATGGGTTTTTACTATTGAGTGCTGTTCTTAGATCTACCAGGCAGCTGTTATCTTGTGTTAGGGAGCTGCTATCTGGTTACCTTCCCATTGTTGTTTTGTTTGGCTGCTGGGGGGGAAAAGGGAAGGGGTTGATATCACTCTAAATTTTAGTACAGCAATAAAGAGTGACTGAAGTTTATCAGAGCACAAGTCACATGACTTAGGGCAGCTGGGAAATCGACAATATGTCTAGCCCCATGTCAGATTTCAAAATTGAATATAAAAAAAATATGTTTGCTCTTTTGAGAAATG
This sequence comes from Xenopus petersii, assembly GCA_038501925.1. NCBI lineage: Eukaryota > Metazoa > Chordata > Amphibia > Anura > Pipidae > Xenopus > Xenopus petersii. The sequence goes on from CM076683.1 coordinate 135,629,219, forward strand.
GATTTCAGTGCAGAATTCTGCTGGAGCAGCACTATTAACTGATTCATTTTGAAAAAAATGTTTTTTCCCATGACAGTATCCCTTTAAGTATTATGGTACCCAATGATTTCTGTGCTACAGCTGCTTTACGAGGCAAAATGAACAGCTCAGAATTCATTCTTGTGCTTCTGTCCTGTGTCACATGATGGATAAACACTAGTGTCTCAGTGCCACTGGCAGCCATGCACACCCAAGCCATCACACTGCCTCCCAAATGTTTTATACATCATGTGCTATGTTTTGGATCATCAGCTGTTCCACACCTTCTCCATACTTTTTGCTTGCCATCATTCTGCTAGAGGTTCATCTTGCTTTCATCTGTCCAAAGAATGTTTTTCCAGAACTGTGTGGCTTTTTTAGCTGTTTTTTTTAGCAAAGTCCAATGTAGCCTTTCTATTCTTGATGCTTATGAGTGGCTTGTACCCTGCAGTGCCGCCTCTGTATTTACTTTCATGCAGTCTTCTCTTTATGGTAGACTTGGATATGGATACTCTACCTCCTGGAGAGTGTTGTTCACTTGTTTGTCTGTTGTGAAGGGGTTTCTCTTCACCATGGAAATGATTCTGAGATCATCCAACACTGTTGTCTTCTGTGGACGTCCAGGTCTTTTTGCGTTGCTGAGTTCACCGGTGATTTCTTTCTTTCTCAGGATGTACTAAACTGTAGATTTTGCCACTCCTAATATTGTAGCAATTTCTTGATGGGTTTTTTCTGTCTTTGCAGCTTAAGGTTGGCTTGTTTCACCTGCATGGAGAGCTTTTTGACCGCATGTTGTCTGTTCACAGCAAAATCTTCCACATACAAGCACCCCCCTCAAATCAACTCTCTCCAGGGCTTTTATCTGCTTCACTGATAATGATATAACAAAGGAATTGCCCACAGCTGCCCATGAAAAGGTCTTTGAGTCAATTGTCCAATTACTTTTAAACCCCGGTCCAATTACTTTTGAGCCCATGAAATTAGGGGGCACATTTACTTTGCTCGAGTGAAGGAATAGAATACAAAAAAACTTCAAATTTCAAATGGTTTTTTTGGCTACTTCGACCTTTGACTACATCTTTGAATCGAATGATTCAAACTAAAAATCGTTTGAATATTCGACCATTCAATAGTCGAAGTACTGTCTCTTTAAAAAAACTTTGACCCCCTACTTCGCCACCTAAAACCTACCGAGGTGCAATGTTAGCCTATGGGGAAGGTCCCCATAGGCTTTCCTATGTTTTTTTGGTCGTAGAAAAATTGTTCGATCGATGAATTAAAATCCTTCGAACCGTTCAATTCGAAGGATTTAATCGTCCGATCAAACGATTTTCCATTCGATCAACGATATTCGAAGTCAAAGGATTTATATTCGGCAGTCGAATATCGAAGGTTAATTAACCCTCGATATTGACCATATGTAAATCTGCCCCTAGGTGATTGTGTTATAAAAAAAGGCTGCAGTTCAATTGCATCGAGTTGTTTCATTTAAAATTCAATGTGGTAATGTACAGAACCAAAATTAGAAAAAAGTTGTCTCTGTCCAAAGATTAATAGACCTAACTGTATGTTAGCTTTAAGCTATTGTATCAGCACCAAATCATGTCAACAGTATTACGGGATCCAGTGCTAACTATTACCTTTTTTATTCTTTCCCCTCTAAGTTAATTTAATGCACACACGGCTAAGAACCATTTATTTCAATGTTTAATGGTCTGCTTGGTAATTAGTGTAATTAGGTTTGTGCCCCCTGAGGATATTACTTTCTGTAACTAATTCCTGCGGCCTCATTTGTACAGGGCATTACACCATCTCTGATGTTCTTTTGCTTAGAAGAGTCTCCCCCAATGAAGGACAGGCCCCCTTCGGGCAGAGGAGCAGGAGGGGTAAAAAGTACCCAACGCGGAGAGGCAAGATGTTGTCGGGGTCGCAGAACCTGACAGTGCCTATCTATAATCTGTCCCAGCATACGTTAGCCCCAACGGAAACCCGTCTTTTGAACAAGGGGTTATCTTTTGTGCCCTCAAGTTGATTTAATGCATTGGAATGGGAAATTAACTGCTTTAAATTTGGTTGCCTTCTAAACCTAAACTTTAAAAACATGAATCCGGTTTATAACATGACGTCTCCTTTGAAATTGAAAAGTACTTTCTCTCCATCAACTGTTAATCCGGCTATTAAATTGTTTAAACAATCTGTCGAGATGGAAGGATTGAAACAATCTTCTACCTGTGTATATAAGAACAATTTATCCAATCAAGAATGTACTGCACTATAAACCCTTATGAGTGACAACAACATAGTTATCCGCCCTGCCGATAAGGCGGGTGGCATGGTGTTACTGAATTACTGTGATTATAAAGCTGATATTGTGAGACACTCATTGTCACGGCCGGCACCCGATACCAGAACAAATGCCAAGCACCCTGGTCTCGGCTCGGCTTCACCAGTAGTGTGACCACCGTTGGGCTTCGGGAGAAGCCCTCAGCTTACTTGGGTGCCATCTGGACTTAACGAGGGGTGCAAGACGAGATGTTCTGGCTGGCAGAGGGGCACGGCTGTTAGCAGAGTCTTTTTGGGCCGAAGGCAGAAGGATGGTCAGACAGGCTGGGTCGAGGCAGGCAAGGCAAGGGTCAAAACCGGGTATCAATCAGGCAGAAGGGATCAGGCAAAGAGTGGTCAAAGTTCAGTATTCAGAGTAGTCAGTATACAGGCAGGGTCAAACACGGGTAATAAACAAGATCAGGGTTCCAGGAACAGAATGCACTAGGCTAAGAAGCACCAGGATACAATCCTATCACGGGCAATGTCTGTACACTGAAATGCCCTTTAATAGGATTCAAATTTCGCGCCAAAAACGCACTGGCGCAAGCACGCCAGCGTGCCTGCGCCATCAAGAGGCGCGCGCCATAATCAACATGGCTCCGGCGTTTTAGGAACCATGCGGCGGGCAGCGCCGCCGATGGCGCGGCGGGCGACCCCGCCGCACAGGTATTCTTACACTCATATTGTGAGACACTAGATATTGTGAGGCCACTCACGGTTTTTCTTTTCTTTAAAAAGCCAAGCTTTTTAAAGAAAATAAAAACTGTGAATGGTGCTGTCCATGATACAAATATTTGGATAAAAAAAAACTTAACACTCTGTCCCCTCAGGGACTTAATGAAAATTGCCCTCTAACATGTTTTTCAAAACAATGATGAAAGCTTCTGTAACTCCTTTCTAGCTTTATGATTGTTACAATGTTGCTCTTCTGAAGTTTTGTACAATTTGGTGGCTATTTTGTAACATTGATACATAAGTACATAATTTTTAAAAACATCTCTGTCCTTATTAGGCAATAACTGCTATATACATGCCTCTTTTTAATCTTGTGGATGTACTGCTTTTAGCAATCAGCATTATTCACTAAATGTAACTTTTTTCTTATTTTCTATGCTCTTTTTCTGACACAGGGCTGCTTGCGTTTAAGATACACAGTAGGTTGGGATTCTTTGGTGATTGGATGATCTTTCCTCTACACATGACTTTATTCCTCACATATGATTGGGTGAGTGCTAACACATCTTGTCTATTTAAAACTGTGTTTTTAAAACAGTCGTGGTCTTGATAATGGTCTTAGAAGGAGATTGTTTGGCCTGTTTTAATTTTTTTCTAAATAAAACAATTTGTAATTTTTAAAAAAGTTTCCCAGTGTGCAGTCACTTTACTTGGATCTACATTTCCATGTCATTTGTGAGTAGCACCTGGGTCAATGGTTAAACTGAGTGGTGTGCGGTTGAACAATGAACAATGAAAAAATGTAAAAAAATTTATTGTTACATACGAGACTGACGTTTCGGCCTACTCCGAGGCCTTTCTCAAAGTGTCTAATCAATTGTGAAAAAGCCATATATACAAAAGTTGTCGGGAAAATAGACACAATGAAGCTGAAGTATTAACATCATCACCGAAATGAGAGTATATTTTACATATCATTTATTAAAAACATGTCGGTATAAAAAATATACGCCTAACTTAACATCAATCGCAGCTATTGATATTCTCCACATTTAAACATTACACACATTCAACTGTTAAAAACACGACACTTTGCAAGTTTGTTTCACTACATTAGTTTAGCTGCCAGTAACTGCTACCTTATCACAATAATAAACTATGTTGCAAAAATGTATCAAACTTAAGAGATAAGATAATTGGCCTGCTTTGGAGTACCTTTCATGGCTTGTATTACCCAACTAATTCAGTATCGAGAATTACTACTCAGTTTACGGCTTCATGGTGCCTAAATCATTAAATGTGCGCCCCGCTCCTACATGATAAAAACGACTATCTTTTAAACATTAACACAGTGGGGCACATTTTCTTAGCTCGAGTGAAGGATTAGAAGGACTTCGACCTTCGACTACGACTTCGAATCGAATGATTCGAACTAAAAATCGTTCGACTATTCGAACATTCAATAGTCGAAGTACTGTCTCTTTAAAAAAAACTTCAACCACCTACTTCGTCACCTAAAACCTACCGTGCACCAATGTTAGCCTATGGGGAAGGTCCCCATAGGCTTTCCTAGCAATTTCTGATCGAAGGGAAATCGTTCGATCAATGGATTAAAATTGTTCGTATCGTTCGATTCGAAGGATTTAATCGTTCGATCGAAGGATTTTCCCTTCGATCCTTTCGATCGAATGAATTGTGGTAAATCCTTCGACTTCAATATTCGAAGTCCAAGGATTTAACTTCGATGGTTAATTAACCCTTGTTATTCGACCCATAGTAAATGTGCCCCAGTATGTCGTTAGTGACAGTAAATCAATATGGACGTAACCTCTCTGTTCTGGAACTATACTCTACCCACTACGTCGTCATGTTCATACAGGCCATAACTACTGATGTATATACGCTGGGACAGCGACCCCTCACATAAAACAATAAAACAAACATCCTATGCTTCGTGCTTCAAGTATCGCCGCTAACTACCTCACTTCCTTGAGTGCAAAAATTAACTCATGTGTTACCAATACCACTGTCTCAAATTCGTGGGTACAGTTTAAGGGGCGTTGATTTCTCATCTATAAAATGAAACCCATTAATTAGAGTTATCCAGTTGAATGTGTGTAATGTTTAAATGTGGAGACTATCAATAGCTGCAATCGATGTTACGTTAGGCGTATATTTTTTATACCGACATGTTTTTAATGAGTGATATGTAAAACATAGTCGCATTTCGGTGATGATGTTAAAACGTCAGCTTCATTGTGTCTATTTTCCCGACAACTTTTGTATATATGGCTTTTTCACAATTGATTAGACACTTTGAGAAAGCCCTAGGAGGAGGCCGAAACGTCAGTCTCGTATGTAACAATAACATTTTTTACATTTTTTCTTAAGACCTGAGAGGAACGAAAGGTTGGAAATGCATTTGTGAATAAAGCACATCAATTTTCTTCACCATAAATAAATTTAAATTGTAAGTGGAGGCTGCCTGATTAACAGCAGCTTCCGCCTGTCAGACGCTCTGCTCGTCACTTCCCAAAGCGACTTACGTGTTGCGTCACCGCGCTTATATAGATGTGGTGCCGTGACGTCACACTCTCGCGACGCGAATTTTCCGACGTCTGGGTTCAGCTGTCCGGCAGGATCCGAGGAGCTGGATATTAATGCAACGGGAGGACGTTTGAACTGCGGGCTGGAATAAGAAAACCGGACTGTTGGGCGGTATGCAGGCGGGAGAGACAGGGAAGGACAGACAGGGGCGCTGAGGAGAGACAGACATTGATGGGGAGGGCAGCACAGCTAATGCAGCACAGATAAGGCACATATGAGGGCACAGGGGGAGGGGCAGACATTGGGGAGTGACTGATAGAGGAGAGACAGACACTGGTGAAAGTTGGGGGAGGCAGGAGACACTGGGAGCTCTGGGCTCATATGGAAGAAGCAAAGTTGTGATAGAGACTAATGTACCTGGGAATGTTGGAAGAGACTGCTGGGACTGAGACTCACAAGCTGCTGTGGAGCCATGGGGACAGACATTCAAGCAAAGCTGAAAAATACAATGTAATTCTTCAGAACTCGTCTTTTATCTACTGTGTATCCTGTGCTTGAATGGCTGCCCCCATGGCTACACAGCAGCTTGTTTATATAAACTATAGTAGTACTTATCTGTTATCTACTGTGTATCCTGTGCTTGAATGGCTGCCCCCATGGCTACACAGCAGCTTGTTTATATAAACTATAGTAGTACTTATCTGTTATCTACTGTGTATCCTGTGCTTGAATGGCTGTCCCCATGGCTACACAACAGCTTGTTTATATAAACTATAGTAGTACTTATCTGTTATCTACTGTGTATCCTGTGCTTGAATGGCTGCTCCCATGGCTACACAGTAGCTTGTTTATATAAACTATAGTAGTACTTATCTGTTATCTACTGTGTATCCTGTGCTTGAATGGCTGCCCCCATGGCTACACAGCAGCTTGTTTACATAAACTATAGTAGTACTTATCTGTTATCTACTGTGTATCCTGTGCTTGAATGGCTGCCCCCATGGCTACACAGCAGCTTGTTTATATAAACTATAGTAGTACTTATCTGTTATCTACTGTGTATCCTGTGCTTGAATGGCTGCCCCCATGGCTACACAGCAGCTTGTTTATATAAACTATAGTAGTACTTATCTGTTATTTACTGTGTATCCTGTGCTTGAATGGCTGCCCCCATGGCTACACAGCAGCTTGTTTATATAAACTATAGTAGTACTTATCTGTTATCTACTGTGTATCCTGTGCTTGAATGGCTGCCCCATGGCTACACAGCAGCTTGTTTATATAAACTATAGTAGTACTTATCTGTTATCTACTGTGTATCCTGTGCTTGAATGGCTGCCCCCATGGCTACACAGCAGCTTGTTTATATAAACTATAGTAGTACTTATCTGTTATCTACTGTGTATCCTGTGCTTGAATGGCTGCCCCCATGGCTACACAGCAGCTTGTTTATATAAACTATAGTAGTACTTATCTGTTATCTACTGTGTATCCTGTGCTTGAATGGCTGTCCCCATGGCTACACAACAGCTTGTTTATATAAACTATAGTAGTACTTATCTGTTATCTACTGTGTATCCTGTGCTTGAATGGCTGCTCCCATGGCTACACAGTAGCTTGTTTATATAAACTATAGTAGTACTTATCTGTTATCTACTGTGTATCCTGTGCTTGAATGGCTGCCCCCATGGCTACACAGCAGCTTGTTTACATAAACTATAGTAGTACTTATCTGTTATCTACTGTGTATCCTGTGCTTGAATGGCTGCCCCCATGGCTACACAGCAGCTTGTTTATATAAACTATAGTAGTACTTATCTGTTATCTACTGTGTATCCTGTGCTTGAATGGCTGCCCCCATGGCTACACAGCAGCTTGTTTATATAAACTATAGTAGTACTTATCTGTTATTTACTGTGTATCCTGTGCTTGAATGGCTGCCCCCATGGCTACACAGCAGCTTGTTTATATAAACTATAGTAGTACTTATCTGTTATCTACTGTGTATCCTGTGCTTGAATGGCTGCCCCATGGCTACACAGCAGCTTGTTTACATAAATTGTAGTAGAGTTTTTGAATTAAACCAGTTGTACCAGTGCAGAGCAACACTACATTTTATTGTCATTCCTTTAAAACACTTTCATTTTTTTGGTGTTCCTGTTCCTTTAATAGTGGCTGAGCAAATGATACACAATAGATTTCCAGCTCTGATTTTTTTTTTTTTCTTGAAAGATAAAGAGTCTGAGAAGCAGGTCATTTTGTAGCCTGTGGGGAATTCAGATTAAAACCAGTGCCAATCCAATGCCTAATAAAAGATGACATAGTTCTAAGCAATTTAGTAATATATTTGTATTACAGATTTTCTATTGTTTTTAATATACCGGTATATATATGTGTGTGTGTGTGTTTCTGTCCCTGTCTTTTCTCTGCACTGTTGATACAATGTAAGACAAGCAGCTCATTAACAGATCTGTCTTTGCTGCTGTGGAACTAAGACTTTTGCAACATTGTTTAAAAAGCAACAAGCAGGAGTTAAGCAAATGCTGTGTTCAATGACAATTGTTTTTACAAATAACTTAAAACTCTGCAAATTTTCTAATAAACGGATATTGGAAAGTTGCTTAGAATTATGTGTTCTTTGATTAAGCAAACTTTAATTTTTGGGTTGACTTGCCCTTTAAAACATAATAATCATGAATTTACACTGGTTTTTTTTGTGATTTGTTCCAAGGTCCGTGAAGACAGGAGGAGGAGGAGGAGGAGCCAGGATGAGTAAGAAGCCTCCAAGCCGCCCTGGAATCACTTTTGAAATTGGTGCACGTCTAGAAGCACAAGACTACTTACAGAAATGGTATTTATCTATCTGATTCTTATTGTTTCCTTTTTTGTCTTTGGTATAAGAACGTGTCTGTGACTGCACATGTGGGCATTAAAGGGACAGGAATGTTCAAGGATATGTTGGCACTGGTCTACAGCGTTGCATGTGGAGTCTGAGGGCTTAATCACACTGTATCATGTGACTTGGGGGCAGCCATTCAAGCACAGGATATACAGTAGATAACAGATAAGTACTACTATAGTTTATATAAACAAGCTGTTGTGTAGCCATGGGGGCAGCCATTCAAGAACAGGATACACAGTAGATAACAGATAAGTACTACTATAGTTTATATAAACAAGCTGTTGTGTAGCCATGGGGCAGCCATTCAAGAACAGGATACACAGTAGATAACAGATAAGTACTACTATAGTTTATATAAACAAGTTGCTGTGTAGCCATGGGGGCAGCCATTCAAGCACAGGATACACAGTAGATAACAGATAAGTACTACTATAGTTTATATAAACAAGCTGCTGTGTAGCCATGGGGGCAGCCATTCAAGCACAGGATACACAGTAGATAACAGATAAGTACTACTATAGTTTATATAAACAAGTTGCTGTGTAGCCATGGGGGCAGCCATTCAAGCACAGGATACACAGTAGATAACAGATAAGTACTACTATAGTTTATATAAACAAGCTGCTGTGTTGCCAGTCAAGTTGAGAAATTATCGGCCCGCAAATCACTAGATCCCAAGGCCATTAGAATTTACCACTGATTATTTATATAGCACCGGCAGATTTTATCATGATGTAATAAAGATGGCAGCAGCTTGTTTATATAAACTGTAGTAGTATTTCTCAACCAATCGCATCCATTTTACCAGGGCAGGGTTACAGTACATTAAGGAACATATTTAACAAAGTTAAATATGTTTTTAGAATTCCTTTTCTACTTTGAATAAATTAAAGGGGACCCGTCACCCCAAAAAAAATCCTATTTTATCACATTAGTCAAGTAAAATGAACTTTAATTACGCTATATAAATTATTTGAATCTTGCTTCCTTCAGTCTGGGATTTCAAAATTATAACAAGCAGGCAGGAGCCATTTTGTGTTATTAAGACAAGTCTTGTATTATCTCAGAATCTTGTTTGTGCACCAGAATGGGCGACCTGATTTTCCATCCCCATGTCCTGGCTACACAATTAAATGGTGAAGAGAACTGGGGAATGTGGGGAGGGCAGTGACATGTAGGAAGTGCTGAATGGAAAATGAAAGGAATTGTCTGCCCCGCCTCTATGCCCAATGCATAGAGGAGGGGCAGGCTATATTTGATTGACAGCTGAGATTTTTACATGAGCTTACAACAGCTATGAATGCTTTAATAAAAATATAGAAATTGGATTTTATGTTTGATTTGAAAAGGACTTTTATTATACAGATTTTTGTGTCTGGGTGTCAGGTCCACTTTAACACATTAACGCATGTTTACTTATTTATTGCAAAATCAGAATGTAAATAATAGTGTGCGGCATCCAGGCAGAGAGTGGGCTGGGCCCTCCGATTTTTGCAGGGGGGCCCGGCGCACTCTAGTTACACCACTGATGAAAGGGCATTTGTAAACAAAGTCCAATTTTCGGATGAAAATCATGTATTATGTGTAGGGATGCACCGAATCCAGGATTCGGCCAGGATTCGGCCTTTTTCAGCAGGATTCAGATTCGGCCGAATTCTTCTGCCCGGCCGAACCGAATCCGAATCCTAATTTGCATATGCAAATTAGGGGCAGGGAGGGAAATTGCGTGACTTTTTGTCAGAAAACAAGGAAGTAAAAAATGTTTTCCCCTTCCCACCCCTAATTTGCATATGCAAATTAGGGTTTCGGATTCGGTTCGGTATTCGGCCGAATCCTTTGTGAAGGATTCGGGGGTTCGGCCGAATCCAAAAAAGTGGATTCGGTGCATCCCTAATTATGTGTGTCCCAACATGACTGTCATCAGGAGTTCCATTCCCCCCTTGCAAAACAACCAAGAAAAACAAAAACCTTTTGTTTCCCCTTCCAGAAGCAAATAATTGTTTGTGTTGGATGCAGCCATATCTTTTTGATATAAGTTTTGTGGTGCTTCAACTTCTGGTCTGTGCTCTGTGCAGGTACCCCTCAAAGATAGAGAAGATAGACTACGAAGAGGAAAAACTGCTGATCCATTTTGAACACTGGAGCAGCCGATACGATGAGTGGATCCACTGGGACAGCAGTCGACTCCGCTCTCTCGAGGAGCACTCATTGATGAAGGAGGAGCTCCGAGATGATGAAGAAAATTTCGTAAGGGCATTTTTCAGTTTTTAAAGTCGAGGCAGAATAATGAGTATTTTCTAAATGTTATATGTGATCATTTAGTCTGCTGCAATCAAGATGGAGCTTAAAGGGGAACTATCGCGAAAATAAAAATAATATAATCGTCCTCATACTGAAATTGGAAACTTTCTAAATACAATCAATTAAATATACCGAATTGTTTCTGAAATAATCAAGTTTATGTTCACTATTCCTCTCTCAGCATCTGTTTCTCTTCATTCTCTCTTCATGCAGCAGTTAGGTGTCAGATATTCATTGACAGTTAGATCCAATATATCTTATAGGGGGGTCCTTTTGCCTAGAAGATGTATTAGAGCTCACTCTATTAAACTCACCAGACATCCTGTCCTGATTGGATTGAGCACTGTAGTGGTTACTCTGAGCTCGGGAGAGGGGATTAGGATTTAAAAATAGGATCAGACAGCTAGAGCAGAGTTTCTATGGGAACCAGCAATGCTATCTCTTCATTGGCTGCTAGACTGGAGGGTGTGTTTATTAATCTGAGTTGAGAAGAACTGAGCATGCTCATGATCCAACAGCCAAAGGAAATTCCTGAGGGAGGGGGCTGAGTGGGTTAGAGGAGCAGAAAATATCCTAAGTGATTAAAGGACATGTAAAGCCTACACATTCTTACCATGCATAGAAGTTGGGCATATCTTCACCACCCAAGCTACATAATGTGTACTGCATATACCCCCTCCATTTACCAGCACCATCACATTTTCCTAAAACAAATAGCAGCTTTCACCCTGCAGCCTTTTTCCCTCTGACACATCATCAATAACATTTAGACATGTATGATGTAAAGTTCATGCAGTGCAGAATGCAGGTTACACAGGCACAACATACTTTGATAAAAGAAAGTTCTGCTGGGCTTGAGCAGTGTAATGGTTAAGCTGAGCTCAGGAGAGGTGGTTATGAGAAAAAATAGGATCAGACAGCTAGAGTTTCTATGGGAACCAGTAATACTATCTCTTCATTGGCTGTTAGACTCGAGGGTGTGTTTACTAATCTGAAATGAGAAGAACTGAGCATGCTCATAAGTCAACAGCCAAAGCAAATTCCTGAGGGAGGGGGCCGAGTGGTTTAGAGGAGGAGAAGGAATTCTAAGTGATTAAAGGACATGTAAAAGCTACATTTTCCTACCATGTATATAAGTTAGGCACATCTCCCCCACCAAAATGACATTATTTTTACGGCAAACATCATTACTGTGACTCTACATTACTTCACTTCTGCCTCCAGCAGCCTCTATTTATAGTAGGAATGCACCGAATCTCCACTTTTTTGGATTCAGCCGAACCACTGATTCCTTTGTTAAAGATTCGGCCGAATACCGAACCAAACCATAATTTGCATATGCAAATCAGTGAGGGGGAGGTAAAAAGAGAGCGGCTTTGTGTGCGGTCTAAAAAAAATTTCACTTCCTTGTTTTGTGACAAAAAGTCACGTGATTGTAAGAATTCGGATTTGGTTCGGCCAGGCACAAGGATTCGGCCGAATCTGAATCCTGCTGAAAATGGCCGAATCCTGGCCAAATACCAAACCGATTTGGGCCATCCCTAATTTAAAGACTATAAAGAACAAATTGTGAGCAGAATCAGTAAATACTATAGAAACGCATACAGGAGACCTCTAGTGACCAAACAGAGGTACAACTACAAATACGAAAAAACTTTTCTCCAAAGCATGCTGATTAGTAAAAAAAATATATTTTATTCACATCAATGATTAAAAAACATTAAGAGTATACCCTCTAACGCCTGACGCGTTTCATGCTTACCCAGCACTTAGTCATAGGCAGGGATTCTGACCCACACATCACTAGTATATACCCTTCTATTGCTGTGTTGCTATTAATGTGTTGTATGTCCTTTATAAATTCTGGTAGGGGATCCGTTATCCGGAAACCAGTTATCCAGAAAGCTCCAAATTATGGAAAGGCCGCCTCCCATAGACTCCATTTTATACAAATATTCTGATTTTTAAACAATGATTTCCTTTTTCTTTGTAATAATAAAACAGTAGCTTGTACTTGATCCCAACTAAGATCTCATTAATCCTTATTGGAAGCAAAACCAGCCTATTGGATTTATTTAATGTTTATATGATTTTCTAGTAGACTTAAAGGGGTTGTTCACCTTTGAGTTAACTTTTAGTATGACGTAGAGAGTGATATTTTGAGGTTATTTGCAATTGGGTTTCATTTTTTATTATTTGTGGCTTTTGAGTTATTTAAATTTTTATTCAGAAGCTCTCCAGTTTGCCATTTCATTAGTCTGGTTGCTTAGGTTCAAATTACCCTAGCAACCATACATTGATTTGAAAAAGAGGCTGGAATATGACTAGGAGAGGCCTAAATAGAAAAATTTGTAATAAAAAAAGAAAAAACAATAAATGTGTAGCCTTACTAAATAACTGTTTTTAGATGGAAAGCCATGTGAAAGCTGTAAAGAGTCAGAAGAAGTAGGCAAATAATTAAAAAAAAACTATAAATACAAATAATCAAGACCAATTGAAAAGTTGCTTATAATTGGCCATTCTATAACACACTACCTTTAACTGAAAGGTGAACCACCCCTTTAATGTATGAAGATCCCATTTACAAAAAGATCCATTATCCGGAAATCTCCAGGTCCCGAGCATTTTGGATAACCGGTCCTGTACTTGTTAACAAATAATATTAATGTGCTTAATCTGCTTAATATTTACTATCTCATCTCTGTAAGATGCCTTTAAAAATATTAAAAAAATATATATATATATATATTTTTTTTTTGCTTATTGAATGATCTTTGCATAGGATTTTAAAGAAGGGGAAGAGGTGTTGGCCCGATGGACTGACTGCAGATATTACCCAGCCAAGATTGAAGCTATAAACAAGGAAGGTACGTTTATTTGCTACTCTATATTGTTTTTGTAGACCACACCCCATTGTAACATAATAGAAAGACTATGGGAGGAGATAATGTTGTTTAAAATCTATATTTCTCTCTCTATCATTTCTAGGGATGCACCGAAACCTTCTGCCCAGCCGAACCGAATCCTAATTTGAATATGCAAATTAGGCGCAGGAAGGGAAATCACGTGACTTTTTGTCACAAAACAAGGAAGTAACATTTTTTTCCCCTTCCCACCCCTAATTTGCGATTCGGTTCGGTATTCGGCTGAATCAAAAATAGTGGATTTGGTGCGTCCCTAATCATTTCTCTCTCATTTCAAATCTAACTTTTAGTATGTCATAGAAAGCATAAGTCTTAGCAACTTTTCAATTGATCTTCATTTTTTCTCTTTAAAGGGGTTGTTGACCTTTGAGATAACTTTAGCATGCTGTAGAGAGGGATATTCTGAGACAATTTGCAAATGTTTTTCATTGTTTATTATAGAAGGTTTTTGAGTTATTTAGCTTTTTATTCAGCAACCCTTCAATTTGCATCTTAATCAATCTGGTAACTAGGGTCCAAATTACCCCAGCAACCATGCATTGATTTGAATAACAGACTGGAATATGAAAAGGAGAGGCCTGAATAGAAGGATCAGTAGTAAAAAGTAACAATACATTACAGAGCATTTGTTTTTTTAGAAGGGGTCAGTGATGCCCATTTGAAAGCTGCAAAGAGTCAGAAAGAAAAGGTAAATAACTATAAAACTATAAAAAATAAATAATTACAACCAATTGAAAAGTTGCTTAGAATTGGCAGTTCTATAACATAATAAAAGTTACTTTAAAGGTGAACCACCCCTTTAATCGTTTTTGAATGATTTGCCTTCTTCTTCTGACTCTTTCCAGCTTTCAAATGCGGGGTCACTGACCCCACTGAAAAACCAAATGCTCTGTAAGTTTACAAATATATTGTTATTGCTGCTTTTTATTACTCCTCTTTCTATTCAGACCTCTCCTATTCATATTCCAGTCTCTCATTCAAATCAATGCATGGTTGCTAGGGTTGACGCAAGCAACCATAACACTGAATTTGCCAATTGGAGAGCTGCTGAATTAAAAGCTTAATAACTCAAAAAACACATGTAATAAAAAAAAAAAATGTAGAATGGATCATTCTAAGAAACTTTTCAATTGGTCTTTGTTTTTTCTTATTTTTATAGTTGTTGAATTATTTGCATTCTTGTTCTGACTTTTTTTCAACTTTTACAAATGGGTCACTGACCCCATCTAAAAACCAAATGCTTTGCAAGGCTACAAATGTATTGTTATTGGTACTTTTTATTACTCATCTTTCTGTTCAGGCCTCTCCTATTCATATTCCAGTCTCTTATTCAAATCAATGCATGGTTGCTAGGGTAATTTGGACCCTAGCAACCAGATGGCTGCAAACTGGAGAGCTGCTGAATAAAAAGCTAAATATCTCAAAAACCGCAAATAATAAAAAATGAAAACCAATTGCAAATTGTCTCAGAATATCCCTCTCTACATCATACTAACAGTTAATTTAAAGACAGCTACTCATTGGATCAAACTCCCTTGTCTTGGATGACATGAAGTGAACCGTTGCTGCCGACTAGTGTTATAACTAGGAAGCATAATATCCATGTATCGATACTCTTGTATAGGAATTTATTTTCACTTTGGGCTTTAAAATGACTGTGAGAGTTGTAACTTTCTTATGTGAGAATTTATTTTGCATCCACACAACATGTTTTTGGACTTTTCTCAAGAATTGAACCCTTGATGCCCAAAACGTAGTGCGGATGCACAATAACTAACAGTAAGGGGCAGATTGTTAAAGGATCAAAGTGAAATGAAATTTAGATTTTTTTTTTTAAATTTTTTTTTCACATTCAGATTAATTATCCAAACTCGATTTGAGTTTTAATTTGGTTTCTAATTTTCGAGATTTATCATACTCTGGCCCTTTAAGAACTGAAATTCGCCACCTTAAACCTGCCGACTTGCTGTATAAGTCAATGGGAGAGGTCCAGGGATCAATTCGGTGATGTTTGCAGCCCTCCTGACATTCAAGTTTTCGATTTGAGTTTTTCTAAATCGAAGCAAATTCGATTCGAGTTTTCGGGTCGATTTAATTCGTCCCAGCTGTGAAATTAATATTTTATTAATAAATTTCGACTGGTCGAATTTCGAGTATAGGAAACTCGCATGAATTCAAAATCCGACCCTTGATAAATGTGCCTCTAAGTATACCATCTGTTATCCAGACTGCTCGGGTCCTGGGGCTTTCCGGATAACGGATCTTTCCATAATTGGGATCTTCATACCTTAACAAAAGCAAAAAAAAAAAACCCAGCAGGTGCCAAAATCCAATGTGGGCACTACCTAAGTAAATGGAGTTATAGTGGAGCAAAACATTAATAAAAAGGGAGGAGGTACCCAAGTCCACAGGTGCATATTTATAGAAAAACAACAATAGTTGTGAGTCCCTCCATCAGTCAAGGGTAGTAAAAAGATACTAAAAGTTTATGCGGACAACGGCCTAACGCGTTTTGTGCCTATTTGGGGGACTTACTCATAGGCTAATGGGCACACCCCTGTACAACTCTTATATAGGGGTGTGACCAAACAAGGCAACATACATCACAGCCAATCACTTAGGGGCAAATTTACTAAAGGGGCGAAGTGACTAGCATTAGCGAAAATTCGCCAGCGTGACGTCATTTCGATACTTCGCTGCTTTACTAACGGTCGCTGTCGTAACTTCGCTAGCGAAGGAGATAGACTCTGGCGGTACTTCGCTTCCCAAAGCCTGGCGAATTTGCACTCTGGCGAATGGACGTAACTACGCAAATTAAGATGCGGATTTTACTGAACGTTACCTCTTGCGCCAGACTTGCCTTCGCCACCTCAGACCAGGCAAAGTGCAATAGAGTAGATAGGAGTTCCTCCAAAAATAGTTGAAATTATTAAAACACTGGCGTCTTTTACTTTTCTCAGGGTGATAGGCTGCAAACGAGTGTAAATTTTTTTTGGGGTACCCGGCTTCCCCCCCTACATTTCCTAACATATGGAACATAAACTATACACTGGGCTCGTGCGTAGGGCAATATAACAACTTTATTTTTTTAAGGTTTCCCAGGCTTGTGTAGTGCAATGTATTTGCTGCAACATATACGTCCATTCAACTTTAACTTCCCAACGTATGCAAATTAGCCAACGCTAGCGCAACTTCGCCATTTGGCGACCCTGGACGCAACTTTGGATTTTAGTGAATTAGCGTTGTCCTGGAAAATCTACGCCTGGTGAAATGTTGCAATGTGAGCGAAACCGTCGCTTGCAAATTTACGAAGGTTGGAAAATTTGCCCCTAAGTGAGAAGCCAAATGACCAATTTCCTTGTTTAATTATCTGTTTACATACAGGCTTCACTGGATTGTCAGATATCTACATGAAGCAGATCAGAAGGGATACAACAATGCATCAAAATAAACAAAAAGAATACAAAAAAGAAAGAAATGCAAGAGAACAGAAAAACTTCCTTGTACTATTTATCGAAATATATTTATATGGATACAGGTATGGGACCTGTTATCCAGAATGCACGGGTCCTGGGGTTTTCCGGATAACGGATCTTTCTGTAATTTGGGTCTTCATGCCTTAAGTCTACTAGAAAATCATGTAAACATTAAATAAACCCAATAGGCTGGTTTTGCTTCCAATAAGGATTAATTATATTTTAGTTGGGATCAAGTACAAGCTACTGTTTTATTATTACACAGAAAAAAAAAATTGGATTATTTGGATAAAATGAAGTCCATGGGAGGCAGCCCGTGTGTAATTCGGAGCTTTCTGGATATCAGGTTTCCGGAGAAGGGATGCTATACCTGTATTTCTTTTTTTTTTTTTATTTTGATGTATTGTGAGTAAGTGCCCCAATAGGCACGAAACGCGTTAGGCCGTTGTCTACTATGTCCTAATAAACTTTTTGTATTTTTTTAACACCCTTGACTGTTTTTCCATTTACATACCTTAAGTCTACTAGAAAATCATATAAACATTAAATAAACCCAATAGGCTGGTTTTGCGTCCAATAAGGATTAATTATATCTTAGTTGGGATCAAGTACAAGTTACTGTTTTATTATTACACAGAAAAAGGAAACATTTTTAAAATTTGGATTATTTGTATAAAAGAGAGTCTATGGGAGACGGCAATTCCGTAATTCAGAACTTTCTGGATAATGGGTTTCCGGATAATGGATCCCATACATGTAGAGGCTGCCAGGGACGAGCTTCTGGGGAATCGCAGCCTTATAAGAGCACCCGCTATGTGTTACCCAGAGATTTAATTATTTTCTCATGTCAACACAAGTGTGTTGTAATTTTGTTTTACAAGGGGTTGTATCACAGCCTTAGCATGAAAATATGTCTCTTCTTCTATAGGAACCTACACTGTGCAGTTTTATGATGGAGTCATTCGATGTCTGAAGAAAATTCACATTAAATCCATGCCAGAAGATGCAAAGGGGCAGGTAAGGTTTTACAACCAATCTTCCAGTGTTTTTATTTCTGAAAGGGGTGGTTCACCTTTAAGTTGTATGTTATAGAATGGCCAATTATAAGCAACTTTGTCTTCATTATTTATTTTCTATAGTTTTTTTTTTAATTATTTCCTGATTCTTTCCAGCTTTCAAATGGGGGTCACGGACCCCCATCTACAAAACAAATGCTCTGTAAGTCTACACATTTATTACTCCTCTTTCTGTTCAGGCCTCTCCTATTCATATTCCAGTCTCTTCTTCAAATCAATGCATGGTTGCTAGGGGAATTTGGACCCTAGCAACCAGATGGCTGAAATTGCAAACTGGAGAGCTGCTGAATAAAAAGCTAAATAACTCACAAACCACAAATAATGCAATGAAAACCAAATGATAATTGGTTGAAAACCAATAGCAACTTATCTCAGAATATCCCTCTATACGTCATAGGAAAAGTTAACTCAAAGGTGAACAACGCCTTGAATGCTTAGTAACAAATAACAAAACTTCACCGTTTCCTTTCATTTCAGGATTGGATCGCTCTTGTTAAAGCAGCTGCAGCAGTGGCAGCAAAGAATAAATCAGGGAACAAGCCTCGGACCAGCATTAACAGCACTAAAGACAAAGAGGAGAGAAAGTGGAGCAAAGGGCCCTCCAAGAAGGAAGAGACAGTTCTGTGCAAACATTTTGGCATCTTTCAGAAAGAGGAGGAGGAGCCTACATCGAGCAGGAACCTGGCCAGTCCACTTACAGTCTTTACAGGTCTCTAATATGTTAATAAGTGGGGAAGTTTACTCCTCTTTTTTGACATGAACTCATTCATATGGACTTGTGTAAAAAAAAAAAAAAAAAAAAAAAAAAGGCATTTAAAGGAAAACTATACCCCCAAACAATGTAGCTCTCTATTAAAAGATACTGAGTAAAACAGCTCATGTGTAAAACCCTGCTTCATGTAAATGAACCATTATCATAATAATATACTTTTTTAGTAGTATGTGCCATTGGGTAATCATAAATAGAAAATTGCCATTTTAAAAAATAAGGGCCGCCCCCTGAGATCGTAAGATTCACTGTGCACACATACAAACCACATGTAAGGTCACATGAGCCAATTAACAGACAGAGTTCTGCCTTTTGCTTCCTCACTTCTTCCTGTTACAGTTAGTGTTGTAGTATTTCTGGTCAGGTGATCTCTGAGGCAGCACAGATACAGTCACGAAATGGTGGTTCAAGGCAAGAGATGTAAAAGGGCAATATTTATGTAAATATATATTCCAGTTTGGTAAGATTCTTTAATATGTCATTCAATTTGATATAAACTATCCGTTGCTTAAGTATTCATTTTGGGGGTATAGTTTTCCTTTAAACACTCTCAGATGCTGAATATATAGATATATTTACATTGTTTTGCACAGACTTGGCAGTACTAGGAGTCTTTATTCTAGGTTAGGCCGACTCTATGAGCTCATGTCTAAAGGGGGCATATTTTTTTCCCTTATAGCATAAGTCATATATATATACAGTTGTGCTCATAAGTTTACATGGTTTAGTGGTTGGCTGAAGATATTTAGGGGCAAATTTACTTATGGTCGAATATCGAGGGTTAATTAACCCTCGATATTCGACTGCCGAATTGAAATCCTTCGACTTCGAATATTGAAGTTAGCGCTATTCCTACGATCGAACGATTCGAAGGATTTTAATCCATCGATCGAAGGATATTCCTTCGATCAGAAAATTGTTAGGAAGCCTATGGGGACCTTCCCCATAGGCTAACATTGGCCTCGGTAGGTTTTAGGTGGCGAACTAGGGGGTCGAAGTATTTTTTTAAAGAGACAGTACTTCGACTATCGAATAGTCGGACAATTTTTAGTTCCAATTGTTCGAGTCGAATTCACCAAAAAAAACATTCGAAATTCAACGTTTTTTTCCTCTATTCCTTCACTTGAGCTAAGTAAATTGGCCCCTTATTGTCAAACAACTGTGTTTACTCTTTTTAAATCATAATCACTACACAAACTACCCAAATGACCCTGATCAGAAGTTTCCATACCCTGTTTTTTTGGCCTGATAACATTCACACAACTTGACACAAAAGGGTTAGAATGGCTATTAAAGGTAACCATCTTTACCTCTGATCTGTTTGCATGTAAAGGTGGCCATACATGGATAGATCCGCTCGTTTGGCGATGTCGCCAAACGAGCGGATCTCCCTCCGATATGCCCACCTTCAAGGTGGGCAATATCGGGCAGATCCGATCGTGGGCCCTAGGGCCCAACGATCGGATCCTAGCTCTCAAAAACGGGCGGTCGGATCGCGGGACCGCATCAACGAACAGATGCGGCCGCGATCCGACGGGATTTTTAACCCCATCCGATCGAGATCTGGCCGACTTTCGGCCAGATCTCGATCGGGGAAGCCCGTCGGGGGCCCCCATACACGGGCCAATAAGCTGCCGACACGGTCTGTCGGCAGCTTTTATCGGCCCGTGTATGGCCACCTTAATTCGTGGCTGTGTATAAAAGGTCAGTGACTTTCTGGACTCCTGACAGACCCTAGCATCTTTCGTCCAGCGCTGCACTGATGTTTTTTGGATTCTAAGTCATGGGGAAAGCAAAAGAATTGTCAAAAGATCTGCGGGAAAAGGTAGTTGAACTCTATAAAACAGGAAAGGGATATTAGAAAATACCAAAGGAATTGAGAATGCCAATCAGCAGTGTTCAAACTCTAATTAAGAAGTGGAAATTAGGGGTTCTGTTGAAACCAAACCACGTTCAGGTAGACCAACTAAAATTTCAGCCACAACTGCCATAAAAATTGTTCGGGATGCAAGGAAAAACCCATAAATAACTTCAGGTGAAATACAAAAAATACTTGAAAAAAATTTGCACTCATCAGCCCAGAAGCTGCGCATGGGACGTACTTGGACATTCCAACATGACAATGATCCAAAACACAAGGCCAAGTCGACCTGTCATTGGCTACAGCAAAATAAAGTGAAGGTTCAGGAGTGGCCATCTCAGTCTCCTGACCTCAATATCATCGATTCACTCTGGGGAGACCTCAAACATGCAGTTCATGCAGAACAGCCCAAGAATTTACGGGAACTGGAGGCTTTTTGCCAGGAAGAATGGGAAGCTTTACCGTCTGAGAAGATAAAGAGCCTCATCCACAACTACCACAAAAGACTTCAAGCTGTCATTGATGTTAAAGGAGCAATAAATACATGGTATTAAGAACTGGGGTATGCAAGTTTTGATCTGAATCCACTATTGTAGATTCGGCCGAATCCTTCGCGAAAGATTTAGTCGAATACCGAATCCTAATATACTTATGCAAATGGGCGGTGGGAAGGGGAAAACATTTTTTACTTCCTTGTTTTGTGACAAAAAAGTCAAGCGATTTCCCTCCCACCCCTAATTTGCATAAACAAATTAGGATTTGGATTGGCCAGGCAGAAGGATTCCGAATCCTGCTGAAAAAGGCTGAATCGTGAACCAATTCCTGGGTTCAGTGCATCCCTAATATATATATATATATATATATATATATATATATATACCTCTATTCTTTTGAATTGCTTAAAACATGGGGACAACGTTCATACCCCTGGCAGATAGCGAGATTAAAACCCAGGACACCATTAGGTGAGGAATAAATTAAATTAGGACACCCCCACTTAAAATGGCTCAGATAACACAAACGTGTATGGCATCAGGTGCACGATTAGAACATCGTTACTCAGCATTTTGATGGAAGTTTGCCCTATTTAAACCTCAGACATTTAGGGGGTTATTTATCAAAATCTAAATTTATCTAATTATTTTCTGAAATATACTCCGACCAAATCCGTTATTTATCAATACATTTTCCTGAAAATTTCCAGTTCGGGAAAATAACCAGAGAAAATCGTCTGAAAATTCAAATTATTCGAATTTTTTCGGATTTTTGCCCGAAAACCACCAAATCTTCGGATTATTGCACAATACCCAGCGCAGATCAGGATATCGTCGGGACTTCTGCTATTGACTTATATACAACCTCAGAAGAGAGAACACAGACAAATACCAGGACTTTTGGAATAATGTTCTTTGGACGGATGAGTCTAAAATTTTATTATTTGGAGAGCAGAACAGAGGATTTGTTTGGTGTAAACCAAGTACAGCATTCCAGGAAAAGAACCACATACCATCTGTGAAGCATGGAGGTGGAAGTGGCATGGTTTGGGGATGGCCAGATCACCGTCATAGAATCCACCATGAATTCTACTGTTTATCAGAGTGTGCTTGAGAAACGTCAGACCATCTGTAAGAAAATTAAAGCTGAAGCAACATGATGATGACTCAAAATATACCAGTAAATCCACCAAGGACTGGCTGAAAACTAAAAAAAATGGAGATTCCTGGAATGGCTGAGTCAAAGCCCAGATCTTAATCCCATTGAGATGCTGTGGGTGACTTGAAACTGACCGTACGTACAAGAAAACCTTCAAACATCTTACAGCTGAAAGAATTTTGCATTGAGTAGTGAGGCAAACTTTCCTCGGACCCACCGAGTTACAATACACATTTTTTATTGATATCTTTTGTCTAATGAGTAAATCAAGGTTTAGTTTTTGTTGTTTACCTGCAATTAAAGTACTTTCTGTTCCAGAGATAAATCAAAACAAGATTAAACGTCGATATCTGAACATTTCTTAATAAAGAACTGAATATTTAATGGGGTGTCCTAATTTTTTCACGACTGTATAAATGTGTACTGTAGAACCCCCATTTTACATTTTTCAAGGGACCAGAAAAAAATGATGTAAAATCCAGGAAAATGTATAATCAGGGAAATGTATTATGCATAATATATAGGTGGGACCACAAAACAACAATGTAAAATGAGGGGAAACTTAAAATCAGGGGATGTAAAATGGGGGTTCTACAGTAAATACGTAGCAATATATTAAATCCATTATGGATCCAAAATTAACATTTTGGTTTTTTCCCCCCTTCAAATAGATATTACTTTGCCAGAGACTCCAAAGATCAGTATTCAGCCACAAGAGGACGAGCTTTTACTGAAGAGAAAACTTAGTCAGACAAGTTTGTTTCAAGCAAAGAGAGCTCGTCTGAACAAAATTACAGGTACTTGTTATGTTGCAGTCAAACCCCGGGCAGAAAAACTCATTCATAGTGTCTCCATACTGTTTCCTAGCGATTTTATTCACCACCCCAGTCGTTCTGCTGTTTTGTAACGCCTACAACTTTGGCAAAATCAAATGATTTTGGGCATGGAAGTGGGGCAAAAACCTGATAGACTAGGGATTAAATGTGCACCGAATGCACCGGAATGGCACTCAGAGCACTTCATTTTCCAAAGTCGCCTTAAGTTGGAAACTTTGGACGAGTTACGCCGGGAGACTAATCTCCCTGAATCCATGCCCCTGTGTCTCTGCCCTTAAAGGGAACATGTCATGATTTTTATTTCTAAATGACACTGTTTACACGGCATATAATTCACTCTACAATATAAAATTTCATTCCTGAACCAGCAAGTGTATTTTTTTTTAAGTTAAAATATTGGTGTTTAGGTGCATCTCAGGTCATTTTGCCTGGTCATGTGCTTTCAGAAAGAGCCAGCACTTTAGGATGGAACTGCTTGCTGGCAGCCTGTTGTTTCTCCTACTCAATGTAACTGAATGTGTCTCAGTGGGACCTGGATTTTACTATTGAGTGTTGTTCTTAGATCTACCAGGCAGCTGTTATCTTGTGTTAGGGAGCTGCTATCTGGTTACCGTTCCCTTTGTTTTGTTGTTAGGCCACTGGGGGGAAAGGGAGGGGGTGAAATCACTCCAACTTTAGTACAGCAGTAAAGAGTGACTGAAGTTTATCAGAGCACAAGTCACATGACTGGGGGCAGCTGGGAAACTGACAATATGTCTAGCCCCTTGTCAGATTTCAAAATTAAATATAAAAAAATCTGTTTGCTTTTTTGAGAAATGGATGTCAGTGCAGAATTCTGCTGGAGCAGCACTGATGCAATTTAAAAAAATTGAAAAATGTTTCCCCATGACAGTATGCCTTTAAGGATTTAAATTTGGTTTGGTCGGCTAAAGGATTCAGCTTAATCAAAATCCTGTGGAAAAAGTCCATATATCTCCATACATGGAATCTGTGTCCCTTCAAAAAATCCAAAATCACAGCAGCAGCATAAATTGCATAGGACATGTCAGATTCAGACAGTGGCATATAAAGAAGTGGCTATAATGAGGCATTCCCTAATTTACATAGGCATGGGCGTTGTGTGGCCAGCCAATGGATAAAACCATGTCTGCTCACTGCTGTAAAGCTTGAATTATGCAACCTTCTCGCACACTTCACGAGTGCTTGTGCTTTCTTCTCAATTATAGTATTTATCAATGCTCATGTGGGACGTCTCTGTGTAGCCCAAGTCTTCTTCTGTCTAATATTCAGAGCTCAGTCCACCAGGTGGCGCTCTTAAGGTGGCCATACACTATTAGATCCGCTAGTTTGCTGAGGTAGCCAAAAGAGAGAATCTTAACCCGACATGCCCACTAACGGCTGGGCGATATTGGGTGAATCCGAACGATCAGATAGCAGTGCTGTGAATGGGTGCCGACGGGTCACAGGACCGCATCAACTACACAGAAAAAAAATCAAACTAGCCCAATCGTTACGTGGCCGATTTTTGGCCTGATATCGATCAGGAGGACCTGTCGGAAGCCCCCACACACACGGCAGATAAGTTGCCGAATCGGTCTAAAGGACCCATATTGGCAGCTTTAATCTGCATGTGTATGGCCATCTTTAAGACCCACATAGATGGGCTGATAAAAGCTGCTGACAGACCAGTCTGCAACTTATTGGCCCGTGTGTGGGTGCGGTTTCCACCCAGCCGGTATTTAAGCGGCTTAGCCGGTAAAACACCTACCGGGCCGGTATGACAAATTTACTAGCTGCCGGTAATTTGTAATACCGTTAAAGGAGAAGGAAAGCTACCGAAGCAGTTTATCGACAATAGATAAGCTACAATAACAGCTCTAGAAGCTCTCTGTTTATTTAGGATAGCAGCTGCCATATTTGCTTGGTGTGACATCACTTCCTGCCTGAGTCCTTCGCTGCTCACTCAGCTCTGGGCTCAGATTACAGCAGGGAGGGGAGGAGCAAACTGAGCATGCTCAAGCCCTAGCCCTGGAGATTTAAGCTGAAAACAGGAAGTCTGATACAAAAGCCCATGAGTACACAATAGAAGGAAAGAAATGTGCTGTTTCTTTTGTCAGACTCAGAGCAGCATTACTTTGAGGATTTTCTGGTGTATTTATAGAGACCTTTCTGATAAAGCTTACTTAGTTTTAACCTTTCCTTCTCCTTTAACAAAAGCCGTTGCCCTCCGGTGGAAACGTACCTTTTCCTCGTCATCTTGTCCTTGCGTGACGCCCCTTTTGCGACACGGCCCGGCTGCTCCGCCCCTTTTTGCATCACGGCCCGGCTGCTCCGCCCCTTTTTGCATCACAGCCCGCCCCTATAGTTCCTGCCCCACCACTGGGGCAGGAACAGTGGCAACCCTATGTGTGCGCCCATCCGATCAGGCAGGTTCAAAAATTCCGTCGCATCTTTCCGATCGCCGTTTGGCCTCCATTCTGATCCGATCATTGGGCCCTAGGGCCCACAATTGGATCAGCCCGATATCGCCCACTTCAATGTGGGTATATCGGAGAGAGATCCGCTCATTTGGAGACATGAGTTGATCTCCATATGCCAAACAAGCGGATCTCCGTGAGTATGGCCACCGTTAGGCAGACTGAGTTGATACCATTATACTATGATACAATTATTCTTAGCGTTGTTGTTCATTTCTTCTCATTGAAGGATTATTGGCATCTAAAGCCGTTATTTTGGACGACACAGAACAGAAGGACATCGTCTCAGAAAAGACATCAAGGCTGGAGGAGGTATGAAATGGGAGAATTTGTCTTTTGCAAGATCCCAGCAGGGACCCACTACAGGGCTTTAAGTTTCCGAAAATATTCTCAAGCCGCTAAAATCAGTGCCTGTTTCTGGATCAGTGCTTTGAGCTGTAAAATCCATACGCTGATTTTTCTTTTTCTAACTTGGTTTTTGCCAACCAGCCTCTATATGTTGTCCCACATTGATTGTCTGTGCATGCCTTTTCATGGCCCTTAAAGGCAGATCAGATCAAATATCCACCATGACTTGGAATCAGGTGCTAATAGTTCTCCTCTTGTAGTTGTACTAATACTAATTTACTTGTCCCTCACGGGCTACCATTGTGTTGCCTTTTTTCATTTATACCTATAAAACTAGTTTAATCCATGTCATGGCCTGAAAAGCAAAAAAACAAAAAACAAATAATGAGTATTTAATCTGGTATTTTAAAATAATATCACAGTTTTTAATTAAAACTACAATTATCATAATAGAGAAATTCTAAATGAAGGAAAATTTAAGGTTTGCTGAATATTAACCTCTTGGTTTTTAGATAAACAATTGTATCTTCTTTTTTTTTTGTATGCCAGCCAACAACATTAGAATGTAAGCTCTTCGGAGCAGGGGTTTATTGTGTCAATGCAAAGAAATACAAAGCCATATAATATAGGTTTATTATTGCCGTATAGTTAATGATTAATTATGAAAGATTGTTGTTTGCAAAATGAGAAGATACAGCTTTAACATGACACCAGAGCCCGCTCTGTCCACGGCAAAACAAATACAGCTATGGGATCCGTTATCCGGAAACCCATTATCCAGAAAGCTCAGATTTATGGAGTGGCCATCCCCCATAGACTCTCTTTTATTCAAATAATCAAAATTTTTAATAGTGATTTCCCTTTTCTCTGTAATAATAAAACAGTAGCTTGTACTTGGGTATTTAGATCCAAATTATGGAAAGATCCATTATGTGGAAAGCCCCTGCTCCCAGTATTCTGGATAACAGATCCCTTACCTGTATAGCAAAGAGGTATATCTGAAAATGGAATTTTCATTAGTATTATCCTGTGATGTTTTTATGAAAGGACCATGTAATGCAGCACTTTACAGAGAATGCCTATGGTTCAGTATCTTGTAGAATATAGTACTTAAAGAAAAACTCAAGCCTAAAAACGAATATGCCTACAATATGCCCATGGCGTGTATTTTTATATTGAATTTATACTACATTGAATTTACACTACCAACATAGAGGTTCAGCAGCTCTATAAGGGCTCTTACTGACGAGCGGTTGAAGCTGCGCTCCCCAGCGTTCCGTTGTATTGCATTTAGCCGCAGGGGAGCGCAGGAATAGACGCATTAAGCTTTTTCCAATGGGGCTGTACTCATACAGGCGCGTGTAGGCGCCGAACGCACGTTGAGACGCAACATGCTGCATTTTTCCTGCGTTCGGCGCCTACAGGCGCCTGTACAGCCCCAATAAAAAGCTTAATGCTTCTATTCCTATGCTCCCCTGCGGCTAAATGCAGAAAAACGGAACGCAGGGGAGCGCAGCGTCAACCTCTCATCAGTAAGAGCCCTAACCATAATAATCCAGGCTTTCAAAATTGTCCGCAGCAGGTCTCCATCTTTTGTGTGTCAGTGACTCTGCACATGCTCAGTGGGCTCTGGGCTGCTGTTCAGAAAATGAGCTTTCACGCTGATGCTGTAGGGATTATTTTTATTAAAGGAGAAATAAACCCTAAAAATTAATGTGGCTAGAAATGTCATATTTTATACAGTGAACTTATTGCACGAGGCTAAAGTTTGAGCTTGCCAATAGCAGCAATGATCCAGGACTTCAAACTTGTCACAGGGGGTCACCATCTTGGAAAGTGTCTGTGACACTCACATGCTCAGTGGGCTCTGATTGGCTGTTGAGAAGCTAAGCTTAGGGCTAATTATCCAGCAGAAAATGAGCTTCCCTGACTGTAATATAAGCTGATGCTACAGGTTTGCTGATTATTAAATTCTGATGCTAATTGCACTGGTTTCTGTGCTGCCATGTAGTAATTATGTGTATTAATTACTAATCAGCCTTATATTGTGACATTTCTATTCTATGTGTACTGTATATTGTGAGTGGCTCCCTAAGCTCAGTAAGTGACAGCAGCACAGAGCATGTGCAGCGAATCAGCAGAAAAGAAGATGGGGAGCTACTGGGGCATCTTTGGAGACACAGATCTTTACTGCTAAAGGGCTGTGGTTGCCTTGGGCTGGTACAGAAGCACAAAACATCATGTACAACATTTCTACCTACTTCTTTAGTTAGGCTTTAGTTTTCCTTTAAATTGTAATGCAAAATGCACTGGTTTCTGAGCTATCATTGTGTGTCTACATTATGCAGTATATTGTGAGTTGGTCCATGAGCTCAGAAAATGGGGAGCTACAGGGGCATCTTCAGAGGCACAGATCTTCCCTGCTAAAAGGCATTGGTTGCCTTGGGCTGGTACAGAAAGACAAATTGTAATGTGCAGCATTTGTAGCCCAATAGCTTTGTTTATTTTCAGTTTCTCTTCAAAACAAGTATGCGAAGGGCAACACTTAACATTAGGGTTCATCTAAGCATCGCCACTGGTGGGCAGTTCCACAAAAGGGATATTCATTTTAAACAGAGGGAACATGTTTAATTTTTCATTTGATCCCAATGCAGAGGGGCCTTTTTTTTTTTGCACTCACGTATCCCTTTTTGGAAGAAATCAATAGGGATTTAGGGTATGGTTCTTACCATATAGAAGGTAACAGCATAAATCTTCTTTCCCTATTTCATTCTTAGTTCTGCTGTATTGTCATTTACTTAGGAGACGCTATTGTACAGGTATGAGATCCGTTATCTGAAAACCCGTTATCCAGAAAGCTCCGAATTATGGAAAGGCCGTCTCCCATAGACTCCATTTTATCCAAATAATCCACATTTTAAAAAAGTGTTTTCTATTTCTGTGTAATAAAAACAGTAGCTTGTACTTGATCCCAACTAAGATATAATTAAAGTAAAACTATACCCCCAAAATGAATACTTGAGCAACAGACAGTTTACATCATATTAAGTGGCATTTTAAAGAATCTCACCAAAACTGGAATATATACAGTATTTAAGTAAATCTTGCCCTTTTACATCTCTTGCCTTGAACCACCATTTCGTGATGGTCTGTGTGCTGCCTCAGAGATCATCTGACCAGAAATACTGCAGCTCTAACTGAAACAGGAAGAGATCACCTGACCAGAAATACTGCAGCTCTAACTGTAACAGGAAGAGATCACCTGACCAGAAATACTGCAGCTCTAACTGTAACAGGAAGAGATCACCTGACCAGAAATACTGCAGCTCTAACTGTAACAGGAAGAATTGTGGAAGCAAAAGACAGAATGCTGTGTGTTGATTGGCTCATGTGACCTAACATGTTTGGTTTGTGTGTGTGCACCGTGAATCTTACGATCCTAGGGGGCGGCCCTTATTTTTTAAAATGGCAATTTTCTATTTAGGATTACCCAATGGCACATACTGCTAAAAAAGTATATTATTATGAAAATGGTTTATTTACATGTTTTTTTTAAATATGAGCTGTTTAAGCTATATCTTTTTATAAAGACCATCATTGTTTGAGGGGTATAGTTTTCCTTTAATCTTTATTGGAAGCAAAACCAGCCTATTGGGTTTTATTAATGTTTATATGATTTTCTAGTAGACTTAAGGTATGAAGATCCAAATTATGGAAAGATCCTTTATTCATAAAACCCCAGGTCCCAAGCATTCTGGATAACCGGTCCCATACCTGTATAGCATTTTGATGTGGCCTGATGATACAGGGGCAGGGGTAACTTGTAATTTGGAAAGTATAGGCATATTTGCAGCACAAATTCTCACATCTCCTCAAAGCCTAGGGTTGCCACCCTAGGCTTTAGCCGTTCTAGCCGTTAGCAGTTCTAATTAGCCATGCAGGCTGTGGGAGCTGTTCCTGCTGAATTGTGCTTAGTACAGGGAATACCTATGCTGCCATAGTTTATGGGATCTCTCTGTACAGACTATGAGCAAACTTAGGGACTGTTCCTGCTGAATTGTGCTTAGTACAGGGAATACCTATGCTGCCATAGTTTTATGGAATCTCTCTGTACAGACTATGAGCAAACATAGGGTCTGTTCCTGCTGAATTGTGCTTAGTACAGGGAATACCTATGCTGCCATAGTTTTATGGAATCTCTCTGTACAGACTATGAGCAAACATAGGGTCTGTTCCTGCTGAATTGTGCTTAGTACAGGGGAATACCTGTGCTGCCATAGTTTTATGGGATCTCTCTGTACAGACTATGAGCAAACTTAGGGTCTGTTCCTGCTGAATTGTGCTTAGTACAGGGGAATACCTATGCTGCCATAGTTTTATGGGATCTCTCTGTACAGACTATGAGCAAACTTAGGGGCTGTTCCTGCTGAATTGTGCTTAGTACAGGGAATACCTATGCTGCCATAGTTTTATGGGATCTCTCTGTACAGACTATGAGCAAACTTAGGGACTGTTCCTGCTGAATTGTGCTTAGTACAGGGGAATACCTATGCTGCCATAGTTTTATGTTATATCTCTCTGTACAGACTATGAGCAAACGTAGGGGGCTGTTCCTGCTGAATTGTGCTCAGTACAGGGAATACCTATGCTGCCATAGTTTTATGGGATCTCTCTGTACAGACTATGAGCAAACTAAAGCTGGCCATAGACGCAAAGATCCGATCGTACGAAAAATGTCGGGACTCTCCACACATGGTCCGAAAATCGTACGAATCCACGATTCGTACGATCGGATCGTTGTGTCTATGGCCAGCTTTAGGGACTGTTCCTGCTGAATTGTGCTTAGTACAGGGAATACCTATGCTGCCATAGTTTTATGGGATCTCTCTGTACAGACTATGAGCAAACTTAGGGGCTGTTCCTGCTGAATTGTGCTTAGTACAGGGAATACCTATGCTGTCATAGTTTTATGGGATCTCTCTGTACAGGCAATGGGGCTGTTCCTGCTGAATTAGTTCCTGTGATGGCATATTATATATCGGGGTTCCCTACTTTTTAACCCATGAGCCACATTCAAATGTTAAAAGAATTGTGGAGCAACACAAGCATGAAAAAAAGTCCCCGGGTGCCAAATAAGGGCTGTGATTGGCTATTGGTAGCCCCTATGTGGACTGGCAGACTACAGGAGATGCTGTTTGGCAGTAAAACTGGTTTTTATACAACCAAAATTTGCCTCCAAGCCTGGAATTCAATAATAATTATATTCTTTGAGGCCTCTGGGAGCAACATCCAAGGGGTTGGTGAGCAACACGTTGCTCATGAGCCACTGGTATACAGGTATGGGCACCTGTTAACCAGATTACTCGGGACCTGGGGTTTTCCGGATAATGGATCTTGCTGTAATTTCGATCTTCAGATGTTCATACTTTTTATAGCTTTCAGCCTAGAGAATCTCAGAGTAACGCCCACTGTTGCTGGTCTTTATGGGATTATCTGACTAACAGAAATCTTTTTAGAAAAGACAAGAGCTTCAACTGGAAAAGACAGAGGGGCTCATTTATAAACTTTGCACCAGACAGATTGGTTCGCAAAGTGAATATATTTGCCCTGTACATGGTTACATTTATAAAGCTGAATAAGAGTGGTGCAAACAAAATTGTGAATTTTTTTTCACAAGGCGAATGTCTATAAGAGCTTTTTAAATATTTCAAAAATTGCGAATATTTATGAGCGCACTCTGCGACTGAATTACGCCAAAACTTTAGTGGCGGAGAAAATATTCTCAAAACAGTTTTGCAAAGTGCGAATTTAAGTTACTGTCAGCGCTATTTTTGCACATTGAGCAGTGCAATATATTAGCATTCAGGAAAAAACATTGGCAATACAACCATTTGCGAAAAAATATGCGTTGCGCAAACTTTATAAATGAGCCCCAGTGTGCAATGCAAGTTTTAGCATCACTTTTATTGAAAGCCTGCTGACAATTGTGGTGATACACGTTTAGGCTACAGCCACATGTAGTGGATCATCCACTCGTCCGCTGCCACCCGAATACATAGCCTCAGCTTCATGAAAGTTTGTGGGGCTGGGGGCGGCTATGGGGGCTTTTGGAGATAAATGTTTAGTGTGCAGCACCTCTTTGATACGGACCCGTTCCTATTTATAGGAAAACTATACCCCCCGACAATGTAGGGTCTCTATAAAAAGATATTGCATTAAACAGCTCATATGTAAAACCCTGCTATATGTAAATAACCCGTTTTCATTGTAATATACTTTTTTAGCAGTGCCATTGGGTAATCTTAAATAGAAAACTGCCATTTTCAAATATAAGGGCCGTCCCCTGGGACTCCAATTGGCAGACAGAGTTCTGTCTTTTGCTTCCACACTTCTTCCTGTTACAGTTAGAGCTGCAGTATTTCTGGTCAGGTGATCTCTTCCTGTTACAGTTAGAGCTGCAGTATTTCTGGTCAGGTGATCTCTTCCTGTTACAGTTAGAGCTGCAGTATTTCTGGTCAGGTGATCTCTTCCTGTTACAGTTAGAGCTGCAGTATTTCTGGTCAGGTGATCTCTTCCTGTTACAGTTAGAGCTGCAGTATTTCTGGTCAGGTGATCTCTGAGGCAGCACACAAACCATCACTAAATGGTTGTTCAAGGCAAGAGATGTAAAAGGGCAATATTTATTTAAATATATTCCAGTTTGGTAAGATTCTTTAATATGCCACTTAATGTGATATAAACTATCTGTTGCTTAAGTGTTCATTTTGGGGCTGAAGTTTTCCTTTAATATTTGGTATGCTTGAAACCAGTGAAAGTTGAGTTCCTACAGGGATATAATTACATTGTATAGTGGTAGCAGGCATTTATATAATAAAACCATCATCGGGGCAGAAGTTGTGAATACAATATATATGGCACCTATCCATTCATTCTTACTGAGAAGCAACGGAGGGACTGGCTGCTTGCAGGTCGATCTCACAACTAGTTTGGCCAAAGTGTGTTTTTGCCTGGGAATCTTTGTGTCTCTGATAGAAGCTTATTTAGGGAACCAGTGGATAGAGTCATCATTTATCATCATCATTTATTTATATAGCGCTGTCAAGATACGCAGTGCGGAAGAGTCCTGCGCGGAACCAATTTCTAAGACCCAGACACAAACCCGCAACCCAAATCGTAACCCTCATATTTACCCACTATGATCCACTTTCACAACCCGACCCGCAACCCGCTGACCTCCATCAAACAGGAAGTGATGTTGCTGACATCATCAAAAGTGGGCGTGTCAGAAAAAAGTTTTGTAAAATTTGAAAAGGACTAAAATATAGACAACATAACATAAGAAATTTAGATGAGACCCAGAACCTGCAGACCCGCATCTATACTCGCACCTGAAAATCCTACCCTCATTTTGCAGGGTACTCTCTTTTTTTGCGGGTACCCGACCCGCGGCAGGACTCTACCAGTGGACAGGAATTAAACCCGTAACCCAGTTGCTTGTGGCATCATCATCTTGGCTTTCCACTCACAGGCTTCCATGGTAATAGGGAAATACTTTTGCAAGCACTTTCTTTTATACAAATGAATGTATGTTGGGTTTTTTTTTTGAAGGGGCTTCATTTAGGAACGCAAGTGCAAGGTTCAAAATTGCATGGATTTATATACTGTTCTCAAAGTTACTTGCATGACAAAATGCCCTTGAATTCTGCCTTCTCAATAAGGTGCAGAGAACAGAAAATACAAATGCAACAGAGCCTTGGAATTAGCACCTGCCGTGTAGAGATCTTACTGCCAGGGTTTTCCTTAAGGAGAACTAAACCCTAAAAGCAAATATGGCTAAAATGGCATATTTGATATAGTGAACTTATTGCACGAGGCTAAAGTTCCAGCTTGTCAATAGCAGCAATGATCCAGGACTTCAAACTTGTCACAGGGGGTCACCATCTTGGAAAGTGTCTGTGACACTCACATGCTCAGTGGGCTCTGATTGGCTGTTGAGAAGCTAAGCTTAGGGCTCGTCACTAATTATCCAGCAGAAAATCAGCTTCCCTGGCTGTAATATAAGCTGATGTTACAGGTTTGCTGATTATTAAATTCTGATGCTAATTGCACTGGTTTCTGTGCTGCCATGTAGTAATTATGTATATTAATCACTAATCAGCCTTATATTGTGACATTTCTATTCTATGTGTACTGTATATTGTGAGTGGGTCCCTAAGCTCAGTAAGTGACAGCAGCACAGAGCATGTGCAGTGAATCAGCAGAAAAGAAGATGGGGAGCTACTGGGGCATCTTTGGAGACACAGATCTTTACTACTAAAGGGCTGTGGTTGCCTTGGGCTGGTACAGAAGCACAAAACATCATGTACAACATTTCTACCTACTTCTTTAGTTAGGCTTTAGTTCTCCTTTAATGCATACAACAAACTTGTCCCTAATGAAATACACCCTAACTTCAAGAACTGGAGACCACGTGAGGTGAAAAAATGACGTTTATTTGACACCAGCTCCGTGGATTCTGAACTCACAAAGAGTCAGAACCCCCAAACAAAGAAATCACAAAGTTTTTATAAATCTGGGGACGTATGACGAGCATAAAAGGGCGTTACCATTGCGAGAACATAGAGATTTCGCTTCACAGCACAGAAAAACAAAGAACTGCTCAAATTACCATTTTATCAGATGGTTTATCAGATTATCAGATGGTTCTTCCTCAAGGTCAAGATGATAATGACCAAGTTAGCTTGAGAACAGAATCCATCCAAGTAAGGGGGGGGTCCTGGGGGAATCTGCACACAGAATTTTATTCTTTCTCGCTAACACTGGGGGTGCTTTATAGAGACCCCAGACAAATGCACACCGCCATAATGCTCATTCAAAGAGTTATAACACGAAGTACAGAGCACAGCCCTTAGCTGCCATGTGTCCATCGAGGGAAGGAAGGCCTCTGAGCTTCACATACATTTGCAGCATTTTTTATTTTTGAACAGCATTCAGTAAAAATCCAAGTCCCACTGCGATTTCTTCCATTACATTGAGTTGGAGGAACAATAGCCTGCCTGAAAGTAGTTCCATTATGAAGTTCTGTTTTTTTCTGAAAATACAGGATCAGGAAAAATGACCTGAGATGCACCTACAAACCAATATTACAACTAATAAATTAGGGATGCACCGAATCCAGGATTTGGCTCGGGTTTCGGCAAGGATTCAGCCTTTTTAGCAGGATTTGGATCGGCTGAATCCTTATGCCAGGCCGAACCTATCTTAATTTGCATATGTAAATTAGGGGCGGGGGAAATCGCGTGACTTTTTGTCACAAAACAAGGAAGTAAAAAATGTTTTCCCTTTCCCACCCCTATTTTGCATATGCAAATTCGGATTCGGAAGTTCGGCCGAATCCAAAGTAGTGGATTCGGTGCATCCCTACTTGTTGATTCAAGAATAAAATTTTATATGGTAGAGTGCATTATTTGCAATATAATTTAGAAATAAAAACTACACCATAAAAATCATGACAGTATTCCTTTAAAGTACAGGGCATGGAAAAAGGTGCAGAAAATTTGGTGGATTGTGCCAGTTTTTGCACTTTGCACCTTAAACTGCTTCTGAAAAATGTTCCCTACTGTAATTATCTCCAGAATTGGCACAGTGATTGTATACAGTACATTGATGCCCAAAGACCTCAAACTCCTCTATGATCAGGAAACTTCTACGTCCCTGGAAATTTTTAAAAAATGCTGCTTGTGGGTAAAAAAAAAAAAAACTAATTTGGGTACATATAGAGCTTTGCACTTAAGTTTCTAAATAAGTCCTTTAGTTTCTTTCTTTTTTTTTTTTTGTGTGAATATTTTTTATATTTAAACATATGGGCAAGCCTTTGAGTGTTCTCAAGGTGAAGAGAAATTCGGTATGTTTCAAAGGCAGAATGGAACTATACAGCATAATTAGCTGGGCCAATAGAAACTCTAGGAGGCACATTTATCAAGGGTCGAATTTTGAATTCATGTGAGTTTTTTTTTTTAGCTTCCATAAATTCGAAATGCGACCAAACTAAATTTATTATTTAAATCGATTTTTTTTAATCGACCCGAACACTCGAGTCTAATTTGATACGAATTATTAAAACTCAAATTGAATTTAAAAAACTTCCCTGGACCTCTCCCATTGACTTATACAGCAATTCGGCAGGTTTAAGGTGGAGCTTTAGTTCTTAAAGGGCCAGAGTATTATAAATCTCGAAATTCAAATTAAAACTCGGAGTATGGATAACTCACAATTCAAATTTGAGGGTTTTGACCAAAAAAAAATTTGAATTTTCACTTCAACCCTTAATAGATCTGCCCCTTAATGTGTCCATCCAGCTCACACGGGATATGATCTAAGCACATTCTACAATGTATTTTGTATATCGCTGCCAGAGAGGTTTGACAACAGGAATATATGGTTATAAACCCAATATTATTCTCATGAGTTTCTGAAACCGTTTTGCTTTCCCTGCTGTATATGTGGATCAAGCGGTCACTTTCTCTTGGCTAGACCAAGTCTGGAATCCATTTTTCTATGTGACTATATCGGGAATAAACTGACATTGCATCAGGTGTAAACCTGTAAATCTAGATTCCTGCCTCGTCAGTTGAGCCATATATACTTCTCCAGCTATGTTTACTTACTATTAGCGCTGTGATTGTTTTATAGGGGATCTATGAGGAAAAACAAACCTTTTGGTATTTTATTGGGCAGTCCAGCCTGTCCTTCAATCATCCCGACACTGGGTATTGTCATTTAAAGGATATATAAACATTTAAAATAAGTGAATGTAAAATTGATGAGGGTACTATTCATATAACTTTTGCAATGTACATTCATTATTTATTTTTCGTTAAATCCAAGATATTACGGGATACATGTGCTGTTAATATGAATGAATTTTGTTACAACAGCACCACCTGCTGGTCAGTTTCCCACCAGTCTGACCACCAAGTAGTCAAGGAAGTTTTCAGGAGAAAGAAAGAGGCTGCTCTGATGTTCTTCTACTTAGGAATAAAATTAGAAACCTTTCTCAAATCTTTCCTAAGCAGTAAAACATCAGAGCAGCCTCTTTCTTTCTCCTGACAACTTCCTTGACTACTTGGTGGTCAGACTGGTGGGAAACTGACCAGCAGGTGGTGCTGTTGTCAAGAGAAAGAAATAGGCTGCTCTGATGTTCTTCTGCTTAGGAAAGGTTTGAGAAAGGTTTCTAATTTTATTCCTAAGCAGAAGAACATCGGAGCAGCCTATTTCTTTCTCTTGACAACAGAAACACCTGCTGGTCAGTTTCCCACCAGTCTGACCAGCAAGTAGTCAAGGAAGTTGTCAGGAGAAAGAAAGAGGCTGATGTTCTTCTGCTTAGGAATAAAATTAGAAACCTTTCTCAAATCTTTCCTAAGCAGAAGAACATCAGAGCAGCCTCTTTCTTTCTCCTGACAACTTCCTTGACTACTTGCTGGTCAGACTGGTGGGAAACTGACCAGCAGGTGGCGCTGTTGTAACAAAATTCATTCATATTAACAGTACATGTATCCCTTAATATCTCTGAATTAAAGAAAAATAAATAATGAATGTACATTGCAAAAGCGCTTAGAATAGCACCCTCATCAATTTTACATTCACTTATTTTAAAGGTTTACTTATCCTTTAACACTAGGGCTGGAAGCTGGACATTCCTGCTTCACACCAACTAGAACATTTATAAATTCCATTAATCAATTTTTTTTCCCCTTTTGGGAAAACAAAAATAAAACTTGAAACTCGCAGAGCCGTGGTCCAGGCTGTTTACACCTTTACCTAAAATACTAACCTAGAGCACTTTTCGCCGAACTTTTTTGTAAGATAATTCTCGCACTTGGCAAACGGAAACCCGCTTTATCTGTCATTCTCTTACAACTCCGTTTATTTTATAAGCGTGCTAGTTACCGACAATGTATTTTGTTAATAAAAACAACGGGGGGGGGAATATTTTAATAGGTTTTTAAAGGACAACACTCACTAGTCTACGGTCGGGAGTTTCCTTTTTAATCCAAAGCTGAAATATTATAATAATAATAAAGTAGGTTTCATTACTGTGAAGTGTTACCTGTTTGTGCAGAGGAAATAATGCAAAACTGACCGGTGTTGTTGATGTTTTTCTTTTCCTTTTCATGTGAGATTGTTGCATAAAGTAGAAACGAGTTGCACTTAAGTGTTGAAAGCAATGTGTCTATTTTCTTATGGAGCTGATGATGTATGCAGCCGTTTATTATTGAGTTGTCGTTCATGCCTTTCACCGATGTGAAAATGTGCAATAAAGTCTGTTTATTTACATGTTGTGGCTATAATTCATACAAATGAAATATGCGGAACTGTAACTGAGGATGAGGCACAGTATGGAAGGACAAGAACAAGGATTTAGCCTGGACATTTTCTGTTGGAAGAAGACGACGGATATTAATTGGGAAGAAGAGCCACCATTCGTTCGAAGGAAAATAAGTCTCTAAAATGTGAAGTCGAACATAATGACTTTTTTTTTTTTAAAATGCTGCTTGATGGGAGGAAAAAAAAACCAAACAAACCTTGAAAAAAAATATAAAAACTTAACACTTAAAGGGGTTGTTCACCTTTGAGATATCTTTTAGTATAATATAGAGGGTGCTATTCTGAGACAATTTTCAATTGGTTTTCATTTTTTATTATTTGTGGTTTTTGAGTTATTTAGCTTTTTATTCAGCAGCTCTCCCGTTTGTAATTTCAGCCATCGGAATGCTAGGGTCCAAATTCCCCTAGCAACCATGCATTGATTTGAAAAACAGACTGGCATATGAATAGGAGGGGCCTGAATAGAAAGATAAACAATTAAAAGTAGCAATAACAATACATTTGTAGCCTTACAGAGCATTTGCTTTTTAGATGGGGTCCTCGACACCTGTTTGAAAGCTGCAAAGATTCAGAAGAAAAAGGCACATAATTCAAAAACTATAAAAAAATAAATAATGAAAACCAATTGAAAAGTTGCTTTAAATTGGCCATGCTATAGCATACGAAAAGTTACCTTAAAGGGATACTGTCATGGGAAAAAAATTTTTTTTTTTTTCAAAATGAATCAGTTAGTGCTGCTCCAGGAGAATTGCACTGAAATCCATTTCTCAAAAGAGCAAACAGATTTTTTTATATTCAATTTTAAAATCTGACATGGGGCTAGACATATTGTCAATTTCCCAGCTGCCCAAAGTCATGTGACTTGTGGTCTGATAAACTTCAATCACTCTTTACTGCTGTACTGCAAGTTGAAGTGATATCACCCCCTCCTTTTTTCCCCCAGCAGCCGAACAAAAGAATAATGGGAAGGTAACCAGATAGCAGCTGCCTGGTAGATATAAGAACAACACTCAATAGTAAAAACCCATGTCTCACTGAGACACATTCAGTTACATTGAGAAGGAAAAACAGCAGCCTGCCAGAAAGCATTTCTCTCCTAAAGTGCAGGCACAAGTCACATGACCAGGGGCAGCTGGGAAATTGACAAAATGTCTAGCCCCATGTCAGATTTCAAAATTTAATATAAAAAAATCTGTTTGCTCTTCTGAGAAATGGATTTCAGTGCAGAATTCTGCTGGAGCAGCACTATTAACTGATTCATTTTGAAAAAAAATTTTTTTTTCCCATGACAGTATCCCTTTAAGGGGGAATGTAATAAATGTCGCAAAGAGAAAAAACATTCTCACCAATAAGGGCAGAGACAGACGAGATTTCCACTTTGAGTGACTTCAGAAAACCAAGAGCTGGCGATTAAATTCTAGCTGGCATGGAGGCAGTTCGGGGAGATTAGTCGCCCGGAGAAGAGGCAATTTGTCGCTGGCGACTAAATCTCCCTGAATTGTCTCGTCTGTCTCTGCCCTAAGAATAAAAGTTCATATCTCGCAATGTAATATTCATCATTAAACTACCAGTCTGACCAGCAAGTAGTCAAGGAAGTTGTCAGGAGAAAGAAATAGGCTGATGTTCTTCGGCTTAGGAATAAAATTAGAAACCTTTCTCACATCTTTCCTAAGCAGAAGAACATCAGAGCAGCCTCTTTCTTTCTCCTGACAACTTCCTTGACTACTTGGTGGTCAGACTGGTGGGAAACTGACCAGCAGGTGGCGCTGTTGTAACAAAATTCATTCATATTAACAGTACATGTATCCCTTAATATCTTGGAATTAAAGAAAAATAAATAATAAACACACATTCCAAAATTGCTTAGAATAGCCCCCGTCATCGATTTTACCAGATTTTTATAATGTTCTGCACATTGTTATGTGGGATATTTAAGAACTGTGGGGCTCCTTTATAAACACTGGGCAGGTTTGTTCCCGGGCAGTAACCCATAGCACCGAATCAGATAATCGCTTTCAATATTCACCCTGCAGCTGACTGTAAAAAGCTAATCACTGATTGGTATGGGTTACTGCCCAGGTGCAAATTTGCCCAGTGTTTATAAATGAGCCCCTTTGAGTTTCCTGCTTCAATGAAAAATCAAACGGTTAAGCTTTGCATCTGACTCTAAGGAGTTTAAAGAAGCGCTAAACCTAAAATGCATTATTTTACATGAAAGCTGCTGTCAGCATTGACGTGTTATTCTTTTATTTGTAACAGAACCTTCCAGAGACTGCCCCATATACACAGGGTCCCTGCATATACACACACGCACTCACTATTGTTAATATTATCCGAAGCCCATAAACCTTCCTCTGTGTTTTTGGGGTGTGGAAGGAAACAGGAGTACCAGGAGGAAGACCATGCGGAGACAGAGACCTCATAAAATCAAACTGTCTCGTACAACACTCGCTATTTATGAGAACTCGCTGGTTGCCATGACATTTGCTCGTGTAGCTTCCCTTGCAGGGGAGTTTTTTTGGGGGGGGGGGGCATCTGATAATACTGTATGAATATTTAGTAATTCCCATATGTCAACGTTATCCAGTCGTGTCGCTTCGACTGCAGAACTCTCAACCACCTTGCTGATAGTCTCCTGGGTACAGGTATGGGATCCGTTATCCGGAAAGCTCAGAATTACAGAAAGGCCGTCTCCCATAGACTCCATTATAAACAAATAATCCAAATAAAAAATGATTTCCTCTTCTCTGTAATAACAAAACAGCATCTTGTACTTGATCCCAGCTAAGATATTATTAATCCTTATTGGAAGCAAAACCAGTCTATTGGGTTTATTTAATGTTTACATCATTTTCTAGTAGACTTAAGGTATGAAAATCCAAATTACAGAAAGATCCGTTATCCGGAAACCCCAGGTCCTGAGCATTCTGGATAACAGGTCCCATACCTGTACAAGTATAAATTCTTATTTTGTTGCTCTCATCTCCCCATTCATTCTCTCCCAGGCTCTGTGCCCAGCTCACATCATACCGTATATACTCGAGTATAAGCCGAGTTTTTCAGCCCCCAAAATATGTTGAAAAACTCTACCTCGGCTTATACTCGGGTCAAGAGTCGCCGGCGCCTAAGAATAGTCATCCAAAAACGAGATTGAAACTTACCAGAAGCTGCTGCATTTCTCACCCTCGGCTTATACTCGAGTCAATACGCTTTCCCAGTTTTTGGAGGTAAAATTAGGTACCTCGGCTTATACTCGGGACGGCTTATACTCGAGTATATACGGTACTATACTCATCCCAAGAAATGATTTATACAGAAAATGTTTCCTCTGATTGCACCACACCTCTGGAATGCCGTACCCTAACACTTTTCTCAAAACTCCTCAAAAATCACTTTCTAGTGGAGCACTTCACTAGTTTTCCCCATAACAATATTTTCTTGAACTATGCACTTGTTCCCCACTAGTGATGTGCGGCCCGACCCGGGGGTTCGGGTCGACCTCGCACTGCTCCTCGCGGGCGGGTGCAGGTTGAGCTCTTCTCCTGTTCTCCCCACCTGACTCCTTCAAATGCCGACTTCCAGGTTCCAGTTTTATAGTCTCGCGTCTGCTCATCCCACCCCATTTGTGGCGTCATTGTGACGTCTTCGGCGGGCGGATCTATAAAAGGACCCCGGAATCGTGGGTGCGGCCTGGAGCAGGGCGGGTTAGGGTCGGATGCGGGTCAGGAAAACCCTGACACGCACATCACTATTCCCCACCCCTTTGTGTTTCTGTCTACTCTTTCTAATAGATTGTAAGCTCTTCAGGGCAGGGGCGTCATCCCAACTATGTACTGAAACACCTAGCACTTAAAGAGGAAATCTCCATTAGAAACTCTTGGGAGGTTGATATGGGATTGTCGGCGTTGGCAAAACAGTGAGGTTTCGGAAATACAAGTAGCAATTCATTACAAAAGCAGCCTGATCAGCAAAAAAGTATCCAGAATGCTCGGGACCTGGGGTTTTCCGGATTACTGATCTTTCTGTAATTTGGATCTTTATACCTTACTTGTTTTGCTTCCAATAAGGATTAATTATATCTTAGCTGGGATCAAGTAAAAGCTACTGTTTTATTATAACACAGAAAAAGGAAATAATTTTTTAAAAAATTTAAAGATTATTTTTATTTTTCTTGGGAGTATTACTTCGCGTATCTATTCTCGTTGTCTGATTTCTAAAAATGATATCCCTGCTGATGTTAAGCCTTGGAAAGCCTTGCCTACATATGCGGTGCTATATCAATAAATACAATACAATCCAGTTTATGGAATTAGCTGGGATGTCCAAGCAAGCTGTAGCAATTCCCATTCATTTCCATAGAAATATATATATATATATATATATATATATATTGATGATATTTGTCCCGTGTTTTTATGATAGTACAGGTATGGGACCTGTTATCCAGAATGCTCGGGACCTGCTGTATTCCGGATAACGGATCTTTCCATAATTTGAAATTCTACTACAAAATCATGTAAACATTAAGGGGCAGATTTATCAAGGGTTGAAGTGAATTCGAGGGCATTTTCGAAGTAAAAAAATTCTAAATTCGAAGTAATTTTTTTGGATACTTCGACCATCGAATTTGATACTACGACTTCGAATAGTTCAAATGTTCGACCATTCGATAATCAAAGTACTGTCTCTGTCTACTGTCTTAGACTTCAAGACTTCGCCAAATTAAACCTGCCGAAGTGCTATTTTAGCCTATGGGGACCTTCTAGAGCAGTTTTCTGTGTTTTTTGGAGTCGAAGAAAAATCGTTCAATCGATGGATGAAATCCTTCGAACCGTTCGATTCGAAGCATTTCATTGTTCGATCAAACGATTTTACTTTGACCGCAAAATGTTCAAATTCGGTGAAAAATACTTCGGTTTCGATATTCGAAGTCGAAGTAAAGCCATTCGATAATAAATCTGCCCCTAAATAAACCCAAAAGGCTGGTTTTGCTTCCAATAAGGATTACTTATTTCTTAGTGGGGATCAAGTACAAGCTACTGTTTTGTTATTACACAGAAAAAGAAAATACATTTAAAAAATTTGGCTTATTTGATTAAAATGGAGTCTCTGGGATATGGCCTCTCTGTAATTCGGATAACTGGTTTCCGGATAACGGATCTCATACCTGTATTTGGGACATTTCTGTGGCACTTAATGGCTTTACAAAAAAGCTTGCCATGAGATGCACGTCTGGAAAGCAATTATCTGATAACGAGACGCATTCTCTGAACCTGAGAATTAAGATCTTAAGGCGATACACACAGAAGCCTATATATATATATATATAGTGCTGTGTAACAGTAACAGTGGAGAATAACATCACCGGTGATGTTGCCCATAGCAACCAATCAGACCTTTGCTTT
Organism: Xenopus petersii; assembly: GCA_038501925.1. Taxonomy (NCBI): domain Eukaryota; kingdom Metazoa; phylum Chordata; class Amphibia; order Anura; family Pipidae; genus Xenopus; species Xenopus petersii. Next base: position 135,673,199 of record CM076683.1, read on the forward strand.
TATTTAATATAACACTGCATGATTGTAATAGGCCACACGGTGTCTAGATAGACAGAGAGAGTGACGGAGACAGACAGAGACAAACATAACTTTTAAAATCTAAACTTATGAATGATACTTGGCAATGGGACATGAATGAAACTTGTGTACAGATTTGGGATTTCTCATCTGGAAACCAGCTCTCCGAAAAACTCCAAGCACCGGATTATCGGAAAGCCATTTATCATATCAGGCTGAATTTATGTGCAAGAATTTTACTTTATTCTTTCATTATATGTTGCGGTGTGGGTTTTTTTTTCCAAATGTAGCCATATTGGATCTTTTGACCAATGCGTATATGTAATAATATGTATAGTAAACATTTTCCTAAATTTTTTAATTACCCCGATTATCTAATATAAGTAATTACCGTATATACTCGAGTATAAGCCGAGTTTTTCAGCCCCCAAAATATGTTGAAAAACTCTACCTCGGCTTATACTCGGGTCAAGTGCAAAAACGGTCGCCGGCGCCTAAGAATATTCACCGGCGCCTTAGAATAGTAGCCGGCGCCTAAGAATATTCGCCGGCACCTTAGAATAGTAGCCGGCGCCTAAGAATATTTGCCGGTGCCTTAGAATAGTAGCCGGCACCTTAGAATAGTAGCCGGCGCCTAAGAATATTCGCCGGCGCCTTAGAATAGTAGCCGGCGCCTAAGAATAGTCATCCAAAAACGAGATTGAAACTTACCAGAAGCTGATGCATTTCTCACCCTCGGCTTATACTCGAGTCAATAAGCTTTCCCAGTTTTTGGAGGTAAAATTAGGTACCTCGGCTTATACTCGGGACGGCTTATACTCGAGTATATACGGTAAGAAAAAAAAAACTGGACTTGCTGAGTAATTATTGAAGATGTTTCACTTATCATCCAAGCAGCTTCTTAATAATTACTCGGTTGTTTTTTGTTTTTTTCAATTACTAATATTAGATATACCATGACCTGGATGAATGAAAATCTTCCTACTCATACCCCCTGATTAATGATGTATCGTGTATTCCAGCTGCATGTGCATCGCTCAAGGTTCGGCAATACTGAACTGAATGCAAACCCCTTATTTGCACGTCCATTTAAAAAAGATTTTAGACGTGTCATCTGCAAACAAAAATTTGGAGGTTCAGTCATGCGGAGTCATGTGACTATAAGGGTCTGAATTTGGTGCAATAATAGTGTTTTTTTTTTTTTTGTTTTTTTTTTTTCAAATCCAATATAAAAAATACAGGTATAGGATCCATTATCCTGAATTATCCGAATTACGGGAAGGGCATCTACCATAGGCTCCATTTTAATGTTAATCAAATATTTCAAAGATTTTAAAAATGTCTTACTTTTTCTTTGGAATTCCAAAACTGTGCTCTGTATTTGAACCAAAATAAGATAATTAATCCTTATTTGAGGCCAAACAGTCCTATTGCCTTTAATTTTGTGTTTAAATGATTTTTTTAGTAGATGTAAGATATGGGAATTCATATTACAAATATACATGGAAAACCCCAGGTCCAAGTATTCTAATATTCCTATACCAGTTTTCCATTTTTTTTATAAAAATGTAATACTGCCCTCCTTCTTAACCTCTTGGGTCTGGGTCCTCCTTTTAAACCTCGTTGGTCTGGGTCCTCACTTCTAAACCTCCTGCCTCTGGATCCTCCTAAACCTCCTTGGTCTGGGCCCTCCTTCTAAACATCTGGGTCTGGGTCCTCCTTTGAACCTTCTGAGTCTGGGTTCTCTTTCTAAACCTCCTGGTGTTTGTGTTTAAGTCCCCCTTCTTAACCTCCTGGGTCTGGGTCCTCCTTCTTAACCTCCTAAGATATAATTAATCCTTATTGGAAGCAAAACCAGCCTATTGGGTTTATTTCATGTTTACATGATTTTCTAGTAAACTAAAGGAATGAAGATCCAAATTATGGAAATATCCCTTATCCTGAAACCCCAGGTCCTGAGCATTCTGGATAACCGGTCCCATATCTTTATCCACAATAAATGTAGGTGCTCATAGGACTTGCTTTAAAGAACAATGAGTTACATTATTTTTTTGAAGTCCATTATCTGAGCCTGGATCTCTTCTAGTCTGACATCCAGGGATCTGATACAGAGTTTAGATGAGATCCCTTATGTTTGGGAAAATGAAGGGTACAACAGTTGCCCTGTACACTGAATCGGGTAAATTTGTTCAGAGGGGGGTGTTGACATTATTAATGGATTCTGTATATTCGTATGACCTCTCTTTATCTGCACACACCCTACATCAACACTCAAATGGTACGTAATGCAAATATAACTGTCTTATTTTCTCTTATTCAGGCGATTTCTCCCAAACCTCAGAGTCAGAAACAAAATGAAGGTGACATTAGCCACCCTCGCAGCACAATGAAGCCCACTCTGCTCCCGGCAGCTTTGTCTTCAGGGAAGTCTCGCAGCAGAAAAGACAAACGAGATGTTGGAGATGCCTCAGGGTGTAAAAAGATTCCCATGTCCCCTATTGTTCCAGACTTAACGCAAGGCGAGGACCCGACCGTTATCCCCAAATTCTCTCTCTTCTTTTTTTTTTTTTTTCTTCTTTTCAGAAATGCGTGTAGTGAGCTTGGGTTTAGTAGAACTTGTGGGCTGGAAGCCAAAGCATAATTCCCCTATGAATGACATTTAGGAGCAATCTGACAGTTATGAACAATTCATGTAGTGTAAATCCACAGAAACCCAATCATGTTGCTTTGTTTCCTGTTTATATTGTTCCTTATGTTTCTATTTAAGGGGAAAAATTGGGTTATTTTCTATGTAGCTGGGCATATTGGCACCATGCAAGCCAAAAAGACCAATCACTGGATCTAGAGGAGGAGCCATTATACCAGTTTCCATATATACTTACAAATACCATCTTCAAGTGAAAGGATTTTCTCATCCTTAAAAAAGAGAAAAAATCAAGGCCAGTTACATTCGATAACATACTAAAAGTCAAAGGGGAACTATCGCGAACATGAAAATTTAATACAAGCTTTAGCATACGGAAGTAAGAAACTTTCTAAATACAATTAATTAACAATTCTGCATTGTTTCTGAAATAATCAAGTTTATCTTCACTATCCCTCTCTCAGCATCTGTTTCTCTTCATTCTCTCTTCATGCAGCAGTTGGGTGTTAGATCCAATATATCTTATAGGGGGGCTCCTTTTGCCTAGAAGATGTATTAGAGCTCACTCTATTAAACTCACCAGACATCATGTCTCTCTACATGCAGGATTTGTGCAAAAGGCAGTTATTTTGTTAGATTTTGTTTGTACTGGAATCAGTTATTTGAGTGAGCTCTAATACTTCTGCTAGGAAAGGAGCCCCCCTATAAGATATATTGGATCTAACTGTCAATGAATATCTGACACCCAACTGCTGCATGAAGAGAGAATGAAGAGAAACAGATGCTGAGAGAGGAATAGTGAAGATAAACTTGATTATTGCAGAAACTATGCAGGATATTTAATTTGTACAGGTATAGGATCCCTTATCCGGAAACCCGATATCCAGAAAGCTCCGGATTACGGAATGGCTGTCTCCCATAGACTCCATTTTATCCAAATAATCCAAGTTTTTAAAAATGATTTCCTTTTTCTGTGTAATAATAAAACAGTCGCTTGTACTTGATCCCAACTAAGATATAATTAATCCTTATTGGAAGCAAAACAAGCCTAGTGGGTTTATTTAATGTTTAAATGAATTTCTAGTAGACTTGAGGCATGAAGACCCAAATTACGGAAAGATCCGTTATCCGGAAAACCCGAGGTCCCGAGCATTCTGGATAACAGGTCCCATACCTCTGTTTAGAAAGTTTCTTATTTCAGTATGATGACGCTTATATAAAATGTTTGTGATAGTTTCCCTTTAACTTAAAGGTGAACCACCCCTTTAATTTACAAACCCACCCAAATAACAAAAAAAATTGAGGTGCTGCATTTCGTGGGACTATTACATTATTTGTAGGAATTTTTAGGCATTTGGCCTTTTTCAGCTGGATTTGGAATCGGCCGATTCCTTCTGCCCAAATTCGAATCCTAGTTTGCATATGCAAATTAGGGGTTGGGGGGGAAATCGTGTGACTTTTTGTCACAAAACAAGGAAGTGAAAAATGTTTCCCCCCCTTCCTACCCCTAATTTGCATATGCAAATTAGAATTTGGTTGGGTATTCGGCCGGATCTTTCGCAAAGGATTTGGGGTTCGGCTGAATCCAAAACAGTGGATTTGGTGCATCCCTAATTATTTGTAATGACAAAATATTTTTGAGTGATCATCCTGTGGGATTCATTTTGTTTTATTTTAATATAATATGATTATTAGACAAACTCTTTTTGTTGCCTTTATGGAAGTGCAAATGAGGTCGAGCTCGTCTGGTCGGTTACAATTGCTTTTTTCCCCCCCCTTTCTATTTTTTTCTCCCCTTCATTGTAAAGTATGCAGTCACTTTAAAGTGGGAGGTGCCATAGTGCAAGGCTCAGGAATGCAGCGCGTCACAGCAGTCCTGTTAGTTGTAGCTCGCAACTAAATAGCTCAGTGTAAACTGTCCCAGTTGCAACAAGATATAATATTGTAATAATATTTAGGCACACTGAGCGTTCATTTCTTTGAAGTGGCCAGTTTGGCATTAGAAACCACAAGGAATTATTTCCTCGTTTCATTGCACTAGTACCAGTATCGGATCCCTTATCCAGAAAGCTCCGAATTACAGAAAGGCCGTCTCCCATGGACTCCATGTTAATAAAATAAATAGAATTTAAAACAGTAACCTGTAGTTGATCCCAACTAAGATATAATGAATCCTTATTGGAAGCAAAACCAGCCTATTGGGTTTATTTAATGTTTACTTAAAGGAACAGTAACCTCAAAAAAATGAAATTGTTTTAAAGTAATAAAAATATATTGCATTGGTGCCCTGCACTTGTAAAACTGATGTGTTTTCTTCAGAAACACTACTATAGTTTATATGAATAAGCTGCTGTGTAGCCATGGGGGCAGACATTCAAGCACAGGATACACAGTAGATAACAGATAAGTACTACTATAGTTTATATAAACAAGCTGCTGTGTAGCCATGGGGGCAGCTATTCAAAGGAGAAAGGGCTCAGGTTACACAGCAGATAACAGATAAGCTCTCTAGAACATAATGGGGTTTTCTGTTATCCGCTATTTAACCTGTGCCATATAGCCTTTTTTCAATTTCCGCCATTGCTACACAGCAGCTTGTTTATATAAACTATAGTAGTGTTTCTGAAACACACAGACCAGTTTTACCAGTGCAGGGCAACACTACATGATATTTTCATTACTTTAGAACACTTTAATTTTTTGGTGTTACTGTTCCTTTAACGGGATAATTGAAGACTTAACTGGATACGGTCATGGGAAAAAAATTTTTTCAAAATGAATCAGTTAATAGTGCTGCTCCAGCAGAATTCTGCACTGAAATCCATTTCTCAAAAGAGCAAACAGATTTTTTTTTTATATTAAATTTTGAAATCTGACATGGGGCTAGACATATTGTCAGTTTCCCAGCTGCCCCCAGTCATGTGACTTGTGCTCTGATAAACTTCAGTCACTCTTAACTGCTGTACTGCAAGTTGGCGTGATATCACCCCCTCCCCCCCAGCAGCCTAACAACAGAACAATGGGAAGGTAACCAGATAGCAGCTAACGATTTTTCGTCTGACATCTGTCAGAAAATTGAACGGCCAAGTTAAAAAAAATGTTGTCGGTCCCAGCAGTGCAATCTATCTATGTTTGCAGGGCCAAGCAGGCAGCTACCCTCAGTTTTCCTGGCAATATTGCTTGAAATGGTTGATGGACAAATCGTACATTTAAACGATTGTTTAGAGATAATCGTGGTCTCGCGATAACGAAAAGATCTTTTAAATATGTATACATCTATGGCCATCTTTACATAAGATAACAGTTGCCTGGTAGATCTAAGAACAGCACTCAATAGTAAAATCCAGGTCCCACTGAGACACATTCAGTTACATTGAGTAGGAGGAAACAACAGGCTGCCAGAAAGCAGTTCCATCCTAAAGTTCTGGCTCTTTCTGAAATCACATGACCAGGCAAAATGACCCGAGATTCACCTACACACCAATATTACAACTAAATACACTTGCTGGTTCAGGAATGACATTTTATATTGTAGAATGAATTATTTGCAGTGTAAACAGTGTCATTTAGATATAAAAACTACATCATAAAAATCATGACAGAATCCCTTTAAGCTATGAAGATCCAAATATGGAAAGATCCCTTATCTGGAAAACCTCAGGTCTCGAGCATTGTGGATAACAGGTCCCATACTTGTACTGGATAACACTGCATCTCCCCACCAATCACAGGCAGTATGAGAGGCCAGAGCCCTGTGTCAACAGCCGGTGGGACATTTCCAGGGAACAAAAGGAATTTTATTTAGCAGCAAGAGAATGATATATTATCCATTGCTTCACAGAATACCCCCATCCATACTGAATATAGATCTATGTTGGTGCCGTCTCTTTTTATTTGAAACCTCTCGAGTCTGTCTCTGGCCTCTAATCATTACAGTATTGCAGCACAGGCTGCTGAGCATTCAGATTAACCGTTTGTATACCGCTCTGTGAGAAGGAGCTGCTACACCAGCTGAGAAATTCTGCCCAGCAACCTCCCTTTCTATTTTTAAATTGCTCCGTTATTAGCGATGCTGATTCAAGAAAGATTTCTTTTTTTTTATTGTAATTAAACGAATCCCCGGGATGAGAATTCATCAGGCAGCAAGTAACAGGGGTACATTGAGAGGCTTGTGGCCTGTGTTGCCAGAATACCCCAGCCCATCTCTCTTTAGGCTTCTTGGTACCGCGAAATTCGACCCTTGATAAATCTGCTCCTAAATAAACCCAATAGTCTGGTTTTGCTTCCAATTAGGATTTAATTAGGGATGCACCGAATCCACTTTTTTGGATTCGGCCGAACCCCCGAATCCTTCACGAAGGATCAGGCCGAACCCCCGAATCCTTCACGAAGGATCCGGCCGAATACTGAATCCGAACCCTAATTTGCATATGCAAATTAGGGATGGGAAGCGGAAAACATTTTATACTGCCTTGTTTTCTGACAAAAAGTCACGCAATTTCCCTCCCCGCCCCTAATTTGCATATGCAAATTCGGATTCGGTTCGGCCGGGCAGAAGGATTCGGCCGAATCCGAATCCTGCAGAAAAAGGCCGAATCCTGGCCAAATCCCGAACCTAATGCTGGATTCGGTGCATCCCTAGGATTAATTATATCTTAGTTGGGATAAAGTACAAGGTGCTGTTTTATTATCACAGGTATGGGACCTGTTATCAAGAATGCTCGGGACCTGGGGTTTTCCAGATAATGGATCTTTCCATAATTTGGATCTTCATACCTTAAGTCTAGTAGAAAATCATATAAACATGAAATAAACCCAATAGGCTGGTTTTGCTTCCAATAAGGATTAATTATATCTTAGTTGGGATCAAGTACAAGCGACTGTTTTATTATTACACATTGTGACCTGCTATCCAGAATGAACTGGACCGTAGGGTTTTTTTGCTGGATAACGGATCTTTCCATAATTTGGATCTTCATTACTTAAGTCTACTAGAAAATTATTTAAATATTAAGGGGCAGATTTATCAAGGGTCGAAGTGAATTAGAGGGAATTTTCGAAGTAAAAAAATTCGAAGTCATTTTTGGATACTTTGACCATCGAAAAGGCTACTACGACTTCGACCTTCGATTCGAAGTAAAATCGTTCGACTATTCGATAATCGAAGTACTGTCTCTTTAAAAAAAACTTCGACTTCAATACTTGGTCACTTACACCTGCCGAATTGCTGTTTAGCCTATGGGGGACCTCCTGTGTGTTTTGCTAAGTTTTCTTAGGATTCTTTGGGAAAATCGAACGATCGTATGATAAAATCGTTAGATTCGAACTACGATCGGAATATGATTGTACGATGTATAAAACCCTCCGACTTCAAAAGTTTTTTCTACTTCGAAATTTGACCCTTGATAAATCTGCCCCTAAATGAGCCCAATAGGCTGGTTTTGCTTCCAATAAGGATTAATTATATCTTAGTTGGGATCAAGTACAAGGTGCTGTTTTATTATCACAGGTATGGGACCCGTTATCGAGAATGCTCGGGACCTGGGGTTTTCCGGATATTAGATCTTTCCATAATTTGGATCTTCATACCTTAAGTCTACTAGAAAATCATGTAAACATGAAATAAACCCAATAGGCTGGTTTTGCTTCCAATAAGGATTAATTATATCTTAGTTGGGATCAAAGGTATGTGACCTTTTATACAGAATTCTCAGGACCTGTGGGTTTCCAGATAATGGATCTTTCTGTAATACATCTTCTAGGCAAAAGGAGCCCCCCCTATAAGATATATTGGATGTAACTGTCAATGATTATCTGACACCCAACTCATGAAGTGAGAATGAAGAGAAACAGATGCTGAGAGAGGGATAGTGACGATAAACTTGATTAGTTGCAGAATTTTCAATTGATTTTATTTAGGAAACGTCTTATTTCGGTATAATGGAGCTTATATTAAATTTTAATTTTTGCAATAGTTCCCCTTTAATTACAGAATCACCAACTCTTTGTGACTGTAACTGCTCTGTGAAGCCCGTCTGTCTCTTTCTGTTCTCTGACATTCGGGACAATGTAGCAGAAGCCGATTAACAGACAGAAATGTTTCCCTGGACACAAAAAGGGAGCGCTCTACGGCCTTCAATGGCGATTTCCATTTACAAACTAAGATTTTGTAATGAATTTCTATGGGGGAAGTGTCTTAGAATGATATTTCCTAATGAGCAGGTTTGCACCAGACACTCATTGGCTTCCCCTCCCCCGTGTTGCTAATGAATGAAAGTTTCTTTTGTTAATTAGGTCCGTCACAGCCTGCAGCTCTCGCCAAGTCTTCAGGGCGCAAGAATCGAAGGAGGCCAACGAGATCAAACCTTCCCTTGTCTGAAGATTTCCCCTGCCCTCCACTCGGCAATGGGAAAGGATTGCAGCGAAGCCCTTCAGCAGCCGCGGGTAATTATTTCCATTGCGGGTGGCAATAGGGACGGGGCTCTGATTAACCCCTGTGTGGCTGGAAACTACTTAAATGACTGAGAAACTTCCCAGAATATTCTAGTTAAAGGGGCAGTTCACCTTTTAAATGAACCTTTAGATTGAGAACTTGCAATTCGTTAATTTTTGTGAATGATTTAGCTTTTTGTTCAGCAGCTCTCGACTTTAGAATTCAGCAGCTCTCCCTTTAGAATTCAGCCATCATCTGGTTGCTATGGACCAAATTGCCCTAGGAACCATTCACTTGGTACAAAATTATATACAATGTGTTCAATTTTGATACATAGGGGCAAATTCACTAAGATTCGTAATTGCGTCAGCGTCCGCTTCACCGCACTTCGCCAGGCGTATTTTCATCAGCGCTACGCAAATTCAGTAAAATCCGAAGTTGCGCTCAGGGGAAGCGTAAGGTTGCGAAGTTGCACTAGCGTTAATTCGCCAAGCAAAGCGAAGTTACGCTAGCTATGCTTAATTTGCATACGGCCCCAAATTGAAGTTACAATGGAGGTATATGTAGCAGCACTACACAAGCCTGGGAAACCTTCAAAACAGCAAATAAAATGTTTATTTTGCCCTACACATGTGCCCACTGTATAGTTAAGGTGCCATGAGTTAGGAAATGTTGGGGGGAGGGAGGGGAGCCCCAAAAATTTTTTCGATCTTTTTCAGCCTATCAACCATAAAAAAGAAAAAACGCCGGCGTTTTTTGGGACTTAGAAATTTTTTTTACTTTTTTTGAAGCAATCCCTATCTACTCTATTGCACTTCACCTGGTCTAAAGTGGCGAAGGAAGTCTGGCGTAAAAGGTAGCGTTCAGAAAAATGCGCGCGTCAGTGAATTTGCGTAGTTATGTCCGTTGCGCAAATTCGCCAGGTGTAAGGGTGCGAAGTAACACTAGCAAATTTACGCTAGAAAATGCGCTACGCTAGCGAATTAACGCTAGCGATAGGTGCTTCGTCCTTTAGTGAATTTGCCCCATAGTTCCACTTATCTGTTACAACTTTACCCAGAGGTTCCATTTCTCATGTGGCCAATTGTATCGACACAGATACTGTGAGAAGAAAGGAACAATAAAACAATGTTAACAGCTAATAAATTACCTAAAAACAGAGACCAAGTCATAATCCATATTCAGTCCATTAGGTGATGAACAGTCCAGTTTCCGAATCCACCAAGTCTCACTATAAAGTAATTTTTTTTCACTCGGTTACCACCCCTTCTCATCCTTTGGACTGCACCAACAATCTGGGATTCTACAAAATGCTACTGGCTGATCTGTTCTTTTATTCTTAATTGCCCATTTATGTTCCCCTAATCCTATCTCTGGCCATACATGATGTCTGCCCAACATATATCATGCCACACGGGCATTTTAATTACATATACTACATACATAGTTGTACACAGGAAAGTGCCTTTCTTTACTGGACGTAGTACTGATTGTTTTTTCTTCATTCCTGGGCCAACATCTGCTTTTACTAACATAGACCCAATAGTACGTGCGTTTTTGTAAGACATGACTGTTGGATTTTGGAACGCTAAATTTGTTTGTAAAATGTCCCGAAGCTTTATAAGTGTTTTACCAATTCGACTACTCAATGTGTTATAAACCGAGACAAGGGATCCTATAATTTTGTTGTTTTACAAACTTTGTTAAAGGGATCCTGTCATCGGAAAACATGTTTTTTTTCAAAACACATCATTTAATAGTGCTGCTCCAGCAGAATTCTGCACTGAAATCCATTTCTCAAAAGAGCAAACAGATTTTTTTATATTCAATTTTGAAATCTGACATGGGGCTAGACATATTGTCAATTTCCCAGCTGCCCCTGGTCATGTGACTTGTTCCTGCACTTTAGGAGAGCAATGCTTTCTGGCAGGCTGCTGTTTTTCCTTCTCAATGTAACTGAATGTGTCTCAGTGAGACATGGGTTTTTCCTACTGAGTGTTGTTCTTATATCTACCAGGCAGCTGTTATCTTGTGTTAGGGAGCTGTTATCTGGTTACCTTCCCATTGTTCTTTTGTTTGGCTGCTGGGGGAAAAGGGAGGGGGTGATATCACTCCAACTTGCAGTACAGCAGTAAAGAGTGACTGAAGTTTATCAGAGCACAAGTCACGTGACTTGGGGCAGCTGGGAAATTGACAATATGTCTAGCCCCATGTCAGATTTCAAAACTGAATATAAAAAAATCTGTTTGCTCTTTTGAGAAATGGATTTCAGTGCAGAATTCTGCGGCAGCAGCACTATTAACTGATTCATTTTTTTTTTTCCCATGACAGTATCCCTTTAACAAATTAGTGCGTTCCACCTTCTCTACCTCACCCCTCTGTTTCTCCACCACCTTTCTAGGATACTTTCTAGAGACAAACTTCTCTGTCATCTCCCCCAGTCTCATTTGCGACAGCTTATCATTGACACTATCCTTTTTACACGAGCTAGTTGGGATTTTGGCAATGATCTTTTTGTCTGGGATGGAATTGGAGTAGAGTATTTCTATCGGTTTCTTTGGTAAAAAGATCGGTTTGTAACTTATTCCCAGTCGTATATACTTTCATATCTAAAAAAGCTATCTCCTTAGGATCAACATGAATCGTGACGATTAAAAGGAGAGGCCTGAATCAAAAGATGAGCAATAAAAGTAGCAATAACAATGAGATGATAGCGTCACAGAGCAGTAGGTTGTTTTATTGTCTGCTGGAAGAAGCGGAAGTGGGATGGCAAATCATTCTAAAGCTATTTTAAAAAGAAAACCAATTTAAAAGTTGCTAGGGATAGGGCATTCTATAACGTAAATTTAACAAAGTTGAACTACCCCCTGCAGTTTTTTGGACTGTGCCTTTTTTTTTCACTCCATTTTTCACCAAGGAGCCAGGGATATTGCCCCCATACAGGTCCAGGTCGTTATTTCGTTCTGGTGCCACCCTAGGACCTTAAAAGCCATTAATATCCTTTATAAACGGTGAGTTCTGATGTCATCAGTTATAAACGTTGAGTTCTGATGTCATTTCTGTCACATGATTCATGAAATTTTTATTTCATGTCACATGAAATTTGTGTATTATAATAAATAAAGTACCCCCAGTTGCAAAATATGAGGATATTAGAAGTTACCTCGGAGTTCCATGACCTCAGCCTCCGGCCTCGTGTTTTTATATGGTCATGAAATTCCTCGGTAACTTATAATATCCTTATATTTTACAAGAGGGGGTACTTTATTCAATATATATATATATATATATATGGACCTGGCTAGATCCAGCAATGTACTAAGCATTCTCTTGTTTTGTTCAGTACCCGCCGATGCCCCAGAGAAGCCGGAGCCTCTGGATCTGAGCCACAGTGCGGAGCCCACGGCACCTTTACTCCCTGAATCCTCAGACCATGTGACCTGCCCCAGTAAAGAAAAGGAAAATATACAAAGCCTGTCCTGTTCTTCCAAATCGGTAGCACATAGCAGTACAGCCTCGTCAGGTACAGTACATTCCTCTGTCTATACATGTATAGCTTGTTTAAAGGTAAAGCTCATTTAATATGCTGCATATGAGATTCATGTCAGCAATTTTGCTATTGTTCATTTTGTGTGGGGTTCTAAAGGGGCTTTCTATACATCTTATGTCTGGTTGCTAGGGAACCGGACTAGGGTTCATTGTCACTGTTTTTTTTTTAAATGTTATTACCTTTTGCATTGATCATAGCAACTGAAATGCCATATACAAGAGATTTAGGGGGTTATTTACTAAACTCCGTATGCAGAAATCATGAAATTTTTTTTTTAATAAAATCAGACTTTTAAAAAAAAAAAAAAAAAATCACAAATTTTTCGAGAATTTATTAAACCCAGAGGATGGAATAGTCCGAATCTGAAAATCCGGAATCTCAGACCTGTGGAGGTTGCATATAAGTTAATGGGAGAAGTCCCAATGATTTTTCGATGTGCGCTGGGTTTCGTGCAATACCCCGATGTGTTTAGAGTTTTCAGGCATAAATCTAAGTTTTTGAGTGAAAACACACCACAAATCATGAAAATCGGATGAAAAATCTGAAAAATCATGAAAATCTATTTTTTTTCCCCACGAAGCAAATTTTCAGGAAAATGTAATAATTAATAAGAACAAGAAGAACCCGAGCGGATTTGATCTGAGTTTGTAGCAGAAAATGTTGAGATAAAATCAGACCTTCCTTATTATGTGTGTGCCCCTTCAAAGGACCAGCCTGTTAACAAACACAAATAAGACCTTTGTTAGTGCTAGGGAGGATGCTGGGAGCTGTAGTTGCTAAGAACATGGCAGGAAACTGAAATTGTGATCCCAGTCCATCTATGAATTTATATCCCCCTAGTGATCTGATGGGATGGAAACTTCTTTTGTAGGGCACCAGAGCTGGACTATACTCTATACTGCCACGCCGTTTGTCCAGTTGCACAGAAAACTATGGACAGCTTTAGTGGTTAACAGACATTTAGCACTGGATCACTTGTAGAAGCCCATTTATCAAAGTCCGAATTTATCTCATTTTCTGAAAAATACTCCTAGCAAACGCGCACAGGTTTTTTTCCCTTTACCGTATATACTCGAGTATAAGCCGTCCCGAGTATAAGCCGAGGTACCTAATTTTACCTCCAACAACTGGGAAAGCTTATTGACTCGAATATAAGCCGAGGGTGAGAAATGCAGCAGCTCCTGGTAAGTTTCAATCTCGTTTTTGGATGACTATTCTTAGGCGCCGGCTAGTATTCTAAGGCGCCGGCGAATATTCTTAGGCGCTGGCTACTATTCTAAGGCGCCGGCGAATAATCTTAGGCGCCGGCGACCGTTTTTGCGCTTGACCCGAGTATAAGCCGAGGTAGAGTTTTTCTGCATATTTTGGGGGGTGAAAAACTCGGCTTATACTCAAGTATATATGGTATTTATCAATACATTGCAGGAAAAAAAAAACGAAAAAATTGTGAAAAAAACAAATTGTACTAATTTTTTCTGATTTTTGCCCGAAAACCACAAAATCTTCGTATTTTTGCACAAACCCCAGCACAGATCAAGATATCTTCAGGACTTGTCCCATTGACTTATATACAACCTCGGCAGCTCTGAGATGCTGCATTTTCAGATTCCGACTTTTTCCGTCCTCAGGGTATAATAACTTTTCTTTCCAATAAAATTCGGAACACAAATTGTTCTGGGTTTTTGCATTAGGAGTTGTGTCCAATTTAGCACCTTGTCCCCTGCTGAATTCTAGAAGCCTATGCATTGGTCAGTTACTGCAGTAAATCATCTCTCATTGGTGCTTATTTATCCTCTCGGCTTTACAAATCTTCAACCTTGAAGATTGTGATGCCAGATTTTTGGTCTGTACCCGCAGTAACTGCCATGGTGATTGTGCATGTACTGAAAGCTCCAATAGGAAACTGACTGTAGCCTTATCCAGCAAGTCCATTACAGACAGACTGAGTACAGCATGAACAGTGAGGCTCTGTACAACCAACTCAACTGCATAATCCTTTTATATGAGAAGACGAAATCATTTCACTGGGCAGTAACACCTTTACTTTCAAGTCTCATTCAGTGCTATACTCTGGGTTTGCCAGTTATTGTTGCTTGGGTTACTGATACAGGCCTGTAAACGTTAATAAAACAGGCTAAAATATCATGAAAAACATCACCAAAATCAGATAAGTAACAGGCTTCAGTTCACTAAGGTCTGGAATCAGCCATGTGTAAAGGGGTCACAGCCTGTGATGCTCCAAGCCCTGGCTAATAAGAGCCATTCCATGTGGAGAGGTGAAAGCCCAAGGAAGGGGAACTTAAAGGGATCCTGAAATGTTTTTTCAAAACACATCAGTTAATAGTGCTGCTCCAGCAGAATTCTGCACTGAAATCCATTTCTCAAATGAGCAAACACATTTTTTTATATTTAATTTTAAAATCAGACATTGGGCTAGACATATTGTCAGTTTCCCAGCTGCCCCCAGTCATGTGACTTGTGCTCTGATAAACTTCAGTCACTCTTTACTGCTGTACTGCAAGTTGGAGTGATATCACCCCCTCCCTTCCCCCAGCAGCCTAACAACAGAACAATAGGAAGGCAACCAGATAGCAGCTCCCTAACACAAGATAACAGCTGCCTGGTAGATCTAAGAACAACACTCAATAGTAAAATCCAGGTCCCACTGAGACACATTCAGTTACATTGAGTAGGAGAAACAACAGCCTGCCAGAAAGCAGTTCCATCCTAAAGTGCTGGCTCTTTCTGAAATCACATGACCAGGCAAAATGACCTGAGATTCACCTACACACCAATATTACAACTAAATACACTTGCTGGTTCAGGAATGACATTTTATATTGTAGAGTAAATTATTTGCAGTGTAAACAGTGTCATTTAGATATAAAAACGACATCATAAAAATCATAAAAGAATCCAACTAAGGTCTGGCCACAGGGGCAAATTCGGGGAGATTAGTCGCCAGGCAACAAATCTCCTCTTTTTCGCCTGGCGACTAATCTCCCTGAATCATGCCCGTGTGGCCAGACCCTTAAAGTTCACAGCAAGAAAGAGGCTGCTCTGATGTTGTTCTGCTTAGGAATAAAATTAAAAACCTTTGTCAAATCTTTCCTAAGCAGAAGAACATCAGAGCAGCCTCTTTCTTTCTCCTGACAACTTCCTTGACTACTTGGTGGTCAGACTGGTGGGAAACTGACCAGCAGGTGGCGCTGTTGTAACAAAATTCATTCATATTAACAGCACATGTATCCCTTAATATCTTGGAATTAAAGAAAAATAAATAATGAATGTACATTGCAAAATTTCTTAGAATAGCCCCCTCATCAATTTTACATTCACTTATTCTAAAGGTTTACTTGACTAGGCGGGAGACTTGACTATGAAGATTTTCGTTCCTCCAGGTCACGGTATATCTAGTATAAGTAATTGTAAAACAAGACTTGGAATCCACTTGACTTGAGAATAGATAATAGCTGGTGAGACACTGCTTGTCAGAGGTATCAATACTACATCCCAAAGTACTCAATGCTGCACCCAGAAGACTTGTACAAAGCAGCCTGTGTTCTTATTCACGTTCTGCAACACTTTTGTCTTTTCAGCTTCGTCCCCTCAAGTTCATGCCTTGAAATCAGCCCTGCCCAACAGCATTAGGCCTGCGAAGGGGAATAAAAAGAAGAAACATTCTGCTTCAGAAGGAACAGAAAAAACACTCCCTGCTGGGGGATCAGGCAAAATCCCTAATAATGTGCAGGAAAAAGTCCTAAAGAAAGTGAATGAGAAGGACAAGCATTCACAAGTTGGTAAACCGCCCTTCCTTTTATTCTTCCCCACATCAAATTGTCACCGACATCTTTCCAATTCACTTAAAGGAATGAAAATATAATGTACTGTTGCCCTGCACTGGTACAACTGGTGTGTTTACTGCAGAAACACTACTATAGTTTACATAAACAAGCTGCTGTGTAGCCATGGGGGCAGCCATTCAAGCACAGGATACACAGTAGATAACAGATAAGTACTACTATAGTTTATATAAACAAGCTGCTGTGTAGCCATGGGGGCAGCCATTCAAGCACAGGATACACAGTAGATAACAGATAAGTACTACTATAGTTTATATAAACAAGCTGCTGTGTAGTCATGGGGGCAGCCATTCAAGCACAGGATACACAGTAGATAACAGATAAGTACTACTATAGTTTATATAAACAAGCTGCTGTGTAGCCATGGGGGCAGCCATTCAAGCACAGGATACACAGTAGATAACAGATAAGTACTACTATAGTTTATATAAACAAGCTGCTGTGTAGTCATGGGGGCAGCCATTCAAGAACAGGATACACAGTAGATAACAGATAAGTACTACTATAGTTTATATAAACAAGCTGCTGTGTAGCCATGGGGGCAGCCATTCAAGCACAGGATACACAGTAGATAACAGATAAGTACTACTATAGTTTATATAAACAAACTGCTGTATAGCCATGGGGGCAGCCATTCAAGCACAGGATACACAGTAGATAACAGATAAGTACTACTATAGTTTATATAAACAAGCTGCTGTGTAGCCATGGGGGCAGCCATTCAAGCTGGGGGGACCAGTATCTATAGGGGGCCCCAGAAGCTATAGGGGGCCCCAGAAGCTATGGGGTGCCTGGTAGCGATAGGGGAACCAGTATCTATAGGGGGAACAGTATCTATAAGGGGACCAGTAGCTATAGGGGGCCCGGTAGCTATAGGGGGACCAGTATCTATAGGGGGCCCAGTAGCTATAGGGGGCCCAGTAGCTATAAGGGGACCCATATCTATAGGGGGACTGGTAGCTATAGGGGGACCAGTAACTATAGGGGGCCCATTAGCTATAGGGGGGGCCGGTAACTATATGGGGCCCAGTATCTATAGGAGGCCCAGTAGCTATAGGGGGCCCAGTGGGTTACTGACTGCAGTCCTTATAAATAGATATCTATTCTGCAGTCTCAGTTTGAAGGTTATAGGCTTGTGACTTGAGTGATGATTATGAGTTCTATAGTGATGATAGGAAGTTATACTGGACACACAGCTTTCATATGCTTGGGGTTTAATGTTCACCGCAGATTCTTTATTATATTTTCTATTTAACAGGGGTCATAAAAGAAAAGAAAGTAAAAATTGAGGAGAAACCTACATCAGTTGGTATGTCCATGTTTTGTTTGAGTCTGTGTAGAAATGTTAAAGGGGAGGTTTACATTTAAAGGAGAAGGAAAGGCTTGTTTATTTTACTGGCCCGGGGGTTATTTCAGTGAGCACCACGGAGCGATCGTCTTTGGCTTCTTCTTTCTTTACGTGGGTGCGCATTCACAGTATTGTGACAATCCAAACTTTATTCGTTCCGTTCTACTGCGCATGCGTTTGCCCCGAGAAATTTGAAGAAAGAAGAAGCCGGAAGAGGATCTCTTTGTGGTGCTTGTTGTAATAACCCCTGGACCGGTGCAGTTTTCTCCTGATAGGGGTGTCGGGTAAGTAAATATAATAACCTAACTTTTGGCACCCCAAATAAATAAGCCTTTCCTTCTCCTTTAAAGGGATACTGTCATGGGAAAACATGTTTTTTTTTTCAAATGCATCAGTTAATAGTGCTACTCCAGCAGAATTCTGCACTGAAATCCATTTCTCAAAAGAGCAAACAGATTTTTTTATGTTCAGTTTTGAAATCTGACATGGGCTAGACATATTGTCAATTTCCCAGCTGCCCCAGTCATGTGACTTGTGCCTGTACTTTAGGATGGAACTACTTTCTGGCAGGCTGTTGTTTCTCCTACTCAATGTAACTGAATGTGTCTCAGTGGGACCTGGATTTTACTATTGAGTGCTGTTCTTAGATCTACCAGGCAGCTGCTATATTGTGTTGGGGAGCTGCTATCTGGTTACCTTCCCATTGTTCTGTTATCAGGCTGCTGGGGGGGAAAGAGAGGGGGTGATATCACTCCAATTTACAGTAAAGAGTGATTGAAGTGTATCAGAGCACAAGTCACATGACTGGTGGCAGCTGGCAAACTGACAATATGTCTAGCCCTATGTCAGATTTCAAAATTGAATATAAAAAAATCTGTTTTGTCTTTTTAAAAATGGATTTCAGCGTAGAATTCTGCTGGAGCAGCACTATTAACTGATGCGTTTTTTAAAAAAAAATGTTTTCCCATGACAGTATCCCTTTAAGTTAGCCTTTAGTGTACTGCAGACGGGAGCAATCCTAGCAGACTAGGATATTGGGTATAACCCTTTGCTTTTAAACTGCAGGGCTAATAGAATGTTTCATTAACAGCGTTGTGCTTTAGAGTCACAGTACGGTTGCTTTTACAGGGAAAAAGAAAGACAAAGATCGGAAGGAAAAAATAGAGAAGGATCACTTGAAATCCAAACAGAAAAAGAAGAAAAAGAAAAAAAAGAAATCAAAGCAGCACGGTAATTGTTAGAGAATATGGTTTCTAATTGCACAAGCTTCAGTAAAAAGACATGGGGGTGTACAGCCCTATATATACAGTATATCAATTGTCTTGTAGGATTCTACACAATCTGATTGAGTCTTTTGTCCATTTAATTCCCGACAGTCAATATTTTTCAATGAGAAAACAGTTTTTTTTCGGACACCATCCGTTTTACCTCGTAGGATGAAGTCGCAGCATTCGCATCCGACCGGTGTGTTGTGTCAGATGAAAAACGCTTCATGTAGTTTATGAATAAGATTTTTTATCAGCCCCATTATATTTTGACCCATGCGACTACATCCAACTTGTCGGATTTGTTTTGTCGATCCGACACCATCCGACAAAAGCACTTGTAGAGTTTAGCCCTTATTTAAAGGATAAGTAAACCTTTAAAATAGGTGAATGTAAAATTGATGGGGGGGGGGTATTCTAAGCACTTTTGTAATGTACATTCATTATTTATTTTTCTTTAATTCCAAGATATTAAGGGATACACGTGCTGTTAATATGAATGAATTTTGTTACAACAGCGCCACCTGCTGGTCAGTTTCCCACCAGTCTGACCACCAAGTAGTCAAGGAAGTTGTCAGGAGAAAGAAAGAGGCTGCTCTGATGTTCTTCTGCTTAGGAAAGATGTGAGAAAGGTTTCAAATTTTTTCCTAAGCAGAAGAACATCAGCCTCTTTCTTTCTCCTGACAACTTCCTTGACTATTTGGAGGTCAGACTGGTGGGAAAATGACCAGCAGGTGGCGCTGTTGTAACATAATTCATTCATATTAACACCACATGTATCCCTTAATATCTTGGAATTAAAGAAAAATAAATAATGAATGTACATTACAAAAGTGCTTAGAATAGCCCCCTCATCAATTTTACATTCACCTATTACTTATCCTTTAAAAATTAGGTTTTGGTTCTGCAGAATCCTTCATGAAAGATTCAGGGTTCTGCTGAATGCCAAAATAGTGGGTTTGGTGCATTCCTAGCAGCAACCAGTCATTCTGAATAGGCTGTCGGCAGCAAAGCCCTGGGGTGCAGGGCACAGAGATAAAGACCAGCGTGTGACCCATGAACACATTGCTGCACATTGGCATCGGCCTTACCTATTCCTTTACTTGCTTTTTTACATTAAAGGGATACTGTCATGGGAAAACATGTTTTTTTCAAAACACATCAGTTAATAGTGCTGCTCCAGCAGAATTCTACACTGAAATCCATTTTTAAAAAGAGCAAACAGATTTTTTTATATTACATTTTGAAATCTGACATAGGGCTAGACATATGTCAGTTTCCCAGCTTCCCCCAGCCACGTGACTTGTGCTCTGATAGACTTCAAGTTTACTGCAAGTTGGAGTAATATCACCCCCCTCCCTCCCCCCCAGCAGCCAAACAAAAGAACAATGGGAAGGTAATCAGATAGCAGCTCCCTTACACAAGATAACAGCTGCCTGGAAGATCTAAGAACAACACTCAATAGTAAAAGCCAAGTCCCATTGAGACATTCTTACATTAGGAGAAATAACAGCCTACTAGAAAGTAGTTCCATCCTAAAGTGCAGGCACAAGTCACATGACTGGGGGCAGCTGGGAAACTAACAATATGTTTAGCCCCATGTCAGATTTCAAAATTGAATATAAAAAAATCTGTTTGTTCTTTTGATAAATGGATTTCAGTGCAGAATTCTGCTGGAGCAGTACTATTAACTGATGCGTTTTGGGAAAAACATGTTTTCCCATCCCTTTAAGATGCCCACCAACTTCCAGTCCAGTGGTTGGTTCAGAGCACAACCAGCCCCCAGGTGCAAATACTCTATGTCTGGGCTTGGAATTGACCAATTATGAGTTGTTGTTTTTTTTTTTCTTTTGCCGCCTGTTATATTTACGTTTACTAACATAAAGCAGGTGTTAAATTGCCCCAGTTGCAACCAATCAGTTCTCTGCTTTTATGTTGAGTAGAATGAAACAATTGCTGGTTGGTTGCTGTGAGTAACTATAATATAGCACCTGTGTTAGTACGTTTAAACTGAAATTTTACATGTATGGGATCTGTTGACCGGAAACCTGTTATCCAGAAATCTCCGAATTATGGAAAGGTCATCTCCCATAGACTCCATTATAATGCAATCATTCACATTTTTAATAATGATTTCCTTTTTCTGTGTAATAATAAAACAGTAGCTTGTACTTGATCCCAACTAAGATATAATTAATCCTTATTGGAAGCAAAACCAGCCTATTGGCTTTATTTAATGTTTATATGATTTTCTAATAGACTTCAGGTATTCAGATCCATATTACGGAACAATCTGTTATCCTGAAAACCCCAGGTCCCAAGCATTCTGGATAACAGGTCCCATACCTGTACTTGATCCCAACTAAGATATAATTAATTCTTATTGGAAGCAAAACCAGCCTATTGGGTTTATTTAATGTTCACATGGTTTTCTAGTAGACTTAAGGTATGAAGATCCAAATTATGGAAAGATCTGTTATCTGGAAAACACCAGGTCCTGAGCATTCTGGATAACAGGTCCCATACCTGTATAAATGCAAATAGTTTTTTTATTAAATTGCAGTACGGAAGGTGTGGTTGTGACACCTACTGGTGATTTAATATACTGCACATTTTTTTAGCTTGGACTTGAGTTATTTGCACTTTTTATGTGAATGAACACACACACATTATTTCTGTACTGTCCCTAGCAAGACTCCAAACGTCAGACATAATGTACAATATTTTATATAGGTGCTGGTCCAGATGTCACTTTTTCATATATATTTATAAAATACACAAAAGCCATGAATGTCTTGTAAATTATATCCTTATAAACGGTGAGTTCTGATGTCATCAGTTATAAACGGTGAGTTCTGATGTCATTTCTGTCACATGACTCACTGAAACGTGTGTATTATAATAAATAAAATACCCCCAGGTGTAAAATATAAGGATATTAGAAGTTACTTTGGAGTTCCATGACCTGTATAAAAACACTCGGCCTTGTGTGTCATGAAACTCCTCAGTGACTTATAATATCCTTATATTTTACAAGAGGGGGTACTTTATTCACTATATATATATTTCACTATCTATATTTACAGTATCATGCAGTTCAATTTGCATTTCTTTTGTCCTGTAAAAGAATATTCAGATGATGAGGAGGCATCTATGAGCAGATCTTCATCCCCCGGCACTTTATCTCTCCGCAACATATTAACTGTGAAGAATCATCATTCATTTCCGTTCCCACGAGCAATCTTGTCTGTGGATCTCACCGGAGAAAGTAAGTGCCGTTCTCTATCAAGACTTCTGAAGATATTTCAAACGTTTGTTGAACCAATGTAGCAGGTCAGTTCTCCCCAGGGGGCAGATTTACTTAGCGTTTACGTTAGCGACAATTCACTCGCGTTACCACCTGCAGGGACATCGCCAATTTAATAACGCGGATTTTACTGAACGTTACTTCTTTCACCACTTGCCTTCACCAGCTCAGACCAGGTGAGGTGCATTGGAGTCCTGCAGCGGGTTGGGTACCCGAAAAACCTGCGTTACCCTGCGGGTTGAGGGTCGAAGTTCTGGATGCGGGTATAGACGCGGGTCGGCGGTTCTACGGGTTTGCGGGTCGGGCCGCAGGTCTTCTCAATATCGATTTTTACTCCTTTTTCTGATCACGCCTACTTCCGATGATGTAACTTCCGGTTTACAATGACAGCACTTTCTGATTCTTGATGGTCAGCGGGTCCGGGTTGCAGATAAGGTACTTGCAGGTCGGGTAGCGGGTCCAAGTGCGTAAGAATGCGGATTGCAGGTTGCGGTTACAGGTTCCAAAAAATGGACCCACACAGGACTCTAGATTGGAGTGCATCTTCTTTAATCTTCTGTTAATTACATCATATTCTGTGAGTGGAAAAAGCATCAAGTTCAAACAACGTTGGCGACTTTTCATTTTTTCAGAGTGATAGGCTGCACATGTCCTTCAAATTTGTTTTTTTTTGTAACCAGTTTTCTCCAAACATTCTCTAACATGTGGAACATAAACTATTAAGGTTCCCTAGACTTGTATAATTAACAGTGGAAATGAAATGTATTTGCTGCAACATATAACATAAACACGTCCATTCAACTTGAAATTTCCTGCCGTATGCAAATTAAACTGATCGCAAGATCTCTAGTGAATTTTCGCTAGGCAGAAATGAACGCTAGCGCATCTTCGCTTTGAAATACTCTCATTACCGAAGTAACGCTAGCAAACAGTCGCCAGCATTCAGCGCCCAGTACGAAACTCCACATTTTAGTGAATTGTCGTTGTCGGAGCGAATTTTCACCTGGCGCTGGGTGCGAAGTGAATGCTGGCGAATTTTTGCATGTCTGTATATCTGCTGGCTTCTGCATCATTGTTTCATGGGTCAGAACCAGCAATGCAGATCGAATAAACAAATATACACATTTTTATTGTAAAATTTAAAGTAACTTAGAATTAATCACAATTTTCCTGGTACACAATCTTGCCATTGTTTCTGAACATTACACTTAGGGGGTTATTTATTAAAGTCCGAATGCCAAAAACTCTAATAATTACTGTTTTTTTATACTGTAAAATCATAAAATGCTCAAATTTTTTCGTGATTTATTATACCCCGAGGATGGAAAAAGTCTGAATCCGAAAATCAGGCAACTCAGACCTGCCGAGGTTGTATATAGGTCAATGGGAGAAGTCCTGAAGATATCCTGGGTTTCGTGCAAAAATCCGAAGATTTGATGTTTTCGGGGGAAAAATCCGAAAAAAATTTCAGGGCAGAAAATATGAAAAATTTGTACGATTCGAATTGTTGTACGTTTTTTTTTTGTTTTTTAAAAAAAAATTTTCCCGCCCTGGAATTTTTAGGGAAAATGTATTGATAAATAAGGGGAAATAACCCGTGCGGATTTGGTCAAAATATTTTTCAGAAAATAATGAGATAAATTCGATTTTGATAAATAACCCCCTCGATGTGCTGTAATTGTGTGAACGTGTGGTCCAATCAGAGTACATTAAAGACTAGAGGATAAACTGTTTGCAACCGTCAATCAAATGTCTGTAGAACAGGTGAATAAAGGGTAAGTCAGAAGATAATATTATTAAAGGGGGGAATAGAAGACATCTATGTGCCTATAAAAGATAAATCTAGGGGGACTTTATGTAAAGCTCAGTCCTTTGGTCCTAATCTAGATCTCTCTGATATGGAATTTCTGGATGATTCTTCTACGGAAAGCCTGATTCTTAGTGGGGACGAATACAACCAGGAGTTTGATTCGGACAATTTTGAAGAGTCGAAGGATGAAGAGGGCGCTGGGAATGAGATTGTGCGGTGCATCTGTGAGATGGACGAGGAGAATGGTTTCATGATTCAGGTAAGTGGGACATTGCTCTTCAGGTTGGGCGGTGCTCCATGGAAAACAATGTACCGTCACAGAAGAGGTTCATGAATCCTGAAAGTAAATGCAAATGTACAGTTAGGCCCATAAATCTTTGGACTGAGACAACTTTTTTCTAATTTTGGTTCTGTACATAATGAATTTTAAATAAAACAACTCAGATGCAGTTGAACTGCAGACTTTCAGCTTTAATTCAGTGGGTTGAACAAAAAGATTGTATAAATCTGTGAGGAACTAAAGGCTTTTTTTTAACACAATCACTTCATTTCAGGGGACTCAAAGGAAATTAAAAAAACTGAAAATAAAATGTTCATTTCTAATAGTTGGTTAAAAACCCTTTGCTGGGAATGACAGGCTGAAATGTTGAACTCATGGACATCAGCAGATTCTGGGTTTGCTCCTGTTTAATGCTCTGCCAGGACTTTACTTGCTGTTTGATTGTGGCCTTTCTGTCCCAAGTTCAACTGCATCTGAGTTGTTTCATTTAAAATTCATTGTGGTCATGTACAGAACCAAAATTAGAAAAAACCTTGTTACTGGCCTAACTGTGTATATACATGTATGGGACCTGTTATCTGGAATGCTCAGAACCCAAGAAGGACGTTTTATTGTTTTATAACTCTTTATTATCTTCCTTTTTCAACAAATATTTCTATTCTACTACAGATATTAATATTAGATACATTCAATCCACTTTATGGATTAATACGGATTTTAAGCCTCACCCGATGGAATCAACTGCAAAAAAAGTGGTCCATTTATTTACAAAAGGAAATTAAAGGAAAACTATACCCCCAAAATGAATACTTAAGCAACAGATAGTTTATATCAAATTGAATGACATATTAAAGAATCTTACCAAACTGGAATATATATTTACATAAATATTGCCCTTTTACATCACTTGCCTTGAACCACCATTTCGTGACTCTATCTGTGCTGCCTCAGAGATCACCTGACCAGAAATACTACAACACTAAGGGGCAGATTTACTATGGGTCGAATATCGAGGGTTAATTAACCCTCGATATTCGACTAGGAATTGAAATCCTTCGACTTCGAATATCGAAGTCGAAGGATTTAGCACAGAAAATTCGATCGAACGATCGAAGGATTATTCATTCGATCGAACGATGAAATCCTTCGAATCGAACGATTCGAAGGATTTTAATCCAACGATCGAATGAATATCCTTCGATCAAAAAAACTTGGGCAAGCCTATGGGGACCTTCCCCATAGGCTAACATTGTGTTCGGTAGCTTTTATCTGCCGAACTAGGGGGTCGAAGTTTTTTTTAAAGAGACAGTACTTCGACTATCGAATGGTCGAATAGTCAAACGATTTTTAGTTCGAATCATTCGATAGTCGTAGTCGAAGGTCGAAGTAGCCCATTCGATGGTCGAAGTAGCCCAAAAAACACTTCGAAATTCAAAGTTTTTTTAATTCGAATCCTTCACTGGAATTTAGTAAATCTGCCCCTATCTGTAACAGGAAGAAGTGAGGAAGCAAAAGGCAGAACTCTGTCTGTTAATTGGCTCATGTGACCTTACATGTGGTTTGTATGTGTGCACAGTGAATCTTACGATCTCAGGGGGCGGCCTTTATTTTTTAAAATGGCAATTTTCTATTTATGATTCCCCAATGGCACATACTACTAAAAAAGTATATTATTATGATAATGGTTCATTTACATGAAGCAGGGTTTTACACATGAGCTGTTTTACTCAGTATCTTTTAATAGAGACCTACATTGTTTGGGGGGTATAGTTTTCCTTTAAAGCTGTTGATCTATCTAGTTCTATAATTAGTTTTGATAAGCGAATTGCATCTGAAGTTTGGAGGGAACAACACTTCAGATTAATTCATCTAGGTTACAAGGGGTTTCATTTTAAAGCTAAGAAAGTTTTCTTAATAGCTGCCTAAAAATGCGAATTTCCTTCTCCAAATTCTTTCCATTTGCTTTGGGAGTGTAGAGAGATAAAAAAAAAAATTGGGATTAAGGTTGAGGATTACCTTAGTGATATTTTGTATTTCAAGATATCATTATCATCTCAAGAGGCTCTTTTTGGTTTGACTTAACTCTATAGATCTTGGATCATTCGTTTCGACAAGCCAAAGATTTTAATTCTGCACATATTTCAAAATATATAAAGCTGGTTTTGGCTTCAGCCCGTAGAGTTATTTTTTTAAAAAAAAATAGATTGAAAAATCTTTGCCTTCTTCAAATGAGGTTTTGATAGAGTTAAAAACTCTTTATACAGGAATGGGATCCCTTATCCGGAAACCCGATATCCAGAAAGCTCTGAATTACGGAATGTAATCTCCCATAGACTCCATTTTACACAAATAATCCACATTTTTTAAAATGATTTCCTTTTTCTGTGTAATAATAAAACAGTCGCTTGTACTTGATCCCAACTAAGATATAATTAATCCTTATTGGAAGCAAAACCAGCTTGTTGGGTTTATTTAATGTTTAAATGAATTTCTAGTAGACTTAAGGTATGAAGATCCAAATTACGGAAAGATCCATTATCTGGAAAACCCCAGGTCCCAAGCATTCTGGATAACAGGTCCCATACCTATAATAATAATAAAACAGTCGCTTGTACTTGATCCCAACTAAGATATAATTATTCCTTATTGGAAGCAAAACCAGCCTATTGGGTTTATTTAATGTTTAAATGAATTTCTAGTAGACTTAAAGCATGAAGACCCAAATTACGGAAAGATCCGTTATCCGGAAAACCCCAGGTCCCGAACATTCTGGATAACAGGTCCCATACCTGTACTAATGAGGCAATTGGTTCTAGAGTAGAAAATATACGGAATTTTTTTAAGTTTATAACCAACTGGAAAATCTTCTTCCATACTTTAGAAGGCGCAGAAAGAGTTCGACTCAACGAAATTCTTGATTGTACTATTGATACTTGTTAACTTGAAAGTTTTTTATTTTATTCTAGCCTTTTGGTTTTGACTGTTTGAAGGCTTAATCTCATTGATATTGATTCATGTTTATGTTACTTAGATTATTATGATTTTAGTTCATTTGTTTGTCTTATATTTAAATGTCTTCTTATAAAACGCTTGTTTTGCTTTACTGAAATAAGAATAAAAATATATTAAAAAAAAAAGAACCCATTGACGGACTGGCTATGGCACAAGCAACAGCCTCCCCCGCATGTCCGCACGTGTAACTTCTTACGGTAAAAGGAATGCAGGGAGCGGGGACGTCTGGGGGCCCACCAGGTTTTTTCTCCGACCCTGTCGGAACATGGGATCTTCCGTAATTTGCACCTCCATAATTTAAGATCATTTACACATTAAATAGGCTGGTTTTGCTTCCAATAAGGATTAATTAGATCTTAGTTACTTCCTGTAATTTGGAGCTTTCTGCATGACAGGTTTCCAGATAACAGATCCCATACCTGTATACTCATTCTGTATCCCAGATTAACATATTGTTACCTTTTTCTCATGGTTGTTTTGATGTTGACTCCATCTTTTTGCTGTAGTGTGAAGAATGTCTGTGCTGGCAGCATAGTGCCTGTATGGGGCTGTTGGAGGAGAGTATTCCGGAGCAATACTTGTGCTACATCTGCAGTGACCCCCCAGGTAAGTCTTCATCAGTCACATGTCGCCACCTCTCTTGTTAACCCCTTTCACTGAGCCCACATAGCTCTGCCACGGCCGGCTCCAGAGGAAGTGCCAGCTCTATTGGCACCACTTGATAAAACACATTTGGGAATTTGGAGCTGATTTAGAAAAACATTGGTGTTTGTTTTACCGATCTGAAACAATGCATAGGGTTCAGTAATAAAAAATGGCATTCACATTTTAAAGGATAAGTAAACCTTTAAAATAGGTGAATGTAAAATGGTTGAGGGGGTTATTCTAATCACTTTCATTCATTATTTATTTTTCTTTAATTCCAAGATATTAAGGGATACATGTGCTGTTAATATGAATGAATTGTGTTACAACAGCACCACCTGCTGGTCAGTTTCCCACAGTCTGACCACCAAGTAGTCAAGGAAGTTGTCAGGAGAAAGAGGCTGCTCTGATGTTCTTCTGCTTAATAAAATTAGAAACCTTTCTCAGACCTTTCTTAAGCAGAAGAACAAATAATTCACTAGTAGGTGTAGTAGAGTAATAGAAACTCAACAGACCCAACAGTCATGAGATGCTGCTGATTCTGTGTCATTGAATCATTCATTAAATGTTCTTCTAAATAATATCAGTGTTCCACATAATAATAGCTTGTTGCAAATAATATCAGTGTGGAGTTCAATTAGTGAGTTCATTCTGTGAAAAAACATGTGTTAATTCCGGCCCTTATTTAAGGAAGGAAGGAGCAAATATTGTGCTGCTGGTTCTCTCTGAAAATCAGTCAATTGGCTCATTCCAGACATTGTTCAGAGTACTTTGATTAAAAAGTTGATATGAAAGGGGAAAACATATAAAGCAGTGCAGAAAATGATAGGCTGTTCAGCTAAAATGATCTCAAATGCTTTAAACTGGCACCAAAAGCTGAAGGACATGGAAGAAAACCAAAAACGTCTATTGGAATGGATTGAAGAATAACCAAAATGGCGAAGACTAGGCAAATGATCAGCTCCAGGAAGATGAAAGAAGGAGTAAAGTTACCTGTGATACTGTTACAATTAGAAGGTGACTATGTGAAGCCAAGTTATAGGCAAAGTCCCATTGTTGAAAAAAAGACTTGTGCTGAAGAGCTTACAATTTGCCAAAGAACACAATGACTGGCCTAAAGAGAAATGGCACAACATTTTGTGGACTGATGAAACAAGATTGTTCTTTTTGGGTCTAGGGGCCACAGACAGTTTGTCAGACGAGCCCCAAACACTGAAGTCAAGTCACAGTACAGAGTGAAGCCGGGGGCACAAGCATCATGATATGAGGATTTGGAACAGCCTGATATTCCCTTTTCTTCACCTTCTGTAAAGGAATAACACACATATGATCAATGTTTCTTCATGTTTTGATTTGGAATAGAATGTGCAGTGTTCCCAATGCATTCCAATTAGAAGGAAAGAGGTTCCAGCTAAATATTGGGAAGGGGTTTGTTACAGTGAGAGCTGTGAAGATGTGGAATTGTCTCCCTGAATCAGTGGTACAGGCTGATACATTAGATAGGTATAAGAAGGGGTTGGATGGTGAATTTATTCTGCCTCTGAGGCAAAATGGACTTAGCACTCCATCATTTTTTTGAAACACACGATTTATTCAATCATCACCTGTGCATCCGACGTTTGGCCCCCTTTGGGGCCTTTATTAATAAACGGCCCAAATGGCCGTTTATTAATATACACAGTAAAATATTATATAAATAAATATTTGCAATGTAGCGTTTGTATATGCACTTTAGATGATGTCACTGGAGGGCGGTATTCCCATCAATTATGACAATTTTTTTGGCGCCACTGTAGGTTCAAATAGAGCACTTTTGTTAGTACAGCATTTCAGATTCCTGAAGAAGGCCCACAAACAGGGGCCGAAACGTTGAATAAACTTTTCCTTTTTTTACTGTTATGAAAGACCTGACTCACTGAAACTTGTGTATTATAATAAATAAAGTACCCCCAGTTGCAAAATATGAGGATATTATAAGTTACCTTGAGGTTCCATGACCTGTATAGGCCTTCAGCCTCGTACTTTTATATGGTCATGAAACTCCTCTGTAACTTATAATATCCTTACAATTTACAAGAGGGGGTACTTTATATATATATATATATATATATATATATATATATATATATATATATATATATATATATATATATATACACACACACACACACACACACACACACACACACACACACACACACACACACACACACACACACACACACACACACACACACAAATCATTGGAGTTCTGTCAACCTTTGCAGTATGTATCTATATATTATGGACTAGCTCCCAGGTTTTTTGGTATTTTCTTATGGATGTGCGCTCCACTTCCTCTGTGTGTGTATGTATATGTATATATATATATATATTTATTGGGTGAGCGCACTCTTACTGGATTTTTTTCAAGGTGGGTGCGTTGGTCAAGGTTTCTGGTACATAATAGTAAATGGACCCACACTCCAATGTTTTTGTGAAAAAAAGTGATACATTTTATTCACAGATGCATATCCAATGTTTTGGTCCACACTGGGACCTTTCTCAAGGATCCTTTTTTCACAAAAACATTGGAGTGCGGGTCCATTTACTATATATATATATATATATATATATATATATATATATATATATATATATATATATATATATATATAAATGCTGTTGCATTCTAGGGTCTTTTTAAAACTGAGAAAAACGTTATTGTTATCGACACTTCCACCCTCTCTGGGGTCTTTATCAAGATCTGGGAATAGTAACTCCCAATGATTGTTATGTATAAGAATTCCACTTCATTGCTTTCAACTCACTGATATTCTCTGAACTCCCACAGGTCAGAGGTGGAGTGCGAAATACCGATATGACAGAGACTGGTTCAATAAAGGCCACCTATGCGGCTTGTCTTTTGTAAACGAGAACTATTCCTACCTGAATGCCAAAAAGATCGTCTCCACTCACCACTTACTGGCCGACATCTTCAGTGTAACGGAGATCATGTACGGGCTGCCGCTCAAGTTTGCAATATTGAAGTAAGAGCCGACGCTTAACTCAAGGGAGCGGTTCCGCTTGCTGTTGTATCCTGCTTTGGTGTGTTTGTGGGGGCGGGGGTTTCCCATGTAAAGGGGAAATATTCCAAAAAAGTAGAATGTTAAGGTCCCCTCTGTTTACTTTGGCTGATTAAGAAAATACACAATGAGGACATAACTGGTTTCCATTTGTATTTGTGGTGTTTGAGTACAGCCCAACTCCTCTCCTTGCTCATAGCAATGGTTCATGCATTGTAGATCCTGATGCAGCAGCAGCTGCTGTGGGTGGATCTATTTTCTGTGCAGATATTCCCAAAATATATCCCTGAGCACAGAGCTTCAAGACAGGTTTGGGAATCTGTGGTACAAGATGACATTTGAGCTGCATCATCAACTGTCAATTGTTGGTCTTGCCATATTGATGTTGAGACTACAATATAGATTGCCTCTTTTTTGTTTTACTGTATATACAAAAGAAATATTTTTTTCACATAATTAGCGCCTATACATTAGGGGTACTTCATACTGAAATAAGAAACTTTCTAAATGCAATCAATTAAATATTCTGTAATTTTTTCTGAAATAATCAATTTTATCTTCACTAATCCCTCTCTCAGCATCTGTTTCTCTTCATGCAGCAGTTGGGTGTCAGATATTCACTGACAGTTAGATCCAATATAT
This sequence comes from Xenopus petersii, assembly GCA_038501925.1. Taxonomy (NCBI): domain Eukaryota; kingdom Metazoa; phylum Chordata; class Amphibia; order Anura; family Pipidae; genus Xenopus; species Xenopus petersii. The sequence goes on from CM076683.1 coordinate 135,705,081, forward strand.
CTTATAGGGGTCTCCTTTTGCCTAGAAGATGTATTAGAGCTCACTCTATTAAACTCACCAGACATCATGTCTCTCTACATGCAGGATTTGTGCAAAAGGCAGTTATTTTGTTACATCTGCATACAGTCAGGTTATTATATTATAAAAACAGTACACATTTTTTAATTAAAGTATATTGGAGATAGGTGTTCTTCTGCTTACGGAAGAGTTGAGAAAGTTCTCTAATTTTATTCCTAAGCAGAAGAACATCAGCCTCTTTCTTTCTCCTGACAACTTCCTTGACTACTTGCTGGTCAGACTGGTGGGAAACTGACCAGCAGGTGGTGCTGTTGTAACAAAATTCATTCATATTAACAGCACATGTATCCCTTAATATCTTGGAATTAAAGAAAAATAAATAATGAATGTACATTGGAAAACTGCTTAGAATAGCCCCCTCGTCAATTTTACATTCACTTATTTTAAAGGTTTACTTATCCTTTAATGATTATTTACAAGTGTCCCCATGCAGAGTAGAGTCATTCCTTACTGAGATCACTTCTCTGTATTTAAATAAAGTTAAGTTTGTCTGCCACATCCCAGCATGCAACTAATATAGAGCTGAGCTTTGAGTACAGTCGTGGAGCTGGATATACACACCTTGATGTATTTCCCTCTAATAATAATAATACATGATACCTGGGTATTTTCCTTTGTATTGGCATGGATACACTCTATTTGTCATGAGGTGCAACCCTTCTGTCTCTTCTTACCTGGACTGTCACTAAATCGTTTTTCTGCCTATAAGGAACAAAGAACACCCGGACCTGCGACTGTGGGCGTGTCCCGGGAAGCAGAAGGAGCGCGGGGACGCGAATGAGAAAAGAACGTTTTCCATTAACCAATCGGACAGAACATGTGGGCAAAACCACACAGGGTCCCCCAGTCGGCATTGTAAATCAGAAGACACATATATATCCAACGAGCACAGTTATCAGAGGCCTCCGAGCGGTGACCCCAACTTCAATTCTTCCAGTGAACCCCCCGGCTGCAATAATGAGACAGGAACATTTGTTGCCACTGGAAAAAGGGAAATCCTGGGCGACACAAAAACATGTTTACAAGATTCTTTAAAGACAGAGAAGAAGAACGAACAGGTGATGGGCATCATCCTCACCACTTCTTGTAAATTCATAATTGAACAAGCTGGTACAGGCATGGGATCTGTTATACGGAAACCCGTTATCCAGAAAGTTCCAAATTATGGAAAGAGGCTGTCTGATGTTCTTCTGCTTAGGAAAGTTTTGGGAAAGGTTTCTATTTTTTTTTTCCTAAGCAGAAGAACATCAGAGCAGCCTCTTTCTTTCTCCTGACAACTTCCTTGACTACTTGGTGGTCAGACTGGTGGGAAACTGACCAGTAGGTGGCGCTGTTGTAACAAAATTCATTCATATTAACAGTACATGTATCCCTTAATATCTTGGAATTAAAAATAAATAATGAATGTACATTGCAAAAGTGCTTAGAATAGCCCCCTCATCAATTTTACATTCACCTATTTTAAAGGTTTACTTATCGTTTAACATATTCGCTATTAGCTCTGCTGTCGTCAGGCTTCCTGATGTGCCATGGTTAGTGGAGCTTCGGATAATTCATATTCATTAACCACAGTGCAGCCGGTGCCCTGACTATATTATTTATCTATCCAGCAGCCAGTCCTTCTCATGCCCTGGTGTTTTTTCCTTATTCAGAATGAGGTGGAAGAGAATAAAGTGGCTCAGGAGAGGAGAGGAACGGAGGAGCAAGTGGACTCACATCTTCAGTGGCAGCTGAACCTCTTGGCTCACATAGAGAATGTGCAGAATGAAGTCAGCAGCAGAATGGACCTCATAGAGAAGGAGGTGGATGGTAAGTCTCATATTCTGCAAATAAACCTTAAAGGGGACCTGTCACCCAGATATAAAAAGCTGTATAATAAAAGTCCTTTTCAAATTAAACATGAAAAGCAAATTAATTTTTTTATTAAAGCATTCATAGCTGTTATAAGCTCATTTAAAAATCTCAGCTGTCAATCAAATATTGTCTGCCCCTCCTCTATGTTTTAGGCAATTACTTTCACTTTCAATTCAGCACTTCCTACATGTCACTGCTCTCCCCACATTCCCCCTCTCTCTTTACCATTTAATTGTGTAGCCAATACATGGGGATGGACATCAGGTCCCCCATTCTGGGGCACAAACAAGATTCTGAGATGATACAAGTCTTGTCTTAATAACAGTGTCCACAAAATGGCTGCTGCCTGCTTGTTATAATTATGAATTCCCAGACTGAAGGAAACAAGATTCAAATAAGTGTAATTAAAGTCAATTGTGCTTGACTAATGTGATCAAATAGGATTTGGAATATTTTTTTTGGGTGAAAAGTCCCCTTTAAGTCAGTAGCTAATAATGTAAGTGCTGCTGCTCCAGTTGAAGCAGGGGAACCCAGAAGCTAACCCCCCATCTCCGGACCAGTCGGTAGCTCCAGGCTACATCAATATGCACAGCACACTTGTATCTAAAGTTCTAACATACTCCACAGCGCTGTCAGTGGCGTAACTAGAGTCCGCTGGGCCCCTCCCATCCTCCCACCCACTTCCTGTCCCGCCTCTGCCCCACCCATGTCCTGCCCCGGCCCTGCCCACTCGACTTGCTTCCCCCTTGCTCGCCAGGTGGCCATACACAGGTAGATAAAAACTGCAGACAGACCGAGTTGCCAGCTTAATAGCCCATGTATGGGGACCTCCAAAGGGCTTCCCCGATCAATATCTGGCCAAAAAGTCGGGCAGATGTTGATCCGACAGGGCTAAAAATCCAGTCTGATCGTGAGCCAAATCTGTTCGTTGATGTGGTCCCGCAATTAAACCACCTGTAATCCTAATCCCTAGGGCCCACGATCGGATCAGCCCAATATCGTCAACCTCAAGGTGGGCATATCGGGGAGAGATCTGCTTGTTTGGTGAAATCCCAAACAAGCCGATCTATGTATGTATGGCCACCTTTAAAGGAGAATTCAACCTGTAATATAAAAAAACCCTCCCCCCTACCCTGGGTAGATCCCCCTCCCTCCTCCACCCCCCAGCCTACCAACCCCCCCCCCACGGGCAATTGCCCCTCATTTTTTACTCACCCCTCCGTGCAGATTCTGGCCTCGGAGTTCATCTTCTTTCTTTGGTCTTTTTCCGACGTTTCGTCGATGCGCAGCTGGACAAAATTTCCGGTCCCGAACAACTGCGCATGTGCCGAAAGTCACAAATATTTTCCAAAAAATTTCGGACATTTTCGTGACTTTCGGTGCATGCGCAGTGGTTCGGGACCGGAAATTTTCTCCGAAACGTCTGAAAAAGACCAAAGAAAGAAGATGGTGACCGTGAACTCCAAGGCCAGAATCTGCACGGAGGGGTGAGTAAACAATGAGGGGCATTTGCCTGGGGGGGGCAGGTAGGCTGGGGGGAGGAGAGGGGGGTCTACCCTGGGTAGGGGGGAGGGTTTTTTTTATTACAGGTTGAATTCTCCTTTAGGAGAGCAGCTGGGGAGGAGTTTTTTTTTAATTCACTATAGAGGTAGCAGACCCCACAATCTGGCCTCCCTGTGAATGTGGCTTCTGCTTTCTCTATAGTTACACCACTGAGTGGTGCACGAGGTAAAGGGGGTTTTATGCTCATTAGAGCTTACAATCTAAAAGGAGGATTGGGTACAAGTTTAATCCACCCTTTGTTTCTCATTCCAAGTCCTAGAGAGCTGGTTGGACTTCACTGGGGAGCTGGAGCCGCCGGATCCGCTCGGGAGATTGCAGCAGTTAAAGAGACGCATGAAGCAGCTTCTTATGGACATGGGCAAAGTGCAGCAAATCGCCACCGTCTGCTCCGTATGACGATAGAAAAGGCAGCGGGAGGCAGTCTGTGCCGAACTCTTTTGCTATTTAGGATGCAAAAAAGAAAAAACATTTTTTATGAAACAAATATATATATATTATTAGTATTGATCCTTTGAGAGGATAATTAATACATCCTTTTAAACCAGGTGAAAGGGATAAGCAGTTAGTTGAGAGATGGAAGGAGTGGTGTAAGTAGTGGCAGTGCCACGGAAGTGAACACTTGTAGCTCCATGAGCAAGATGGCGGATGATCATTGTGTCCCCGGTGTATTTTAGCATTTAATTTTGGTCTCTTATTCACACAAACTTCAGATTGGAATCCAACATGCGGATTCTCATTAAAGCAGCACTGAATATTCAAGGCTCCATCTGCGGTGCCTCCAGCCGATGTTATACAACTCCCAGCATCCTCTGATGGCACGAGAGCAGCTGGAGGGTGGGTGTGTCTGATATACAGCAGGAATATCTGTGTGTGCTAATTGCATTGCTAAAGTTGGCTCCATCCTCTTAGTCATTAGCATGGCTGAAATTGAGATCAGTCCAGGCTTTATGGAATTGCTGCAATACCTACAAATGGATTCTGGATTTTAGCACTTTATAGATCTTTCAGTAGTATAGAGGCTTGAGCTCAGGGTGAGATGAATAAAAGGGGGGTGATATGACTTCCAGTATACCACATCAACCAATCAGGCAGCTGGTGGTGTCCATCTTTGCCAATCCAGCGTAATTAATGTCTCCGATAGAAATGCACCAAATCCGTATCACCACAACCGAACCAAATCTGAACCCCGTTTTACATATTCAAAGTCACATGACTTGGAGGCTTCAGATTTGATTTGGCTGAACAGCAAGAATGGATTTGGATCGTCCCCACATTGCAGTAAGGCACCAAGTCATTCATTCTGTGCCGACCATCTGCTTTTCTTTGATCATCAATTTTTACTATGGGTTCAAACAAAAGGTCCCGCCTTCTCACTGTGGATTTTTGTGATTTATAATCATTCCGGGATCCGTAACATCTGAAAAATGATGAAAGGATAAGAAAAGTGCAGTTTAATGGAAGGTCCAGGTTGTCGGGCACAAGCCCAGTGAATGTAGGCGCATCCCTTGGGTCCTGGGCCAGTGCTACCTTTGAAGAAAACACCTAGGATACTTTTCCTTTAAATGATGCCCCACCATCTTCAGGATCCATTGGGGCTGTTCACATGCTCGGTATAGTAAAGTGTCCACTATTGTAACTGGCCTGGACAACCCCAAGGGATACCTTCAAGATGCCTGTGCTTGGAGAGAAAGAACTGTGGGTTGATGCATTTTGTTAGCAAAGAGCAGGTTTCTGTGTGGTGTAAATGGACCCCTTATGGTGGCCATTTACTACAGTTTGAGAACTCATGTTTCACATTATAGTTCCAGGATCCTCTATGATGTAAATGGTATGAAACCCCCTAGGGTGGTCAGGCCCTACCTATGTTTCAGGCCATAGTCCCAGGTTCCTCTATGGTGTAAATGGTATGAAACTCCTTAGGATGGCCATGTACTACAGTTTGAGAACCTATGTTTCAGATCATAGTCCCAGGATCCTCTGTGATGTAAATGGTATGAGACCCCCTAGGGTGGTCAGGTCCTACAATTTGAGAACCTATGTTTCAGGCCATAGTCCCAGGTTCCTCTATGATGTAAATGGTATGAGACCCCCTAGCGTGGTCAGGTCCTACAATTTGAGAACCTATGTTTCAGGCTATAGTCCCAGGATCCTCTAATGTATGAGACCCTTAGGATGGCCATGTACTACAGTTTGAGAATTTATATTTCATTTTATAGTCCCAGGTTCCTCTATGATGTAAATGGTATGAGACCCCGTAGGGTGGTCAGGTCCTACAATTTGAGAACCTATGTTTCAGGCTTTAGTCCCAGGATCCTCTAATGTATGAGACCCTTAGGATGGCCATGTACTACAGTTTGAGAATTTATGTTTCATTTTATAGTCCCAGGTTCCTCTATGATGTAAATGGACCCCCTAGGGTGGTCAGGTCCTACAATTTGAGAACCAATGTTTCAGGCCATAGTCCCAGTTCCTCTTTGGTGTAAATGGTATGAGACCCTTAGGATGGCCATGTACTACAGTTTGAGAATTTATGTTTGACCATATTCCCAGGATCCTCTGTGATGTAAATGGTATGAGACACCCTAGGGTGGCCAGGTCCTACAGATTCAGGAGCTATGTTTCAGGCCATGGTCCCAGGTTCCTCTTTGGTGTAGAACTTAGCACTTGAAATACTGTCACATCATGATGGAGACCTGAGTCTCCAGAAATGGATATATTTTTCCTTACTGCTCATCAGTACTAAACAGGGAGACATAGACATCCATTTGAGGAGGTGCAGATCCCGATCATGATGTGCTGAGTTCTACCCGAGTGTCTCTATTCAACTGGTGGACACAATGCTGTTTTAATGATCATTTTTAGACCTATTTTATGCCAACATGCGCTATTTTTAAATAAATGTGCCAAAATGACTACTACAGGGAACAGGACGATCCCGTTACAGTGGTGCTGGCGGTCCTGAGAGCTGGTTGATCTAGAGATAATTTATATGCATTGTAACCCATATTTTTGCAGTGTTCTGAATAAATCTGTATATATTTTATTATTTTTTATATAACTGTAATTCAACGCTGGCTTATTTTGTTCTTTCTTGTGTGCGCCCATCCTCAGCGGGCATGAGGAAATGACAGCGAATGGTCATGTCTGAGCGCCACGCAACCACTAAAATAACTATATGGAAGATATGTGTTTTATTGCCGTTCTTTAGAGGTCCCCCTGATCCTACTTTTGTCAGAGTTTAGTCTGTACTGATATCCTCACAAACCAAAGGCTAAAGGAGCGAGAGACTGGGGCTAAAGGGAAGAGTTTGCCGTTTATAAATATTGTATCTGACAATTGTACAAAGGAAAAGATTCCATAAAAAAAAAGCTTCTCTAAATCCCAGTGGAATGGAGTGATTATTCCACGTGTGTGCCGTGTGTAAATGAGCTGTATGCAGGTTTGGACTGGGAAAAAACTGGCAGCCCCCCGACCCAAACCCACTCCCCAGCTCAAACTATTTGAGCTGCCTGTGGCCCCGATAGAGACTGCAAGAGGCTGGCTGGAGGAGGTGCAGCTTGAGCAGGGGGCCCCTGGAGGCAAAGGGGGACTTGCAACTGGGGCTGGGGGTGTGCATGCTTCTGAGGCAGCAGCCCTGGTGTGGCCTGGACCCCCGACCTACACTTGCTGTATGGAAGGGTTCTCATTATATCACATTTGTGCAGGCCAATCCAAAACCAGTGGATTTACCCACAGGTCAGCAGGATTGGGCCACAAAATGGGCTGTTACTTTGGGTGTGGGCTGGCCCAGGTTGTCATTGGCCAGCTGCAGTATGGCGGCTGGGCTCCAGAAATCTATTCTCACCATTGGCGGGATACTGTTTCTGGAGCCTGCCCCTTCTGACATCAGCTCTGGTGTAAACTAAGACTAAGTTATGTCTTCAAGTACCTTCTCAACCTGCACATTTATATTGCACCCCTGCACCTTGCTGGGCAAAAAACCCTGATGCCATGACAACCCATGCATCCCTGGTATAGGTATGGGACCTGTTAGCCAGAATGCTTGGGATCTTTTCGTAATTTAGATCTTCATACCCTAAGTCTACTATATAATCATGTTAATATTATTTGCTTCCAATACAAAGTTTAAAAAGTTTAAAAAAAGACACACGTCCGTCAAGTTAAACCTTTTAACCTGCCTAACTGCCAGTTGATCCAGAGGAAGGCAAAAAACCCCATCTGAAGCCTCTCCAATTTGCCTCAGAGGGAAAAAATTCCTTCCTGACTCCAAAATGGACCAGTCCCTGGATGAACTTGTACTATGAGCTATCTCCCATATCCCTGTATTCCCTCACTTGCTAAACACCATCCAACCCCTTCTTTTCTAAAGAAAGATTTTCCAATTATACCAATAAAGCAAATAATGTTCCCATTAACCTCTCTAAATCTTGAAACAGAATCTGATTAAAATCAGAGATAAACAGGGATTCTTACTGAAAAGCCCATCTAAATTAGCCAACATTTTTAAAGAGTCCTCTATATTGCATAATTGTAAACATTTTCATTACATTCCCCCTAGAATGTCTCAATATCTTAAATATATTGATAATGGGTTGAGTGCAGAGGACTCTTGTATTTGTCTATATGTATTTTGTGGTCACAGCCTCATTACACCCCTACACAACCTGAGGTTTTCTGGATAACAGATCTTTCCATAATTTGGATCTTCATACCTTAAGTCTACTAGAAAATCATATAAACATGAAAAAAACCCAATAGGCTGGTTTTGCCTCCAATAAGGATTAATTATATCTTAGTTGGGATCAAGTACAAGACACTGTTTTTCCTGTTTAATGTTAATGATAATCTTCATTTAAAAAAGGATCTCTCTCTCCCTCTCTCTCTCTCTCTATATATATCTATATATATATATCTATATAGGATAATATCATCTATGTATGAACTTTGAAAATAAAAAAATAAAATAGGAGTTGCTAAATCGTGTTCCTGGGTTTTCCTAAATTCTCCGAATTACTGTTTCCTGGCTTCCTGACCCTTGGCTTGACCCTGATTCTCTTTCCGGACTTCTCCTCTCGGAGCCAATAGGCCCTTGAGATTATTAAACTGCAGAATGAAATAATAAAATAGAGTAGGGAAAATACATACGCATAACCAAACATTAGAACTAATTAGAGACTATTTAAAGACTAATGTGTTACATCCTCAACGTCGAAAATAAAAATTCTAGAAAAATAAACAAGATTTACAGTCAAAATCGATGATTACACTATTATAACATGGAAAGGTCTCTGTAAGAGTCATTTGTTGTAATATTTCTCCGTTCCTTTCCCCTTATCTAAAGGGTTTTCCTAAAAAAGGAGAGGGGTCAGAATTCCCCTAAATGGAATAAAAATGAGTTTTACCAAATTAGGCATATAATAGAACCAGATTCTGGTGAACCCTTTCCTTGGAAAACAGTTAAAGAAATATACAGAAAAAGATTGATTTATTCCCAAATAATATGGATTTAATTTAATAGGGAGAAAAACAATGCTAACGCTAAATAAACACAATTTTTATGGGTCTGTCTCAAATCTAATTGAGGATTCTAATTTGAACAGCATTCCACTGATATACCAAATAGTGAGGGGCGAATAAATTCGGCAGCTGCAAATTCGCGTTGGATTTCTGCGTTTTGCCGCCAGCGAATAAAATTCAAGTTTAACGCCGGCGTCAAAATTGACGCGAGCGGCAGAAATTTTTTTTTGTTTTTGTAAGATTCTTATTTTGAAAATATTTTATTTGATTTTCATGATAAACAAATAATAACAGTATGACAGCAAATGAGAAATTTTTTAATCGAAGCAAAACACAACAAATTTGCCCATCACTAATCCCAAGCACTTTTGAATATTTACTTTAAAGCTATCATCCTTTGGATAAATCAGGGGGAAAATGTTTATCCTTTTTGGGAACAAAAATCACTTCTAGAGAACTTCTAATGGCTGTACAAAATTATAGAAAATGTATTCTTTCTAAAGGTTGGGAAAACCAAGGGGCAGATTTATTAAGGGTCAAAGTGAATTTTCTAATTTAAAAAGTTTGAATTTCAAACTAACTTTTGGGTATTTTGACCATCGAATAGGCCTTCATTCAACTTCAATTCGAAGTAAAAAAGTTTGACTTCGAAAATCGAAGTACTAAAGTTTGACTTCGACACTACACCTGCCGAATTGCTATGTTAGCCTATGGGGACCTCCTAGAACCCTAGGCTGTACTCTCATACCTATATCATCTTTGTCTACAAGAGTCTATAAGAAATAGGGTAGGCAATCAATCTTTGAGAAGACAGTTGAGACACCAGTGGATAATTTACTTCAGATGACAACAAAATCAATTCATCCATAAATTGATGGGGATTGTTGACTGAAAACTTTTTCAATAAAACATTTTATTGGATTTTAATAGTTAGGGGGAAAAAAGGATAAGGAAAAGGATAATGGGGCTGAGAGGTAGTCCCAACTGGGGGTTCCATAGTGGTGCTGTCAGTCAGATCAGCTAACATATAGTACCCTGCATGTTTCATAATGTACATGAGTTGCACCATCTCCATCAAGAAGAACCAGTCCTTCCACATCAATCCAGGGCTGTCAGATTTCGTCAAATTTGGTTGGTGAATCCCTGGCAAGGTAAGTGAGCTTGTTTGTATCTTTTATGTAGACGTTTGAGGACCCATCCACCTCAGAATGATACACTTTTTTTTATAATACAATAGTTTGTGAAGATTCTCCATGGTGTTCTAGTAAAAAGGCTCCATCAAAGACCCCAAGCAAGCGGCCAAGTAGCATTGGGGGGGGATAACAGAGGAGCGAGATCCAGGTGGGCTGAGATGTATGAAGTGCCAGGTCATTTGTAAAAAGCCAGTTGCCTCAGCCTGGCATCTATGACACCTCCGTTTGTCTCTCCTGCCAAATATGTGCACTTTCACTGGTGACCAGTAGACTTGATGCAGGAATTTCTGTTGTATTAGTCTGTTGCAGGAGGATATCAGGAAGTGGTACAGGTTGCTTCTTCCCATTAATCCTCTTCCAAGTCTCCTAATGTGTCTCACCATTTGAGGTTGGTGCGGTGGAAGGGAGCTATTGAGGCTCTGACCAGTAGCCAGTAAATTTGGGAATCCAATTTTGCAGGAGGTTGATTGAAAACTTTGTAGCATTGACCTTAGTAGTTATTGATAACAAACCATTCACGTTATTATTTACTTACTTATTATTAACTGATCCTGGTCTGAGCCTTTTTAGTTCCATTGTTGAGTACAGAAATAGTAAAGGAGACAAATGTTTATCATTTATTGTTAATTTAGAAAACTTTGTTATTTCTGTGGAACTGAATATATATATATATAAAACTTAATGAGAGGACCAGCACTCCATTTCATTGTGAAATCAATGTGTCTTTATTTTTCAATGCATATCCTAAAGACAATATATAATAATAAAAAATAAAGACACATTGATTTCACGATGAAATGGAGTGCTAGTCCTCTCATTAAGTTGTACTACACATTTTGACCATTACAGATGTAATCATTCCTGATCCGGTAAGAGTGAGTGCACAGTAGGATCATTATCATCAATAGTCATTGTATTTTAAACTTTAGAGCTGGTCTCGGTTTGGTCTGCTAATAAAGAATATTTATGATAAACAAATCAAAGAAAATCAAATTAAATGAACCCAAATGAGACACGCTGAATCTTCACATTGTCCCAAATGTGACCAACCATGATAATGCAAAATTTAGGCAAGTGGTATGGGAATATTGTTGTCTTTCAAATCAATCTTACTGCCAAATATTTGTTAGATTTATGATATCCTGGTTAATAAAAAAATGGGTCTATAAAAGGAAGTTACAGATAGATCAATTCCCTCTTTTATTTCTCAAACATATTTAAAGAAACTAAAGGTAAATATGATTTCTTACAAAACAAAAAATCATTAGTATTAATCTTACTGCCAAATTAGATTACCGGTAAGTTAGATTTAGTGATATCTTGGTTAATAAAGAAAATAGGTCTACAAGTTTCTCAAATATTTTGAAAGAAAGCTTAACTTTTAAAAATGTAATTTATTCATCTCTAAAATGTCCAAATATTTTTATAACAGGGGTGGGGGGACCATCTGGACCACCTATTTATACAGTTTTGTTTCTAGATCAGTAACTTTCAGTGAAAATTATATATGTTAAATTCCAAAATATAATGACCAAAAGTTATTTCAGAAAATGTTCATAATTTCCTATAATTATTTAATATTTTTTGCTATCCTCATCCTTAACTTTGGAGCTGGAGAAGGTTTGGTCTGATCTATTGTGATTTTTGCTAATAAAGAATTAGCTTTATTATTAATTATTAAGAGTCCCTTTTATCAAAGGTTGAATTAGAATTCATGTGAGGTTTTTTTCATATGAATATACTCACAATTCGACTGGTAGGTTATTCAAGAAAAAATGTTGTTTTTGTTGTTGTGTGCTTTTATGACTACTTTAGCAGGTGGGCCAGACTTCATTGAGATGCTAAATAAAAGATAAGACAAAATTATGTGGAAGAATAAACAACATAAATTAGACCTTTCATTAATTTTGGATACCTGGAAGGCAGGTATTTTTACAAAGATATGTACTACAAAGATATGTATTAAATACATCTAAATAAAGTGTTTATTAAATAAAACACAATTAATTTATTTTAAGAATTTATAAAGTATGACTTTTAAGATCAATCCTTCAAGATAAGATAATGTGGAGAAAATTTCTAAGATTACTTTCAAAATCTTAAGAATTTACTTGGTTTGCTTTTTATCACATAAAAAGCTAGATTTAGGGGCAGATTTATCAAGGGCCCAATAGTAAATTCAAATTCGAAATTCGACCTTTCATATAAGGGACTCTTAATAATTTAAACAATAAAGCTAATTCTTTATTAGCAAAAATCACAAAAGATCGGACCAAATCCTATCCAGCTCTGAAGTTAAGGATGAGGATAGCAAAAAATTTTAAATAATTATAGGAAACAATGAAAATTTTATGAAATTACTTTTGGATTCTAATGAAAGCTTAAGAGTGGAGTAGTTTAAAACATATATTTTTTTCACTGAAAGTTACTCATCTAGAAACAAAATTGTATAGATAGGTGGTCCAGATGGTCCCCCTGCCCCCCTTTTAAAAATATTTGGAAATTTTAGAGATGAAAAAAAAAATTAAAGCTTTCTTTAAAAATATTTGAGAAACTTGTAGACCTATTTTTCTTTATTAACCAAGATATCACAAATCTAACTAAAATTGAGCAGTTAGATTAATGCTAAGAATTTTTTGTTTTGTAAGAAATCATATTTACCTTTAATTTTTTTGAATATGTTTGAGAAATGAAAGAGGGAATTGATCTATCTGTAACTGCCTTTTATAGACCCAATTTTTTATTAACCAGGATATCATAAATCTAACAAATATTTGGCAGTAAGTTTGATTTGACAGACAACTATATTCCCATACCACTTGCCTAAATTTTGCATTATCATGGTTGGTCACATTTGGGACAGTGTGAAGATTCAGCGTGTCTCATTTTGGTTCATTTAATTTGATTTTCTTTGATTTGTTTATCATAAATATTCTTTATTAGCAGACCAAACCGAGACCAGCTCTAAAGTCTATTGATGATAATGATCCCAGGGGGAGGTTTAATGAGTGGAGTGGTTTAGAAAATGAATTTCCCTCTATCAACTTCTGCTTAGTTGGATTTATTCAGTTTCTGTAAAGCAACCAGGGCACCAAAAAATTTGTAAAGTTGATGGATAATAAGGGTGAAATGTCAAATGATCTGAGGAAATAGTTAAGATTTTTCAAAATTACATCTTTACATCATAATTAAATAAGTCCTTATATTCTCATCCAAATTCTAAAAAAGGTTTAATTCTGGAGTGGTTTGAGAAATTTTGTTTTGATTTCTTCACAATAAATAAGATTCTGGATAAAGCTCTGAATTACCTTAAATTGAATGCAAAAACATCCTTAAATCATTAAGGTCATTACTAGATACTTCATAGAATGTTTAGTGACTCATTTTTTCGGTCAGAAATCATGGGGATTTTTCCCATGCCCTGGAGATCATTTGATCATGTTTTTTTCCATATACTTTACATGAAAGTCGAGAAAGGTCATTGTGATCTAAATTTGGAAGAAATACTTTCCTGTAAATCTATCAAAGAGAGTTGTATTAAGATAGTAAAACCTTTAAAAACATCAATCTGAATTAAAAAAATAAAATACTTGAGAAAAAAGTAATTTTCCCTATGTGAACAACCATTAGCTTAGAATAGTATGCTTTATGGAACAACCAACTTCCCAAGCATTATGGCAGAAAGGGAAAAAATAAATCTTCTTAAAAATATTCATTTAAATAGTCAGTGTATTTTCCAGATTTAATAGTTAAGTCTGTGCTTCAATGTTTTTGATAAGGCACTAAATGAATTGTTTTATAACCATAATCTCAGAAGAAAAAGCACACAGCTTTTATCACAATTGTTTTTTTTTCCCCTCAAGCACTAGGCTATTAAATAAAAATAACACAAATTTCATGAACCGAGGAAAAAAAAGCAAACTGTAAAAAAGTAAATAACTCGCCAAACTTGAATCTCCAAAACTGGATCGCATAAAAACATAAATTCTGTAAACAATGAACCTTTAATTTTTTCCCGAATGTAAATTTAATTTAAATGAAAAAATATCTTGAAGTTTTAGGTTCTTTGTAGACCCCCTATTTCTTGGTATCCTAAATGTAATTGATCTAATGTGAATCTGTTAAACAATCTATCGTTATGTCTGGAGATTGTGGAGGTTCATGAAATGGAATCATTCTTTCCCGTTAAACTGCAAATTCATCTTCAATTTCGTCTAGATTTCTACTATTAGTAGTAAGATTAGATTCAATATTTTTGCATTTCTGCATACCCACATACTATGTATAGGCAGTGGGGAAGTGGTGGATGTCAGTGAAGTATCCCCCTGTCAGTGGTCCCTGATAACCATGCCCATGATCCAGCTGCAGGCCACAGCCCAATTAAGGGGCTATTTATGCCGCCTCTCCTATACTCTGGTGCTGGATTATCAGCCCATTTGCTTCGTCCAAGCTTCAAGTTCTTGCCCAGTCCTGTAAGTCTGTTTCAGTTCTGCCTTTGTCACCTCTGTTGATTACTCTCCAATTTTAACCCTTGGCCTGTTATTGGGTTTCTGCTTGTTTGCTGCCTGCCCTGACCTTATGCCTGTTCTCTTGTTTTCCTTGCTGCCTGCCCAGACCCTGTAGCTGAACCCATACACTGCATTTGTGCCACTTCCTTACAGCATTCAACAGAAGTCTACACTTTCAGTTTTTCTTTATTACATATATGTTAAAGGATAAGTAAACCTTTAAAATAAGTGAATATAAAACTGATGAGAGTGCTATTCTAAGCACTTTTGCAATGTGCATTCATTATTTATTTTTCTTTAATTCCAAGATATTAAGGGATACATGTGCTGTTAATATAGCGCCACTTGTTGGTCATTTTCTGATCATTCTAACCACCAAGTAGTCAAGGAAGTTGGCAGGAGAAAGAAAGAGGCTTAGGAAAGGTTTGAGAACTATTTCTATTTTTTTCCTAAGCAGAAGAACATCAGATCAGTCTCTTTGTTTCTCCTGACAACTTCCTTGACTACTTGGTGGTCAGACTGGTGGGAAATGACCAGCAGGTGGCGCTGTTGTAACAAAATTCATTCATATTTACAGTATATGTATCCCTTAATATCTTGGAATTAAAGAAAAATAAATAACAAATGTACATTGCAAATGTGCTTAGAATAGCCCCCTCATCAATTTTACATTCACTTGTTTTAAAGGTTTTCTTATCCATTAAACGTGCAGTTTGTGACAAACTTCTGTCATGTTAGTGAGTAGTTACACAGCATCGGCTCCTCACAAACAGCACAACCAACCATTCTGTCATTGAGTTTCTACTTTGGAATAGAAAGACATATTTATTCATTTGGAATTATTCAGAATGTGTAATATACAATATTGGGGGACAATTTACACATAATAACACATTACCATGCATAAACATTAGGCAGTGTGGTGGTCTTGTGGACACCTAGAGCTCAGTCATGGCAATACCTATGCTCATTTTGTGGTCTCCCTCCCATACACAGACATGTTAATGTAGTGGAGCCACGTGAGCAAGTTATGTGGCAGTTACACCAATGACTATGAAGGAATTCAGTAGGGGTGTGATGTCTGGCTCTTCATCACATTTCTCTTAAACTCTTCCCTCCATCTTTCCTTCTCTGTTGTACTCTCCTTTTTTTCTTCCTCTTTACTTCTGCCCTCTTCCTCTATACTCTTCCTGACTCTGTACAGAATTCTGCTCTGCTCTTCTTCTGAAATGTTCACGCTCTCCTCTCTTCCACTCATTGCTTTTATCTACAATATTGATTATGTCTCATATTTTTTAATTTGCTCTTCTTGTACCCATTACCTTAACCAGGATTAAGGGAATTCTGTAAAAGGGCACTGCCTTCGTTTGTCCGTTGACACAAATGAAGAGCACGGGGCATAACCAGGCATTATATAAGCGCTCGCTACTGCAGGTGGGAAACTATAAGAGAGCCCAGTAAGAGATTGGCCTATGCTGCTTTCTCTACTGTGCTCACACAAGCCAAGGATGTCTGGGAATAAGTTAAGATGGCATTAAAAAATATATTTTTTTACCTAGGCTGGTGCAGTTTTTTCTAAAAGAAGTCAGTTGGAAGTAGGGTCACCACATTTGGAGACTTCAAGGTCCAGGCAGGGGAGGTGGGCCTGCGACCTCGCAAGGTTGACTAAGTGATGCCATGGGGTGACATGGTGATGGGCCATTCTGCATCAATCTAGGAGAATCTAAGGTTTTCTTAATTTGGAAATCTGTCAGGTAGTCTTGACCTGGGCAGCCCTTCTGAAAACCAGGTTGATCGGGTCAAAACCGGACCGGTGGTAACCCTACTTGGAAGTACCTAACGTTTTGGCCCCTGCAAGTGAATCAGGGTTTCCTTGTCCTTTAAGTATGAGGGTATGTGCAACAGAGAAAAAAGAAGAAATCTTTTCAAGCTTTTTATCCGAACTCAGGGGAGGAAGGGGACCTACAACAACACTACAAGAGATATGGCCTGCGGGAGAAAAACAGGGGACGGAAGTTTTAAATCTATCCGAACGTACACTTACAGATAATGAACTGAAGGTATTGGCTAAGGGTCTGTCCTTTTGCCCAACAAAGAACTTTAATCTTTTTCAAACTATTGTTGATATCAACTCCTTTGTGCGTAAGGTGGTTCTTAGAAAGCATTTTTTGAACAACAAACCTGATAGTGATCTACTAACAGTACAAGTAGGCAGAGTGGATGACAATTTGGTGGAGTTCCCTGATGTATGTAGTCTTAATGTCTTGGAAACCCTTCAACGTGAAACTAATAGCGAAATTGGCAGAACTGGTATTCCGGTTCTACCATCTCGCTTGAACCAATTTAAATCTAGGTCCCACTTTTACCCGGTTCATCAAAGGACCCCGGCAGTTGATCTCTTCCAAAAGAAAATGGAACGAGATTTAAACCTACTACATGAGAAAACAGTCAAAAGTAAAAAATCCTTTTGTAATTTGACCCAAGGAGAGAGGGAAGCACTTGACTCATTGGAAAGGGATAATTCTATTGTCATCCGCTCAGCCGACAAGGGGGGTATGGTGGTCGTACTCAATTATAGTAATTATGACCAGGAGGCATTACGACAGTTGTCTGATGTTGATTCATATGTTCCACTTCCCTCCAACCCAACCATACAATTTCAACAGATTTTGTTTACCTTGATAGATGAATCAGTGCGAACAAACTTACTGAATGAAAACCAAGTAGATTTTCTTAAAGTAAAACATCCAGTCATCCCTATTTTTTATCATTTACTGAAGGTTCACAAAGCCACACGTCCCCCTGTAGGGAGACCCATAATATCGGGTATAGGATCCCTAGGAGAGCCTCTGGCGCAACTAGTTGATACATATTTGCAACCATTGGTTCTACGTTTACGAAGCTATATTAGAGACAGCCAACATATTTTGACACAACTATCCAACATTGTCTGGGAAGAAGGTTTCATGTGGACCTCCTTGGATGTTGTGTCTCTATATACGTGCATCTCTCATGATGTTGGTCTTGAAGCGATTAAATACCATCTAACAACATACAGCACTTATTCTCCACATCTTCAAACTTTTTTACTTAATGCCATAAGATACCTATTGACACACAACTATTTTTTGTACAACAACAAATTCTATTTACAACAACGTGGCACAGCGATGGGGGCAAAATTTGCCCCCTCATACGCCAATCTTACGATGGGTTGGTGGGAGGAGGAGTTTGTCTATAACATAAATAATCCCTTCAGTAAACATATTGTATTCTTTGGTCGGTACATTGACGACCTTATTGTAATTTGGCGGGGTACACAAATGCAGTTTTTGCAATTTGTGGAATACACAAATTCGAATCACATAGGCCTCAAATTTACACACTTCATAAACAGTGACTCCATCAATTTTCTTGACTTAACTCTCTATCAAGATAGTGGACGAATTTTGTCCACCATCTATAGAAAACCAAACTCCGGGAATTCCCTATTACAAGCATCCTCTTGTCACCCAAAACACGTTATTAAGGCAGTGCCAATTGGGCAATTTATGAGATTACGAAGACTGTGTACAGACGTACAGGAATTTGTATCTCAGTCAGAAGCATTACGACAAAGATTTCGTGCCAGGGGTTATTCAGAAAAACATCTTAATCAAGCTTTCAATAAAGCTCTTAACTATTGCCCCAATGAGGGACGAGAGAGTTTGAACCAAAGAATAGATAATAATTCATTGGTTAATATTACTACACAGTCAGAACAAGTTAATAACCCTGTTCATTTTATTACAGAATTCAGCTTACAATACAACCATATAAAGAGACTATTTGAAAGAAATTTACCTATTCTAAGAACCGACCCAGCCTTGGATCAAGTACTTGATCTAGGGTATAAAACAGTTACTCGCCGTACTCGCACAATAGGTAATACACTGGCCCCTAGTCTGGTTCAAGCACCTATCACCAATACGAACTGGTTAAACACTAAGGGCATGTTTAAGTGTGGTGCATCCAGATGTCTAACTTGTGCGCAGGTCACTAAGACAAAAATGTTTAAATCCAGTATGACAGGACGCCAATATACCATTAGATGGTTCATTAACTGCAACACCTCATTTGTTATCTATCTTTTAGAATGTAAAGTATGCAACATTCAGTACGTGGGTCAAACCTCTCGTCCCTTAAAAAACCGTATTCGAGAACACATTCTAGATATAAAGAAAGGACATAGTGATTCCCAAGTAGCAAAACACTTTCAGGAATGCAATGGGGGAGATATCACTAAATTGTCAGTTATGGGCATTGATAGAGTAGTTAAGGGTAAACGAGGGGGAGATGCCCTGCCAAAACTGCTCCGTTTGGAAACCAAATGGATCTTCTTTTTGGGGAGTAGAAAACGGTCTCAATAGCGACTATGACGTCACATGTTTCTTTTGACTTTTTAATTTATCTGATCTTTTATTGTTATACTGAGTTATTTTCTTTTGAATATCACTTTTTTTCTTTCCTTTTTTTTGAGGAGTATTTTTGTATTAACTACATATATTTCAACTTTCTTATGAATAGAGGCCTTATCTTCATAAATAACCTATTTGGTTTGTTATACACTTGGTATGTTATATAACTTTACCAGATTTGTATATACGATGGCATATTTGGAATATTTATCATTTTGTAAATTTAAGTATTTTTTGTTTTAAAGTTTGTTTTTTCTTTGTTTACGGATTATTTTGTAAGTAACTGTTTTTTGAGGTGTCCTTCCTTTTTTCCCTTTTTTTCCCCTTTCTTTTTCCTCCCCCTTCCTTCCCTTCCTTTCCCCTCCCCCTTTTCTTTTTCCTTTTTTGTTAAAATATATGTGCTCCCACCACTAGGTGGAATTTCACTAATTGTGTATAATGGCAATATGTGTTTGTATCGTGGTGATTGGTCACAGCCCCCTATATAACAGATACATAGGGGTGTGTCATTTAGCCTATGAGTAAGTGCCCACACAGGCACGAAACGCGTTAGGTATCTATGTCCTAATAAAGATTTTTTACTTTTTACATCTGACTTTTCACTTTTTGGAAACCCTCACATCTCCGTGATGCAGCGTCCATGTGCAACAGAGAAAGTGTAATGTTAATCAGGGATGACAGATCTTCATCTGTTGTTGTACTAAAGCTCCAACATACAGGGGCAGATAAAAGCTGCCGACAGACCGAGTCGGGAACTTAACGGCCCGTGTGTTAGGCTATACAACGGGCTTCCCCAATCGATATCTGTCCGAAAGTCGAAATCTCGATCGGGCAGGTTAAAAAATCCTGTCGGATCGTGGCCGCATCTATGCGTGTACCCGGTCCCGTGATCTGACCGCCTGCTTCGAATGCATTCTGATCCGACCGTCGGGCCCTAGGGCCCACGATCGGATCAGCCCAATATCGCCCACATCAATGTGGGCATATCGGGGAGTCGCCAAACGAGCGGATCTCTGCGCCTATGGCCACCTTTAGGGGCAGCTGAAACACTTCTGGACTACAGGTAGGGTTGTAAAACTTTTTTTTATATGTGCCTTTATCTTGGGGGGCAGTCCATGATGTCACTTGGAGGTGGTCGATGATGATGTCACTAGGGGCGGGTCTATAGTGTGTGGGGCGTGAAAACAGGTGGGCTGGGCTGAGGGGGGATGGAGTAGGAAAATGGGTGGTCTGTGGGTAGAAGGGGAGGTTGGCAGTGGAGTGAATAAGAGGAGAAAGGGATTTATGGGATTTTTTAAAACTTTCAGGCAAGTAAATTATCAGTAATGTTGTGATTCTAGTGATATAACGGCCCAGACAGTCCAATAGCGGCCGGTGGCAACACCAGTGACCGGGCCTGGATTTGTGGAAAAGGCCACCAAGGCCTGGGCTTAGGGCGGCAGCATTTTAGGGGGCGGCATGAAGCCCAACCACATTGGTTCAGAAATACTGGGGATGCGCAAGAGATAAAAGTATTTTACGTTTCCCGTGCGCCAATCCCCATTGCTTCGGCCCGATGATGAACATTTGGGCCATTAAAAGGGAGGGGACCATGAACATGAGCGAGTCTAGGGTAGGGCTGCCACCTTTCCTGGAAAAAAATACCGGCCTTCCTATATATTTCTCTTTATCCCCTATTAATAACATTGCGGTCAGCCATCATTTTTACAGGCCAGTAAAATACCGGCCAAGTCTAGGGGCCGGCTGTGTAAATCCAGCCCTGGTTACAGGTCAGATATTTCAGCAGATACTGGGAGACCCCACATGAGGATAATAATAATAACAATAATCACTGCTCACCACATACAAATACTCAAGTCAACAGCATTAGACTTATATACTGCTCAAATATCAATTAGATTCGAGTGGGAGACAATGTGCAACCCCTGCACTAATTACACCCCGGTGTCTATGGAAAAATCAGGCTCGGCTCAGGATAAAAATACCAAAACTCAAAGAACTACAACTCCCAACGTCGCCATTTCTCTATATCAGGCGCCAAGGCATGACGGGAATTGTAGTTCGCCCATAAAGCCCCTCGCCTAGAGAACTATCTCCAAACCCCGCCTCTTGCTCATTCCTTTCCATACAGCCATTGGCTATCCAGTTCGCGTCTCCTACGTCTCCTTACGCTTATGTCCCGCGCAGTTACTGTCACGTGAGGTAGTTTTTAAAAGGCGACTCCGGAGCGGGATGAGTCATTCTGCAATAAGGGTGTGCATGGGGCAACATCGAGCAGCGGGAAGAGGGGGGATGGAATTGTAACGGCCTAATGATAGAAGTAGGGAAATAATGGCGGGAACGATACAACAGAAGTAAACTCGCTGGCTGTTCTTTAGCCCGCCGTTTACTCAGTAGAGCCTGCGGGTTAATTGAGGTTTTAAGAATTTTTACACTTTGAGGGGAATGGGAAGTGTCACTCAGCTCTGTGAGGAGGGATTGGGCGCGTGTTACTATGTGAAGACCTCGTGTTGAACGTGGGGCCTAGAATTGGGTGTTAGAGGTCACTGGAAAGGGGAATTGTTTGGTGAAAGTGCTGCTACTGTGTCAGCTTTATTTGCTGACTGGATGTAGAAGGACTATGGGTAACAATGAGGTAATAAATGAGAGGCCTTACAGCTGGGCTTTTAGCTGAACATTGGGCCTCCTGAGGGGGTAATCTCTGGCTTGTAAAACTAAAGCAGAATTATATGGAGCAGGGCTGTTGCATAATGAACTAGAATGTATGGCACTGTTTGCCCACCCTGGCCTTACATTAACGCCCGGTGCACGTGATGGAGGGGTCGGCCTCGTGTGCCAGCGAATACTTTGGAATTGCCTAATGCAGTGAAACCAGATAATACTAATACAGAGCGGAGCGAGGGAGAATCGGTCTCGTTGCGTGTTGGAAGTGGGTGGGAAAGGGCAGTTTCTCCTGATAATGAAGTGCTTCCGTCTGAAAGAGGGTGGTTTTAGCACTAGAAAAAACACTATAAAGGCCAAGTAACCAGGGGAAGAACTGTGTTATTAGGTTGTACTGTAGAGAGGTTCAAGTGGGATTGAGTCTGATGGTGAAATTTACTGTAAAGACATGGGATCCCCCAATATCTGGAAACCCATTATCCAGAAAACTCAAATTTACGAAACTTTAATCCAATTTTTTAAAAATATTTTTTTCTCTTAACAATGAAACAGTACCTTGAACTTGAGCCAAACTAAGATATAATGAATCCTTATTGGAAGCAAAACCAGCCTATCTGGTTTATTTAATGTTTACATGATTTTCTAGCAGACTAAAGATCCAAATTAAGGAAAGATCTGTTATCCAGAAAACCCCAGGTACCGAGCATTCTAGGTAACCGGTCCCACACCTTATGACGTTTCTGTGTTGATAATCCTAATGAAGAAAAAGGTATAGAAACCTGCTGTACTGTAAATGGATTGTTTTGTTTTAGGAATTTTTTTTTTAGTTAGTTACTTTCCAATAGGCTGGCTGTATTTCGCTGGAAGGTTTGTGAAATGGGGACTTGGATTAAGTCAATCCAAAAAGTGCATGAGGGTACTTGAGAAAAATTTAGTTTGGGAAAACATGAAGTTGGATATCAGAATCTGTTCTGTCTTATTTGCATGCAGAAGTTTAAAGGTTATCAACCTTCCTGTATGTTTCTGGAGTAAAGCAGTTGATCCAAACGTGTAAACATGGGAAAAACAAATTTTTCTTTTTAAACAATCATTTTTATTGGTGTTTTGCAAGTGTAAACTATACCACATTGGCTTGGGCTGCAAGGCCACTGCAAAATGAGTTTTAAACTCAAGATAACAGAACAAAAGTTACAAATTAGGAATGGATTTGGTAAAAATACAAAATAGGACAGGTAGGCTATACCATCAGTCAGTAAAGGCACATTTAACCAATAATTAACAAGTACAGTCATAATATTATTCCAAAGGATTTTCTTACCAGCATCATGAAAATAAGTAGTATTGGGAATCTTGGGTACACCTATTCGCACAAAAAACAGTACATCAGATGTTGGATCTATAATTCATGCAGGGACGCCAGACTTTGAGGAGAAAGGTGTGCTCTGCTGTGGGTTTTTTTTAGTTCAATGGGTAGTGTTATTTCCTCATACTATAACAAGTCCCAGTATGAGAACATGAGCACAGCTTTTGCTGTACCCTTTGAAACGGTCTCAGTTAATGGGACAAAGATTGATATATCTTCAAAGTCTTAAAATCTGGCTTACTATACAGTTTATAATAATCAATTTGCAATTAAAATATTGAAAATTCACTTGCCAGGTGTTATAAATGGCTTATTGACAAGGGAAGGCAAGTTAAAATTCTGTATCATCCTTTTTAAAAGTTCCTTTAATAGTTCAATTAAGCAGACCATTTCCCACATTCCAAGGCAGTATCTCCATGCCTGCTCTAGACATTGCATTTATATTTACAAAAGTAGTCTGTTGCTGCCCATTAAATTGTGGTACTCTGTTCAAGGAGTATGCACAGTTGTCTTCCCAAAACTGTATGTGCCCAACACATGGACTAAACACTGCCCTAAATACTGGTGAAATTATAGCATATGAGATATCTTTTAAAAACACATGGGTCTGTAAAAAATGTCCATTACCAGATGCTGAACAGGAAGGGGCTTGAACGCCCAAAAACCAATTCATTGGTCTCAGTAGGTATTTATTTATATGGGCTGAAGGTCAACTACACAGTACTTCAAATCTCAAACCAACAAATGTAATTTGCAGTAAGCTATTAAAGCTGTACATTTTGAATCAAATGTATGACTAACCTAAAATTGACCATATCAATGATAATGGGTAAGTTTTAGTGCACACTGGATGCCGTATGAGCCAACACACATCTGGATAAAAATCTCTGGTTGTGGTCAGTAGATCCTATTAATCTTATCGATGTGTGAACCATATACTGAAGAAAAAAAATAGTGTAATATTGTAATAAATGAATATATTTCTAATACAATATTGTTGGTTTGGGCAGTCTAGTCTCTCCCTTAAAAGCAGAAAAAGCAGGTGGGGGAGGATCTAGCCCACAGGTTGAAACCAAAGTTCAGGAGACATTTACTCCAAGTAATGCTATTAAGCAGAGAGGTAAAGACCTTTTATACTATGACCAGAGGTAAGCAAGTTAGGGACCATTGTGTGGGGTTTACCTTGACAAGGTATGGTGGCTTATCAATTTTATGATCATAACTTTGTAGCAAAAAAAAACAAAAAAAACACATGCACTTGCATATTTATTGAATTACTTAGGGGACCAGGGAACGTGCATTGATTAATTGGCCAGGTCAGTAGCACTTCCATTGTAATTAAACATTATAATTTAGCCTTAGTAGTGCACCCACAACCCCACTTTTTTGTAAATAAAATGAATATACGCTCAGATTTCTTATTAAAAAGGGTCCTATCAAAGAACACATTTCAAATCCATAGAAATAAAGCAAAAATTCCAGCATGGTGGTTAAGCACCTTACCAGAACAGCACAAGTGGTGCCTATCCCTGTGACGGTTTGGAGACTTGCAGTGGGCTGTGTATAAACACAGTATAGATTTTACTTAACCCTACTAAGAGACCCTAAATAAAAAGTCTAATGAAATTCTAAGGGAGCTTGTGACTTGTTTTGAAACCCAATTCATTTCTACATTGTTTAATGAAGCTAACAAATTACCCTTCACATGCTTCACACACATCCACCAATAACTCCATAAGGAACTGATGAATTATGGTTAATAGTAAAATGTTTATTGGTTCATGTTTGGCCAACATTATATTAGCTGTAGGGCCGTGTGACAATTTTTATGTAACAGACTTCTGAAGCTACTTCCTGAAACATAAATGATGCTGTATTGAATTTGGATCATCCAAGTGTAAATTACAAATATGTATTACAAACCTGGATAGTAATAAACATATCTAAAACACGCATACAGTGGATCTATAAAGAGAGTTTCAGGATAACAAGTACACAAATGATTTTAGTTAAGTAATTTGGTTAGTATAATAAGTGCTCTGTTTCATGCAATGGTGTTTGATAGTGGAAAGACTTAGGTAATTTAAAATACATAATTATGGTGAGACTACATCTTTGTAATCAACAAATTGGGTTAATTGCAATTGAGGTCCCTGGCCAGGTGGTCAGTAGATAATCTATATAACTAGCAATGGTGCAAATTTTGTACCCATAGCTGTACCACAACCCCCTGAAAACACATACTTAATTGATTTTAAGAAAATAATTTGGTTAGTATGATATGTGTTGGTGATTGATAATGGAATGACATAGGTAAATGTGGAAAATATAAATATAGTCAGACTAAATCTGTAGAAGCTCAGTTGTAAGTTTAAAATCATCATTTTTGTAGGGCTTGTATTGCATAATAGGTCAGTATTTTCAGGACAAGTGGTTGGAGGCAAAGGCCAAGTTTGCATAAAGATTCACCTAAATATCCAATTCCTGCTATGGATCGATCTACCTAGTGGTTCTCTAATTTTGTACATTTTAAGTAGACCGTGAAAAATGGGTTTTACTGGTTTTATCCAAACTTTTTGAAAGGGTTGGTTGGAAGTATCTCTTGATTCCTTATGACAATTGTAGTAGTGCCTAATTCAGGTAATCTTGAGTGTATAACTGTTTGCCGTCCTTTGCCAGCTACTCTTATAACTGTTATCACCTTTTTAGAGTATTAAATGCTTGCTTAGATTTTTACCATTGTATATTTAGATTAAGCAAAGGTTTCTTTATGCAGTAGTAAGATCTCTTTCTACTTGGTTTTGGAACATGACGATATCTTGGTTTCTAAGGTAGAGTAGAAACCACGTTTCCTAAATTCTTGAGTTCTAGAATCAGAGAAATTGACTCCCACTTTTCATGACTCAATGACTATTAATGCCCCTGGGAATAATTATTGAACACGCTTACTGAAATGTATTTAGTACTTAATAGAAAAGCTGTTGTTGGTAATGATAGCTTCAAGACACACCCTCTATGGAAAAACTGGTTGCATGCATTGCTCAGGTGTGATTTTGACCCATTCTTCCACACCAACTGCCTTTAAATGTCTTCAAAGGTACTGAGAGCCTCTTCTATGAACTCTGATCTTCAGTTCTTTCCATAGATTTTCAATTGGATTCAAGTCGGGTGATTGATTGGGCCATTGTAGTAGCTTTATTTTCTTTCTCCTGAAACCTATTCAGAGTTTCCTTGACTATGTTTAGGATCACTGTCTTACTGAAAGGTTCATCCTTGTTTCATCTTTGGTATCCTGGTAGATGGCAGCAGATTCTTATCAAGAATATCCCAGTACATTTCTCCATTCATCTTTCCTTTAATTATATGAAGTTTGCTAGTATCATATGCTGAACCGCCCGCAATGATGTTTCCACCTCCAAACTTCAATGTTAGTATGATGTTTTTGGGATAATGTGCTGTGCCAGTTCTCCTCCAAACACAGTGTGTGCAATGACATTCAAAGAGTTCCATTTTGGTCTCATCTGGCCAGACTGTATTCTCCCAGAATTTCATTGGCTTCTCCAAATGTTGTACAGCAAAGCATCAACATGAATTTTCTTCAGCAGTGGAGTTTTGCTTGGTGAGCGAGCCATGTCAGTTGAGTGCATTACTTAATGTTTTCATTAAAGCAACTGTATCTTCTGAAGCTCTCTGCGAGTGATCTTTGGCTTTTGAACAACTCTTCTGATTATTTCTTTGACTGCTCTGTCAGAAAGCTTACAAGGGTCACCTAGTCGAGGCTGGTTTAGGGTGAAATTTTGTTTTTTCCACTTTCAGATTATGGCCCTAATGGTGCTTACTGAAATATTCAGAAGCTTTGAAATATGTCTGAAACCATTGATCAGTGTTTTGCAACAATAAGGTTACAAAGGTTTAATGTTTAATGTTCCTGTGTGTGCACAATCATAGTACAGACAGAAAAAAGTCAAAGGAGCATGACCATGACTAGAGGGCAAAATAGAGAGCATGGGAGAAGAAAAGCCACAAAGCAAGAGGAGGATAGAAATAGGATGGATCAAAATGACAAATTAGAGCTATAACTTACGCATCCTCCTGTTGGTGCATTTCTGTCTGTCTTCTGCTTCTTGAATGGTGGTCCTCGATTCTTGGATTCTATAAGAAAAGAATGTAAAAATGCACGTACAAAGGACGAGACAGAGAAACAAAACATAAAAAAAGAAACTTACTCTCCCTCCTGTTGGTGTCTTCCTGAATGGCTTCTGGTGATGCGTGGTTCTTCAGCTCTTTTTTAAAAAGATAAAAGACATCTGAGCTGCCTTGTCTCACTGAGAATGTATGCAAAAAGAAAAAAACAAATAGAAGGAAGAGAAGCCAAGAGCGAGGAAGCAGAATAATAGGTAAGATTGAAATGGCAGAGAGAAGAGAACACTTACACTGATTCCATTCGGCATGTCTCCGTTAGTCTTCTTCTACTTGAATGGGAGGTGTACGGCTCATCACTACTACAAAAAGTTTGAAAAAGAATAATAAAAACAACACATTTTACAGATTGAGTATGAGAGACCACAGAGAAATAAAGAGAAGACATAAGCTGTGACAGAGTTATTGCAGGGAGGCATACTCCTCTTCCTGTAGGTGGTCCTCTGGGTCCCATTCTATTTCCAAAGATGTGCACGTTTCATCACATCTACAAAAAGAATGTAAAAACACATTTTAGAGACCACAGAGAAAGAGGAAACAGAAGGAGTTGGGAATGAGGCATTGCAGGGGGGAGGCATACTCAAATTCCTGTTGGTTGTAATCTAGATCATCAGGGTCACTTTCATCTTCCGGTGGTGGTGGTGGTGTGCATGGTTCACTCCTAAAAAGTGGGGGAAGAAGTGTATCCAGATACAGTTTACGAGACATCAAGTGAATAGCTTCAAAGGTGACACCTTCTATATGTGTAGGCTTGACAATTTACCTTCGGTGGTATCGTAACAGGTCATTTGATACATTATGCAGCTTCTTCCCGGTTGACAAAAAAAAAAGAAAAGGTCGGTGGGGTTGTTCTGACGCACCAGTCTTGGCCTTATGTAATCGTAATACTTGCTGAACCACTAGAAACAACACAATATAATCACTATGATTCCCAGCAGTTGTCTATCCACGTCAACACAAATACATTATAAACTTTTACCATTTCTTCCTCTTCTGTTAATGCAAAACAAGCCACTTGTTGGGTTGCTGTCTTGTGGTCTGTTACGCCAATGATGCTTAATTGTATCTGTGTATTGCCACTGATGTATTTGTGGTGAACTCTTGATTTCCATTCTTTGACCTAGGAGTAAGGGTTATTGTTGAGAGCGATTTGCTATGGTAACATTTTACCAAAGTTCTTATGGCAATATGTACTTAATGTCATATGTTGTACCACCCCAGGCCTCTGCAAGTGTTTCAACACCAGCAACACCTCCAGGTAATTTAGGACTTCAAATTTAACGTTGTCATCTGTCTCGTGTTTTTTAGCGGCATCTAGGGCTTTCAAAAGGGAGTCTTTCGCTACGGACAATAGCTTGCGGCATTCTTCCGGTGATTTTACTGTACCGCTTAAGGAAGAATACCTGTAGGTAAATAAACCAATAGTTACTTTTAAAGCTTCAAAATAAAAGTAGAGGGTTGGAGGCAAAAGTCACTATAGTTCATGTGGCATTACCTTTTCTGGACAACTTTCCGGGATATTCCCTTACTGAACCTTTTCTGGTGGGCATTGGTGGCTTTGATAATTTTTTTGCAGGCACTGTATAGTGATGGATCAGTTGACAACAAGTTTGTGTTGTCTATCTGGAAGTTGACAAATCGCCGCACATGCTTCAAGTAGCTGAATGCCGTCTGGTGTGTGACGATCTCTTTCAGTCTTGTGAAAAACTCGTTGGTCCTCTGGAGCTCTTTCACAAATGTCAAGTTGGCATCTTGCGGGTTCATGAAGTAAAGGAACCTGGAGACATTTTCCACCTAAAAAGAACACAAGATTAAAAATTTGATGTTTCAAACATGAGAGGCATAGAACTTTGGCAATAGTATTTGGCAGGGATGGCTAAAGTGCAAATAATAAAGAATTGAAAACATTCTCTGCCACTCCTCCCAAGAGCTACCCCTTAAAGGCAAAGGCTAAGTTAATAAAACATGATGAAACAAAGGGCCTCAATAAGCTGCAGCAGACCTATAAAACTGATGGCTTGCCTAAAAAGTAGAAGTCAATAAACCAATAATTTTGTAACTTATTTACCTCCTGTTTGTACCTAGTGAAACCCAATGTACGTGTCTGGAAATTTGTGAAAACTTTCAGGAGTGGGGCATTCAATGGAAACCAATTGTAAAATCCAGCCTCCCTCATTTTCAGCCTTGTTTCTGAAGTCCATTTCATATTCGCAGACCTGTATTATTTTAAAAGGAATGATTGACACATAAAAATGCAAGCAGTGCAAGCAATTTATAAAGAAAATTATATATACGTGGGGAACATGGATATTTTTAAAAGGGTCTATGTAAAACAGAATGAAGCAGAAACCAGGCCAGGACTGTGATTCAAAACAGGTCAAGAGCACAAAGGCCCAAATAGCCCACCACCAGCCCATGACAATATCTTTTAGCCTGGAACAGCCCCCAACCTGGACCACTTGCCAATCACCGCCCTTTATCATCCTTAACAGATTACCTCATAGTTTATTTTAATATATAAGAGCAAGTGTAAATTAGCATAAAGATACACGTAAATAAATTACCTCTCTAAGTCGGAATCTTGCTCTGTGCTTTCAACAATGTCCATTTGTTCTTGCACTGTGTTGGCGGCAATGTCCGTATTATCTGCAGCTCCTCTTCCAAACAAACTGATGTCTCTGGTGACATTGATGCAATTGGCACATCATGGACATGGTCTGTTTCTGATGGGGGCACCTGCACTGCATTAAAAAATTGCAAGGGCTTGCCCTGCAGCTTCAAATCCTGTGTGCCGGTGTGCTTTTTCGTATCTACTTGAGAGGTTTGCCGATTCCTCCATCACTGGGCACCAGGTACTACAATATTGGACGGGTGTCGTGGGTGTGCGATTTCCTCTACAGCTACCTGAACTGTTTCTGATGGGACTCTCAGTTCAGATTTGTCTATGTCAGGTTCAGGCTGCACCACTTCTGTAGTCACCAAGCTGTAAAATAATCAGAATAAACAAAACTTATTAAACAGATTTGACTTTGATTTGTAAAAATTGTTAACCAGTTCAGTGCGAATTGAAAGAATCACCTTAGCATGGTAGATTCCTCCATAGGATAGGTTGCATCTTCTTCTGGAGCCTGTTTGTTTGGCTCTATGGCTGAAACAACAGCAGCAGTAGTTGGTGGTGCTGTTATTGGTTCACCGGTTTCCCTGAGATAAATAGGACAGAACAGGACTATTACAAACCTTGCTACTCTAAAGCTGATAAGATATTATCCACATATCAAAATATGAGAGGGTATCCCACACAGGCTCACATTAGCCCTAAATCAGTCAGGACCTAAAAGACAGAGGAGAAACAGATGGTTAGGGACAAAAAAATTGAGGCCTACATACCGTGGTTTATTTATAACGAAAAATCCTTTTCTTTCCAAAAAGGATGAAAATTCAGCAGGGGAGGCGAGCGTCTGGATCCCCTGGTAATCGAATACTGTAGCCTTCTCGGCAATGTTCCACAAGCGTCGCCGGACAGTCTGTGCTACTTTGTTGACCTCCTCTGACAAGCTGAGTTTCATACACTTCCTCCGTAGATGGGTTGTCAGGTATTTGTCCGCTTTAAAGCAAAAGGGACAAACCAGGGAAAGACCATTTTTTCTAAATAAAAAAAAGGGGTGGGGAAGTCTGTCAGAAAGGAATTCAAATGACTGGGGTGGGGGATGAAGAATAGACATAATTTGGGTAAAAGATAAATGCAAACCAATGATGTCCTTTAAACATATGTTTCTTGTATAACTCATGTCCAAATTCAAACTTAAACCCACAATGGCACACAAATGTTGATAGGTCTAATAGATAATAATCTAATATAATAAACTATAGTACATAGCCAAATGATGGGAGTGTTTGAACAATACATGGGAAAAAAACATTCAAGCTATTATGGGGGACAGATAGCATCATGGGAGTTGTAGTGCAATACTAGGCACAATGTATTAAGGTTGTGGTTCACCTTTAAGTTAACTTTTAATTAGCTATAGAATGGCCAAAGCTCAATAATTAAAAATACACAAATATTAAAAAAAAAAAATGAAAACCAATCTCAAATTATCTCAGAATATCATTCTCTACAACATACTAAAAGTACCTTTATATTTCAACAAAACCTTTAATCGTCAAGTCAGCAGCATGTGTGGGGGATAGATAGTTTTAAATGCATGGCTGTGGAAGGGCCCAGGCTGGATTTCCAAATAGAAATAGGCCCCAACAGAATTGACCATATATTTTATGCACACACAACACAGGGAATAGTAAACCATACATAGGCTGCAAGGTTAATTTTTTTTAAACATAAGTACAAAAATATATACCAATGGAAAGGTATACTTACTTATGACCCGAAGCTTCCATCTTTATAAAAAAAAATCTTCAATAAAAATAAAATAAAAATCCAAAAAAAAGTCAAAATATAAGATAATGTATATAAAGTTAAAAAACAAACTGAAAATATATCCAATAAGGGCAAAATAAATGCAAGAAAAGAACACTGGAAAAGATGTGTGTCTCCAACAGCTGTCTCTCAGCATCTGACTTGATAGGGGAGTTTACACAAAGGGAGGTTCCCCTCTCTTTGGGGACTAATCCAATTGGCTACATTTGAATTCAAACCAAGCAGGATACCGCCCAGCTGGACAACAGGCCATTTTCTGTCACTGCTCTGGGGGTAGCAAGCATCATGGGATTTGTATGATAACCCCAGATTAGCACAACAGAGTTCTCCCTCTCACTGCCCAAACAGCTGCAGTAGGTGGGACCATTGTGGAAAGCTACAGGTAAACTACAGCTACCATGATGCCCACTGCCTTCATTATAGCATGAATATTTCTGGCAGAAACAGGCCAGCACCTCCATAAAGCATGATGGGAGTTGTATTCTTGATTGGGATAGAGCTGTGAAGGAATGGGTCTTTCAATTGCTAATGAGCTAAGCACAAGCCATTGTTCAGCTGCTGTCAGCAAGCCAGCCAGCCCCACCCTCCAGGTGAGCAGCTAGGAGGTGTACAGTCTGTGAACTGCTAACCACTGTTTAGCTTGGATATGACTGGCAGTACCAGCCACACTGTTGCGACTGACTCACTATTCTACCAATATTATGGCATGACTATTGCTGGCAGTCACAGGCCAGCACCATGGAGAGTGGAACTCCCAGTGCGACTAGAACATGAAGCAGCCTATCTTGCTGCTTGTTTAGTCCCTGGACCATATAGGCCCATGTTTGTTGGTTATTGAGCCTGTCACAACTGTGTGGCTGGTACTACCAACCATATCTAAGCTAAACAGTTACTAGCCGTCCTCAGGCTACATGCACTATCTCCTACCTTCCCCTTACTGGGCTTCAGTGAGTACTAGTAATTCCAGGGTCCAGAGGAGAGCCTTGGATGGGCCAGTAACTCGCACTGCTCTGGCACTCACGCCTGGCTGTAGGAGACCGTAGGCCATTTTCTCACTGCTGCAAAAGGCCCC
Source organism: Xenopus petersii (assembly GCA_038501925.1). Classification (NCBI taxonomy): domain Eukaryota; kingdom Metazoa; phylum Chordata; class Amphibia; order Anura; family Pipidae; genus Xenopus; species Xenopus petersii. The sequence continues at coordinate 135,737,985 of CM076683.1, forward strand.
AGCATGTCCAAAGCACCTAGCATCCCCTCCCTGGGCTTCAGTGAGCCCTAGCAATTCCAGGGCCCAGTGGAAAGCCTTGGATGGGCGAGTAACACTCACTGCTCTGGCATTCATACCTGGCTGTAGGGGGACATTAGGCCCTTTTCTGACACTGCTGTAAAAGGCCCAGCATGTCCAAAGCACCTAGCATCCCCTCCCTGGGCAATCTGTCAATCGTTACCTTATGTAATCATAATACTTGCTGAACCGCTAGAAACAACACAATATAATCACTATGATTCCCAACAGTTGTCTATCCACGTCAACACAAATACATTATAAACTTTTACCGTTTCTTCCTCTTCTGTTAATGCAAAACAAGCCACTTGTTGGGTTGCTGTCTTGTGGTCTGTTACGCCAATGATGCTTCATTGTATCTGTGTATTGCCACTGATGTATTTGTGGTGAACTCTTGATTTCCATTCTTTGACCTAGGAGTAAGGGTTATTGTTGAAAGTGATTTGCTATGCTAACATTTTACCAAAGTCCTTATGGCAATATGTACTTAATGTCATATGTTGTACCACCCCAGGCCTCTGCAAGTGTTTCAACACCAGCAACACCTCCGGGTAATTTAGGACTTTAAATTTAACGTTGTCATCTGTCTCGTGTTTTTTAGCGGCATCCAGGGCTTTCAAAAAGGAGTCTTTCGCTACGGACAATAGCTTGCGGCATTCTTCCGGTGATTTTACTGTACCGCTTAAGGAAGAATACCTGTAGGTAAATAAACCAATAGTTATATCTAGTATAGGTCAATCTAAAAACAACTGGACTTGCTGAGTAATCAATGAAGACGTTTCACTACTCATCCGAGCAGCTTCTTCAGTTCAACTGACTGGTGTGGGAAGTTCTCGGCATATAAACTCTTCCACTAATCCATTTACAATGGCACATTGTAACTCTTCAAAGAGGTGACATCTGAAGAAACTCACAGAGGTGTTGATTCTGTGTAGTTGTGATAGGATTATCCAATGTGTCATGCAACTCCTAGATACAGGTGTTACTTGTGAGAGTTGCGTGAATGGATGTGTGAAGTGTTCTGAATCCACCGGGGTACAGATGTTAGAACAGCATTGTATGTAGCAGACAGGTGGTGTCGAAGGCCCCCACCTCTGTTCAGAGATGGTCTCTCTCCACCTTGACATGAATCGCCTCTTTCACGCCTCGTTCAAACCAGCGGTCTTCTTTATCCAAGATTTGGACCTTGCTGTCTTCAAAGGAGTGTCCCTTGTCTTTTAAGTGTAGAAAGACAGCTGAGTTTTGCCCTGTAGAGTTCTCCCTCCTGTGCTGAGCCATTCGTTTGGTGAACAGTTGTTTTGTCTCCCCAATGTATAGATAGATCTGTGCACTCCTCGCTACACTGGACTCCGTATACCACATTGCTTTGTTTTTCCTTTGGTGTTTGATCCTTTGGGTGTACCAGTTTTTGTCTCAGTGTGTTGCTAGGTTTGAAAAACACAGGGACATGGTGTTTGTTGAAAATCCTCCTGAGTTTTTCTGACACTCCAGCTACATATGGGATGACTATGTTTCGCCTACTATGTGTCTCCGGGCGGTTATTTCTATTGGTGTTCCTGTTGGGCTTGGTTACTGCTGTTTTGACAAAGGCCCAGTCTGGGTAGCCACACGCTTTCAAAGCTCCTCTGAGATGTTTTTGCTCTTTGTCTTTGGACTCTGTATCAGGTGAAGAAGCTGCTCGGATGAGTAGTGAAACGTCTTCATTGATTACTCAGCAAATCCAGTTGTTTTTAGATTGACCTATACTAGATATACTATGACCTGGATGAATGAAAATCTTCATAGTCAAACCAATAGTTACTTTTAAAGCTTCAAAATAAAAGTAGAGGGTTGGAGGCAAAAGTCATTATAGTTCATGTGGCATTACCTTTTCTGGACAACTTCCCGGGATATTCCCTTACTGAACCTTTTCTGGTGGGCATTGGTGGCTTTGATAAATTTTTTGCAGGCACTGTATAGTAATGGATCAGTTGACAACAAGTTTGTGTTGTCTATCTGGAAGTTGACAAATCGCCGCACATGCTTCAAGTAGCTGAATGCCATCTGGTGTGTGACCATCTCTTGCAGTCTTGTGAAAAACTCGTTGAAGGAATGATTGACACATAAAAATGCAAGCAGTGCAAGCAATTTATAAAGAAAATTATATATACATGGGGAACATGGATATTTTTAAAAGGGACGGGGGTCTATGTAAAATAGAATGAAGCAGAGACCAGGCCAGGACTGTGATTCAAAACAGGTCCTGGCATTTCAAGAGCACAAAGGCCCAAATAGCCCACCACCAGCCCATGACAATATCTTTTAGCCTGGAACAGCCCCCAACCTGGACCACTTGCCAATCACCGCCCTTTATCATCCTTAACAGATTATCTCATAGTTTATTTTAATATATAAGAGCAAGTGTAAATTAGCATAAAGATACACATAAATAAATTACCTCTCTAAGTCAGAATCTTGCTCTGTGCATTCAACAAAGTCCATTTGTTCTTGCACTGTGTTGTCGGCAATGTCCGTATTATCTGCAGCTCCTCTTCCAAACAAACTGATGTCTCTGGTGACATTGATGCAATTGGCACATCATGGACATGGTCTGTTTCTGATGGGACTCTCAGTTCAGATTTGTCTATGGCAGGTTCAGGCTGCACCACTTCTGTAGTCACCAAGCTGTAAAATAATCAGTATAAACAAAACTTATTAAACAGATTTGACTTTGATTTGTAAAAATTGTTAACCAGTTCAGTGCTAATTGAAAGAATCAGCTTAGCATGGTAGATTCCTCCATAGGATAGGTTGCATCTTCTTCTGGAGCCTGTTCGTTTGGCTCTATGGCTGAAACAACAGCAGCAGTAGTTGGTGGTGCTGTTATTGGTTCACCGGTTTCCCTGAAATAAATAGGACAGAACAGGACTATTACAAACCTTGGTACTCTAAAGCTGATAAGATATTATCCACATATCAAAATATGAGAGGGTATCCCACACAGGCTCACATTAGCCCTAAATCAGTCAGGACCTAAAAGACAGAGGAGAAACAGATGGTTAGGGACAAAAAAATTGAGGCCTACATACCGTGGTTTATTTATAACGAAAAATCCTTTTCTTTCCAAAAAGGATGAAAATTCAGCAGGGGAGGCAAGCGTCTGGATCCCCTGGTAATCGAATACTGTAGCCTTCTCGGCAATGTTCCACAAGCGTCGCCGGACAGTCTGTGCTACTTTGTTGACCTCCTCTGACGAGCTGAGTTTCATACACTTCCTCCGTAGATGGGTTGTCAGGTATTTGTCCACTTTAAAGCAAAAGGGACAAACCAGGGAAAGACGATTTTTTCTAAATAAAAAAAAGGGGGGGGGAAGTCTATGTCAGAAAGGAATTCAAAATGACGGGTGGGGGATGAAGAATAGACATAATTTGGGTAAAAGATAAATGCAAACCAATGATGTCCTTTAAACATATGTTTCTTGTATAACTCATGTCCTCTGTGCAAATTCAAACTTAAACCCACAATGGCACACAAATGTTGATAGGTCTAATAGATAATAATCTAATATAATAAACTATAGTACATAGCCAAATAATGGGAGTGTTTGAACAATACATGGGAAAAAAACATTCAAGCTATTATGGGGGACAGATAGCATCATGGGAGTTGTAGTGCAATTCTAGGCACAATGTATTAAGGTTGTGGTTCACCTTTAAGTTAACTTTTAATTATCTATAGAATGGCCAAAGCTCAATAATTAAAAATACACAAATATTAAAAAAAAATGAAAACCAATCTCAAATTATCTCA